>JARGCV010000589.1:19457500-20820000 GCA_034064705.1 Bothrops alternatus
TTTGATTTTGGTAATTGTAAACTGATAAAGTTTTAAAACAGATTTAGTAGTAATAGAAATTTAATTTAGAAATGGAATATTTTAAACGTATTATGTTATTTGAGGGAAATAGAGAGGAGACAGTGAATGTATTGAGTTGAGTTGTTTATTTATATTTTTACTTTGGAATGTCTGATTACCCAAAGACCACAGTGTGTCCTGAGTACTTTTTCTTAAAAATTAAAAAAACAATAAAATATTTTCAAAAAAAAGCTAAGCTTGATCTTGTAGAAACTCCTTGCTTTTTTTCTGAAAATATGTAGAAACCTTGTTTTTTTTCCAAGAGCAATACTTTCAAGAGATATGTATCTTATATCTTTAATTTGCTTTTTAAAATGTTGGGAGTCAAATTGTTGGTTATGAAATATAATATCATGAGAAGATCATATAGATCCAAATCATATAGTAAAGTAATAGAGCAGAGTATGCTGTCTTTAAATCTTAAATGTATTGTTTAAATTCTAAATTTTGTACCGATTATGCTCCACAGAAATATATAGCTCTAATGCAAAAATAATTTATTGCAAACAATTCCGTAATGCTGATAATAATCCAGTTGATATACTGAAAGCAAATAGAAATAGTCAAAGAAGATTTGTTGCTTGTACAGAAAACCCACATTTACCACAACAAAAATATAAAAGAAAAATACAAATACTGTTTAGGGATACTATTAGAGAATACTGTTTTTCGGGCTTCCGGTGGCTCTGCCGGCGCCGCTAGGGTCTCCTCTGTGAGGCTCCGTTCTCTGGGTTTGTAAAGCCGCAAAAAACAGCGCACACCAACTGTTTTTTGCGGTGAAAAATCCCCTCTTCGGGCAAAGGAGAGGTGTAGAGCATCGGGAGCAGGGTTGAGCTCCTCTTAAATCCCTGAAAAAAAAGTTTTCAGGGATTAAGAGTGCGAGCTCCCTAAAGCTCCGGAGGACGCTCCTGCCCAGAGACGCTCCTGTCATCAGACAGAGAAAGACGCCGCGACCGCTTCTGCTTATAAAAATTACAACACAGGAGAGACTGTAAGCAGACTGAGTGAATACAGGAGTTTTTAATGGATTACAAGTATTTTTTTATTGTTTTTTTGGCTATATATTTCTAACTTCTACAATCAACATAATGCTTTCAAAATGGCGTATAGCTTTCACTGCTTTCATTGTTAGAGGAAAGTGCTGGAAAGTGAAAGTGAATTCTTTACTTTTTTCTCTCTTCTTGTTCTCGTAAGCGAAGTCAGAGAGACGGTTGTAGGAATTGATTTACAGCCAGAGTGATTGTTTTAAATTTAAAATGGAGTGGAATTTACATTTAAATGTTAAACCTATTTTGGACTGTTTTGATAAATTTCATGAAGAAAGGCTTGAAATAGTGAAGAGTTTTAAGCAAGAGTTTAAAGCAATATTGAAAGAGACTTTTACAGAAATATTAACTAGATTCTTTTTTCCAAATGAAATTGATCTACAATCGACTGCTGAACATTTTATAATACAATCTAAAGAAGAAGAACAAGAACAATTAACCAGATTCTTTCTTCCAAAGGGAACTGATTTACAATCGACTGATGAACATTTTATAATACAATCTAAATTAGAAGAAGAACAAGAAAAAGAAGAAGATAGTACTGAGAATAAAGAGAATAAAGGGAAATGGATCTTGCTTGATAAACAGTTCATCTATGGAGAGGAAGAGGATTTGTTTCAAGAAAGGAAGGGATGGCTATTCCTTTTAGATAAGCAGCAAGAAGAGGATTTAATTGAGAAAAAAGAGACATTGATTCAGCTTAAGAAGCAACTTACTTATGGGGCTGAAGAAGTAAAGAAGAGAGACTTATTATTTGGAAGGGAGGCCTCGTTATGGAGGTTTACCTGGTTGAAAAAAAAACCTAGAATCCGATTGAAGGAATGAAATTTAAAATTGTACGTAAGGAACTATGGGTAATTTAAAATTATGGACTGAATTAAGGACTAAGATTATGAGTAAGATGTAAGAGAAGATGATTAATGGATATAATTAAATTGATGAAGAATGTATTTGCTTTGAAATGATCTAGGTTTGACATTAGATTGATTGATTGATGAGATAGATAAGCATTATGTGATTGGATAAAGTTGAAGGAATGTAAGTTAGAAATGGAATAAATAGACTGTATTGGTTATGGAGGTTTATTTGACAGATGAGAAAGCCCAGAAGTCGATTGAAGAAATGAAATTTATAGTTAAATGAAAGGAATTAAGGCTAATCTAAGACTATGGGCTGAATCAAAGACCAATTTTATAAGTAAGATGTAAGAGAGGATGTTTAATGGAAGATATATTAAATTGATTAAGAACAAATTTTTTTTGTTGGAATTGAGGGGTTTATTGATATTATTTGTTTATTTTTCTAAAAAGATGATTTTTTTGATGTTTAATGGTTTGAAAGAGGTTGATTACTGGAAGATGTATATAAAACTTGATTGTTTGGGTGATTTTATATAACCTCTCAATGGATTGAAGTGATTTAAGGTTTGACTTAGATTGATGGTTTAGATATGTAAATGAAAATTATTATTCTTAACAAGATGATTTGTTTGTTTTGTTTAATGGATTGAATTGATTTAGAGATTGTATATAGTATATAGTTTAAAATTCTTGTTAGGATTATATAATAATTTTGTTTGATGTAGTGGGTTTTCTTTTGTTTTACCCTGTACTCACTCTGGGAAGTCGGGGGGAGGGTTAGGGAGGGTTTATAATTTTATATATGATGTTTTCTCAACTGTAATTGGGGTTGATGTAAGAATAGGTAACTACTGTCATTAAGGGGTTGCTCGGGTGGCCTCTGGGCACCACATCTGAAGGAAAGAGGAAGGAGGAGTGAAGGTTGATGTAAGTGGAAGTTGATAAGAAGGGGGAAGAGTAGGATCGAGATAGAGAAGGATGGAGGGAAGTAGAAAGGAAGTAGAAAGAAGGTTGGCAAGAGGGGGGATGAGTAGGGATAGGTGGGTATAGAGAAGTAGAGAAGGAGGGAGGAAAGTAGGTAGCTAGTTGGTAAGTGAGGGGGGAAGGATAGGGTTAGGGGGATGTGGTGGTGGGGGTACCGGGCAGTAATGTTAATTGTTTGGCATGATTATTTTCAGTTGAGCTATTGCTATTTGATGTATTGAAAAATGTATTTATGTTTTGTTTATGGATGATTGTTTATTTTAACACTATGATTTGATTTGAGTAGTTTCTTTTTTCTGTAAAAATTAAAAAAACCAATAAAATATATTAAAAAAAAAGAATACTGTTTTTCAACAGTATCCCTAAATCTACTACTCAAGTTGAACTGCCTGCTTAATGAAAAAACATACAAATTGTGGAACAAAAATGTCTCAGCTCATATTATTTGCTGAGTAGCTTCCATCTTAGACTTTTTTTTTTGGTAATATGGACTTTGATGCTTTCAGGTCTCATATAGAAAATAAAAACCATGTGAGCAAAATCTGCTGCATAAGAAATGGCCTGGGAATCAGATCACCCCTGCAAACGAGAGGGATGAAAATTAGGATGAGGCCCTTTGACCTGGGGAAGTGCTGGTGGGTGTTAGGGAGTTGGGTGCAGGGGTGAATTTACAGATAGGAGAAGGAAATAAGGCTGGCTGATTGGAGAACACAACTCTAGTATCTTGTACCAGTTCTGAGTTCCAACTGCCCCAAATCTCTTCCTCACTGATCATTGGACTTTCAGAACTTCAGGCTTTTAGCTGCTATTGCTAAATGCCAGGTCAGCCTCCCTCCCTCATGTGGATGAAAGAGATGACTTGGAATGTATTACCAAGACTTAGAGGGATTCAAAAAGGGTTTACCCTTTAGTAATTGGCCTCACCTGGGATTGAAGGGCATGGGAGCTGGAGTAGCTGTAGTTATCTGAAATGTTCTGATTGCTTTTAGAAGCAATTCATTGTACATTATTAGATGTTTGTAAAAATGAACTTTAGGAATCAGGTTTATTGCTGCTGTACCAGTCTTCCTGCAACATAACAATTTCTTGCCTAAACTCAGTTCTGTGGCCAGGTTGGCAGTGGAAGTTCCTAGATTTATGATCCTAGTGGATTTAAACCAGTCTTTCTTGATTGAAGACTGGTTTAAAGACCTTCATTTTTTTGTGGGATTCCTCAGAGCTCTGTTCACTCTTCCTTCTGCTTAACATGAAATTTCTGGGTGAAGTCATCTGCTGGCATGAGGCAAGTATCATCACTATGATATGGGAGTGTGGATGGGGAAAAACAAGCTTCAGCTCAACTCTAGCAAGATCGAGATATGTTAGGTTTTAAGCCTCCTGGATCTGGATTTCATCTTTAGCTTTCAGTGAATAACTGGTGCACAGTTTGGGTTCCTCCTAGACTTGGAGCTCCATTCAAGAAAAAGGTGGCAGCCATTGCCATGAGGACCCATGCACAAATTTGTCTTCTGAACGAATTAAGCCCTTTTCTGGATTGAGAAGCACTACTTATGTTAAGTCATGCCTTGATTATATCCCTAATATATTCCTGCAATGCATTCTATATAAGGCTGTCCTTGAAGACAACTCTGAAGGTGTAATAGGTCCAGATGCACACCATGGGGAGTTATGTGAACACTTTGGTATGAGCACACTATACCATTGCTCTGTGAGCAGCACTGAATAGACTTCTGGTATATACCGGTAGTAATTCTAACCACTGATTTCCACATATCCTTCATAACATATCACTGGGTTATTTGTCGGACTGTCATTCTCCAATTTCTGACAGGACCCAGGTAATATGGCTCCCATCACAGTCACAACAATAGTGAACACCATACTCCCGAAGCTTTGCTTTGGCAGAACCCTACTGGTATTTCATAAATCTATCAAGTTCTGGATATTATCTTGGGCATGAGGTATGGAGCCTGTTAATGTGACTTTTTTCTTATTGCTGTTATATGAGTTGTCCTAGGTTGTTCTCAAGCACTGGTGTCTTATTACTGTATTATTATTATTATTATTATTATTATTATTATTATTATTATTATTATTATTATTATTATTATTATTATTGTGTGTTGGGGGGAGCTCCTTCTTGCTTTGTTGGTTTTTGAAATAGATGTTCATTGCTCAAATTTTCAATTTGCACAATGGGTGGCAATATAACTTAATATAAATAAATATATCTTCTTAGTAATCTTTTCTGTAGGCTAAATGTACACAGATCCTTTAACCTTTCTTCATAGGCCTTGGTTTCCAGTTCCCTTGCTATTTTGGTAGACCCTTTCTGAAGTTGTTTCAATTTCTCACTGTCATTTTTGAAGTGTGCATAGTATTCCAAATGGAAGAATTTCTTCTTATGAACTAGACTCTTATATTCCTATGAATGCATTCAAAATAGCATTTGTCTTTTTAGCTACATCTCACTATTGGCTCATGTCTAACTTGCGATACAACTTTAGGAACAAAAATATCTCAGATCATATTATTAGCTGATTAGCTTCCACCTTAGACTTGTTTTGGTGATCTGGACTTAGACCTTAGACTTAGACCTTTTCACATATATTTTGCCAAGCCAACTGCAATATTTATGTCTTTCATTTTTTTTCCTCCTCAGTTGCAGAACTTTGCACTTCTCCCTCTTAAATTTCATCCTGTTCATTTTGGCCCACTACTCAGAGCCTAGTAGTAGTCTAGATCTTTTAATTTTTTTCTCCTATTCTATTCCAAGTGTCTGTAGAATGCCCTATATGATATACTAGAATGGCATACCATTCTTGGTAACACGCCAAGTCTCAGTACTGACCTGTTTTAAGTGCCTTTTAAAAATGCATCTTTTTATGGTGGCCATTCCTAGCCATGAACTCCTCCTCTCTTCTTCATGGATCATTTTTGGTAAAGCATTAGAATTGTCCACAGTATGAACTGGATATACCTATTTTAAGCAAACATTTGAAATATAAAAATATTTGAGGCAGTACTTGGCTGCAAGAAAGGTTGGAAAGGTAAGACAATTGGTAAGAAAAATATAATTGGAGAAAAGGATGGAAGGAATCAAGGCTCTTAAAATTACTGAGCTCTAAAAAGGTGTAAGTGGATCTAAACAATGGAGTAGTGTATAGAGAGTCTGTAGCCATATGAAATGAAATAGAATTTTTTTAGCTTTATAAAAATGATCAAGGCAATCACTCAGAAAGATAGCCATTTAAAGTCTTGTTTTTACAGTTTGCAGAATAGTTTGCATCATTCTTAATACTAGAAGCAAATTAATTTTTTACTGGGATCCAGCAAGAAAACATTTGAAAATCTAACCTTTAGTCCCACAGGAGTCTTTTACTTTATAATTGTCTTGTTCATTTTTCTCCAGGTGTAGAAGAAATGAGCAGGAAATTGTATCCTCCCATTTAACATACATAGCAAATAAATCAGAGGATTTTTTTGCCTACAACCCCACCTTCTTCTCAGAGATTAAATAATATTATCCTCCCTGTGCCATTTGAAGTCAGTACCTCAGTGAAGTTACATCGGTATTATTACAGTGGAAATGTTGTGCATGTAATGCTTTCCCAAATACTAAGACAATAGCAGTTTTGCCTATTTGTTCATGCTAATTAGCATGACACTAAGGGGTACTGATTGAGGCCTGGCAAATCCTAAAGTTATTTGGAGTGGAAGATTAATTAGCTCAACTGGCCAGACTGGCAATTGGGACTCATGAATAATCTGAGCACAAGGAATTTCAAATTTAGTTTCATATCAAAGATTTTTTTCAGGCAATCAGTATGATCATCCTAAGCTTTAAAATACTAGAAAAGCAATAGCAATGAATGATTCCAAAGAAAATAAAAACTCAGGATTAATTTCTCTGTAGTGATACACAGCAGAGACAACCAATGATGTAATCCTTAATTAGCAACCCTGAATTTATATGTCAACAAGTGGGAAAGTAGAGATTGCTAAGAAAGTTTTCTAAATTTCTTGTGTGTTTGATAAAATGAAGATCTCAGATACTGACAATCACTGGGAGTTTTGAGCTGATATGGCAGTTGTAAAATTGAGGATGTTTTAGACATTGAATTTAATCAGCTCATTCAAACAGTCTGATAACAAAGTAAATTTGTTATAATTCAGATCACTTGAAGAAGACTGCCACTAAGTGAAAAGGCATATGACTTGCATACCAAAAAAAATATGTTGACCATTGCCTAGAGACAAGTTCATCTCTTATATGATGCAATTGTTGATCAGTGTAGGCCAGTAAAAAATATTTTCAGGAAGGGGGAGAAGGAAGAAAGGGAGTTCATACCAGATCAAGTGAAGCTTTGGAAATTAAACATCATTTTATTTGATTCCAATTTAATTTGGGGTAGAGACATCTCAAGGAGGCCAAGTAAATGCTTTAGCACCTTATGAGCATTGTGTGGCTGGCTATACTGAGTAAGGTGGACTCAAGGATTGATTCCATAAAACGCAGCTTCAAGGCTAGGCAGTTGGACAAATTATTAATTTACTTAATGAATTACAGCTATAATTGATTAGCTCTGTGTAAACATCATGCAAATTTTATAGCTAACAAACTACAAGTGTTGAACAAGATATTTTGATATATGCTAATGCTCCAGCTTATAATTCTGGTGTCTTATTTTTATTAACTCCCTGAAAAAGCAAGCAAGATATAGACAAATGTTGCTTCCTCTGGTCCGTTACTATTTCCAGTAGCAGCTGAGCTTCCTTACCATGTACGTATTTACTTGAGCATAAGTCCCACTGATTTTAATGGGAATTACATCGATATAAACATTTTATGATTACAGTCAGAACCTATTATAGTCAAGACAATCAATATAAGTTTAAATAAAATGTATTGAAATGAATGAGATCATTTTCTGGGTAATTCCCCATTAGGATTAACTCTGTTATTCTATTTGGCATATATTTTTAGTAAAAATCAAGGGAAAGTAATTGTAAAAATATAATATTACAGTTTAAAGCAGATTATACACATACACACACAAATATATACACACACAAACTGAGTCTTGTTTCTACATGTACTGTAATTCTTATGACTCCTGATTTATATATGAGGAGACGATTGAGAGCTTTATCTGGCATCTCTCAAACACTTTAACCTGACAAATAACAAGCAAAGAGCAAGTGAGATCAGTATCCTTAGTAAATACTGTTAACCAACATTTTTCTTAAAGGAACTGGGTCACTTACAATCCCCTCCCCCCATGTTAAATTTAATACATATGTTAAAATGGGCGGCTTGCTTTTTCATTTTTTAATGAAACAAACATCGAATAGGATATCACAGGCCAGTAAACCTTTAGTATAATTCTACCATTTATTAGTGGTTACTAAAATTGTAATTCTCTTCACTTACTACTGAGAACAAGCTCTTCATACACAAGGGAACTCACTTTTGATTAAACACACTTCAGATTCCACTGTGCAAAATCCTAATTCCTAAAACATTTGACATGTTGTTTCAAGGGGACAATGAACAATATGAACAACCACAGTGCATAACTGAAGTCATCTTATGCTTAATGCCTTTGGAAGATAGTCTAGCATTACAATGTAATCTGTATAAAGACTGGGGATAAACAACTTGTTTTCCCGGCTGTGGGCCTCACTTGCATTTTGAGTAGCATGCCAAAGTAGCATGATGGTACTAGGAAAAGCAAGTAGATGGAGCCAAAAACTATATCATATTCTCCGAAAGAAAGATGGCTTTGAAGAGAGGGAGAGAAAGATAGAGAGAAAGAGTTAACATAGACATAAAAGAGTTAATCTGAAGAAAACTGGCACATAAACTCATACAAAACTCTCTGTGAATTTTACAACTTCCCCCATTTTTTCAGCCTAGGTTACCAACTTCATCAGATTTCTATACCCCATAAATGGGTGCATTTAATAAATTTGTATATACAGACTGTATTAGAACCTGCAATTCAAGAAAAGTTAAGGCCAGGATGAAAATTGCTTCAATTAATAGTTATGGAGGGAAACTGCCTATAAAATAAAGTACATGTATTTTCTGTTTGCATAAAACATTTTTTTCACTACTTCACACATTTTTCTTACTCCGCTGAGCAGAAGTAAAAAAGAAAATAACAAATAAAATAAAATAAATACATAGCTACACTGAAAAGAGAAAAAAGAGGAGGGTGAATAAATTTGGAGGAGGAAGAGGAGAGGGGAAGACAAGGCAGGGGAAGAACAGAAATCTTGTTTAAATATTTGGAAAAAAATAGAACCAAGTAAGCACTAGAAAACAGAACTGACTCTCATATTTTAGCTGGTGACAACTACTCTAAGACAAATACTAATATTTTATAGTCATTTGTACCTTCCACGTATTCATCCTCTATTCTTGTCAATAAAGACTCTCATCTCTCTGATTCACATAATTATAATGGGGGAAACTTACTTTTCCTATTTGATAAACATGGCAACTACAATTGATTAAATTATATTTAATCATTTTTGCCTTTGATCATATTAAAAGCTATAATTTGGAGACAGTTTTGGGAACTCTGGGGTTACATCTCAGTCTTTTGGAAACTGGATACAATCCTATAATTCAGGATCATAATTCAAACAGGCAAGCACCTGCCACATAACACCCTAGACTTAACAATTGTCAATAAGAAAGATAAAAAAGTCTGGATAGTGGACATGGTGGTAACTGGAGATAATAGGAGAGAAAGAACAGGAGAAAATCACAAAATGCAAAGACCTGCAAATAGAAGTAGAATGACTATGGCAACTGAACACAAAGATAGTACCAATAGTAATAGGTGCCTTGGGTACAAGAATTGGAGCACCATTTGAACACCATCCATTGCAAAGACAGATTTACTTGGAATAGCTTACATCTCTTTAATTCCATTAAACAATAACATCTGCCTGTTCCGGGTCCTTAGGAAGGACTGGATAGATGGATAAAAATGTCAAATCTATTCTAAATATCTGATGGCTGTGCAATGATCAATAATAATAATAACAGCTTAACAATGAAGATTTGATTAAGGCAATATCAACAGAAAAAGGCTACAAATATTTGGGAGCTTTAGAAGCTTCTGAAGCTTCAGGGGATAGAGGACTTCTGCTGGTGAAACAAACTGTGGAGAAAGAAAAGCATGGCCTGAATGACTATAGGAAGAAAAGCCAAGAAGCTTTGGTGATAGAAATCAATTAAGGAAAACTGAAAACAACAGAAGTGAAGACTGAATATAGGAAACAAACAATTGAAAAGAAATAATTGAAAAACAAATTCATTAATGGGAAGAAGAAGCCAATGCATGGTCAATGTATGAAAGATATAGAAAGAAAAAACATGGAGTTGGTTACGATCAGGAGGGTTATAGGAAGAAACTGAAGGCTTTATTTTAGTAACTTTAGGGCAAGTTTTGCCAGCTAACTGCATGACAGTGAAAACTCAAAATGTAACAGCTAACAGCAAATTTTACTTTTATAGTGAAAAGGATGAAACAATTGCCCATTTGATCAGTGACTGCAGTAAAATTTCACAAACTATCTACAAGCAGTGTCATGACCTGTTATAATTTTGTAGTTATTATTATCTGGTCACAACAATGTGAAGTCACACCTGCCAGTTCTTTAGCTGGTTTAGGCCCTCGCACACTTCAAGTTCTTTCCAAGAACCTAGGAGATTGTAATGTATAAGTCTGGTATATATGCAGATTCAAGTGGCCTTTTGCCAATGGAAATGTGGTCAATGGGCAGATTTTCTAAGTGCTGTCCAAAATTTTTTTGGTATGGCACTGAGTATGCAGATAACCACAAAGACCACCATGGCCCGTTTATGCCATAAAATTTCAATTATGTTTTTCAGATCTTGATACTTTGTGTGATCTTCTTCTGTTCTTTGTCTACTATTGCCAATCAATTATCCATATTTTCTTCTTTTCATCCATAATTATACCAGCTGTGTTATAAGCTGAGACTTTATTAGTCTGCTTTTGGAAATGATATTTTAACCTGCTCATTTTAAACTACCTTTTCAATTATATATTCCCATCAATTATTCATCATTGGAACATGAATTTTTTTGCAGATGTTCCAGTGAATCATTCTGGCAACTGTGTTAAGTCATTGTTTATAACCAATTTGTGCAATTTTCTTGTACAAGTTAAGTATATGATTACTGCTTCTGCTGCTTCTTTGGACAATCTGTACTTTTAATCATTTAATAATATTTCAGTTTTGGCTTGACTGGATTGAGTCGTATTTTATATTTTTTCCCAATTGCTTTTTCTTAATCCTAGCATTCATTTTCAAATATCCATTTTATCATAAGAAGTCAGTTAAGCAGGAGTTCTGGATCAGGCAAGGCTCATGGGTATTTCTAGGCACATGCTGGTTTTCAGATTTATCAAAAAGAATGTCCTGTTAGATAAGTAATAGGTATGACAAAGCTTGCAAATGGAAGTTCTTTTCAATCTTTCCCAGCTTGGCAATTCCAAAGCAGTGGGACTGCAATTCTCATAATTCCCACCTTGCAGGGCCAATCTAAATACACTTTATTATTCAAGATTTATGTTATTATCTATCACTAGTAAACATATTAATATTCCTTGATGATCAGTAATTAGGGAACATATATCCCAATGTTTGCATAGAAAACAGAGCTCATCACTGCTCTGTTATTCTGATAATTCTTAATTCTGGAGACTTCCTATCCACATACTGTACATTGCTTTAGGAATGACTCAACTTTTTCACCATCCACTTCTTAATGGAGGCTCTAATTTTTTTATGGATTTTCCTCCTCCTTCTGCTCTTCCTCCTCCTCCTCCTCCTCCCTCCCTCCCTCTCTGTAGTTGGAGTTAGAAGTGGCTTATTGCCATGCCGTTCCTCCCTTCCCCCCTTTCAGTCTCCTTTCTTGATCCACTATTTTCTTAATCGTGCAGTCAGAGCTCTAGGCAATGTACATTCTTGTACTTTCCTCTTCAAATTTTTTGGGAAAGAATGACAAATTTTAATGGTTCATAGAAGAACATGATTAGTTCCCTCATCAAAGGGCAAAAGAAGAACTATAGCCCACTTTGCACTTTGTGTTTTGCATGAGCGAACAATGTGTACCAAGGTACTTTCCTAGTCTCTGGAAAGGATCTAAATGGGGGGAAAGACTTTTTATCTTTATTTCTGAATGGTATAATAGCATGTGATCCTATAAATCAAAGTATATTTAAAAACCATTTAAAACATTAAATGATAAAGGATTAACACAGACACAATAATGGACAATAAATATGTACTGAATAGATACATAATTTCTGGGCTGAAAATGTTTTAGGCAGATTACAAAATATGTAGTGACATTCTCTAAGCTGCCTTAGGTGTACTGCAATAGCTCTGGCCAGAGATGAAGATAACTACATGGTTCATTCATACTAATTGGTGATCCTTGATGAGACCTTCAACATCTAAACTTTTTAAATAATTCTGGCCCTCTTAATAAGTCATCTCAAAAGTCTATTTTATTTTTATCTCACTACACTATTCTCATCCACTACATTTACAAACTTTTCTTAGATTGTTATCTCATTTGTATGTAAATTCTGATTGTGAGTAATTCCCCCTTCCCTATGACTCATAAGTTGTTACATTAGTATTTTGAGGCCTTGGGAACTAAAAAGATGAAAAAGGCTAAATTTTATTTAATCTTCTCAATTCCTACGTGAACTTTAAAAATATGATTTAATATCTGCAAGTACCTTATCTTAAAGGATATTTAAGCATCTGACTTTTATTGTACGAGTGCCTATCTAAAGCCATTGCTAAATCGGGATGCTCTTAACACTAACTTGTTGGATATTGGAGAGATGAAATTTAGAAAACTGCAGAAATGAATATACTCAGAAATTTGGTATGCAAATATAGTTGCATCGTTACCAAAGATCCTGCAGTTTCAAAATCCACAATATAGGCAGCAACAAGAAAACTGTCAAATGACAATCTTAAACAGCAAATCAAGCATATCTAGGGAAATATTGAGATGATTTTATGCAAGGATTCATTTATATTAAGGATATTCATTTTTATGTTCCATGCTCATAACTGTTCAACTGTGATGAGTTTCTGTTATATTAGCTAATATTATTTGCATGGGGACAGTCACTTTCACTAGCTATGCTCTCTGAAATTCATATGTGAGCCAAAGAACTCATAAGAGGATAAGAAATGATACAACCATGTGCTATAGATATTCTTCTGAAATTAGACTGTAATACATTGCTGCAAATGTATTTTTTCCACTGGAAAGTTATGAATAGCCATTTATTAACAACAACACCAGAATAACTGAGTTGGAAGGGACTTTGGAGGTCTTCTAGTCCAACCCTCTGCACAAGCAGGAGACCCTATACCATTTCAGACAAAAGGTTGTCCAATCTCTTCTTAAATATCTCCAGTAATGGTGCACCCACAACTTCTGAAGGCAAGCTATAGCACTGATT
The DNA here is from genome assembly GCA_034064705.1 of Bothrops alternatus. Lineage (NCBI taxonomy): Eukaryota > Metazoa > Chordata > Lepidosauria > Squamata > Viperidae > Bothrops > Bothrops alternatus. Next base: position 19,470,989 of record JARGCV010000589.1, read on the forward strand.
GCTTTAATTCTCACGAAATTTCTCTTCATTTCTAAGTTGGCTCATTCTTTAATCAATTTCTATCCATTGCTTCTTGTTCTGTCATCAGATGCTTTGGAGAATAGCTTGACTCCCTCTTCTTTGTGGCAGCCCATGAGATATTGGTGCACCGCTATGATGTCACACTCATATTACATAAATGCTATTTATTTATATCTGTGTGATGGATTTACTTTCTATATTGCAAGTCTTCTGTACCAGTGGATTATTCTACATATGTATGAAAAAGAGAAAACTGACCTCATACTCAGTGCTGCAAATGTACTAGTTCTTCTTTGTTCATGGACAGGAACACAACAATATTTGTACTCTCTATTTTTCGAATATGAAATGTGCCCAGGGAGCTTCTCCATATGATTCTGTTGAAGAATCTTTTGGAGATAGAAATCCATCGTACTGTTCTATATTACATGCTCTGATATTTGTTTTAACACTCATATCTATAAGAAACTAAAGCTGAGGGAAAATAAGCAGTGGACAAGTAGCTTTGTTAAACAATATCCTTGCTGCCAGTAAATATTACAACCTTGACATTGTTACTAATCCTGTTAGGCAAGATGTTTGTTTCAATAGACAAACATCTGAATTGTGTCAGAATGATAAGCCAAACACATGCACAGCTGTTGCCAGCTTTCCCATTATGTTTCCTTGTGGGAAGCTACCCTCCTTCCTTCCTTCCTTCCTTCCTTCCTTCCTTCCTTCCTTCCTTCCTTCCTTCCTTCCTTCCTTCCTTCCTTCCTTCCTTCCTTCCTTTCCACAGTGCAGTGAAACATGTACAGATCTGTTCACTGGAAAAACAAAACAACTACTTCACAAATGCATGGCACAACATAGGACAACAAATCTGTCATGACCAGATTCAGCAGTCCATCTGCATTTGAAAATCAAAGGTCACTTTTTGAAGACAGCAAAGTTCACATTCTGGACAGAGAGGACTGACTGAAAGAGGGGACAAAGAAACCATTTACATTAACATTGAACATCCCTCTCTCAACAGAGGGGGGAAGGATATGACACCACCTATCTCCTGTTTATAACACAGTTCTTTCAGCAGTTTCAGGAAGGTTTCACACCCATTTGCACTATTCAAATAATCCTGAGGACATAGATCAAACTCCAAGTGGCCTCAACAACGCTCAGAAAGAATGCTAACAACCAGATGATTGCAAGTAATATAAATCCTTCTATCCTGCACTATTCAATCAGAATTAAAGAAGCTTCTCGGATGAGAAGAAAAATGTCTTCAAGGAGAAGCAAAGTCCAGTTGCTTTTTGAAAAAGCACCTTTGGGACAATTGAGGGAATGCGAGATTGGCTGGGACCACAGCAGTAATTTATCAGTGCAGGAGCAGCCAGTATCACAACTTTCCCAAATGTCTTCTTTTCAGAGTCAGGAGTCCTGGATTTGGGGCACATTCTGTAAGTTAGTTCATTTTAGGTACCTTGGTTCAAACGGTTTTGCCCTGTGATGCCAATTAAAGATCATGAAAAGGAGAGTTTTAGCAATATATAGATAGATATGTTGATGCATACTAATCAGTCTGTAGCTAGCCGTAGCTTGCAGAAAAATACAGTCATACCAGCCTGCACAGGGGCATATAACATTTTTTGCCATGGATTCTTCACTGTCACCAGTCCAGCTTCTCTTTTTATTTTCCTGAATCAACCATCTGCAAAAAGCTGTACTGAAGAGAAAGTAAATCACTGAAAGTTGTATATAGATAGTAGTAGTTATGTTTTAAACAGAAATTACCTCAAGGATATTTACATTAAAGAAGCATGAGGCATGAGGCAGGAATATGTTTGTTCCAGATAGCATTAATCCACTTTCATTTAAGCTTAGCTAGGACTTTGTTTTGAATTTTTTTAAATGGAAGTTTGTAACAAAAACTATTTTGCTTTGGCAAGTTGTTTCCTAATGATTTTTTTTTGTTTTGCTACTATTGAGAAACTGACATTTATGGTTTTTTTTTGCTTAGCTGTAATATTATGTCAAATAAGAAATTGGGCTGCTTTCTCCAGACCTATAACACTAAAGTGCAAAAAAAAATTAGTCTAAGTTTGTTTCTCTTTCAAGGTATTACTAGAAGTAATATTTATGGTCTTCTGCATCTGAAAAGCGGGAAGGGGAGCCCTAATATCATGAAATGGACACACTTTATCTACTCTTGAAAGAAAAGAAATAAGCCCTTACTTGAATATGTTTGTTGAATATGAAACAGCAGATGGCATGAGAAGGAAGTAAAGGATTCATAGATTAGATGTGGGGCCTGTTAAGAATGACTTACAGATAACATGGATGGTGATGTTATTTCTGAAATATTTCCTTCTGAAATAATTGCTGAAAATTGGTGGAGTATTTCACTGTTATTCTGAGGCAAGAAACATGATTTTAATTGGAGAAATTTGCACAATGCTTTGTATGTTTATAATGAAATAATTATATAAAATAGACCAATAATCTTATGGACAGTAAGCCTGATTTTTCCTTAATTTTGCATTATTATGCTTTCAAGCTTAACTCTATCAACATAAGAACTATATTTTCAAAGAGAACAAAAGTATAGATATTCCCAGGATTCTATATGATCATATGATATCTGATTGTTCATAGTAATAAAGGATTTGATTGTTTCATATGATCCTATGATAACTATGCTTTGTTTGTTTTCAATTCCTTTTGGGTAAAATTACAAGATTGACATAGTGCTGTGTCTCAGGTCTTCCTCTCTTGCAGCAGTAAACAATGTATCTGATTTTTGCTTTGCTATAGGGAAGAAACAATATAATTTTAACGAAGACTATCAAATATCAGAAAATATTCCATAAACTTTTCTACACCAGACTAAAAATATGTATGCCAACTAATTTACCGTAGATATTTTAGATATAAAATGCAGCATGATTGTGTTACGCCATCATACAAACACAGTGTTTATTCCTTCCTTGACCTGGCCATCTTCTCAGACTCAGGGTTTGTAAAACTTCAAAGAAGAGAGGCACCTTCAGCTATAAAAGAAACTTTTCTGATAAGAAAATAGATCAGAAAACTAAAGCTATTAATCATAAACTGATGAGGAAAACAGCTAATGAAGAATATCCTATTTCCATTCATTAAACACAAAAGAATTCATAAATAAAGGCTTCTAAATGTGTGTTGTGGTGTTCTAATTGTAAGAAAAATATCTAAATATAAGAAAACTAATTCATAGCTATTATAACACTGACAAAATACCAAACCATCCAAATCCAAACATTAATATTAGATTCATATGAATATTAAATAAATTTGTGTACCTACCTATCTCTCAAAATGCAATGAATATAAAACATTTTATTCCTTATAACTTAAATAATGAGAAAATGTTTCTCTTCTTAATTTCTTAATACTGCATATGTTTCTCCAGATAGTCCTCTCAGTTGCCTGGTGCCAGACTATAAAAATTTCCAATTTTCAAAAATTCCCATGAAGTTCTTGCTTGCACTAAGTAAAGAATCTTTCCATTATACATTTAAATTGAAAACCTCACTTACTTTTCATGAATCACATAGCAGAACATATTTTTAAGTACTTTAACTGGAGAACATGATCAATATAAGACAAAACTTCTCTTGGGTCTCATGAAACTACATAATATGCTTTGCTTGTTGCCAGATGGTGTCACAGTAATGAAAATCCACATTTATTTTAAAATTTTAAAAAAGAGAATTAACAAATGTACAATCAGCATAAGAAATTAAACCTTGCGGAAGAATAATTCCTGATGTAACCTCTCTAACGTTTACTTTGAAATACGGGGGGGGGGATTCATAAGCAGTTTAGTCTAGTGCAGTGGTTCTCAACCTTTTTAATGCAGCGACCCCCCAACCGGTCATAAGTTGAGGACTACCTGTATTTCCCTGTATTAACCATCTGATGAATTAGCTTCACAGCAAAGTTATATTCCATTAGGGTAGAATTGCCCTTGAGCAGGATCACTGTAATACAGCAAGTCCTCAGGTTAAGAATGCCATTTATTTATTTATTATTCAATTTATATGCCGCCCTTCTCCTAAGACCCAGGGCGGCTCACAGCAACAATACAATAAAAATGTAAAAATTAATTGCATTCACATAACATACAAACACAATCAGCTCACAATCGCTGATGGAGGGACACTCCTAGGGCCCAGGGGCAGAGCACAGCTCATACGCCCCAAGCCTGTTGGCATAGATGCATCTTCAGCAGTTTTCGGAAAGCTAGGAGGGAAGGAGCAGTACGAACCTCTGAGGGAAGCTGGTTCCAGAGGGCTGGGGCAGCAACGGAGAAGGCCCTTGCCCTAGGCCCCATCAGATGACATTGTCTAACAGACGGGACTCGTAGGAGGCCAACCCTATGCACCCTAACCGGTCGCTGGGATTCATGAGGCAGAAGACGGTCCTGCAAGTATCCTGGTCCATTGTCATAAAGGGCTTTATAGGTCATAACCAACACTTTGAATTGTGTTCGGAGACCAATAGGTAGCCAGTGCAGCTCGCGGAGAGCTGGTGTGATATGAGCATGTCTTGGGAGACCCAAGACAGCTCGCGCGGCCGCATTCTGGACTACTTGTAGTCTCCGGACATTCTTCAAAGGTTGCCCCATGTAGAGAGCATTACAGTAGTCGTACTGTAGCCATGATTTAAGAATGATGCATAGTTAAGAACAGAGCCTATTATAACAAAATTTGAGTTAAATATGCAAGTTAAACACATAATGGTTCAAGTCCATTATACAATACTACTTATACAATATTATACAATAATATGTTCCAGCTCATATACAAAAAGACTTAAGAACAGATCTTGGAAATGCAACTCATTCTTAAACTGGGGACTATCTGTACTTTGGCATCTTTAACAAGGAACATGCCATCTAAATAAAATGCAAGACTAAGCCCTAATTTTTTATCAACACCATACTATTTGGAACAAATAGTATGTTGGGCTCATCTGTGTGAGAGGTTATCTCTGTAAGAAGCTGCAGTGAGCAATGTAGTAGGGCCTGGGCATGTACAGTATGTAAGACCACTAGTCTGTACTAGGGATCACAACAAGACACACACTACAACAGGAAATTTCTGCCCTCTGAGGCTTTACATTTAAGCTGAGCCATTTCAGATATTTCTAGCTAATTTTTTTGAATAAATTTCAGCACACTTTGATATTAAGGAAGACTAACTCAAGAAGTCAAATTTGTCACTACACTAACAAGAGAGCTAATAGCATTAGCGTCATATTTTATCCTGCAAACTCTGTTTTATGGGACATGCTAAAGGCAAAGATAATCAACCAACTCAACTGCCTGCTGTAAAGTATCCTCTAGAATGCATCAATCAGTGCAAGTTATCACTGCCAGATAAATATTATTGCATTCTTTGACCAGGTAACAAAATTAGTGGACCAGAGAAATGCTGTGGATATAATTTACTTGGAGTTCAGTAAGGCATTTGATAAAGTAGACCACAACCTACTACTTGATAAGATAGAAAAATGTGGGTTAGACAGCATCATCACCAGATGGATTCATAGCTGGCTGAAGGGCCGTACTCAGCGTGTGGTCCTCAATGGAACTGTATCTACATGGAGGGAAGTGTGGAGTGAGGTGTCCCAAGGCTCTGTTCTGGGCCCAGTGCTCTTCAACATCTTCATCAATGATTTGGATGAGGGGATAGATGGGGAACTCATCAAATTCGCAAACGACACCAAGCTGGCAGGAATACCCAACACTCCAGAAAATAGGCTTAAAATACAGAAGGATCTTGACCGACTTGAACATTGGGCGCTATCTAACAAAATGAAATTTAATGGTGAAAAAAGTAAGGTTCTACTTTTAGGCAAGAAAAACCAAAAGCATAGGTATAGTACAGGTGATACTTTGCTCAATAGTAGTAACTATGAGAGGCATCTCGGAGTCCTAGTGGACAATCACTTAAATATAAGCCAGCAGTGTGCTGCAGCCATCAAAAAAGCCAACACAGTTCTAGGCTGCATTAACAGAGGGATAGAATCAAGATCATGTGAAGTGTTAATACTACTTTACAATGCCTTGGTAAGGCCACTCTTGGAATATTGCATCCAGTTTTTGTCACAATGTAAAAAAGATGTTGAGACTCTAGAAAGAGTACAGAGAAGAGCAACAAAGATGATTAGGGGACTGGAGGCTAAAACATATAAAGAATGGTTGCTGGAATTGGGTATGTCTAGTCTAATGATAAGAAGGACGAGGGGTAACAAGCTATTCTCCAAAGCACCTGAAGGCAGGACAAGAAGCAATGGATGGACACTAATCAAGGAGAGAAGCAACCTAGAACTAAGGAGAAATTTTCTGACAGTTAGAACAATTAATCAGTGGAACAACCTGCCTCCAGAAGTTGTGAATGCTCTAACACTGCAAGTTTTTAAGAAGAGACTGGACAACCATTTGTCTGAAATGATATAGGGTTTCCTGAACAGGGGTTTGGACTAGAAGACCTCCAACTTTTTATTACTATTACTACTACTACGACTATTATTATTATTATTATTATTGTTGTTGTTGTTGTTGTTGTTGTTGTTGTTATTCTAAGGAAAACAACTGTTTTGTTTGACTGCCACCCTACTTGCTGGGTTTGTTTTTTTATTGGACACACTTATGTTTTTTTATTTCTGGCTTTGCCAGTGACTTTTTGACTAACCTTGACAAATAACATTTTGCAGAATATAGTTTCCTTTCAAAAGCTGTCTGCCATTCTTGAAGTCTGACACTGTCAAGGAAGCTAGCAGAAGTGAATGACACAGACTGAAGGACATAGATAAATCTCATTCTGATTCTACATTATGAACCTTCCATCAAAACAGAGTACCAGCTTTCATCTGTAAAATATTTTTTCTTTTTAAGGTAGAAGTCTGTCTGATTCTTTTTCTATAAACTCTTGTTTATTTGATAGTTGATAAAATCAGATAAATAAAATCAATAAAAATCAGAAAAATAGGTTTATCTGATAAATTAAAATACAATCAGATAAAAATAGGTCTTTGATAGAACAACTACTTTCCAGATTATTTCAAAGAATAGAATAAGTGCATGCTTGCCACACATAACTCTGCCAAGATCAAGTAATACAGAAGCCTGTCTCCTGAAAATTTTACATTCTAGATATAACATGTTGTAGTAGTTCAACACAGCAAACCCTGCTCCTGCTTATAAAGATATTATGAGATCTGTAAAATACATGGTACATTTATATATTCACATAAATGTAATTAAAAGGATCTGATATTTTATTAAATAGTCCTCCATTTTACTCTGTTTTTAGAGAATAAATGAATTGGAAAGGACCATTTAGGACCATCAAATACAAATTTGTGTTCGGTGTAGGAATCAGATGGTCATTGTTTAGCCTCTGCATGAACATCCTGCAGTGTTCAGTTGGAATCTACTCCCAGACTTTAGCTGATTTTAAAGAGACACCTGTTCAGAGAAGTGAGCCAGCCCATACTTTGAAATAACTTGTGAAAGGAGGCCAGGAACCAGCAGGAAGAAAAAGTATAATACAATGGAGAAAGAGATCTTATCTTCTCTGTCCTGGTGTTGGTATGTCTGAATTCTTCTTAAAATGTGGGACTCCAAATTGGACACATTCCAAAGTAGAAATTGAAAATGCAAACTAAAGTGAAATTGTACCTCTTTAGATCACCCCAAAATTGCATTTGCTTGTTTTAAACCATTACCTAATAGTTGGAATAACAGTTAATTTCATTTTGTAGTTGTAGATTTGGTTTCTTTTTCTTAAGAATCTTGCATTTGTCTCTGTTGGTCTATTATTTTCAATCAATTTCTCTAACGTAGCAAGATAATTTTGAATGTTATTTTTTGTCTTTCAGTGATTTAGCTATCCTGCCAATTCTGTTTTGCCTGAGAATGTGATAAGCATTCCCTCCAACTCTTCATCTAAGTTGTGAATAAAAATACTAACAAGTAGAGGACTCAGGACTGAATCTTGTCACATCCTATTTAGTACAGTATCTTACTTTAATTTGATGAGTAACTATTGGTGAGAATTCTTTGGATACGATGATCAAGCCAGCTATTTTCAATCAATACATTTAGTTGCTGGAACATCCAGCCTATAAATTACTGAAACTAATATAGTATTAATCAAAACGTTACATCACATACTTTACAGAAGATGTTAAAATATGTTATGGCTTCAGTTCAAAATCCCATAAACTGTTAAGAAAGATATAATTTAAAACCTGAGAAAAAGTTAGTTTGGAAATACCTATGATATTTATAATAAAAAGATTCTCTTATATATTTTTCTCTTGTATATGTCTATCTGAATATTTAAGAATGAATGGCATCTTAGCTAAGATAGAAAAAATGTCAACAAAACAAAAGAAATAATTATATTTCTTTTGATAGAAGGGGTTATTTTTCTTCTGGCTATGCATTCTGAAGGTTTTTTTTTTTTAATGATTCAGTGTGCTATTCACTCAGGCAGAGTCATCATGTTGGACGGAGCTGAAAAGAGTCTTAAAATAGCCATCAGTGGATTCCATTTATTTGAAAACCATAAAATGATAGAAGAAATCACAGCTGGAAATTGAAAAAAGGGTGTTGATCAGTTCATCTTTTCAGCTGAATGGATGGTTAAAGGCACTGTAACCTCTGTCATACATTCTTAATTACGGTGTCAGCACCAAGCAAAGCTGTTCTATTTTATCTCCACTTATTCTTCCCCTTATTTTTATTATTATTATTTTCCTTAAAAAAGTCCCACAGCTTCTGGTGTCCTTGCTGAGCCATGCCACAGTTAAATGACACACATGCTGTGTATTTTAATGAGCTGCTAACACTGATTATATGAAAAGCAACCCTGAGACTTGTTCAGGGTCCAAATGCTCCTACGAGAAATAAATTACCTTTTTAAAAAGTCCTTAGCTTTGAGGCAGGTTTCAGTCTTTCTGAACTATTGGATTAGAAACTGCAGGGAATTAAAAAGACGTCGCCTTTCATGTTAACAATGAAGCTGAGAAGATTTTGCTACTGCTCTAGCAGTGGCTAAAGCAAAGTTTGAACAGGAGAATTGATTTTAGTCAGTCTCAGATAAGCTCAGGGCCATCCAGATTTGATTCCAGGCTCATATTTTACATTGCAAAAACAGGAATGATCACGAAATGGCAACACAAAAGCTTTCTAAATCTGCTTGCTGCCATCTAGTGGTTTTCCAGATATTTGCAATCTAGACCAGGTATTCTACTGCTATTAGGAAGTGAAAAAATGGAAGTCAGGAATGCAATATCCTCTAGTTTTTGAATAATCTGTTGTGAATATTTAAGGAAATCTTCTTCTACAAAGAATAACGGAGGGATTTTGGAGGTCTTCTAGTCCAACCCCCTGCTCAAGCAGGAAACCCTATAACATTTCAGACAAATGGTTGTCCAATCTCTTCTTAAGAACCTCCAGTGTTGGAACACCCATGACTTCTGGAAGCAAGTCATTCCACTGATTAATTGTTCTGTCAGGGAATTTCTCCTTAGTTCTAGGTTGCTTCTCTCGATTAGTTTCCATCCATTGCTTCTTGTTCTGCCTTCAGATGCTTTGGAGAATAAGCTGACCTCCCTGTTCTTTGTGGCAGCTCTGATATTGGAACACTGCAATCATGTCAGTCCTAGCCTTCGTTAAATTAGACATACCCAATTCCTGCAATTCCTGCAGTTACACATAAATGTGTCAAAGAAAAGTTTTACTAAACCTTCTTTCCAACAACTAGTTTTCTTTATACAGAGAGCTTTAAAAAAGATCAGAGTACATTCTCCCATTAAAAATCCATCAGAACTGCCACAATTCAGTGGACCGATATATATTGCTGTGCTTAAATATGAATTTGAATACACGTCTCTAGAAGATTTTTAGGTTTTGTTATGTTAAAAGCAATCCAATAATTATTTAGTAGAGAGTGTCTTTTTGCTTAGTTCAGATTTGGATTAGCAGTTAAAAAGATTTTATCTGTGAGCTACTGAGAATTGAGATCCCTTCTTTGATCAGGCCTTGACTATTGGTATGTATTTTTTGGCATATTCCTCTGACATTCCTCTGTCAGAAAGAAAGACAGGAAAAAATAGTTAAGTGGATTACTTTTTATCAGTTGAGAGGATACTGGGATAAAGATAACTTCAGGAAACAGAAGAGGGGCCAGTTATAGAACACAGAAACATAGGGCTGGAAAGAACCTCAGAGGTTTTCTAGTTGAACTCCCTGTTCAAAGGAGGAGACCTTATACCATCTCAATGGTTTTCATATTTTGAAAACTTTCAGTGAGTCAAGCTGGGAATCAAGCTGTTTCATTGGTTAATTGCCCACATTGTCAGAAAATTTCTCCTTAGTTCCAGGTAAGATCTCTTTTTAACAAGCTTCCACCCATTACTTCTTGTCCTGCACTCAGGTACTTTGGAGAATAAGTCAGACCCTGTTCCTTGTGATAGCTCTTCAAGTACTGGAAGACAGTTATCATGTCCCTCTTAATCCTTCTCTTTGGTAGGGGAGACAAACCTAGTTCCTTCAGCCACTCATTATCAGTCAGGTTGCACTGGATTTATACTGGGACTTAGGTGATGATGCCAGTCCTTTTTTAAAAAAAATATTTATTTATATGCTTCTATATTATTTTTTAAAATAATTCAAGGCAGTGAACATATCCAACACACTTTTCTCCTCCAATTTACCCCATAACTTTATGAGGGAGAGAATGACTGGCCCAAAGTCATCCAGCTGGCTTTCATGGCTAAGGCAGGACTTAATGGTCTCCTGTTTTCTAGCCTGATGTCTAATCCACTAGACAAAACTTCTCCCCCTTTGTATATCCTCACTGTTTTCACTTTTAAATGAATGGATAAGGCTGGAAACCAGGAAACTGTGAGTTTTACCTCTGCTTTTGGCACACTCTCTCTCAGTCCTGAGAAGCAAGCCAGGGCAAACCAAAATATTGCCAAGAAAACTGCAGGGATTTATTCAGGCAGTCACCAGGAGTCAATTATTGACTTGAAGGCAAAAACACACCCCAAAATCCAAAACCTTAAAATATCATCAGGAAGATCAAGAAGAAATATATCACTGGATAGTTTGTCTTTTTAAAAAAATCCTAAGTTTAAAACTACAGTTTTCCATGCTTCTTTAAATTCTGAAGTACATATAACCTTATGCTGTGCTGTCCATTACTTCCAAAGATAAGCTGCTGTTTAATAGTTTTCAAGGTTAGTCCAACATCCACACAATATGTCACAAAAATTCTGAGGATGAAATTGACAGTTGTTGATCTTGAGACTGAAAGTAAGTGGTTAAAAATGGACCCAGTATTTATTTGGTGGCCCGAGTATAACACCTACCAAATGTGGGGTGCTTGTGTGTGTACATGTATCTTCTCTTAGTTGGCTGACAGATGCACAATTTCTGCCATGTTAGAAAATCATACTCAGGTCAATACACTGATAGCATCTTCCTATTTAGAAGGGGAACAGCAAATATGCTTGCTCATTTTCATGTGCAGAAGGGATTTGAAAAAGGTCATAACTATGACAGTCTGGAATTCAATCAAGAAATATAAAATGAGAAAAATAAATAGAATTGAAAAAGTGTATTGCCATGTACAGGTTATTACTGAAATGCAGACTAGTTTAAACATCTAGCCATTTAATCATAATTAATGTTGGATGTATCATGAAGATGAACACAATAGGCTATGGCAAATAGCTCCAATTCCTCCATCTTGAAGAGCATTAAGTATGAAGAAGGAGGTGAGGAGATGAAAAAATGCCATTTTAAAAAAAATGTTTTCTGCACAGTAACCATATTTAGTTTTCCAATGGACAATATAAAGACAAAAAACATTTGACTCCAAACTTTCAGCAACATGATTCTACTCAGGGGTTTGATCCCCAGAGTTACCAAAACTATGTAATATCAACCTTGTCAATCTCCACTGTGGAATGTAGACCTTAAAAGGGATAATCCAATGAAATGAAATCATTAGAAGATTACTGGATAAATAAAGGGGAACTCTTCAAAACCCATAAATTTAGCTACCTTTTAAATTCTTTTGTAGTTCCTATAGTTCTAAAGAAATGAAAAATAAGACTAAAAAATTACTTTTCTACAATTACTACAATTTCTACAATTACTGGTTCTATATGTGCAAGGTGGAGTTTAGGGAGGTCTGGTCCCCACTGTTCCACTTCTTGGTTGCAGAATTCAAGAGCCAACATTTCAGTAAAGAACACTCAATAATCCAGAATGCTAGACATACAAGAGAACGCAAAATGTAAGGATTATTATTTTTACTGCTTTTCTTAACGAGTCTGTTTCTCTTATATTCATCTCTTTTTCAACAGAGAACAAAATAATTCCAGAGTTTGGCTAGTCAGTTTGCCAATGGAGGAATCTGTCAATTTTCAAAAATTTAATGAGAAATCTCACAGGATAAGCCTAGAAATTAGCTTGTGCACTGCTTTGAAGAGATGCTTTGCTTTAATGATATTTGTTCAAAGCAACTCTTTGAAGATACTTACAAAGCAATGGATGTAAAAGCAAAGTGAAATGGCCAGGTTGCTCCAATCTGCCTTAATTCCCAGGCTTCTCTACCCATAGAGTTGAAGGCTGAGGCTTCAAAATATTGCAAAGATTCCTTTGCAAATCATCATGCTCTGTACCTTCTTGAGATGAATCATTTTGCCTCCATGATGCAAAGTGCCTTTCTGAGACAAATCATGGTTACTGTTACTTCCTCTTTCTGAAAGACTTACTTGCATTATGATAAAGAAGGATCATTAATAATATGGTGGCAATTGAGAGGTCTTCCCTTCATGGTTTTAGGAGATCTTTAAAGACATCAGACCTTCAATCTTAGTGGAGCTTACTGATGTCCATATTGCAGGAAAGTTATTTGGTTAGTAAAGTTGTTCTTACAAATTTGATTTATTTCTATCACTGCTTTTTATCATTTTATCATGTTGTAAAGAGATAAAAACTGAACCAGCCAAACAAGCAAACAAAACAATCCAAAAGTAATTAAGTGACTCTAAGAAACATTACGCTTTACAGTAACAAGGTGAGAAAAGCATGAAGATCAGGGCTTCTGAAATTCTTTCTAATCCTTTTACTAAGGATTATGTATGTGTGCGAGGGTCTAACCATAGCTGATGAATGTATGCTACATATATTTCTGTTCTCTCCTCATGTTACTGTATCTATGTTTGTGTCAATAAGGGCCTTGGAAAGCCCAAGGTTCAGCTCTTATGATCAGAAACGAAGAAGCTGGGGAACTTAAGACAGCATTCAACTATTGCCATAAAACCTGTCCTAGGGAGGGATGCATTGGGGGACCTTTTTAACTCGGCCCCCATCATCATCCAACGTGTTTAACTTTGGTCTTTCTTTTTTTAGCTTCTCCAATAACACTGAATTTGTTCCCATTCTTCTGGAGAATAATTTTGCTGATAGCAGGCAAATGAACATGTTTACATAATTTCCAAAACTGTATAGGATTAGAAAGAATATAAAGTGGAACATGATAACTCTGCTAGAAGAGGCCAAAGTCATCACAATTCAATATTTTCTTTCTTAGACTGAGCAATCCTAGTTATGTGTTGCTCTCTTGCCAGTGATCTTCAGAAACTGCAATTTGGAAACCTGTTGTCCCTAATCTACAGATAATACTGAATTTTCAAGACTAAAAGCTGTTAATAAAACTGGTTCCCAAACTGTATTCAATTCCCTTTTATAAATACCCAAGTTAGTTACCATATTTCACTGCCTTGCACATTTTTCAGAGGCCTAGAACCCCTACAATGAATTAGGCAACTCCACCAGAATGCCCTTTCCTCTCCATTCCATTACTGTTTAGTAAAAGCTTTACAATTACAGCTGTTGTTTCTTTGTCACTAATAATCTTCTTCTACCAGGTACCGTTGGTGATCACACTTTTCCTTGCCTGCAAGACAAATAACAGATCTTTGTATGTTGCCCTTCTTCTCACTATAAAATATTCTCCTTATATGATCAAAGCATGCATGAAAAAAGCCAGGAGGCTATCCATATGACACATCTTATTATTTTAATTATGGTAGTATTAAATACTGTGATTTTCTACAGTGTCAGTTCTGCTTACTTCATTTAATTCTCTCTCTCTCTCTCTCTCTCTCTCTCTCTCTCTCTCTCTCTCTCTCTCTCTCTCTCTCTCTCTCTCTCTCTCTCTCCCTCTCCCTCTCCCTCTCCCTCTCCCTCTCCCTCTCCCTCTCCCTCTCCCTCTCCCTCTCCCTCTCCCTCTCCCTCTCCCTCTCCCTCTCTCTGGGGTGTGTGTGTGTGTTTAAATTTAGTTTTGCTGAGGCAAAAGAAAACAGTTGCCACTTATTTTCTCATCATTGTTCCATAATAGTTTAGGGACCAGAAAAGGGATTGGACAGAGGATATTTTATCTAAATCCATTGGTTCCCTCCTCCATTTTGAATTCTCTGCCATCAGACCATTGCTGTTGGGATGGGCAATGAATGGTTCAATGAAAGAGCACAGTATCTTCATATAAGGCTGGACTAATTCCTTTCTGGAATTACAGAGAATCAGAGACAATGATCATCAACAATATTGGGTTAGATGGAACAATGGGCCTCTCAGTTGAAGGCAATTTCCTATGTTCTTATGCTGAATTATTAGTAAAATTGTATGACTTCTTCTAAATCCTGTTTTCCCCATTCTGTTTTCCTACATCCTGTTGTCTCTATCCATCCAGATATCTTTATCTATACTTCTTAGAATTCTCAAATAATTCTACACATTTTTAACTGCATAAAGAAACTACTAATCCAGCAAAATCTAAACTCCTGATTATTGTGCTTCCTGAGAAACCCTACCCAGATTGTATAACTACAACTTAGGTGTGACAAATCTGATCAAAGAGTACCCCAGTAATTCAGAAAAAATAGAATTTATTTTCACTTCCTTAAATTATAAGTATTCTAAAATCAATTAATGTCTCTGTCCTATGTCATAAATGTAATAGTCTTTTTTAGTTCTATAGAATACATGGGGAAACTTGGAAATCTATTACTTAAATAACTATTCACAATGGTTTGGATAATGGATGCAAGACAATGCCATTGGAAATGTTATTATCATTACACTTTATAAATCATAATCACACCATCATAATCTCACCTGCTTATGAGAGGCAAAGTGCACACCTGTGTCTAGTTAGCAACAGACTAAATGAGTTCAACATTTCTTTGCTATCTTATTATCTTTCCTTATTCCATTATCATTGGAAATCATGTTTGTTATGTCATAAAAATGTATAATAAACACACTAATTGGATTACATAGCACTCACTGAATGTAATATGAAGGCACAACATATCTGGGGACAGGAATGGAGGACTAAACACAGCATCATGTTTTGTGGACCCCATGACTGTGGTGGTAATAGGAGCTGGTGAATGGATCAGCTTCTTGGAATTCTCTGGATCAAGGAGAGGACAAAGATCACCCACAAAAATACCCCCCCTCCATACACACAATGTCCCTGTGAAAAGATTGCAAATCAGTGATTGTCAGTGGGTTTAAGATCTCTGAGAACTGAAAGAAAATAATCCTGCCTAACCACTGTTCGATGCCATTTCCTCTTTTAACTACTTTAGAAAGCTGCTTATTATTTTTTTGAAGTTAATAATCTTCCAAAAGACAACCTTTACTACATTGCTGGAAAAACCTATAGTACTTCTATCCTCCATGAAAGAAACTCCCAGGTAAGAATTAAAAATAAAAGCTTTACTACTTGGAAAACAGCAAAAAGGGGGCTTTTGGAAAGTTAAGGGGCTAGATGGACTTGAAAGAATATTTCCTGTGCAATATTTAAAAATTTATAAAAGAATATGTGAAGATTTTTAAATTAACTGTAACTCTCCTGTGGGAAATTTTTCGTGATTGGAAAATAAACAAAAGATAAAGGGGGATTTAAAAGTTGACTAGAGGGAGCCAGAGAGAACAAACAAATATATTTAAAGGAACAGAGACCCATTAATACAATGAGCAGTTCTATTTGACTATAGAAGAAATTAAGGCTTTTTGGGTACAATGTATTCAAACATTACTTACAATTTGTTTGATACTATAGCAGAGGGGAAAACAAGATGTTGGATAAAACAGAGACTGAGATTGGTTTGAAGGAGGATTTGGAGATGTTGTGTTTTTTTTTAAAAAAAATCTGAATTACAAAAGTTTTATAGAAACAGATATGTATCTGAAAATAGATTTAAAAATGTCAGAGTATAAAAGTGATATGGGAAAAGATGCTACAATGAATTTATAAATTAAACCAGCTGTTGTCTTAATAATTAAAGGGGGCATACAAATAATAAATTAGAAAAGTGACTTGGAAAGCCTTCTTATCTCAGATTTACAAAAGCACTGCGTGAAACCAAGGAAACTGTTTCTGAGAGGATACAAAAAGAAATTATCGAACCTGTTCCTGAAAAGAAACAAACAGAAAATGATAAGTAATCCATTTGTAGGACATTACTTGATGGGAATAAAATAACGTTTTTAAAGTAAACAAAAGATCTACTAAATGAATCTAATTGACCAGGGTTAAAATATGTGGGTTTTGGTAGCTATTAATGGGATTTCTTTTTCACCAGGACTGAATGACAAGGTTTTAAAGATTGGTTTTTAAGTAGGGAGAGATTTCTTTTGTTTTATTTCTTAGAGAAAGGGATAAATCTAGATTACAAAATAATTTTTTTAACGCATGTATGTGCTTATGTATATATGTACATACATACATATACACATTATATTTCTGTCTAAATATTTCTGTTGATTTTAATAGACTTGCTGATTAGGACTGAATGACAAACTTTTACATCTGATTAACAATAAGGGCTGAGATTTGGGAAGATTTTTTTAAAAAATTGAAATGTCAGACAAGGTGTTAAGATATTAAAATTGTTTCTATTTGTCTGGAAGGGGGAGTCATCTTTTATTTATTGTCTTTTTCTCTTTTTTCTTTATTTCTATCTCTTTATATTTTTTCTTACTTTGTATTAGCTTATCTTTGTATTTGGAAACCTGAATAAAATTAATGTATATTTTTAAAAGCCATACATATTAGGGAGTTGGTGTAGAAGAGAAATGGAAAACCTCACTGAGTCCACCCCTCCCTCCAAAATTGAGAAGCATAGATTTTTTTTTGTCAGAAGCCAATCTTTTGCAATGAAAAGCTTCCCTTGATATTTTAATAGGCTCCTGGGAGTTGGGAATTCTCTAAAAGTGAGGTTTCAAATTAATTGAAATTTAATTTATTAATTCATTGCCTTTAACTTAATGTTGACTTCTAATGACTGACTGGACAAATCCCTGCAGTTTGCTTAGCAAGGTTTATTAGAAGTGGTTTGCCACTGCTTGCTTCCTAGGGCTGAGAGAGTGACTGGCTCTCCGTCACCCAGCTGGCTTCATGCCTAAGATAGGACTAGAATTAATGTTCTCCTGATTTCTAACCTGATGCCTTAACTACTAGACAAAATGTACTACACACTCTCACTAATGTACTAACATCCAACGGATTCCCAAGAAATAAGATTTCCAACTTAATCCAAAAAGAAACTCCCACTAAAATACAAGACAGAGAACAAGAAAACGGCAAAGCCCTCCTCCCATACATAAAAGGCACCACAGACAAGATCAGCAAAATCCTTCACAAACATAACATCAGGACAGCATTCTGCACAAACAGAAAAATATCCACCATCCTAAGAAACCCTAAAGACAAAATTGAGTTAGAAAATCAAGGAGTATATGGAATCCCATGTACTGCTTGCCCCACTACATACATTGGACAAACCAACAGAAGAATAAGTGCACGCATTGAAGAACACAAAAACTCAGTCAAAAAAGAGGAACCAACTTCTTCCCTGGTCCAACACCTTAAAGCCACAGGACATGAAATTGATTTCAAAAAGACCAGAACTATTGCCAAAACTGAACACTTTAATAACAGAATAATCAGAGAAGCCATCGAGATAGAAAAACGCCCTCACGGATGATACCTCCCGCCTACCAGCCATTTGGAAACCTGCCCTTATTGACAGGCGAATCCCTAACACAAAGAATGACACCAGAACCACACAGGATGCCACCACCACACATCCATGCAAAAAGCAAACCCAAACCCACACCGATGATGAGGCACGACCACAGACCAGGAGCCAGACCACAGCTGCATCATTGGCCACTTTGAACCTCTCCAGCACAACAAAGCCCCCACCCAAACAGAACACTCCCCCAGCCAATCAGAACACAGCCAACCCCCCAGCCAATCAGAGCACAGCCAAGCCCCTAACCAACCAGAACACACCTCCACCCAATCAGAACATAGCCAAGCTTCCAGCCAATCAGTTCAAACCCCCACTGGCAGTTAAAAGGAAGAAACAGTTATGACCACACATTGCTCCTAGAAGCAGAAGCCAAAAGCACCAGCCTGAACAGCCAAAACTGAACACTTTAATAATAGAATAATCAGAATAATATATATAATTTGTTTTCTGAGGTTTTCGCGGGTGTTTGTATGTAGGTCTTTGTTTCTTCGGGTTTTCTCCCACGTAGAATTTGAAGTGTCTTGGCGACGTTTTGACGAAGTCTCATTTGTCATCTTCAGGCTGGTGCTTTCGGCTTCTGCTTCTAGGAGCAATGTGAGATTTTAGCTGTTTCTTCCTTTTAACTGTGGGGGTTTGAACTGATTGGCTGGGAGCTCAGCTGTGTTCTGATTGGGTGGAGGTGTGTTCTGATTGGTTAGGGGCTTGGCTGTGCTCTGATTGGATGGGGGGGTTGGCTGTGCTCTGATTGGCTGGGGGAGTGTTCTGTTTGGGTGGGGCCTTTGTTGTGCTCAGGTTAGTCAGTGTTACAAAAACCACACAGGATGTCACCACCACACATCCAGGCAAAAAGCAAACCCAAACCCACACTGATGAGGAGGCACGACCACAAACCAGAAGCCAGACCACAGCTGCATCATTAGCCACCTTAAACCCCTCCAATCCATACACGAAGCAAACTGACACCCACCATGAAGATGAGGCACGACCATGAACGCAAAGCCAAACAGCTATACAGTCCACCATCTCTAATCCCCTTGTAACACTGACTAACCTGAGCACAACAAAGTAATAAATAATATTTAGGACACCTGTTTTTATTTAATAAAAGCATTTAGATGAAATTATTGCTGCAACTGTTACAGGGTTAATGTAGGTCTTAGATGAATGGATGTTATCATCAAAATTCCAGAGACCCCAGACATGATGCTATAATAATTCACTAAGATAGTATTTATCTACATGGTATTACATATTTTTCTGTATAGACATATCTGTTATTTTTTTAAAAAAATGTATCATTTTATTTGAGCAATTTACAGGGGAACAAAGGTTGTTTCTTGTGCTTGGTATGCTCTATATCCAGGTTTTTGGCAGTGTATCTTCATTTAGAAATTGCAGCAATGACATTCACTTTTCTATAAAGAAATTATGCTTTTTTCAAAAATTTTGAGTAATTTTTATGAAGAGCTTCATCCTTCATGGGATGTTGGCAAGTACATCTAATATATTAACTATGTTCTCATAAACAGTGAGAAAATGTAAAGCTTCTTAACTTCCAAAAGATAATTTGCATCTAAGATATAGTATCCATTTCCAGGAATAAAACTTAAGTATATACTATATATATAGTATAAAATAAATAATTTACGACCACCAGGAGATTCCAGAAATGAAAATACTTTAATAACACTGAGCTTTCGTTGGGAACTTCCAATATCATCAGGGTTAAAAGCCAGTTGACAAGAATACCTTAAATAGGGTTAGCCAACGTCTGCACTCGGCTCCATCAATTGCTGTGTATCAAATAGGTGCTCTATTTATGCTACAATCAATTTGCAATTTGCAAGTCTTCTTCCTGTTTGCTATGTGTAAAGAGCCGGAAGATAGTTCCCACTTGTTCCTTGTTTTGATAATGGCTAAATTATCAGTTTACATACTGTTGATTTCATGAGAACTAATAGGCCCCATAACTGACAGCATTATATAGGGCAGAAGCAGAAAGAACCTACTACATTTTTTTACTCTGTAAGATGATAAGCAGATAGATTCTAGCTTTAGGGATGAATTAGAAAAAACAGTAATTGTTTTAGTTTACTGATCCACTAAATTGACAGCATCAGTATTCTTTGTTCTCAGTCTCATGCAGATACTGAGACAAACCTTATTAGGCCAGCTAGAGAGATGGGTGTTTTATGAGTGTATAGATATTGCTTAACCAAATTTGACCAAGCAGTTGTGTGCTTAGTCTTTGCACCTCTTAACTGATCATATTAGGAACAGCACGACAAGCTCTGTCCTGAATACAAATGTCTTTTTAAAAGAGTGTTGTTCTTATCTCTTTAAAGGCTTTGATAGTTCAACCAATCCTGAAATACTATGCACAATTAAAAAGTCTTATAATTATATCCAATAATATTACCAAACAGTTCCAATTTGTTATGATTTGGCAGATTTAGATCATGATTATGAAAGGACTTTCATAATAAATTTCAAATGGGATTGGAATAGATCTCAATTTTTGGCAGTGATTGACATTTGGTCAAAGGCATAAACTGACTTTTAGTGAGAAGAAAAAGGGATTAAGGAAATTGTGTTGATGGCACACTTCTCCTCAATCCGTGGTATTGGGAAGGGTTATTTCCACTATTAGGGAAGAACCACAGACTATTATTAGTATTGATAGTCCTAACTTAACAAACCTAATTGGGATTGGCAACTTTGTTGCTAAGCAAAGCAATCATTAAGTGAAGCATTACATGATCATCCAGTTTAATGACAGCAGTTCCTGCTTTGGTTGTGGTGACTGAATCACCAGTGGTTGCTAAATGTGACATCATATGCCACAACTTGCTGCTCTTGCTGGCCTCCCCAATGACTTTATTTGTGGGAAGATGGCTGGGAAGATTGTAAATGACAATCCATGAGAGGGTACTATTGTAAATGCACAATGGTCACTGAGTGTGTGAACCACCCAACCTGTTTTTTATTGCCAAATGGCTCAAAAATTAATGGAAAGTTTACTTCTAATCATTCTAATCAATCAAAATATGTTTGACAAGAATGAGGCTGATAGAGTCCTAACAGCTTTCTTCTAAGGAAGTGAATGTTGAAAGATGCAGATAAGTAGTCTTTAATTAGTTGATTTAATCAGTTAATTAAGTTGAATTAATTTGTCAATTTAACAAATTAATCCTCATGCACTTTCTTGTTAAGGCATTCAGTTGTAGTGCTTAGAGCCAAACAGTGTTTGTGTCCTCATTTGAATGAGCAGGTACAATACTTTTTTTAAAAAGTCACAATTGAATAAGAAACCCAGATTCTTCTCTACAGAAAAGCAAAATGAGATATTCCAAACCTTGCATGAATTGAAGCGTATCCCATCCATGCACATTTAATTCTTGTATATTTTCTTCTGCATTATTAGTTGAGTATTAATAGTCAAATTATGCCTTGATGGCAGATTCTAAATAGCATCTCTAATTTCTAGATTTGAAACAAGGGTGTGGGACAGAACTAAAGTGGAAAAAGAAATCATATTAGGGCTTTTTTATTCCTTCTGTCAAAGAAACATTCATTCATTTTCATCTGTTCTTTTGCAGACAAGAACAACAAAAACATTATACATATTACAGTTTTAGTCACAGCTAGTCACATTTGTTTTTCATTCGGTCTAGACCAGGCATGTCAAACTCACGATGTCATGTGATGTCACAAGACGTATCATGACTTTTTCCCCATTGCCAGCAATGGGGTGGGCACGGTTTTGGCATGACGCATCTGGCCTGCAGGCCAGCAGTTTGACATGCCTGGTCTAGACTAATAGTTGATCCAATATTCTTTTCTGGTATTGGAAAAAAACCTGGGTAAAAAACCATATGCCAAAGCTGAATTATCACAGGAAACATTAATGTTATCTTATCAAAGCAGAATGCATGAGTTTTAGAGTTTTGAAGAGGAATGTGGGAAGAGACTATTTTTTGCACAGTTAAGTAGAGATCTGGTATTTGATACCATTGATCGAATCAATTGATAAGGAAACCGAAGATCTCTTCTTCCTCCGCCCCCATATCAGTCAGTAATGGGAAAAGATTGGAAACTAACACAAGAGTCTTTTGCATATTCAATGACATCGCCATAGCAGGGAAATATATGTCTCCAGTTGCATCCCAGATCTCACTAAAGTCATAAACATAACTTTGTGTCAGAAATACTTGAAAACTGCCAAAAGAGATTATGCAGTATATAGGAAGCTCTCCATATTTCTCCCTTTTCCCACAGAAATCTCTTAAATACTTAAGTTTTATTCCTGGAAATGGATACTATATCTTAGATGCAAATTATCTTTTGGAAGTTAAGAAGCTTTACATTTTCTCACTGTTTATGAGAACATAGTTAATATATTAGATGTACTTGCCAACATCCCATGAAGGATGAAGCTCTTCATAGAAATTACTCAAAAATTTTGAAAAAAGCATAATTTCTTTATAGAAAAGTGAATGTCATTGCTACAATTTCTAAATGAAGATACACTGCCAAAAACCTGGAAATAGAGCATACCAAGCACAAGAAACAACCTTTGTTCCCCTGTAAATTGCTCAAATAAAATGATACATTTTTTTTAAAAAAATAACAAATATGTCTATACAGAAAAATATGTAATACCATGTAGATAAATACTATCTTAGTGAATTATTATAGCATCATGTCTGGGGTCTCTGGAATTTTGATGATAACATCATTCATCTAAGACCTACATTAACCCTGTAACAGTTGCAGCAATAATTTCATCTAAATGCTTTTATTAAATAAAAACAGGTGTCCTAAATATTATTTATTACTAGGGTACATTGTTAAATATAAAAAAATAAATTGTGCATACTTACATTTTGTAGGAACTGAGAAATAAATTTATACTACAAGTAAATTTAGGGAAAAAGATATAAAAAGGAGTTTTGATGAAAGTAGCAAAATCATATCCTTAAAGCAAGCAATGTAATTTTCACATTTATCTTGCCAAATATCTTTCAACAGCTACCTATCAAGTTGAGCCTGTAATATCTCTTATTCTCATCAATATAATGATCAGATAGAAGCCAAAAATATCTTTACTTATACATGCTGCATTACATAATAATATTGGAAAAAAATAGATTTCAGCCACACATAATTTAAATTTTGATTTTTTTTAAAAAAAACCAAGTGTAAATTACACAATACCCATAAAGGTTGTTTATGCAATAGCATTCTTAAAATTGCCATTATTTTTGCCTTGAGATTACAGCAAATTGGACTCTTTTTTGGCTGCTGCTGAACATTGCTGGCTCATGTTTAAGTGATCGTCCATCATCCCTCTCACAGTTACTGTTTTTGAGCCAGGTTTCACCTACTCTGTACTTGTGCCTTTGTTTTTTCCTGTAAAATCTTGCTTTTATCCACATTAAATTTCATGTTGTTGGATAGGGCCCATTGTTCAAGTTTATCAAGATCTTTTTGGATCCTGAGC
Organism: Bothrops alternatus; assembly: GCA_034064705.1. NCBI lineage: Eukaryota > Metazoa > Chordata > Lepidosauria > Squamata > Viperidae > Bothrops > Bothrops alternatus. Next base: position 19,494,672 of record JARGCV010000589.1, read on the forward strand.
TTGTCTTCAGGGGTTTTGGATATTCTTGCCAGCTTAGTATCATCTGCAGATTTGATGATTTCCCCTTCTATTCCATCATCTAAGTCATTTATGAAGAAGAATACTGGGCCTAAGACGGAACCTTGTGGTACCCCACTGCTTCCTTCCTTCCATGTAAACATGGCACTATTAAGGACTACTCATTGAGTATGGTTTGTCAGCCAGTTACAAATCTATCTGGTGGTGATGTTGTCTATCTCACATTTTTCTAGTTTTACCAAGAAGTAGGCTGTGGTCTACTTTGCCGAATGCCTTGCTGAAGTCTAAGTATATTATTTCGCTGGTCTACTAATTAAGTCACTTTGTCAAACAATGAAATTAGATTGGTTTTGCATGATTTGTTTTTAACAAACCCATGCTGGCTACTAGTTATAACTTTTTGTTTCTAGATGTTCACAGACCTGTTTTTTGATTATTTTTTCCAGTATCTTCCCAGGTATTGATATTAGGCTGATTGGTCTGTAGTTTCCTGGGTCTCTCTTTTTCCCCTTTTTTGAAGATGGTAACTACATCAGCTCTTTTCCAATCTTCTTGTAGATTCCTGGTGCTCAAGGATTTTTTTTTAAAAAAAGATATGGTACAATGGTTCTAAGATAACATCTGCAGCTCCTTCAGAACTCTGGGATATAATCCATCAGGTCCCAATAATTTATATTCATCAAGGTCAGACAGATGTTATCTTACCATTTTCTTGCTTATTTTAATTTTTATTTCTGGTCTGTCATTTATAGTTATGTTTTTGGTAGGTTGGGCTACAGTTTCTTTTTGCGTGAAGACTGATGCAAAGAATGAGTTAAGCAGCTCTGCTTTCTCTCTACTGCCTATTCCTTCCTTGTCATCTTCTCTCTTTAATGGACCAATTTTTTGACTTTTTTCTTGTTATTTATATATTGAAAGAAACTTTTATTTTATTATCTTTGACTTTTGTTGCAAGTTTTTATATATTCTGAGCCTTTGATTTCCTGACTTCATCTTTGCAGATTCGGGCTATCTGCTGATATTCTGCCTTAGTTTTGTGTCTGTCTTTTCATTTTTTGTACTTACCCTTTTTGTCTTTTAGTTTATCAGAGAGATCTTTGTGCAACTATGCTGATTTCTTCTTAGATTTCTTGTTTTTCTTTTTCAGCGGTATTGTGTTGGACTGGTCTATTCTAATCATATTTTTCAGTATTTCACATGCTTATTGAGTTGTTTTCCCCTTTAGTATTTCTATCCATGAAATTTTGCTTAGGCTTTATCTGAGTTTGTTAAAATCAGCTCTTTTAAAGTTTGAGACACAGGTTGGATTATATTTTATTGGTTGTGATTGCATTATATTGAATTCCAGTATGACCTGGTCAAGGATCCAGCAATTTCAATCTCCCACTTCTTCTCTATTAGCTTTTCCTCTAGTTCCTCCTCTATCTTTGAGATGATAAAGTTGTCAGTTAAGTTGGTTGGAATCTGTTTGATCTCCCACTTGCTGCAGAATTTGTCTCCCATTTGATAGGTTGATATTAAAGTCTCCCATTACTTCTGTGTTATGTTGATTAGCAAAGAGTTCATCTATTTCTTCTGCTTGGTTGTGTGGCCTAAACTCCTATAGCAATGTCATTTCCCCCTTTTATATTGACCCATATGGATTCTAGGAGGTTTTCATCCTGGGTTTTGTGCATTTCTGTAGAGCTGTAGTGATCTTTTATATATGAGCCAGCAGTGTGCTGCAGCTGCCAAAAAAGCCAACTCAGTGCTGGTCTGCATTAACAGAGGAATAAAATCAAGATCACGTCAAGTATGAATACCACTTAACAATGCCTTGGTAAGGCCACACTTGGAATACTGCATCCAGTTTTGGTCACCACAATGTAAAAAAGATGCTGAGACTCTAGAAAGAGTACAGAGAAGAGCAACAAAGATGATTAGGGGACTGGAGGCTAAAACATATGAGGAATGGTTGCTGGAATTGGGTATGTCTAGTTTAACAAAGAGAAGGACAAGGGGGGACATGATAGCAGTATTCCAATATCTCAGGGGCTGCCACAAAGAAGAGGGAGTCAAACTATTCTCCAAAGTGCCTGAGGGCAGGACAAGAAGAAACAGATGGAAACTAATCAAGAGAGAAGCAACCTAGAACTAAGGAGGATACAATATAGGCTGTAGTGAAGAAGTGCAGACTAGAAATTGAAATAATTAGTATTGGAATATCCAATATTGGAATGAATTTGCTACTAATTATAATCAGTGTGTTGGATATTTATTTTTATAGTTGTCCCAAACTAAAAAAATCTAGATGGAGCATTAACATCATAAAAGAAACAATGGTAATAAATCAACATTAAAAACCAATAATACACTAAATAGTAATAAAACAAATAATAAACCAACACTCCCATAAGATAGATGTCAACTCTAGATTTGAAGGCATGGTAAAATAAAATGGCCTTTAACAACATGACATGAGGAAGGGAGACTGCAGTCTCTGGGGCTAAAGAGTTCCAAAGTTTGGGGGCAGAGAAGTCTCATCTAGTTCCCTCTTCAGATAAAAGCAGTCCCTATATTATTTCTTTATAGGTGAGTATCATGCTGGTACTTATTGCTATTTATTGGTAATCAGTGGAGTACATTCAAGAAGTTTTTAAGCTGCGGTGATGGGGCTGATCTGTTTTTGTGCCCCACATTCAGGAGTAATCGTAATTTGTAAGTCATGGCCACCCTTACATCAATCTAGCCAGGTGGTAATCAAAACATGAATTGCTCACTCTGTCATTGTAATTCACTGCAGATATTCTGCATCATACAAGAGCACCACACGAGGGAGGGCACCACCTGAAGGAAGGCACCAGTAGCAAGATTAAAAAAAAATATTTTTAACTGCATAAAAGTGCAAATACCTATAGAGAAAGGTACTAGACAGGGATGTCCTTTATCTCCTTTGTTGCTTGTTTTAACTTTAGAGGTTTTATTGAATAGGATAAGAGGTGCAGAAGATTTAAAAGGTATAGAGATTAGACAACAAGACTATAGACTACGTGCCTTTGCAGATGATTTGGTTGTGATACTGACCCAACCAATACAGTCTGCTAAGAGATTGATGGAGATAATTAAAATTTATGGTAAGGTATCTGGATTTAAATTAAATATAGCTAAAACAAAGATGCTAGTTAAAAATTTAAACATTAATTTAAAACAGGAATTGGAAAGAATAACAGGATGTGAGATAGTTAAGAAAATTAAATATTTAGCAATTGATATTGAAGCCTCTAATGGAAAGTTATATAAAAATAATTATGAAGTTTTGTGGAGTAAGGTACAAATAGAATTGGAAAAATGGAAGAAATTACAATTGTCTTTGCTGGGAAAGATAGCTGCAGTTAAAATGAATGTATTACCCAAATTTTTATTTCTTTTTCAAATGATACCTATACTTAAAAAGGATGCGAATTTGGAGGACTGGCAGAAAGGCATTAATAGATTTATTTGGAATGGGAAGAAACCAAGGGTTAAATTAACAATAATCCAGGACGCAAGGGAAAGAGGTGGTTTGAAAATGCCTAACTTGAAGTTATATTATGATGCAGCTGTTCTAGTAGCAATAAGTGATTGGGTTAATTTAACTAATGACAGAGTATTGAATATTGAAGGGTATGATTTATTATATGGTTGGCATGCTTATTTAATTTATGATAAAAAGGTGGACAGGAGTTTCAAAGAGCACCTACTGAGAAATGCTCTCCTGCGTGTCTGGAAAAAATACCAGTATAAATTAAATGATAAGATTCCTGTATGGACAGTTCCCAGACACGCAATAGAGAATATAAATAGAGAACAATTATATGATGTGGTGCCATACGAGAAACTCCTGTTTAAAGAAGGGAATGTCTTACAATTGAAGTCTCTGAATATGTTAAGGGAGGAAGGAATAATTTTTACTTGGTTTCAATATTTACAACTTCAAACTAGATGGAAAAAAGATCAGAAGACTGGTTTATCTCAAATAGATGAAAATTTAATTAAACAAATCAGAGATCAAAGGTCAATGCATATTAAAAGATTGTATAATGTATTGATAGAAATTGACTCGGAAACTGAATTAGTTAAGGATTGTATGATAAAGTGGGCTCAAAATTTTGGACAACCAATAATGATGGAAACTTGGGAGAGAATTTGGGTGAAAAATGTTAAATTTACACAAGCGCAACATTTAAGAGAAAACTTTTATAAAATGTTTTATAGATGGCATTTGGATCCGAAAAAACTATCATGTATGTACCCTAATTTACAATCTAAATGTTGGAGATGTGATTGTATGGATGCTACTTATTTTCATGTATGGTGGACTTGTAAAAAAATCAAAGCTTTTTGGATAAAAATTTGGTGGATACTTCAAAATATTTTGAAAAAACGTATTGAATTTTCACCACAGTTGTTTTTATTAGGTATTATAAAAGACTGTACTACTATTGAGACGAACTTGATTTTGAATTTGATTACTGCAGCAAGACTGTTGGTGGCTCAATATTGGAAGAAGGCAGAATTACCATCTACTGCAGAATGGACTCTGAAAGTTATAAATTTGGCAGAGATGGCCAAAGTATCTGCATATTTGAAAGACTATTCAAATGAAAAATATATGTTGGAATGGAAAAAATGGATTGTGTATATTCAAGGGAAGTATCAATCCAAGAAATTATATTTAGCATATAGTTAAATTTGTATTAGAATTATTTTTTAAAAAAACTACCCTGTTTTCAATCCGGTAAGATGGGGGGGGAGGTTGGGGGGGACTAGATGGTTTTGTATATTTGTAATATTAGGGGTGTTGCTCGGATGCCGCCCCTGCACTACATCTGAAGGGGGAGGAGTGTAAGAGGGGAGAAGGAAGTAGGAAGGTTGGAGGAGAAGAGGAAGTGGAGAGAGAGGGAAGGAGAGGTGGAGAAGAGGGAAGTAGGATAGAAGATAGGGAGGAAGAGAGAGGATGGATGTGGTGGGGGGGCGTTGTCCGAGCTTCACCTATAGGTAAGAGTAGATGTTGGTGTTAGAAAACTCTTTTTGTTTATCTAATTATGTATTTATTGTTAAAATTATAAAATTAATAAAATATATATTTTTTAAAAAAGTGCAAATACCACAGCTAGAGTATAAAACAATTATTTTTTCCCACCAGGGTGCTTTGTATGGACAAGGTTTCCCACGTTACTCAAAATGGAGCATCTTGGTTCAAGGAAGGTTGTAATTGGTACACAAGCAAAAGTTGTGCAAAGCCTTTCCTGTCCACAGTCAGAATGGGAAAACTTCACAGCCAACTCACCATGGCCAATTCACTGCAGGAAAACTCACCATGGCCAACTTGCTTGCTATAAGACAATTTAACAATTTTATTTAATTATTTAAAATAAATAAAAATATTTTAATTTTTGCCATTCATATTTCACTCTGTCTCTATCTACGTTTGCATCCTTTCAATAATGATTCTATTCCACTGGGTTTTTGTTTTTGTTTATAGTAGTGTAACTCTTGTCCTGCAGCAAGTTGTCCCACGGTGAGTTAGCCATGGCAAGTTAGCTTTGGTGATTTGGCTGTAGTTAGTTGGCCGTGGCAAGTTTGTCCATGGCAAATTGTCATAGACATGTCTACATTGTCCATTTAAACAGTAACTGCAAGTGCAGGAGAACTTCCAAGGTAAGGCCACACTTGGAACACTATATCCAGTTTTGGTCATCACCAGGGCTTTTTTTTTGTCATAGAACGCCCAGAATGGAGTCCCAGCACCTTTTTTGGATGGAACCTTGTAGGGTAGGCCAAGCGGTTTGTATGACATGTGTTAGTTCTGGCACCTTTTTTTTTTTTTTTTTTACAAAAAAAACACTGGTCATCACACTTTAAAAAAGATGTTGAGACTAGAAAGAGTAGAGAGAAAAGAAACAAAGATGATCAGGGGACTGGAGGTTAAAACATATAAAGAACGGTTGCTGGAATTGGGTATGTCCAATTTAATGAAGAGAAGGACAGGGTGACACGATAGCAGTGTTCCAATATTTCAGAAGGGGAAGTCAAGCACCTGAAGGCAGGACAAGAAGCAACGGATGGAAACTAATCAAGGAGAGAAGCAACCTAGAACTAAGGAGAAATTTCTTGACAGTTAGAACAATTAATCAGTGGAACAACCTGCCTCCAGAAGTTGTGAATGCTCCAACACTGGAAATTTTTAAGAATAGACTGGACAACCATTTGTCCGAAATGGTATAGGGTTTCCTGCCTGAGCAGGGGGTTGGACTAGAAGATCTCCAAGTTCCCTTCCAACTCTATTATTATTATTATTATTGTTTTTGTCATCATCATCATCATACTTTTGGATGACACATTCAGAATAACTTCTGAGACCAATGGTCAGAGATGTTTACTGATATTCAACAAATTATTCTTAGATATATTTAATGTTGTGAATTTTACCCTTCCAAAGCAGACAGCTTGCAGACCATAGTTCAAGTTTCTGCTATCTAGTATAGTAATGTTAGTCCCAGAACTTTAGATGAAAGTCTATCTTAGGTCCTTCTAGTTTAGTTCTTCATCCAGAGATTTCACAAACCTTTCAGAGCCTATGCTTTACCTGTATCTTATGTCTCCTTTCATTTAACAAGAATAATTTGAAATCCTTGATTTACAATCTTATTTGTTGTATGCATCTTGGAACCAGTATGCTTATATTTTCTTGCACTGTGTGTGTATGTGTGTGTGTGTGGGGGGGTGAAGTAAATTTTTAGTTTCTGTAAGTAACATTAGTTCACATATTAAGCAATCTGCTGCATTTTTTCCCGCAAACATGCAAACATTTTTCCTATTAGTCCTGAGGAAGGAGGTATCTTTCACTTTAATGGAAAGATGGCATACATTACTGTCACAGTTTTGAGCCAATGGAGTGAACTATCAGTGTGCATGAAATGAAACCCAACATGAAATACTAAGGGATTTTCTCTCTCCTTCTGAATGATTTCCACAGTTCCATAATCAGATAACCAAGTAACCAATAAAAATGGACAGTTTTTTTTAAAAAATGTATTATAATAAAGACCCTAGCAAATTCTTTATTTATTATGTTTTTTTCCATGAGTAAAAGAAGTTTGGGAAGATCGTGGACAATAGGGAAAGGTTAACAACTTACCTTTCTAACTTTATTCATGAGGCAGGTTAATCATGTGACAAAATAATCACCTCATTTATTTTTTAAAGAGATGTGAGAAATGGAAGAGTTCCTATGGAAAGGTAAATTTACTACCATTTCAGAAATAATTTCAGACATAATCTATGCGGGATTGTTCCTGTTTGATTTTGCCTTATTCCTTGATGAATGAGACTGAAATGAAGAAGGACTGATCATTGGACCCATTGCTAGACCTATGTCAGCTCCATATATTTTTGTCCATATATTTTGAAATGAATATACAATGAGCATAACTTAATCCTATTTAACATATAGGTTGAGAAAATGATGACTGAATGAACTCCAACTTTCTATTTTAAAAAAATGCAGTGATTAAAAACTTTAATGGAGTAGTAAACTGTTGCTGTCCTTTAATCTGCCAAATCAAGGAAGAAGGGAAAAGATGAATTTAACAAGGAACAAATCTAAATGGTGGGCATAAGATGTATTTTGAGATTTGCAGAGTATGCAAGAGAGGTCTCATTACTTGGAGATGATTGAAGCATATATTTCTCTTTCTGTGGGGTGTTTGTTTTTGTCATTAATATCTTGTTGCTTTTACGATCTCTCAAATTTCCAAATATCATAAATCTTCAATATTAGGAATAACAGGTAATTCATGACACCTTGATCCTAAATTATGTATTCTTGGATTCTTCTAATCTATGATCCTTTTGAAAAATAAATAGGTAGATTTACAGCATTCACCAAATTAATAACCAATTTCAGTAGTTTTCATTTGGTTCTAAGGCTCAAGAAAGTACATTTAATTTTGGAGGCAGCAGAAGTCTGTTTAAAGAAGAAACTTCACTATAATCTAAATAATATTTATAATATTTATAATCTAATATTTATAATCTAAATAAGCCATTTCCCCATTAAGACAATTTTATTAAAATTCATCTGTTTTCCCTGATATCAAGATGATCATGAAGTGAAATTTGTCATTCTTCTCTATTTTGAGAAGAGAGTTAAAATGGAATGAATCTGTGTACCTTAGTGTTATCTGAGAACATAATAGGAAGTTCAATGATATAGCTCATACTTTGCAAACATAAGGTTTAATCTGCACCCTGAAGTTTTAGGGAATTGCTGCCAGTTAGTGTTGAAAATATTAAATGAAGTATATATAGCCACTACAAAGATGATTAGCGGACTGGAGGCTAAAGCATATAAAGAACGGTTGCTGGAATTGGGTATATCTAGTTTAATGACGAGAAGGACTAGCAGTGTTCCAATATTTCAGGGATTATCACAAAGAAGAGGGAGTCAATCTATTCTCCAAAGCAGGACAAGAAGCAATGGATGGAAACTAATAAAAGAGAGAAGCAACCTAGAACTAAGGAGAAATTTCCTGACAGCTAGAACAATTAATCAGTGGAACAACCTGCTTCCAGAAGTTTTGAATGCTCCAACACTGGAAAATTTTAAGAAGAGACTGGACAGCCATTTGTCTGAAATGGTATAGAGTTTCCTGCCTGAGCAGAAGTCTTAAAATTCTATCCTCCTCCCCCTCCTCCTCCTCCTCCTCCTCCTCCTCCTCCTCTTCCTTCTCATTATTGTTGTTGTTGTTATTATTATTATGGATCATCACACAGTCAGCCAGATGTTCAGACTGGATTTGGCATTTTGTCTACCTATCAAGCCCTTACCAAAGACCTGGGATAGGAAGATGTGAATTTTTGGTGGTATTACAGATATCGTCACAGGATGGAAGCAGTTCCTAATAAGGCCACCTTTTGCAATTGACTAATAGCGACTTTGTCAATGGCAATAGTTTATTATTATTATTATTATTATTATTATTATTATTATTATTATTATTATTATTATTATTATTATTATTATTATTATTAATCATCATCATCATCATCATTATCATCATCATCATCATCACACAGTCAGCCAAATGTTCAGATTGGATTTGGCAAGGATCTGGGATAGGCAGATGTGTATGTTTGATAGTATTACAGATATCGTCTCAGGATGGAAGCGATTCTTAGTAAGGCCACCTTTTTCAATTGACTAATGGTGAATTTGTCAATGCCAATAGTGTTCAAGTGGTGCTCCAGTTGTTTTGGGATTACACCCAAAGCGCCTATTACTATTGGTACTATCTTTGCTTGCTTTTGCCACAGTCTTTCTATTTCTATTTGTAGGTCTTTGTATTTTGTTATCTTCTCCAGTTCTTTCTCATCTATTCTGCTGTCTCCAGGCACTGCCACGTCCACTATCCAGACTTTTTTGTTTTTCTTATCGACAATTGTTAAGTCCAGGGTGTTATGTTGCAGGTGCTTGTCTGTTTGAATTCTGAAGTTCCAGAGCAGTTTAATTTTATCAGTTTCTATGACTTTCTCTATTTTATGATCCCACCAGTTCCTCCTCCTCCTCCTCATCATCACCATCACCATTATTATTATTATTATTATTATTATTATTATTATTATTATTATTATTATTATTATTATTATTATTATTATTATTATTATTCCCTAAATTAAAATGAGGTGGCAACATTTATACATACAGAATAAATGTTCCTTCACAACCCTGGATGGTATATAGCTTCTACTGATAGTGGATCAATCTATCTTTATACAGATTTACAAAAATCAAGAAATAGGGTCACCTATGGTTCTTTTGATATAATTTTTTCTCTAATCTATAAACTCCCTCTCTTGGCCATAATGTTTTGCATTTTGCTTTATTTTCAAGTGCAGCAGGAAGATATAAAATGTGACAAATATCACAATTACCCAAGGAAATAAGTAATTCATCAACCAGTTTTTTCTTCTCTTTATTTATTTGATAGATTTGTTCTCTTGGATAGCAGCTTGGAAAAGCAAGTTCTTTTCATAACTAACTTTTCATTTTCACATTGATAACGTAAGTAATAGCATTAAAAAAAAACCTCAGCAAATCACAAATAGCATTAAAAAGATTAAAATTCCACTTTTGCTAAGACCATTGTTCCAAAATCTAATCTAGACACAACAATTTAGTACGGTTATTAGAAGACTTATCCCAAAAGCTTAAGACTATGTACTTAGCACCCCATCCTCCAATTCCCTCCCTCACTGGAGAAGATCATAAAGAAAATCATTATAACACTTCCACTGCTATTTATTGTTTTTATTTATCCTGAGACTTTGGACAAGTAAAAACTAATGCAGGTTTCCAAATCATTTTGTGAAATAAAACTCTCTCTCTCTCTCTCTCTCTCTCTCTCTCTCTCTCTCTCTCTCTCTCTCTCTCTCTCTCTCTCTCTCTCTCTCTCTCTCTCTCTCTCTCTCTCTCTCTCTCTCTCTCTCTCTCTCTCTCTCTCTCACACACACACACACACACACACATATATATAACTGATAGATTTTGAGTTTTTGAAGAATCAGGGTAAGACACCAAAAGCATAGTAACTCATTCTAGTACCATGTAGGACACCTCAAATAATGTATTAGAAAAGATAGAATGTAGATTTTCTTTGATAGAGATGTAAGAGATGTCAGGGTACATTCTCTCACAGAATTTAATCATTATTAGTTTATAAGAAATGTTTTATGTTTTAGATGAGAATGTTGTATTGAATTATATTCCAAAATCACAGTATTTGATTATTTTGATGAATTTTTTTATGATTGTATCAGACATAAGGAATTTTGAAAAGATAATTTTTCCCCATATTAATCAATAAATCAAACAATTTACCAATTTCTTTTTGGCATAGATTTCATGATACTTCATAAGAATAGACAAATGTTATTGTAATTTAAGGTAGAATTATTAAAGATAGGTAATATATCAGCAATTTATTAATTTTTATTGATTTTGGGTCAATAAAAGTGATTCATATCAATTTAACATGTTAATTCTTTTTATATTTATTTTTCTTTTGTTTACTTTGGTAATATGGTTTAATAATTAATTAGATTGTTTTTGTTTAGACTGTATATTATCTTGAAAATATTTTATTCATTATGTTCTGTGTATATTTTTAAACAAAAATTTTCAATAAAATAGAAAATGGTATCCTATTCTATGTGACAGCACCTACACTGTATTTTCCATCCACATGTAAAAGTTCCAAGAAGGAAGCTCTATTTTAAGCACTACTAAGAAAATAAATTGGAGGAAAAGAATATTGCTATGCATCTAAGATTAGTTCACAACTTAATAACCAGCCCAATAAAGCCAATGTTTACAATTAAAGCAAATCAAAAACAACAGCTGTACACATTTAAAGGAATGTTGTATAAAACTGCAAAGCATGTTTACTTCCATAATTAATATAAACCTAATGTTAACCTCAATACTATCAATCTTCATGACAACAGAATAAAGTAACAAGGTCCACCCTTTTACAAGCCATCAAACTTTCACAGAGGTGAAGGAAAGAGGAAGCTGATTCTAGAGATATGCTACCAGGCCCTAAAACTTATAATGTTATCTAAAACATAGTAAAGTTTTAGCTCTGCCCAATCATTGTTTTTGTATTTTAAAATTGCATGTGATTGCATTGCAATCTGCTTTCTATACTTTGACAGAATTTCTTCTGTACATACCGCTATGTGTGTGTATGCATTCTTCTGTGGCATCATAGGCATGTAAATGGGAAAGTAACAGTGTCGTAAAGAACTGTTAATAACAGCTACTTGTTTGCATTAAAACATTTTAAAACAATATTTTATGCACATTGAAATGATAAATTTTAAAAAACAGTTCTAAAATTACAGTCTGACAGGAATGTAACAGCCTGTTAAAATGAAACAGCAGGATGGCAAGGCTCAGTTTCTTCCAAAGTCATTGTACACATCATAGCAGCAATTTCTTAAAATAAGAGAGAGACAAATGAAAGAAAATGATTTGATGGCTGTAGACACATGTCCATATTGGAAAAAGTGACGGAATCAAGAACAGTAATAACAGAAGCAAAACTTAGCCATGAAACTCATTGGTAAAGCTTTTTCTTGTAGGCTTCATTCACTATTTAAAGAGGACAGAGAAGCATGCAAGTGGTTTAAGTAGGTAGAAGAAAGAAATATAAGAACAATTCTTTTACTTCTTACACATCCCATTTACTCTTGCCCATATTTCTCCTTAAGTTTCCTTAGTTGGCTTATTTTTGGGAACATATCTGGGCAAACAAAAAAAAGGGGGGGAGGGGAGAGGGTTGTGGAAGCAAAGAAAGGAATAAAAGAAAACTTAACACTCCTCTCCTGTGTGCATTCTTTCTTTTACTGATCAAGTAAATGTTCAGGTGACCCTGAGAATACAGATAAACTTCCAAGTCGCCTCAACAACTCTCTAAAAGAATAAAAGATAAAAGAGCTGATGTTTTAGGCACCTGAGGTAGGATTAGAGGCACTGCATTTCATGCACAGAAATGTATTTGGTTCTGTTATATTCTGATTATTTTTCTGTAAAGCCTTCTAAATTTGCAAAGATGCACTAAGTTTCTCACTTTCTCTGATCCCAAGGATCCAGAGTCTTGTAGCACAGACCCTAAGAAATGCATAGTGCACAATAGCAGTTTCAGATATGCCAAAATGCCCTTTATATATTTTTTCACATCTGTAAAGGCCTGTACTAAAATGATAAGAACAAAGCAGCAAAGAGGAAATTGATGGGCCATCAGTGACAAACTTTGCTCTTGGGTTAATTATGCCATAATTAACAGTGACATAAACAAATGGAACACACTTCGGGTAACAATGGTCCTATGAGTAATTTTTCTCAGCTTATTTAATATGATAAAAGTAATACCTAACATTTGAAATCAGTCCAGAAATACCATAATTTTGACCATTTCAGTATTCTGCCAGTCATGTTTTCCACCTAATGGATTTTCTGAAGTAATCTTAAAGGTAATTCAACTCTTAATATATTCAAAAGGCTACCGAAAATAGGCCTAAAAAGAAAGATAAAAGAAAGCCACAGATAACATAATCTCCAGTTGGCAAAAGCTGTTCTTCCATCATTGCCATCATCATTGACACCAATGGCTGAGATGATAAGCTAAGTTAGACTAGACTGCAGTCTTCAAACCTCAGAGTAAGTCTATCAGAAAATAATCTGAAAGATTTATTTTTTTAATGTTTCCAGCTCCTTGTATAATAGGAAAGCAGTAGTGGGATTCAGCCAGTTTGCACCACTTCGGCAGAACCGGTAGCTAATTTTTTGTTGCCCAGGCCCAGAATGGACTTCCGGAAGAGGCATCCACACAGAGAACCGGTTGTTCACTTATTTGAATCCCACCATTGCAGGAAAGCCTGTATTGAACTGCTTGGGTGATAGTGGAAAGGCCTAGAATAGATGAAGTTTTATATTATGAACATTTTTATATAGATTGAATGAAGATGGCCTAAAGGCTTTAAATTCTTTCCCTTTAACATTGTCCTTCCATAAATTTCAAGTTTTGAAGTAGGAGCCATTCATGTGGGTTTCACAATTTTAGATCAGAATGTTTTGGTGTGAAGCCATTGTGAGAAAATGTCACCTTTATTCTAAGGAAAAACTTTCAGTGTGCGTAATGGGAGAACTATACAAAATTGTGCAAGTTATTATGTTATGCCAAAGTACACCGTTTAATTGGTTATTAATAATGCCTGAAGCACTAACATTCTCAAGACAGGATTTTAGGGATTTGCAGCTACTCTACTTTGAAGTAGAAACAGCACTATGGGAGAATATAAGGGTTGGAAGCACATTAAAGAAATTGCATCTCATATGACAGGCAGGCACCCCAGAAAGTATGGGTTGGAAATAAAAAAGACTAATCAAGCTGAGCTGAGGTCATTGTGCTCTCCCAATGTAATGGGAAGAAAGAATAAGCTTAAGGAACAGAAGGAAGACCCAAAACCACAACAATAGACAGATAAATCTCAAAATGCAATTTTGAGAAAGTGTCCCAAACAGAACCTTCCCTAGTCCTCATCAAGATAAGGGAGGGAGAGGAAAGTATATTCATATTTGCAAGAGTCTGTTACTATGATCTTATTCTACCAACTTAGACAAGCAAGTAAAGAATAAATAACAATCCAATCAAGGAACCACCAAGATTCTAGAAAGAGTACAGAGAAGAGCAACAAAGATGATTAGGAGACTGGAAGCTAAAACATATAAGGAACAGTTGCTGAAATTGGGTATGTCTAGTATAACAAAGAGAAGGACCAGGGGGGACATGATAGCAGTGTTTGTTATTTATTTATTTATTTATTTATTTATTTATTTATTTATTTATTTATTTATTTATTTATTTATTTATTTATTACTTAGATTTCTATGCAGCCCTATTTCAAGAACTCAGGGCGGCTCACAACATAATATTACATGTAGGAATCTAATATATAAAAAACATTTATAAACCCATCAATTAAAAGACCAATCATCCAAAACAAGCATACAAACATACATACACTGGCTGGGGCCAGGTGTTAACTGCCCCAGGCCTGTTGGCAAAGATGAGTCTTAAGTAATTTGCGAAAGGCGGAGAGGGTGGGGGTAATACGGATCTCCGGGGGGAGTTGATTCCAGAGGGCCGGGGCCGCAACAGAGAAGGCTCTTCCCCTAGGCCCCGCCAGGCGACATTGTCTGGCTGACGGGATCTGGAGAAGGCCGACTCTGTGGGCCCTAACCAGTCGCTGGGTTTCATGGGGTAGCAGACGGTTCCGTAAGTAACCTGGTCCGATATCTCAGGGGTTGCCACAAAGAAGAGGGAGTCAAGCTATTTTCCAAGGCGCCTGAAGGCAGGACAAGGAGCAACGGGTGGAAATTAACCAAAGAGAGAAGCAACCTAGAACTAAGGAGAAACTTCCTGACAGTTAGAACAATTAACCAGTGGAACAACCTGCCTCCAAAAGCGGTGAATGCTCCAACACTGGAAGTTTTGAAGAAGAGACTGGACAGCCATTTGTCCGAAATGGTATAAGGTTTCCTGCCTGAGCAGGAGGTTGGACTAGATGACCTCAAAGGTCCCTTCCAATTTTATCATCATCATCATCATCATCATCATCATCATCATTATTATTATTATTATTATTATTATTATTATTATTATTATTATTATAAAACAGCACTCCCATCAGCAAGCCCCATTCCATGCTAGCATTGAAGATGTTACGAAGTTGCATAATGAAATATCTGCATGAAAACAACCAAGCTCAGAGAGTAGTAAGTACCCTACAGTTCAACCCTGAGCTACAAATATTCTATTAAATAACTAACAAGATGACTAATAATAATAATAATAATGTCAATTAACATATACTTAAAAAGATAATGAAGAGCACAATTCTAACACTGAGATGAGATCTAGTAATCAGGAACATCTGAATCAAAGATCCTAGGATAAAATTGTGGTTCTACTCAAGAGGCAAATGCTCCTTACTTTTAAGAGTCTAGGGTATGAAATTCTTTTCTTGATCCCTTTGACTCCCCATGTGCATGCCATTATTATCTACCAATGCCTGCCTACCTTCTATGTCATTGCCCATGCCCTCTCTCTGAAATAGCAACTCTCCATAGATATGTACGGTATCTACTCTCCTGGACTCTGTTTCCAGCCATGAGATTAGGGTAATTATGATACCTTTGTCATTTCTCTTTTTTATTGTTATGGTTGCTTTTTAGATAGTCTCTTATGTTTTGCTATTATGTTTTAATTGTATATTTGCTATGTTGTAAGTTGTCCAGGTTCTGCTGGGGTAGGCAGCCATAACAAATATAATAAATACAATAATATAATCTAGCTAGCTATAATTGGCAGGATTCTCATAGTATGTTAAACCATAAATCGTGATTTACAAACTAGAGTGGCTAGTTTCAAACGTTAAGTCAAAACTATACAAACCATGTTATGGTTGAATGTGGCATGTAAGCCCAATCATTACTCAACTCTG
Source organism: Bothrops alternatus (assembly GCA_034064705.1). Classification (NCBI taxonomy): domain Eukaryota; kingdom Metazoa; phylum Chordata; class Lepidosauria; order Squamata; family Viperidae; genus Bothrops; species Bothrops alternatus. The sequence continues at coordinate 19,510,779 of JARGCV010000589.1, forward strand.
TGTATCAAAATTTCTTACAAAACTACTACTATATATGGAATCTCTGTGCTGCTCACACAAATACAATTTGTGATAAATTACACTGCTTGCTTTTTTAATATCATGCCTTATAGATTAAACTACTTTATGTAGAAGCTACATCAACATCTTATAGAGCCAGCTGCAGCACTTGATTTGTACTCAAGCTTGTTATTTTGGACATGTATTCAGTATTCAGATCAGATCTATTCCATATGACTTTCAGACCCAGATTCCTTTGTGAGTCTTTGAGAAAGAAAATTAGTTTGATTCTGAATGGTTTTAGATGCAGAGTTGACACAGAAATAAGAGTGATAGCATTTGGAAAGTTAATTTTTAAAGAACTGATTTATATTCATGAGATCTTTCAAAGCTTAGATTTTATTTAAATTTAACAAATGGTCTTGAACATGTACTCTGATTTTTAGGCCCAGCAGCTTTAAGATAAGGATAGCTTTAGTTTCACGCCACAGGAATTTCATACAAAGGTAAAATTATATTGACTTTCAGACCTCCAAATTTGGATGGCTATCTGGATTGCAATATAGCTCGGAGCATTCTTATTCCATCATGATAGATTGATTCTCCTAAGTTTTGACTGATTTCCTCTTCCAAGTATCACAATGCTATGTTTATTTATGTAGGGGTGTTTGTGTAACAGAGGTACGCAGGTTGACGTCATACTTTCCCTGCAATATTTCTATCTCAAATAAATCTTCTATCTGGAAGATTTATTGGTCAAGACAGCCTGCATTTGCTGAAGATTTCATAGGTCTCCTTGTAGCTGTTATACAGTAATTCTCCAAATGCAATCATACAGCATTGCTACAACATTTGGAAAACATATTTGTCTATCATTTTGAAAAGAGAATAATGCTTTTAGGTCTTGAAATTATTGGAGGGGATAAAACAATGGTTCGATCAAATTTGTTTTGCTATTAGTACAGTTTCAAAACTGAGACATCATAAAATATAATCATATGTACCAGTTATAGCATCTATATATCTCTTCCAATATTTTATCTCAAAGGTGATTAAATTCCAATCCCAAATATTGATATTAAATTCAAGCATCCATTAGTTTTCTTTTTTTATATAGATATTTTATTGGTTTTTAACTATAACAATCTCCAGTACCTGGTGTACAGTGTGTTATCTTGCTTTACATTTTAACAAGAAAAAAAGATAGTAATAATTAATTAACAGTCAATAATAATTAAATTTGATAATTTCATAATGAATATATTAATTAATAATACATTTCTTTGATCTTTCCTTCTCCATTTGTATTTTCTTTCTTCAATTTAGCCAAAATGTAATTCTTATTATTTTCAATATATAAATAATTAGGTAGGCATTTTTTATATTTATACAAATAATAACAATCTCTCTAACATTTTTTCAGCTTATATTATTCTCATAACCATCATCTCATTAGTTCAGCATACATCCTATTTTTATAATTTTTGTTTGCTTAGGTTCCCTTTATTCAATCCAATTCTTATCAGTCATAATATCTTCACATTAGTCATCTCACTATCTAAATTTTCCCATTTAGGTACATCATCTCAGTATTTTATGTCATGCATTATAAAAATACTATACTTTTAATCTGTCTTATAGTATCTAGATATAACATAACATCATCATTTACTTGGACTTCAGTAAGGCATTTGATAAAGTAGATCACAACCTACTACTTGACAAGATAGAAAAATGTGGGGTAGACAGTCACCACCAGATGGATCCGGAGCTGGCTGACCGGCCAATTCAGTGTGTGGTCCTCAATGGAACCGCATCTACATGGAGGGAAGTGTGTAGTGGGGTACCCCAGGGCTCTGTTCTGGGCCCAGTGCTCTTCAACATCTTCATCAATGATTTGGATGAGGGGATAGAAGGGGAACACATCAAATTTGCAGACGACACCAAGCTGGCAGGAACAGCCAACATTCCAGAAGGCAGGCTTAAGATATAGAAGGATCTGGACAGACTTGAACACTGGGCAATATCTAACAAAATGAAATTCAATGATGAAAAAAGTAAGGTTCTACATTTAGGCAAGAAAAACCAAATGCACAGGTATAGTATAGGGGATACCTTGCTCAATAGTAGTAACTGTGAGAGGGACCCCAGAGTCCTAGTGGACAATCACCTAAATATGAGCCAGCAGTGTGCTGCAGCTGCCAAAAAGGCCAACACAGTGCTAAGCTTCATTAACAGAGGGATAGAATCAAGATCATGTGAAGTGTTAATACCATTTTACAATGCCTTGGTAAGGCTGCACTTGGAATACTGCATCCAGTTTTGGTCACCACGATGTAAAAAAGATGTTGAGACTCTAGAAAGAGTACAGAGAAGAGCAATAAAGATGATTAGGGGACTGGAGGCTAAAGCATATAAGGAAAGGCTGCTGGAATTGGGTATGTCTAGTTTAATGAAGAGAAGGACGAGGGGGGACATGATAGCAGTGTTCCAATATCTCCGGGGCTGCCACAGAGAAGAGGGAGTCAAGCTATTCTCCAAGGTGCCTGAAGGCAGGACAAGAAGCAACAGGTGGAAACTAAGCAAGGAGAGAAGCAACCTAAAACCTAGGAGAAACTTCCTGACAGTTAGAACAATTAACCAGTAGAACAACCTGTCTCCAGCAGTGGTGAATGCTCCAACACTGGAGGTTTTTAAGAAGAGACAGGACAGCCATTTGTCTGAAATTGTATAGGGTTTCCTGCCTGAGCAGGGGGTTGGACTAGATGACCTCCAAGGTCCCTTCCAACTTTACTACTACTATTACTACTACTACTACTATTATTATTATTAATAATCTTTTTAATCAGTTTATATTTTACTTATATATTAATAAAAGTTACATCAACCTACTATTTTAACATTTAATATATTATAAAACATATTATATCACTTAAATCTCATTATCCTTCTTGTTATAAGGCCCTTTATGTTCAAAATTCTCTGTTCTTTTAGCCATATTCAAACAAATGTTTATTCACGTAATAGTCCATCTGGTAGGGCAAGTCAAATCTCTTGTATCTGTCTCTGATCTTCTTCTTTTGCCAAGTAATTTCCCAAGTTAATGTAGTCCGCTTACCCAACAGTTCCTGTATTTTTACAAAATGTTGTTGGGAATACAAAAGATGAAGTAAGTAAGATAAATTCTTTCGGCCCCCCCAAACTTTAATAGTTCTCCTAATAATTCCATTTTTCTTGTATCAGAACCTTGTAGATTTTTTCCTCTTTGTGTCAAATTGTAATTCTTTTTCTTTGTTATTTCATCAATTTGACCATACTCTTCTAGTTTGTAATCTGCTGTCTGATTTGTTTGTTCCTTTGTTGTTATTTCCTGGGTATTTTTTAATTGTAGATTTAGTTTGGAAATATGATTATTTAAATCCTCAAAGTTGTTTCAAATTTTGTCATGGTTGGAATCTATTGTCATTTGTATTTGCTCTAACATTACATATATTTCCTCCAGGAAAGTATTTATCTTACCTTGAAGTATTGCTTCTGGAGGCCCTTGATTTTCCAGGCTAAGTCCTTCAGGAGAAAATATTGAATGTGGCATCCTGTCATTTTTTGATATGTATGTGATATCCATGTTGTCTCCTCCCTTCAAATAATCCTTCATCAATGTTTTAATTCAAAAGTCAATTTATCAGTCAGTCAAAATTACAGATTCAGTATATTAAGCCACTTTACATCCTTCCAGCAAATTATCCTCTAAAGGATTAGCCAAAAAGCCAAAGTTTTTTCCCCCATAAACAGTTCTTAGGTTTAAGCAACAGTCCAGGTATTTTTGTTTTTTTTGTTTTTCTTTCAAACACTTTTTAATCTGGCTCTTCCTTTGTTCCCAGCTGTCTTCAAGGTTATTTGCAATTCAAAGGAACAACTTTTTCGTTGTTTCTAGGCATTCTGCCAATTTCTGAGTCCTTATTGTTAATGTTCTATTCTCTGATTCTCCACTAGATGTCAGCAGTTATTTCTTTTTTCAATTTTTCTTTCCATTAAAAAGTTATTTTTGTTTTATATTTTTATAATTCTATCAGAAATTTTAAGTATAATCTTGACAGTTTTTTAGTTCCTAGATTTGTCCAGACTGAAATAGTTTAAATCAAATTTTAGTATATGTCTTTCAACCTTTTATGTTAATTTGCTGCTTCCGTCTGTAAGGGAAAGGGGATATAATCCCCTCCCTTCACTTCTCGAGGTTTTCTTGCTTTGGGGATCTTTTCAAGGATTTAAATAGTAGATAGAAGAAAGAAGATCAGTACTCTGACCAATTCCAAGCACACTGTTCACCGATGTTCAGGTTCGTGCTCTGATACTTTGGCTACAAGCCTCTTGGGCTAGACGTTGATCTCATGTCAGGTTTGGAGGGCTTTGCCCAGATCAAACAAAGTGATTGCCATCGCTCCATGATCGACAGGGTGCCCCTCCTTCACAGTCACCTCTCCGGGGCAACTTTGGACCCATCTAGGGTCCCCCAAGCAGGAAAAAACTAGCCGTGGGGAGCGGAGGTCCGCTCTCGTGCAGCCATGCACTGCAGATGCAAAAACCGGAAGTCAAGCATCCATTAGTTTTCACTAACCTGGGCAATGATCAAAAAAAGAGTAATACTTTAGTAACATACATACTAAACATACATAACTTTTATGTATATGGTAATATGACAATATTATTGTTTTCTTGCTCATTTGTAATAAGCATCTTCTGACTTTTCCATAATTTTCCATCATGGTATCACTACAATCTTCTCTATTCTCAGATTGTTATATTTTTCACTCATTTTATTATCTATCATCATCATCATCATCATCATCATCATCATCATCATCATCATCATCATCATCATTTTTCTCTTACAAGCACTCCCAGAAGCACACAAAAAAAGAAACTATTGTAATTTATATGAAGTTTTATTAAGGAAGTATTTTGCAGAATATATCAAACTCATAAAAAGCTTGTGGAGCTTTTATAAAAGTCACTCTTAATTTACTTTATCCATTTACTAAATTTACTAAACTTGTGTTATTAAAGTACAGTTGATTGCTGGAATCTGGGAATTGTTTTCTTCTCAAAAACACCAGATAATATAATTGATGCATGCAAAAATGTTGAAGCTAATACATATAGAATAGATAGAATATACTAAAAAGGGGTAGGTGAGTCACTTAAGACAGTGATGAGTCTTGTTATGTTAATATTCTGTTATTTCTTTAATCAGAATACTAATTCTAATATTTCTTTATTGTGCATGATCTGTCCTTTTATGCAAGCATCTGCAGGCAGTTTACAAGACATAAATTAGCTATATAGATGGAAAACACAGAAGCAATTTAAGTGATCCCAGATTGTAAAACAGAAGAATGTCTGTGCCTCTGATCCCAGTGCCATATATTCAACTCTATTTGCACCAAGGCAGGCAAATGGAAACAAACATGCATCCCTCCAGGCATCCCTGCTCATCTGAGACCTTCCTAGTCTCCAAAACATACTAACTAAGAGCATCCAGAGAATCTTTAAGGCCAGTAATGTGATAATATCCTCTAGATCTTTTATAAGTCTCTAGCAATAGGAATGATAATTGTACTATATAACCACACAGTAGGCTGGCTGTCATTGTAAAGATATCAGCTCTCCTCCTCATCTCCAGCTTACATATCACATTTCTAAACTGTGTGACAACTTCAGTTCCCTGAATCTCAGTTCATAGCTGACCTCTTCAGTTGCCATCCTCTGGGCATGTATCCCTGACCTTGATAAAATGTTCTGTTTTCAGCAAAGCCACACTTAGAAAGCCATCGTTCTTTATTAAAGTGTTTCTGTTGTGCACAGTTCAGTCTTTACAAGAAATTGTTTGATCCTATTCTATCAAAAATATGCACTAGCACCATTTGAAAGCACATGCAAACTCAATTTCCCATTTTGCAGTCTGTTTAATTGGAGGACTCTCTTGCTGTTTTGAATAGAACCATTTATTTCGGATAATCACAATTGCCTAATGTTGAGGTATGGTTTTATCTGATCAAATAGGGTGTTCCCCAGCCCAACCTAAAGTTTCCAGGAAGTTAACCTAAATGAAGAAAATGTGCTTTATGACCAAGCTATATGCCATTACACAAGCCCAGCTAACAACAGTCCATTCCCTCACTTGCAAAAAAAGTTAAAGAACATTCTAACAAACTTAGAAATGTCAAAGTAAAAATTATATGTTACATTTTGGAACAACGTTTATACTGAAATGACAACCATGACTTTTCCCCTTGCAGAAAAGAGGTGGAAATGTCCTGGATTGTTAAGACGGTTAGAAAGATTCTAGGAGGAAGAAAAGAAAATAACTGCTGAAGCACTTTCCACAAAGCAAAAATCAACAACAAAGAATTTGTAACAGTGTTATTTGGGTAGTCTCTTTCTTTTCTTTTATTGTTTTTAACAAACCATAAATCAGCCTCTATACTTTTTTACAGATTTTATAGGACTTTCCATTTTTTTTATTTATGTGGCCTGTGAAGTTCTAGTTTTTTTTTTACTTTATTTTATATTGTTCTCATGTTTTTCCAACATAAAATTTGGAGAGGCTAAGATCCTAGAGTCTAGACTACAAATCAGCCTATTGCTATTCAAGTGCATGGAACAATTCATTCCACTGGGACAAACTGAAGCCTTTGGTTGGTTGTATATTTGTTAAATGAATTCATACCTTAGATCAGGGGTGTCAAACTGCTGGCCCATGGGCCATATGCATCATGGTGAAACTGCACCCACCTTCTACTTTGCTCTTTTATTTAGTTTTGATTTTGATTTTGTATTGTTTTTTAATTTTCTGTTAATGATCCTGAGTTCAGTTTATTAGATATGTAGCCATATAAATGTACTAAAAAAATAAGTAAATAAAATTAAAAAAATGAGTAGAAATGTTCATTGTCTTTATGTCTTTCTTTATCAATAAGAAAAGGCTACTTTACCTAAATGTGTTTCATGAGTTTTGTTCTATATTCCTAATAGCAAACTTGAAAGATGGAGCATAATTTTGAAAAGATTTTGCTAGCCAAATTAAGCTGTTATAGTGCTGAAATCCATAAAGGGGTCTGGTCATAGATAATTTACAGAACAAACTGGCATAGTGATGGCCAAGACAAATTCATGAAAGTCTGGACATAATCATAATTGGAAGAAAACAGTACAAACAATACATTAATATAATGAATAATACATGTCAAAGCATATATCCCACAAATTAAACAAGAGGGAAGATGAACTTCCTTAAGGAATGATTGTGACATTTGGGGCTTTTTAGTGTAGAAAGGAGATGAATGAGAGGGACATGATTCATGTATAGAATTATGCATGGTTTGGATAAAATAAATAAGACAAAGCTGTTTTTCCTTTCTCAAAATATTAGAACCAGAGGTTGAATTCTAGGAGCAGGACAGGACAGGACAGAAAACTGGAAGAATCAGGACAGACAAAAGTTGTTTTTTTTACACAATGCATAATTAATTTTTGGAATTTGTTACCATAAGATATGGTGCCAGCTACTAGCCTGATTGGCTTAAAAGAAAAAAAGTTGGAGCAATTTGTGAAAGTCATGGGATCAATGGCAATTAGCCTTGATGTTAGTGTGACTGCCTCCAAAGACCATCAACCAGGAGACTACAGGACTTCCTTGTGTTTTTAGACAAAGATTTATTTGATTGAAATTTGTGGGGACTGTCACCTAGACAAAGGGGGCTAAAGCACTTTTTAAAATCAGAACTATGAGATAGTATTTTGAAGCAGTTCAGGTAGATGATTCTATAATTCACAAAACTTTAAGAAAGAAAAGCAGATATAGCAGCTTTTAACTGTGACACTTAAAAGATTCTATTCTGATATCCAGTCTCAATAAAAGTAATTTTAACTTTCCTGAGGAGTTGATTTCCTGGTCTGGTCTACCTGGTGGGACTGACTTCAATCTTGCAAGTCTGATTGTGTGGTACTCCTCCTCATAGTTCAGTGAATTATGGAGGCAACTTCCTGAACTGCTTGCAAACTATACATACAATATAAGCAATGATGGGATTCAAATATGTGAACAAGCGATTCTCTGTGTGGATGCTGCTTCTGGAAGTCCTTTCTGGGCCTGGGCAACAAAAAATTAGCTACTGGTTCTGCCCAAGTGGTGCGAACTGGCTGAATCCTACCAGTACATATAAGGATTGCAAAGATATTTGCTCCCAACTAGTAAATATCTTTCTTTGAGATCATAACACAATGTGAATTTCAACATTTTTAACCACATAGTTTCCCATTGATCCATCTAAATATTATAACCAAAATTCATAGCTTACTTATGATACATTTTTAACATGTTCTTACTCTGTTTCCAATTTCAATAAATGCTTTATACATCAATTGTTTTTCAAATTCTATCTTTCTTTGCTCTAAACCATACGTCATTTTAATCTTTCAGATAACTGTAAATGGGAAAACAATTGACAACTATACCCTTCTGCTATTTAATTGCTCTCTTGATTTGATTTTAATTTCCCCTTTATAGTTTTCAATAAGTCACAGTCCATCAGCTATCTATTTTTTAAAAATTGCCTTTATTATTTTTATAAGCTACTCAAGATAGCAAACATACTGAATAATCCTTCCTACTCCTGTTTTCCCCCCGTCCCACAACAAGCTTTCAATTAAAAACAAGCTTCGAAAATAACTCTGTTAAACATGGCAATCTATTTTAAAAAGGAAACACACAGACTTATTTTTCTTCTTATGATCATATTTATTCAGTTAATTCCTTTTGATGCTGATAAGCAGCTTTTGTGTGAAGAAAAAAATTCTGAGCTGGGTGAACATTTCAAATACAAAAACATTAACCATCAGAGAGAGTGAGTAAAGAATGTGCATAATACCCTGGATCACTGTAAAAGGATTAAAGCTTAATCACAAATTCTGACTTGAGTCTCAGAGATTGGTCTCTTCTCCAGCACTGGGAGATGGAGAATCCACCCATGGGTTATGACTGTATTCCTGCCCTATCAAATCAAGTCATCCAAAGCTGCCACGCCCCCTTCCTGGACCTTATCCCAGATTTGACTTGATTTCGCCCAGGAAGGACATGAAGCGTGGCTCCTAGGCAGATACAGTCACCATTGGTGAATTCTTCTTTAGTTAGAAATCCTTGTTAGGTAGAGAGTTGCAGGCTAAGCTAGAACAGTAAATAGGCTTAAGCAGAGGTTGGGAGCTTGCTCTCCTAGCCTCCTCACACATCTCCCCCCATTGGATTCCCTTCCAACTCCCTCATCAAACCGTAAGTACCTCGGTTGGCGCGGGGGAGGGTGGAGGGGGGGCGAAGGGGAGGGGGGTCCCCTCACCCTTCGTCGCCGTTCCCCCCCTCCGCAGGGGAATCGCGGGGGGATAGCCCCGGCACCGATCAACGGATCGGCGCCCCGAGCGCTGCGTGGTCTCGCGGCTTGATCCCAAGCCGCTGAGCAGGAATGCCGACCAGCTGTTCGGCGGCCACGCGGCCCTAGAGGAAGCCGGCGCCGACCAGCTGATCGGCGCCGGAGCAACACGCGGCCGCTGAGAGCCCCAGGGTAAAGCCGGCCAGCGGCCCGGCGGCCTCTCGCTCGCGGACCTGGGGACAAAGCCGGCGCCGGCCAGCTGATCGGCGCCGGAGAGCCGCGGCCTGCCGCCTGAGTAGAGAGGCCGCACCGGGCAGCGGAACCGATTTAAGATCGGCGCCGGGCGGCCGCGGCCATTGGACACATGGCCGCAGCGAGGAGAGAGGTCGCAGCCGACCAGCTGATCGGCGCCGGAGCAGCCGCGGCTATTGGCCATGTGGCCGGCGGCGGGAACAAAGCCAGCGCCGATCAGCTGTGCGGCGATGGGGTGGCCCACCGCCATTGATCACGTGGTCGGCGGCTGGAACAAATCCAGCGCCGATCAGCGGTGCGGCGCTGGGGCGGCCCGCGGCCATTGAACACGTGGTCAGCGGCTGGAACAAAGCCAGCGCAGACCAGCGGATTGCCACCGGAGGCCCCACATGGGGGGTTTCAGCCAAGGCGGCGTAGAAACGAGGCCAGACCCGAGCAGCCGCTCGGAAAGTGAGCGAAGGGGGAAGCTGAGTGGGCCACAGCGGCTGCTTTAAGCCACGTGGCACGAGCCCGCGACCCCACAGGCTGGGCACAGCCTCAACCCCGTCCACAGAGCAGGACAGCGGGCCCCAGGTAGGACGCCAGGCCCACTGGGCTCTGCAGCCAGGCCTACCTAGGGAGTCCAGACATAACTAGGCCAGCCCGTACACTCAAACTCCCATCCCAAACTTGGTTTCTCCCATTGTCCGATCGTTAGCTCCCTGGCCTTTGGCCCTTTGGATCTTGGGTCCACTCGGAGTCCAGGCACCCCCATCAGCGTGCCTGTCGTTATCCGAGCGCCTGGCCTGACCCTTAGATCTTGGCTCCACTCGGAGGCCAGGCACCAACATTAGTGTGTCTGGCGTTATCCGAGCAACCCTACGTGGATCCCAGGCGCCCCTCCCCACAGTGGGCTTGCGGTATCCAAGGGTTCTCTTCTAGCAGACTGCAGGCGCCCCCCATAGTGTGCCTGCCCCATCCGTGCACAGCCGTAGTGGGCCCCCAGCCATCCAGGCAGTGTGCCGCCCTTACCCACTCTTAGGCTGCCCCTGGGTGCCAGGAGCCCCTCCCGCGCACCTGTGACAACCCAGGGGGCTACACCTCCTAGATACCCGGGACCCCTTCTTGCGCCCCGGCGATATCGGAGTATGGAAGAGGCTACCTCGCCTTCTTCAGGAGCCCCGCCATCCTCATCAGGTCAACCTGGTCTGGAAGGCAATAGCAGGTCGGCAGCCAAATCTAGCGTTAGATCTGCCACTATGACCTCTAAGAGAGCAGACAGACAGGACAAGAGGAGACACCAGGCATTGGAAAGGGAGTTTTCCAAGGCGCAGAAAAAAGCAAAACTAGCACCGGAATCACCTTTGGGACCGTCTATAGACGACCCTCAGGCCATGGGCAACGAGCAAGCAATCCTCCCAAATGAGGATCGCCTGGCTCTGCTTATCGCCCAGGCGGTGGAGCGCGCCGTAGAGGCCAGAACACAGGCACCCGCGACTCGGAAACGCAGCCCTCACCGAGAGACGAGGGTGCACGATAGTCCCACATCTCCCTCAGCCTCTCAGGCCTCGGAGGAATCGTACATAGAGGAGGAAATGGCGGAACAGGGGGTGCCAATGTCTGATGATGAGGAGGACCCACCGGAGACTCCCACCTCCAAAGGGCTATTCAACCCCTCCTCCTTCGTGACCTTGCTGCGCAAGGCTGCATCCACTGCACACCTGGGGCCCGAAACCCCAGCGGCAACAGGCTCCGACCTACAGGAGACTGATGCAGAGGCACACCCCAGCTTCGTGGAACCGGTCACGACCAAGCATCACATCCCCTGTTCCGCCATGTTCCTGAAAGCAATCAAGACACAGTGGAAATCACCGCCTCTCTTCCCACGCCGAGCAGTACCGACAAAAAGCTGTTCGGCGTGACTCCAAAATTGGAAGAGACACTGGAGGTACCTACAGTTGACGAACCCCTAGTGCCCCTAGTGTCATCCACCACCTTCTCAGGAGACCTAGCTGAGGCCCTCAAAGGTGAGGATCGCAAAGGCGAGGCCACGTTCCGCAGAACGCACCAAGCAACCGCTTGGGCAATCAGAGCGTCCACCTCCGCTTCATTCTTCATCAGGGCCGCCCACGGTTGGCTCCAGGAGCTCCAGGGAAAGATCTCTGTGGAGGACTTCCGCACGCAACAGGATCTCAGTAAGATCGTGGCGGCCGCAGAGTATGCAGCAGACGCAACTCTCCAGGCCGCTCGGTTCTCATCCAGAGCTATGGCTTCCAACATCACTGGCAGGCGTTTGCTCTGGCTGAAACACTGGCAGGCGGACTCTAGATCCAAGTGGAAACTCGCAGCGGCACCATACCAAGGGGGAAAGTTGTTCAGGGACGCCTTGAACCCCTATACAACAGAGAACAAGGACAAACGCAGGGTCCTGAAACACGTGTTTAGGAGGCTGGACAGACGCTCTGGAGCCTACCCACGGCGGCAGCCCTTTCGGGCCGGGGCCAGGTACAACCAGTACCAGGCATCTCAGTCCTTCCCGGCCAGGCAGGACAGACAGGACAGACAGGACAGACAGGCAGACAGGCAAAGCCCCAGACCAAGACAACAGCCGCAGGGCAAGCAGCCCTTTCGAGGCTCCAACAGGCCCTTCCGATGATCAAAATGACACCTCATCAGGACCTCCCATCGGGGGCAGACTCTCCCTGTTCGTCCACCAGTGGGAGGTCACCACCACAGACGCATGGGTTCTCAACATCATCCGCCAGGGCCTCTTCCTAGAATTTGTCTCCACCCCCCCAAACCGGTTCCTCCCTTGTCGAAGCCCTCGCAACCGAATAAGAAGGAGGTTGATGGACGAGGCAGTAAACCATTTACTCCACATACGGGCCGTGGAACCGGTTCCGCTGGACCAGAGAGGTCAGGGATTCTACTCCATCCTCTTCGTAGTCCAAAAGGCATCAGGGGGATGGAGAGCCATACTAGACCTCAAGGGACTAAATTACCACTTGGCATACCACAAATTCAAGATGCAAACGCTCCGATCAATCTTGGGAAGCATCAGAAAGGGAGATCTCCTGACATCTGTTGATCTCACGGAGGCGTACCTCCATATCCCAATCTCTCTGGCCCACCGACGGTTTCTCCGGTTCGCCTACAGGGGGCGCCACTTTCAGTACAGGGCACTCCCATTCGGCCTGTCCTCCGCCCCAAGGGTCTTCACCAAGATCCTGGCAGCCCTAGCAGCCAGTCTACGGATGGTGCCGATCAGAGTCCAGTGCTACCTTCACTCCAGGGAACTTCAATGGTTCCTGTTGCCTTTCCAGAAGCAAAATCTCAGCGCCTCACCACAGAGAGTTCACCTCCCGCCAAAGGTACTACATTCTCTCAGATGGTGGCTATCACCAGCCATAAGCAAAGGGTCAGACTTCAGGGAGCCGGATCGCATAGTACTCACCACGGACGCCAGCCTCTTCGGCTGGGGAGCGCACATACAGTCACAGTGGGCACAGGGCTGGTGGTCCAGGGCGGACCTCCGCCACAGCATCAATTGGCTTGAGTTACGGGCCATCCACCTTGCCCTCCGTCACTTCCAGGACCAAGTGGCACGACAACACGTCCTGGTCCTCACCGACAACGTGACAGCCAAGGCTCACGTAAACCGTCAGGGGGGCACTCGGTCCCAAAATCTCATGGCAGAGGCTCTCCTCCTGGGGACCTGGGCAGAACACAATCTAGCTTCCATCAGGGCCAATCACATATCAGGGGAAGCGAACACTCAGGCCGACTTCCTGAGCAGAACAATAGTAGACCACTCAGAGTGGCGACTTCACCCGAGGATCTTCAAGGAGATCTGCCACCGATTCGGCTTGCCACAGGTGGACCTCTTTGCTTCCCCACACAACGCCCAGCTGCCCCGATTCTTTTCCCGTTTTCACGACAGGAGGGCGGAACAAACGGACGCCCTCCGGAGCCCGTGGCCACAGGGTCTTCTTTACGCCTTCCCCCCCCTGCCCCTCCTCCCAGCAGTGATACGCAAGATCATCAGGGAACGAGCAGTGGTACTCCTAGTGGCCCCCCATTGGCCAAGAAGACCATGGTTCGCCGACCTGGTGAGTCTCTCCCTGGCGGAACCCTGGAAAATTCCCCCGGAACGGGTGGCACTCAGTCAGGGAGGCATTCATCACCCAGATCCACAGTGGCTCCAGTTAGCTGCCTGGCACTTGAGCGCTCGATTCTGATGGGGGAACGCTGTTCCCCGGGGGTCATAGCAATAATACAGGCCTCCCGCCGTCCCTCCACCAACCGCATCTATGATGCCTCGTGGAAAAACTTCCAATTGTGGTGCTCCAGGCGGCGGCTGTCGCTTGGGGAGCTCACAATCGCCCATATTCTGGACTACTTGCTAGCCGGACTCAACAGGGGCTTGGCCCCAAACACACTGCGCAGACAAGTGGCAGCCCTGGCAACGGTGCTCACATGCGACTCCGCAGAGACCCTGAGTCGCCATCCCCGTATCAGGTCCTTCTTAAAAGGAGCCTCCAACGCCAGACCACCCACGGTACACAGGTACCCCTCATGGGAGCTACCACGGGTCCTCCAGGCCCTCACGCAGCGGCCCTTCGAACCCCTAGCGACATGCGACGTGCGCTACCTGTCCCACAAGGTGGCGTTCCTAGTGGTGATTACATCCGCACGACGCATCTCCGAATTAGCTGCGTTCTCAGTCAGGGGACACTTGTGCGTCTTCCATCAGGATAGGGTGACCCTGCACCTGGACCCCACCTTCATCCCGAAGGTAAATTCCCTATTCCACAGGTCGCAGGACATAGTACTACCGGACTTTTGCCCCAATCCGTCTAATGATAGGGAGCGACAGTGGCACAGCCTCGACGTACGTAGGGCGCTGAAGTGCTACATTGCCCGTACAGCGGAATTCCGTAGGTCCGAGGCTCTGTTCATATCGTTCCACCCCTCTTATAGGGGTCGGAAAGTATCCTCCTCCACAATTGGCAGGTGGATCAGGGCGTGTATAGCCGGGGCGTATCAGGCGGAAGCCTTGCCAGTCCCAAGAGGGATCACGGCACACTCCACACGAAGTGCAGCTACCTCCACGGCCTGGGACACACAGGCATCCATCGAGGAGGTATGCAGGGCAGCCACATGGACTACACCAGTCCCTTTCATTAGAAACTACAAGATCGATAAGTTTGCCTCGGCCGAAGGCGCCTTTGGCCGGAGAATTATCCAACAGGTTATTCGCCAAAGTGCCACACCGGACCAGTCTATTGCCCACCCTTAGGGACAGTAGGCTTTGGTAGGTCCCATGGGTGGATTCTCCATCTCCCAGTGCTGGAGAAGGGGCGATGTCTTACCTGAACGCCTTTCTCAGCACGGAGATGGAGAAGCCACCCCACCCTGGTAGGCCAGTTAGGCCTAGGATTAGCATAGTAGAAGGAGCCACGATGTCGCACAGTCATTCAAGGGCTACGCTCTCGTCAAACCTGGGGATAAGGTCCAGGAAGGGGGCGTGGCAGCTTTGGATGACTTGATTTGATAGGGCAGGAATACAGTCATAACCCATGGGTGGCTTCTCCATCTCCGTGCTGAGAAAGGCATTCAGGTAAGACAACGCCCCTTTCCTGTTTCCTTGCTGTGCAGTGGGCCATAATTGCTATTTTGATGCACCATTGATATGATAATTATTTTTTTTAAAAAAAAGCTAAACTAGTTTCATCAATTACACAATATTATTAATTTCTAGCCTACTTAATTAAGGGAGTCTTAGAGTCTTGTGATCTAAACCAAATAGAAGATTTTGGTTTTGGCCCTCTTAAAAGGGCTTAATTTCTAATCTGGCACATACTGTGTTAACCAGGGAAATCAGATTTCTGCAATGAAAAAGGGAAGTTGTTTTTTTCTTTAAATAGTAAGCCAGTCATGATGTAGATATAATAACCGGTGATAGATTTTGTAGTTATTTCCTTTAGTTTTAAAGTTTGATTTTTGAATTAGCTGATTCATGCTATACTTTATTATCTAAAAAATAATTTATCTCATTTTCTATCTAATCCTTTGGGATTGATAGATTTGGTTCTATGAAATTGGGCTGATTATATTACTAAATGAATAAGGAATAAATGATGATTTAACGTAAGCCAAAAATAAACTGCTGAAGCAGGATGTGAAATTAAAGGCCATGTGATGTACAGGTGTGATGGACATATTTGGCTTTTTAAATATAAAATGTAAATCTGAAATATATTGGCTGGGTAGGCACATTATGTTTTGGCCATTGTAGCCTGTAAGTCATAATTTATTAGTTAATATCCATGAATAAGTCTCCTGGGATTTATTCACAAACCATGGTTAAAGTAAGATATGTTTCCAACATTGCCTGATTACTTGCTTTAAGTCCTATTGTCATCCCTTGCTTGGTCCTTGAAATTACAGCAATGATGCATTAATTGTGCTGTGATTAATTGTGAAGCAGAGACAATACCAAGACCCAGGTTAAATTAAACTGAAATAATGTTCAAACTTTTGCTTTAATTGATTGTTTTATTCTGATTTCTATTAAAAGAACTCTGGACATAAATGATATTTTAAACTCTATCCACCTACAAATAATTTCATCACATGATAGATGATAGGTAGGTAGGTAGGTAGGTAGGTAGATAGATAGATAGATAGATAGATAGATAGATAGATAGATAGATAGATAGATAGATGGATAGATAGATAGATAGATAGATAGGAAACTACTCTAAAAATCTTAGTCCCAGGTACATTAATCTGTAAAAGAGGCATACTAACACACTGATCTTGGGACAGAAAGTTTTATTAAGCACTAAGCTTTCGTTAGCCACTGCTTATATTGTCAAAGTGTAAGCTAATATTGGAAAGACTTTATTTTATAGCCCTTTAAGTGTTTATTCCTGAAACATTTTGGCATAAAGTGCATATCTTTCATTTGTAGATAAGAACTGTGACTGGCAGATTCCTGATGGGAAAGGAGTTGGTATCTGAATGCTATTTGATGGATGGTCTCAACCTATTGTAACAGTTTATAATCATGGTTTATTCTTTGCTATGTGAGGGGTCCTTGGTACTTTCTGAGCTATGTACATGCTCTCTTGAAGGAATTAATTTTATTTCTGTAGGAAGATATTTTCTTTCTTAGCTACTGTACATGCTGTTGAAGATTGGGATCTTATATGTGATTTAGTTCAACTAATAGAATCTAGACAAATACAAGGTCAAGATTTTTAACTTGCAAATTATAATATTCACGATCCTGCATAAAAATATTTTCCTAGGAAAAATACAATCTAGATCAGAAATATTGATAGGAGAGTGGAGATATTTATTCCTTTAATGCATTCCTTTTATTATGAAAATTGTCTCCCATGGGCTCCTTTTTGCTCCATAGGAGAAAAGATACATGCATTCATAGCTTGATTATCACCACCATTTCTGTTATCTGTAACAGAGTCCTTAACAAATCCATGCTTTTAGATAGAGTCCTCTAAAAGGCTCCCCCCCCACACAACTTGGTCTACAATAGAAAAGGTGAATTGCCTGCATACCCTGATGTCCTGTGTTAAATACAATAAAAATAACACCAATTTTTGTATTTATGATGTATATTGGAAGCTTCTTTTCTCTTCTCCAGTTGAAGATATCCACTAATAAATAGAACTTTCTTGGGGCTTAAATTGTTTTCACTTGTTTATGTAGCCAACAAAGTTTTCAGTTTTCCAATTTAGGCTGCTGCTACCTCAGAAAAACATAAGATCATTCTACCACAACCCACTTCAGCTATAATTATATTCCAAAAATAGTTCCAACTTTCTGGTCCCTGCAAAGTCACAATCTTCTTTTGAGGGAATGTATTTACGGCAATGTTAAAATGTTCATTTTTGAAATGTCAAGTATTAAGAGTTCAGTCCTCCACTAAAGTATTTGGAGATAACTCCCACTAGATAGAACAAGATTTACTTTTTGTGATTAAACTTGCACAGAATTGGCCTATAAAATCTCAGAAGGAGGGGCAGGATAGTGAGAGTCGCTTTGTATTGGAAAACACAATAAAAAGAGTTTCCTCATGGTGTCTTCCCTTGGAATTAAAGGGGAAAAAAGCTGAGAAGTGCTGGATAAAAGATTGTACAATGATAGAGATGGTATTTGTATACATCTCTTTGGTCACTAGTATCACAGGCACTGATACTAAAGAGGCATCATCACTTCTTTAGCCATGAGAATTTCTTCAAAATTCTTTTCTTTTTAAACAAACAAACACACACACATACACACACAGAGAATTTTTTTTAATGAAACTAGGAACTAATAAAACAAAAGTATAGGAGAATGTTTCTGTACCAATACTAAACGGTGAGTTAGTTGAATTCCTCTGTAAAAGAAGTTTGAAAAGGCATAGCAACAGGATAATATATGAGGAAAACAATACATTCAGATAGTGTTCCTTTATATAAGTTTAAACTTGTTTACAATTCTATGCACAATGCTTTTGGAGTAAGCCCCAGTGATGAAATAGGAGTTGACTGTTAACAAACATGTCTAGGACTGAACCAGGGCTGCTGTTCATTCATTGTTTATTATCCAGATTGAGACAGAGACCTACATCTAATTCAAGAGCACTCTGGACCTCCTCCAGATTCTTGCTGCAGCCACTGTCCAGTGACAGACAAGCCAGTAATGATGGTAAAAGAAAGAGCAGAACTTTCTTAAAGTTCATGAACCAACATCAAAACTGCAGTGCAATTAACTGCTGATATTTATTCAGTTCTTGTTTCCAGAAATGCAAACAAACATGTACTTTATGGGAATTAAAAATGAGCTCATATACTATATGAAGGAAATAGCTTGCAAATATGTATATTAGAATATTGATATGTTTGTTCAGAAAAACCTATATGCGGGTCAAGAAGCAATAGTGAGAAATGGACACAGAACCACTGATTGGTTCAAAATTGGGAAAGGAGTCTGACAAGGCTGTATTCTGTCGCCCTGCCTATTTAACTTATATGCAGAGCAAATCATGAGAAAGGCAGGGCTAGATGAATCAGAAGTTGAATTAAGATTGCCGGGAGACATATCAACAACCTAAGATATGCAGATGATAACACTCTAATGGCAGAAAGTGAAGAGAAACTAAAGAGCCTCTTGATGCGGGTGAAGAAGGAGAGTGCAAAAGTTGGCTTGAAACTCAACATTAGGAAAACCAAGATCATGGCATCTGGCCATCTCAATTCCTGGCAAATAGATGGGGAAGAAATGGAGATTTTATCTTCCTGGGCTCCAAAATCACCACAGATGGGGACTGCAGCCAAGACATTAAAAGACGCTTGCTCCTGGGGAGCAAAGCTATGGCAAATGTAGACAGCATACTAAAAAGCAGAGACATCACCCTGCCAAAAAAAGTACGTATAGTCAAGGCCATGGTTTTCCCAGTTGCAATGTATGGCTGTGAAAGTTGGACCATAGGAAAGGCTGAGCGCAAAAGAATTAAGGCCTTTGAACTATGATGCTGGAGAAGACTCCTGTGAGTCCCCTGGACTGCAAGGCGATCAAACCGGCCAGTCCTAGAGGAGATCAACCCTGACTGCTTTTTAGAAGGCTAGATCCTGAAGTTGAAACCTAATGAGAAGGAAGGACTCACTGGAGAAGAGCCTAATGCTGGGAAAGATTGAGGGCAATAGAAGAATGAGGTGGCTGGATGGAGTCACTGAAGCAGTGGGCATGAGCTTAAATGGACTCCAGAAGATGATAGAGGACAGGAAGGCCTAGAGAAATGTTGATCATGGTTTCGCAATGGGTCAGACATGACTTCGCAAATAACAATAACAAATGTTTATACAGAAAAGTGTAATCAGCAATGAATACATACAATCCTAAGGATTGTTTTTTCCAAAATTGTAAACTGATACAGAAAAAGGAAGAAGGCATTTTAGTTGAAAGCTGAACAAAATCAGATTTGACAGCTCTGCTTAGTCCAATGTCAGCAGTGACATAGATTAGGATCAGAAATAAAGGGCAAGTAAATAAATGACAGAAACAGCTATGAATATAATATGTGGTTCTTTAGGAAAGTAGCTTCTGAGGAATTCTGTTCAGATTGCTTGCCCCAAAACAGTCAGTTACAGTGGTTTGGACTGTAGAATTGTTTTAAAGCAAGAGCATCTAGAAGCATCAATAAAGCATAATTCCTTTTTAAAAAAAATATATTTTATTGATTTTTACAATCACAATCCTTAGTGCCTAGTGAATAGCATGTTGTCTTGGTTTATATATTTTTTAAAAAACAATCAGTAATAATTAATTAACAGTCAATATTGATTATTTTTTATAATTCCATAATTAGTGTATTAATTAGTAGTATATTTCTTTGATCTTACCTTCTTCCAATAGTACTCTCCTTCGTCAATCTTAAACAAGTATAATTCTTAATACATAAATGATTAAATATAAACTTTTTTTCATATTTGCACAAATAATAATAACATCCATATATGACATTTTTTCTAATCAACTTGTACTGTATTTATAGAAATCATCTTATTAGTTCATCTTGCATCCTATTTTTATAATTTATATTTAAGCTTCATTTCCCCTTAATATTCAAACCATTTTATCATAATTTTCTCAATATTAATTATCTAAATATCCAAGCTTTCCATTTACATACACCATCCCAATATTTTCATATTTCATGTGTTATAAGGATACTATACTACTTATCTCTTATAACATCTACATATAATATCTTTTTGATTGGCTTATATTTCACTTATATTTGTAAAATTATCCTGTTAAATCACTATATATCCTGTTTTCAAAAATTCTTGTTTAAGCTTAATTTCCCCTCAATATTTCAGTCACTCCTCAGTCCTAGTTCTCTTCAAATTAATTACCTTTAAATTTCAAACTTTTCATTTACATATATCATTCCAATATTTTTACATTTCATATATTGTAAAAAATACTATACTATTTACATCTCTTATCCCTCTTAATATAGAGCCTCTTTATATCCAAAATTTTCTGTTTTTTTTAACCATATTCAAACAGGTGTTTGCTCATGTAATATTCCATCTGGTAGGGCAAATCAAATCTTTTGAATCTAACTCTGACTTTCTTCTTTTCCCAGTAGGTTTCCAAGTTAATATATTTCACTTGCCAGGACGTTCCTGTATTTCTGTGTTTATTGTTGGGAGTGAGAAAGACAAATTGCATAGGATAAGTACTTTTTGTCTCCCAAACTCTAATAATTCTCCTGGCAATTCTATA
Organism: Bothrops alternatus; assembly: GCA_034064705.1. Classification (NCBI taxonomy): domain Eukaryota; kingdom Metazoa; phylum Chordata; class Lepidosauria; order Squamata; family Viperidae; genus Bothrops; species Bothrops alternatus. The sequence goes on from JARGCV010000589.1 coordinate 19,531,736, forward strand.
GTCCATTTTGTTAAATCTTCTTTCATGTCCTCGGGTTTGTTTTGACGTCCTGACAGATAAAGTGTCTTTTCCATTTTTATTGTTATGGCAAAATCTTGTAGATTTTTTTCTGTTTGTGTTAAGTTGTAATTCTCTTTATTTGTAGTTTCACTGTTTAAGTCATTTTATTCAAGTTTGTGTTCTATTATCTATTATTCCTTTAAATTATGACAATAGCAATAAAAGCTGGGTAAAGTAAGAGATGGTTGGTGAATGAAATACATTTTGCTTCAAAATCTTTCACCTGGAATCAATGTAAAACTGAACTTTGTAGTTACCCAGTTTCCTTTTCCTATCTTTTGAAGATAGAAACAAGCAAGATCTGACAGTGATTTTGTAACTTTGGGGAATTTTAATTATAGCTTAACGGCCATAGCTTAAGGTTCAGTGCACTGTGTGAATCCAGATGATAATAGCATTTTCAATACAGTGTGATTAAGAAAATAATACTTTAGTATAATATATGAAACCACATTTACCTAACACATTGAACTAATATGACTAGCTAATGTCATTACAAGACCACTTACTTATCTTCATCCTGTGCATTTTCTTAAACATAGGTAAATGCACTGTGCACTATTCATTATGACCTGTGCAATCCTGCTTGTTTGTTTAAAGGATGTATATGGATTAAATATTACAATTCTGGGTGACTAGTAACAAACATCAAACAAAAATAGCATAACCCTAACATCAAACAAAAAAGAACAATTCCAATTCAAAGCCAGACACTTCTTAATAAGTTATCAGAACTCATACTGATAGGAACACTACTGTAATCTATTGTTGATCCAAGTTTTTTTATTAATTTTCCAATATTGCATTTACATATTTGAAAAGTAGCGTGGCGGTTGAGCATCGTGATTCCATTACATTTAAATATCATCAGTACAAATCTCAAAGTATTTCAACAACAAAATTCCCTCTCTTTCCCCTATAAGATCTAATGTCATATTCAGATCAATACAGTTCTTATTCTATCAATCAAACAAAAAATACCTTTCTAATATTAATAATCTTCAGTCTATACATATCTTGATTAATTTGACATTCCATCTTTTAGACAATAACCTAATAAGTTTTTCTTAAGTTTAATTTTGCATTAATATTTAAATTTAACATTTAATCTTTATCATTTACAGATTTTAAATGATCCCAGATTCTCAGTCTTCTCTTTCATATTTACGGCTAATAATTTTCTTTTCCTTTTTTCTACTTCTTTCCTTTCTTCCTTTCCAGAAAAAGAGAAAGCTAATATACAAATTTAATTATTAGTATTTATACTTCTAAGTTTTATTTAACCTGTATCTCAACTCATGAGAATATCTTAAATTCAAGTCTTAATTATCTATAAACATTCAAACTTTTAGCAAATCAGTAACCTGGTAATTGATTTTCCCTTAATATTTTAATTTAACATTTAATATTTATCTTTTTTACAAATTTTAATTAAACACGATTCCTTTGTCAAATTCCACATATGATCTACTATTTAAAATACAGACCTTATATGTAAAATCTATCATATATCTTAACAAACTAATAAGACAATATAATATTCTTATTTCAATATTTATATTTCTAAATTTTATAAAACCATTTTTTATCTCAAATCATTACAATATCTTATATTCAAAATACATATTCTATCCATTTAAATATATTCTATTTTAGATCTCATATATAGATTAAAACCCCAATCCCTTTCAGTCTAATTCTAGCTTTTTTCCTCTGCCAAATCATCTTTCGTATCTTTGCTTTTAAATCATCAAAAAAAATCTCCTTGTATTGTTGTAACTATTGTTTGATATTGATAAAGGCGTTCAGTTGCTGTTTTCTTAAGAGGGCTAGCTGGTTTGACAGGTCGTCTCTTTATTTTTCCAGTTTGATGCAGTTGTCCCGAAGTATTTATTTTATCTTTCATCTGTTTTTTTTCTTTTTTGTCTTCAAATTCCTTCTGGTTTATAAGAAAAGTCCTTTTCTTGTTCTCTATTATCAGTTTCCTTCCCATGTTTTCCACAGTTTGTATTTGTTGAGTATCTAAGTCTTCTGTCATAACATTTGGTTCTTTCCCCTTTTCTATAGAATTCTGTATAGATGATTCTTTAGTTGAAGTCATAGTTTGAGCTTGCATACGGAGAGTTTGGATAATTGCTTTTAACATATAAAGAGTTTGTTCCTGTACCTCCTCTGTGGGAGAAATCCATTCCTGTTCTTCCATTGTCATATATTAGACTAAACAAAGAACTTACAATTAGAAAGTCCACCAAGAAAAAGCTGAGCTGAGTTTCTTGCAGCTGGTACTTCAAGGTTACTTTGAATCTTATCTGTTTTTAAGGCAATCAATAAGTCTTTCTTTAAGAATAGCAGGTTACACTCTCAAATTTAGCCAGCAAATGTCATCTCAGAGTTAGTTGAATCTTTTCAGTTTTCTTTTCCCCCTCTGTTGTAAGGGGGAGAAAAAGAACCCAAATCTTCAATAATAGTTAGAGTAAAAATCAGAGAAGAAGAAAAAATAGAGAACATAACATTACAAATCTTATAATCCACCAGTTTTAAGAAATAGAATTCCAATTAGGATCCCAGTATTTTTCCCAATGTAAACTCCCAAGTGGTTGATAGCCGCTGTTTCTGGAGGGAGGGCTAAAATCCCCCTTCCCTCACCACAGGGGGGAAAGTACTTTAGCAGCTTATGCAGGTAATTAAGTAATTAGGATGTAAGAGAGGCAGATCTCACCCAATCCTTTCCACACTGCTTTGAAGTTGCCAGATGTTAATGTGACTTCGGCTATTAACAGCCTAGGGACGAGCCATATTTCTATGGCCGGTCCTGTTGTCTGCCGGTTTGGAGGGAAATGCCAGGTCTTCAGGAAAGTTGCTGCTCTCCTTTGATCCAGCAAAAGCTCCTCCTTGCTGGTCGCCTCTCTGGGGCGATTTTTGGCCCTTTTCAGGGCCCCCCAGTGATGCAAAACTGAACGGGGGAGAAAGAGCAGATCTCCAAACTGTCCATGGTGGCTGCGTGACGAAACCGGAAGTCAACACTACTGTAATCTAGCTGTGGTGCCTAAACTGTCAGGAAGTTTCTCCTTAGTTCTAGTTGTTTCTCTCCTTGATTAGTTTCCATTCATTGTTCCTTGTCCTGCCCTCAGGTACCTTAGAGAATAGCTTGACCCCTCCTCTTTGTGGCAACCTGAGCTACATTCTCCTCTGCCCCCATGTTTGCTACGCCTTTCCAGCGAACGGTGACCATGCACAAAGACATCATGGGCCATGTGGGCTTCATCATCAAGAAGTCATCTTCTGGCATAGAGAAACAGAACTAAAGTGTTGAAAGGGGTCAGTTAGACCACTGAATTGAACATACTTTATGCAGGAATCCAAATGAAAGACATTCAACTAAAATAGTATAGACTTTCTAAGGAATACTGTATTTCAGGGAATAGCCATTGGAGGAAATGGAGTTCTATTCATACACAGTATATTACCAAGTATCTTTGCCTATTTATTTCTATCAGTTGACAGCTAAACAAAAAAGGAAGGCTATGGTTGTTTTTATACATCCACAATGCTCATGATACAATTTAATCCCCAGTTTAATCAGATATGAGTCCTATTATGACCAAGATTGCATACACCCAGGTAGGTCTGCACAGTGTTGCAGCTAAATAAATATACATGGTAGAGTTGGCAGGAATTGGAAATAAATAGAAATATGTCAGGCCCAACCCCAAAGGTGACACAGAAGATCAAATAAAGTCCAATTTTTTATTTGCTTGCACATAACAGATAGATCTTGCCAAGCTAAAACTATAACCTTCTAACCTACTAGATATATCCTGAGAGATTCTACTATGTGGCTATCCTGAATCTTTTCCTGCATTCCCCATCCAGCATAGGGCTATGCAGTGTCTAAATCTGAGCCTCTCTCTAGGAAACCTCTGTGTTACCAAAAACATACCCCTTATCCCCATACTGCTTCTCAAGATGTGCATTCCACCACAGAATTGTACTAGTTTTAAAATTTGATGTCTGACACTTGATGAAGTATTGTGTTAATACATATATATGAAGGCCTAGTTGCTTAAATTTAACCCTCTATAGCTGATTCAGAGCAATGGTTATAACCACACAGGTTCTTTAGTACAAAGCCAAGCTGAACTACTTGAACAAGCACCACTGAACCTTTAGTACAAAGCCATGCTGAACCTTTCATAAGTAAACTTTTGCCTAATAGTGTATTCATAGTCCAATTTATAAAGCAGATGGTTAGAAATGCAGCTGTGCTATGTTAATTAACTACATACATAGCATATGACAATACACCCTGAATCCAAGCATCGTGCAGAACTGTGAGATACAATTAGCACTTATGCATAAAAAGTAGTGAAACAATCAAAAAGACATATGTCATAACCTCTGTTATAGAGGCTAATAAAGTCTTCACAAAGACTTTCAAAAGCCTAGAATCTGTCAATCAAATTATAACTTCTGGCCCTTTACACTTTGGTTTGATTTGGTTTGCTAAGAAACATGCTGTGAACCAAAAGTGAAAAATAAGGATCATTTTCCTTTTATTTTCTTTATATTTTTTGATTTATTTTGTTATCTCTACATTGATCTTCAATCCCATAGGAATGTTAACTGGCTATAGACATTACAGCTGATGTATGACTAAACAGCAAGGCCACATTATTTCTTCATTCTTAGCCTCTGCTAGAGTACAGTATTTCCAATCTAAGTATGTTCCAGTCAGTAAAATGGTAACCAATTGTATTTGCATTTGGAAACATCTTGAGAAGGAATAAAAATATTGCATTGGAATAACTTTTGGGCAGCAGTCAGGTATACCAATCATTTCTGTCTCATACACCTTGAGGGTATCTGCAGACTGAGCCTGCAATGAAGATCTTAGGGCCACACCTTTTTTATGGGCTAGATACATTTCCATCACCCATTTGATTTACAGTTATTAGCCTTAGCCAAAACATATGAAAATTCAGGCCATCCTTCCAGAATGTTTGTTTTCTCTTCTTAAGAGTTAATGAATATTACACCTAGCAGTGTGATATGTTGGTAGGACACTTTTCAAAGTAGATATCAACATAAAATAAAGATAAAGTGATTTAATCAATTCCAATTCCCAATTCAATCGATTTAGTAAAGAACTCAGGAACAAGACATCAGAAATGTTCAACTGATATCTAGAATAAAATAAAACAGCAATTTTGTTACCTTATCAGATTTAGCTATTCAGTTTCATGAGGAATCTTAAACCTTGATGATTTCTGAAAATCCAAACAGGAACTTATTTTCCACTTGGCCAATTTTGGAACTGGAAAGCAAACCAGTCTCATCAAACAGAGGGTTCTTAAAGGAAAGATTTGTTCCATGTGACTCCTATATTATAGTATCTGTTGAACATCAGACTGACTCTGGTTAGGGACCATAAAAGATTGCACTAGTAAGGGGATGAAGTCAACTCAGAAGCGCAAACGAACAATATGCAACAGACTAGATACAGCAGATAGACCATATATAAGAGAAACACCAACCAAACAAAAGGTACTCGGAGTATACTTGAAGAGGGAAGGGAGGAGGGAAGAACGTTTACTAAAACAGATGTTTACAAAGATTAATACCTAATGTTGTATGCTATGTTCTAGGATGATTGTTTAGCAATAGGATCTTTGGTTTAATGTTGATCACATTAATATGGAACCAGATAAGAGAAACATCAATCAAACAAAGTGTAACAGGAGTATAGTTGAGGCTAGACGCGAGGGGTGGGAAAAAGGCTTACTAATTCAGACGTTTTCAATGACTAATACTTAGTATTGTATATCAGGTGCCATGATGATTGCTGCACAATATGTTTTTATGTTCAATGTTGATTGTTTTAATAAAAGAATTTTATATATTAAAAAAAAAAAGAATAACAGAATAACAGAGTTGGAAGGGACCTTTGAGTTTTTATCCAACCCTCTGCTCAAGTAGAAAACCCTTTACCATTTCAGACAAATTGTTGTCCAATCTCTTGTTAAAAACTTCCAGTGATGGAGCACCCACAATTTCTGAAGGCAAGCCATTCCACTGATTAATTATTCTCAATGTAAGGAATTTTCTCCTTTAATCTAGGTTGGTTCTCTCCTTGGTTAGTTTCCATCCATTGCTTCTTGTTTTGCCTTCAGGTGCTCTAGAAAATAGGTTTACCACTTCCCACAACCATTCTTCATATGTTTTAGCCTCCAATCCCCTTTTCATTTTTGCTTTTCTTCTCTGCACCCTTTTTAGAGTCTCAACATCTTTTTATATCATGAGAACCAAAATTGGATGCAATATTACAAGTGTAGGTTACCAAGGCATTGTAAAGTGGTACTAATACTTCACACAATCTTGATTCCATCCCTCTGTTAATACAGAAGAAAAACATATAGGGATATAGATTCCTGTAGGTTTTATTATTGCCATGTTTGGGCATATTCCTTGTTTAGAGAAAAAGCTTAGAAAGAATGAAAACTCTATTAAAAAATGAAGATGCTTTCATTTTGAACTGAATTTTCCTTCCTTAAACCATGATAAGTTGTCGCATAGCCATGCCACTACCAATTTTCATATACCTCCAATCTTTTATAAAGGCATCAACACTTTTAGTTAGACTTATGCAACTACAAACCATCTATCTCCCTTGACACCCATCTAAATGTTCACAGACATATGATCCCTGCCAATCATGTTATAGATTCGTTATCAGAGAATTACTCTTCATTACTCTACATGTCTACTGACACTCCCAGAAATACATGAAAATAAGGAACTTTGAATACAAGTAGCCAGATTTTTGTAGAGTTCTTGAATTCAAATCAAAGTGTTTTGATAAGCAAAAGGTTTGGATATTTGATCAGTTTTAATCATCCTGCTCGTTTGACTGGATCTTCCCACTACATGAATTGAAATAGTTAAAAACAGTTTCGAATTTCAGTGTATATATTTTTAAACGATCTTGATAAAAATTCTGTACAAGTTAGAACAATCTTATTTTTAATTAGCAATAGGCTTAATCCTATTCCCTTTGAATTCTGAAACAACCTAAAGCAGCCCATAATGAATCACTTCATTCAAAATATAGAAACTAGATTTGTAGAGAAACAAAATCTGGATTAACTAAAATTGTCAATTTGGAAAAAAACAAATCCAGCTTTAGATGAGCACAAATGAATGTAACTAAACCTAAATTAAAATGTTCTGCCAGTCAGATTATTTAGACCCTTCTCATTTTGATTGGAATTGCACACAGTAAATATCTATGTAAGCTAAAAAAAACAAAAACCCTTGAGAATAGTGGTGCCATCGGGTTAGGATTTTAAGGCAGATGTCCACGGGCAGAAAAATAAGCATTGAGATTTCAGTTTGTAGCAAAGCCTTATTTTGAAATAAATTCAGGAATGCATATTTAATGCATTTAAAAGAGGGGGTAAAGGCAATGGCAAGCCTATTAAGCATAGCTTCAAAAATGTTGATTGCATGGTTCCTTTCAGCAGAAATAAAGATGGTACATATGTAAAGTCATCTATAAATTATTTTGGATTAAAAATGATAGCTATTTGTTCAAGAAAGCAAGGATTTTCTTTTCTTAATGCTGCAATACACCTTTCTTTAATTTTACTGGTATTAATCAGCACTTATTTTGCACAGATCAAAAAACAAAACAAAATCCACTGCAACAAAGTCATAAACCATATAATTAACTGAAGGGAAGAGGAACAGAAGAACAGCCACATTTGGTCTAACCTGCACAACTTGATAACTCCTGGGACAAAATAAATGCCAGCAGATGTTTTCCTTTGAATTTTCAGCGTTCCTGAACTTTATACTAAACTGTGAATATTAACAATCCCACTCAATTGCTAGGTTAGATGCAGTGGGTTAACAATTTTTCCCATTGTAAAAGCTTGGCAGACTACGTTTCAAAAACATCTTCAAATGAAAGTCTTTTCATAGTATAGCAGAGACATCCAGGACAGACTTATGAGAAATACAATAGATGTAGCACACTATATCCTAGAGCAGAATATGTTAAGTTTTATTTTGTGCAAAAGCTGATAAGTATCATTGGGTCCACATGGTTACAATATAACAATAGAAGGAAAACTCTAATTAGATTTATAGTCTTGACATTGTAGCAAGAGAGCCAGGTTAGTGCATGGTGGCAAAACCAAAACCAGGAATAGCATCTTTTTTCAATAAAAGGTGCAAGCTTTCATGAACTGCAGCTTACTTCATGAGTTGTTTTTTTATAAATCTGTTAGTTGGAAAAGACTCTTGGGTGTTTATATTCCAGGTAACTCTCGCTACTGCATCTCTATATTCTAATTTCTTGTCACCACGACAACATCTTTGGTCCTGGGGACATGCAACTTTACCTTTACCTTTCTTTGGACTAATGTCATGTAATTTTCAGTTTTTTTGTCTATGCCTCTAAGTTGGTCTTGACTCCTAGCAATTGCTGGACAAGTCTCTACATTATTCTTGGCAAGGTTTTCTGGAAGTGATTTGCCACTGTCTTCTTCCTAGGGCTATGAAACACTGACTGGCCCAAGGCCACAAGTTCACTTTGTGAGTAAGGCAGCACTAGAATTCATAGTCTTTTTATTTCTAATCACCATAAACAAATTTGCTCTAATTTTTACATATTCATAAAAATGCTGGCCTTTTGATAGGTACTAATATATTTTTTAAAAACAAATACTGGGGCTTTTATTTGTTAGATTTTATTGTATCTAGATTTTTCATAAGCATGGCAGCTAACCAAATCTAATGACAGAAAAGATAGATTGTAATTATCTAGCCCTTGCTTGGATGCCATTTTAAACCTAAGAGCTAGTCATTTATCAATCATGAGTTAATCTTTCCACTGACTTACATTGGAAAAGAGATTAAAATGCCTTCCATAGCAATAAGAGCTGGAATGGCATTTTAATCTGCCTGGTTATTGTTTGATTAAAGTGGGCAGTAAATTTTCCGAGAAAAGTCTCTTTTTGTTAGGGTCTGTAATTGACTTCCTCAGGCAATAGTGTGTCCATCCAGGGCTAGGAATTAAAATAAAATGGTCCATCCCATTTTTCATTTTCTATGTCACTTTCTCAATATGGTAACTAAACCTTCCTTCCCAAAAGGCTGATTATCTACCTTTGTTTTTTTATCATTAATCTACTCTCCTTACTTCAATATATATTCATTTATTAATCCCATCTGTCATTTACATTTGTTAAGAGATGGAAACTTAATCCCTATGTGACTTTAATTCTCTACATAATGGGTACTTGTATAGATTTACATGGCATCAATTGCTCCCAAAAATTCTTAGTGAAGTTGGATGCTTAAATAAAGTAAGGGTGGTAGCAGATTTTGCTCTTTCATATACAAACTATTATTCTGTAGCAGTGAATAAAACTTGCAGCATGTATCCATGAAACTATAAACTAGAATAAAAGTATCTTTTATCCAATTGTTCACATTTAATTACTGTAAAATCTAGGTTTTATGGGTTTTAGAAAAAAATGGACAAATTTTTCATTTGGTCATCCCATGTCTGTTAAATGACAAGGTTTTCTGCAGATGGTGCCATTAGTGTAATTCTGTAATTGATATTTTTTCCTTCTGTTCAATTGTGTCCTGTTCTCGGAGACTGGACAAGTCTTGGCAAGATTTTTCAGAAGTGGTTTGCCATTTTCTGCTTTCTAGGGCTGAAAAAAAATGTCTGGCCCACAGACACCCAGCTGGCTTTGAGCCATTACACCGAATTGTTACTATCAAGCTATTCTGGGCTAGAGAAATTGCCAGGGAATCTGTTCAACAAAACAGTACTCTTGTTTATTCAAAATATCTTTCACTTTGCTAGCCAAGAACATCTAGAAATCCCATAAGTAAAACATAAAAGGCAATAAATTATCCTCAGTAACTGGCATGGAATAGACTGTCTACATAATGTCTTGCTGCTGGTGAAGCTACATTCAGTTTGTACTACCCTTTTTTAGCCAATGGTGATCACCAGGTTTGTGGCAGTGAATTAGTATGAATTATTTCTTGCATGTGCTTCAAGCCTATTCCCAATCAGTTATTTATTTATTTATTTATTTATCAAATTTGTATGCCACCCCTCTCCTGAGACTCGGGGCAGCTCACAACAACAAGACAGCTACAAATACAAAATTCAATAATAATAATAACAACCAGTCTAAAAATCCATACATACAACATGCAAACACAGTCAAACACACAATCAACGATGGAAGCACAATTCCTCGGCCCGGGGGCAGAACACAGTTCATACCCCTGAAGCCTGTCAGCATAAATAGGTCTTCAAAAGCTTCCAGAAAGCTAGGAGGGAGGAGGCAGTTACTTTGTATGGTTTCAAGATACAGAAGAGTAAGTGTTCTTACATCTATATTTTATCAATTTTAATGTGTTTTTTTTTAAAAAAATGGTTATAACCAAAACAAGTTTATTTCAGTTGTTCCTTGAAGAGGAAGTGTTTTAATCAGATAATATATCTAGTTACCCATTAAAGTGTCTTACAAATACAATAGGTATTTTGAAATATTTGCCATCTGGAGTTTATTGGCCTACTTATGCCATAGGAAGTAAAAAGGTTCCTCTAAGTATTCTATTTAAGGTCCATATATGTCATGACACTAACAAACTAGCTTTTTGATACTACTTTTTCCATATTACTCTGCTCTCCATAACTTGACATCAGTTGAAAATAAGCTTCCACCACCTCTATTAATGTTTCCCTGGATTCATTTTCATCCCAGCTGAATTTGAGCTTTTCTAATATCTCTCTAAATGACTTCTTTCTCCCTCTCTCTCTCCAGCTTGAAGAGCATCCTGCTCTCACAACCTGGGTCATGTTCTGAAGTTATTGAGCAAAACACCCCCTGCCCTAGAGCATCATCCACTGAGATTGTCTGCCAGATTCACTTACAGACTCAGCTTGCTGGAGACATCTGCCTATGTTCATTCAAGATGGCTGAAGCACGCATGAATAACTACCAAGTTAGATGTCACCCTGTTGTGAGACATCTGGTGTCTAGCACAACACCAGAACCTCTCAGCTTAGCATCATGCCAGGCAAATGCTTTTGGAAACCTGGAGAAAAGGGGAGGGAAGCAAAAGAAAGGCTGACAAGCTATTAGACAGTTGCTATACATTAGCTTAGAGACAGAGTAGGGAACTTGACAACCTCCCAGACTTGCCAACCTCTTATCATTTGTGTCTAAACAGGGGTATCAGATGCAAACTGCCTTTATTTTATTTATTTATATTTCCAGTTGTACTTCCTGTTTTTTACATAACTATCAAAAGTGGTGATATGGATATGTAACTTAGGGAAGTTTAGCTAAGACATTTATACAAATGTACACATCAGAATATCTCTGTGTTTACATAAATGACTACATGTAAACATTAAGTCTGGAACTAGGGATGAAGCAATGGCCAGACCGATCCAACTTGACAACTTATAGATGTATTGACTGGTTGGGAATGATAGAAACATTATGAGCGTTTGAAAGTGACTTTCAATTATTTTTAAAAATATAAACTTTTTTTTTACAAAAAATATAAATACCTAGGGTAGCTTACAAGAAATTGTAGAATAGAAATGAAATCAAAATATAAACTGACAAAAATGACTAGGTAATTTGAACAAGAATGAAATATATAACACAATGTAAGCATGCCTTACACTGTGCCTTAAAATGTCTTCCTAAACTGAGGCAGATATGAGTATAAAGTTAACAAAGGATTCTGCAACCACCATCAAATGTCAATAAAACATTTACTTTCTAACATCCATTAAATTCTCAATTCTCTGATAGACTGAAAAAATAAACATTTAATGAGGTTCAATTCTGTCTTCAGTTATTACCGCAGGACTGTTATTCTTCTTTGGAATCTGTTGGAATTTAATAAATTGCTGTTCAAATACAAATCACTGCAAACACTGCACATGTTATTTCTGTCATGAACGGAGAGTTATATCCATGCTCACCTATTCAATAAGCTTTTATTTAACTTTGTCTACTTCACAGGATTGCTGTGAGTTGATAATGGGATAACAAATCCTAAATTGGTAGGATAATATTTGATATGATTTATTAAGAGTTATTTCCCCTCCTTCCTCCTGAAACTTAAGGCCACATGCATAATATTCCCTCTTCAAATTTTCTTTCAAGATGTTAAGGAGAACAATAGAGATAGATATTAAGTAACTCCATAGTTACATATTGTAGAATCTTGAACCTGGATTGCCAAATCTGAGACTAGCATCATAAACACTACATTGATTACAATGGTGTATTAGCACAAGTAGAGTTCAACTCTTGAGAGTTTAATATGTCCAATTAGTTTTTTTATTAAATATTTTATTAGTTTTATAATTATGAATATAAACAGAAAATCAAATTAAATAGCACTCAACTGAATAAACTCATTTGCAACTTTTCCAAGACAAAACAAAGCATATATATATATATAAAAAACTTACATAAAATGGTTAAAATAAATATGGGTATTGCTCAGCAGCACCCCCTCCCCACATCCCCCTCTCTTCCTCCCTATCTCCTACTTCAATCCCCCCACCATCACTCCCTCTCTCTCTCTCCACCCTCCTCCAACAACTTCCCTACTTCCCTCCACCTTCACTCCTCAATCTCCACCCCCTCCAGACGTGGTACCGAGGTACTACCCGAGCAACCCCTCTCTTATCAAAAAGTATGTCATTCTTATATAATGCCGATATTGCAGTTGAATACATTATAAACCCCCCCACCCCCCCACCCCCCGACTTCCCAAAGTGAATACAGGGTGAAAACACAAGAAAACCCACTAAACTCAACCAAATTATTATATAAATCCTATTGAAAATTTAACTATATTTTTCAAACCAACATATGAAAATTTAACTATATGCTAAGTACAATTTCTTAGATTGATATTTCCCTTGTATATAGTCTATCCATTTTTTCCAGTCCAACAAATATTTTTCGTTTGAGTGATCCTTCAAATATGTAGATATTTTGGCCATTTCAGCCAAATTTATAACTTTCAAAGTCCATTCTTCGATAGATGGTAGTTCTGGCTGCTTCCAGTATTGTCCCACCAGCAGTCTTGCTGCTGTAATCAAGTTCAAAATTAAGTTGGTCTCTATGGTGGTGCAGTCTTTTATAATGCCTAACAAAAACAACTGTGGTGGAAATTCAATACGTTTTCTCAAAATATTTTGAAGTATCCACCATATTTTTATCCAAAAGGCCTTAATTTTTCTACAAGTCCACCATACATGAAAATAAGTAGCGTCCATACATTCACATCTCCAACACTTAGGTTGTAAATTAGGGTACATATATGATAATTTTTTTGGATCCAAATGCCATCTATAAAACATTTTATAAAAATTTTCTCTTAAATGTTGCGCTTGTGTGAATCTTACATTTTTCACCCAGATCCTCTCCCAAGTTTCCATCATGATAGGTTGTCCAAAATTTTGTCCCCACTTTATCATACAATCCTTAACTAATTCAGTTTCGGAATCAATTTCTATCAATACATTGTACAATCTTTTAATATGCATATACCTTTGATCTCTAATTTGTTTAATTAAATTTTCATCTTTTTGAGATAAACCCAACTTCAAGTCTTTTTGCCATCTAGTCTGCAATTGTACATATGGAAACCAAGTATGAACTAATCTTTCATCTCTTAACATACTCAAGGGCTTTAATAATAACAAATTCCCTTCTTTAATTAGGAGTTTCTCATAGGGCACCACATCCTGAACTTGTGCTCTATTTATATTCACTATTGCGTGTCTGGGAACCATCCAAACAGGAATCTTATCATTTAATTTATACCGATATTTTTCCCAAACACGCAGCAAAGCATTTCTCAATAGGTGCTCTTTGAAAATCCTATCCACCTTTTTATCATAAACTAAATATGCATGCCAACCATATAATAAACCATACCCTTCAATATTCAAAATTCTATCATTAGTTAAATTAACCCAGTCGCTTATCGCTACTAAAACAGCAGCATGGTAATATAACTTAAAATTGGGCATTTTCAAACCACCTCTTTCCCTTGTATCCTGAATAATTTTTAATTTAACTCTTGGTTTCTTGCCATTCCAAATAAATCTATTAATACCCTTCTGCTACTCCTCCAAATTCGCATCCTTTTTAAGTATAGGTAACATTTGAAAAAGAAATAAAAATTTTGGCAATACGTTCATTTTAACTGCTGCTATCCTACCCAGCATAGACAATTGTAATTTTTTCCATTTCTCCAATTCTATTTGTATCTTGTTCCACAAAACTTCATAATTATTTTTGTATAACTTTCCATTAGAGTCTTCAATATCAATTCCTAAATATTTAACTTTCTTAACTATCTCACAACCCGTTATTCTTTCCAAATCCTGTTTTAAATTAATATCTAAATTTTTAACTAACATCTTTGTCTTAGATAAATTTAACTTAAAGCCTGATACCCTACCATAATTTTTAATTATCTCCATCAATAAGTGACAATAATACTGAATGACAAATTACCCACCCACAATGTACCATAATATATTGTTGGGTCTCAGTTCATGTGCTTAGGTAATAATTCAATGTGACATATAAACCAGAAGATTAGATTAAATAATTGCTCAGATAAATCTGGATAATCTTTTAACAACAGACACCGGCATTTACCTATGCCTATGATGAAGATCACTTTCTATAATAATAGTTGTTTTTTTAAAACAGTGTAAATACATTACAATGTCCTCTAAACAATGTTTCAGGAGAAATTCTGCCCAACACAGATATAACATGTCTAACTTTGCACTCACTTGAAATGCCTAGCTGTTACTATCTATATCAGCAATAAAACTTATGAATTCACCAGTCTATTTACTTTTACTTTCATAAAGAGGATATTATGTGCTACCTATGAAGTAGCCCAGAAGCACTCTTCAGGATATGAGTCATGTCACAGTGCATCACTATATTACCCCTGCAAGAAACCGACAAAGAAATTAGAAATTCAACATCCCAGATGAGAGTGGGGAAAAAAATCTGTTGTACTTCTATGACTAATGCCAATGAGATTTGCCTTTTACTTTTATCTTGCATGAATCTCTAAGACAATTTAAATTACAAGTCTTGCTTTTTTAGTAATTAAAGTCTCAAGGGGCTCATGCAGACTGATTGTACACACACATAACCCACTTGTGTATGTAAAATTGTGTTAGCATTTCTGCACATTGAGTTAAAATACTAATTCAGGAATGGTATGTTGCAAATATTTAGGCATACTATTCCTATTTATAAAAGCATGCAGTGCTAAAGTAAATAGCATTTTATAGGTATCTCTTACAAGCTACAATAATACAATAGTGATGACAAAGGTAACATGTCACTGCATGATTAATGCAGTTATGTAAATTTCTTTAAATGATTATTTTATTTATTTATTTACTTACTTAAACTTATATGCCGCCCTTCTCCTAGGACCCAGGGTGGCTTACAAAAACAATGCAATAAAATTAATTACATTCATACAACATACAATCACAGTCAACTCACAATCGCTGATGGAGGGACATTCCTAGGCCCAGGGGCAGAGCGCAGCTCATACGCCCCAAGCCTGTCAGCATAAATGTGTCTTCAACAATTTCCAGAAAGCTAGGAGGGAAGAAGCAGTACGAACCTCTGAGGGAAGCTGGTTCCATAGGGCTGGGGCAACAACGGAGAAGGCCCTTGCCCTAGGTCCCACCAGATGACATTGTCTAATAGACGGGACTCGTAGGAGGCCAACCCTATGTGCCCTAACCGGTCGCTGGGATTCATGAGGCAGAAGACGATCCCACAAGTATCCTGGTCCATTGCCATAAAGGGCTTTATAGGTCATAACCAACACTTTGAATTGTGTTCGCAGACCAATAGGTAGCCAGTGCAGCTCACGGAGAGCTGGGGTGATATGAGCATGTCTTGGGAGACCCAAGATGGCTCGCGCGGCTGCATTCTGGACTACTTGCAGTCTCCGGACATTCTTCAAAGGTTGCCCCATGTAGAGAGCATTACAGTAGTCGAATCTCGAGGTGACAAGGGCATGGGTGACTGTGAGGAGTGACTCCCAGTCCAAATAGGGCCACAACTGGCGCACCAGGCGAACCTGGGCGAATGCCCCCCTCGCCACAATCAAAAAATGATGTTCTAGACTTAGCTGTGGATTGAGGAGGACACCCAAGTTGCGAACCCTCTCCGAGTAATGGACGAACAGTTGGAATTGTCCTTGGGAGGCAGAGCCCATAGCCACTCCGTCTTGTTGGGATTGAGTCTGAGCCTGTTGGCACCCATCCAGACCTCAATAGCCTCCAGGCACCGGTTCATCACTTCCACTGCTTCGCTGTAATGACGCGGGGTAGAGATGTAAAGCTGAGTATCATCAGCATATTGATGATAACTCACCCCGTGTCGACGGATGATCTCACCCAATGGCTTCATGTAGATGTTGAAAAGCAGAGGTGAGAGAACAGACCCCTGAGGGACTCCACATGGAAGAGGCCTCAGAGCCGATCTCTGACCTCCTGCGAACACCGACTGTGACCGGCCAGAGAAGTAGGAGGTGAACCACCATAAAACGGTGCCCCACACTCCAAGCCCCTCCAACCGGCGCAGAAGGATACCATGGTCGATGGTATCGAATGCCACTGAGAGGTCAAGAAGCACCAGGATAGAGGAGTAGCCTCTATCCCGGGCCCGCCAGAGATCATCGGTCAGCGCGACCAAAGTAGTTTCCGTGCTGTAACCAGACCTGAACCCGGACTGCTGAGGGCCCAGATAATCAGCTTCATTTAAGGACCATTGGAGTTGGAGTGCCACCACCTTCTCGACAACCTTCCCTAAAAAGGGAAGGTTGGAGACTGGGTGATAATTATTTAAGACTGCCAGGTCCAGGGAAGGCTTCTTGAGGAGGGGGCACACAAGTGCCTCATTTAAGGGAGCCGGGAAGGACCCCTCCCTCAATGAAGCATCAGCAACAGCCTGGACTCAGTTCCGTGTCACCTCTCTGTTAGCCGAAACCAGCCAGGAGGGGCCTGGATCCAATAAACAGGTGGCAGAACTCATGGCTCCAATGGCCTTGTCCACATCATCAGGAGTTACCATGTCAAACTCATCCCATTCAACAGGACTAAGATGGGCCTCTGTCATCTCGACTGACTCATTGTCAGCTGACACTGCATTCCAATTGGAGTCCAAGTCAGCCCGGATCTGAGCGACCTTGTCTGCGAAAAAGATGTTAAATTCTTCGGCATTGCCCTGCAAAGGTTCCTCCCTCCTCCCCGTATCAAGGAGAGAGCGAGTCACCTTAAACAGGGCAGCCAGATGAGATTCTGCAGACGCGATCAATGTGGAAAGATACTGAGATCTTGCCATAGTGATCGCTTCCAAATAGGTCTTAATATAAGCTCTCAATTTGGTTCGATCAGATTCAGATCTGCTTTCCCTCCATTGCTTCTCTAAATGTCTCTTCTGGCGCTTCATCCCCCTGAGTTCCTCAGTAAACCAAGGAGATCTCCTGGGTCTGCTACCACAGAGAGGTTGCAATGGCGCAATCCAGTCTAGAGCCCCCGTAGTGGCCATATTCCAGGCCATCACTAGGGACTCTGCCGAACTGTGTACGGGCGAATCCGGCAATTCCCCAAGCGCCTTTGAAAGCCGATAGGGTCCATCAGGTGTCTGGGGCGGAACCATTTAATTGGTTCCGGCTCCCTGCGAGAGAGGATTGGTGTCGTAAACTCAAGCCGCAGCAGAAAATGATCTGTCCATGACATAGGCAACACTTCTAAGCCCCTTAGCTTCAGATCATACCTCAACTGTTCCGAGAGGAACACCAGGTCAGGTGTGTGTCCCCCCTCGTGGGTTGGGCTCTCGATTACTTGTGTCAGGTCCATGGTTGCCATGGAGGCCATGAACTCCCACGCCAACCCAGAGGACTCACCCAGTGATGGCACATTGAAGTCCCCCAAGACTATAAGTCTGGGGAACTCGACCGCCAACCCGGCTACCTCCTCGAGTAGCGTGGGCAGGGCTGTTGAAACGCAGCTAGGAGGCAGGTACATAAGCAACAAGCCCACCTGTACACCTAGGTCCAACCTCATAAGGAGGGACTCACAACCTGATATCTCAGTAGCAGCGAGTCTGCGCAGCCCGAGTGACTCCTTAGCTATAATCGCCACTCCTCCCCCCTTCTCTGGGGTCGCGGCTAGTGCCATACCTGAAACCCAGCTGGACACATCTCAGAGAGGGGAACTCCTCCCTCTGGGGTCATCCAGGTCTCAGTCACACATGCCAGGTCGGCCTCCTCCTCCAGAATTAAGTCCCGGATGAGGAGAGCTTTATTTACCACCGACCTGGCATTGAGCAGCAGCAGCCTGAGTCCAGGGTCCGGCTTTCGCTCATTACCAGTACCCTGGGAGAGGTTCAAGGGGCCAGAACAAGCAATCGCTTTCAGGCAGCGAGGCCTTCTTTCCCGAGAGCAGCCTACCCCAGGCCTCCCGTCATATCTGCCTCTTCCTCATAAGACCGGTATAGACTGTCCCTCTGATCCCTCAGAGCAAGACTCCTCCACTTCTCTAGTTTCCGTAGATGCAGACAGGTCGGCCCTTCCATTTATCACAGGTCCACAATCCATCCAATCCACACAACCATCCATCCATTCAACCCGATTCATTCCACAATCAATCCTTCTTACATCATCCATAACATCAATAAAAATTAAAACAGTATTAAAACATTAAGTTAATTAAAATTTAAATAGATAAAAATTAAAAGAATTTTGTCCAAGCCCTGTTGTAACTGTGCTTGCATTTGGGAACAGTGTTCCTCCTAAACCAGTCAGGGTTCCCCCCAGATACAGTTATGGTTGGAGCCATGGTGCCTCCCAAATTTAATGTAAAACCAGAAGAGCCAGCTGCTGGAGCAGAAGTGAGGGCAGAAGATAATGGAAGTCCAGAAGAAGTATGAGTAAAAGCTAGAGCAAATGGGTTGGCTGATCCAGCAGGTTTACTGAAACCCAAACTAAGGCCCGTGGTGGAAGTAGTAGTAGAAACAGGCGTGCCAAATGCCGCAATAGTTGTAGCTCTTCCTGTATTAGTCCCTCCTAAGATAGAACCTGTGGTAGGCTTTGAGCTAAAAAGTCCAGAACCCACAGAAGGAGTAGTTGTAGAAGCAGTAGCTGTTGAACCCAATGTCCCAAAGTTAAGGCCTTCAGATAAGCTCAGGGTGCCTCCAAAAGAAAAACCTCCGCCACCGCCTCCCCCACCGGTGCCCGCAACAACTGCCGTAGCTGTTGTTTAATCCAATCTTTGTTACTTTATAAATAACTCAAGGTATTAATAATACATAATACTTCTTCTTCTTCCTTTTTTCCCTCACTATAAGCCTGCAAGTTGTGCTGGGATGAGATAGAGTGGCTGGCTCAAAGTTACCCGGCTGACTTTCATGCCTAAAGTAGGATCAGAACTCACAGCCTCTTGGTTTCTAGGCTAGCGTCATAACCACTACACCAGACTGGCTTTCAATGATGTTACAATGTACAGCTTATTATTATTTGCTTCCTTTCCCTCTTGCAATCACCAATAACTATAATATGTACTGCATATGCAGTCATCAATGATGATAATATGTACTGTACTGCATAACATTAACCATCTCTCCCTTCCCTTCATAAAATTAATTTGAAGCAAAAAAGCAAAGGTAAGAAACATGCAGAATGGTCTATTCTATACTTTGCCTTTATTACCAAATCTAAGTGTACCATAAGTCTTCCTTACTGATCTAGTTGTTCAAAACCCATTTTGAAATCAGTATTAGATACAGTCTTATACAGGATGTATTAAGTCAATTCTATGTAGTCTCATCAAAATAGCAGGTGGAATTTGATTAAATCTTTGCCTCTCTACAAGTAATTCTTTCAACTTGAAAGGTTACATTTTTTACAACCATAGTATCTCTTTTTCACAGGCTTCTGTGTCCTTCTTTCCCACCAAGGCTAAGAACCAATTCAACAAATCATAGTATCTTCCCATTCCTCATCCTTTCATCATTATGTAACTCTTGCAGATATGATCTTATGTTCATTATCATATTTTAAATTCTCAGTTTCACAGGATATAATTTGCCCAGTAGGCAAATAGCAATCAGTATAGATCCTTCAGTAACAAAACAGTATTATCTCTCTACTTCATATGATTCAAAACATTTGGCAAATATCTTGCTCAGTGTAAGTTAGCAATCTAATCTGTATATTATATTGGTTCTAGGTAGCAGTTGAAGCTAACAAGAATGACTTATATAGGTCTGAGGTTTCATTACAGTTTGTATACTAGAGCTGTGTAATACAACAGTCTTAATCAAGTAAAAAAGCTCTTGCAGGTGCATTTATGTATTGTACTAAATTTAATTAGACCTATTAGATTTAATTAGGTTGAAGATGTTATGTAAAGCCAAACTGTTTGATAAATTTATAATTCAGTTTATTGTGTGAACACAGAAAATGGGTCAAATCAACCATGAGTTTACTCTTGTAGTGTAAACAGATGCTATACAAAAAAGCTTTTGCATGCTGTTCCATAAAAATCTACATCCCCGGGTTATGTGTGAAACAGTATAAAATATTAGCTAATATATTGAGAATCATATTTCAAAGCATATTTTAGGATAAATCAGTGCAGGAGGCTATTTATGCATACATGCCACCCATATACCATGTCATCTATAATACACTAAGGCCATGATTAGGTCCAAACTCTATCATTAGGTACATTCTAAATATATTGTAGGTATTTTAGTCTAGACTGCAAACAGGTGCTACGTTTAGCCTTCATTAAATTAATATGAAAGAAACTGCTGGCACTCCATCCTAATCTCATCAGATGATTGAAGATATTTACTTTGCTAATGATCAGTTCTATTAGCCCTTGTCCTGGTTGTCCTTGACTTTTCTCTAAAGTTTCTGGGTTGGTTGTAGTTAGATTTTCCCAGAAGCATGATAGAAAAGGAATAAATCTTCTCTCAAATACCAATGGACAGCATAAGAATCCTTTCTGGTTGCTGCAAAATGAATAAGGAACATGAAAAAAAAAGACAAGGCACCCTGAAGATAACTGCAACTGAGAATGACACTTCCTCTTTATTTAACGATGGCTTCAGTTTTGTGCTTATAACTAAAGTGGATAAATTTGTAGAACCATATAATATGTAAACCTTTCTATCCAGAGTTCTGGATTCCACATTGTTAATTTGAGTAAATTAAAGCTTTAAAGACTTTCCTGCCAGTTGGCAGATGAATGTCCAAAGAGAGAGCTGCTTGTTTCAATAACAAGATCTAAAGGCTGCCTTATTAAATGAAAATATAAATATGCAAATTTCAAGAGAAGACAGTGTGTGTAGTTGTTTACCTAATGTTGCTTATTTTATGTGTTATTGTATGCTTATGTTATTATCATTGGATAAAATAATCTATGATATAAAAGACTTCCTTTGCTTATGACTCTCAGTTAAAACAGCACAATATTTTTTGAAGCTAAGGGCTAGATCAGGTCTGCATGATATCTTGGGAATGACATGGATATTTAAGAGGGAATGTGCTCTTTGGAACCTTATTTATTTACTCTTATACACTGTCTTCACTTACCTTACACTATCTCTTATCTTATCCATTTTCAAAATTACAGAATTACACTCTAACTTATGGAAAATGAGTGGCAACTAAGAAAGGAACCAAACCTGAATCAGTATGTGCTAGTAAAGTTTCTGAGAATAGGTTCTGGTGCTTTTCATATGAAAAGTAGATGCCTAGTCAGTCTATTATGTTTGCTTATTTGCTTTGCAAACTATGAAAAGCATTATGGGAAGCTGATTTCTTCTTCAGTGCTAAACTGCAGTCTTTTAAATAATGAGGTTGTTTCTAATATGTGTCTGTAAGTGTTGCACACCAAAGGTGCCATTCTCTTTACAGTCTTGACATTTGCATCTTGCAAATGGCATTTGAGCACTGACATCGATGACTTGCCAAGCTGAGAGGCTTGTCACTGACAAGTACTGTTACAGGACTATGTCACCTTGAAGAAAAAAAAAGGCTCAGCTCATAAGACAGAACACAAGTTGCTTTTCTTGGGAGAAGAGATTCAAATTTTTTTTTTTTAATCACAAGATACTGCTGAGACCTTATTATCAAAATCAAGGGTCCTCAACCTTGGCAACTTTAAGACTTGTGGACTTCAACTTTGCTGGCTGAGGAATTCTGGGAGTGGAAGTCTACAAGTTGCCAAGGTTGAGGACCCCTGCATTAAATTATACAGAATACTCTGTGTACTTTCTCATTTCTCATTGCAAGTATATTTGGACCTCAAAGAGAAAAGAATATTAGAAGTGTGTGTGTGTTATATACATCAACAGTTAAACATCCTGATTTCTGGGGAAGAATAGTAAACTTAAGATACTTCTGGATGTCATATTATAATGGCATTCAGAGACATTTTTGAGAAGTTGCATTGGAAACTTGAACCAATTATGTCATTTGTGTTGCATGCTCTTAGCAGCAGTCTGTTCCAGAAGAAACTGTTACAGAAAAAGATTTGCAAAAAAAAAAAATGGTCAGAGAATAACATGAAAACAATTGTTTTTAGACATAAAAAAAGAAAAATAATATGTAAGGGGCTTTAAAAAACAAGAATGAAATAAAAATGCCAATCTTAGACAGCAGTTGGAATTCTTCTCACTGGATTTCCAGAAGAGGCTTTTTAAAATTTTGAAGAAATATGAAACAAGGATCAGTAACCATTTGGATGGATTAAAAAGCAAGACTTATATGCAGAAAGAAATAGCACAAGTTGGTTTATTTAATCAGGATTAAAACTTGACATTGTTTTTTTTAATTTTGGGTGGTTCTTTTTGGACTTAGACTTGAAAACCATTGTGCAGTGGATTTGCTATACCGGTAATTGCCTACAATTAATATGGTGTTTAAGCTTTTTTCAGTACAGTTTCTTTATGTCCCCTAATGTAACACATTTAACTTGGGTTTGTATCTAACTGTCCTTTTACTTAAAATAAGGGATCATTGTGAGCTTATTCTCTTTAAAGAAAAAAAAATCTCTCCTGTTTTCTTAAATTTCAGTCTTTTGTTCATACTAGGATACTGAAACCATTTTATGTCTTCTAAATGTGGATCTGCTTATAATTAAGAGTTATGATATGATGAGATTTACATTTGTTAATTTATTGTTTTAATGTTATTTTAATGTTATTATTTATTATTTCTATGTTATCTGCAAACGCTGCTAACATTGGATATTCTTGCTTTGACAATATATAAGAGGCAGCTGCTCTCTGTATAAGCTGTGTGGTATTTTTAGAGTTAAATTAGATGATGCTGGGAGGGGAGGAGAAAGAATGTGTGTGGGGATTAGTTTAAGATGTTGAACTACAGAATGGAAGGGAAACTTTGCCCTTCAAACTAATTGGAGAACGTGATTTATGACTGAAAAAAAGAGGAGGAAAATAGACTGGAATATTATGGGCTCAGGGGAGGGAAATTCAGATCTTGGCACCCTCCATGCTGTGCCGAAACTCTGGTACACAATTAAAGACTTTTTAGGATAAACAATGCCTGGAAGTTCTTTGAAGTGTTTCATTATGTCATTGATATTATCATTTTCTGTTTGTACTTTTTGCTGTCACCTGCATTGGAGAAAATGTTTATTTATTGGATTTACTTGTAGTTATCTATATTTAGAAGCTGAATTATGGAAGAAAGAATTTGTAATCTGCTAATCAAGAGGAAATGAATAGACAGTGAAATTGTGTGTACTTTGTACTTATGATGAGGCTTCTTTTTCCTTTTTCTTTCTCCTCTTCTAATTTTCTTGCACTTTTTATTCCTTCCTATTTTGTTTTATTTTTTAGTTTGTATTATTTTTTACTATTGTAATTAAAAGTTGTAATAAAATTACTTTTTTTTTAAAAAAGTTAAATATTCAGTCATGATTCCATCATGATTCCGTCAGTCACAAAATAGGCAATGGTTCTTGCTTACCATTAAGTAAATAATAATGTAATGTAAATTAATGTCAATTTAGCCTTTGCTACTTTCTCTTATTGTCAAATTAAGATGTATTGATAATGATATTTCATTATCAACATTCTTCTTACAGCTGTGACATTATGAAAGATTTATACTATAATGAAACAGAAGTAGTAAAAACCTGTGGAATCTATAATGAACTCATATTAAGCCTGAAATTACATATTGGGGAGAGAAAAATGAAAATGGTTAGGAAATAAGAAGATAACATTTAGGGTTGGAAAAGAGATCCTTGGGTAAGAATTTTGATCATAATTAAGTAAAGGTAAAATTGCAGTATATTGATGGAGTGGATTTTTATTATTTTTATTTATTCATTCATTTATTTTTCACATTTCTGTACCACCAATCTCCCCCAAAGGGGGAATGTTAGAAACATGAAAATAATAAAATGCTCAGAATGTCTGAGGATTTTGTTTTGTTTTGATTACTAATATATTGCTAGGGAAGCTAATTTCTCATTAATTTTTACAGTTGCTCCCTTAATCCTGTATTAATTTTCCAAACTATATGTCAAATTATTGGCATTTCTTTTAGGATTATATTTGATTTTACATTTATTTCTTCCATTTGTTCCTTCCTGCTATGTAATTGTCCTTTGTGTGCTGTTTGGAATATTGCAGATATAGTCAATATTATTTAATACAGTTTGTCATTCTGAATGTTAACTTTATAAGAAATTATTGCCTTTGAATTTTAAAAGCCAAAGAAATGTCTGGAAGAACTGAACACCATTTTGGAAGTAATATGAGATCCCTATTTATGCCCGATCTATATTTGTAGCAATGTATACTGGTAATTATTTAATTTGTATTTCTTAGAAAAAGCATTTTAACTGCCCTTTTAAATTCAAAATATTAGATAGTTACTTATTTCTAATGAAAATGAAAAGTTTATGCACTCATCAGATTCTGATTGTTTTTCTGTTGATTTGTTGTGAAGGTGACAATGCAACAATGGCTTCTTCTGAGCCATTTGTACCTTCCATACTTCCACCTGCTTCTCCACTGGGCTGTGTCTCAAAATTTCTCTCTTGACTGTGATTTCCTATTGATTGATGGCAAGAAGAACCTTGGATTAGAACAGGGGTCTCCAAACTACAGCCCACAGGCCACATCTGACTCTCTGGAAGATTCCTTCTGGCCCATCAACTCTTCTCATATGCTGTGGTCCCTTGGATCATTGCCCCCACTCCAGACAAAGAAAGCCCCATCTGAACTGGCTCAAGGCTGGCTGAACGAGAAAGAGAGAACTGACTGGAGGGTGACTTTTCTTTGCCTAGGGGGGGATTTTATTAAATTTTATTCGGTTATTCATAAAATTGATTTCTCCCTCACCCCACCAGCTTTTGAAAGTTTGTAAAATGTCCAACATGGCCCTAAGACTGAAAGGTTTGGACAGAATATGGATTAGAATATTGATTTCCACATTCTGCTATTTTTAAATGTAAGTTTTGTCTGGTGGGGGTGGGTGGGAATTGGACTGGTTTTGGAAGGATTGGAGATATGCATTTTCAGAAAGCTAATATTTTATGGTTTACTTTGAAATCTCTATCTCTTAACTTTGAAAGCCTCTCTACTTTTTCAGCCACCTCCACAAGCTTTCTGACTATGCCCATGCTCCTTAGTATTTAGTAATGTATAGGTTGCATTCTAGTCTTATTGTACTGGAAACAGACAGAATGTCACAGATTATACTGTGCAATGCTGGACACAAAAGTTGTGCCTCCAGCAGCAAAACACACATTATTTGAAAAGACTAACAGAGAAAAAATAAATACCACTTTCTAAAGTTTTATTCAGTTTGAAAAATGAGAACTGGAAATGTTACATGAGGATGATAAATACCTCATCCTTGATTGATTTATACTTCACATTTACACATAGCCACAGACCAACAAATTATTGAGTTAATCAAGGCATGTGGACCAATTAGCCATGGCCATAAATAACCTCATGTGCTCTATTGGCTTTTGAGCTTCATTAATTTGTAACAGCAGAAAACAGAGCTGTTCACGTTTACTGGGATCTCTACTTTCCTTTTGTGGATTAAACTGAAAGGTTAATCAGTGATGTTACTGCTTAATCCCACTGTCCTTACTAATGTTACCAATCAAGATAAAAATTGTTTGAAGACTGAAACTGATTTTGTGAACTCACTTAAATCCATTGATTTCAGCAGATGCTGCGGGAATCTACATATTGATTGCATATATGTGAATACACTTATTTATTTATTGCTGGCATTTACATCACATCATTCTCCTAATCAAGGTGCTTTACAAACATCTAAACACCTTTCAGTAACAATATTAATGAATTGAAAGCACTAGAAAGTACAGCAGCAAAGTTAAAAGCAGCAATAGCAATATAAACCTCAGGAAAAAGTAACATTTCAGAACAGCTATTTGGTAAAACAGTATTTGTTGTTTTGCATACAATCGCCTCACAAAATTATTTCAGATCCTGCCTAGTTCAAAAAGAAAAAGATGCTGTTAATGACTCCAAATTCAAAACAAACAGCACTCAGGGAAAAAAATAAATGATTATTATCATGCTAGCCAACACTGAGTGTAAATGTCTAGATATCCTGGGTTGTTAATCTCATATTGTTGAAAACTATTCTCCTGGATCCAAAGTTCTTTGAGAGTTGCAAGCCAGACACCTGATCTCTGACACAAGGAATGTACCAAGTAAGGCATTTTCATGACAATGTTCTGTAAGAGGCATGTTGTTGCCTTCTGGAATTTTTAAAACATTTCCTAGTTTAGTCCATACTTTGTGAGTTCCAAAGTATGGGATAAACTAGCAGTGGACTAAATGGGGAATTTGTCATCTATCCTATTAGCATCTGAACCAAACAAATCTGACTAGCTCAAGGTCAATACATGTTGCAGCCTGCATGGTCGCATTATAAATCATCATGCTCCAAATCAAAAAGCATCCATATTATCTTACTTTCTTTCATGACTAATTAAAGTCTCTGTGAATAGAAAATATTAAAAAAATATTCTGAGAGTAACTTAGTGATTACTAGCTGGACATTATCAAGGCAGTCATAAAGTTCAGCTCTGTTTCCATTTAATAATCTACAAAGGCCTATGCATGACTATATATGCATTGCTTTATAGAGAGACAGAGAAAGAGGGAGAGAGGAAGGAAGAAGTATCATCAAATTGAGGATAAATTTGCAAATAATGTAAATAAGAATTAAGTGCTGTACATATCACAGGTAGAAAGACAGCTGATTTGTCAGTCTTATTTGGATAACAACTTTTGATAAACAGCTGCTGTTCCTATTTATATTTCTTTGTTTTAAATCAGATAAGTAATGAACAATATTTCTTAGAGAGTCACATAATGACCTTGAAGAAACAGTGACAGGTACAAAAACATTCTTTAAGTCCAAGAAAGGAAGAAACCATGCAAAAGAATTCAAACCGATTCAGTGTTAACTTTCAGAGGAAGAGAAGGGAAAATACAGTTCAGCTTTCAAGATTTGTTACTGGAGCCTATTTCAATAAAGTATAATTCTGGTTAAACTTATGGACTCTGTTTCCTGACTTGGAATATCTCAGAAGGCTGACACTTTAAAATAATGGATGGATGCCTTTAAATTAGGGATTGTCCTTGATAACCCTTCAATCAGAAAACTCTCATCTGTTCAGTAGGACAGAGCTATCCTACTGTTTTGGTTGATACCTAAATTTAATCTTGTCTCAGATATAGTGTATGTGTGCAGCAAAATAAAATAGAAGGTCAGAGACTTGACACTTTTACAATTGCAGATATGAAATCCATTTACTCCAGTACTCATGTTTTATATACTTATTTAAAACATGGAAAAGGGGTATTCTGCCTCAGCCAAGTTCTTTCAGTGATACCTTTCATTGCTAAATTTCTGATTCTTTTTTTAAAGTATATCTACACCACATCTGTAACTTTAAATGAGGCACTTTTTGGTATTTCAATACACTTCAGTCTCATTCATATATATATGCAGCTATTAGTTTGTGCAGGAGAGGCAAGATAATTAGCTTTGAGTTTGTAACAGAATCTTCCATCCATGTACTTCTATTTTTCATTTCCTCCACCCCATCTAAAATAATCCTGATCCAGAAGCCATAAGAAATTAGCTGGTTTTATAGATGTTTTTTCTCAGATATCTTGATCATGTAAAATGTTAATATATCTGCCTGTCACAAAATTCAAACAAAGCTGATAGATATCTAATATTAAAGTTAAAGGATTGTTCTAGGTAGATTATTCCTCAGTCTCATTAATAATCCAAATGATTCATATCAAGTTTCATTAGTTGCCTAGACCAAAATTAAGTAATCCTAATTAAAGCAAGAAAATTGAATTCTTAGCATCTGTTTACTAATGAAGGAGAATATTTGTAGCTCAGGGTTGACATGAGGGATTCTTGGTGCTCTCTGAGCTTGCTTGTTTTCGTGCAGATGTTTTATTACCTAGACTAGGTAATATCATCACTACTAGTAAGGGGTGCAGTTTGCTATCAGTTTATATTTTAATGGCTTGCCTGTCAGTGTTGGTGGGGGTGGTCTTAGAAATTCTTTGGTTGGCCTGTTTGCTTTTGGCTTCTTTGGTAGTTTCTGATAGGGGTATTGCTTACTTATTTGTTGGTCTGATGTTGACCATGGAGTTAGTCTATGCTGACCTGGGTGCTGATTGCTGGTGGAGAGGTGCTTGGGTCTTTTTGTTCTTTTTTGGGTTGGGTGATCATTTATTTACATAGTCTATAGATGTTATTAATGTCCATGTGTCTATTGATGGCTGATTTGAGGATAAAATTATGGTCTCATTTGATGTCACAGCCCTGTTCATGTCCAGAAGTGGCCAAAGAATCCATGACAGCATTGTTCCACAGCACATCTGACTTAACCAAATACACGAAGATCAAAACATTGAATCTCATAAATCTTCGCTTAACTACATACTTCCAATTTGATGGACAAATTTACCAACAATTAAAGGGATCATCGCTTTCAGGACTTATAGCGGAGGTTGTCATACCACATCCAGAAGCCATAACACTTCCATAAACACAACCAAATGGATCAGATATGTAGATGATACCTTCACCATAATAAGAAAATGAGCAATTAGAGAACACCCACAGAACTATCAATAACATTTTTAAAGGAATCCAATTTACCAAAAAGAGGAAAACAACAACTTGTTAACATTCCTGGACATCCTGATCAGCAGAGACCACAATAATTTTGTTTACTACAATAGTGGCCAAAATTGTGGGAACTTTTTGGGAAAAGTGCATTTTTGAGGTTTGATGGCTAATAACACCACTTTTTTGGGGGAGTAGTACCATAAAATTATATAGCAGTGATGGCAAACTTTTTAGAGACTGAATGCCCAAAAACTGCCCCTGCCGCTCTTCCACCTGTCCCGCCCCTGTTCCACCCCCATCCCGCCTGCCTGCAGGGCCACTCACTGCCTCCAGGGCCCACTGCAGATTGCCCAGGCAGCCCAGCAGCGCTATGGCAGTCACGCCCTCTGCCTGCGCCTTGCAGCATCAATTGTGCATGATGGGGTGTGAAGGCAGAGTCTTCTCTATGCTGCCTGGCTGCCATATCCTTGGCTGCGCTGCTCCGTGTGAGCCACGCTCAGGGGCAACTCTCCTTCAGGGGGGCTTCTGGAGAAGAGGGGGTCGTGGGGAGGCAAGGCTGGGGCAATGGCACGTGTGCCCACAAAGAGGGCTCTGAGTGCCGTCTCTGGCACCCGTGCCATAGGTTCACCACCACTGTTATATATCAATGGAAAGATAATTTAATCAAGAATGTAATGCAACATAATTTGTTCAATTATCTGTACTGTATTCTATGAAAGTTATAGCCAAATAACCAGAATAAGGAAGCACAACTTGCTTAGGTTGATATCAGGTAGCTTTCCTTCATCTGATTGTAGCCAATGAGCATGAGTGTTTAGAGAGCCAATCAGGTGTCATCTTGTTTTGGCAATGAGCCAATCAGATCACAGTAGGATTCAGTTATTGATATCATGTATTGAAGCTGAGAGGAGGACATTTGTCAGTGTGTTATGTGATCGCTATCAAGTTGGTTGGGGTTTTTTTTCTCTTTCATTTAGTGAGCTTGTAAAATGTAATAAAATTAAAGTAGTGGTGCAAAAAGTTGACTGGTTGCCCAGAAAGCGATGTAAAATAGTATTATTATGTGAACAAGGCTACAGTTATAAAGAAATTAGAAGAAAAATTGGTGGAAACTTAACCAAAGGTAGCATTTCTACTGTACACTTTTCCCAAAAGGTTTTCACAATTTTGGCCACTACTGTATAACACAGTATATATAGTTTGTGAAGCAGTAGTATGAGGATCAGATTTCAAGCCAAAATGTCTGAAATGTCTGAATTATTTTTAAGGTAATTTTCAATAGCTCAGTTTCACAAATCTGGATTGTTGTAAGTATGGATGGACATAGTTTAATCACATATTCATTTTTTCACCTACGGTTTGCCCCTTTTTTCTTCCATATTTTTTAAAAACTTTTTTAAAATATACCTTTTAATGTGTGTGTTTTATCTGTAATTACTTCATTTTTGCACATATATTTTTGGATCAGAGAAGTGTCTCACAATTTGAGAGAGGATCAACAACAAAAAAAATAATTGTGTTTCAGTTTCAGTACAAGTTGGAAAGTACTCAAATGTAAATAATAAAATACAAGCCAAATGACTTCCTTCTCTATCTTTAACAACTTTATATACAAGGAAATATTTTCTAGGAATAATTATACTATGAAAATACTATAAGAATGCAGCCATTCTGTTTCAGCCTATGTATACATCCTTAGCTGGATGAAAAGCCATTTTGCATACATTATTATTTAATTTGGCTTTGCTGGTTAATAGCAATAGCAGCACTTAGCACTTAGACTTATATACCGCTTCACAGTGCTTTACAGCCCCTTCTAAGTGGTTTTACAGAGTCAGCGTATTGCTCCCAACAATCTGGATCCTCATTTTACTGACCTTGGAAAGATGGTGAGACTCGAATTGCCAAACTGCTGGCAACTGGCAGTCAGCAGAGATAGCCTGCAGTACTGCATTCTAACCACTGTGCCACCACGGCTCACCATTGCAATAACTGCAATATAGGTAGTCTTCGGGTAACTACCCTAATTGGGAGCATATGTGGTCATTAGGTAAAACATTCCATGAATGCACTGCTTAGTGATGCTAGCTCCGGTAGCCTGGTTGCAGTCATTTGGCCAGGACCAGGTTGTCATCTGGCAAGTATCTCATGCTTCTCCCTGCCTTTCTGTGCTTTTGTCTACTTCAACTCCCCTCCCCCACCGGCCTATCTCCCTCTCATATCCTTTCAGCAATCCTGCACTACATCACAGCCCCTTCTTTCTCCTGCTATTATTGAGGCACACCTGACTGAAGCCTTGGGAAGGATGTGTGGAGGTCTTGTGAGGCTGCAGAAAGCTATGCAAAAGGCCAGCTGCTGCTTTGGCTGAGCATGTCTTGTCCATAGCAGAAGATGGTGAAAGGTCAGCTCAGAGAGCAGTGCAGTACAGGGATAGGCAGTGGAGTGCAGAACAGCCAAAATACAGGATGGGGGGAGATAGGTAGGTGGGAAAGTTGAAGTGCACTCTGCAGTTCTAAATGCAGGATGGCTGCCAAGCACCTGAATTTTGAGCATGTGACCTAGGGGGCACTTCAGTCCTTATAACTTCAAGGGCCATTCATTCGATACTACCATAGTTTTGAACAGTCACTGAACAAATGGTTGCTAAGCTGGACTACCTGTAAAGTCTTTCACTTTAATTTGATATAAAGATATTTTGAAAACACCATCAGGTTCTATGAATTAGAATTTCAAATTTTGAAATAAGATTCCAAAGAATAATTTGACTTAGTGTTTTTTCACTAAAGGCAGATTCCAAAGATTCCAAAGAGTAATTTAGAATCTGCCTTTGGTAAAAGAAAAAAAAAGTCATAATTTAGCAACCGCCACATGTAAATGTTGTTCATTGGATTATGAAGTAGATTAAGTGGTTCCTCTCTATATACTGACTGATATAAATTTAATACTCTGGCCATATGGGCTTTTTAAAGATTCTAAGCTCCATACAATGCATCAGATCCTGAATCATGAGATGGGCGGCAAATAATAATAATCTTTGAAAAGAAAAGGTTTATGAAGACTAATTTTTAATGGAAAAGCCAGCAGGATGATAGAGTTTGTGCTCATAGTTTTGTTTTTCTGACCATGGTAAAATTTGAACTATAACCTTTTATTTTGAGATCAGAAACTTAAATAAAAAAGTCTTCTCTTTGCATTGTTAATCTCCCCTCTGAAAATTGCAGTTTTTGTAACTACAGACAAATTATAGAGCTAAAAAGCAAATGACATCATTTAATTACTATTATCCTCCTATGTCCATTACTGGTAAAAACTGTCGCAGGAAAATAAATCCTCTAGGTCAAAATGGGATGATTTTTTTTTCAAATGTCTATCCTATGTGTAAAGCTTTTTTTTTTCTTTTTGTAAAATATGCTGAACAGCCTCAAACAAAAACTTTGCTAAACAGTTGAAGCTATAAGACTAGTCCATTTAAAGACAAAAAGTAAAGCTCTGTATATACTGGATTGTAAACATCTTTATTCAGAATAGGGTAAGAAGGAAGTTCAATCCTATCCAGGGCAGGAATCTACACACCACCCTGGACAAATGGTTGTTTAATCTTTTCTTGAAAACTTCCAGTAATGGACAACCCATAACTTCAGGAGGCAGGCTGTTCCACTGCTTTACAGTTCCTGCAATCAGGAAATTCATCCTTATTTGAAAGAGAATTTGATACACCTGAACACTAGACCTACCAACCAAATGTTATTCAGTGGTGAGAAATATAAGGTTTTGCACTTAGGCAAGAAAACCAGGTGTACTGCTTGAACAGAAGTGGAACTTAGCAAGAGTATTTGTTAGAAGGAGCTGGGTTTCTTGGTAGACCACAGATTAAACATAAGACAGGATTGTGCTACAGGTAGCAAAAGAGGCAAGGCAGTTTTGAACTGCATCAATGGATGTATAATGATGCGGGGAAGTATTATATGTGAGCATCTGCTTTTTCTTGCCCAAGTGCAGAATGTTACATTTTGAATCTTTAAAGGCATTAGCAATCTACACACCCCAGCTTTGTTTTCTTTGCAAATTTTTATGAGCATCCTTTTTATTCTTTCATGTAAGTCATTTTGAAGATGTTGAAGAATATTCTTTTCATTTTTGTACATCTGTAGTTTCTGATAAATATTAACTTGGAGAAACTCATTTCAGCTTTTGTTATATGCACTATTTGTTCAGGTACACCTTCTGTTGTTCTAATTGCATGTATGAATCAGAAGTACTGTAAGGGAAATTTACTTGAATGTGAACATTTTATTATTTTGATATCATAAAATGAGTAGGAGATGCAATTTGATTAAAGGATGTGCTATTTAAAAATTGTATGATCAAGGATACATTGCAGAAGACTGATTACTGTAATTGAACAATTTAGGGAATTGATTTACTAGAACAGAAATTTTGTTCAGTGAAAGATAGGTTTCCTATAGTAAGACACCAATTACACTATGATCACACACAAGTTAAGAGTGAGTTTTCATTTGCCCACTGCTTCCTCTGATAGATGTTTTTCCAGAGGAAAGCACTATATCTAATGGGTGTGGCTTGTATCTATTGCAAGTGGTAAATTGGTGCAGTCATTGCAATATTGGAATGTTTTTGGTGCTCAGGCAAGGATGGAAAGCATGGGGAAATAATCAAATGTTCTTTCAGTGTGTCATCTGAAGAAAAACATCCCACTTGACATATGGAGGGTTAGCAGGCAACAGACCTTCCTTGCTGAATGAAGATGGGTGATTTTTGTACATCAGTGTTAATAATTTTCTCTATTTTATGATGCATCTGTGTACTTAAATCACTCTCTTCCTTTCACTCTGTATCTTCAGTCTCAATTCTGACTCTTGTGAAATGCTCATTTTTTTTAAAAAAAAAGAACTCTGAAAGCAACAATTTACTGTTTCTGAATAGATACTCTTTTAGAGGCTTTTCTTTTCTTTTCTCTGTCTCTACTCCAGTCAAGCTCCATCTTTAAGGAGACATCTATCATTAGAGTTTATTTTTAGCCTCTGTTAGAGCATAATGCCCAAGATGTAATAACAGTATAGTGAATGAGATTTTTTAAAAAAATATCCAAAATGACACAAAATAATTTCTGATTAATGTTCAGAAAAACAGTGGAAAATCAGTTGCCCATCTTTTCATCAGTGAATGTAGGTTTGCTTCTTATATGCAAATCTAAGTGTTATCCTTTTTAGGCTTTTAAATCTGCTTGTGACCCAAAGATGTAGGAGGACATAAAAAAAATTCAACCTACCTGCAGCTCTTTTGACAATAGAGGACACTGTAAAGGCATCATGCTTCACAGCATTGGATCAGAATATTTGTTTGTTTCTCCCCCCAAAAATTTCTTCTAATTAGTGTCATAGTTTCTCAAAGGCTGAGAAGTGAGTAACATTATTAGTTCAGAACATCTGTACATTCTCCCATTATCAAACAAACAAACAAGCAAAAACAATTAGCGACCTCTCCTGCCATCAGATTGTTAGCAAGATAATTAAGAAAACCTTGCCCTAACGAACTTAGAAATAAATTAGATGCTAAAATTAAAGTATTCAGTTGTAGACATTTCAGTCCCTTTTCTCTTTTAATAAATGAGATGAGGCAGATTTTGTCAGAATATAAATTTTGTTGGACTAGAATCTAGACTATGTTCCTAATGGTACAAGATGGTCCATTTTGTAAAGACCTAGTGCTTTTGAAAGCTCTTGTGCACTTATATTTAGTGATCCAACGATCATTTAGACTTTTAAATGACTAGTTAGATATCTGAATTAGGGTTACTAAACATGAACATGTTTTGCATTGGGATTTGAATAAAAAGAAATAGGATAAGTAATGTGAGATTGCATCTGTATGACAAAAGATTTTCTGAAAATGATTCTGGTTTCTCTAGAGATATATGCTTTGGATTTCACTTGCTGGAGGTATACATATTCCTAGTCCATTTTCTTATTTTTGCATTAGTACAACCAATACTTTAAAATCCTGCTTGCTTTCTCCCACAAAATAAAAAGAAAAAAACTTTATGATAGTATAATTTTTAATAGAGCTATGCTAAAGCAAATCTTTGGAAAAAGTGCAAAGAAGAGCAACTAAGATAATTAAAGGCCTGGATACTAAAACATATGAAGAATGGTTGCAGGATTTGGGTATGGCCAGTCTAGAGAAAAGAAGGACTAGGGGGGACATGATAGCAGTATTCCAGTGTTAGAGAGGCTCCCAAAGGGTGGAGTGGGTCAATTTATTTTCCAGAGCACCAGAAGGTGAGACAAGAAACAATGGATGAAAACTGACC
Source organism: Bothrops alternatus (assembly GCA_034064705.1). Taxonomy (NCBI): domain Eukaryota; kingdom Metazoa; phylum Chordata; class Lepidosauria; order Squamata; family Viperidae; genus Bothrops; species Bothrops alternatus. The sequence continues at coordinate 19,567,458 of JARGCV010000589.1, forward strand.
AAAGAGAGAAGCAACTTGGAATTAAGGAGATACTTCCTAACAGTGAAGACAATTAACCAGTGGAACAGTTTGCCTTCAGAAATTGTGGCTGCTTCATCACTAGAGGTTTTTAAGAAGAGATTGGACAGCCATTTGTCTGAAATGGAATAGAGTGTCCTGTTTGAGCAGGGGGCTGGACTAGAAGACCTCCAATGTTTCTTCCAGCTCTATTCTGATTCTGATTTTGATTCTGACAACTAATATCAATTGGAGAGGTGGCAGGAGGTCACAAATGGTGTTCCCGGGGTCACACTTAATTTGGTGGAATTGCTTAACTGCAACTTGGAACTCCAGAATGCTGTCATAAATCAGTGTTGTCATGTGATGTGGCATTTTATGTCTGTGTCACAGTGATAAAGTTCCTGGTCCTAATTACCTTAATAAACTGAAGACTATCTGTACCATTTTTGTCTTCGGATATGAAGCCCTGCATAGGCTTCATAAGAATTATAAAGATTAGGTAAAGGTCCATTTAGTTCAACATTCTGTGTCCCATAGTGTCCAAAGAATCACTTAGTCTTGTGGAATTGCTATATGAATATAACACCCAATAACCCAATGTATATGCTTCTGGTATTCTTGAGAGAAGGCTAGCATGCAACATAATGACTAAAGCATGAAGCCACCTTTTGGAATGAATACAACTGGCTGTTTCCTATATCCTAATGTATATTCCAACTATGCCCCTGAAAGAAGCTTTCATGTATATAAATAAATCTATGTGATATTAATTTCACAAATCATCCTGATTTGTCATACAGGAAGCTGAAGGTGTCCTGCTTTAGACTTACAGTAATTGTATGTTAGCTATTTCATGTGATTGTGTATATGTGTACTGTATAGGTATATTACTTATGTGTTAATGCCCACATTGCATGCTAGAAGTAGATTGCACAGTCTGCTAAATCTGCTTAATGCAATCTTTATTTTCCTGAAAAATATTCCTTTCATGAAATGGACAAATGCATGACATTTTCTTAGTCTATGCCCTTTTTTTTCCAGAAAAAACATCATTTGAAATAGATTAGATATGAAATCAAATAAAAAGATGATTCATGGCCAGCCTTATAATTCCATCATGCTTTCTTCTCAGTGCTCTAGTTAAGAGAATGAAGTCCCCTGCTCTGAAAAACTTTACTACCACTAGTGCCAAATTGCGATATATCTCTGCTTACAGAGATGAGCTATAAACCATTTCAAAGAAAGTGTATGGGGGTGGGGGGGACATACCCAAGGAAATAAGGCTTGAAACCTTCCTCTTTTCTACAAAAATTCAAAATGTCCAATTGCATTTTGAGAAGAAGATATAAATAGAAAAACAAATCTTGAAATTTTTTTAAGTTCAGTTAACCATGCATCCATAATAAAATACCAGTCTCCTTTTCAGGAGGGATTAACTTGACCATAGCAATTTGTGCAACAAAACTGAGGATTAAAAATAGCTGCTCAGAAAGATTTCCATTTAATTTATAAATCTGAACAGAAGCTGCAACAACTGCTTGTTAATTATAAACAATCCATGGATACTGCACAATAACAGCAAGGAAATTTGTAGACTAAACCTATAATATTGTTCATACTTGCCATCAATCAGTTGAAGCAGATATACAGTTTTCTATATTTCTGGCTCCTTCTAGACCAGCAGGTAAAGGTCATGGACAGGACAATCTTCAGTCAGATTCAGATGAGCCATTAATTGTAATTCTTTCTACAGTTAGATACTTTTGAATGTGGAAGCTATAGCTGGCTCAGATTGTGGCCACCCACTTTCTGACTAACATTAACCATTCAGATAACTATGTAAGTGTTAGTAGTAAATTAACACTTGGATAAATTAATAAAAAGTTTACAAGTGATGAAATCTCATGTTTCTATCATTGTAATACATAGATATATTGGTTATTGTTTCCTCTCTTTGTTGTTTATTTATCCATTTTTACTACACATAGTAAAGAGATATAGAAATAGACAACTGTCCATTCTGGCATTCTTTAGTGTCTTATATTTTTTTATTTGGTATTTTATACTTTGGGGAAAACTCCAAAGAATTCAAAGGCTGAGTGTGAGTTCAACAAGCGTTTATACTTGGAATTTATTTCTTTTTTGAAAGCTTTCCTTCTATTCCTTCCCTGTGGAAATTAGACTCTAACACTTTTTTGGATGGCCCTGAAGACATGGTTCTGCCAATAGGCCTGGGGAACCCAGAGTTGAATGGAGCCCATTAAATGGCTGGTATGAATGTGTGTTGTCGTTGGGGTGGGGGTTATTATTTTCTTATTTTTATTTTACTACTTTTATTTTCATTTCTTTTATATTGTGCTTTTATATCTTCTAAGCCACCTTGAGTTGCCATGTGTGAGTAGGCGGCAATATACATTTTCTAAATAAATAAAATAAATAAATAAATAAAAGTAGTAGAAAGAAAATGAACTATGTGAACTGCGGCACAGTTCATCTTCCATCCTGTCTCTGTAATGAGATCTTCAGAAGCTGAAGAGCTTCTGGACATATAACCTCCTCTTTGAAAACAGGCATGTCTTGTCCTGATCGATACCCTTTTAATCTCTTCATTTAGATGGAAGAAGAAATGGTAAACAGCCATGAGAAGACATCTGAATCTACCTATGAAGATGTACTTTTCTCTCCATCTCTGTTTTATCCTACTTCTACATTGGTTTGGTAACTGTCTTAATAGAGAAGATGAAAGCTCATTTGTATTTGCTTGCATATTTCTGTGCACATCTTTTGCAAGTAATTTTCCCCTAGATAATATATTTTCATATTTTATTTTTCTGATATATATTATTCTATGCACTTTCCCCTAATAAATGCAGTTTTGTGCATATCTTGTGACTGGAAATCTGAGTAAAGGAAAAACTATAAAAATGTAACGTTATTTCATTTTCTGTATTGGCTCAATAAGGGTGGATTAAGTAACTCTGTATTAAAATGCTAAACAAATTAATTTCTTCCCTGTTCCAAAGTAGAAATAGTAATGGTCCCATATGAGATCTGAGTATCAAATATCAGTTCAATCACAATAACATTGTGGCTAGAATGTCACTAGAATGTTAGTGAGCTTCAGTGTTCTGACAATGAATGCTGAAATGAAGGTATTTTCTAATGCTTTATAGGTTAATTATAAACCTCACAGGATTCATAAGGCCTTTATGAAAAGCACAGAAAAAGAATTAAGCCAAAGTAATGCCAAAGAAAGTAAAGGTATGTGGTAAGTAAAGTAATATTTATATTTATGTTTCTCCTCATAAACACAGCTCTCATTTCCATATAATATGTAATAAAGTGAGAAGACTCATGCTCTGACATACAACTATCTTTACTTCAACATTCATTCCTTGCAACAAATATTTTACCCACTATCTTTTCATCAGAATTAATACTTCTCTAAATTTTTATCTTTACAAACATTCCCCCAAGATATATTCCTCTAGTTTTTCACAATTACAATTATTCCTTAGTTCAATCTATTATCTTGGGGTAGTGTTGGTGTTTCACCAGAAGATTTGATGTGTACCTGTCTCCTTTAGGTGCATGGTACATAGAATTCTACATGATTTTATATTTTCATATAATCATATTATTTTACTCACTAAAAGGTCATATTTGGGGCATGCTTTATTTTACTCTGATAAGCACCTGTGTAGAGCAGAATGCTCTTTCTCATTTTCAGTTTCAGCCACCTGGTATAATTAAATACTGGTTTCACTTTTGGCAAAGCTAGACAAAAGTTAAGATGGACTTATCCTAACTTAATTCCAGTAAGATGAGACCATCAAAAGTAGATGTCAATAATGATGGTTCAGAGCATATATAAGCCAGTCAGAAATCCCAACAGGTAAGAATGTTGATGTAGTCCTTGCATGGAAGGTGTTGCATATTTGCTGGCTTTGGAGGGCTCCACTTGCTTTCATCCCATTGGGGTTCCCTGACATTCAAATGGGGCATAAGACTTTCTTTGTTTGTCTTATTGAATATTCTTTGACTCTTTTCTACTGTACTTCTAATAATTTTTCAAAAAAGGGCCCACACTCCCACTTTTTAAAATTTATTCTACTTCTTTTTTCTTTTGTGTTTGTTTTTTCTCAATGCCTGCTCTTGGCACTAATAAACAATGATCCATTACATGAGCCTTATATCCTTCACAAATTCTCTCACTATTTTATCATAAATAATCAAATTAATTATGTTTGTTGTCAGTACATTTTGTCATGTTTATATATTAAAAAATATTTACACTTAACCCTTGTATTGGAAACAAACATTTTTTTTCTTTTGTTGTTATTAATTGTGAAGTTGTGTCTGACCCATTGCAATCCCATGATCAATGTTCCTCTAGGCCTTCCTGTCCTCTACCATCTTCTGGAGTCCATTTAAGCTCACTCCTACTGCTTCAGTGACTCCATCCAGCCACCTCATTCTTCTATTACCCTCAGTCTTTCCCAGCATTATGCTCTTCTCCAGTGAGTCCTTCCTTCTCATTAGGTGGCCAAAATATTTGAGTTTCAACTTCAGGATCTGGCCTACTAAAGAGCAGTCAGGGTTGATCTTATATAGGACTGACCGGTTTGAACGCCTTGCAGTCCAGGGGACTCACAGGAGTCTTCTCCAGCACCATAGTTCAAAGGCCTGAATTCTTTTGCGCTCAGCCTTTCTTATGATCCAACTTTCACAGCCATACATCGCAACTGGGAAAACCATGGCCTTGACTACACGCACTTTTGTTGGCAGGGTGATGTCTCTGCTTTTTAGTATGCTGTCTAGATTTGCCTCCCCAATAGCTTTCCTCCCCAATCAAACAATAATTCTTAGGTCTTCAAATAGACCAATAGTAATCCCCAACAATCTAAAAATATTAATTCATGATTTCTGACATGCATTTTTCTCTTTTATTCATAATTACCTACACCTTCACTTCTTGTTAGGCGTATAGAAATGGTATGGGAAAAAAAGAATGCAATGACCTTTGTAAACATCATCAGATGGACAGAAGGCAGTAAGGAAAAAGTTGCCCTTTTTAGTGGAGGAGGATAATTTCTCTTAGGCCTTCAAGATTGTGTTTATAATAATAAAGTAGTTCATGTGGTGTCTTCAGGAATACATAGTTCCCTGAATGTATTCATCAGTTCATACTATTCTCTGGATAAACTTTAGGAAACACTGAATCAAGCTGCGGCAAGAATAATATAAAATAGATAGACTGGAAACATTACATTCATTTAATTTACCTGCACTATGTCAAAAGCAAATCAAATGCAGATGGTGTATGATGTAGTTTCCCTAATAGTTAGTGACAAATTATTTCTCTACAATGGGAGTTCATTTTCAGCCAAAACTGGGGTGTTGAAAAAACACTGCAACAAATTATCGAACAAACAAATATTTTATGCACAGTTTTGTTGGTTTCCTCACTCTGCAAGACTGGTTTCATATTTGCACAATCAGCTCATTTCCATTTCATAGTCTTAAGTGGCTTACAATATTTAAAATTTAGTATATCAAATGAAGTAAGTCAGCCAGAAGCTTAAAAAAAACCCATCTTTTTAGTGAATGCAACATTTAGCAGTAAAGTGGTTGAAGAATCCACCAAAAGGAATTGAGATAATGTGGTCAGCCTTCGGAGTGCACATTTCCCATCCTGTGATATATCTTGAATAAACAAACATATATACAAATAATGAACAGACCAAAGCATTAGTCTATTATTTATTGCATAATGGAAGATGTATTACAAAACATTTATCTATATTTATCTATATTTTCTGCTTTGTGTTTCTTTTTGTTGTGATTGTTCCCCAGGCGAGTGTTTTTTAAAGAGATTAATGCAGACACTGAACAATATCAAATTGCTTTTCAATGGCTAAGTAATTACAACAAATTTCAAACTAAATGTAAATAATGAACTGCTACTTTTTAATAAAGGAACATAGTTTCTTATAGGGTGTTTTTTTTTAACAAGACCTCATTTGTCTTACTTTGCAGCTGAAAGATAGAAGTGCCATTGATTTTCCTTATTGTTCTAATTACTATTTTTTTCTCCACCCACTATTACAAAAATCAAGTAGAATTTCAATCCCTTTAAATAAATTGGATGTAGCAGTAAATATCTGAGGTAACTATATGTTTTCAACACATACAGAAGCAGACAACTCATTTTTGGCATTACATAAGTTTAATTTCATAGGTTTTTCTCATTTATCATTATTTATGTAACATAGAGTAAATGCTGACATGATAATATGGTAATACGAAAAGTAATATGAAAAAAAAATTCTTTCATTAGTACTATACGATCCTTCAGTTCCTAGGAGAACAACTGATGTACTTGTGTGGTGATGTTGGTTGCATGTATGTGCACATATTGCTGAGAGTCATTTGATTACAGCAGGATACAAATTGGAAGGAAGGAAGGAAATTGCTAGCCTTTCTATAATATGGAGCAAGACAATGACTGGGATACAATCATATAAAATGCAAACATATCGTTACCTCAGATACTTACTGCTACAGCCAATTTATGATTCATTTAGTCCTGGTTTGCTGGGTTTCAACAATTTTTGCCTGCATTCACTAAGGGACAAACTAGATTAGTGTACCTAAGAAAAGACCTCAACATCACTCTTAGAACATAAGAACTTTAAAAATTAAAGCAAACTGACTGCTGTTTTTTGCATGTCCCATTTTAATAACCTGCTGTTCATGTAGCATTTATCTCTCTCAAGGGAGAATTAAACTAGTTCCTATCATGATTTTAGCCTATACCAGTAGTATAATCTTCCCCATTCTTATTATCATGATCATTTTAATGAAACAGTACATTGCAACTTTCAATGCAACACTATCAGTGTTTTATTTATAACAAGCAAAAAATCTGATGATGTTTTATAAAAGTATCAAAGAACCCTATGCACTAAAGAAAGCTGATGCTGGTTAAGCATTGTAAATGTTAGATAAACTAGTAAATTTTAACTATGCTATATCTTTCAAATAGATGAAGACTTCCAAAAAAGTAAAATATTTCATCAAAATAAAAGCATACAAATATGTTCATGATGATTACATAGTAGGGGGACAATAGGATTTTGAAAATAAAATGAAATATAGATTAATATTTTGCCTACATCCACAGAGAAGTTTTGGCCACATCCTCACAGAAGCTTTGCCATGCTTCTTTCCTTTTTTACAACCATAAGAAATGATACTAGCTAATTTTTTATTTACTTCTTGCCAAACATGGCTATATCCTATGTTGTTGGATATTCAACTTTAGCATGAAATTTTCTAAGCAGTGGTGGCGAACCTATGGCATGGGTGCCAGAGGCGGCACTCAGAGCCCTCTCTATGGGCACGTGCGCCGTCACCCCAGTCCTAGGCCTTCAGCTGGGTTTTATAAAACCTTTTCACTTTAGGCTTCCCCCGCTGTATGCAAAAAAAAAAGGTTCAATCAGTCAATTTCAACTTCTCGTGGGAAAAAAAAAGATCTTGCAAAGTTGGAATTGATTGATTCAACTTTTTAGTCCCACCCAGTCTGCCTTTACCACCATAGCCATGCCCACTCAATTGGCCACACCCACCCAATGGGCCACATCCACCCGGCACTCGATGATGCATAAGTGGGTTTTGGGCTGCAGTTTGAGCACTCAGTCTCTAAAAGGTTCGCCATCACTGTTCTAAAGGTTTTGATGATTTTCTCAAAATTCCAGCTTGTCTCAACATTCACCCACATGAGAACATTTCTTCAAGTAGCTTTGGTAGCTGTATGCTGTATGTACTGCATTTTTTTGTTGTTGCTCTTGATTCCTTGAAGTGGCTACTTGGACAAGTGGCTAGATTGCTGTAAGAGTTAAATTGGGGTGGGGAAATTGGGGTGGGGGAAAGGGAGGGTGCTAGATCGATCTAGTTAGCTGTAAGCTGCAGGCCATCAAAGCTTATGCCTTTTACTTCAATTTTTTTAGTAAAAATAGGTGCTATCAGATTTGTGGTTTTCTCCCACAAAAGTATTGTAAGGAATTATGTGAACACCAAAATTCATATGTTATTTTTATTACTATAAACCTTTTAAAAATCACACTTTACAATATTTTATTCTTTATATTCTTTACAAGTCTGAGATGTACATACAGAGATGCAGTTTTCTGATGTTATGTAATGTACCAAAATCATTAAACTTTGTTATTTTTTGTTCTGCATTAGATCAAAGTGATAGTGTTATAGTTGCTTGTGGGTTCTGTTTTAAATACCAACTTTTCCCAAATAAGGTATGATTTCATTATTTATTGAAAGCCATTACTTTGTTTTTTTTTTTCTGTCTCCAAGCAGGTATTAGTTAAGTCAGTCATTCCTCTGGAATGTAAATTTATCTTATCCAGCTTCTCCTGACAATTCTTTCTTCCTCTGATTAAACTTGTAATGCTTTCTTCCTTGGTGTAATTGATAGTTTATTCCCTTTAAACAAGACACTATTAAGTTTCTGCCAGACAAACTCCTATCAAGTGGGGAAAAATGTGGCTTGCTGTCTACATTTTCTACTCAAGCCTTTTATACATACAGTAGCTAATTGATTTTCAGAATTCCAGCAACATGTTTTCAAAATTCACAAAATAGCTACCATGGAAACATAACTAGTTATAAATCAAGTATTTACACTAAGGTTCCACTTTCCTACAGGACACTTACTATAACCTTCATTTACTGTACCCTTGCTATTTTTCAGAGCCATACTTCCAAATACATTACTAAACTCAGTGACCTATTATTTTCTAAGAAAGCTTAAGAAACCTAATTTATTCCTGAAGTCGTTTTTTGGGAATTTATGATGATAGTGGGGATTGATGCTTTATTTTATTATAGCAGCCAAGCATCCTATTTTTATTAATGATTATTTTAGAAATGAGAAGTCAGTTGAAGCTGGGAAATTGATGGACACAAAGAAAGCTATTTATGAGCAAGCTGTAGCTTATACAGAAGATCCTAGCCTTATATGACTATATATATTATACAAATCAGGTGCCCTGAGTTTGTGCCTTCCAGATGTGTTAGGGCTACAATTCTCACATTCAGCTAACATGGTCTTTCAGAATTCTGGAAATTGTAAACTTACCAGGCTTTGAAGGCATCAAGCTGGAGAACATTGTTGTAAAGAATAGAACAGAATAGAATAGAACAGAACAGAATAGAAAATAATAGAGAATAGAGAATAGAATAGAATAGAATAGAATAGAATAGAATAGAGCTGGAGGGGGCCTTGGAGATCTTCTAGTCCAGCCCCCTGCTCAAGCAGGAGAACCCATACCATCTCAGACAGGTAAATGTCTAGTCTCTTCTTAAAAATCTCCAGTGATGGAGTGTCCACGATTTCTGGGGGTAAGCTGTTCCATTGGTTGATTGTCCTCACTGTCAGGAAATTTTTCCTTAATTCCAGGTTGCTTCTCTTTTTGATCAGTTTCCAACCATTGTTTGTCATTCTTCTCTCTGGTGCTTTGGTGAACAACCTTGCCCCCTCTGCCTTGTGACAGCCCCTCAGATACTGGAACACTACTATCATGTCTCCCATATTTCTTTTTTTCTTTAGACTAGCCAAACTGATGTCCCGTAGCCATTCTTTATTCAGTAAAATTTATTCAGCCCTATAGATCTACTTGATTACAATTATCCTCATCTAAATTGTGCTGGCTTAATGTGATGAAAGATACAGTCCAACATGCCAAGTTGGGGAAAGATGAGTCCACAGACACCAAAATAGATATTTTAGGCACTTTCCATGGAATTAAATTAGATGATATGAGCACATAGCCAAACCACACTTCTCCAGTCCCCTTTAAATATTGGATTGATATTGAAACAAGGCTAAATAATCCATCTGATTACTCTTCTTTAAGTTTCTCTGTAAACCAGCCATATAACTTGATTGAATGGAATTATTGTAAATGGAATACCAAGGAGTTATTTTCTCAGTGAATATTGTGCAGATTTAAACGTTTCTTGCTGCAATAAACAGTTACCTAGAATCAGATAATCTTCTTCATAAGATCAAGGATGCACTACAGGATTGCATAAGATTATGGTGTTGGCATACAATAAACACTCATTAAATGGCAATATTTGCATAGGAACTGCTAGAATTTGGAAGCCTCACAAAGTTAACTTCCCAATTCTTTTAATTATTGATATTTCATCCAGGATTGAGCTATACAGGTTATGATGCTCTTAGGACCTATTTGCTTTGAATACTTAGAGACAAACTTTTAAGAAAAGGAAGCAACTATTTTGTAGCCTTAGGGAAAAAACAACTTACATTTGCATAAATCCATAAAGCAACCCAAATACTCTCACATATAGCCCAAATCAATAAAGATATCTCTGCTACTTAAAATGGATAGCCAATCAGACAACCCTTCCTGCTAATTAGTTACATGTTCATTAATGCTATTAATGAAAGGAAAACAAGACTAATGAGCATGAATGGCATTTATTTAGTCCACAATCCCTATTCTCTATTAAAAAACCCCAAACTGCTACTTTGCTTAAGCAACTGAAGTAAGAATAAAACTCTTTGTATCAACTGTTATGCCTTTTGATTGTGAGTATATTTTGTATATGTTTATGTCTTTTAAAAGCCTATGGTTAAAGAGTCCTTTCAGGCATTCTTTTCTGTTTTTCTTCTTTTTGAACACATTTTTAATAGGAAACTGGTTCTGGATTCTGAACACACTAAAGTGTGTCTGTGTGTGTATGTACATATATTCTGACTGAGATTTAAGTCAGTCATGGGGGATTAGAACACAGTGTAAAATACAGTGTGAACAGATAGCTCGTAAAAGGGTATTTTCTGTGGGAATTCAAAGTGAAAGTTGCTCTGAATGAGACTGCCAGGGAAGCTTTTTTCCTGAGAAGATTCATTGTCTTTTTTTTATTAACTTTTATTTGTAATAGGTCAGAAGGAAACAAAACCTAGACATGCTACAGAAATAGAAGCATATTGAGAGTTCTGTTTAACAAGGAGAAATATAGTTTTAGGATGAGCTTTGACATGACATTCTGGTGCTGGCCGTAGGAACCAATTCATGCTATGTAAATGCTTGTCCTAAATGGTGCCAGTGACACCTTTCTTCCATGAGAGCACATCCCAGGACTTTCTCTGTGTAACCCCTCTCTCCATGACCAATTAGTAATTTATTCAACAATACCAGGAACACTGCTTATCAAAGCATATTTTCTGTTTTATATGTCTTATAATGATTTCACCATTAAAGAGTACCAATAAAGTAGAATATTTGTAGCTGAGGATTGAAATGAGGGATCCTTGATACTGTCTGAGCTTGCTTGATTTTTTTGTAGATGTTTCATTACTCATAATAGGTAATATCACCAAAGCACTATCTATCTGTCTGTCTGTCTTCTACCTATCATCCATCTATCTTCTATCTATCAAATATACAATGCATTCAGAAAGTATTCAGACTCCTTCACATTTGACAATTTTGTTATGCTGCAGCCTGATTCTACAGTTGTTGAAATTAATTACTTTTCTCATTAATCTATACCAGTACCCCAAAATGACAAAGTGAAACAGAATTTTAGAAATATCTGTAAATTTATTAAATGGAAAAATGAATATTTTTTGAATGCACTGTATGTATGAACTAATCATTGCACACTAAGAGCTTTGCTACATCAAGACTTTATATCAGTCCAGAATAAGCTTGTCAGCAATCTGATCAAATGATGTTGAAAATTGTGCAGCTATGAGGGGAAGATGTAAAGCTGTGTGGCTGAACTCTACAGAAAGTGGAGAGAGGATAGTTTGACTGGGAATTGGTTGGGAGGCTGAGACTCAGGTTTCAGCAAATGAAAAAACATCTGCCCACAAACTCCGCAGAGTGGTAGCTTTGTAAATAGAAACATTACTTTTTATTGGTTTTGGATATACTGCAGCTAAGCCAGAAATATTAATGGTATGTGATATTGTAGCTCAAGAGCTGATTTTTTAACAATGCAAAGATGGACATAAACAAGACTGGAGCTTTGATTCTATCATCATGGCCACGATCTATATTTTTTATTTTTACCAAACTCTGTAGGCACCCTTGAAAGTTACTGTCACCCAACTGCTGGCTGTTTTCTGTAAACTAACAAAAACAGCAACAGTAGCAGCAGCAGCAACAATATCTATAGTGTTAGGTAAAACAATATTGTTTGAAATTAATGAAGCTTCAAATGTTCTGAAAAGATAGAGAAAAATGGAGTAAATTCCAAGTGTTTTCTTTCTTTTTTCTTTCTGAACCTGCTACTTTTGTCCACAGACATCACCTTTGCCTAAACAGGCCTTGGCATACTGTGGAAATGCCTGTCACATTTAGTTAGTGGCAGATTTAGAGTTTATTATTCTGGGCAGTTCTAACTTGGGTTGATTGTGTCTATTGATGGAAATAAGAGTGATTGTTCAAGTGAAATAGCTAACTATTAGGTGACATCAGTATAAAATAAGATAAAAGTTTACCCCCACAACTCCAGCATGTGTTGGTGAATATGTATTGCACAAATTTGAAATAGTTATTGTTTTCTTCTTCTCCAAAATTGACCTTGTTGAAAGAAATTCTATAAGCATCTACTTCCTGTATTCCTGAAATTCACTAAGACAAGGATGTAAATCTCTAGTTATGTATAAACCTGGAAAGATCCTCACATATAGCATGCTATGCACATAATAGCTATGTCATATATAAAAATCTATTTTTTAAAAAATGCTCAATTAACAGAAATACCTATGGGCATATATTTTTATCTTAATTAAATATATAATTTCAGTTGCAAGTAATTAGAATATGCTTCTCAAATTATGACTAAAATTTACCTATAGAACATAAAGTGGTAGTAAATGTTTTTGAACATTTGCAAACTTAATTTCACTACTACATTATATAAATGTAAACAGAATAATAGATTATAAGTTTAAAACATTGCTTTTTTACAAACTAAATCAAAGTGTGCCACTTAAGCTAAGTCTGAAAGACCTAAAACGAACAGGGAAGTGCCTCATTAAACCATTCCCAATTACTGGTCCCCTGAAGGTTTTTCTTTTTAAGCACTGTATGGATTTTTAATTTTAAAAAAATCACAGAAAACACATTGAACAATATAGGATCTATCCAGATTGAATATTGGATCTGACCAGTGAAATGGTCAGTGGCAGGTATTCTTCTCTTTTTGTATTTCACATTTTATGTTATTTTATCTTTGTTATGCTAGTATTTTAATGTGATATACACTGCTATTCAGCAAGTATTGTGGGCCCAATTGGCAAAAGAAACATGTGGAAGAGGTTTTCATCCTGCTGTGGATAGACAATGGCTAAAATGATGATGATGATGATGATACTGCTATAATGATGCATTGATTATCTGTGCAGGTGTAAATCTAAAATATTTATTATTATTTATTAATTTAATTTATTTATTTATTAATTTAATTTCTATGCCGCCCTATTCTGGAGAACTCAGGGCGGCTCACAACATGATAGAAATTACATTATATACATAAATATAAAAACCCTTAATTAAAAAAGAAACCAATCATTCCACAAACATACACTGGCTAGGGGCAAGGTGTTAGCTGCCCCAAGCCTGCCGGCAAAAGTGTGTTTTAAGCAATTTACGAAAGGCGGAGAGGGTGGGGGCGACACGGATCTCCGGGGGAAGTTGGTTCCAGAGGGCCGGGGCCGCAACAGAGAAGGCTCTTCCCCTAGGCCCCGCCAGGCGACACTGTCTGGCTGACGGGACCTGGAGAAGGCCCACTCTGTGGGCCCTAACCGGCCGCTGGGATTCATGAGGCAGCAGACGGTCCCGTAAATAACCTGGTCCGATGCCATGTAGGGCTTTATAGGTCATAACCAACACTTTGAATTGGGTTCGGAGACCAATTGGCAGCCAATGCAGCTCGCGGAGTGATGCCAAAATGTGGGCATTTCTAGGCAAGCCCAACACTGCTCGCGCAGTTGCATTCTGCATTACCTGAAGTCTCCGAACATTTTTCAAAGGTAGCCCCATGTAGAGAGCATTGCAGTAGTCGAACCTTGAGGTGATAAGGGCATGAGTGACTGTGAGAAGAGACTCCCGGTCCAAATAGGGCCGCAACTGGTGCACCAGGCGAACCTGGGCAAATGTCCTCCTCGCCACAGTCGAAAGGTGATGTTCCAGATTTAGCTGTGGATCGAGGAGGACGCCCAAGTTGCGGACCTTCTCCGAAGGGGTCAAAAGCTCCCTCCCAGGCTAATGGACGGATAGATTGAAATATCTTTGGGAGGCAGAACCCATAGCCACTCTGTCTTGTCGGGATTGAGTTTGAGCCTGTTGGCACCCATCCAAACCCTAACAGCCTCCAGACATCGGCACATTATGAATTAAAATATATATAAAAGAAACATATGTCTAAAAAGCATGTGTTAAATCTAAAGTTATGAATAAAACAGAAGAGATTAGTTGTGCCTTATTTTCATTGCAGCAATATAGAATTTGCACAGGTGATAAATGTCAGGTAGCTGCATTGACATAATTCCAAGATACATACCTACAAAAAAGAGAAAGAAATATAGAAAATTAAAAAAACCTACAGTGTAAATAAAAAATCAGATACTATACATGTGAAAATGTATAGTATATAAGGAGTACACCACATTATAATCTATTGCTATTAGGATAAATAATAAAATCCAAACAAATTTAATAAACAAGCAAACAAACAAAGTAGTTCCTGCTTCTGAAATCTTATTATTATATCTGTACTTTTTTTAATATGGCAATTGAAGAGGCTTTATTAATCCATAACTCAGTTGTTACATCAATTAAAGTTTCCCAGTGTTACTTGATTGGGACTAAATGACAGATTTGCAGTGAAATGCATTTGTAGGGCCTCACATGGATGCTAGCCTTATGCATGCCACTTATAAAATATGTGGCTGTGTTCTTTTAGCAACAGGAGCCATTCTGATCAGAAGTAGCCTTGGAATCCTTTTGGCATTTCTAGAGGAATAGAACAGGATGAATAATTAATGTGAGAAGTAGGTGACATTATGATCAAGCTGCAGTAAAACATATTTAAGCCTTTTTTTAAAAAAAGGGATGAATCAGTAAATGCACATCTGAGTTTGTCATGTTCTACTTAAAATAACTAATTGTGATTTTTTCAAAAATAACTTCTGAAATAAATAAAAGCTTTTTAAACTATTTAGCCAATGCAGAATTTATGTGTGGTAAGTTAATAACTGTTCTTAAATGGGAATTCTATCAGTTAAGACAGACAAGGGCAACTTGCTCATGGCTGAATTTTTTTCCATTGTTTTTCACACACTGTGTGGCATTAGGAGTCAAAAGCAATAACTTATCTTTGATTTTTTTTAAAAACAGAGCTAAATTGGATTTATTAAACCTAGTATAAAATTTCAAATGGCACAAAATTTAAAATTTAGAAAATATAATAGAAAGCAAAATGATGAAACTGTAGGACCTGATGATCTCTGTAATATCTGATTAAACTGAAAAAAATAACTGACAAAAATTGTCCATTCTCTTAGGTTCAAAAAAATAATTTTAAGGTTTAAAAGGCTTAATTTTAAGATAGTCCATTTTAAAATATTTTGAGACTTTCCACTAGCATGATTAGCTGCTGAGGTTGATATCAGTTCTACCAGTTTCAGTATTCATTAATTTCAACACAATTTTAAAAAAGCTACTTCAGATGTTGCAATATTCATATTTTGTGATATGATTTTAGAACAATAATATTTATAGGTATACTTATAGTAATATAATACTATATATACCTACCTCAATAATTTACAGCTCACATTGAAGCAACCCTTTTATTGTGAAAACTGAAGATTTACAAAATAATTTCAAGAAAATCCATAGATGTTCATATAAAAAGAAAGGATAAGGCTGATGGTGAACCATGTCTGTAAGAAATTACATTCTTAAGCAAAGGACTGAGAAACTTCAAACACTTCTATTGGTTCATATTAGGTATAGAACCTAATATGTCTTCTAAACAGTCTTCTAAAATTTGCTGGAAAGCTTGCTAGAAAGAATGATGACTTGTTCACCTCAAGGTCCTTCCTCAACATGTGGAGAATCTCAGTGCCAAGTATTAGAAGACTCTTTCTTGCTTCATTAACTCATGTATGTTCCTCATTTTGTTATATACTGAGTTAAACCTTTTGATTATGTTCCTGATAGTTCTTATGGCATGGTATTCTTTTCCATTATATGTCTGACATACTTATTATTTTTAGAAAGCTATGGGCTAATAAATGAGCTGGTTCTTCATTCAAGTTCTTCATTTTTCTTGTTACCAGCCCCCTGTGTATTGTTCATACTTGAACATCCTGAATTTCATTTTGAGTGAGAAGAAAGCTAAGTTTACCTTCGGCTATCATGAAACACAGTGAATTGCTTAAAAGGGTGGTTACCATAAAGTGGGTAAAATGCTAGTTTTTATCATGACAGCAGATTTAAATATCCAGCATACAAAGATGACATAAAATCAGTTGCAAGTTTGTTGTAACACAGGCATGTGACCTGTAAATTCTTCCCTATTGGAATGGTGCACTGGATTTCCAGATTGTCGGTGAGGAAAACCATCATCATAATTCATTCAACCACATTGGCTACCAAACGCAACATTATAACAGTACTACAGTAATTTGTTTCATTCAGTAAAATATAAGGCACTAAAGTATAGAATACTCTAGTATATAGCTTAGTAATGAACAGGGTAGTTTCTGTATCCATTTTAAAGAACAAAATAGAAATTTCTTTACTTCTGAGAGAAAATGCCCTTTTATTAATCTAAATCTGGACAGATAATTAGCACAATAAACAATGGGCATCCACTATATTATCCTTCTGCCTATATTTGAAAAGAAAACAACTTCCCTCACTCTTCTCTCCCCCTCCTCCTCCTCCTCCTCCTCCTCCTCCTCCTCCTCCTTTCCTTCTCAGAATCAAAAGATTACACTTATTGGCCTAATAAGCTTCAGGAAAAAGGCTAGACACAATGAAGCCCCTCGACAGTTTCTCTTTAATGGTTCCATTATTAAGTTTTCTATTTTTAGCACAATTCTCAGGTACCCTTTTTCCTGCAGCCCCCCCATGCCAGTCAATTCTTTAGCTATTCAACATTTCTAACCACAAAAGAAGATGGTTTTGTGCTATGCTGCCATGGCAACTCCTACTGTTACCCTTCAAAAGTAAAGGGTGGAGCAGAGAATCAGGCAGACGAGGAGGGAATCAAACATCAAAAGAATGATTTTCATCACATTTCACAGCCACACCTATTGTACAGTCATATGCAGATACTTTATGATGAAGAAGGTTAGAACAAAGGAAAAAATAGAGCAGAAACTATTCATTATATAAAGAACCCTAATTTACTTTCTACAGTAACAATGAACCTTCCTTCCTTCCTTCCTTCCTTCCTTCCTTCCTTCCTTCCTTCCTTCCTTCCTTCCTTCCTTCCTTCCTTCCTTCCTTCCTTCTTTCCTGATAGCTGATAAAGCTGGGCAGTTATATCTTTCATTGTAGAAGAATCACTTTTTTTTTCACTGGTGCAAAAGTAAAGGGATGTGGGCATTCTTACACCAAATTTTCAGATTTCATGAATTATCAAATGGCTTATATAATTTAAATGTTTCAGGCAATATAATAATCATGAACATTCTTCATGCCACTATTATTATTCTAACATTTTTATTCTTTGTGAGTATTTAGAGTTATAACAGCAATACAAAATCTCTGTCTTCTAATTTTTTTATCTCTTTGAATTTTGCCAAATATAAAATCCAAACAAAAAGCTTCTAGTATATTTATTTGTATTCCTGCTATTTTCAACATTACAAGAATGATTTAGTTTTTCATATATTAAATTTTTATGTCCCTCATCTCCTCTACAATATGACTCTGGGTGGCTTACAATGACAATCTTAATAGCTGTGAAATTGAATATATATTCTTGTTTGCAGCTACTAAGATTGTTAGCCAAGCAGGTACAAAGATAGCCAGGGAAATAACTGAAGTCTCGGAAATGGGCCTTTTTTCAGCCAACAGGAGGGCTGATTTACCACCAACTCAAATACCTATAAACCAAGGTTTTGGCAGCACAAGGAAACAACAGCAACAGCCAATAGCCAGCCATCAACACACCAACCAACCAATAGGAAGCCACACCCAGCAGACACCACATAAATACAATGCATAGAATAGCCCAAAACACACATTCCGGTAGAGAGACGTTCCCTGAGGATGGGCTCCAGCATGAGTCTGAAACCTCGGAAGACTAAACCTCTGCTCCTGATGAATGACCCAGATTGGATTCAAAAACATTATCCTGGGATACATATATTTGCCTTTATTCGTACAAGTATTCTCCTTTATTGATATTACACTTTGATTTGTGCCTCATTTCTTTGTCCTATAAGATATGCCACTTCTTGGAGAAGCAGTCTCAGATTTATTCTCAATGTAAGTGGGGAAAGATGCTGGTATATAACTTTGATCTTGAGTCACTAAAAATGGGACATCACATTGTTAAAATCACATCCACAAACATTAGAGTTGGTACAAAGATACTGATTAAGTAAGGGAGGGATGTACTAGTGCTGATGACCTTTTCTCTATATTAACTTAAAACTAATATCCTGTATCCTGCAAAACTATACAAAACACAAGCAAGCTGAGAAAAAGAATAAGAGAAAATATTAATAATGCCTAAAATAAAATAAAATTAATAATTTTGTCCAGGTTCATGCAGATTATCTATGGTTGCCTCTTATTTCATGTACTCAACCTTCAGCAATTCAATGTTATCAGCATTTTCTTACTTTTTCTTTAAAGGATTCACCTATGAAAATGCTGAGATTGTTTTCCCATATCTCACTTTGTAAGGTGAAACCTCTTTAAATTCCTGGGATTGGCTGATGTTATGTGACATGGCTTGCTGCAACCCACAATCCAATCTTGCAAGACTTTCTTAACTGTACAATTTCCATTTTTCCTCAGTCAGAGCTTCCTTAGTTTCATGAAGCTGCTCCTTAACATGGTCTAAACCTTGCACCACCAATTTTATTGTAATTAAACTAGAGTGAGGCATTAGTATATCATTCATATTCTCATCATGAAAAGGGAATACTACAGCCTACCTGCCCAAAGATTAGATTCCACAGTTCCAAAGTTAGGAGCTCAAAGTTTCAAAACTCTCAAAATTGTCTCAAAGTTCAATATATCTCCTATTCAAAGTTCTCCTTCCATGTATCCTTTCCTATGATTATCTACCTAGTCTTGGAAATGGGAAAATATAGAGATCTTATTTCTTCCTCTCCAGAATAAAATAAAAGCACAATTACATTTATTTAATACATTTCTCACTTCCAACACAACTAATTACAAGTATACATTACTGGTCAATAATATTTTCGTAACTACCACAAGCAGAGAGGATATTTACATTGATATCAGATATTTACCAAAAGTTGTCTTGATTCCAGGAAGATTTCCCAGTGTGGAAAATGTAGCAAGAGAATTAGCAGGCAAAACAAAAGCAAATAAAACAGCAGGCTATAGAATGGAAGAGTTCTTACATATTACTATACATACATAAACTCTTGAATACTTCACACATTTCTTCCCGCTTCTGCTTTTCACTCAGAGCTTCCTTTCATCACCTATTTTATACATGTTGGACTCCAATCAGTTGTTTTGCACTAATCATGTCATGAAATATTGTCATAATTTAGAACACACTTCGAGCTTTTAGTTATTTAATTATTTTTGGATAGTCCTTGATCCATGGAAATTTATGTCTTGATTCTTGGCATTTTATCCATCAATCTTACATTGATCTCCTGGTCTTTGGCACATCCTTATTTCAATCTACCTTAGGATGCTCTTACATTTCCATGCACTATTTTTTTTTCTGATGGACTGTATATATTTCATTTGACTGATTATTCTATTTAGTTCATGAAGCTAATTATCTTTTGTTGGAAGGGTTTTTTCCCCTATGAGTCAGTTTTTCCCTATTGGCAACCACCTGGACGAATCCCTATAGTTTTCCTGGCAAAGGTTTTCGGAAATAGCTTGCCATTGCCTCCCTTCTAGGGCTGACAGAAAGTGATTGGCCCAAGATCATCAGCTTGCTTTGTGCCTAAGTTGGAATTCACACTTTCCTAGTTTCTAGATTGACACAGAACCACTACACCAAACTGTCTCCCCATTGTTCATCATGTATTATTGTTGTGAGCCGACACGAGTCTAGGGAGAGGGGCGGCATACAAATTTGATAAATAAATAAATAAATAAATGATCACTAAAAAGGATCATTTCCTGGGCAAGCCTGCAAAAAAGTTACATTTGGTTCAAACATGGATTTTGTTTGATTCATCTAGGCTTAAATTCTGCATATTCAAAGTAACTTTCTAACAAGCCCAAATGGCTGTTCATGTAAAGCCTTTATAAGCTATGAAATAGAAACATGAATGTGCATTCAGTCATAAGAATTTCACCAGTTTATCCCCCTCCACTTGGCTGATGCTAATAATAATAATACCACAAATGGTTAGGAAATGTTTTTAAAAACTACTTAAGGATTGCTGAAAGTATAGAGACATCTCAAGATGTGTGACTTTATAGCACAATCTTGTATTGTGTCTCTCTGTTTGCCTCCATTTTTGCTTGTTTCTGAATAATTGGTTCTTCTTATTCACTGAACTTGAATTTTCTTTCTGGAGCATTAAAACACATATTCTTTCACAGATCTGGACTTCTCTAGAATGGTTTCTGCAAACTTTATTTATTCAGTGATAATTAAAGGGCAAGGTGCACAAGTAACTATTACTGCTCTTTGGATGCAGAGTATAAGTGAAGAATATTGCTATGTGTAAATGTTTCCAAGATTTATACAACCTTGTTAGGGAAAAAGTATGGAGCTTGTTTTCAAGCTAATGTGGTATTAAGTAGCTGTTTAATTACATTTCATATTTTAGTTTAGCGAACAAATTAGAACATGTGTTGTATTTTGTTTGTGTTCATTTGTGATTCTGTTCTTATCAAATCCAACTTTAAAGCAGTGAATTCAGGGAATAATAATAAACAGCTTCACATCTGTTAGTTTAAGGCTGTTGCTGCCACTTTATCATTTAGATTAGATGTACATTTTTAGATCTTTTAAAGATAGCATATATTGTTTTTATAAATAAATCAAGGCAGCAAACATACCTAATACTCTTTCCTCCTATTTTACCCACAAGCATCCTATTGTTGACTGGCTAAGGCCACCCAGCTGGTTTTGTGCGTAAGATGGGACTAGAACCCACAGTCTCATGATTTCTTGCCTGGTGCCTTAACCATGAGACCAAATTGGGTCTTATTCATTTTATACATGTTAATTCTAAGCTAGCCACTACATTTCTTGGGTATTTGTTTATATATCATATTTATATAGAAACCCAGATATGTGATTCTTATTAATTCAACAATTCCTAGAAATCCAAAGCCTATTGGCATAACCATGTTTTAAGGGACTTCATAAAGGATATCAAGGGTTGGACCAGTTTCAATTCATCCTATTGGGGTAGTGGTTGGTGGTGGTGGAGATGATGTTCCACAGGGTGGGTGACTTTGCATTGTCAATGATGACCCACTATCTATTGTCTCTTAATTCCACAATTTTAGCTTTTCAGCATTCTGAGATCATGCCACCAAAACTTAAATATAAAGGGCTGAATTCCGGCAATGTGAACCAGAGCTATTTTAAGGAGTTAAATGGGATGGCTCCTGCTCCCATCTCCATCTTCAAAGCATCCTCAAAGCAGAAAGGAAACAACAAATAGAATTGTCCAAGCATTTTCAAATAATAGCATAGCATCATTAAAATAGCCTACTCAGCTTTTCCAGGTAAACCAGGCAGAAAACATGAGCAGAAAAGATAATTCTATTTTACTGAAAGGTTACATTAACAGAATCTTGCAAGTCTGAAAATGTATACTGCTCACAAAAATAAAGGGAACACAAATGTATAGGATCCTATACGTTTGTGTTCCTTTATTTTTTTGAGCAGTATATATCTCCTGCTTTCTGCTTTACAGCCTAAGAACCTGGGGGGCCCTCTCTGAAACCTCTTTCTCCATTATTAACTGTGGGTTAAACTGTTTTTTATCTGATCATTCCCTAAGTGACATTCCTTCCCCCTCATCTCTCAAAGTCATTCCCACATACCATTACATCACCCTCCCCTTCAGATTCATCCCACCATTCTGAGTTCCCAATAAAAACATTTTAATTCAATTTTAGTTATTAATTTAATCACTATAGGAGATTGGGCATCTTGATGACACATGTAAGATCTGCATAGTTCACTTTTATTTCTATATTCTTATTCCATCTTTTTCATGTACAAGGTAGGGTGTACAAGGTAGTAAACATACAAATATTCTTTCCACCTCCTGTTTTCCTCACAATAACAATCCTGTCAAGTAAGTTGGAGAGGGAGAGGGAGAGGGAGAGGGAGAGGGAGAGGAGAGAGAGAGAGAGAGAGAGAGAGAGAGAGAGAGAGAGAGAGAGAGAGAGAGAGAGAGAGAGAGAGAGAGAGAGAGAGAGAGAGAGAGACTAAAGTGGGAGTAAACCAATCTCCTGATTTCTAGGCCAGCACCTTAACCACTACAGTAAACTGCTTCTTATTTTCAGTTTTCTTGCTCGTGTTTACCTTTTTTTACCATCACTCACTGTTCAAGGAATAGAAACTATTCAGGCTAATTTGTGATTTTATGCCATTTGTGAACCCTCATGGCACCGTTTCCAATTTTAATAGGACTCTAAATATACAGACACAAATAGCTCTGCTAAGTTTTGTTCATATAAGCAGGGAATACAGGAAGGATTTGGCCTAGTAATTAACATTTTCAAGCACTTCTGTTCTAAAGTCCTAAATTTAATTCCTAATATGATTATCTGTGGCACAGGGCCCTATCTATTGCCATTTAACCTACTTTAATGTCTTTTACTTTTATGAATGAAATGTATTTGGCAAATTGATTCTTTTATTGTTGTTCTAGATTTCAGATATCATGGTGATAAATGCTGTGCTAATTCCTGGAGGGAAGCAGAAAAATGAAAAGGCAGAATAAATTAATGGGTAGCTAGATGGCTATTGAGGCTGATGCATGCACCAAAAGACTGGATGGCTTTTGTTTTGAGTCAAGTAGAGAGACAGGCCAATTAGTTGTGTGGGGCAGGGAAAAGGAATAGATGTAGATGGAAACAATAACCTTGAAGGTTAAGGATAGAGGAAAACAGGTGTTACATTGCCTGCTGAAAGTGGCATTTAAGGAAGCTAGCAGATTAAGTATATTTTGTTGAATCACATTTTATAATAGCCTCATATAGCATTGTCATCTATTTCTAATCCTCTTTAGTTTTCCTGAGCTTTGCTGCCTTCATTTTTCTGCTTGTTAAAGGTCCACCTTTCTAAAGAAAAATAAAAGAAGACTAGATGTCGTTTTTAAGGAGTCATGGGCAGTGTTGTATACTTCGTTCGCGTGCGAATGATGAAGACACATGGTGATGCTGAACAAACACTTTATTCTCCTTCTACAACAACCAAGCAAAAGCAAAAGGCACACAGGCCTTTTTATATGGCCAGAAGCCCGGACAATGTCAATCAATAGGAACAGAGCGTTTTCACGCCTTGCACATGCGCACAAGGCTGGCGCCGCTCTGTCTGGTCCCGGGCAGCTTTTGGAATGCCCGGGACCAATGCAGGCTCAGGACACAACAGGCAGTGTGAACATTAATAGCTCCTAACTTCTTATCATAGCATTTGTGATCGATACCACATTGTTCCTTGTTTTCTCAACAATCTTTAAAGGTATTTAAACTTTTTTCAGCTATTACACTGATTGTATGTTTAAATATGCATTTGGGTCTATGGAGCATCTGACAAAGCCTCAGAATTAGACTAGGATAATAAAGGAAGACTTCTTCCTCATTTGGATAAAAAACTCCAAGAACCACAAAATAAACAGTTCTTTATAGCAGCATAAAGTGAGAGCAGTAACATTTTGCATCTGTTTTAACTTTTTTCCCTGCGTTCAAACATGTTCCTCATATTAGGATCATTTTTAAAGGGTGATGAAGGAGGAGCATTCAATATATATCAGCAAACTTTTACTGAAGGTTATAGAAACAGGCCTAAAACATACTATTAGCAATGTGTTAAATTTTTGCCTGCTTGACGCATATTATTGGTACCATCAAATCTATATTCTTAGAAAGGGCACTTCTACATTCTGAAGGATGGAAGAGGAGAGATAACATATAATATCCTCTTTTAATATCAGATATGCTTTATATTAACTGTAAACCTTGTTTGTTGGACCTCAGCAATATTTAAATTTTGAACATCACACTAGTTTTCCCTTTTCGTATTCTGACATTTTAAAAGAGGAACCATTTGCATCATGGTCCACAGAAGGTTGCTCTTAGCATATGCAGCATCCAGCTGCCAGACTTTGACATTTCAATTATGCTGAAGAGAATCATAAAGGTTTGCTGTGCCTAAATCCCTGCAAGTCCCACATGTTGCATTTGAGTTTGCCTTCACTGCAGGTTTCCATCAGTTTTGATTTGTGCCTTTCTCAAATTCAACCTCCTGATGGGCAAACATATTGTTTGAAAGTTCTTTCCTTTTTCTGGTTTGCTCCTAGCTTTGGGAAATGCCATGTAGATGAGCAAGAGGCTGAAAACAAATCAAATGTTTACCTAAAAACTTTATAATAATGAAAACATAAAGATATAGAAATAGGATAGTTTTTGAGAACATGTCAATAACTTGTTATATTTATTTCCCGTGTCTTCATTTCTGAATCTGGGTTACAAATTTTCCAATTACAAAGGACAAGGTCTATACTACATTAACAATTAGAAAATGGCATTGGGATCTTCCCCAGGATACACAAACACACACAAAATGAATCTTTCCATATATCTGCTTGAAGTGATGTATCTAAAACTATTATTCTCATTTTCTGATCCAGCTAGGAACTCCAGAAAATTTGAATGGTTAAAGAAAATCAGGCAATCTTTACACACACCTCTAACATTTTATGAATAAAAAACAACTTCAGAAACAAATAATTTGCATAAACCAAGTATTCTCCAAAACTTGCCTGGAGGATAGTTCATTATACAAAAACAAACAATAGATTCAAGCAACCTTTCATTTGGTATTACTATTAATGTTTTTAATATGACTTTTTCAATATGACTTAATATGACTTTTCAATATTTGCTTATTAGTTTAGTACTAAAAAAAAGATCAGTCTCCTGAGAAACAATATTCTGCCATTCTTGCCCAGAAACAAAATATAGTAAAACTCTCTAGATTTTGAAAAGTATATATAAAATAGTTATGGAATTTATATGTGACCTAAGGTAACAGAACATTAAACAATCTGCATCCCTGTGCAACATCATTCTCTACATATAACCATATTATTATCAAACTTGTCTCAGCCTCTCATCCATCCAGAAAATAAACTCTGGCAGTAAATTGCGATGTATGAATCACTAAAATGTTGTTTTTACTTTCAATGTAGTAGGACAATGTTCTAACCTGTTACTTGCTTGATTTCCCTACAAATTAAAGAGAAGCAGAGACAATTACATTAACTGTTTATACTGACTACAACTCCTAACATATGGAGACTGCAGCTTTTTAGATACTTTTCAAATTTCTATAACCATAATTGTTAATGTTATTTCAGATTTTATTACAGTATTTTAAACAATTTTCTCTGATGCACCCTCCTGAAGGCTCTGCTATTTGTCTGCTATTTGTAGTCAATATTTTTTTTCAGTACTAAGCAAGGAAATAGGAAACATGCACACTTTATTTGATGCTAGTGTTTATCCCATTGTGAAGACCAGCAGGAGAGAAATACTTGCATCTTCTTCCCATGGAATTTGTGACAAAATTATTTTGTATTCCTACCCAATGCAAAGCAGACAAAATGACTCTAGTAATGAAAATTCTGTAATAAACTTTACATTTCACAACCAATAATAGCTACCAGTGAGCTAATTATCTGCTTGAAGTCCTTAGAGATTGGCAGTATAAAATATCCACTATTTCATTTGAAAGGAATAATAGCAGTATTTTACCTGCATATACTAATGGGATTTCTATAGCATGGTACAATTGGATTTTGAATTCTAGCAAGTGAGGCTCCCAATGAGCAATTAATATATAAGCCAGCAGGGGTTATTTCAGCTGAAGCTGAAGGAGACTTCACTGGTCATACATAAATCTCACAAATACATTTCTTCAATCAATTTACATTTCTTGAATACTAGTTTTCAGAGCTCCCTAACAATTATCCTATGTTACAGTAGTTTTTATTTTGGTTAAAGTCAATACTGTCAATAACAAGATAGTCAGCAATGAATTACATCATTATGTCCATTTAACTTCATTCTGTGATGTCTGGCACTGCAGAACTAACATGAATCAACAAGGGACTGTTCCAGAAATAATTGTCCCACTGCAGGTAAGGTAGCCAATTCTTATTAGGTAGCAAATCAAAGGAGGAGGAAAATGAGCTGTTGGAAGAAGGCTAGTAGTTTGGATTGAATATGCAAAAGTGTAACTTGACTGTGGATTTTAGGACTCTCCAGATTCAGAAATTTACCACTGTTAATCCTAACTGGTACTAAATTCTTTTTCTCTAAGTCAGGGTGCAGTCAGAAGATTCTTCTTGGACTTATGATTTCTGTTCAAGGAGCAGGTGGTAGCCATGGCCAATAGTTTTTGCAGAAATAGAACTTATGTGTCAATTGAAGCCATTCCTGGATCAGAAGATGGTGCTTATGCCCAATTGGGTTATTGCAAAATGCTCTACACAGGGCTGTCCTTGAAGAGCTGGGCAGCTGGTCCAGTTTGGGGTATACCTCAGTAAATCCATGTGACACAACTGTAACATGCACTGGCTTCTGTGTATAATTTAGAGTGTTGGTTGTCACCCTTAAAGTCATACATAGCATGGAAGATTATTTGTGAGAATGCCTTTCCCCAATGATCTTTGCCCACCCCACCAGATCTGGCCAAGTGAGCAACCTCCAAGTACCATCAGTAAAACAATATCATCTGGTGAGTTCCTGGAAATATGCTTTCTCTTTAATGGGACCTTTTCAGTGGAAATACACAGAGGAAATATGCCCCAGCAATGCAGACAACTCCTACTCTATTGCCCTTTTGCAAGGACATGCTAATCTTTCTCTGTAGCATTGGGGACTGGACATAAGTTTGGGAGCTCCCACATCTGTCTAATGGTTTATAGTTTTATTGAGCCTTGATACAGTTGCAGTTGATTTTAATATAATTCTTTTTGTTTATTTGTCACCTTGAGTTTCAAAAATAAATGGGCAGCTATATACAGTAAATTGGATGAATAAATAAAATATATTGGGGCTAGGATTAGGAACACACAGGTTATCAGTCATGAAAGTTAACTAGGTGGTTCTGAGGCAGTCGCTCTCAGCTCAATTATGAGATGGTTATTGGAGAAGAATGGAGGGCTAAATACTACATGTACTGCTATAACTCTTAGAAGAAAAGCAGTGTACAAATCTAACAAATAAGGACTGTTACTATGCTTTCTGAATGGAGATGTGATCAAATCACATCTTTTCTTGATCATCATAGCCCACAATGGATTTCTGGCAAAAACAAAACAAAAATAACAACACCACAGAGATATTGCTAAAGCAATTTCTCTGCCTCACAGACCTTTGGAAACATTTAAATGAAGGAATGTACTCCAGTTGTTTGATATAGCAACAGGAAGTAGCAGATCCTAATGCTTGTATGGTGGAAATCTCATCAAAGCATCTAGTTACAGTTTGCTGATTTGCAAGGGGTTTGAAGAGATTCCAAGAGGCTTGTAAGTTACCTAGAGTGGCTCTCAAAATGTAATGCACAAATACATTGAATACAACAGGCTATCTGGGCTTATTTTGAATGCCAAACAATGCAGTTTCAGTGACTATTTCTATTTGTTTATGTGTCACATTGCAGCTATGAATTTGAAAACAATTCCAAAATGGTTTGATCACAAAGAAAAGGGATGTCTTTTAAAAGAACTCCCACATTCAGATCAGCTCCTTTATCCCCCTTTGTTAGTTTGCATGACCCTCAATATTTAATAGTCATAAGTTCTCTGGATTTCACAAAGCTATGGAAAGTGATATATTTTAAATAAAGATTCAATTTTTGTCAGGGTATCCAAGATAGTAACAATTCCCTCTTCTAAATCATAGTTTTACAGCTGGCTGCCATAAACCAAATTAGTAATAGCTTCTTTTATTTGTGTGGCTTGCATGAGCACAATTCAGTAAATTTGATTTTTTGTATGGTGGGGGGGGGAGAGGAAGAATCCTTCAAAACATCTTGGCATCTTCTGTATCAGAATCTGGTTCCATAATTCTTTAACAGTCTAACTGAACAGCTTGCTAGAGAATAACACTCAAGCAAAAAAGTTTTCAACAGAATCAATTCTGATATATTCAGACAACATAAGTGTACTGATTGCTGTGTGAAGAATTGTTATCTCCATTCATTATCATTAGCTGATGCTTACTAGTACTACAAATCTCAAGAATAACAGGAAGACAATGTTTTCATTTCTATTTGCAAATTAAAAAATAAATGTGCAGGTTGCAAATTGTGAAGGAAAAAGGAGTTACCTATGATTTTAAGGGGAGTTTTTTTTATTCTACACTAGTTTTCAAAGGAGACCTCTGCCAGAGTATTTCAGTTGAAAAAAATTAGAAATCATGAGGTCCTTTTTCTTTTTCCATCATCATCCACTTTTTTTTTCTTTGCCATGTCTTTTTAGCTGGATGTTAAGTACTGCCTGGCTTTTATTAATCTGTAAATAGCTTTCAGAACTGTGCAGGCTAGAAAGTGGCACAGATGCTATAAACAAAGCTACATGTTCATTACCAGTTGATGACATCAAATAATGTCTTTCTTGTGTGAATGAAAGCCCTGTAGCTCCATGCTGAGTTAGGTGCACCAACTGTTTGACTTCAGATGAACCAGATTGCTCTGTTCTTTTTCATTCAGAAGAATTATGTTCTTCTAGAAGACAATCTTATTGTGCCACATTTTAAAACCTAAAGGCACAAATGTAGCTGTCATTTTCTAATCCATTGTACCTTCAGACATAATCAGTTGTACATAAAAACAAAATGGAATCAAGGAAAAGGCACATTATAAAATGCCTTTTTGTATTCCCATCATTCAGGTTCTTGCTTGAATGAAAGAATGTTATCTCAAACAGGGAGTTATGCTTTCTGACCAAGATCTAAATTCAGAAGACCTAGTTAGTGATTTGAGATAGATCCATTTGATACTATGTATGTATGCATGTATTCATGTATGCATGTATACATGTAATTTATTTGCTGCCATCAGATACAAGTCAACTCTGAGTGGCTTACAAGAGATAAAGCCATAACAATGAGAATATAAAACTATGATTAAAAGAATACAAAATTAAATGGAAGGAGAGGAAGCAAAATATGTAGGGGGGGAGATACGATCTACTATTAGTCCATTAACATCTCCAGTATGGTGGTCTCCCTTACCGCCCCAGGCCAACTAACAAAGCAAGTCTTCAGGCTCTTGCAGAAGGTCAGGAAAGTGGGACGTGGATGAGAAGATTCCTCAAGTAACCTGTACCCATGCCCTGGAAGGTTTTAAAGGTTATTACCAACCACTCCTTGAATTGCCCCTGGAAGCAGGCTGGCAGCCAGTGCAACTCATGAAACAATGGTGTAACATGGGCCACTCTAGGGACTCAAAGTCTGCCCATGCTGCTGCAGTCAGCACCAGTTGAAGCTTCTGAATGCTCTTCAAGGGTAATCCCGTGTAAAGCGCATTGCAATAGTCCAAGAGTGAGATGACTAGAGTTTGAACATCTGAGTGCAGGAATTCCTGATCCCAGAAAGGCCGCAATCTGGAGTTGTGCAAAGACTTTCTTAGCCACGACTGCCACCTGTTCTTCAAGCAGGAGTCATGAGTCCAGGAGAACCACAAGTTACAAACTGAGTCTGTTTTGGGTAGTGCCATGCCATCCAGAACTAGAGATGTCAAAGTCCTGGATCTTTAAGCTCCATGCTCCCAGAGTCATTTGGTCTTGCCAGGGTTCAGCCAAAGCCTGTCATCCCTCATCCATACACCGCTCACAGCAAAAGGGCAAGGTGATGTATATAGGTACTTCCTTGTTTCAATTTCAAGTTTTATTAAAAACTTTTCATTTATTCATTCAAAGTGGACATGATTCAGCTATTAACTATCATAATAATAAGTCAAATGTTTGTCAGTCAAATTTTTATTACAGTCAAATACTTAAGGAATATCTAGTTAAAAATTCTAGAATACAATAATAACAAATAAAATCTATGTTAAAATCATAATTTGGTATCCTGTCAGTTGCACATAAACAAGAAAATGGCCTAAGCTATAGTAGAATATTAGACCTTAACTTGTGAAGGCCTACAGTCATTAGATACTAAAATGCAACAGATTTAGTGCCTTAATTCTGTAAAATAGCTATAGTGGATTATTCATCAGGTTCCAATGAATCTTTAGTGCTGCTGTGCAGAATCTAGCTACCTGTGCTGATACTACTATCCGTTTGTCTTTATGCAGCCACTGAAGATAAACAAGGTCAGAACCTCTTGGATCCCTATTAATTATTGGGAAAATAAATTTTGCTCAAATGTTTTAAAAGAGCAGTGAAGAAGGGCATGTCCAGAGGTTTCCACCTCTCCACAATCACAGGGACAGAGCCTTTCAGCCAGTGGTATCCCTTTATACTTGTCATGAGGATGGCTAATAGAAGTGCATGGCATTGTGCAAGCAAAAAGGCTTTCTGGTGATTTACTATTTCTAACTGGCTAAGATAACTAGAAGGAGTGACAGTGATAGAATCTGGAGCCAGAAATAAAGTCCACTTGTCTCTCTATGTCTTCTACCCTTTGTCTGATGGCTTGTTTTGCTTGATCATAATCTATTTCAAGTATTGAACTAGGAGAAAAGCCTATTTTAACAAGGTTGGACTCAACAGACTTGAGCCATGAAAAGGAGAATTTATCTTGGAGGATTGATGGTGCAAGGCCTTGAGGAAAAAAAAAGTTTTAGCTAAAGATTTAAGGAAGTATACAGACTCTTGCTTCAACTTTTATCAATCCTGTCTCCAGGTGTAGAAGTGCATTTAAAACACAAGAAGGCATCTGGACAATTGCTCTAATAAATTTGGATTGAACTCTTTCTAGAGGTATAAAACAACTTGGTCTCAAAAAGCTTAATTGTGGCAGTACCATAGTATCTTCCCTTTGTGAGCAAACATTTGAGACTAGCATTAGCTGATCTTTGTCTAAAAGCAGCTGCATATTCATTTTCTTGAGTTGGTGGCCTGTATGACCACACCTAGATACTTAAAGGGACTATCATGATAAGAATTATTTCAAATAAAATTTTATATGGAATTTTAGAGTAAAGTAATCTTAGTTTAACCCACATTCCTGAATTTTCCTAGGGATCTGAAAAAGACTGCAGGAATCTGTATGCAAGCCAATGTTGAAGAGTTCCTGAGCCATTGTTTGGACATGCACTACTAGTCTATCCCCCACACTAAAACATGATGATTTCAAACCAAGAACTATTTGCTTGGTGCATAAATTCAGGAGAATTCATGCATTAGTAGCATTACAGTTACGCAATGCTACTTAATTGTTTGTCAGTTGTTACAATTAATTACATCATAAAATTTCAACAGTTTTCGGCAGTGAAATAATCATTTTCTAAATTTCAATGGGGGAAAAAAAAGAAATAAAAATGAGAACAGGATATAGCCATCACAGTATTACAGTTAAATTCTACTAAATTGAGATGCACAGAACTAATCCCTAAAGATATCATCCCCATCTCTCTTACAAAAATCAGGTATTTTGCATAGTACAATTTCTCATGTAATACTGTATTATTTCCTAATGTTTTTATTTATTTATAAAATATTGGTCCCATGTAATCATCACTTAAACAATCCAAATATGGGTTTCAATTAAGGGAAAACATTCAACAAGTTAAAAACATTTTTTAAAAAAAATGAAAATATTAATGAAGGTGTGTCTGCATGTTCTTTAAATCTCTCTAAAAACATTTGGGATGGTAAAATAAAATAAGATCAAAAAGACCTGGCCAGATTAGACAGGATAAATACAGATTAACAGATTAACAAAACGACTGGATGTGCAAGTATGTCTTAAATTGTCACCATAAAATTATAAACCATCTCTAAACTGTAAGTAAGCAGGGAAGGACTTTCACAATCAAGATACTTTTATAAACAATGTCTTCTCTTGGATTACTAGGCAGCAAATCTTTACTAGATTATAAGTGATGCGAAATACATCTAAGAAAAGGTGCTCTGTTGGGGAGCTGTTTTATTACATTGTAAAGGAACAATGTCCATTGAAGAATATATCATATATTTTAAATATGTAAATTATGAATAATGTAATTAGCTAATGAATAAATATGTACTTCTGAAAACTTTGTGTTTTCTAAAATGGCTTTGAGAACCCACAGTGCACCAAAGCAAGCCCTTTGCATGCTGATGGCCTGCTGTTTATGCTATTGACTAGCAAAGGAAGAAAACCAGCATTTTAATTAGTACCCAGGGAACCTCATTATTTTGGAGGACAAACTGGCACCTGGATTTTGCTTTCAGAGTAAATTTATTCTGAGAATAAATGATTTCTTTGGCCAAGAGGGTTGCTTTATGAGAGCTTACTATCCACCTCCTAAATGAAAAAGCCCTATGGAAATAATTTTTCAGGAGAAAAATGGAAAGATCCCCTCTTTATCTACAATTGAATTTCTGTATACAACACCTTCCCTTCACCCTACAAATTACCATTTGATTTCCAGGGATTTGATCTCCAATCTGGCTGGGGAATTCTGGGAATTGAAGGTTACGCATCATAAAGTTGCCAAGTTTGAGAAACACTGACAAGCATAGCTATATCAACATAAATGCCTGGCACATACTTCACAACTTGGAAATTAGGGCTAAGCTTGTTGCCATTACTTTTATGAGAAATACAGATTGCATAGGGCATGTACATATTTTACTACTAATGGACTACATGGAAAAGGAAATAGTTTCTACCTTAATCTCTTCCCACACCAACACCAAACAGCACCAATTCAATTGAAGCAACACAAAAATCATCAGCCATGCTACCACCCACAATGCTTGTGAGTTCATCCAAGCCTGGCACTCCACAAGCAATTCACTCAACAGATACATTGACCTACAACCAGCCTATGAACCTCCCAGAATCCAAATCAATTACACAGCCAACCAGAGACAGCACGGACCCTCAATCAACCCAGACAAGCCCCCCTCCCATCAGCAGTTCATTTACCAATGACCCTGACCTGATGTAACCTCTCCGTCACAAGACCCATCACAGACCGTCACTTGACACACCCACACCTGAAGCCCTTTTAAACAGAACACTGACATCCCCTAAACTCTGCTGAAGATGCAAAACATTCAGAAACCAATCCATAATCTCAGAGAATAAACCTTCACCATCCTCCTATACCTGAACTACAAATATTTGCCACTATTGCAAGGAAATATAGTAGTTGTTCCATTAACTCTTAAACGATATGCTATTACATAGACTAAATAATGGAAGTTCAAATTGGAGACTGAGTGCTACACTAGTCTGATAGCATTGCAGGAACCATGAGGATATATTCAGCATTAATGTGAGATAATATCAGATTCAGCCTAAGAACATCATAGAACAATCTAGTTCATTTTTGCTGACACCAAGTACTGTAGAATCTTGCCAGATTAAATATCTACTATGTATTCTCATCCTAATGGATATAACTTGAAAGATTGTAGGGAGTGGCTATCCTAACTTTCTTTCTCTGTCACTAATTCACCTCCAGGCTGTTTTGTCTCTGTCTCACCTCCCTTCCTGGAATGTGCTTCTTCCTTCAGGGGGAACTGTTGCTTTGTTGTAGTCCATTACACCACCTTCCCTTTTGTGGACATAATCCATCACAGATGATTAACTCATGAAATAGATTTTGATAATGAAATGCCAATAAATCTTTAGTTAATTTGTTATTGGGGGGAATGAGAATCAATGAGATAGCTATGTTAAGATGCTATCTACTAATCTTTGACAGGCAGAAAAGTGTGTCAACATAAATTGTACAGTCTTCATTGCTGATCCTTAGCAATGGGGCTGTGAGAAGTACTATCCTTCTGCATACATTCATAGATAAGGAAAGAACTTCATGAATTCCTCCATTCCCCCCAATGTTTTTCTTCATTGCTGTCATGAGGAAGACAATGACCAATCCTTCTTAATGTGATGTGAGATGGGGTGGGGTTGGGCAAGAGTAGGCATGTGGTATTTAATATACACCTAGAGGATTTACAAAGTAAGTACGATGGAGTGACCTCTGTGCTCATGCAGGACCCAGTTTTACAGCAGAAGAAAAGCTGGAACAGTAGGCTAGTCATCCCTCTTGGTATCGAGACCTATACATTTCTTTTATTAATGAAAAGATAAAGACAACTATTGCCTTTTCTGTTAACTTCCATCTGGAGTTAAGAAACACAACTGAAGGCAGAAAAGACATCACCATTTTAATGTTGCGCAAATGTAAACAGTTTTTCTGAATTTAGTGTAATGTTTATGTTATTTTGCAGTTATAAATATACCCTATTCCTTAACATACTCTCCCTTCTTCTACAGGGTATTTTTCTGCATATGTTTGATATAGTGCAGTGAAATTTTTCATTAACTCCAAATTTGAACACCATTTCTATGTAGAACCACTAACTATGCTTAGACTGAGACTAAGTCTCTCTGATCATAGTGAGACCATTATTTTTATTTTAACCTTCAAAAGTCTGAACATCTGTTTATTTTCTGGAAAGTATTCCTCCTGATAGGTGATATTCAGTGAGCTCCCATCCAACTTACACCATACACCTTTACACCTAATACATACTATCATGTTGGTAAGATAATAAAGTACTACATGGTTTTTAATTCCTATTCCACCCATGTCCTAGTTCTGACACAATTCAGAATATATTATATTTAGCAATCACATAGGCAGATCATTTCCAAACCATGTTTTTAAAGTATCTATGGTAAGAATTGAATAGTGTTTGTAGTGTTTTATGTGAATAACAGAAGGAAGGAAGGAAGGAAGGAAGGAAGGAAGGAAGGAAGGAAGGGAGGAAGGAAGGGAGGGAGGGAGGGAGGGAGGGAGGAAGAGAGGGAGGGAGGGAGGGAGGGAGGAAGAGAGGGAGGGAGGAAGATGTATTCAACTTAACTCATCAGACACAATTGATTAATATCTTCATCTCAGCTTTTATACTTTACTAATAGGTGACTTCAGAAGAAATAATTGAACTAATTCAAATCCTCAGTAAGAAGCAATCTTAATTTCTTCAGTGATGGGCATCCTTTGTAAATATGAAGAGTAGATTTACTGCTTTTCTTCAAATGGAGTGTAATGAAAAGCTTCAGATGTAGATAAGTGGATGCAGATATTACTTTTTTAACTGAGAAATAAAATTTGTTTTCCCTCTCCTATACCCTAGAGAAGATAAATCATTGTAACTCCAGAACAGTGCCGCTATTTTACACAGGAGAAATAGATTCTGGTTTATATATTCAGGCTCTTTAGACATAAAGGCTGAGTACTCCATATTTGTTTCTTTTTTTAAAAAAATGTAAAACTGAATGATAATTAGAAATGTGTGCAATTTGTTTATTAATATTTGTGGGAAGAGGGAAAGAATCTTCTGTTCTAGGATAATGTCCATAGAGACTTTACAGAACATATAGTCAATATCATTATTTTTATGAATTGTGCACATAAAATGTAATGTGCTATCAAACAGGTTGGTTTACTATAGCATCACTAACAAAAATTATACAATAGAATCAACAAACTTTCCCTCTCCCCATCTGATTTAGCAAATTAAACTTGTCCCCTTGTTTCATGCAGGAACCCAAATTAAAGCATCCATAAAAGATAGCTGTCCAGCCTTTTTCAAGTATGCCCAATAAATAGAGCCTACATTCTCTCCAGATAATTGCTTCCATTATCAAAGTGCCCTGATTGTACTATTAGGAAGAATACAGTGATATCATTTAGTCACCATTTCCAAAATCATTATAGTAGAAAGTAGAAAGCTGCATTCTCAAGCCATTTCTTTATTAGTGATTTAAAGCAAGTTCCAGAGACATCCAACTATTGTATTAACAGGCTTTATATTACTTCAGCAATGCTGGTGGATACAAGATGATGCTATAAAGCACTAGTGAGGAAATGGCCTAGGGCAGTGTTTCTCAACCTTGACAATTTTAAGGCATGTGGACTTCAACTCCCAGAATTCCACAGCCAGCAATGCTGGCTGTGGAATTCTGGGAGTTGAAGTCCACATGCCTTAACATTGTCTAGGTTGAGAAACACTGGCCTAGGGCTTTGTGAAGTGACTTGCATTTGCTTCATCAAAGTATTTCATGCCATAGAAGCCAGGTAAAATAGAGATCCACATTTATCGTTGAACAATTCAGGTGACCTCAAAGTTGCTTCAAACGAGAGCTGCTGGAGAATGATTCTTCTCAGCCTTTTCCTCTAGGGTGGCTGAAGTGCTTTGAGGTGGGTCCTTTGGAACTGCCCACAGCATGTTGGGAAATGCATCAAGTGCATCTTAGCTTATTCCAGGCAATTCTGCAGCATATTGCTGAAGATGCTCAGCTTGGATGTACTTCAATCAGTGCTGTGAGTGAAAGTTCCCCTTAGCTTCTGGTTGGTATGAACTCTGTAGAAAGAGGCTCAGTAAGTTGATAGGACCTCCATAGCACAGAGAGACAAGCAACACAGGGAAAGATTTTGCTTTGAAGTTTTACAAAATGTGCTGTATTCACAGCTACATTTTGATAACGTGATGATTTGCCTGACACAGAATCTTGTCTCTCCCAAGGATTTTTTTTCAAAGATTGACCAGGAAAATATAGTGGGAGAGACTTTAAATCTCCAGATTACATAATTAGGCTTGTATTCCAATGGTCTTCCCATTAATCTGCTTCACTGCCATTTATCCAAATGTATTAGCATTACAGTTTTCAGAATTCTAAAATTACAGTATTTCCTGGGGCTCTAGATAATACTTAAAAAAGATCAGTTACTTTGCCAATGTGTTTTGAGTTAAATTTATAGCCATTTTCCCCCCAGGGATATGCAAGATGGGCATTATTTGTTTTTCATAGAGCACTTTGCACACAGAAATAATTTTCTTTGTTCAACTGAGGACACAATAGAATCCTCACTGAGATGCTTTGGATCCCCTTGAACTGCTGGATGAAGCCTTGAAGCAAAGCTATGTGACCACTTCATTTTGGTCTTAGGAGCAGAGGGAGTTTATGAACCATAAAATGTTAAAGGGAAACACTTTTCAAAAATGTTTATAATGGTACAAATATTTACCCTCCTTTGCTTATATATTGTATGATCTGATTTAGCATGCCATTGCTTTGTTTTATTCAGAACATATATGCTTCATTAAAACTATTTCATTTATGCTTGATATACTTATCTTGTATTCTTATTATCCCCTGCTCTCATTTTGTTAGCTTACTTGGTCATTCCTTGTATTTCAAATCCAGCCTATGCTGTTCAATCCTTCTCAGACTTTTCATGCATTCATGAAGTAAGTTCTTAACACGTCACAACTCACATTCTCAGCATAGTCTTCCTCCTTTTTTTTTTTTAACAGAGCAAAGTCAATGTTTTATTTTACATTAAAATGGTGCCATTAGGGGGAAGAATGTATTCAAGGTACACAACATTTCTTGCAATGTCCCATTAAAACAGGCGAACCCAGAAAGTCTTCCTCCTTTTTAAATAGGTCAAAATTTATACATTAGAATCAGTTTTCATAATCCTGAAAACGTAGGCCTTGTAGTGAAACCTAATCCATTAGAGAACTTGCTTTCCAAAATGCAATCAACTTCTTCCTATGGAAATTACCACAAGGCTTTAGCCAAGCTCTGCACCTGCGTTGTCCAAAAATCATCTTTCAATACTTTATTGTCTGTTTCTTTCTAACACATTATGAAAATATGGAAATGAAGTACACTGAAACTCATAGTTTCCTCCCCTTTATTGATAAAGTATTTCTGAAGTGCCTCTTATGAACTATAACAGGTAGCTTTGCTTATTATCTTCAATAATCTACTTGTTATAGAATTCAAGAGAGCTGGAGAAGTGAAAAGGAAAAAACACAGTAAAAAAAAGCCTCTTAAGAGGCTACGGAAATTTAAATTTAAATTCATTTATGCAGCAGATCCTGTATTCATTTTAAAAAACTGATATTATCCTGTGATAAATTTAGCAAACACTTAGGTGAGGCTGCCTTGGGAGCTTTTAATCATTGTATTAGGAAAGAAGAGAGCTAATTAGGCAGACAAATTTAGAAGGAAGGTGTTACTCATTTATACAACAAAGTTCCTCACAAGGCATTTGGGCAGAGTGGGGTGGGAGATAACATTTCAGTATCTTGATGTGTAGTTCAATGTTCTTCATATCTTACTTGCAGAGAAATGTGTATACAATGCAACCTTAAATAATAACTAAAACAAATGTTACAAATATTTATAAGAATATTTTAAATTATTATTTTTTCCTTACAGAAGTTAACCTTGGCTTTAAAATTGTTTTCATTTAAGAACAACTATGATGGCCCAAGTCAAAAGTCAATTTCACCAAGAATCAGAACTTTCTGAGGACACGGTTGAAATGATTTGGATCATATTATTGAAAGAATTTTGAACATACTGTTTGTATGTGCTTGGACATGATATTTGGCTGAAACCATTGTGACCACTAGCTCAGGTAAATAACTGCACAAAGAGTCAGACAAGATAAAGATCTGTGGGCCATATATTCCACATATTCTGTTAACTGTCCTTGTTTTATTTTGCTCAACTGTTTATGTGCTTCCTGCTCCCCTATTGCATCTGATCATCTGTAACTATTAGATGTTCTCTTTCTGTCTTCATTACTAGTGGCCATCAATACTCCAGTTCTTCTTAAAAGGTTATCTCCATCTGTAGTCATCAAGACACCCTAAAGGAATACTTTTTGTAATTTTATTATCAATTGAATTGTACAAAAAGATTTCTCTTCTTGGCATTTCAGTTTGCTTCTTGTATCTGTTTTTTTGTAAGTGCTTCCTGGAAAATAATTTGCATTGATTATTGTCTCTACATCATATATAATGTTATCAAACAAATGTTTTCATTTTCTTTGAATTAACCTTCAGACTAAACTATAAAGTTCAGCTGACTTAACTATCCTATTCTGTGCTTTTGTAGAAGTACATTCTACCAAAAATACTATAACATATTGCTAAGAAACAACATGAACATTTTATGCATTTCTACAAACCTGTCCCTGTTATTAGACTGAATTGAGTGCCATAGAGAACAGGAACAATCATTCAACTCTTCCTCCTTTGGTTTATACTCCTCTTTTTTTCAATTTGCCTGCACACCTTTAAACAGAGAAGTCCACAGAGAGTGTTGAAATAAAGCAGCTGTAGTCAAATCAGTTTCTAAGCATAGAACGGGGGACTACTTATTCTTCTCATTAGGCCACAAATGTGACTTCATGACTGTTTTAAGCTTTCTAAACAAAAACATTTGTAGATGATGGAAAGCTTGAGGAGCAATGGATCCATTTGTGGGGATAGAGAGTTTCTGTCTCACTCATCATTCCAGGAGCTTTTTCTACTTATAAGAATAGGATATAGTCTATCTGCCTGAGAAAAATATTTAAGCAAACAAAATCTGATTAAAAAGAATAAAACATGCCTTCTTCTTGTAGTCTTCTACTTCCGGAATTTATAATTCCTTAGATATTGCTGAACAACCCATCTCTTAGCATTTGTGGTGGATTCAATGGCCCTGATAGAGGAGTTAAGAGATATTCCATCTGGGATTCTACTGGGGAGAGAAAGCGTATGATTTAGAACTATATCAATCATTTCCCAAACAATTTGGTGAGATTCTTGTGAACTGGTAAATCAACAATAAAGAAGCCTCTTTATATATAATAAGTCTCTGTTGTTCTGGTTGATTACGCCTGGCATTAATCTTGCCAGAATCACTGCTACTCCGCCAATCAGGTCCTTCTCCTTTCAGCTATTGAATCCAGCCCAGCAATGGCCAACTCTAAAGGATGCGAGACGCAGTTCAGCAACATCCGGAGAATATGATGTATATAGTTAGTTGGGGCACCTAATCCAATATCTCCCCTAAAATGTGGCTCATTTTTCCCTATCATATTGACTGTCCTTATCCTGAATCTGATCTCTGATATAGAAGGGCCAGTGGATGGCAACCACCACCTACCCAGATGATCTCAGCATCTCAACCTCAACTCAGTTCAGTACTTTAGGGATTCAGGTGCTTCTTCTTTAAACAAATTAAAAATAAAGTCCAAAACATAAGAACATAAGAAGAGCCATGCTGAATCAGGCCAAAGCCCATTGAGTCCAGCATTCTGTGTCACACAGTGGCCCACCAATTGTACATGGGGATCTTGAGCAGAAAGAGAAGGCAAAACCCTCCCTTTCCCTTGACCCCAACAAATGGTACTCAAGGGAATCTTGCCTGCCTCAACCAACATAGAGGCGGCACATGGACATCCGTTTTAATAACCACCGATACACTTGGCATCCATGAATCTATCTAGCCCTGCCTTGAAGCTGTCAAGGCTGACAGCTGTCACGACCCCTTCTGGACGTGAATTCCATAAATCAACGACCCTCTGGGTGAAGAAATATTTCCCTTTATTTGTCCTCACTTTCTTAGCTATGAGCTTTAGGGAGTGCCCCCTTGTCCTGGTATTGTGTGATAGAGAAAAGAATTTTTCTCTATCCACCTTTTCTATCCCATGCATGATTTTATACACTTCGATCAAGTCACCCCTTAAACGCTGTCTTTCAAGGCTGAAGAGACCAAGGCTTTGCAATCTGGTTTCATAAGGGAGGCGCTCCATTTCCTTGATCATTCTTGTTGCCCTTTTTTGCACCTTTTCCAGTTCCATTATATCCTTCTTGAGGTGCGGTGA
This sequence comes from Bothrops alternatus, assembly GCA_034064705.1. Classification (NCBI taxonomy): domain Eukaryota; kingdom Metazoa; phylum Chordata; class Lepidosauria; order Squamata; family Viperidae; genus Bothrops; species Bothrops alternatus. Next base: position 19,608,816 of record JARGCV010000589.1, read on the forward strand.
CCAGAACTGTACACAGTACTCCAAATGTGGTCTCACCATCGATCTGTACAGAGGCAATACAACACTTGCTGACTTATTTTCGATTCCCTTCCTAATCATGCCAAGCATGGAATTTGCTTTTTTTTACTGCTGCTACGCATTGGGTTGACACCTTCATCGAGCTGTCCACCAAAACCCCAAGATCCCTTTCTTGGGTTGTCTCAAAAAAAGAAGGAGCTATCTGCAATGTGAAATTACCCTAACTATTGGGTCTTTTTTAGTAGCAGAACTAGTTTCTCTCTTTTTTAAGAGCAGTATTGTTTTCACTGAAAGGAACAAATCTCCCACCTGAAATCATTCACTTTAATGCCTAAGGTTTGATAGAGTATATTAGAGAGGTCACTTATGTCCAGTTCTAACTCTAACTCTAACATAGTGGGCATGTAAATCATACACTTTTTTCCTAATGGCTGAGGGCTGCTATAGGCCTATGAATGTGATAAAGGAAGCCTTATTTCAAAAAGCAGTGGTAGAATGAGGATAAAAAGGTAAATTTAATTAATTAAATTTAAATATAGCTGATATGATGCAGTCCTATATCACAATTTCTCTTTACTTTCTTTTCGACAGGGGATCCAAGTACCAATGAATTAATATGACTTTCCCCAAATATTAAACATTACAATTTGGTAATATCTTTTGTGGCTTGGGGCCTCATGCTATGAACTATAGAGTTTCTGCCTCTTAGGCAGAAATTCTGCCTTTAGAGAATACCTAAAATTTCTTTATATTGATTTATCTGTAAGAAAAACTGTTCTTCTAAGTTTCCTGGTCTATAATAGAGACACTTACCAAGGACTTTTTCTGAAACTATTCCCCTTTTTACTCTTTCCCTGTCCATCTTCCCCTCCCTCCTCCAGTATGTCACTCTTTCTATAGTCTTACAGCCTCCACTCTATGGCCTATCTCTTTGTGTGTTCTCCATCTTCTCTAGGGATTGCAAACAAGAGGCACCTTATTACCACTCCCTAATGGAATTCAGCTTCCACACTATGAAATACTTAATGTTAAGGCCAGGGAAAGTAATGGACTGTCTTTCTACTAAATAATGGAAGCTCTGGCTCAACATGGCCATTTATTTTGGAGAACATTGTTTTTCTTTCAAGTTGTTAATTGAAAAGAAAAAGAAACTGACAAGGGACTCAAGTGACAATGGATGAAGATTAAAAAAAAATCACACTTTGACAAAATAAATAGAATGGAAATGAAGTTATTTGGAAATTTAAAAGGTATAAAAAAAATCCAAAGTGTCAATTTATAGGACAGCAATAAAATAAAGCTTTACCAAAATGATCTATTATAAGACTTGTAGAGGCATTAATAAATTGCTCTAAAATCTACAGTTTCTTAGTCCAATTTCTCCTTTTGTTCATTGAAGATCAATCCAAATTCTGAGTACCCAGGCATTTCTTTGTTTGGTTTTTATTGCCACAAATTTATGTACCATCAAAAAATAGATGCAGGTATTCTAATGTACCCAAACATGAATAGAAATGCAGATAGCCCTGCATTTTAATTTTATATATCATAAAATGATTCTAAGTGAGACCAAAGGGATGTTTATATATGTGCTGGAATGAAAGAGTTATATGCTATAGTTAGTTGAATGCTGTGCTTATATGTTAAAGTGGGGTTACAGAAGTTTCTCAAACTGACAATTATGCTTCATCTTTGATTAATGTGATAAGTCCACATTCTAAAAGGAAAGGAGTATAAAAAGAGTTGCAAAAATCTATGTCTAAATTAAATTAATAATAAATTAGATGCTTATTTCATTTCAATTTTGCAACTGGAAACAAACAGTTTAAATAATATCTTTTATTTTATTATTTTATTAATTATATTACTGCTAATATTAATGTAATTAATAATACACTTTATATGTATTAAATATAACTTTCAGCAAAAGTTTTATAGGGGTTTGGTGGGCTGCGTCCAAAACTTTTGGGACCATGTACAGCCCTAGAACTTCAAGTTCTGCATTCTATTCATTGTAGGAAAGCCCGGGCCAATTTTAAATAAAGCTTAGTCTTTTGTGACATCTGAACTCAGGGAATCATGAATCTAATTAATTGGACATCTGAATTCAGGGAACCATGAATATGGGTAAGTTATTGCTCTTCAGGAACACAATTGAGAACAGGAGATAATAAATATGAGAAAAGTCCCAACTATGTTAGGATAACATGAATTCATGGAAGGAGTAAGGTTGTCGTCTCAGTGTACTTAAAGTAAAAAAAAAAGAGAGAGAAAATGAAGCCACAATAAATTGTACCACAAGTTTAAAATTAAACCTAAGTCTTCAAGAATTTCAATGCTAATTTCCAAAGGAAGCTGGCTTTTATCACAGTAGAGGAGGTGACTTGTAGAGGAGGTAACCCAGTAGAGGAGGTAACACAGGACTCTGTCACTGTGCCTATCAACTATAACACATGGCAAGTCACTCTGAAGGACCTCTCATCTGTCGTGCCTAACCACATTGAGACAAAAGAATCTGACTACCTGACTGTGCTATCAAAGCAAGCTTTCATAGAATCACAGATGTAGAGATGAATAGCTGGAAATAGACATTGAGTCCATCAAGTCAAATTTTTGCTCAGTAGAGGGAGACAAATTAAAGTATCCCCCAAAATGTACATCTAGCCTCTGGTTGAAAAATCTATTGAGGAGGAATCCTCCATCTGTCTGGGAATTGGTTCCACTGTTGAAATATTCTTATAGTTTTCTAATATTTCTTTAGAATTTATGTCTGCTCACCATAGCTCCTGCATAAAATGGGAAAGCATGGTATCCCATAAACTCTTGAATCACAACCAAGCTGTGTCTGCAAAAGAAAGTAAAATTTATTGCACCAAGGAGGTTCTATGTTCTCACCACCACCATTAATAACACTGAGGAAAATCAGTTTAATGGAAATCTTTTTATGTTTTATGGGAATCATTAATTAATGTAATATATTTCATTTATGGTCATATGCCCACCTTACAGATTAATTATAGAAGAGTTCCATAATTAGTTCCAATTATTCATTGTTTTATTGTAATAAACAAGACAAAAGTCTTAAGACTTGCCTAATAAACAAAACAGACTCAATGTATTCTGTCTGGTGTTTGATTTACCTAGAAAAGCAATAGGATGAGTTTTTGTTTTCATTTTTGTTAACCACATTTGTTTTCATTGCTTATATAGTATAAAAATGCCTATTATCTAAATGTTATATCAATTCTGGGACTTGAAGTCTACAAAGCTTAAAAATTGTCATGGTTGAGAAACACTGTCTTACATATTTTCTACCATAACTTATCAGAGGTTGAGGTGTCTAAAGGGCAGTAAAGGAGGCTTTTAAACTCATCTCTGATTAGAAGTATATTCAAAATCCAATATCATGAAGACTTAGTTATTGGCATATTAACCACTGAAGCTGACTCAGAAGAGTTACACTTCAAGAGAAAAAAGACCTTAAGAGCTCATGTTTTTCTTCTTAAGCTAAGTTACTTAAATTACTATATTAAGAATGATATGGAGGCAAAATCAGCATGCACAGTAAAGATGTAAAATACAAGAGCCTTGATAGTAATATATGTGATCAAATGTCTGGAAATTTCCAGAATAATGTAGTCCTGAGACTATAGAAAGCCTTAGCTAGCCAGTCTAGAATTTGTATTGTACACAAAATACTGGGATTGATGGCCAGTTTAATTTTATACAGGTTCTGTTCAGTAGAACTTACCCCCAAATCATTTTTAACAGCAGTTCAAATAAGACACTCCATTATATTAGAGCTGTGTACACAGGTATTATATATCAGGTCTATTAGTGAATATCTTGTTTGAAAGTTCATCATTCATGATTTACTGTGATGTACTAGGTATCTTCTGGAAATAAAAAAGAAGGGCTCACAAAGGCAGAGGATACAAATAAGCATGATACAAATAAGATTAGTCAGCTCAAGGGCTGCACTTGGCTTTACACAAATGCTAAGAGCTGGTCTCCCAAAATGAGCTAGGCTAGGTTCTATATGTATATGTATTATGAAGGGATTCAGGAGTTCTAAGGGATAAATGAATTCCTTAAACTCTAATAAGTCTTAAGGTACCCATATTACCTCTTAATCCCTTCTCCAATATGTTAAAAAGTTTTTAAAAATTTCACTTCGCTGCACCTCTGGGAAAAATATGATGAAATAAATGTAAAGTGAAGACAGAAGGTTTCCCACTTGTGGCCCAAAGAAGGAGACCTCAGGACATCAGTTTTCTATGGGTTTGAGTGCCAGGAATGACAGGATTAGCCATTTTATTCTCAACTGCCGCACACACCTTTAAAAAACAAATTTCACTTTCACATTCTGAAACTGCTTATTAGGTATTTCTAAGTTGTTAGAAACCTTTGGAATAACAAGTTTAAAAAATGCAGGATGAGTCTGCATTTAATCCTGAATGAAAGAAAATTTAATCATAAATTTAAGAATTTAAAAACTGAAATAAACAGCAAAAAGCTAAATAAGATTTAATCCTAGAAATTTATAAACAGATAAAATTGGAATAGTGAAATTTTTACAGTAAGATTTTGGAATTAATTATAAAGTACAGACATGTCAAACACAAGGCCCGGGGCCAGATGAGGCCCGCAAAGTGGTTTCATGTGGCCCATGAAGCCATCCTGGAAACAGTGAGGGAACGGCCCCTGCTGCCTTGGCCTTGGCCCAGGCCAGCCGGGAGCCAATGTATAATTTTGTGGTGGCCATCTTGGCACTTGCCCCAGTGGACCATGCCTTGGCACTTGCCCCGGTTCCACCCCCTTCTGCCAGAGACCCTCAGATCTGTCCCACTCCTGCCCAGGCTTCCATAGGCGCTCTTGACGCGAATGATGTAGAACTGGCCACGCCCACCCAGTAGGCCACACCTACTCCATCCACACCAACTCAGTAGGCTACACCCACTCTGGCCACGCCAACCCAGTAGGCTGCACCCACTCTGGCCACACCCACCCAGCCCCTCCCTGCCCCTCCAGGGCAACCGCAATGCAGATGCGGCCCTCAGTGAAATTGAATTTGACATCCCTGATAAAGTACAAATAGCTTCTCATGGAAAATAGTTCCTGTTTTGGTTTTTATAAGACATAAATACAGAATTTTATGATTTCAAAAACTGGACACTAGAGATAATTAAAGATTTTATTTTTTTTCTGTTTCAAGTTTGCTCATACGCACACGCACACTCAGAAACAAAAATATTTATTATAGTTTAGGCAGATTACAGCAAACCAGAATGTGATTTAAATGTTTAGCAAAAGTCCTTACTTGGAGAAAGGTGAATATAGTCCAAATATGTTCCAAAAGTCATAGGATACCAAATCAAGTAATCAGCCAATTCAAGGATCAGGAATCACAAACAAAAAGCAGTTCCTTTATTCCTGTTTTTTCACATTATAAAAGACCAACACAAACATATTTCTAGAGAAAGTATGTAATAAAGTGTCTAATAATGCAAAAAGATGACTATTAGAAAATTAGTAATAACATTTGCTAATTTAATCAATTAATAATAATAAAGGAAGCATCTGAAAATATCAATTGAATTTATAATTTCATTGTCATTTAGCTTGATGTTATTATCAAATATAGCTAGTGGAGCCCAGATAGGTTTGGTGTTTTTTTTTCTCTGTGTGTATTAATGATTTTTAGTAGAATAAATCAAGAGCTTGTTTTACACCAGAGCACATACTAGTTTTCTTTCTTTTAAAGTAAATTTCTATGTCTTCTTTCTGGGGGCACTCGTTGAATAGCATATGATGAAATATCAACATGAATTAGGACAAACAACATAACATTCTCTACCAGACACTAGATGACTATTAAAATGACCTCCAGAAATAGGTCAATTGGTCAAGAGATAGGAGGAATGTTACTGGTTGATTGATCTCTTCAATATATCTTCATGGAATCTTGCTAGCAGTTATACATTCTTAAAATCTATTTTAGAGGGCTACAACATTAATGCAACTATGGACTATGATATAGCATTCTAATTTAGCAGCATGACAACCAAGTTCTTATGTTTAGTTGTGGAATAGAAAGAACTTTAAAAAACAGAAAGGACACATTATTAATACTAAAACTGGAGTTTATAAAATATTCTGGTTCATCATTTAGAACATGGACTTTCAAATGTTTTTTATAAATTTACTTTGTTGATAAAGTTTGGTCTAGAAATCCACCAAATTCTATGAGATCTGAAGGATCAAAGTGCAAAGATTATCTCAATGATTTGATGTAAGCTTGTTTAAAGGAAAATTCTCTAGATCACGGGTGTCAAACTTGCCGCATCACATGATTTGCCACGACGTATTGTGACTTTTTTTGCATTGCCAGAGCTGGAGTAGGTGCGGCCTCCACATGATGCAACTGGTCCACGGGCCAGCAGTTTGACAACGTTGCTCTAGATGTAGTTCCTGAAAATGCCCACAACTAGATATATTTAAAACAAATGATGGGCAACAATTTGGATGTGTCAGTCTGAGAAAAGATCTAGTTCATTAAAAAAATAATTTGGCCATATTGACTTCCAGGAGCTATAGTTCCAATGCATGTGAATGGCAGTTGAGCATTTTTACAAAAAAAATGTTATATTAATCTGAAGAACTCTTTATTTTACAGACAAATGGACATGGGAGACTTTACAGAAAATAACGTACTTGAAAATATTATAGTATGTGATTCAATGAATCAAGCACATTGCATTAGAGTCATAAGATGACTTAGCAGAGGAAGATTAAACTCAGTCCTGTGATCTTGAGCTTGTTTGGATGATCTAACAAGGGAATGCAACTATTGTATTATAGAACCACAGTGGTTCAGTGGTTAGAATGCAAAATTGCGGGCTAATTCTGCTGACTGCCAGCAATTCAATCTTAACTGGCTCAAGGAAAACTCAGCCTTCCATTATTCAGAGGTCAGTAAAATGAGGACCCAGATTGTTGAGGGCAATATGCTGACTCTGTAAACTGCTTAGAGAGGTCTGTAAAGCACTATGAAGTGGTATATAAGCTTAAGTGCTAGTGCTATTGTATACCCTTGACCAGTGGTGGGATTCATATATGTGAACAACCGGTTCTCTGTGTGGATGCCACTTCCGGAAGTCTATTCTGGGCCTGGGCAACAAAAAATTAGCTACCAGTTCTGCTGAAGTGGTGAAAACCGGCTGAATCCCACCATTGCCCTTGACCAAAGATTGGTATACTCCTTCCATCTGGGATGGTTGTCTTTTTCATCAACTCTTGAATAAACTCTTTTATTTCAGTACACATTCAGATTTCATTGCAGAGAAGATGGTAAGAGAGAAATAATTTGGGTCTCCTTGGATGTTGTTAGAGTTTCAGGGTTCCTTATTGTAATAATAATGAACACTGCAACTCTAACAGCATCTAAGGAGGCCCAGATTATTTCTCTTCTACCATCTTCTCTGCACTACTATTATTACTATTTTATTTTGTCCTCTTCAAAACTGAATTCACTGTTTTATAGGATGTGAACATTTAGTTAAAGTCTTCTTCTTTGGGGAGGTTGACCATTTGTTTTTCCTAATTGGTTAAAATGTTCCATCTGTGATGTCACAGATCTAGCCAGAAAATCAAAACAATTGTTTGGCATCTAAATATATCTTCCTGAGGACCTTACAGCAGAATAATAATGATGGATTGTATTACCATATATAAAGGATTTTATGGGAGAAACATTTTGTGAAAAAACATGTGAATTCTGTCTATTGAAAGATCTCAGCATGGAGACGATAGATGCTTTATTTGGTTTTGCTGTGTGATAGGAATTTATCATCCAGCCTATAAAAAGTCAGAACACCTTTCAGCATAAATTTTCCTAGCTAATTGAAATGGATAGGTCCAGTCCCAAAACTGCCACAGGGAATAGAGTCTAAGAATATGGAATTGTCTTTAGTTCCAAAGAAATCAGTAGAAGGAATTACAGAGAGTGAGAAAAAAGTTAGGAACACCTAGCAGAAATATAAGTCAAATATTTCACATCAATAGAATGCATTTAATTGCTTCCCTGCCCATTATATATTTTTGTGGTTTGCCATCTGCATGGTTCTTGGCCCAGACAAATACATTTCTTGGCCCAGAGGAATACATTTCATGTGATCTTTCCCTATATTTGATTTTCAGCTTTGTATAACTATTATAGTTTCCCATGAGCCAAACCTGATGGGGATTTGTGCGCAGCTTTCACAACATCAGGGATTCTGGCAGAACTGTCTGCTTTTCATGGGTCACTTGCTTCCAAAGTAGTTCCAAATGAAACAAAAGGCTGGTGGATAATTGGAGGCCATCCATTGTGTTTGACGATCCCATTAGCTCCTGTAGAGAATGCCAGCCTGTGATTCTCAGGTACCTCTTCCTTGATTGATGTCCATTTGCATTCTGCACAGAGGCTGCAGAGCTATTATTGTGATGCTGTTTGTTACACAGAGCCCAATTAATGAAAGGTTAGGATGCAATTAAAATCCATAAAGTGCTCTTTATCTCTGGATGAGGTTTATCTGACTACTTGAAAACTCTGCACCTCTATATGAAGATGTTCTTAAAGGCTAAAGCATATTTTTTCTCTCTGTATCTCTCTTACTATGTACATATTTGATTTTCAGGAAGAAGTAGAATAGGAAGGTAGACTCAAATCAAAGACTAATTTATTAACCCCATGCTTTGTATATATGTTATCAGGTTTTCTGACCCTGAAGGACATAGTATGTCAATTATGTTTTTAAGCTGACACAGGCTGTCAGAAGTAATGTCAATCTTGGCTATACATCCAAGGAAAATTAGCCCATTTGAGTTTAGTACAATGGAATTGCAGAAACAAGTAACACACATAAATATACTAGTAAACAAGCAAGTGAAGAAAAAAAAATCAGTTTCTATCCAGTTTGCACTGCTGCAGAAATCAATGTCTTCCTTGGATAGGAAATTGTTTATGGATTATTATTCCTTAGTTGGGGAAGAATATTCCTTGCCTGTGAATTAAAAAAGCCTACTATAAGAAGCCAGGGTGAATAATTTGTTAGAATACAACTGTGTATGTACTGGCTCTCTGAATCTATAAATCTACTGACCACAACTACAGATTCTGCATTTTACATCATTCCTTATCTAAAAGAACTACTTTTTTGCCCATCATTATCTATTCCTGTTGGTCAGATATTCATGGGTCTTTCATTTCTTTCTCTCCTAGTTCAGTCCTTTTTTCTTTCTGAGTCTCTCCCTCCATAAGGGAGGAGAGCACACTAGAGGTTCTTAATTCTTGTCATACCTAAGTCACCCAGGCCTTCCTGCCACCAATTTATTTCATGTTGTCTTTAATTTTCTTTCACAAAAGCACCAGCTTCAAGAATATTTTCTACTAAAATTCATATCCCCAACTTTAATGGATTTCTTTCCTCCACACATTCTGTCTAAACTATAAATCTACCTGCTATCCAACACAATTCCCCCTTCCATTCATATTACAAAAAATATTATTTAAACATCCAGGGTCTCCACACAAAGTTCACAGCCTATCCCCATTTTTTTCTACTTGTCAAGTTATAAGTTGACATTGTGCTCAACAAGGGAAAACAAACATAAAGATGCTGTCTCCTATCACATTTTTTTTCTCATTGCTTGGTCATACTGAGCATATTTTTCTATAGTGTGTGTGTCTTTTTGACATCTGTTATTAAACTGCTTGACCTTTTTCAAGAGAGGGGAGAAAAATGAGTGAATAAATTAGATGCCAAAGTAAATCTCATAGAGCATTTCCATGTATCAGTAGTGAGAGGGGAGAGCATAAGTCTGGAAAACCATCTCATATCAGGGGTCACAGATACCAGCTGTTGCCTTTATGGAGTGTTTGTTGAATTGTATGCTCACAGGGGCTAATACTGAATCAATGAAATTTCTCCCAGTCTAAGCCTTCTATAAAAGGCAAAGCACACCTGTTCTTTAAAAAAAGGTTGTAAATGACCTTCAAATGAGAAAGAGAAACTTTTTTGTAGCCAATTAATAAATGTCTATCAGAACTATTTTAGAGGACTGTCAAGCATCCAGAAAGAGTAACTGCTGCCTTGGCATGATCTACCATACCATTTTCCCATTATTGTGTTATTTTTCTATTTGTTTTCATGAAATCTTTTATGAAATGGAACATTTACAAATAGCCTGATTACTATCTCATTCTGCTACACCTGGAAAGACAAGACAGTTCTTTTTCTGTCTTGTATATTATTCAGGGTATCTAAAATTGTTTCAGATAGCTCATTGAGTAGGTCAGTGGTGTGTAAGATGACCATGCACTATATCTGAACTGTGTGCTTTACAAGACAGTGTTTAAACTGTAGGAAAAGAAGATACTGCTTGTTATATTAAGATTTTGTTAGTCCATTATGTAGAATAATTAAAAAGAAAACTGATGTCAGGACCTGGAGAGTTTTGAGTTTAAAAAAAAAAGACAGGTGGGATTAGTTCAATATATGATCATAGCAGTGAGATTAATGTGTGCACAGAGATGGAAAGATTTGACTTCTACCCATTATGGAGGAATGGTTGGTGAAGTTGAGACATTTTGCTGAAGTAGATAAATTAATTTATTTTATTACAGAGATTGTGTAAATTTATTGCTGGCTATAAGCTAGAAGCCTTTGAGGCTTTTTTTAAAAAACATGAAAAAAATGTGATTTTTTATTATTATATAGGGTAGTTTATAGACAGAAGAGTTATATGATACAATTTTAGAGAGAGATTAAATATATTATAACTTCAACGAAGAATTTTGCAAGCCACTACTTTATACTTTTTCCTTTTCTTTTATTCTTTAACTTTTTTTCCCTTTCCTTGAACCTTTTATTTTTTATTTTATTTTTTTTATTTCCCCCTTATTTTCTATTAGTTTGTATTAACTTTTACCTTCTAGTTTAAAAGTTTTAATAAAATGATTATAGAAAGTTTTGAATTCAGGCCAGATCACGTGTCAAATGAGGAACAAATTCTGAGGAACAAATGCCATGCCAGTCTAAAAGTGAAGTTAGCATTCAGCTAGTGATCACATCTTCAGCACTTCATCAAAGGTTGAGTTTAAATATTCAGTTCAAATATTTAGTTATCAATAAAGTTCACTGGGTATGACATTGTTCTACTTATATTTGTTATCTAATTGATCCCTTTCTTCCAGCATACTAAAAAAATGAAAAAGCAGAACTTGAGCTTCCTGAAGAAAGGAAAAGATATAAGAAAAAAATTAATCACAGAATCCCTTGGCAAATGTTTGTATTGAACACATGGTGCACTTCTATTGATGACTACCCATCCTCCTACATGATGATAATGCATTGCATGTTTTGTTAGTATGCCAAGGTTGATGATAAATGTGGGTGAAACACAGTGCCAGAATTCTATACTGTTTTCCTTGTCGTCGAGGCTGAACTGTTCCTGTTGCTAGTTCAGTCACAGAAAATAAATGAAAAATGCTGCCCACTCCTCAAGTGTTGGAGTATGTATGTATGGCAATATGAATAAGAGAATGTGTGTATAAGGATATGTAAATATTCAATTCAGAATTTCAACTGGAAGATGATTAGATCAAATCAAATCATTTTCCATACTGACTTGGCAAGTCAGTCTGAATTTCAGGCACAAGTAGCCAGGAACAGGAATAGAGCTCAAAGCACTAAAGTTTATTTCATGCTATCTAAACATAAGAATTCTGATTCCAGGAGGTCTGGACTTAGGTCTCTTGTGGGAGCATAGTGAGTCCAAAGTGATGATGCATTTGACCCCTCCCTTGGGTTCAGCTGTTCATCTCCTACACTGAATAGACAAATTGAAGTGGATGCCTTCACATTAATTCAGATGATTCAATGCATTTTCTAGAAACATTTTTAATGAATCAATTCCAAATTCTGAATTTTATTAGATTACTTTTCCAAATTAGATTTTTTCCTAATTCATACATCTCTTGTATGAAGCTATGTGCATGTATATACACATCTATATATGTGCCAAATTCTTTGACAATCATTTTATCCATTCCAATATCATTAGATGTATTATTATGCAAACTAACAAATATTAGAGGACATATGCAGCAAAGTTCCATACTCTGTGCAATAAAACCTTTTCACAGCCCAACTCTTCAATGTTGCTTATATACATTGTCTCAAAGGTAATATCTTTAAAGGCTTATAGAATATTTTGCACTAAAGTTGAAGAAGATTCTAATTACTCTAAGTTGGACCTGATATTCAGCTAATTAAAGAGTATAAACAAAACATTTTAATACTGAAATGACTTTTTTCATCATTCTAATCTCTGAAACTTTCTGTTGGATATGTAATGGACAGCAACCTCATTTCCAAGCATGGCATGTCTGTTTGTAATTTCCAACACATGTTCCTTTAATCATAGAAGGATAGAGATGGAAAGACCATATAGGTCAACACATGTTCCAAGCAGGAATCACTTAAAGAATATAGGACAATTTTTCTATTTTTTTCCAGGATTATGAGACAAAGGAGACCCCAAAGTATTTAAAGTATCATCTGAGTGATACTGATACTGTCTATTTTTAGGAGTAATGGTGTATACTAGAACTTCTGAGAATACAACTATTTTAGCTTTATCACACTTGAGAAAACCATGTTTCCTTATAGTAGGGAAGAGCCTGAGACAATTTCTCAAACCTACTTAGAGAAAATGGCTGTGTTATCTCTGTACAGCCTAATTTAAAGTGTTTATTGGCTACTGAGGGATTGGCTACAGAGGGAGAAGAAGAAACTCTAATCTTGGCAAAGTTTGTAACAGTTGAAAAGAATAGTTCCCTAAATATATCCCTATATCATCCATTTTGAAAGTTATGGATAGAGAGATATCCTTAAGAACCACAAAGGACTTACATTTCTATTATTTTTGTGAAGAGGTTAGTGAAAAAAGTGCGCAGTTTCTTCCATAATTTGTTTCAGGAAATTTAATCAAATGCTGCCTTCAAATGTATGGAAATGACATGATTTCCCCTAAGGGCAGGTATATTTCCCTGCTACATGCCGGAGGACTCAGCAAACATCCAATTTGATATACCTTCTCTAAAACCAGTTCGCTTTTCTGCTGAGATGTTATCTAATTGAACAATTTAATGTAACAGTATCTAGCATATAGTTTGCTAAATTATACCAACAAGTGAATCAATGGACTATTTGTATCACCTAATTTGAACAATGGACAACTATATACTTGTACCAATATATGGCTTCTGAAGTGTACATTCAGTATATGTAAGAATGTTGGGAACACTTTTTGGCCTAGAGGTTTCACTTTGTCATTGTATCTTCCTGAGGGCCAGAGGAGGCATCCTAATGTTACCAGAATATACAGAGCAGAATTCTTGGCTCTTTTTGTGTTCATGGAAAATTGGATAGAATTTAAGACGAATAGCATGTTGTGATCAGTGTTATAGGTCTTGAATTCCCATCATATTATTATTCATCCAACCAAATTGAAAGTGATTAATCACATTTGTTCTGCACATTCACAGAGTCTGAAGTAAAACTCCTTGATAATTTGTTTGCTGTCTGGTTTTGCTCTCTGCATTTTAGACATATTCAGACGTGTCCTGCCCATGTGCTTTCCTGCAGGTGATTTTAGAACAAGGTAAATATGTAATGGAAATCAATATTACATTGAGCTGAATTAATGCAAAAGCATTAAATGCAAAGATATATCAGAATCATTTAATAAATAATACATTCATTGTTATTAACTTATATTAATTATAACACATAGATAGATATTGAGTCTTCATATATTCATATAAGTAGGCAGTTATATATTACAGATGTACATTATCCTTAGAGAGACAATTATAGTGTACCTAATTTCCTTATTTCACCAGCCTTGCCTGATCTCAAAAGCTGAAAAGATCAGATCTGGTTAGCATTTGGGAAAGCCAAGGAGAGGAGTATATGGAGCTAGTAACTAGACCAAGAAACAAGAGGGTATGGAATATGAAATGAGAGGATGAATAAGCTTAGTCATCTACAAGTGTTCTCATGGACTTTAAACGTAAACCAAGAAAGAATTGTGAAAAGGGAAAAATCCAGGGAATTGGGTAGAAAAGATAATAAAGAAAGAATTGTGAAAAAAGAAAAACCGAGAACGTTAAGTAGAGAAGATAACATTTTTAAAAAAACATTTTTTCTTTAAGAATTTCTGCAATACTGATCTCATCAATTTAGAAATATTGGCTGTCCATGCATAGGAGGAACACATTTTTATCAGATTTGGTTTGAATGAAAAAGGTCATTAAATGTTGTCCAACTACCTCTACTTATAGTTCTTTCCTTGCTTAGTGTTTTTCTAAAATCTTGTTGCAGAGACAACTTCAGTTTAATTTCAAAAAGGAAGGGAGAGAGGGAACATTGCCAAGATTACTGAATGGCATGACTGGAAAGTAGGGTCTGTATTATTTATTAAAGTTTCAGGGAGAAATGGTGCAATACAGTCTTAAAATATACTTATTCCCAAGTAAATTCATTGACTGCAGTATCAAACATACATGGGCCAAATACAGAAAAACAATTGTGGCATATAAACATATTGCTTTTAGCCAATCAGCTAACTTATTCAGCAATTGCAAGCTTATGCAAGGCTTATTCACCAGTTACTGCTGCATATTAACTAGAAATATTGAACCAAATGTAATGCAACATAGATTACCTCCCTTTAGTTACAGACATTAGACAATTATTTTAACTTACTTATAAATATAAATATTCAATATTAATGTTTATGTGTATGCAACTATCATTTATTTATTCATTAAAGCGCTCAAATTTTCATCTAATCTCTGAAGCCTGCAAAGAACTCAAATTAATGAAAGAAAATTGGACAATCCTGTAGATATCCTGTTGATCTAGGATCTATGTAATTGGCTTCTCAAAGTCTGGAAAAGAGGATGACAGTTTGCAAAATACTATAAATGCTGAACATCTGCTCATTCTTCTTTTATCAGGAAAATGGGCAGTGATCTTCACATTGCATCAATGGGTGATTAGCAAGAGGATCAAGAAAGCTCTAGCTTAAGAAACATAAACTGCTAAAATAACATATCTAGTTACAAATTTAATCTCAAGCCCTTAGCAATTCCAATGTTCATCAGAGAGTAAAATTATCACCGGTTTGTTAAATGACATTAATTGGAAAATAAAGGGTTAAATTGCACCAAATTTATTTCTAAGATTATTTGCAGCAGTGTCTGGGGGGAGGACATTCAGTGATTGGAGCAATGACACAACATTGTGATGCAAGCCTATTTTATTTCTTCCTGTGTTGCAATGCTACAGCTGCAAAGGGATGGAGCTTGTAGTGAAACATCAAAACACTGATGAGAACAGAACCTGTCTTACTAACCACCTACTGATGATTTGCGGTTTACCAGTTTTCTTGACAAGAATAATATGCAGATTTTCTATGCCTGCAATATTTTTCAAATTCTTGTTCTTTTACTCAAGCTTTGAGAAGCCCATTGCCATTATAAAAAATTGTTTAAATGTTCTTTCCCTAATGTCTTTGAATTTCTTAGCCCAGGAGGTTATTATCCATTTATACAGAATTGTTATAAGAACAGTCATGATGGCTTTGCAATGCCCTTTGTATTCATTTTATAAGCTTATATCCTTTATTAAGGTAGAATAACACAACCGACAAAGCACAACCATTCCAATAATATTTACATAAACATAAACATGGAGATGAACTGTTGTAAATATCATGTTTAAGTCAATATTGTGGTTTCATATATTTCAGAGTTTTTATTGTGAACTGGCCAGAGTATTTAAACTGTGACAGTTGCAAGTACTAAAGAACAGCATTTAACATATTATAAATAAACATTCCATCAAAGTTCTGAGCATCCATGTTTAAATAAGGACCCTAATGCAGTGTTTCTCAACCTCAGCAAGTTTAAGATGTATACATTTCAATTCATGGAATTCTACAGCTAGCATTAATGCCTGATGAGGAGCCGTGGTGGTGAAATGGCTAGAATGCAGTATTCCAGGCTAATTCAGATCACTGCCAGGAGTTCAATCCTCACTGGCTCAAGATTGACTCAGCCTTCCATCCTTTTGAGGTCAATAAAAATAAAATGACAAGCCAGATTGTTGGGTGCTATATTCTGACTCTGTAAACTGCTTAGAGAGGGCTGTAAAGCACTATGAAGCAGAATATAAGTCTAAGTGCTAACACTAAGTGCTATGATACAACAGTAGCAGAAAATGAGTCCCATTTAGAAGGGTACCCAATGACTTTCAGTTTCAGACTGGAAAGAGTTACCAGTTTTGTTACTAAAAAGCTGAAGGATGTTCAAAACAACTACGATATTGGCCAGTACTTGCATATGATTAACATATGGGGAGAAATCTATATTATAGCCCTATTTGAAGAGGTTTTACCTAATAATGACAATATCTCTCAATGCTTGAGGTAAATTTTCTAAAATCTTAGGTCAGAGTTAAGATAGGCAAGAAAATGGTAAGTGAGCACCTGTCCAGCCTAGACAAGTTCAAATCACCAGGACCAGATAGATTATACCCCAAGGTTCTCAAGGAACTGGTAGATGTGATCTCAGAACCACTGAACTATATCTTTCAAAGATCCTGGAGCATAGGGGAACTACCAGAGGACTAGAAAAGTGCTGATGTAGTTCCCATCTTCAAAAAAGGAAAAAAAGTGGATCCAGGAATTTACAGACCTATTAGCCTGACTTCAATACCTGGAAAGATCCTGGAAAAGATAATCAAACAACGAATCACCTAGAGGCAAACAAAGTCCTTACCAAAAGCCAACATGGGTTTGTCAAAAACAGATCATGTCAGACAAACTTTATTGCATTCTTTGACCAAGTGACAAAATTAGTGGACAAGAGGAATATATATAATTTATTTGGACTTCAGTAAGGCATTTCATAAAGTAGATCACAACCTACTACTTGATAAGATAGAAAAATGTGGGTTAGACAGCACCACCATCAGATGGATTCGTAGCTGGCTGACTGGCTGTACTCAGCGTGTAGTCCTCAATGGAACTGCATCCATATGGAGGGAAGTGAATAGTGGGGTGCCCCAGGGCTCTTCAACATCTTCATCAATGATTTGGATGAGGGGATAGATGGTGAACCATCAAATTTGCAGATGACACCATGCTGGCTAGAATAGCCTACACTCCAGGATCTTGACAGACTTGAACATGGAGTGCTATCTAACAAAATGAAATTCAATGGTGAAAAAAGTAAGGTTCTACATTTAGACAAGAAAAACCATATGCACGGGTATAGTATAGGAGGTACCTTGCTCAATAGTAGTAACTGTGAGAGGAATCTCGAAGTCCTAGTGGACAATCACTTAAATATGAGCCAGCAGTGTGCTGCAGCTGCCAAAAAAGCCAACACAGTTCTAGGCTGCATTAACAGAGGGATAGAATCAAGATCATGTGAAGTGTTAATACCACTTTACAATGCCTTGGTAAGGCCACTCTTGGAATACTGCATCCAGTTTTGGTCACCACGACATAGAAAAGATGTTGAGACTCTAGAACAGTGGTTCTCAACCTTGGGGTCACGACCCCATTTGGGGTCGCGAGACCATTTCACGGGGGTCGCCGGGCACCGCCGGCCGCCATTTTGTTTTTTTGTTTTTATTTTTTTAAATTTTTTTTAAATTTTTTTTATTTTTTTTTATTTTATTTTTGGCGCGCGCGCACCGCGCACGCTCAGATCCGCCCGTCACGCCGGAAAATTTTTTTTAAAAAAAAATTTAAAAAAATTAAAAAAAATAAAATAAAATAAAATAAAATAAAAACAAAATGGCGGACCGCAATGGGTGGATCCGCGCATGCGTGGCACGTGCGATGGGCCAATCCGCGCATGCACAGATCCGCCCGTCCCGGCCGCCATTTTGTTTTTGGTTTTTTTTTATTTTTTAAAAAAAATGTAAAAAATTTTTTTGCGCGTGCGCGCACACGCGCGCGCCCCCGGGTCGGGGTCGTGGTGCGCATGGGCGGGGCAAGTGGGGTCTCAACCTCAGAAAGGTTGAGAACCACTGCTCTAGAAAGAGGACAGAGAAGAGCAACAAAGATGATTAGGGGACTGGAGGCTAAAACATACAAGGAACAGTTGCTGGAATTGGATATGTCTAGTTTAATGAAGATAAGGACGAGGGGGGACATGATAGCAGTACTCCAATATCTCAGGGGTTGCCACAAAGAAGAGAGAGACAAGCTATTCTCCAAAGCATAAGAAGCAGCACAAGAAGCAATGGATGGAAACTAATCAAGGAGAGAAGCAACCTAAAACTAAGGAGAAATTTCGTGACAGTTAGAACAATTAATCAGTGGAACAACCTGCCTCCAGAAGCTGTGAATGCTCCAACACTGGAAGACTTTAAGAAGAGATTGGACAGCCATTTGTCTGAAATGGTATAGAGTTTCCTGCCTGAACAGGGGGTTGGACTAGATTACTCCAAGGTCCCTTCCAGCTTTATTATTATTATTATTGATCATTGCACAGTCAGCCAGATGTTCAGACTGGATTTGGCATTTTGTCTACCTATCGAGTACTTACCCAGGACCTGGGATATGCAGATGTGGATGTTTGATGGTATTACAGATTTCGTCGCAGGATGGAAGCAGTTCCTAGTAAGGCCGCCTTTTGCAATTGACTAATAGCGAATTTGTTAATGCCAATGGTGTTCAAGTGGTGCTCCAGTTGTTTTGGGATTGCACCCAAGGCACCTATTAATTTGGTGCTACCTTTGCTTGCTTTTGCCACAGTCTTTCGATTTCTATTTGTAGGTCTTTGTATTTTGTTATCTTCTCCAGTTCTTTCTCGTCTATTCTGCTGTCTCCAGGCACTGCCACGTCCACTATCCAGACTTTTTTGTCTTTCTTATCGACAATTGTTAAGTCTGGGGTGTTATGTTGCAGGTGCTTGTCTGTTTGAATTGTAAAGTCCCAGAGCAGTTTAATTTTATCATTTTCTATGAGTTTCTCTATTTTAGGATCCCACCAGTTTTTGCTTACAGGCAAATCATATTTCTTGCAGATCTTCCAATGCACCATTGTTGCTACTTTGTCATGCTGCTGCTTGTAGTCAGTCTGTGTGATCTTCTTGCAGCAGCTTACCTGGTGGTCCACTGTTTCTTCAGCTTCTTTGCATAGGCGGCACTTACTATCTGTTGCTGTCTTCTCAATTTTGACTTTATATGCATTTGTCCTTAAGGCTTGGTCTTATTCATCCAGAATTAGTCCCTCGGTCTCTTTATTCAATTTTCCTGCTCTTAGCCATTGCCAGGTCTTGTTATTATCTGCTTTCCCAGCTATTTTTTAAACGTATTAGCCATGTCTTCCCATGCCTCTATTCTGTTCTTCATTTGGTCTTTCTTGTAGGCCAGTTTGGTCTCTCCAGTAGTCAGTAAGCCTTCCTGATATACTAATTTCAGTGCATCTTCATCATTGTTCTTCAGATATTCTTCCAAAGCCATTTTTTCTTCTTCAACCATCTGATGTACTTGCAGCATTCCATGCCCATCTATTTGCCTTGGCAGATAAAGTTATTATCTATTATTATTATTATTATTATTATTATTATTATTATTATTATTATTATTATTATTATTATTATTATTATTATTATTATTATTATTATTATTATTATTATTATTATTATTATTATTATTATTAATCATTCCACAGTCAGCCTGATGTTCATACTGGATTTGGCATTTTTGTCTACCTATCGAGTCCTTACCAAGGACCTGGGATAGCAGATGTGGATGTTTGATGGTCTTACAGATATTGTCGCAGGATGGAAGCAGTTCCTAGTAAGGCTGTCTTTTGCAATTGACTAATGGCGAATTTGTCAGGTGGTGCTTCAGTTGTTTTGGGATTGCATTATTATTATTGTTGTTGTTATTGTTATTGTTTATTATTATTATTATTATTATCATCATCATCATCATCATCATCATCATCTTCTAGGGGAATTTCTGAGGTGGAGGGCACCTGGGTAGTTATACAATTTAACACAATGGGCTAGTGATATTTTTTCCTAATTTGGAAAGGGACCATGGGAAGATGGCTAAAATAAAACTCCATTAAATCCCATTGTATCATCTCTTGTGGTCTAATTGAAGCTTCAGGCTACTATTGACTTTATGTTTAACCGCAGACACTCAGACTCATTGTTCATGTAACCCATAACTCATGATCTCACAATGCTCAAAGCCACAAAAATAGTTATCACTACTGAAAAATTTCCAAAGACATTTCTTTTCTGGCAACAAATTGAATGAGAGTACTTTTCAAAAGTAGGAAAAAATCTTCAACCATAGAATAATATTTAAAAACACCTTACAAATGTTAATTATTATAATGATGCTAAATATAGAATTATTTTTAGTGACTGCCTGCAGAATGACTGTAGGTGATGTAGAAATTTTGTACAAAAAAGCAATGTAGAAATTTTACAACTGAAAATAATAAAATAGCCCCTCAGAATTCAATAAAGACATTGTGTGTGGGGGGGGTCTATTCTCCTCCCCATAAAGCTGTAGAATCATGAACCTGAAATTCTTTTGTGACAGAAGGAAAAGAGAATATAAACTTGAATACCCAGGGTTTTTATTTTAATTGGGCTGTGAATCAGATCTAGAGATTCCAGCATTTCTGATATAAAAGCAAAATTGTTCCTGCAATTTTCTCTGAAGAAAAATAAATAAATAAACAAATAAATAGGAAAAAGTATGTTTGCAAATTGCAGGGCAGTTTTTTTCTGTTTTGTTCTGACAGGTTTGTATCTGACAGTTCATGGAATATTTGAAATGAATTTGCAGTCTGTTTAGATGCTGAAAGTGGGATTGTTTACTCTGAAGATGTTCAAATTAGCCAAGACATTCAGCTTTTTCTTTCTGTTCCCAGATAAAATTCTCTATGCCGTATGCTCACATGATGCTGTGAGTGTACAGAGTGTTCTCGATTTTCAAACAAGAGAAAATCCAAGAACTTCTGCTACCTTGTATACTTTCAAAAAGGAGTTCAACGTATTTTTCTGAGGAAGGATGCAGACTGACATTGACCAGCTCAGGGTTGACTCAGCCTTCCATCCTTCTGAGTTTGGTAAAATGAGGACCCAATGGTTGGGGGAAATATGTTGACATTATAAACCGCTCAGACAGTGCTGTAAAGCAGGTATATAAGTCTAAGTGTTATTTCTCTTGCTAATATTTCGCCGCCTGAATCTACTAAAGCAGCAACCTGCTCCTAACAAAATTTGTGGTTAAATGCTTTTATAGCATTACTTAAAACCTTGACATGTACAATTTGAAAGCCATGGAGGCTTTCTTATGGAAGCCTTACAGAACCAGTTCAAGGGTACTTGGGCCATGAATTTTTAATACACTGACAGTATTTCTGACACTGTTTTACGCACAGACTACTACTATATGGGAAAGAGAATATGAGTGCATTTCCTACATATTCTCTGAGAGAATGGATACTCAACCCAGATCTATTCTTTTTTAGGTCTATGCAAGAGGGCCATATTTTTTTGTGAAGGCATTTTTACATTCTGAGAGCAGTGATTTCCTTTAATTTGGCATGGAGATGAGGTAATTCATGCCAACAGAGTGTTCACACAGTTTCTAGGTAACTTTTGGGATTTACAGTAATTGTCTTTAAGACTTTTCCATCTACAAGAACTGCCAGAAATGCTCTCAGGAATACTGTAAAGGGATCCAATATAGTTGTTTCACTTTTTAGAAAGGAGATGTGTGTGACTTTGCAAAGCAGCTTCAAAAGAGTGTTTTATCTCAGTGTTGGACAAGGCAAAGTACTTCTTCAAAAACAAGAATAGCCCTAAGATTGTAGGTACATTAGAGCAAATTTTAGCAGTAGTGCTTCCAAAATGTGTATGTGTGTGGGTGTGTGGGTGTATGTATATATTTAGTATAAGTGCATTTTCTTTTCTACTGCTTTTACCAACACACACTCTCATTTTCTGAAATTATATATATATGTATATATATAATTTCAGAGAAAGAGAGAGAGTGTTGGTAAAAGCAGTAGAAAAGAGAATGCACTTATACTAAATAGCATCCTTAAAAAAAGAAAAGAAATTCACATTTACTGTCAACGAAGCCACAAGCTTATTAGCTTCCAGTAACAAGTTCAGAAGCAAACTTCTTACTGTTTCTGATTTACATATTTTATGTAGGATTTTTTCCCCAACAGGGTTGAAGCAATTTTGAATAAGGAAGGGAAAAATCATTTTGAGGAAAGGATCTTCTATTTTTCTTCTTTCAAAATTATAATTTAAATTCATATGCTAATTGTAGCAACTGTTACAATTGTTAAAACATTTAACAATGCAAAAAACACAAAAACAACTTAAATCAAAAGAACCAAGATGTCAAAAAAGTAAATCCAGAAAGGAACAGAAAGGGAAAAAAGGATTACAGTTGTCTTCTCCAGAGGTCTGGGTGAAGATAATTAAGGCTCTTCAAAATACCAGTAGAATGGGAGCCATTTGAATTTGGGGGAACCTCATTCCGGAGGATAGTCACTGCTACAGAGAAGGTGTGCTTTCAGGGTCCAGACATCTCATATATCATTTCTAAAACATCATAAAGACCTAAGATTCAGAGTAAATATTATGAGAGTTGAGACTGGAGACTCATTCATCATAAATTATGGTAGACCCTTAATTTCAAATGCTTTCTGCATTCAAATAAAGAAGAATGTTTTTCTCTCTAGATCCTTTTTGCCCATCAGGTGAGATCACTTCATTAGTACTACTAAACAACCTATTTTAATACCATCTGCTGAGAAGAATAGCCTAAGGAAAGCCCTTCAGCATTTGTCTGTGCTGGAATACCGAAGTGGGTGTTTAGAGTTGTTTTCAATCTGTGTATCTGCAAAACTTCTCTGACCTTTATTGTCAAGGGTTTACTCCATAGGGGTATTATTAGTGCTGCTAAAAAGTTGCTCATCCAGAATCAGCCACACACACACAATAGGAATTCAGGTTTCATACTATGTGCCTAAGATATATGATACGGAATTCACCTTCTATGACTGAGCTAATATTTTAAAACAATTTTTGCCTTTACTCTCATTTTCCAGTTCTGTGACTGAACCAATCTACTTCTCCATAGTACAGAATATCTTAAGGCCAGACTTATATTCACTGTAGTGCCTATTCCCTTGGCAGATGAAAGCATAAGTAGCTATGTTTGAACGTGAGTATATTCCTACAATAAAATAATTTTAAAATTTTTTATCTCCAAAGCTACATTCAGAGGATTGGGCTTATTTTCTGTCAAGAAAGGAAGCATGCCCTGTAATCATTTCAGGCTACTGAATTTGTTTCTAATTACTTGATATTTGCTCTTCACTAAGAATAAAGTGAGAATATAGCACTGACTGCCATTCAGGAACATTTCATATAATATGCATGGGTTTAAGTTAATCTGAAACCCGGAAGCACTATGGTTAGACTACACGGACAAAGGATACTTTGAAATAAGTTCCATTTTGTGCAATGGGGTTTATGCTTTAGAAAATAGGTTTAGGTTTTGCCCCTTTTCTTGGTGCAAAAAAGAGAAAAGCAGTTGAAGTGATGTTAGCGAAGCAGAGAAAATTACCTCAAATGACACAGGTGCTGTGTTGGATGGAGATACAACTGCACACATAAAAAGGTATTAGCCCTCACTTTCATTTTTACTTTTCCCAAAGATTGTGCACCATTATTTGTATTGAACCAGGAATATATTAGGGCTAGACCTAATTTTGGAGGGAGTGGGGAGGAAAACACAGTGTTAACTGATCTCCTACTATCTGGGGCAGTGTTTCTCAACCTTAGCAACTTTAAGATGTGTGGACTTTAATTCTCAGAATTCCCCTACAAGTTGGCTAAATAATTCTGGGAGTTGGAGTCCACACATCTTAAGGTTGAGAAAATGGGGAAATGTCTTGTGACAAGGTCATAGCAGAAGAAATGCCTATGAGAACCACTTCTATAATATAAGCACCAAAGGCAGCAACATATCGAGATGGTTACTTAAAGTTGCAACTGAAAAGCCCATTTATTCTTTTTATTATTTGGTGCTAATTCAAGTTCATAATAATAGAGTCTACAGATCTAAAATGTTTCTTCTGCTATTAATATATACCATCACTCACATTATATGTTTTATGACACTGACATGCTTAATACCTTCCAGTTCATGGAATTATGTGAAGATGAAAATAAAATTTGGCTCATTTTATTTACCGTTTTGTCAAGTATCTACTAGAAATAATAAAACACAATAATCTTCCTAGACACAGATATTACCTCCAAATGGAAATATTTTTTAAGTGATCTGTGAATGTGAGTTAGAAAAAGGTGCTTTGGGCTTTGCGAGGGTTGTGGAGAGAGAAGTCTCCTGATCCGGCATGGTTATCAACTTGAAGAAAGCACCAATTTAATGCCAAAGAAGTTTAGAAAATAACTGCTGTATTCTCTGAGTCCCAGATTAAAAGAAAAAATGTTTTTACCACTACATTCAGTGTTTGAGGCATATTTAAGTAATACTCTTTAAAAATCAAATTTGATTTTAGAGTAGCAAATAGCTCAGCAAGCTAAAGCAGATTACAGGAGATGACTATTTTTTCAAACCTTAATTCCTATTTACTACTTTATCTTGAACATGCACACAGCTTAGGCTAGTGGCAAATGGAGCAGTTAAGCTAGCTTCCAAATATAGGAAAAAAGTATTTTTCAGGACTGGCAATAAAATGAGACAAAACATAGGCAACACCCAAACACTTCATTCCTGAAAAGTAACAATTCCTCAAAATCTTTATGTGGGACAGCAAACTCATCAGAACCTAAAAGTTCATATCTGTAACAGTTCTCAAGTTGTGAAGAAGCACTTCTCACTGCTCATCTTTTTTCTGGTTTCAGTAGAAAAGGTGATGATAGCACACCAGATCTTGTGCATGCATAGACCATCCATGAAAGTGATGCTCATTTGCCCTAGACACAACCAACATGCATACAGTATCAGACATTATATTCTACATCTTCCAGGCTCAGTAGCACAAAACAAAAAACAAAAGCTATAGTTCCTTCTGCGTGGTTACAGTTGTGATGGTTTGATGTATGCTACAAGGGAAACAAGTGCCTTAACATTTGGAAGGGTTAGAAGTAAAGCATATGGTTTTCATTAAGGCACTGGCAAGTAGGGTTTAATTTACTTGGTTAGCATGATTTAAGAAGGATGAATTCTCAAAACCCTTTGTTATTATTCAGCCTACAATGCTGACCCCTGGGTACATACGGTCTAGAACATAGGAATATAAAATACTATAAACTTTTCTAAGCAAACAATCTGCTTAGACTGTGTGCATGTGGTGTGTGTTCTATGGAGTCCACTTGTAAAATAAATCTTAAGTTTCAGGCAGAAATAAAGTAGGTATGACTAATGAAATAATTTATTAGGACTCATTCATGTATAGCATTAATTGCATTGAAGAATACATTTAGTGAAACCTAGAGATATGTGTACCCCTAACAGAATATCAAATACACATTAATATATAGTATTTTATGAGGGAGCTGAACATTAATTTTGCAGGAAAGCTAAATCGTTCCCTTAATATGAAACATATACTATCACCTCCTTGGCTCCATGCTTTCCCTGTCTTCATATTCTGACAACTGAAACTGGATTCAGGGTTAGCCTTAACCCACAACCAATCCACCAAGCAAGATACCATTTGTTTTGATCAGTTCTTGCAAATGTTTATTATAATACATTGCACTGTTAATAATTTCCATTATAACTTTTGGACATTTGCAGCCAAGCTTATGGGAGGGATCAACTCCAGAATATGAAAAATAGGTTGCACAGCTCAATGAAATCCTTGGAAAGAGGAAAAAAAATATATAGGACCATGTGTTACAACAAATGCCAGTTTGATGTACAATATGCAAAATTTTAAATCTATAGCTATAGATCATTAAAGTAATCCACCACATGCAGACAAAATGACACTCTTGTTCTGCTGCAAAGGTATATTTAATACATCTTTTTGTATATTACCTGCTGTTCTCTGAAAACATTCCGAGCATTTGCATCATAACCTTATAAAAAGAGCAGCTTAACAGAGAGCAGTGAAACCTCAGCTATCTCCTTCCTACAAATAAAATGACTAAATCAATGTGCTAATTTAAGTAATTACTATGGCAACTGTTTATATGACACATACTATTTGTTAGAGCCTCAAAAGAGCCAGGATCCTCTTACAAAGCAGAAAGTCTTTCAAAAGCAGAATTTGAGAAAGTTCTGCTTTATCTTTATGCTATAAAAGTTATCAAGAATGAAACTCTGGGCAACATCATGGATGTATCCATAATTTTCTTGACATTACTACAGATGTTATTTACCACTGCCATCTTCCACCATGCTTTTTCATTTCTCTAGCCACTGTAAGCTTTTGGATTCCTGTGGTCCTCTATCCAAGTAGTAACCAAATCCAACCTGTCTTCATTTCCATGCCCAAGGGTCAGGGAAATGTTGCTGTCTGGTGAGAGGCTATTATGTTAAGATGATCAATGGTGACCACAGAGACAAACCTTTTCTGGAATGATCTGTCCCCAACTTTGCCCTTCAGATCTTTCACCATTTGCTGCTGAAATAGATCTAATGCTTGCTCTGCTATTATTTTCTTTCCTTCTATCATTCCCAACATTCTTAAGAGACCTGGGTGTCCACATAATATGTACAAAATATGAAATTTGGAACCTGGTCAGAGTCAGAATTCATTCTAATGAGAGACTCTTTGCATTGTGAACCAATGTCTGGTCAAAGTGATGAATAAATGAGGGCCAATTAATTGAGACTGAATAAAAGATGAAAACTTGTCAGTGGGTGATTTTCTGGTATAAGACGTGTATAAGACATTAATAATTAACAAGACTGCACTCCTCAGAATGGCCTGTACATAGTTTTAGGGTGTTCCTATAATTATTCCATCATTGGAGACCAAAGTGATCTTTGTGATGAGGAATACCTGCTGCAACTTTCAGCTGATATGCTAACGACACAGCAACTTACTATTTTCACATACCAGTAAGCTAATATTTAGAAGATGCATTTTTGGGTGAGCCTACTGTGAACTTTATTTGGAAACCACAGCTGGTGCAGAATACAGTAATCTGACTGTTGAGTGGGGTATCTAGTTATGTAAATGTTTAGCTCTGAAGCAATTGCATTGCCTGCTAATTAGAGGAGTTATTTGTGAAAATGATAAAGGCGGGATATAAATACTAAGTCACGTACAAGGTATTGTTTATGATATATACACAGTCCAATTGCATGAACTTAAAAAGCAGAATGCCATCTAGTGGTTATTTTTTTACGATATTTGTGGTCCTTAGTGCTCTCTGAGGTTACTTGCATATAGTTGTCTCATTACCAGACTAGAAGTAGAGACAAAGTGGATAGGACTTCTCTGATCATTTTTTACAGAGTTCATTCTCTCCCAAAATTCACAACACACAAAGTTTTACTTTCTTTTGTTATAAATATGAATTCTTGTGCCTTTGCTTTTGGTTCCTTTTTATATATGTGTGTTTATTTATGCTTTGTGTTATATATTATTTGTCATTTATTTTTATGTGAATTTTATATGTTTAAGTGGTTCCAAACTGTTTTTATGTAAGAATACTATGTAATATAATAATAATACCAGAAATAGTGGAGAAAAGGGCAAAGAAGATCAAGAATTGGTCAGGACCAGTGAAGATTAATTGCATGGTTTTGGGTTGAAACATCTGACTGGTCTACATCCACTCATTGCCAAGCAGTTTAAGAACATACTGCAAGGAGGTGAAATTGAAAATTGGTTAACATCTAGCAAAACCTACTTGATAATGAAATATCCCACAAAAGAGGCAGCACGAGGAAACTACAGGCCAATTACCTGTTAACCAATAACTTTAAAATTGCTAACTGGTATGGTAGCTGATGCTATTCTTCTTGAAAACAAGCTCTTTCTACCTGGCCTGAAAGAAAACTGTCTAAACATCAAAGGAACAAAAGATCAGCTCCTAACTGACAAGATAATTTTTGAAAACTGCAAAAGAAGGAAGACCAACTTGAATGTAGCTTGGATAAATTACAAGAAGGTATTTGACCCTGCCACATGACTTAATAATCAAGAGCCTAGAAATAACAGGAGTCAGTAAAAATATCAGAAGCTTTGTGCAAAGATCAATGACACGATGGAAGACATAATTCTTGGACAATGGTGATAGACTGGGAAAAGTTAATATCAAGAAAGCACTCTTTCAAAGAGACTCACTCTCACCACTACTGTTTGTCCTTGCATTGATTCTTCTCCCAACAATATTGAACAAATCAGGCCATGGTTATCAAACATCAAATACATCTGCCAGGCCAACTGACCTCTTATATATGGGCAATCTGATGCTGTATGGAACGACACTATCTGAAAGAGAATCACCACTGAATACTGTCTGCATAAACAGTCAAGATATTGCCATGGAGATTGGAGCAGAAAAACTCTCACCATCAATAGGCAAAAAATAGTGGAAACTAAAGGAATCAAGATACTTTATAGAAATAACATCAGGAATCTGGATTGCTACAAATGCCTGGGTATTATTCAACCTAACAATATCAAGTACACAGTGAATACATCATGAGTAAAGATGATTTTAAAGTCTAAACTTAGTGGAAGAAATATCATCAAGGCAATTAACACCTGTCCAATTCCAGTCATCCAACACACAGCTGAAATAGTGGACTGGACTCAAGCAGAACTAAAAGCCTAGATAGGAAGAGTGGAAAAATAATGACAATGAACCAAGGAAAACTACAAAGCATATCCACAATGGTGATGTATGACTTCTTAAAATTAGTAAATTCGTATTGAAAGGAAAAGTCAAGAGGGTAAAAACTCCAGAATATTTGGGGATTAATCAAAATGACAATAATGGAAGCTCAGTTGGACTAGCATGCCATAGGTCAGGAGAAGATACAAGATACAACAAGATACAAGGATTCTAACAAGAAATTTATTTTCCCTACATCGTTAGTGTTGATCTTTCAGCCTATAACAAGGATATTGTTTTAAAATGAAATTGTAAAACTTCCTATAACCTCTTTTTAATTTAGTTACTTTTTCCAGGAGAAAAAAGGACAATAATCCCATATGCCTTGTAATATTCACCTAGCTATGGGCATGATGAAAAAAATTAGAAATGGAACTATTGATATAGAGTGTCCCAAAATTCTTAGTATAGTTTTAAGCTTTAAGACTATTGGGACATCCTGTATTAATTTCACAACTGGATTTCACTGAATTTGTGTGCTACAGATGTACTGGATTGCAATTATGTTTTTCCCAAATAGTATGACATGAAAAAAATGAGAATAGCAATAGCACTTAGACTTATACCACTTCACAGTGCTTACAGCAGGGGTGTCAAACTACTGGCCCGCAAGCCAGACGCGTCACCAGGAAACCATGCCCATCCCATTGCCGGCAATGGGGAAAAAGCTCCGATACTTTGCATGATGTCACATGACATCGTGAGTTTGACATGTCTGGCTTACAGCACTCTCTAAGCAGTTTACAGAGTCAGTATATTTCCGCCAACAATCTGGGTCCTCATTTTACCGATCTTGGAAGGATGGAAGGCTGAGTCAACTTTGAGCCGGTCAGTATCAAACTGCTAGCGAGAATATTTTAGCTGGCGGCTATATACCCCAACGAGAAAAGCAGCCCTTCCTACTCGAAGCTTGCGGAGCGAATCCGCGCTGAATTTGCATGTTTTCTTGGGGCCGGGCGGGTGGGGAAAGGGTAGGTGACCGCCCCCACCTCTTGCAGTTTTCACCCCGCCTTTCCCGAACCTCTTTATGTTAATAGCTCTTGGGGGGGAGGGGAATGGGCCTGGCGCTCTGGATTTGCAGGTACGTGTTTTTCTTTCTTTCTGCCTGTCGTCATCTACACCTTAATATCTATTTGAATGTTAAAAAAATACATTTTAAGAAGACCCCCTTCATAAAACAAAAGTTTGGGGCTCCAAACTTTTTAAGGTTTCTACCCAAGGTCTTAATAATGCGAGTCTCGGTATGGCCATCGTAATGGCAAAACAATACAGTTTTCTCTAATCCCGCCGTGATGTTAGGATTATATTCAAAGGCAAAATCGAGCCAATTAAAATGGCAAGAAGTTAGTAGGCATCGGTAACCAGAATTGTAAAATTTTTGCTACTGGTGATCGAAAATATTTTTGACAAGTTTTTAAAATCTTATGCAACTTTGTATAAGACTGGTTTAGAACAGGTTTTTTTTTTGCTATCCATATATGGACATTGTATGTTTATCTTAAGTATGTAAATATATATAAGAAATCCCTAAATGCTGGTTTTGGAATTTTGCCTGGCCAAATTTTGAACCATATTTTCAGTTTCTGCATTGCTGGTTATGCTAACAAGATATAAATAAATAACATTTAGATGAGTGGACATTTTGATCTTTTTGTTTCCCCCGCTTTCCCTTAGAAATGATTAAAATAAAAACAAGAGTAAAGAGTGCTGCCTGTGTGATTAACAAAAGCAAAAATATTTGCAAGGCGGAGGTTTAATTCAAACAGTTCTCTAAATAGGCTCAGTTTATTAGTGTATTAAATATAAAATCAGTTTCCTTAAATTGTACAGTAGCAATTTAATGAGAGGATGGTATTCTAGATAGCCTAGAAAGTTAATTGAAAGTACATTGGTCTGGAAACGGATATAATTTTCTGTAAGAATATTAATTAATTTTTTATACTTGGTAATAAGTGAGTTGAAAGAAAATATTGTGTAGATATTCCATTTAAAAAAAAATCAGAATAGTTAAATGCAGTGCATTTATCCATGCTCACTTTTTGTCTTTGGAAGCTGCCCACAATTGGCTTCCAGATTTTTTGAATAAAAATGGTAACTGTATGGTCAGCAACGGTAACACAATTTACAAACATTTCACCTTATCTATTTTATTTTTTGGATATATTCAAGGGATAGTCTTTCCTAATGGCAAGGAAAAATCTCGTGTATAAATCACTTTGAAATTCACCAATACTTAATGTTACTAGAATTCTTAAGTGTTTGTAAATTGGAACCAGGCAGTCTACTAAAATGTACATTACCACAAAATAAAAACATTTCAATTATAACACGGTATTAGCTAAACATGTTAAAATAAAATTATTTTTATTGCACCAGAAAAAAAAAAGTATCAAACTGCTAGCAGTGAGCAGAGTCAGCCTGCAATACTACATTCTAACCATTGCATCACCATGGCTCTTTTTTTTAATATAATGATAATTGCATATATTTGGAGAACATACTTTGGAAAAGTCTCCCCTAATATCTTCAAATATCTCAAGCAATTTGACATATCAAGAAGATAACTATAAAGGAAACAAACATACTATAATATGATTGACAAATTCTTATGGGACTTTCTCTTTTTCTTTCACTTTGCTCCTGCAAAAAAGGTCATCCATGTGATATAGAACAAGTTGCCTGCAGATATTACAGTTTTCTTCTTGTCTACTATCTACCCAAAGCATTGGTCTGTTTGGACATGCGAGCTGTCTTTCACAGTCAAGATTTTAAACTGTAGTTTGCCAAAATAAACCTTAATAGTTGATTCATACACAATTCTAAACTAAAACCAAAGCACATTATGGCTTACTATTGTTTGCTACCTTTTTCTTACGAGCTAAACAGGTCAGTTTCCCCTGCTCTCAACATAGGAAATATTCTTGAAATACAAAGAGCCTTAAATATTATTACATGAACAGATTGCCATCTCGTGAAATTTTAAACCCCCAATATTTGGGATATAATTTTTAAAATAAAAAGCATATCGATTCATCAAGGCTTAAACCAAAATACCCCTTCAGAGTGAAGCTGCAAATGAAATGACACTTTGATTTTCTATATCGAGCGGGAAAGCCACATTGCTTTACCCTATAACACAGTTTATGCATATTTCCCATTGAGGCACTTTGCTACCTCAATGCTGACTGAGGTGCCTTGTTGAGGTGGATCATGGGTGGTTCATGAACAAATTCCTGCTACAATTGTCCTTGAAACAATGATTAGTTGATAGTGGTATAGAAAAAAGCCCTCATTTGCTTACCAACTCTTTTCTCAGCAACAGTCCTGTCTGCCTGCCTGCCTATCTATTTACTTATCCTCTTTCACAAAACTCTGTGTGTGTTTTTAACATAGACATAGTTCGTATATAACGTCAAGCTGTAATATCATCATATGCCTTTCCCTTATCATATTGTGTAGATCCAGTCATTGTCATTTGTATTCAGTAAACAATGGTGGAGCTGTAACCCTTTTCAAAATCTCTTGGTAAGCAAATGAGTTCTGGGCTATTGCTAAAGCAAAATAACAAGGAACCAGTCAGGAAACTATTCTCCTGTCTTTAATCTCTGCCAAATAGATTATCCAACAACTAATGTTTAATGAATGTTTATAGTTATAAAATATCTTTTTGATGAATATCATGCTAATAACAATTCACCTCTGCCAAATTTTTGATTTATAGCATTTATAATGATTTTAATTTCTTAGCTCAAGGGTTTTGTACATTCATTCTGGTGCAGATCAGAGGAAAAGCTCTACGAATATCACTGTAGATTTATTACATCATATTTTATTCTAATTCTTCTACTTTCTCAAATTATGAGATTTCCTTAAAGAAGGGGGTAAACAATGTATTGATGGATTGCTTCATCAAGATACTCTGTTAATTGTAAATTCAAATTTAAATTTACTTTAATATTTCTACTTCACAACTGGAACCTTAATGGCTATGAATTCTATAGAGTCTGGTATTTCTTGGAGATTTTTTAAAAATATAATTTATATAATTTTTCAGAAGCAAGAAAAGGTAAAGCTGAAAAGAGAAGAAAACACCAACAGTGTAATGAAATAAATTATGTATTCTGGGTAGGATATGTTCTATAGCAGGACATCCATTTTCATTGTTGGGATAATTAAATGGAAAAGCTCTTTGTTAGACAAAATTTGCTGTCATTTTACATCCACTATCGATGTTTTCTGCTGCTTGTTAACATTTTGAAATTGGGAAGGTTTGTCTGGACTGAGAAAAACTGTTCTATTATTTTAGATGTGAATTTGTTTTTTGTTTACCAACATAAAACTATAATAACACTATGAAGAAACAGTATAGTTTTAGAAATCCTTCTGTACAAGGAAACATTTTACACACATAAATAACTTGCCTGAAAGTAAATTCATCATTTTAGAAAAATTAAACATCTAAGTTTTTAAAACTTGATAACTTTAAGATGTATGGATTTTGACTTCCAGAATTCCCCAGCCAACATTCTGGAAGTTGAAATCTACATATCTGAAAATTGCCAAGTCTGAAAAATACTAATCTGACTTTTCAATGTTTTTTAAGTTGTGCAGGAAGCAAAACAGATAAAAGCACTTAGGAAAAAGAAATGAAGGTTCTTGGTGCTCTCTGAGTTTGGTTATTTTCTTGCAGACATTTCATTACCCAAACTAGTAACATTGTTGACAACTGATGATGTTACCTAGTTCGTATAAAGAAATGTCTGCAAAAAACAACCAACATCAGAGAGTACCAAGGACTCTTCAT
Organism: Bothrops alternatus; assembly: GCA_034064705.1. Taxonomy (NCBI): domain Eukaryota; kingdom Metazoa; phylum Chordata; class Lepidosauria; order Squamata; family Viperidae; genus Bothrops; species Bothrops alternatus. The sequence goes on from JARGCV010000589.1 coordinate 19,642,649, forward strand.
TTCAGCCCTGAGCTACAAATATTCTATTTTATTGAAAAAAGAAATGGTCAAGCCTTTTCTAGCATGGTGTTAATATATATCTAAAGTGATAGCTATCAGTTGTTGGGATTCATATCATAGCATTTGACTATAAGTCACATAAATACATGGTTGTAATATGGCAATCATCTAAATCAATAAATGAATTAGTGTGGAAGCCTCTTCTTAGGGGTTACAGTTGGGCAAGACAGGAATATATCCCTAAATTTTCATGTTTACATAATGGGGGTTTGCAATATTGCAACTGCTTACTAGGATATGCAGTACAAACAAGCAAGTATCAAACTCTAGGGAGTTTTAAAAGTACAACTCCCTCCCTCCCCAACTGATCCACAGTTTGAGAACCTCAATTAAGGATCAGGTTACTCATTTGTAATCTAAGAACTCTTTGTGAAATGTATAAACACTTCATAACACTGTAAGTTTGATTCAATTAATTCGAAATTTAGTCTTCCGCAAACCTACAACATAAAATTTTCCTCACTTCCTTCTACTTAGCTACTTGTTTTTATTAGTAATAGTAGTTTTAACAATAATTAAGCATTAAAATATTACAGTTAAGATACTTTGAAACACACAGGAAATTAGAATGTGGTATTATAAATTAATTACACCGTATTACTATATAACTTACAAGATATAATCATATTATATGGTGAAAGATAGAAAGTACTAAACTATAAAAGGAAGGAAAAGGATGGGATCAAAACTCCTATAGAAGAAACAAAAAGAAATAAAGAAAAACAAATTTTTTATAAAACACAAATAGCAGCTTAACAACTAAACAAAACTAACATATATCCATATGCAAAAAAACCAATCAAATGCTAAATTTAAGCACTAATTACTGCAAATTAATAACTCAAAGGAGTGCATATTCATCCAAATAGTCCTCAGTAAGACCTTAGTAAGATTTATTTATTTCTGAGTAAATATTAATATTGAGCAAGACATTAACAAAATAAATAGGGAAGTTTCACATTGTAAAACGTGCCTATATTCTCCTTAAAAAAAATAAAAATGGGTGGCTTCAACTGAGGGTTTGTTTGTTTTTGAGAGTACCTCGATCTGTCCTAACTAAAGTTGAAAGCAAATAAACATGGTGGACAGCATCCTAAGAGGTGGCAGCAAATGGTGGCAAGCAACATCTTTAGTTTGCTTCTGTTGGCTTTTGTGATGGGTCATGCCTGCCATGGTTTCTAGTTAATAAAAACATCCTTGGTATGGCTTCAGCTTTTCAAATATATTAATCAACTATTCTTTGTCTATTTCTGATATATTCATTAGAGGAGATAGAGTGAAAACTCTACATTTGTTCCTTCAGATGCAGGACAAACTTTATTCTATCCATTGATGCTGAACTGAAGAGATTCTCTACTGCATTTAATTATCTTCCTATGTATAAACAGAATTGAGGAAATGACATTGCCCTTCTTGTCCCTGTCTCTTCTCCTTAACATAGCACATATAAGCTTTAAAATATATATTTTGAAAAGCTGAATTCTGATAACTTTATTTCCAGTGCAGTATGAGTATGATTTGTACTAAGCAAGAAATGGCTCCCCATAGAAACACATCTCACTTGTAATATCTATAAATGTATTATTTTGGGAAAGATGGTGTCCTTTTTCTAAAGGCAGGCAATTAGAGTTGTACAGATGTTGGCTCAAGATATGGTTTCTTTCTATTGTGCCATCAATTACTTTTGGATTGAGCTCACTATATTAAATTCAGGCTGTTTTTCGGGTTGCAAATATTAAACTAGTAGGCTGGGATGGGAAAAGTGATGCTATCTCATGTATCTTTCTATCAACCAGATTAAAATAGGAAAGTTACATTGACATTTTTGGTTTCTTCCTGATGGAGTTGAAATACACTTATTTGAGTTATAGCACATAAAATAAGACTGCATAGATAAATAACTCATTTTAGAAGACGATATTAGGAAAAGCAATAGCCTACAAAAGATCTGTATTATGTTCTCTCCCCTCTTTTGTTGATATCAAGTAAGAAAAGCAAATGTTGAAATCAACTGTATTGACTCCTGTACAAACACCATTAAATGAAGGAAAGAACATTTGTGTACTTCCCATTGTTTTCTATGTCATATGTGAAAAATAGGATTCTATCCTTTTCAATTGCAAGAAAAGAAATCATATTTCAATTTGCAATTATAAGGAAAGGTAACACATTTGAAGGTTGTACAGGAATATGTTTGAAGTTCTACCTCCTGATTTTTGCATATTAAAAATATATATTTTGATTTGACCAAGGATGTGACTCAGTTGCATAAAATCTAAAGCCCTAGCACCTTAAGTCATAAACTTTGAATGGGCACAAGGTCTGAGAGAACAATCATCACATGCTGGTTGTTAAAAGAACAGGAGTGGAAAATATATGGCTATTAAATAATTATGCTAACTATGCTTTAAGTATATACTGTTTAGTGTAATTAATTACATTTTCATCCTTAAACCATCCATAACTCTCTGGATAAGATTTCTGGAGTGCAGATATGGTTCTTGCCCTGGAAAAAGTTCTTCCATGATTTAGTCTCCCACTAGTTATACCATTCAAGACAATCTGATCTTAAATGTCTCTAAGAAAAGAACATGAAACCATTCTGTTCCCTTGTTGTTGCTCTCCAGAATTTACATTCAATGGCCATTGCCTCTGCACATGGACTCTTCTATAGTCATTAAGTAGGATATGAAATAAGAAACATAGACTTATATTACCCATATCTCATTTATTTTCTCAATACTGGACAAATGTTTGATGAATCAAATTTGAATCTGTTCAACTAAAGAGCATTATATCTCAGAGAATTTTAAGAGTTGTAAAACTATGTATATGTACTTAATGAACTGTATACTCCATTGACTTTGCACTGAAAAGTATGCTATTTTGAATCAATTTTTCAACATCGTATCTTTGAACCCTACTGCATATCTCACAACACTCAACTACCATAAAAGATAAAACAAAATAACTTGCAGCATCTCAAACTAGCAGATGATTCTGAAATCCTGTCTTTTGGCTCACTTAAGAGTAGTTCTTTCTCTTTCCAAAAAGAATAATAAATTCTGCCTTTTAAACTCTACTTCTGAGAGCAAACAATATTTTGAGAAACTTTTCAAGAAAAGAAATATTCTTAAGTCAAAAACTATATTCAGTAATAAGTCGATTTACTAACCTAGACATACTGAAAAACCAATCTGAACCATGACTAAGACTCACAATTCACGTTAATATGCAGTTTTGTTTTGTTGTTCTTAAAAGAGGAAATGTGTTTTTACACTAATACTAATAATAGCCTATTTGTGTTTATGACTTCCTGATTTATTGTTACACAACTAATGTATACTATGTAATATTAGATAAATTATCTCATTTTAGCATCTTTCACTAATTTTATTATGCCAAAATTCTGAAAATACTGTTCTTCATGTTTACTTTTATTCTAAACAGAAATATTTCCTCACAGACTAGTACATGATATCTTTTGCTAATTAAATCTTTGTTTAAACACAGCAGAAGAAAACAGTGAATTTCTAAGATATCTGAATTCTGTTTTTTAACAAATTATATCATGGATAATATAACAGAATGGAATCATCTTATTTATAATTTTTATAATCAGTTTGGAAGAAAATATATAAAACAATTTTAGCAATGATACACAGATACACTTAGATATAGACCTCACTCTACTCAGTACAAAGAATTTCTTTGCAAGTTGATTCACACAAACGTTAGTGCCCTTATTTATTAAAAAAAGAACCATGATGTAAAGCAGTAGTTCTCAATCTTTTCTTGACCATGGACCCTCTTTAAATACCTTTTGCAACTATGGATCATGGCCATGGACCACCAAGACTTAACTCAGGTTTTAAAGCAGTGGATTGCATCAAGCTTTTGTAGACCACCTGTGATGACATTGTGGCCCCTTCAGGGTTCTGTGGACCACAGGTTGAGAACCACTGGGATATAGGAATGACCAAAGCAGGCAGCTACATCTACTTGAGTTTGACTATTTTATTTTGTTTCTGAGGCCTTCAAGTCATTATTGACTCCTGGCATCTGCTTACACAGTCAGTGCAATTTTCTTGGTAAGATTTTGGAAGTGGCTCATCATTGCCTTCTTCCTAGGGCTGAGAGAGAATGATTGGCCTAAGCCATAATCCAACTAGCTTCATAAGGAAGAACTAAAATTCATGGTCTTCTAGTTTCTAGATTGGTGTCTTAATCACTATACCAAACTGACTCTGACTTTGGTTGACCTCCTTGAAAAAAAGCACTGGTTAGTGCTTGGTTAGATGATCATCACCAAATACTAGGGTAAAAGCTATATTACATCCTAGACAAAGGCAATGGTAAATTATTTCCCTAATACCTGTAAATAAAAATAAAACCAAATATTAATTCTTCAATATAGGTACACTAGAAGGCATCATGGCAGTGTAGTAACACTTCTTTCTTTAAGTTGGATACTTGTAGGTATCTCCTTCTGCTAAGGTTTCTAGGACATACTAGAGTTCATTCAAACTGCAAAGCCACCACTGATTATGTTTGTAATAACATTTTGGTTTAATGTGACATGTATATGTTTGACTTTGCCTAGCAAGCAGAAAATAGCTTCCTCAGATTTGTTTTATATAAGTAATACAGCCAGTAGCACCTCTTACATTTAGAAGGGGAACCAATGCTTAATATAGTAAAGCACATAATTTATAGAAAGATAAATAACTAAGGGCGTTGTGCAAATAAAACAGCCAAAAATGCCTATGATATCAAAAATGACATAGGAGAAAAGATTTTAGCAATTCTAATTTTTTGCATCAGGACATGGCAGGTTTCTATTGTTCCTATCCCATTTTAAAACTGGTTACCATCCAAAAATCATCCTTTACCCAAAGATTCATTCCCATATTCCACTGTGGACTCCCTGGATAATTTTGAGCAAATCCTTCTGAAAAAAATAATTCTATAAATATACTTAGCATATATTAAAATGCTCTAATTTTAGGCAGAGGAAACACACTCACAAACAAAATATTTAATTATGTTTCCCAGAAGGATGGTGGAAGCTGCCAGTCTCCAGAAGAGAATGTCTCTGCTAGAAGCAGGCAGCTGACTTGAAATTAATTCTGAAGAACTGTTTCAGTAATTCAGATTGATTAAGGATGCACCCAAGAATAACACTTTCATTACAAAACCTCCTGAGTAAAATTTAAATGATGCTAAATTAAAAACAGCCTTTGTTAAATCAGAAACGTATGAACACAACAAAACTAAGAAAGATGTAGGAACGGTATAATTTTATTTGCTTTTTTTTCCTATTCTATTCCTATTCATGCCTCAGTTCTGTATGAAGTGATTGATTCCAGGGCTGTTGCCCTTCCTTGGACTCTTTGGAAAAATGCCATGAAGCATGCGGCATTTTATAAACCTTCCATTGATTTGCAAACTATATATACAATATACATGTATATTGTATAATGTGTTCTATGTTGGAAATCCACAACCATTTGGAACCATTCAGTATTTTGGAAACCATATGGACTCTAATTGGCTGCCATGATGTTTTCAGAGCAAAAAGTGCTAGGCAGTGCATCCCACCTTCCCTAGTTTCTTACTTTCTCTCTGGGATATCTCTTGGAAGGTTTTAGTCCATCCCTAGACTAAAAAATAAATGAAGAATTTATTTTTAGTCCTTATAATAAAGACTTTCTCCCTTATTATAATAGAAGGAAAAAAAGTCTATATTCCACTTGTCAGAAGAGAAGGACCTTGACAGAGTTTTGGATTTCTCAGAAGCTTTAATGTTAGAATTCTGAAAGTAAAGGTAGAATTGCCTTATGAGTTGACTTATTTGCTTCACTGAACTGATGGACCTGGATCTGAGTTCTGGTGATGGATTCATTTTATTACAGACTGTAGCTCGATTCTTTTCTTTGAGTGATCTGCTTTAAATCCATTAATTGTCACTCTGATTATAGACACATAAACGTAATGTTTCTCAAATATTTCCAATAATGTACTACATATAAAGTGTGAATGCATGTGATATTGTGAATATACATTTATGAAATCTGGGATGTTTGTTTGATTTATGTTGTTGTAGTATAGATTGTTCAAAATTTGTTAAGTCATTTAACATGAAAAATAATGGTTAATAATTTAAAATATATACATATCAAAAAATTAAGGCCCAAACAGAGAGATGACTCTTTAGAATCACTAGAAACTGAGTCAGAAGAAACTTCATATATCATTTACTTCCAAACTACCATATTCCCTAGTCTCCAGAAAGCTCTTCAGATGCAAATGTCCTATAAGTCTTATTAGCCTTAGCCACCATAACAATTAGAAGACCACATATCTCAAAACTTGGCAACTTTTAGATGGATAGTTTTGGCTGAAGAATTCTGAAGTTGGAAGACCACATATCTCAAAGTTGCCAAGAGTGAGAAACACTGATCTAACCTATATTCAGATCCTTTCTCAGGCAGGAATTGATAAGACTTGATAAATCACATCACTAATTGCCAGCTCTTTTTCTCATTTGTCAAATGAGAGTAAGAGCAGTCCATTTCAATGGCATGTCAAGCCCTTTATAAATAAAAAATGTTGCATTTAGGATTCATTAATAATGCATTTAGAAGAAAATTTGCTGTTCAAAACCAATTGTGGCTTTATCTTTTGTTTTTTAAAGACAGATTTGCAGACAAATATTGCTGCTTTAGTATCATTCTTTTCTCTCTTATTTTTTGGCAATGAACTTCACTGTAACCTCAAAGCATTTCACAAGATCAACATTTTGAATCTGCTCCTTTATTGCTAACTTCTTAAAGGTTAGCAAAGATTTTATTCCAGTTATTAAGGTAGATGTTATTGTCATCAGCATCTTTCATTCTTATACTTATTGAGTTGGTGGTAGTTGACATTAAACTCAGACTTATTTTCAAGTAAACAACCCTTATGATTGTATTGAACACAAGTCATGGACCTTGCCTCACATTATTATTCCTTTAGTTCAGGGGTTCTCAACCTTGGCAACTTTAAGACTTGTGAACTTCAACTCCCAGAATTTCTCAGCCAGCAAAGCTGGCTGAGGAATTCTGGGAGTTGAAGTCCACAAGTCTTAAAGTTGCCAAGGTTGAGAACCCCTGCTTTAGTTGAAGAACCTAAAATAATTCTGTAAGCCAAGAAACTAAATTTCTTAGTATTTGTGTTTTGAAAAAAAAAGGTCAAGGGTTAGGAATTAAAGCATGTGAAAATATCCAATTACTGTTTTGACTTGCTTATGTTTTAGCAAACCTTTTTTTCTGTCCCAGTGAACTTAATTTAAGAAAAGTTAACCTACATATTCCCAATTATTTATAAATCAATCTGCTTTACTAACAAGAACAAGGGCAATAATTCAATTACTCAGATTGAATTCTTTGATACATAAAATAAACCAACACTCTCTTATTCGTATTTTAAGACACATATAACTCTGGCTGGTCCAAAACCATTTCAAAAATGCTAATTGGGCAGTAAAGTGCAACTGAGCCAATAATTTTGAACTGTTTATAAAAGTCAAAGAATTATTCAGATGCAAAGTGCCGTTTCACTAACTGGGCAAGGTACAAACCAATTCTGCAATTCACTAGAGAATAGGCTGGATGTTTTGGCAATGTACCACAGATAGAGAATTGTAAATATAATCTAATTACAAAAAGACTCCTGCCAAAATGGCATCAGAGGCAGAAAGAGACTGCCGAATAACTTGGAAAGCAGCATTTAGGCTATTCTCTAGGAACAGTGAAGCCTGAAGTTGTGTAAGAGAAAAAAAAATTCATTACAAAGTTTAAAGTAATTTTATAATTTTCTTTAAAACCATTATAAATAATTAAATAATTAACAGTAAACAGCAGAAAAATGTGTTCTTTTCTTGTATTATAATATGTGCAATTATTCACTGACTTAAATAAAATAACATCTTATACTGAAGGAAAGATTAGAAATAGAATAGAACAGAACAGAACACTTTATTGGCTAAGTGTGATTGGATACACAAGGAATTTAGCTCCAGTGCATAAGCTCTCAGTGTACATTCAAAACAACAAAGAAATAATCCATAATAACAAGGATAATAATCATAATAATGGTACCAATAGAGAAGGCAGTGGAACAGATGAGAAGGATAAAGTAATATAGCCATACTACATGGGTAATGTGTTTAGACATAAGACAGAACTGTGGAAATTTAGCAGCAGAAGAGTGAGAGGAGAAGGGTGCTATTTATGAAATTTCAATTAACCTTTCAACAAATTAATGTGGTCATCAACCAGGGTTGTCAGGAAAGTAGACAACAAGCTCTAGCAAAGTCTAGGTCTTTCTGGCCTACAACTCTTGTGCGTTTGTTTTCATATTTTTGATGGCATTCCAGTACAAGTGTATAATACTTAAATTCTCCCCTGAGTTTGGGATCAGAGGCCTGAGGATGGAGATCAATCACCTTTTCATAATAACTTAACAGTAACTTAACAGCAACCATGATTCCCAAAAATTAGTTAGGGGTGGACTAAGAAGCAGAAGAAGAAAAAATACAAACGCAAAATGCAAAGCTCATTTTGAAATTAAATACAACATATATTTCACCCTTTGCCCATTTTGAAGGCAGCCCCAGCTAAATATGGAGATTGACATATTTATGATCTCAATCTTCTCCCAGGATAGAAAGGACTGCCCAAGTTTTTGGCTGCTTTAGTTTCTACTCTCTAACTGGTAAGTGAAAGTCTCCTCTTGTCTTTCTGGATTTAAGGTACTATTCTGTGGTATATTTCACTTGAAATTATGACAAGAGGAAATAGGTTTTTCTTCTCTTTCTCATCCTAGAGGCAAACTGAAGAAGCTTCAGAGCAACTAAGTACAAAATTTACAAAGAAAAGTAATTGCAACACAAAGTTATCACTTGAAAGTTCCTTTCTGTGATTTATATACATTTAGAATGAGTGAGTTCTTGTCGATAAAATATTTTGAAATAGAAATTGAAGTGTTAGATAGTCACCCAGAGTCACTTTGAATAGTAAAATGAGTGGTATAAAAATTAATAAATAGATTGATTGATCAATCAATCAGAATAATTTAAATGAAATAAAAATTACTCATCTTAAAAGTTTTGAAAAACATCACGGTCCTATAAAATGAAGAGAGATCTTTAAGATGAAATGGTCCATTGATAGGCTCTTTACTTTAAAAATATTTTTATTTTATCTTATTTAACATCATCCAACTCCAGAATGAGTCTAGGTTGCTCATAATTCAATGATCAGAATAAAAATAAATAAATAAGAACAAAATAATATGCAACAACAACAAGGCTAGACCAAGGACATCCAGTAAGTGGCTCCATCTGCCATAGCCCAAGAGAGGTTTAAAGCCTTCTGGAATATCATCAGGGTGTAAGTCACCCAGGTCTCATGGGGAAACTCATTACAGACACCATGGCATAAGGTGCACTTCCTAGTCCTAGTAGATAACATTGTTTGATCAAAGAAATCTAGACCACACCAACCCTGGTAACTTGCATCAGTGGGTAGACATCATGGGAGATCATAAAAATATACTGTGCAAATAATGTATGACTTTATGCATGCAATATAACTAGGATCAATTTGTAGCAGGTTTTATGAATACATTTATGCATGAAACTTTACTGCAAGCTGAATCATAATTTAGAATTGAAGTTATTTAACATGCATGTTTTCAATTTTTTTCCACATAAGGAAAGTGTGGAAATGTGTCGTATTGTCCAATTTTTAAGAACTATAGTACACATTCATACTCTGTATTTATTGTGGCAAACAGGATCTAGAGAATGAAATGGGAATAAAGTCATGATTCTTTCCCCAACTCTAATTCCATAAATTAGTTAGGAACAAAAGAGGAGGCAGAGACATTTTCTGAGAAATCTAATTCTTAAAAAAAAAAGCCTGCATGTCTTAATACCTTCGTTATATTATGTGTGATCTTAGCCTGCTATTTAATTTACAATACTTTTTTATTCAGATGTTCCAATAGTTGTAGGTTGAGGGTTGGAGATTTTTTTGTTTGCTTCTTTGTTTTGTTTTACTGGTAAAGTAAAAGCCTGAGAGTACACAATTTGAAATAAACTTTGGACTCTAATCATCCTGCTGTTAGTTGTAGCTGGTTTATGAAAATGCTCCAGTCAGATGCTAGTGAGATTCAAATATCTCAAACCTGAAAGATGATGAAAATTATGAATAAAGTCCAATTCTAACTAAAGGAGAGGATTATTACATGGATTTCAACAAAGTGATTTCAATTTTTGAAGATGGTGGTATAGATCAGTGATGGTGAACCTTTTAGAGACCAAGTGCACAAAACGGCCCTGCGCCCACCCCACCCCCACTCCATCCCCCAGCCCAGCCCAGCCCCTGCCCCATCTGCCCGCAGGGCCACCCACCACCTCCATGGCCAACTGCAATAGATCACCCCAGTGACCCTGCAGCGCCATGTTGGCCACGCCCTCTGCCCGCACCCCACAGCGTCATCTGCACACAACGGGACACGAGGGTGGAGTCTTGTCCCCGCTGCCTGGCTGCCATGTCCTTGGCTGCGCTACTCCACTTGGGCCACACCCAGGGATGGGGGGGCTGCTGGTGAGAAGGGGGCCACAGGGGCAGGCAGGGCTGGGGTGATGGCACGCATACCCACAGAGGGCTCTGAGTGCTCCCTCAGGCATGCGTGCCATAGGTTCACCACCACTGGTATACATTTTAAGCTCTGAAAGTCCAAATGCACGGATGTTACTTCAGAAGCAAAGACAAAAGTTTCCATTTTATCTTTGAAGGAAATCCAAAATAGAAAATGCCATATAGTTCCTTCTGAAGTTCAGAAATGCCATAGCAACCATCATGGTATAGAGTTGCCCTTTACAAATCTTACAGGACAACATGGTACTTTCTCAAAAATCAACAGGAACACATAGCTTTAACAGCTTCTAGGGGAAAGGGCAAGTAATGACATATTAACAGAAAAGGTATAATGGATAGTGAAAAAAGTAAAGAAGTTTGCTCTCTATGTATTATTATCTGGTGTTTTGACCTTATCATAAAAAAAGACCTTTATAGTACAAAAAGGTCTTTAAGAAATGTAAGAAATGCAGACTGTACAGCTGATGCTTCAGCAAAATCTTCCATTTAAAAATAATTCCAGACAAATAATACAAATAGGTACATGCATTAATCTCTGTTGGAAGACAGTAGTTTGCAAAAAAGCTTGAAATGATCAGCTTTAAATGTTAAATATCCTATTTTAGTATCTGCCATTTTTTAGCCTGCTCAGTGAGCTTAGCACTACTGCTATAATTTATATGATTAACCTTGTCAAGGAACACTTCAGAGCACTCAAGAACACTCACTCTGGACTATCATTATGTGCAAAAAAGAAAGGTGCTTTATGTCTGGGAGTATTTCAGTTAGTCAAACACAGAATTAATGGTACCATGGAATCATTCTCTGTATATTTGGACAAGTTAGAAATATTTCATTTCTTGTCCTGCTTCCCTTTGAAAATCTCAGTAGAAGATAATGTATGTAGCTCAGGACTGAAATGTGGAGTCCTTGGTGCTCTTTGAGCTTGGTTGTTGTTTCATTAAAAACATCTGCAAGCAAATTTTATTTAAAAAAATCTAAGAAGGAAATCAAAAGAGCAGAACACATGCTTTATAGCAGTCAATACCCAGATAAACAAGGATTAATATCAGACAAACAAACAGAAAACAATGGTGTAACTAAGGAGAAAATGATACCCCATCAACAATGACAGGGCAAGCTACTCTATATAATCAGGGAGTGAATGAGGCACTCACTAGCCTTAATGATGTTAGCTAGGTAAAGAAATGTCTGGAAACAAACAAGCGCAGAGAGCGCTAAGGTCTCCAATAATAGAAAGATTTTTCTTTCCAAACTTATTTGTAAGCAACCTTAAATTTTATTTTAAGTAATATGCATAGGGGCTATGTAGCCTGGCTTCATTTTCAGATTCATTTTTACATTCTTTGAAGCTTAAATGAGATATACAGAGTTTTAAAATGTAGTTTCATATAAAACATATGGTGCTATATAATGTTTATCATAGGTGGCTCACCTGCTTTCCTTATCTTTGAATTTGTAAGAATTTTCAATTGCCATGTGTAAAATGTATATATTTGCGTCATATTATTAACATTTACATACAATCATTTTACATCATGCTTCAAAATACCGTATTTCTTTCTATTGAAAGTAATATTTGAAATTATATGCAATTTTGAGTTTTACCTCTTTTTTTGTTAACCTCTTACAAATATTTGAAATTAATAATTTTTAACATATTCTTACAAAAGAAGCCAAAATGCGATGAAAATAAATTCTAGGTTATATTTTAATTTCAAGGTGCCCAAAGTATTTACTTTTGTATAGCAAGCTTTTAAAACTCATTTTTTAAACAAAACTAAATAAGATGGCTATTTATTTGAGTGAAGTGCCAAATGTTCAGTTTTTACATTTCTGTATTTTCCAAATATTTTCATTCCACTAAATCTTAATTGGTTGCCCTTTTAGGAGATAAATTATATTTAATAATTTCAGCTTATAAAGTTCAAGTCTCTTTGCGAATGTCTTTAATACAGGAAGAATGATATGCAGTGTTTGATGATCAAACACTGGAAAAGCAATTGTTGAAATATGGTTAAAAATCAAAAGCCATACAATCTTACAAATAGAGAGAAAATTGATAAAAAATTTTGTATATTTTTTTTGCCTGATATACAAGTCCTGATATAGTATGCAGAGGTTACAGAAGAGTGAATTTCTTTAAATAAGTGGGGAAAAAGAAGCTAAAGTTGATTAATTATCCTATATGAAATTTTTTTCCACTTTAAAAAGTCTATAACTAGTGTCAACATCATTCTTAAAGTTAAAGTTATCAAAGCTGAAAATGCAACTGATCCCTATGATGTACAAATATAGTGGAAATATCCCATGGGTTACGTGCCCCTCCTTTGTAATACAGATTGCAAATATTTCCACCACTCTAAAACATTTGGGTATATGGGGATGTGATTCCACCATCAAAATTGGTGAATTTAACATTTTGTAATTCCTGTACTATGGCTATCATACTGCCATTACCCTAAGTCTTTTTTTCTTGGCACACACTCATTTACCCATACACACTGATTTCCAGTTCAGCCTGTTCAACCTCCTGAATTCTTAATTAGTAGTATCTGTTTGGATTTAATCAGAAGCCAAGGAACAATTAAAGTCAAAAGAACCAAATGTGTTAAACTTTCTTATAAATTCAGTTTATAAATATTATCTATCCTTCCTCCAAGATATTGTTAAAATGTGAAAAATGCTAACCATGAATTGCTAACAACAATAATACTGAAATAAATATCCATGACACCACTAACAGTTTAGGGTAGGGTAAAGATTTACTATTTGTCTTTTCATATTCCTCCCTATCCAAATTTTTGTATTTAACTCAGATCCTGTGCTGAGCAGAAAACAAATTGAGTGAAGAAATTCTAAAAGCATGAGAATGCCACTTGTGTGAAATATGGAAGGATCAGAAAATATAATAGTGTCAGCACTCACTGAAGCTGGCATTTCTGAGAGCGGTTCAAGATCTTTAAAATGAAATATTTGATTTCAAAAAATGCAAATATATATTTTTATTTTCTTTCTAAACATTTGGTTTGTGCCTTTGTTCTTTTACAGTTGAATTAGACCATATTTTTTTGATTCTAGTTTTAATTAATCAACATTTCACCTTTTGTCAGAAGCAATGTAAAAAGGATTTCAATAATCCCATACTAGAAAAGTATTATTTAAACCAAAAGAAACTGTTTGTATAGGCCACTCATATTCAAAATGAAAACAGGAAAAAACTCCAAAGATTCCAAATTAATTAACTAACAACTGATTTTCCAAAACATTTTGGCTTATCCTCTCATGCTATAACTATGTCCTTTTCTAACTACAAATATGAATTGGTGATTTGTTGTAGCTAATGTACATGATATATATAAATAATAATATTTTTTATTTTGTGGTCACAGACCAAAATACAAGTGCAACAAAAGAAAACACAAGAAAAATATAATCACAAACAATTGGCTAAGGAGAATTACACCATTCTCCAGTGTACATGATATAACAATCAAAAGAAAAAAATATTTTTGATCTATGATCTGGGAGGGGTAGAAAAGATCAGTTACCATAGAAAATTCTGAAACTCCACCAGTCAGTACCCTTTTTCTTTGTTCAAGAAAGAAAAATATAGTACTTACCCAAGAGTTGTCATGGTGACAATAGTATACCAAAATGATGCTGGAATGCTAGTGAACTTGCTGGCAGAAGATCCTTTCTCTGCATAAAACATCACAGTAGCAAAGATAATAATTGCCATCGTGAGTGAAAAGAGAAGAAAACCAAGCTCAGATGCACAGCTCTTCAGTGTGTACCCCAAGATTCGTAAGCCTTGGGAGTGACGGGAGAACTTGAAAATCCTGAATACTCTGAAAACCCTCAGAGTCACAAAAGCTCCACTGACATCCTCATTGCCAGTCATCACCAAACCTATGTAGTAGGGCATGATGGCCACCACATCAATGATACTCATCACACTCCTGATGAACCGGTACCGACTGGGAGCTGCAAAGAGTCGCATCAGGTACTCAACTGTAAAAATCATTACACAAGCTGTGTCCAAACAGAAAAAAGCCATTTCATATCTCTCCCCACATGACTGTTCTTTGTTGCCAGGCATTAAGCCACATGGTACGGTCTCCACCACATTGGTGATCACAGAAACAGCAATAAAGAAGCCTGTGACATAATAAAAGACTAAGGCTAAGGTGCTAGTATGAGGGTTCTCAAAGGCTCGCCACATAGTCTGCCGGAAGTTCAGGGCTGGCATAGAGTCTTGCTTATTCTCGGAATCCGCATCATCCATCAATCGCTCAGCATTTTCCCGCTTTCTGTCCTTGTATTCTTCATAACAGCAGTCCCCGATGATATCAGGCAGGATCCCATAAAAAGCAAGCTCCTCATCATAAGCTGAAATACACTCATACCTTGGGTAATGTAGTCTACCAGTTCTGTAAAAGTTTAAGATACACCTAAAGACATCGGGATCCCGGTCAAAAAAGTATTCCTTGGTATCTTCATTAAAGAAGAACTCTTTTTCTGTGCTGCCAAGTAGCGTATCAGGGTATCTCTCCAATGTAGTCCTCCATGTCTGGAAACGCCGGCCACTCACATTGAGAATGATCAGCTCATCTTGGCGCTTATTTTTTTCTGATGGGGCTAGTGGCATGGGACAGTTGGCCACTGGCATCCAACCTATGGCAGCTGCCCTTGCAAAAGGAAGCCATGCTGCTACACCTGCTGCCATGATGAATCTGATCTCAGGATGGAGGAAAGCAGTTCTTCAAAAAGTCCTTGGCTTCAGTTCAAATCCATCTAAAAATACAATTAAAAAGACAGGGCAAGATAAGTGCCATTTTTTGCCATCTGTGTAATGGTTAAGAAATTCTCTCTAGCAACACTTAGTCATAGTAAAGGTGTGGGAGGTAAGAATGCAATAGTGCTCCACAGAGTCTTTAAAATACAAGAGACAATGTTTTAGTGATAACAAATGTACCACAGGACTTCTTAGCAACATCTTCAAAAGAACTCCTGGAATCTAAATGAAGATTCAGAAAAATCAACTGCCAGAAGCTTGGTGTTCTGGTTAAATACTCCAACTCTAAAGTACAAAAGCATCAAGCATACTAAAATCATGACTTGGGTTAATTTGTCTCATGTGCTCATGCTCATCCACCCAGGGAGTACAAAGAAAGAAAAGGAGAGAGAATTTCACACTGTAAGAAATACAATAGGTAGCTGGATCATGTAGTTTCTCCTTGCTTTCCCGTTTCAACTTTAAACCTTGGTAGTCAAATGAATTATTGTTTAAAAGTACTCAATGATAATCAGCATAAGAAAGTCATTAATATAGGTACAATTTTTGAATAGTAAATCTTTATTAAACACAATTTAAAGTGGCACCAATAAATTCATTTAAATTTGTTTCCTTATAAACAAGTTTAAAATAGCTTTTCTCAAGAGTAAATGCTGGGCCCTAATTGAAAAAAAAAATACTGATATTAAGTTACACAATGTTTGTGAAAGAACCATTATTAGAATGCACACATATGTATATCTAGAAATAAGTTGGAGAAATTATTTTGTATGTTTTTGTTTGGTTTGGTTCAAATCCACCATAAAGTGTTAAGCATAAATGTAATGAGAGCAATTATAACAGCTTAGCAATTATCCAGCACATTGTTAAACAACTAGGTGAACAGATTTGCACAGATTTTGATTAGGCAATTGACTTATGTGGGCCATCAAATGGTTTTGAACAATATTTGAATAATATTGTAGCAGAGTGTTAAACCATTATAATAGACCACAGTATCAGACTAATTTCCCAAGAGCTTAGGAATCTCCTGCATTTCTGTAAATAGACTCTCTGAAAAGGGCACCTGTACTCATAAAGTCTTCCTTGTAGGTTTTATTCAAAATACAGGGTTGGATTTAGTTTTCAGGATATACAAATGCAGATAGCTACACAAATGTCAGGATATGTCCAAAACCCCAACTCTGGAGAATCAATGGGTAAAGAATATTTTAAAATATCCCTGTTATTGAGAGGCCCATTAAAAATGCATAGTTTATGCCCAATATATGTTACTCAATATCCAACTATAGAATCTTAAGCCTGCTAAAATCTAAAGTGAAGTTGTTATATTCTTTTCGTAGTTTATCTTCGATTTTCTTTGCATTTACACTCAAATATGCATAGTCTGTTGGTTTATTTTATATATTTGTATGTCAGATTTTCACTTTATGGTCTGTAAAATGATTTGTAATTAATAATATAATCTAATAATTTAAAGACATGAAAACTGAGCAATATACATGCAAGTCTTGATAGAACCATTATACCAAAAGGGGGGGAGGTACAGAACTCAGCACTCTGGTTGCTCTTGAATTGGATGTTCTTAGAAATATAAATTATAAACAAATAAATAAAACAAACTATATAACATGGACAGTTTTATGCAAGGCAACAAAATGTACAGTTTTAACAAAATGGCAGAACATCTAGCAAACAGCAAGTCACAAGAATGCTATTAAGATGTTGACTAACATCTGACCAGTTCTATGGCCAGTTTTAATTGGATGGAAATATAAGGCTGAAGAGGTGAAGCCATATATTGAAGTGAAGGCTTGAATCTTAATGTTTGGCCAGAAGGTTTGCTCTTGTTCACCTGTTTGAATGAGATGTTCCCAGTTATCCCCAGAAAGGATATAAATATTAATCTCTGCAGTGCTCTCCATCCTTATCAACATCTGGTAACCTGTCCATCAATTATACAATTGACATTTCAAAGCTCTCAACAGTTTTCAAAAGCTTCTTTCCACGTCTCCTATCTAGCATAATGATAGATGTTTTGTTACTTAATATATAACATTCAGTGTTCCATGCTCAGGTAATCCTGCTTGGATTATTATTATAAGGTATTACAAATGGGGCTATTTCTGAAAATACTGCAGCAGTTTCACTAAGTACATAATATACCTGTAAGATCAAGTGTGTAGAAATCAGGCCTCCAGTTCAACTGCAGATCCAATTTGAAATGTTGTTGTTTTTTACTTGTAAAGCCTTTCTGAACTTCAGATCTTAGTATCAAAAGAGCTTTCTCATCCTACATGTTCGCAACCAAACCTTGATGTTACCAGAAGAGTTGTTTTTTCATGTATGGTGTATTTTTATGAAAGAAAAGTCATTATTCGATTACAGAATATCCTCCCCAGAGAGCATACCTGGTAATACTGTAATGTCTTTATGGCATGAGGCTTTTATTGTAACATTTTCATAGCACATTCCTGAGTGTTTTTCCAGTTCTAGGCATTTTTTATATCCCTATATCTGCTTTTCTAATTGTTGCAGTGTTTGGAAGCCTCTGTTCCTTAATATAAAATGGACTTGTGATTTTGCTGTAGTATTACAGTGGTTATATTCTAGGGACGCAAACATATTCAGTTTGTAGATTTGGCTAAAATTTAACGCAGAGCATCAAATTAGTTTTGATGTCATTGGATTGAATCAACAATTCAGTGGAGTTTGGGACACTTTTTTTAGACAAATAAAAAATAAGTATTGAATCTTCCTGTTAAATAGATGAAATTGTCTATCCAAACTGAATTGACTTCATTTCCCAATATATGTTACTCAATATCCAACTACAGAATCTTAAGACTGCTAAGATTAACAATTTAAATTAGATCATACCTAATTAGCATGTGTTTACTATATTCAATAATTTGTTTACTCCCCTAACATTTGAAAACATTTTGATTGATTGTTTTCATAACAATATATAGTCTCTCTTTACCTATGCATTTATGTGATTTGGTCCATTATTTGGTCCATCAAAACCTCATTTGTCCATTTAGCTTATTTACCTGGTATCATTTTACTATCAGATATCTTACATGTATAGAGAGTTCTATAGCTATATTTTGACAGTGAAGGAATTGACGTCAACATATCTTTGAAATGTTAAATAAGAACTGAAAGTATCACTGTCACTAAATCATTGCAAAAACTGTCTTGAAAACAATTATCTTGCAATTAAACAATTCAATGATATATTTTTTTAGAAATAAAATCAGCTGAAATGCAGGATGGCAAACTAATGAAGAAAAGCTAAGCCAAGTCCATGATTTAATTATAATTGATTATTTATTTATTAGATTTGTGTGTCACCCATATCGTCTATTTATTTGTTTGTTAAATTTACTTGCTGCCTTACTTGATGCCATGGGGCATCTCTATTCTATATACCATACAAATGTATATATTTATTTTAATACAGGAAATATTTTGAAAATTGAAATATTGGAATAGACTTGAAATCACATTGTTAAAAAGAATTTGTGTCCTTCCATACACCAGTAGAAGGCATCACATTTATTTTCAAATTAAGAAGAGAAATGAAAAAGACAATTCAAGGCCTACATTCATTATCAGAACTAAAAGCAAAAAAAAAGGTGAAAGGTGAAAGATAATGTATTAAAACAAGGTATTAAAACAAAGGATGATATCAATGTTTAAACCACTTATTAGAATTTTAGAATGAATCTCAATTTCATGCCCATATTTAATTGCAAGACCCTTCATATACAAGCCTAATTTGGTATTTATTTTAACAATTAAGATAATACAATGAAAGCTGATATGTATTCCAATAGAAAAAGAGGCCCAGTTTTTAACCATGAGCTGCCCAATTCTACTCTTCTTTCAAGAGCAATAGAAGTAAATAATGCTCTGAAACCCTTTTTTTTTACTTTTCACAATATGTAATAAATTCTTAATAACCACAGAATTTTCAGGTTTGTTACTCAATACATAATGTTTGTCTAATTTATTAAAAATGTCCTTACTATAAGATGCAAAGTGAAATATAGCATATGGGATTTTAGCTTATTGCCAGAACATAATCCTAAATAGATTTAGAAAAGAGAGCTGAACATAAGCAGAGTTTGGAAAATATGAGTACCAAAAATTATTATGGAGTTTTAGAAATATATCCTCACTAAACTAAATATATCAGCAATATATAAAAAAGGGAAACAAATAATCCATTTCATCCCTAAAAGAAGAAACTCCATTGATACAAACTTTATAGAAAACAGTCTGTACCAGCTGATGTGAACCACCACATCAAAAGTTTAATTCAATGTAATTCCTAAGATAATTTTGTCAGTTAACTGAAGTTCCAGTACATTGATCAGTTGTAGGATGGGTAAGGGTAAAGAATAGCAGATAGGAACAAATCAAATATTCTTGCAACATTTCCACTATGACATTACAGCCTACTCAGGCAGGGTTTATGCTTGAGAAACACTGTGTATCAAAGTCATGCAAGACAGTTTAACCAATTCCACATGACTTGTCTTCATAGGATATTAGGCATCAGTTGACAAGACAAAGTACCAGACACTGAAGTTTTATCTAGAGCATGTCTACTGTCAATCCACACACTTCTGATGAAAGCACAGAGAAGGTTATGTCATATGTATACCAGACTAGCATTACCTAAGCAACTCCTTTTGGGAAGCTTCCTACTGGAAGAGGGTCAAATAAGAAGAAATAATACAAAGCCCTCCCTGACATCATTTGATATAAAAACAACCACTGGGAAGTGCTGGCACAAAGCCACTTTGTGGTCTCATCCACAAAGGTGGTCAAATTTATGAAGCAAGGCACATTGCTGAAGCACAGCATAAGTGCTAGCTCATAAGACCAAAGCCACTAGCACAGTAGCTGCAGTATCTGTTCAACAAGAACATTCTGTTCCCAAATTGGCCTGATCAATCATCACACCATATCTAATCTTAACATGATTATTTAAAAAATATCCACACTGTTGAGGCCTTCATCAATGATGATGGATGAACAAGAAAATTCTACATTTTTGCTGGCAGAGTATCCAGGTCAACAAAAAATGTTGATTGTAGTAAACAACAACAACAAAGGATTGAATAAGCACAGTTAATACCAAACTGAGCATTTAAATGGCTGAAGTTTGAGATTCCCTAGTCAAGAAGAACTATTTAAAAATACAGTGTTAGTGGCAAAATCTTTCACCAGAAGAATTATATTAATGGATTATTAAAACCAGTAAAAGAAGCTGAACATGATCAGTTACACCATTAAATATATCACGAATTCATGTTATTAATAAAGGCAAATTCTTAGAAAATGTTTCAACTGTCTTTTAAGGAACCCCCCATATTTAGAATTCAGAATCCAAGGAATACATAAAACTACTTTGGCAGACAGAACTGAGTGATTTTAAAAGAATCCCTAGGCTACCTGAATAGATAGAACCTCTTGGAAGGGAATGGAATAATGCTGGATTTATCTGATAATTATAATTATATTTTATAGTTTATATAATAATATTTGAAAATGGGTTTTCCCAAAATTTCTGAAAGGCACCAGAATGCATTTCTCTAAATGTTTGCAGTGTGTGCATCTCTACTCCACATTGCTGTCACAAGGACACCAAATGTGTCCCTTAAATCAACATTAAGCCATAATTGAATTTGCATAAGTTATATTTTAAAAAAACAATAAGTATTTATGTTAAAATGGATTTCAGACATGGTCTTATGGTTATTCTGGAGTAAATTCCACTTATATAAGTAGCTTTTGCTCAGATTCCAAGTAAGTACATGTAAAACTGCAGTGTCAAAATTCAGTGCTATTAAATCTTATTGAACTCAGTAAGTTTTCATTTCTTGAGTATACTTATTACATTGCAGTGTTAATTATCAATTGCAGATTTGCAAGAATATTTAAAGAAATATACTAATTATTGATATGCTCCAAAGAACAAGCTATGTTTATTAATATGTTAATACTAATAAAAAATAACATAAAACATGGAGCAGTTCACTGCTTCCAGAGCAATTTTAAAATATGTTTAAGAATATGAATATGATTCTGTGAACTATTGGATTCTGAATTAGTTTAAGTGCTTTCTAAGAGACCAATGTGTAGTAGGCCCTATGCTACATTCTACTATAACAGTAAGTCATGATACATGAAAAATGGAAAGTATGCACAAGGTATTCTAAGGTAAAAGGAAAAACTTTCATCATAGAATGTCATCTGCAAGGACAAATACCTACATAAAGATAATTACTATATTGTAATAATTTAGTCTTGGAAAATAAATGAATTGGCTCTAGTCCCACTAATAAAATAATTTATTCCCAAATAAATGTGCAATGTACAGATTTTATATGCTCACAGTATTTTGCTTTGCCAATGGTTGGCAAAGTTTCATAAGGTTGTTCACCTCACTGCACAATTTAACATAATTTGGATGTCAATATATTTGAGCTAAATGTCACTCTAGGATATCAGTAGTAAACAAACAAGCAAATGGTATGTAACAAGTTTAGATACATGTTTTGGTACAATACATTATTGTAAAAATTCTTCCTCCATAGAACAAATGCAAATATATATAATGCTAACAATGATGGAAATATTGTGAGCCAGCTAGAATAAGATTACTGTGCATTCTGCAATCAGGTTTTTTTTTCCTCCAGCCAGCAAATGCAACAGGAAAGGTACTATTACAGTTTGGATTAGACTCATATTAACATCACTTGAGTATTTAAAAGCAGCAACAACAAATAGGCATTGTATATTGTGTACATGCAACAAAGCTAGATGTAGATGACTTGTCAGAAGGATTTTTTTTTAATCTAGCAGTCTACTGATATTTTTGAGAAGAGGAATTTATCTATATGACTTAAACAAAATGTTAGCTAACTGTCACAACAAACTTTTTTTCCTTTCAGTAACTAGTGCCATGCATCATAATAAAGCCACAAGAGTAAGCAAAAAAATCTTTATTTATTTCAAGCTAACTTTCTTCAAATTACTTTGTATTTTTGTCACTCCATCTATTCTTAAATAGACATGAGTCATCTTTAAGTTAAGGCTGTTAATAATTTGATTTCTACATTGAAAATATAAATCCACAGTCTTTGCTTAGATCCATGGCACACTGCAGAAGAACTTTATGAAACATTCAGTCATAAGATAAAGGAAATAAATGATGGATTCTCATTAATTTCTGTCAATAATTTCTGGGTGTCCCTGAAAAGCATAATTAAGTTTTTTCCCTTTTTATAATAAATACAACTTACTTCTAAACCAACAAGGATGATCTAAAAAAAGAAAGACTGATAAGCTGCAAACTGGGAGTTCCATGAAATAATAAGACAAATACACACATTAGAACCCAGCTTTTTTGTCTAGATTTTTTTTTAAAAAAGCTCACACTTAGGTTCATTTCATTTAAAATGCAAACTGTGCGTTGATGAGTCTTTTGCAATTTCTCACAATTAGATTTTCTCTTTCTCCTCCCAGCTAATAATATATCTGCTTACAAGAGTTTCCTTTTATCTTTCTCTAACTGATGCACGCAGTATAAACACAGTTTAGAGCAACACAATAAAGATATACCAACTTTCATCTTTCCAAACTAAGCACTACACACAGATTATAATGAGCCCGATATATTATTTTTATTTATTTATTTATTTATACTTCATATTTCATAACAGCCTATCTCCCTTAAGACATTATATTGAAGGGAAATAATATTGTTGTTCTCATATTATTTGATGGTGGGGGTGTGGCATGATACATGTACAACAAATGACAGAAAAAATAGAGTTGGGGATAGATTTGAAAGTTCTTTCCTATATCTAGATTCTCCACATGCACGTTACAGAAATCAGAAAATAACAGTACAGGAAAAATAGAGAAGGAGACTACTTTTTTTTTGAATAGTGATAAATACTGAATTGCTTAATTTAGTCTTGCTTGACCTGCTGGGTTAATAGAGACAGGCAGCCATTGGGGATATACATTTGAATTAATCTAGAAATTCTAGCCAAGCATTTTAACTTCCCCCTCTCTTGCAGAGAATGAGCCTTAGAATATCTCTTTTCAAAGCAGCTTGAAAAACAAGGATTCTGGAAAGAGACTGTGTGCTTTAATTCCAATAAACAAACAAACAAACAAATACTAAACAAATAAATAAAGTCTTTACTATATACATGCCAGCCTAGACATAGATGGGAGAGGATGGAATAAGGACAGGAAAATCTAAGTTACCTGTTGGAGTCTTTCCACGTACTGTAACTAACCAGAATGCATTTTTTTTTTACTGCAAGCATCTCTTCTACCCAGTGTGGTTGATCCTTCCCTTCAGCCCCTACATATACTTTCCTCCCCAAAGCAATATCTTCTTTTTAACTCCATTTTTTTTCACCTCCTTTTGGTCTTTGCAAAATTTCATCTAAGACATCTAGAATTTTGAGTATCCTTGCCCTATGAGTTAAAGAAACTCCAAGCAAGTAATGTACAGGTTACAGCAGGACTGGATGATTTTGAGAAACTAACACACATATTATATGCGATATAGGCACGCTCAGTTGCTCCCCCCCCCCGTGTGTGCCATCCCTTTCAGAGACTCAGCCTTCACTTAAGCAGTGTGTGTGTGCATGTGTACGTGAAGGAGTGTGGCAGAGGGAGCTGATCTGGTATTAGTAAGGAAAATTAGAAAAACAAAAAAGAAAAGGAAGAAGAAAAGGAAGACATTGAAAGAAAAGAATCTTGTTCCTTAGCCCCCCTAATTTTGCTAGTTTCTAAAAGCATCCACAGTCCGATAAGCAAGACTTAGAAGAAATAGAAAGTGAGGAGATATAAATCCCTCCACTTGCCCCCCCCTTGGTCGACCACATGCACACCTTTTCTCCTTGTGCATCAATTCCCTTACCTTCTGGGTAACGAGCTCTCTTGTCATATGATTCCATCTTCTTCACGAGTACCGGTTCAGCATATGGGCTGAAGAATTGCCATCCAGATGCTGAAGGCGCTTACTCTAGCTGCCCAAGCAGGAGAAGGCAGTCCCAGGAAGGAGGAGGCGCTTGCCAGGGGGCTCTTATCCCATTAGCTCAGCAAGCACCGAGAGGGTACAGGAGCTGG
The DNA here is from genome assembly GCA_034064705.1 of Bothrops alternatus. Classification (NCBI taxonomy): domain Eukaryota; kingdom Metazoa; phylum Chordata; class Lepidosauria; order Squamata; family Viperidae; genus Bothrops; species Bothrops alternatus. Next base: position 19,667,387 of record JARGCV010000589.1, read on the forward strand.
GCGTGCTCTTGCGAATGCGCCTGGTTGCCCCCTCCCACCCTCGTGTTTCTCTGTCGTTTTGAGTTAATCTCCGCTCGATTCCTACGGTATTTAGTAGATAGGTGGCGCCGCCCTACCAAGCTTTCCTATAGCATTTGGCCCGCCAGCTCTAACGCTGCCCATTCTTCAGAGTTCGTCTCAAGACCTTTTCAGCACCTCGAGATGCTGGCCAGTTCCATTCGCTGAACCTTCTTTGCTGCCGGACGACTCTGCTTCACCGCACCCCCCCAGTACGTACTCCAAGATGTCTGATGCTGTTTTTCAAAGGACGTTCGGAGGAGAATGAAGTAGTAATTAGCCAAGAAGCAGACGGAAATTTCCGAAGAGTAATAGCAACGAGGAGATCTCAAAGGTCTTGCTTTGGGACCAATATAGGAGATTAAGGTCCGCGAAATAAAATGATTCCCGAATTTCCAGAAACAACATTCTTCTCTCCATCTACATTGCCAGAAACAAAAAGACAGGTTTGACTTTTAAGCTAATAAACTGAGGCAGTGTTCTTCTAGTAGAAATGGTATGAGTTTTAATAGAAAAGATTGCAGGATGTTATTTGCTGCTTTAAGATAAAAGCAGTTTGTAGCCCCTTCAACCTGCTTTTAGATTAAATGGTAGCAAGAATATATATTAGATTCTGACTGCTACTTTGATGAGGTGATTGAGTAACATATGAAAGCAATCTAGGCTAGTTAAAGGGTAATCTTCCAGAAGCAACTAGTGACAAAGATTTGCTGAGCACTCACTTTTCACCAATAGATGTCACTCAAGATAAATTACTCTAAGACAGGTTGAGCTGAAAGAGTGAGCTGCAACTCACGAAAGGTTATGCCTTTTAATAAAATTTGTTATTTGGAAAAAGTGCTATGGCACTCTTTTTGATGTTTTTTTTTTACCATAGTCTAATATGGCTCTCTTCCTACAATGGTTAAATAAGCAGTCTTGTTTTCCTCTACTTTTCTAAATGTGACAGCTCTAGGTATTGTTGAGTGACAAACATTGAAGTATTAAGACATTTCTTAACTTCTGGCCACTACTGGATATTGTATGGTTTAATCAAAATCTAAGCTAAGAAAGAGGACCATGAAGCTGAACAGGATCAATATTGAATAAGAATATGTTACTTTCTCCTCATTCTATTCACACAGCTAAATTATCTGGACCAGACATAAACTGAATCCAGGTCAATTTTGCAACTTTTAATTGATGGCTAGCTGAAATGGAAAAGGGAATTCTAATTCAATATGGTAACTTTAAAAAAACTTGTTTTGAATATAAGTACTTAGGGGTTCCTTTCTGTAGAAGTTACACCACAAGGTTTTAGTCTTACATGAATTTATCTGTGAATAAGCCTGTTTGAGCAAGATTTACTTATTGCAGTCATTTGGAAAACTTCACTGAGAAGGAATCATCCCCATTTTATTTACAAGATGAAACTCCTCTGCAGTGTAGAGTATATCATCTAAAACAAAAAAGCCATTTTTTCTTCCTTCTCTTCTTAATCCACATTTTCATCTTTTAAAAATAATGGGTATTTATAAAAATGATTGATGAAAGAGGATAATATAATGGATCTGGTGATGGTAATACATTGGTCCAAGGAAAATAAACTGATGGTAATTGGTTTGTCTGTTCAGGGAAATGGTACACACACAGAAACACAGACACACATATCAACCACCAGAGAAAATTGAAGACTTCAGAAAAAGGCTTCAGAGCCAGTCCAACATATAGTGGCAGGGTTTAAGAAACAAGCAACGCTAGCATATACTGAATGGCACAACCAAATAACTGGCATAGGAACCATGTACAACTGCACAGTGTATGGACTAGACCAGTGGTTCTCAACCTTTTTAATGCCGCGACCCCCAACCGGTCGTAAGTCGAGGACTACCCAACCGGTCGTAAGTCGAGGACTACCCAACCGGTCATAAGTCAAGGACTACCCAACCGGTTGTAAGTCGAGGACCCCAACCGTTCGTAAGTCGAGGACTTTACCTGCCCGGGAGCACCGCGCATGCATCATGCTGTCCCCTGCACCAGCCAAGGCATAGCTGGCAAGGGGCAGCGACGGTGCAGGGCGACCACCGACTGGGCCACCAGCTGGCCCAGCCCAAGGGAGGTAAGGCCCCCGCCGGGCCCCATGTGTGCCAGCAACCCTCCCTGCGCCCGCCAGCCTCCCACCTCCCATTCCTGGCCCTCTTTTACTTACATTTTTAGTAGTTGCTCAGTAGGGAGGAGTGGAATCTTCTAGATAGCTTGCCTTCACTGCAGACAACTTGAAGCACCGTTTGCAGACTGGGACTTTTGGTGGGCTCAGCAGGGCAGAGACAGCCTGGACAATTCCTATTGGCTTTTGAAAGCCAATAGAATTAGACTCTATTCAAGAGAGTCTATTCTATTGGCTTTCAAAAGCCAATAGAATAAGAGGGAGTAGCACAGCTAAGGAAAAGGGGGAAAAATGGCAGATTGCATTGTTTGGCGACCCCCATGAAATCCAGAACCGCTGGACTAGACCCTCCCAAGTTCAGGTGAAAGGCTCCATATATATCATATATCTTTACACACACACACACATACACACACAAACATACACACACACACTTATGAAGATTTAAATGACTAATGGGAATATATGATAAACTGAGACATGGAGATGGTAATGGATTGAATAAGAACAAAATAATGCAATCCAACACCAACTAACCAAAAACCAATTCCAAAATGGTAATTAGTTTGGGTAGTTTATCTGCCCAAATGTCTGGGAAATGAAAGAAAGAAAGAAAGAAAGAAAGAAAGAAAGAAAGAAAGAAAGAAAGAAAGAAAGAAAGAAAGAAAGACTCAATCTTGATTCCTGGAAACTGCTTGAACAAGTCTCTGCAATTTTCTTGCCAAGATTTCAGAAGTGGTTTTCCATTGCTTCCATCCTAGGATTGAGAGAGTGACTGGCTCACAGCAACTGGTTTTATGCCTAAGATGGACTAGAGCTCACATTCTCCTAGTTTTTAACCTAATGCCTTAAACACAGTGGTGGGATTCAAATATGTGAACAACAGGTTCTCTGTGTGGATGTTGCTTCCAGAAGTCCATTCTGGTCCTGGGCAACAAAAAATTAGCTACCCGTTCTGCCAAAGTGGTGTGAACCGGCTGAATCCCACCACTGCTTAAATACCATACCAGACTGGTTCTTGTTGCAATACTTTATGTCCAGAAATAAAATTACAGAGCCAATTGTACCAGAGTTCAATTATCATTCTGTCTCTTTCACTCAACATATGCAAAAAGAGTAAACCTGTTTCATATATTCCATTCCAACATCTCACAGGATATAATCACATCACTCTACAGTGTGAATATCTGATGGAAAACAGACATTACCCATATAGCCTCATTATTTGAAGGCCTGGGAATATGCATACCTGGGGGAAGGTTTATGTCATATCTACAATGCAGGACATAGAATTATACAGTACATCTCAGCTTCTGGCTCACATATTTGGTTAAACATGAAACAAATAAAAGAATAGAACAGAACAGAATAGAATAGACTTCTGTTGGTGATGTCAAGGCGGTGCAGAGATAAGAGGACAGTCTCCATCCTCTAACTCTGATTTTTCCATGTTTGGAGACCCCTCAGGGGCGCAGAGAGCCTGGAGGGCTACGCATGATAAAGGGTGAAGCCTGGAGGAGTAGCGAGGTGAGAGGCAATCACCTGCTACAATGAAGGAAGGCCCCTAAATCCAGCGTGGAAATATCTGCTATCAACAGATGGCGGATCTGAGGCCATGACAAACCACAGAGGATGTGGAAGCAAAGATATACTTAACAGACTGTGTTACTGAGTGAGTTAAAATATTCCAAAATATCTTTAAGAATAATAGAAAAGTCTAAAAAGATCTACTTGTCCATTAGTGTGGGTGTTGAAAGGAAGCTCAACTTGTGAGGGAATCCTCAATGCAAGTGGTGACCTGGCAGGAAGAGCTGTAAGTTGCAGATTAAAACAACCAGAAGATTAATAGGAGGGAGACAAAAAGAAAGAAAAAACCTTGTGGAAAATGTTCTAGCAGAGGACAAAGAAGACAGTGGAAGAATGAGAAAGGAGAGGTTGAGAGAAGGGAGACAGAGGTGACTGCGGACTCAATAAGATGAGAGGAATGAAGGGAGACGATTGAGAAGCAGACAGCCGGAACAGAAGAGAAAATGGCGATTTAGGAAAGACGGAGAAAGAGTGATATGCATTAACAAGCTGCAGAAGATTGGAGAAAGCAGGTCGGAGTAGAAAGGTGGAGATAGACTTGGATGTGGAGAAGACCTGGAAAGTAAAGGAGACAGAGAGAGGATGCGATACAGTGATGAAAGTGACAGGAACATGGAGAAGACCCGGAAAGTAAAGGAGACAGTGAGAGGATGTGATAAGGTGACGAAAGTGACAGGAATGGACTAACGATTGACGATATAAGATCGGAGAAGAAATCCAGAGTCTCAGAAAGACTGTGTGACAAGTAAGAAAGATGAAAGAAAGTGAAGAGGGTTGGAGAAGGTGAAGAGAGGTCTGGGGGAATAGTGAAAGTGGTTGTAGATCTAGAAAAGGAGAGAAAGGAAAACAAAGAATTAGAAATTTAGAGTAAAAGAGTAAAGTTAAATAGATTGTTGGTTAAACAAAGAAATATTAAGAATAGAAAGTATTTGAGAAATAGGATATCAATATAACAACACTGAGGACAGGAAAGAAAACAATATCAAGTCTAGCACTGACACCTTCATCCCCACCAGGTCAGAGAACATTAGAAGGAATGCTAGGTACAGAAAAACAGAGTGTACTATTAAATATGCAGACTATACAGACAACACTACTCACTATTCAGAAATGATGCTAAAAATGCAGGAGACAATGTCTAAGAATCACATAGAAATGAGAAGGGATATGAACAAATTAGATAACAGAATTGAGATGATACAACAAACAATGGAGAAAAATGAAGAAAGAATACAGACAGTAAAAGTAGGGTTGGATAAAATAGGGGGGAAAAGCTGATACACTTGACAAAAAATTGATGGTAATTAATAAAAAAATGGAAGAATTGATCATTCATTTGGAAATGTACCGGGCGGCATTCTACTTAAGATTTCAAAACGTGGTGGAAAAGAAGTAAGAGGATTTGGGTGCTATTATGGTAGAATTGATTGTGGAAGCTTTACAAAGGAATAAACAAGGTGTACCGAATCCATACGAATTATGCCAGACGCAACAGACTTCCACGAAAAGTATACCTAATATTCGCCAGAAAATAAGTGAGAGACATAATATACAAGATTACAAGAGATGATCCAATGATCTACAAAGATATAGAAATACAAACATTAAAACAGGTCCCAAAGAAAATAAGAGGACAGAGAAGGGATTATAGATTTCTCAGTGCTTATCTAATTAAAAGAAGCATACCATTTAGATGGTTAATCTCAGAGGGGATATTGATATCATGGAGGGAGAGAAAGGTTAAGATAGACAGTTTAGACAAGGCACATGAATTCTATGAACAGTTGGAAGGGGTGGAAGAAGAGAACAGCAGTAAGGAAGAACTAGAATCCAGAAGCCAGGAAGACCAACAACAGAAGTCAAAAGAAATAGAATGAGAGATAGAAAGTAAGGAAGAAAAAGAACAAAGGAAAGAAGAGGAGTAGGTCTGAGAACAAGACAAAAACACAAGTAGAACAATGAAAGAGGAGATTAGACTAATATCAATTAATGTTAATGGATTAAATGCACCCGCTAAAAGAAAACAAATATTAACAAAATTAATAAAACAAGGGATAGACATAGCTTGTCTACAAGAGGTACACATAAAAGAACAACATAGGAAATACTTGGAATTTCCAAAATTAGGAGTATTATATACAGCACTAGCAGAACAAAAACAGAGGGGAATAGCGGTCTATATCAGGAAAGAAATTAAAGCTAAACTGAAATACCAAGATACAGATGGAAGAGTGCTAATAATAGAATTACAAATTGAGCAGAAACCATGGCTGTTGGTGACAATTTATGCACCAAATGAGAATCAAAAAGAATTCTGTAATAAATTACACGAAAAACTTATAGAAATTGGACAGGGAAATGTTTGTATAGTGGGAGATTACAATGCGGTAGTGAATGTAAAAAAAGATTATATTAGTAATATGAAAAATAAAACAAAACGGAAAATATTACCAAGGACATTCTTTGAGATGGCACATGAATTTAATTTATCTGATCAATGGAGGAAATGGAACCCCCAAAAAAAGGAATATACTTTTTTCTCGAATCCACATAAATCTTGGTCTCAGTTAGATATGGCATGGATGAATGAAGAGATAGGACAAGATATAGAAATAATAGAAATAATGTCAAATATATGGGCTGACCATAACCCCCTGAAAATAGGGGGGGAGTAAGGAGAAGATGGACATTGAATTCCCACATTTTAAAGGAAAAAGAATTCATTGTAAGGATTAAAAAAAGAAATGGAATTATTTTTTAAAGAAAATACAAAACCACAAACATCATTACAAATTATTTGAGATACTGCTAAAGCGTATTTGAGAGGTACAGCTATAGCTTATACAGCAAAAAAGAATAAGCTGAAAAGGCAAACGCAAAACATACTTCAGGAGGAGATTAAAAAATTAGAATCTAAATTACAAAGGGAACCCCAGGATGAAATGACTAAAATGGAAATGGTTTTGGCTAAACATAAACTACACATGCTAGACCAAGAGAAAATGGCAAGAGAACTGAAAATAGCAAAATATTTTTTTTAACATGCAAACAAGCCTGGGAGGTGGCTCACTTACAAATTAAAAAAAGAGAAGGAAAAAAGATTCATTCAGGAACTACATGATGAAAATGGAGAGTTGCAATATAAAATGGATAAAAAGAAAGAAATAATTCAGAATTATTTTGAGTTACTATACAAAAAAGAGGAAATAGACGCGGAGAATATAAAACAATATATTGCCAGAATTAAAAAAGGAAGAGAGAAATATTGAATAAGGAAATAACAGGTTTGGAATTAAGAACCGCAGTGCAAAAACAAAAAAATAATAAAACCCGGGGCCAGATGGATTTCCAGGGGAGGTATATAAGACTCTTTATGAGGATTTTGATATTATTAGAAGTGTACAATGATGTATTGGAGAAAGCCAAATTACCAGACTCCTGGGCAGAAGCTAATATATCCCTTATCCCAAAAGAAGGTACAGACCCCAAACAGATAAAAAATTATAGGCAATCTCGTTGTTGAACACAGACTACAAAATCTTTATCTCTATAATTGCGGAAAGATTGAAATTAATATTAAATGACATAATACACTCAGATCAAAATGGTTTTTTACCCACAAGACAAATTAGGAATAACACGAGAACAGTGTTAAATGTCTTAGAATATTATGAAGCACACCCTGAAAAACAGGTGGCACTAATATTTTTAGATGCCTAGAAAGCATTTGACAATCTTAATTGGCAGTTTATGTTCCAACAGGTGGAGGATTTGAGATTTGGAGGGAAGTTTGAGAAAATGATAAAGGCAATATATAAGATACAAAACGCTAGAGTAATAATTAATGGGAATAATACAAAGAACCTTGAAATAAATAAAGGAATGTCAGGGATGTCCAATGTCACCTCTACTTTTTATTTTGACTTTAGAAGTGCTATTAACCCAAATTAGAATTAATAAAGAGATAAAAGGATTACAGGTCAAGGCAGAAGAATATAAGATGCAGGCATTTGGTTTTTTTTATAGAGGAACCACTAGGGAGAGGAAATATCCTAATGAACGAAATAGAAAAATATGGAACAGTGGCAGGACTAAAAATTAACAGAGAAAAGACAAAAATGTTAGTAAAAAATCTAACTGAAAAACAGAAAAGGAAATTAGAAGAAGATTTTGGAATGCAAATTGTAAAAAAGATTAAATACTTAGGAATTTGGCTTACTACAAGATGTTCTTCAATAAAAGAGGACAATTACAAAAAATTGATATAACAAATGAAAAAAGATCTAGAGGTTTGGGGAAAATTACAATTATCATTATTAGGAAGGATCTCTGTGATTAAAATGAATATATTACCAAAATTATTATATTTATTTCAGACAGTCCCAATAAAATTAGAGAAATTTTTTTTCAAAGAATTAGACAAAATGATTAATAAATTTATTTGGTTGGGTAAAAAAGCACGAATAAATATCAAAATGTTACAAGATAGTAGAAGTAGAGTTGGTCTTGGGCTCCCAAATTAGGAAATTTATTACCAAGCAGCTGGATTACTTTGGATTAGGGACTGGATAAATTTAGGTAATAAAAGGGTTTTAATGATTGAAGGACATGATCTGCAGGCCGGTTGGCATGCTTTCTTATGGGGAAAATATAAGAAGATACATACATATTTTTACCGGCACCAGATAAGAGATGCACTGATTTGGATGTGGGAAAAGGTCAAAAAGAGACATTATATGAAAATACCAAATTGGGCCTCACCGATGGAGGCAACGATTCACCCAAATATATTGGACAAAGAAAAGATGATAAGATATAAAGAACTATTAGATAACCAAGGAAATCTCAAATCAAGGAAAGAATTAAAAGAACAGGGAATAATTATAGATTGGTGGCCATACCTACAGATACAGTCAAAAGATAGTAAAAATATGGTAGAATATGGATTAAATCGGGTACCACAGCAATTGGATAAAATATTGACAGGTAAGGAAGGAAATTTTTTAACAAAAACTTATAAATATTTACTAGAAGTAGAATTGGAAGAAGTAATAGTAAAAGGTCCAATGATAGCATGGGCACGAAATGTGGGCCGAAATATAGAATTCGAAGAATGGGAAAGAGTATGGAATAAAAATTGTAAACTAACATTGTCAACTGTATATAAGGAAAACCAAAACAAAATGTTTTATAGATGGCATTTAACACCGGCGAGATTGGCTAAGATGTACAAAAATATGAATCCGGATTGTTGGAAGTGCAAAAACAAGGAGGGAACATTTTACCATATGTGGTGGCAATGCCCCAAAGCAAGGATTTATTGGGAACAGATAAGGAGATGGATATAGGAGATAACAAATGAACAAATTGAACTTAAACCTGAATTATTTCTATTAGGCATAATTAATCTAAAGATAAAAAACAACTCCAATACATCATTGTACACATAATAACAGCGGCATGCATTGTGTATGCACAGTGTTGGAAATGTGAAAATATACCAACAAATGAGATGATTATTCACAAGATATTAGAATGCGCGGAGATGTGCAAGCTTACTCTAGAAATAAAAGACAAGGAAGCAACAGAATTTTACGAGACATGGAATAAATGCTATGTTTGGTTAGAAGAGAGAAATAAAAATGTATGAAAATTAATGTAAATAACTGTAAATAAATATATAACACAATAGTTAAGAAAAAAATGTATTTTGTTTGTTGTAGAGCGAAAAAGGGAAAAAAGAATAGAATAGAATAGAATTGATGAATAGAAATAGAATAGAAATTATGTTTTGAAATATCAGAGGTTTTCTAATTACATAGAAACCAATAGACAATAGGTCTAATTGTGACTTAAAAGCATAGGACACTTTTTGCATGTTCCTCTATATGCAAAATAAGAAAACTGACATTTCTATACTTTAATGCTTACCTGTGGACAATATTTAGGCTTCTAATATATAGTTTTTGTTCCAATTTGTTTTATTGACAGGTTGATGCATGCAACTAAAAAGAAAGGTAAAGTATAGTTCAGATTCAATCTGGTCTGATCCCATAAGAATTGTTAGTTGGAAAAAATTGTTATCAGACTCCTTTTGCCTTTTTGCTATCATAAATTAACAAAGTTTTTCTCTTATGATGCCTGGTTAGATGACATTCCTCTGAACTGGCTTATTCTCTGCTAACTCTAGCTCAATGTTTTGTTCTTATGCTTTCTGTAGTTAGATTAAGGACGAATGTGCAAAAGTGTTATAAGCATTTTGAAAATTGGAAAGAAGTGTCAAAATTCTTGGTAAGAGAAATAATTATAGTCTGAGAAGATGCTGGAAATGTGGTGTTTTCATAAATAAGAAGCAGAAGGACCCCAATAATTAATTCAGAGACGACAGGCTTCTCCTTCTTATGAGTTAGTTTCTATAACTGACTGTTGGTAGAAGACAAGAAAGAAAACCAAGCAGAAAAGATCAACATACATATTATAAGGTGAACAAGATATACCTGGCCTATTTTTCAGGAAGTTCCTAGAAGGTAGCAATGCCAGAGCACTATATAAACTCATAAAGCTCAGTAAGGAAATTGGGAAAAGAATCATTTTGTAACAACCAATTCAGCTAGGATACAACACTCTCTCGTCCAACACTTTTAAAGATATTTCACTGTCTTATTTCACTGTGGAAAGAGAATCATGTTGGTCTGTGATAGAAAAAAAACCAGAAGTCTAATAGCACATTTCCAATTAATAAACTTATGAGCTGAATCTTACTTCATCAGATATAGTGTGGCTAGAGTGATGTAGGATTTAAATTGGAATAAATCTGAAATCTTACAATATATGTAAGTTAAACAATTTCTTGATCAACAATAAGGTGACCAACCGTCCTCCTTTAGGGAGGACAGTCCTCCTTTTGTGAGTTATGTCCTCCCTCAAAAAGTGTCCTCCTACATGTCCTCCTTTTCGATATTTGAAGACTAATCTGCAGGGCTTTTTTTTTTCATAGAACGCTCAGAACGGCATTCCGGCACCTTTTTTTGATGGGTTTTTTTAACTTTTACATGAGCTGTGCTACTCCTATTGGCTTTCGAAAGCCAATAGGAATTGCTGCTGAACATCCCAAAACACCCGGCCGGCAAATTTGGCACATGTAAGTTGTCTGCAACGAAGGTGAATTGACAGGAACTTTGCACCCCTCTCTGCTACCCAACTACACCATCTCCTAGTTAGTCCTGAAGATACCTGGAGGAGACTGGAGTGGCAATGGCACGGTAAGTTTTTCTTGATCTCCGGCCCTGCTAGGGCAATAATGGCTGTGGGCACAAGAGGCAGGGGTGGCGGGGCTGCTGCAGGTGGGGGTGTGAGGGGCGATGGTGGCCGGCTGCCCTTGTGTTGTGAGAGCTGCGGGGCCTGCTCTCCATGGGGTTACGCAGGGTGGGCGGTGGTGCTGATGGGGCGGTTGCAGGTGGGGTGTGTTGACAGCGGGCTGCCCCCCCGGGGCCGGAGCCGATGCAACTGGTGCTTTGGGAGCTGCGGGGCCCACTCTACACGGTGGGGCAGCCGTGCTGGTGGGGCGGCTGTGGCGGGGGTGCGGCATGTAAGCATAATTACAATATAAAATGTTATTGTTGCAAATGTTTTTTATTATGCATTTATCATATTATAGCGTATTCTGTATTATTGTTGCAATGAATAAAATGTTTCTTTTATTTAAGATACTTTTTTCTTCAATTTATTTGTGTCCTCCTTTTCATTATAAAAAAGTTGATCACCTTATCATGCTGTTAAAGTCTCATGTTTTCAAAATAGTCATTTTGGTGTCTGCCCTAGGGTATCCTAGGAAGTTGATGTGCTCCGATATTATTTTATCCATGTTTCAAACCCTGATGTCAAATTTGTGTTTTTTAAGATATATTTTAATAAATAATATTGAATACCAAAGTGTGTAGATACACACATCTTTAATTCATATTAAAATTATGTAAATAGTATATAGAGAGTGTTATGTATTTTAGATGGGTGAGCTAAACAAGCAGACAAAGATGAACTTTCTGCAAATAGTTTCTTCTCAGCAGGGTTTTTCTTATAATGTGTCCTTCCTTCCTTCCTTCCTTCCTTCCTTCCTTCCTTCCTTCCTTCCTTCCTTCCTTCCTTCCTTCCTTCCTTCCTTCCTTCCTTCCTTCCTTCCTTCCTCTATTCCAAATTTGTATACCGGTATTTAAATTGACTTTTTCTTTTACAAAACCATGGTTTGATTTGTTAGTAATGAATCAAATACCAAATGACACAGGGAGTTTCTTCTTCATCTTTTCTTTATATTTGTATCTTCTTTCATTGTCTTCATTTCATCACTATCTAAATATTTCATTTTTTGTCTTTCCCAGGAAATTCATGCTTTGTAAATTGAACTGTGAACCAAAATAATTTCTCCAAAGTTTTTTTCCTTATCTAATCCAGTCAGATGTAATAAAATTCAAGTTAACAACACAGCTGCATGAAAAATAGATGTGTAAGATTATATCTAGCATTTTCACATCTCTTAATCCATTTTCATGGGAATTATTTTCTTTTACATAATTTTGCTATTAAAGGGGTGGTAATGGGGAATGTCTGTTAAAAAGGCACATTGATAGCTTGTGTCACAATGCAAGCCCACCCCTTCTATATATATGTATGATAGTGACACACATATACATACAAAAAAAGTGTGGCTCACATTTCAATACCACAGCTGTTATCTTGCCTTTTTTTCACTCTTACAGCCAATACCTCTGCCCATTAATAAATTTTTATTTTTCCAGAGCCCAATTCTTGTTGAGAAAATAAAAACTTTATAACATAAAACTTCAACATTTGCTGAGCCTCATTTATAATTTGCCTGTAAAAATGTCTCAAAAACTACACAAGTTAAAGATTATATGGTTAAATGTACACAGAATTTAGATAGAACAATCCATAAGCAACAATGGAAATTTGAACAGGGAAAATTTTTAGGTACATGTACTGTACATTTAATATCATATTTAGACTCTATTCCCTCAGACAGCAAGATGAGCCACATATAAATTTAATAAATGACGGAAGAAAAAAAAGATGATTTACAGAGTATATTTATTATTGAATTTATTTATTTAAAACTTTTTTATAGCTGCCTGTCTTATACCAAACTCTGGGCAACTCCCAATCAAGAATAAAAACATCATAAAAACCATATAAAAACTATTAAAACCATAAGTATTAAAATTATATTACTTTATTATAGATTTCTAAAATTGAAAATTCATTTTATAAAACTGAGAAAGATAACAATTAGGTCAGATCATCCTTCCATATTTAGTGACAATAATATAAAATCCAGAAATTTTAGAAAATAATTTATAACACAATGAATCAAAAACTAAAAACTGAAATAAAATTTTCTAAAATTTGAATGTCTTTTCAGTCTTCCATTTTCCCATCAAATATTACTATATTTTATGTTTTTATATAGTCTACCAAATTAGCTTTGTACATGCTAAGAGCTGCTAGATTTCTCATTGGATTTCTTTCAGCAGAAAAATGTCAAATTAAAGTTGTGGAATATGCCTCAATGTCTAAAATAACCTCATAGTTGAAAAGCAAATCAGCACAAAATTAATTTAAATTCTACCCACAGGCTTGTGCCATGTCTGGAATTTCATACTTACACAGTAACTTTTTAAAAAATAATAATCAGTCATTATAAAATGACATAAGGCTTTTAAATATAGTACATCAAACTAAATAAATATTATTCTGAGAATCTGTATTTAATTTACTTAATCCCACGAGGCTTGCAACCTTCTTGTTTATTTCTTTGATGGTCTTTTCCCACTGTCTTTTCTTTATCTTTGCTTCTGCTTCTTATTCCTTTTAAAATGTTAAAAAAAATTGAAGGCTAAAGAAGAAAATGAGAGACAAAATGGAGGACCATTTCCATGAGCTCAGCATCCTGCATCTTCTATCTTTTTAATCAGCAAAGGCTAGAACTCTAAGATTCTAACTTAGAGTTTTGAGATCTGATGGATTTTAGGAAGCCTTTAAGACCTTGTTCTTTAGAAGCCCAGAATAAGACTGAAAAGAAGTGAAATTTAAAATTTTATGTAATGAATTAAAGGCAATTTAGAATTATGGACTGATTCAAGGACTAAGCTTATGAGCGAGATGTAAGAGAAATGGGCGATTAATGGAAGATATGTATTAAATTGACTAAGAATGTACTTTTTGAATTGATGGGTTTATCGATATGAAAATTATTATTTTTAATAAGATGATTTGTTTGTTTGATGTCCAATGGATTGAAATGATTAAAGGTTTGATATTATCTTTTAAGCTTAAAAAATAAGAGAAAAAGGGGTGATTAATGGAATATATATATTAAATTGATTAAGAATGTGGTTTTTTTGTTTTTTTTAGAATGATAGGTTTATTTGTAAGAAAATTATTATGTAATTTGAGTTAACCTAATAAGATGATCTGTTTGTTTGATAACATGGATGTGATTAGTTATGAAAATTAACTGGATGAAATTTGAATTCTGTCAAATGGATTGAAATGACTTAAGGTTGGACTTTATTTTGTCACTTTAAAGAGATTGATTGATGGATGGATTAGATACGTATAGGATAGATTAATATTTTATTTTAAATAAGGGATATTAGTGGAAGAAGAAATAAATACGGTCTATGATAAAATTAAGGAATTAGAATATATTTGGAAGGGATACCCGAACTGATAAGGGTTGTGCTTAAAGTTATTTTGATTATGGTAGTGTAAATTTATAAAGCTTTAAAAACAGGTTTAGGTTGAATAAATTTAAGTTAGAATTGGGTTATTTTAAATAAAATACATTACTTAAAGGAAAAAGAGAGGGAATATTTGATGTATTGATTGAATTATGTATATATGTTTTGTTTGCGGATGTTTGACCACCCTAACACCACGGTGTGTTTTGAGTACTTTGTTTTAAAAATCAAAAAAACAATAAAACTTGTCTTAAAAAAAAAGACCTTGTTCTTTCAGGAAGCCTTTGGACAATGAAGTGGATTCATTCTGTTTTCAGTTTGTAACTACAAATGGACCTCATTTAGCAACTACAATCGGGATCAGCAATTTGGTTGTTAAATGAAGCGATTGCTAAATGAAACTATGACTGTACTTATGATCTTACTTCAGCTTTCCTTCCCCTTTTAGACACATGAAAATCATAAAAGTGAAGCTTAGCTGCAAAGTTATTTTTCATCAATTTTATAACAGTGAACGATCACTAAATGAAGCAATCACTGAACAAGGAGATACACACGTATACAGTATGGCCACAAGACACATAAAATTCAGTAGACTTCAGTTACAGTATTATAACTACTGTCTCCATTTTTTAATTTTAGCTTTGGTTTATATTATGATGTCATAATTAGGATTAGTGGATTTATAATGTATTTTGTAATTTGCTGCTTTCATCTTGGTATCTTTCATCTGATAAGGGATGCATATCTCTAAAAGTTACTTGGAATCAAAACATTTTATACATCTAAATAAATAGATAACAACAACAACAACAACAACAACAACAACAATAATAATAATAATAATAATAATAATAATAATAATAATAATAATAATAATAATAATAATAATAATAAAGTTGGAAGGGACCTTTAAGGTCATCTAGTCCAGGGCTTTTCAATCTTTTCACAGATTGTACCACTTTTAGGACATGACAATATTTGAGTACCACCAGTGCTTCGCAAGGTGTCAAAAAGGGGGAGGGAATTTTGGGTTTTACTGATTAGATTCATTTGTTGTTATAGAAATGGCTAGTTTATAATATTATGGAAAAGTAAAAAGTTGAGGTTCAATGTTACTGCATCCTTCTACTGCAACAGAGGAAGTATGTTCTTTTTCCCTTTTCCCCCCTTTCCCCCCTTTTCCTCCCCATTGTGTCCTACTATTTGCTTTTGTATTTTTGTATTTTATTCTATAATCTAATAAAATATTACAAACTGTAGAAAAAAATAAAAGAAGTACCAGTTTTAATTTCTTCTGTGGCTATTCCTTTGCTGAATAGCTTTCCCTTTGCACTGACAAATGTTATGATGAATTCAAACTTGGCACTTTTATGACTTGTGGATTTCAACTTCCAGAATTCCTCAGCCCTCATGGCTGGTTGAGGAATTCTGGGAGTTGAAGTCCACAGGTCTTAAAGTTGCTAAGTTTGTAGACTCCTGAGCTAGCTGGTTGGCCCTTCTGAGCTTTTCCAATCCCTTCTCTGTACCCTTAAAGACACAGGAATCAAGTGCAAAGCAAGAAAATAAAGAAACACAAACTCCGGTTTTTTTTTCTCTTTAAGCTGCCTCAGGGGCGTCACATGTCACAATGTTGCAATCCTTGACTAAAAGGCTCTGGTAATTGCGAAAAGCTTTAGCTTTAAATTAAGGCTATTTACCTTCAAAGAAAACTTTCTAAAAGCCACAGACAGACTCAATTAAAGGGGGTAAAACTAATTACATTTGTTTAAAGGAATTAAACCTTTCCTGATGTCTTTTTTCCCCTTCCCCCATCCAAACCACGTTCTTTTATAGCCTCGCCTCAGCCCCCTTTTCCTTTAGCTCACCTCCAGTTCCAGCTCCAAGCTAAAATGCCAATCAGCTGGAGCCCTGCTGGCTCCTGGGGCTTCTGCCAAGCCCAGACAGTCATGCAGCTGCCTCTCCCTCAGGCTTGGCTCGCTTTGGCTCATTCCCGTCCCCTGCTACACTTGGCTAGCAATTACGTACCACCTGCCATGTGGCAAAGTACCACAAGTGGTACACGTACCACCTGTTGAAAAGCCCTGATGTAGTCCAACCCCCTGCTCAGGCAGGAAACCCTATACTATTTCAGACAAATGGCTGTCTAGTCTCTTCTTAAAGACTTCCAGTGTTGGAGTGTTCACTGCTTCTGGAGTCAGGTTGTTCCACTGGTTAATTGTTCTAACTGTCAGGAAGTTTCTCCTTAGTTCTAGGCTGCTACTCTCCTTGACTAGTTTCCATCCGTTGCTTCTTGTCCTGCCTTCAGGCACTTTGAGAATAGTTTGACTCCCTCTTCTTTGTGGCAGCCCCTGAGATATTGGAATACTGCTATCATGTCACCCCTAGACATACCCAATTCCAGCAACCGTTCCTTATATGTTTTAGCCTCCAGTCTCCTAATCATCTTTGTTGCTCTTCTCTGTACTCTTTCTAGAGTCTCAACATCTTTTTTATATCGTGGTGACCAAAACTGGATGCAGATAAATAAAGGAATCTCTTAGAAAAGTCATTCATAATAAAAAAAAGTAAAATATCAACAACTTCTGCAATGGGACAGAGATGCTGTAGCTGCATGACTATCTGAGGCGCCTTGAGGCTTGCCCCAGTTGGACATTTCAGCTTTATTCCTCGAGAGACCCCGATGCCATAGCACAATACTGCTTTTGTGATATCTCCTCATTCAGAAAGAGGAAAACTTGGAAAAGCAGTGTTTAAGAAGCTTAAATCTGAAATTCCCTTAGTTCTGAATGGTACTCATTCACATTGTGTGTGATTTCACACGTTTATGGGATTTTGATTCTAATGTAATTACATTAGAAAACAAATGACTTTCTGAAGAATAATCAAATAGCAGATTGCCTTATAGCTGGCATTAATCACGTGGAGAAATGGTCAGAAAAATAATTCAGGCTTTTGTGGATTTCACAAAATAAATGCAAGCCAATGATAATGGATAATCAATTTAGCTAGCAATTTTTTTAAATTAAATTTTGGAATATTATGTGCTTTTAATTTTGAACAAAACTTGTTAGGCATAAACTTTTCATAATAAATGACTTGTTTGCTCTGTTTGTTTTGTGTTTTTAAAAAGATTTTTAATAATAGTGTGATTAAAATTGCATCAACTTGAGAAATATCATTTATCAACTTAATATATATCAAGGAAGAAATACTATTCCTTTTTACTAATTTTATTAAAGATTATAATTACAATAGTAAAAACTAAAACAAACTGAAAAAATTAAAAAATAGAAAGAAAAAGAAGGTGTAGAAAATAAAGAACAAAGAAAAAAGAAATAGAAAATAAAGAAAAAATAAGAATATAGTAAAAAAATGAAAAGAAATATATAAAGAAGTGATTTCCCATTTTCATCAGAACAAATATAAATAATTTTAGTAACTTATCACTTCTTAAAATAAAATATTGTTTCTTTCCATATGCCATCTCTTATTTGTAAACAAATACATAAAGCCTTATCATTTCAGTCCTGATGTCAGCAAAAACCCATTAAGGCTTGCCAGAAATAACATATCTATTTTAACCTGGATCAAATAAACTAATTTTATATCTCTTCACTTTTAACAATCTTAATCCCTTCAAATAATGTCAAAGAACTTGATTTCTTTTCATTTTTCTTTGTCCTTTCTCACAAAATCCCCTTATGAGAAGCAGCTGTCTGGAGCATTTGTGGGCCATCTCAAGTCCTCTTTTTGTCCAAAAAGGAATTACAAAGAGCTGCTTTTTGTGAAACTGCCTTCAGTCCACCATTTCTTCTCTAGAAGCCATCTTCTAACATTTCTAATGTACATGCCATGTATGCTAAAATTTATATCTAAGTTCAATTCATGTTAGCCTTTTTAAAACTGATATCTTAATCCACAAGAATTATTCTTCTGGAAATGATCCGATATTATGCCAGGCTTCTATTGCATGCTGTTTTTCCTTATCCACAAAGCTCCATATCTTGTGCATTAGCACAATATTGATTGACCTAAAATACCTGATCACTTTGAACTTAGCTTGATACCTAAAAAGGTAATAATGTTATAAGTTTTCATCTGTGTTCAATCTTGAAGAGAAAGAAATTATTTGGCAATTTACCCTAGTAAAATCCAAGTATTATCTGCAATAGTCAGGGGAGTTATAAATGATCTGAGATACCATTGAGGGAGGTCAGGCACCACTTTACCCCCAATAGAAGAGCAATCATTTTAAGACTGTCAGAGTATAGCTAAATTAAGTGTTTGAAAATAACATCACATTCCACTAGAAAAGGGATGTGCAAACTAACAATACAATTCAAGTGAAGGAATTACTTAGGGGCAATAGCAGATTAATGAAAAGAAGATGAAATCACAAGGCTCATGGGAAGGTGCCTGATGTAGCATGTAATGTCTTCTCCAACATCCTACCAACACCTGATAATCCTGGATGAGGGATGGTACATAAGAGACAAAGAATGAAAGTGTGAATGGGAACTGATTATTAAAAGCATTTAAACAAACCAATTTTTATTATTTAAATTTGGGGCTATCATCCCATACCTCATCTTGCATAAGATTTGAACTCATTTGACATTGATTCCTGAGTAAGACCACATTACTTCTTGACATAAAAAACAAGGGTGTCCAGATTAGCCTTCAAAAATTCTGCAACACAGGGAGTTAGGAAAAAAAAGTAGACATCAAATTTGCCATGAAGCCTTGGCTGAAACAAGATTTTTATTATTTGTCAATATTACGTTCATAATGAAAATGAAAAGGATTCCTACTGGTTGTCCTCCTGTATACTAGCAACTTCTTGATTATATATTTAAAATAACTTATTAATATCCTCTTAAGAACTCTTCTTTAATTCAGTTAATCAGAGATCACCTTCCCTTTCTTTTGCTATTATTGTCCTGTCATCAGATAGCTAATGTCTAAGAAGTTCTTTAAACATAATATATTATTGTAACAAGTATAAATACAGATAGTCCTCAACTTATGACATAACTGAAATTTCTGCTTTGCTAAGTTGTTAAGTGAGTTTTGTCCCATTTTATGACCTTTTTTGCCACAGTTGTTAAGTGAATCACTACAGTTATTAAGTTAGTAATATGATTGTTAAGTAAATCTGGCTTCTCCATTGACTTTGCAAAAGGTATTCATTTGACCTTGGGACACTGTATGAGTCAGTTGCCAAGAATTTTGATCATGTGATCATGGAGATGCTGCAATGATCGTAAATCTGAAA
The DNA here is from genome assembly GCA_034064705.1 of Bothrops alternatus. Classification (NCBI taxonomy): domain Eukaryota; kingdom Metazoa; phylum Chordata; class Lepidosauria; order Squamata; family Viperidae; genus Bothrops; species Bothrops alternatus. Next base: position 19,687,209 of record JARGCV010000589.1, read on the forward strand.
AATGGTCATAACTCACTTTTTTCAGTGCCATTGTATGTTCAAACTGTCACTAAATGAACTGTTGTAAGTCAAGGGCTACCTGTACTATACAAATGAGAAGAACTCCTGTTATCCAGCATGGAATGATGTTTGGACATGATAGTCAAGGACTGCATTATAGTTAGTGAGATGTTTTCATTTTGAACAGAACAATCATTATTATGTTGGGTAGCATATTTACTGTACAACCCATTATTATGGTAAGACATTTCAAATCTAATTATATATGGAACTATTGTAGCAAATGTAATGAGCTAGTTTTAACATCCAACAGAGAATTACCTGGGCTCAGTGATCTTGTCATAAAGAAGGAATGATAACTCACAGAAATTCACAAATTCAAGAATGGAATAGAAGTAATTCTTTACTGAGAGGTAGATATTAATGAACAAGCAGAAGACATCTGTCTTTCAAGAGCTACCACTGCAGCCTTTCCTCAAACTTTGCTAGTTTAAAACATTTACATTTTTATTAAGTAAACGTTGCTAAAACCAATGAATACCTTAACCTTGCAAACCTTAAACTATTACTCTAAAATCATTCAAGATCTTTATTAACTGAATTACATTTTATCTCAGCTTTCTAACCATACAAGACTCAAGGTGTCTTGCAGCAGTTAAATGCCAATTATAAAATAGGTACAAAACTATGCAATTAGAATCATGCATCATTAAAATCAACTTATTATAATATAGCCTCTGATAGTCTTCTACAACTTGTTGGGTCCTACTCTGTTGAAAACCCATAAAAAATTGTAAAAGCTTGCTGACTGAGAATGTCTGGAGATAGTCCAACATATGTGAAATTCATCAAGGGATGATCTATGGAATTTTAAAAAGTGTTGTCTCTGCAAAGTAGTGGAATGAATCTGAATGCTAATCATTTCAAATAGCTAGCTGAAAGCAAGTTCCTGAGACTAGAAATAATTCATGCTTGGATCTCATAAAACAAGAGCCCTGTTTAATGAAACTTTCAGTGATATCTTCTCCTAAACTAGGGATGGAGAACTATGGTACTTTTATAACTTGTGGACTTCAACTCCCAGAATTCCTGAGCCTGCTATGCTTTTACCATTTTTTATGGGGATTCAACAAGAAGTCCACAAGTCATAAAGGAACCATTGTTCCCCACCCCTGTTAAACCTTTATAGGAGCAGAACAATTCTGAAATCAGAGGCCACGATTCACCAAACTAAGTATAACGTCTTCATACCCTTAATTCTAAGATGCTCCTTAGAAGGTAAAATTGAAATGCATTGTCAAAACAACATAACATAATTTATTACTTTCTAGCACAAGTCTGAAGCCTTCTTTTGCTCTTCAATTTATACAAATTATGGGCAACTTATAAATATATTGTTCTATTGGAAATAATTGCTACTATTATTATTTTTTGCTTCCATGTTTTATAGCAGCATCACTATAGCAGCATGATTTTAAAAAGCAAACAATTCATTCAGATGCTAATAGATAACCAAGCCTAGCATGAGTAAAGTAGTGAAGAAAAAGACACACTAGGGATATATTTGATATATGTTGATATTTCAAATGCTCCTGTGGACCTCATGTGATTGGATTATCAAAGCAATCTGAAGACTCAGTACTGAAATGACACTGTAGTGGAAACCCCCACTGGCAGTTAAAAGGAAGAAACAGCTACAGTCACACATTGCTCCTAGAAGCACGAAGCCGAAAGCACCAGCCTGAAGATGACGAATGGGACTTCGTCGAAACGTCGCCAAGACACTTCAAATTCTACGTGGGAGAAAACCCGAAAAACCAAAGACATACATACATACATACATACATACATACATACATACATACATACATACATACATACATACATACATACATACATACATACATACATACATACATATATATATATATATATATATATATATATATATATATATATATATATATATATATATATATGTTTTCTGAGGTTTTCGCGGGTGTTTGTATGTAGGTCTTTTGGTTCTTCGGGTTTTCTCCCACATAGAATTTGAAGTGTCTGGGCGATGTTTCGATGAAGTCTCATTCATCATCTTCAGGCTGGTGCTTTTGGCTTCTGCTTCTAGGAGCAATGTGAGATTTTAGCTGTTTCTTCCTTTTAACTGCCAGTGGGGGTTTAAACTGATTGGCTGGGAGCTCGGCTGTGTTCTGATTGGGTGGAGATGTGTTCTGATTGGTTAGGGGCTTGGCTGTGCTCTGATTGGATGGGGGGTTGGCTGTGCTCTGATTGGATGGGGGAGTGTTCTGTTTGGGTGGGGTCTTTGTTGTGCTCAGGTTAGTCAGTGTTACAAGGGGATTAGAGATGGTGAAGTGTAGGTCTGGTGTCATTCCCCGTGCTATGGACTCGTCTGTCAATAAGGGCGGGTTTCCAAATGGCTGGTAGGCGGGAGGTATCATCTCGTTTGTTCATGCTGTGTGGGCGTTTTTCTACCTGATGGCTTCTCTGATTATTCTGTTATTAAAGTGTTCAGTTTTGGCGATAGTTCTGGTCTTTTTGAAATCAATTTCATGTCCTGTGGCTTTGAGGTGTTGGACCAGGGAAGAAGTTGGTTCCTCTTTTTTGACTGAGTTTTTGTGTTCTTCAATGCGTACACTTATTCTTCTGTTGGTTTGTCCAATGTATGTGGTGGAGCAGGCAATACATGGGATTTCATATACTCCTTGATTTTCTAATTCAATTTTGTCTTTAGGGTTTTTTAGGATGGTGGATATTTTTCTGTTTGTGCAGAATGCTGTTTTGATATTATGTTTGTGAAGGATCTTGCTGATCCTGTCTGTGGTGCCTTTTATGTATGGGAGGAGGGCTTTGCCGTTTTCTTGTTCTCTGTCTTGGATTTTAGTGGGAGTTTCTTTTTGGATTAAGTTGGAAATCTTATTTCTTTGGAATCCGTTGGATGTAAGTACATTAGTGAGAGTGTGTAGTTCGGTTTTTAGGTGTTGTTCGTCAGCTAGGCATTTGGTTCTTGAGATGAGTGTCTTGGCTACGGAGTTGATCTGTGCTGGGTGGTGGTGTGAGAGTGCGTGCAGATAGCGGTTTGTGTGTGTTTTCTTCTGGTAGATGGTGTGTCCTAGGGACCCATTGGATTTCTTGTAGACTAAGACATCCAGGAAGGGAAGTTGGTTATTAGCTTCTGTTTCCATGGTGAACTGTATTTTGGGGTGTAGGCTGTTGAGGTGTGTGAGGAAGTTGTCCAGTTTTTCTTTCCCATGTGGCCAGATTACGAAGGTGTCATCTACGTATCTGAGCCAGAGTTTGGGTTTGTGATCAGATTTTTCTAGGGCTTGGGTTTCAAAGTGTTCCATGTAGAGGTTTGCAATGACAGGTGAGAGGGGTGATCCCATGGGTGCTCCTTCTATTTGTTTGTATTTTTGTCCGTTATAGATGAAGTATGTGTTGGATAGACAGTGGTTGGTCAGATCTAGGATGTGTTTGGGGGGGTTATATTTGTTTTGGATAGCTGTTAAGGCTTCTTTGATTGGCACTTGGGTCCCTGTTTTCATCTTACATTTGTAATCTCTCCCTAATCAATGTGCTGTACCTATTCCCCAGAAATAAATCTAAACTAAAAGTCTGTGTTGCCTAATAAATCTGATAACCACTATCTCTTCCTTTTTTCCCCAATAAGCAAATATTGCTAAGTCAGAGGCATGCCACCATATGGATTCAAAATAACTTGTAAGTTTATATATCTGTCTAATGTATGTAATTTATCCTTACCACAGCAATACTCTGGATATGACAGAAATATAGCTCTTGATCAAGGAGCTGAGAAATACATCTTGACTGTATATTTTCTCTTTGTGATAAGACAACTCATTCTTTCTTTATGTCCTGACAGTTTCCCCAATCTTTTCTTCAAGTTGTATGTTTGGCCTGTTCAGATTAGCATTTTTGGGCAAGACTGTTTCTATTTAGCTATTTGAAATCACTTTTTCAAATCTCTTTTACATTTAATTCTATTACGATAAGAACTCAGTTTGATCAGAGACCATGTCAGCTCTCAAAGTTTGAATTTCCTGGAATTCCCCCACTTCCATTGCTGCAATTTTCCACCACCAGCAGCACAAACAACAACAACAACAACCATAAAGAGGCTTGATAGAGTTAAAACAAGATCCAGCTTCAATCATATGGCACCATATTCACTGAGAATCTCAGTGACTAAAGTAATCAAAATTTTATTGAAACAGGCCATTAGCATCATTCAGATTTGTCTGGATCACTAATGGAAATCACATCAATAACAGTAATTCAATTACAGAACACACAACAATAACAAGATGAGCAAAAATTAAAAGATCTGCATTTCTCACTATTATTTGTTTAGCAATGGTTATGATTTAGTGGGTTTTGCTCTGAAAATATGTCTGTCTTTGTCAGTGATAGTCAATCACTGGAACCTTCAAGTCTTCAAAGATTATAAGTTTTCTAATTCATACAGGGCCATATATTCTTTAAAATGCTGAGTTGCAATTGGGATAAAAAAATTACATTGATGTTAAAGTTAGCATTGAACTGAAGTTTCTAAAAATGCTGAATTAGCCCAAAGGTGAAATTTCCCAATCTTTCAAACTACATTTATTCTCCAATTGTTAGCTGCATTTGAGTCAAAGAGGACTGCTATAATCCTTCACGCTAGTTGGTTCCTGAATCTCAAATCATGTCTAATAATAGTTTATCCTGGCAGCCTACTACTCTCTCTCTCTCTCTCTCTCTCTCTCTCCTCTCTCTCTCCTCTCTCTCTCTCTCTCTCTCTTCTCTCTCTCTCTCTCTCTCTCCTCTCTCTCTCTCTCTCTCTCTCTGCTCTCTGTCTCTCTCTCTCTCTCTCTCTGTCTCCTCTCTCTCTCTCTCTCTCTCTCTCTCTCTCTCTCTCTCTCTCTCTCTCTCTCTCTCTCTTTTCTCTCTCACTCACCCCCACCCAAATAGGGTGAAATGTTCAAATATCCCAATTTTTCCCACCCTGTTACCATTATTGTGGGACAAAGTTATAAAGAAGAGTGTTTCCTGTCCCAAAATGCTTACCTGCTTCCAGCATTATTTGAAACCTTCCATCAATCTAATTTGATGTTCATGTGTATTTTATATGTCTGGAAAACATTATGGTTGGGCTGGATTTAGTTTTTTTTTTTTGAGGATTTATGTCAGTGTTAATGGAGAGTTTAAAGGCTCTAAATTGTATGATTATCCAACAGGTACACCGCAGTCCTCTTTGTTGAAGACACTTGCCTTCCCATGCAAATAGAAAAGATTTAAAAGGAATAGAAAAACTCAAGAATTTCCACAAGAGGGGTTAAAAAACGGTAGATAGGACTGCATGATTGATGCTACACTCCTTTTTAATGTTTGTAATGCACATTAAAAGGCACTGCTTTCAATTACATAGAGACACTTTTTGACCTCCACCAGCAAATGCCTATTCGTACTTTTTGGGGACAGTGGGAAGTCCCTTATCAAACTTTTAAGTATGTTATATACCTGTTGATACAATTTAAACCAAAATTTTAGAGTGTATGAGGAATAATCATTCCTACTAAATATAATTAATTGTACTTAATCTTTAATTAATCAAATCAATTTCACTTTTTTGTCCTAGACTTTCTTGCTCCTTTGAAATGGGAAAATTCAAACATTAGATTTTGGCCCAGCCCATAAAACGTGCTGCTACTGTGATCTATGTAGATGCAAAAAGCTCCCATCTACTGCTATTGTTTCTCTTTCCCCAACCTCTATGTAGCACACGGAAATGTGATGGCAAGAAGACCCTAAAAATAACATTGCATTAACAGAATGATTTATTATGTTCTGTACCGGTTGTGCCAATTTCCATTCTGATGCATCAGGGGATGCCATATCTCATTTATGAGTCACTTTTTTCTCTGAGTATAAAACTAAAGGGAACGTAATGCACCATGTCTAGAAATACAATACATAAGCAGAAGCTCTATAAACTGTGCCTTAACTGTCTGCTCCACACACAGTCGGCGTTAAAACATTTTAGAAATGAAAAGGTTTGAAAGTGTTAGCATGCCTAATTATGTATACGAACATTTGTAGGTTTAACTACCTACACAAGACATACCTGTTGAATAAAGTTGCATCTACTTCTCACCTGTGACCGCAAGAAGGCTGAGAAAAGAAGACTCTGGAGAAAGTCTAAAATGAACTGGGTAGTAAAAATTTGATTGCAATGTACCTGTAATCTTGAGTATGTCAAATCTGGCCACATATCTCCTCACTGGACAACAATGCTGGCTTGTAAAACAGACTTTAGATAAGAGATCCTGGCTTGTAGAAAATAGCCTGAATGTATTTGGGGTAAAATTGGAGCTTGTGACATATTATATAAGAAATTAATGAGAAACAATGTTTATTGTGCATATGTTGGATTTAGAGAGAATGAGTGCTAAAGTAGATAAGATTGAATTATGATATGTGTTACATGAATATAGAGGTGAATTTGGCTGCCGAATGAGATAACAGCAATATATGATTAAAAATGGGTATGTCAGGAAAAACATAAAGATAAATACTGTGAACACAGAGTAATTAAAGAGTGGGTGTGATAAAACCAGAAAAGTCCCCTTTTAAATTGTTTACTACTGCTTACTCATATTCTCTGCTTCCTGGTTGCTTTGCCTTAAACAGTATCATCAATTAAATTCATATATTTTTTATCATTGGGAATACTGTAATCAGTTAACAAGCCTGCAGTATGGTTAAGAACAATATACACAACCAAATCTAAAAAAGCAAACAGTAAAAATAATAACTAGATTGCAACTTTGGTGCCAACCACAACACATTAATCTCATTTAGAAAGACTGTTAATTATTGTTTTCCCTTGTTTTTATGCTTTTGTAAACTACCTTGAAATAGGTAGTTATATGGAAATAAACGTTATATAAAACTATGTAATAAATACATTTATTTTATTTTATTTTTATTTTACGATTTTATACCGCACCCCTCCCGAAGTAAAATTATTAAAAATAAATTAAATAATTTGGCCCAATCATTTAAAAACCCAATACATAATCTAAAAACTCAATCCCCTAAAAACAATTATGGCCTTGTTGGAACCGGAGCTACTATCCCAGGCCGGCTTGTCGGAATAAATATGTTTTTAATTCTCGATGGAAGGAACGCAATTCCGTCATCGTACGGAGTTCGGGGGGGAGCTCGTTCCAAAGTGTTGGAGCTCCCACAGAGAAGGCCCTCCCCCTGGGGGTCACCAGCCGACATTGTCTGGCCGACGGCACCCTGAGGAGACCCACTCTGTGGGAGCATACCGGACGGCGGGTACTGAAGCAATCAGACTGAAGCAATTAGACCATAAAGAGCCTATTGAAAGCTCTGTGTTTATAGCTTTGCAACAAAAGTGAAGAGCTGGTTCTATTTGAATTCTAAAGGGAGACTATTCCATAAGAATATGGAAGCATTATTTTCAGGCTAAGCTTCCCATATTTCCCAAACATATGGGGAATCCAAGCCATCCCTATCCAAGATTGCTCTATTTTGTGTCAATGTACTTTTCAAGTAGTCTTCAAAAGAAGCTCCATGTGAATTTTATCTTTATGATAAGGACACAAAAATCACCATCAGTAGGGCCTCTAATTTCTAGGTAAGACTGCAACTCACCCATTGGCTGAATCTGAGTGAAAGCTCTTATCGCTGTTGATTGATTTGATTTGATTTCTCAATTCATCCCCATCTCAATTGCCTGACTTTAGGTTGCTTCCAACAACAAAAAACTGCAAAATGACAAAATGCCATCATAAACCACAATAAAATATAAAACCACAAAAAAGACTGAAAACAAAATCCACAGCTGAGGTAGCTACATTCAAACAATACTATTGTACAGGCTGTGCTGCATATTCAGACGCACAAGCCCAGTGAATCCAGCAGTAGTCATGAGTCAAGAGAACTCCCAGGTTTTAGACTTTCTGCATTGAGAATGCATCCTCTTCACAGGCATAGCCAGAGCCTCCAGGATCAGGTATTTTCAGGGGAAAAACATGAGAAAAGATGTAGGACTTTAATCTAACAAATAAATACATAAATTGTTGCAGAAAATTTTGCCTGCTCCACATAGATACAAACTTGCCCTAAGTGGTGGGTTTGTTTGTTTGTTTGTTTGTTTGTTTTTACAAAAATATAAAAATACAAAATATATTAGCTAAAAGTTGGGGAGGAAGGGAGCAGGGGGGCGGTGGGATATGGTACAGGTAGTCATCAACTTACAATAGTTCATTTAATGACTGTTCAAAGTCACAATAGATGAAAAAAAGTGACTTATGACCGTTTTTCACATTTCTGACCATTGCCGCATCCCCATGGTCACGTGTTCAAAATTTGTATGCTTGGCAACATATTTATGACAGCTCCAGTGTCCCAGGTTCATGTGATCGCCTTTTTGTGACCTTCTGACAAGCAAAGTCAATGGGGAAGCCATATTCCCTTAACAATTGTGTTAGCCAATTAACAACTGCAGAGATTCACTTAATAACTGGGGCAAGAAAAGTTGTAAAATGGGGCAAAACTCACTTAACATATGTCCCCCTTAGCAACATAAATTTTGGTCTCAAGTGTGGTCGTGAGTTGAGGACTACCTGTATTAGTCTATCAACCCTTTCCAACACGAAGCCCGTAAAAACCCAACTCTTGTTCAGGAGGGTTGGAGTGAACCTCACTTTCAGGAGCAACATGTTCCAAAGGGCAGGGGATTATGTGGAAGAGGTATTCAACTGATGTCTCTTCATTCATTAAAGGAAGACACAATTCTTATTAATTGTATTTTAAAACTTTATCTTGAGAACAGAAGCCCTCAAAGTACAGGGATATGATGTATTAAAATGCATCTGAAAGGACAGACAAGAAATAAGAGTAGAGTTCAGAGTCAAATAAAGGTTTCATTCTTTCAGCTGGGTTGGAATGCTTACTTAAGATCTAAATAAAATAAAATGAGATGGATTTTTGCATTATGGTAATGGCAATTTTTGAAATTTTATGACAAGATTTTTTTTAAATATGAATAAATACAGTATTCTTTGAATCTTCACATGCCATAATAGACTGTGTACAGTGGAATTCAGCAATTTCTAACTATTGGGTAAACAATTCTCCCCCTCCCCTTTTTTTCTTCTCCTCCTTTCCTGCATTTTAATATTATTGCTTTTTTAAAAATGAGTCTTCTGCTCTAACCTTTAGGAAGAAATGAAAATAAAAAATGATCTATCAAAGAGAGTAAATTTTTTAAAGAGTATGAAAAACAGTGACCAAAAGACATTTCCAGACTCCTGAAATCTTACTATTTGATTCAATAAGACTAAGAATACAGATATTTGCCACTGTAGCAAACTAAGAATTTAGTACACTTCCTGAAAGATTAAATTCAGAGCATAGACAATCATAAAATTATACTGTTAATCAATTATTTGCCTTGCTTCTCAATGTTAAGAGGACTAATGCATTTATGTATTACTTATTTAATGACAAATCTTGAATTTGTATGACTTAAGAGTTATCTTTGATACACAAAGAAGAAATTAATTATGTTGCATTAACTAAAATTTATTTAGGTAAAAGGAGTAATAGATAACTTGAAAGACAATTAACTAAGTTTCTTCTGGATAAGTTCACATTTAGCTACACAGTTCCAGGAATGGAAACACTCCTCTTTTAGTTTCAGATACTGATGATAGTAACTTTATTAATCCTTTCAGCAGATCAAAATAAAATTAATGTGATATCTATAACACTAATCTTTAAAAGTCTCAGGAATCCATTTTAATGTTAACCAATTTGAATTGTTTGGCTACATTCTGCTTTGTGCTAAGATGCTTTTGGACTTCTAGATATTTTAGTGGATATGCATCCATGTGGAAATAATTTTTAAGAGATGTATACTATACCATATTAAATTGTCACATTACAAAAACAACAAGAGAGGTTTATAGAAGCAATGAACTAAATTGACCATTCTCTATGTTAGGTTTCTTTCAGTTATGGTTTCAAGAATTTCTGGATCCCGAGATCAAATGCTTGATGAGTTAAGTAAACAGAAATAAGATATTTAATGGGCTCCACTCATTAGAGGGGTTGTTAATTAGAGTTGTACTGAACCTACATCCATTGCACATATTTAATTGTTCCAGCCCAACTTATGTAAGTTTACTATGAATAATTGCAGCAGGGAAGAAGATAATTATCTTTATTTAGAGGTCTAAGTGAAGGTGTTTTTGCTACAGTGATGAAACTCAAATCACAATAGTTATGAGCTACTTGATGTATACTACTAAGAAGCAGAATCAGTAGCATGTATAAAAACATGGAGTCACCTTAATATAAATAGCATATGCACATTGATTTTATCTTCTAATTTTCTTAGAAGACAACACCAACTTAATCTGGATTACTTTATTTTGTCCTTAGAATTATCATGTGAGGTAGCCTCAGTGTAAGGCATAATAATTGCCCTGAACAAGTATGAGCTTCATACTGTATCTTTAATTTTAGAATTTTAAAACTTATTGTCTATAAACTCTCCTAGAAATAAACAGTCATGCTGGAAAAGTATGATTGTGATATTTAATATATCCTGTTGAAAACAAACTGTGAATTTAGGTGACAGTAACTTTAAATGGATAATACTTCTTTGATCAAACCAATAAAATAAATCTATAGAAGATCTCAAAGTAGAGTAGGATGGAGTGGGAGAGCTGTAAATGATCTTCTCAATGATTTCCCATAATTCGAACAATGTTGTGTTCTCCTTCATAGAGCAACAGTGACATTATGTGTCTAGTTGAGTGACAAAAAAGATATTGCATTTTATAATAAGTCAGATACTGACTTATTGATGAAAGCAAAAGATGATAAAATATCAAGAATTCCCTTCCTTCCTTCCTTCCTTCCTTTCTTCCTCCCTCCCTCCTTCCTTCCTTCCCTCCCTCTCTCCCTCCCTCCCTTCCTTCTTGAGTAAGTACTATAGCACTCAAAGACCTTTGTGTGTGTGTCAACAAGAAGACTGATAATATCCACACTATCTACATGTCCACTTCCATCATTAATTGTTGTGGCTTTAAATCATAATATTTTAGACATTTCTACCAATAAAAGAGAATATTTGTAGCTCAGGGTTGAACGTGGGATTCCTGGTACTCTGTGAACAAAGCTCAGAGAGTACCAAGGACCCTACATATCTATTTCTCTAGCAATTTTTAAAAAACATTTTGTGTATTGTGGATGCGGTTTCTATCTTTTGCACTCTTTTTTCATAATTTTATATATCCAAATTGGATCTCAAATAATTTTAGTGTAATCTTAAATTAATTGTGTCAAAGCAAATTGAACTGAGTTGTGTTGAGCTGAAAAGTGGTTGAAGCAAAACATTTAACTTACCCTCAGAAGGTTTCAGATCCAATTAATTATACCTGTGTTTTAAACATTTTTGGAAGCAAGTGATGGGAAATACCTTTCTACAGGAAAACCTGTATCATTATTGTCAGAGTAGAAAGTACTGCATGGATGAAGAAGTAGCTTGTTACAGTATAAATCAGCTACAGTATAATGAGATATAGCAAGAGCTGAACCTTTAAGAACTACATCACTATACATATAGAGCTCAAAAAGCCAGGACACTCAGGAGATAATAGGTACAACACGTGTTTCCTTCACAGATTTATTATCTCTGAATTTTTAGAACTGAACACAGATGTCTACAAAAAGTTTCAAAGGTTTGAATTTTCCAGAGCAAACATGAGGATTTCTTTTCAAACTCAGTAGGAAAGCATTATCCTCCACTGTATTTGTACAAGTCATGGAATGTATGCGACTGGTTGCTGGAAAGAAATAAAGCAGGGTGGAAATATTCTGCAATTTAAAACATTTCTGAAGGGCAGAAGAAATCCTCGGTCTCATTCGGGATTGTTTAAATCTAAAAGTGAAAAGGCTTTTGAAAAGTTAACATTTGTCTTTGTCCTTTCCCCCACAATTCCTCAGTTCATTTCTGTTGTACTTAATGATGCACATGGTTCACAACTCTCTCTCTCTCTCTCTCTCTCTCTCTCTCTCTCTCTCTCACACACACACACACACACACACACACACACACACACACACACACACACACACAGAGAGAGAGAGAGAGAGAGAGAGAGAGAGAGAGAGAGAGAGAGAGAGAGACAGAGACAGAGACAGAGACAGAGACACAGACACAGACACAGACACAGACACAGACACAGACACACAGAGGCACACAAACAGACACAGTGTGCACCTTGCAATCAATGGCCAATATAAACAATAAAATAGGTTCTGAATTATATTCTTCATTTTATCTCTACAATTTCTCATTCCATTGGATGGAATAAATGTGCTTTTAAAAGGTGTTTTGAAGGAAACTTCAACATAATTTTGATGAAATCGTCATGGATAGGATGCAGTGTTCCTAAAAGGAGACAGATTGTCCTAATTTCATTGTACATTCATCTCTTCAACAACTTTTCTGACTTTCCATACTTCAATTATATCCCAACAGAAGCTATGATAAAGGCACTTTCCCCATTTGGGGTGTTTGCTCCAAGATTGGGAGGTATGAGCAACCAATAAAGTTCTGGATAGATATAAAAATTAGAAACAGGTAAGAACAACACTAATGATGGCAGCTTCTGTCCCCTCCAACAAGAAAATAAGCTTCAAAATACCTTAAGAGAAATTTAAAAATACATTTGCAAGTATCCTGAGAGTAAGGTAAAAAAGAGGAGCCTGTTTTGCAAGGCATATTTCAAGACAGCATTAAATGAAAAACAAGGACTCAACGCATAGCATCCCAAGGAACCAGTGCAAAGATCGTAAAAACTTTGCAATAGTGGTGAATGCCTGTATCTCAAGTGTAGGATTAGTCAGAAGATTCGTTCTGACTCAGACATCTCCTAAACTCTGCTGAAGATGTTACCTACCTTGGTAATGAAATGTATGGAAACCAACCCACAAGCTCGGAGAATGAACGTTCACCTTCATCTTAAAAACTACAAGGAGTAAAATGCACAGTGCCTGAAAGATATGGAAATAGGACCAGAATTAACTTAGAGCAGCGGTTCTCAACCTGTGGGTCGCGACCCTTTTGGGGGTCGAATGCCCGTTTCACAGGGGTCACCTAAGACCAGGGCTTTTTTTCTCATAAAACGCTCAAAACCGCGTTCCGGCACCTTTTTTTGATGGATTTTTTTCAACTTTTCCATGAGCTGTGCTACACCCTCTATTCTATTGGCTTTCGAAAGCCAATAGAATAGACTCTATTGAATAGACTCTTAATCTATTGGCTTTCGAAAGCCAATAGGAATTGTCCAGACCTGGTCATTAATGGCTGTCTCTGCACTGCAGAGCACGCCAAAAGACCCAGCCCGCAAACGTTGCATTTGCAAGTTATCTGCAACAAAAGCAAGTTTGCAGGAACTTTTCATCTCTCCCTGCTGAGCAACCACGCCATCTCCTACTTGTAAATAAAAGAGGACCAGGGGTGGGAGGTGGGGAGCAGCACTTAATTCTGCCCTGCTTCAAAAGTAGAGTCCATGTGCACTCCTGCCTCGTGCTCACCCGTGTCAGCCAGGCTCTCCAGAGTCGCGCTGCAGCTGGTGCTATGGGAGCTGTGGGGTCCACTTTACATAGAGGGGCTGCACGGGGTGAGCGGCGGGGTAGCTGCAGGCAGGGGTATGGGGGTGGGGGAGCGGTCCGAGCCAAGCTGGGTCTGGACCACTGCTGGCACTGCCACTGGGCTGCTCCGCTGCTGGCTGAGCTGAGCTGTGGCACCGAGCCGGTCCCCACACCTCCTGGTTGCCCAGCTGCACTCCGCCCCCGGCTGCCCTCCACACTGGAGCTTCCCCCCATGCCACCTAGCCCACCTCCCTCACCATCGAAGGCCGCCCCGGCCGGCCTCCACAACGGAGCATCCCCTGTGCCACCCAGCCCACATCCCTCATCATCGGAGGATGCCCTGGCCGGCCTCCACAACGGAGCTTCCCCCGCACCACGCTGTCCACCTCCCTCATTGTTGGAGGCCACACTGGCCGCTCTCCACAACGGAACTTCCCCCCGCGCCACCCGGCCCACCTCCCTAATCGTCAGAGGCCGCCCCAGCCGGCCTGCACAACAGAGCTTTCCCCCGCACCACCCGGCCCACCTCCCTCATCGTCGGAGGCCACCCCGGCCAGCCTGCACAACAGAGCTTCCCCCCGTGCCACCCGGCCCACCTCCCTTATTGTCGGAGGCCGCCCTGGCCAGCCTGCACAACAGAGCTTTCTCCCGTGCCACCCGGCCCACCTCCCTCATTGTCGGAGGCCACCCTGGCCCTCTGACGCCCAGCATGGCCCTGGGGCTGGCAGGCAGGAGCGGCTGCTTCCCGGCTTGCCGGGCTCCAGGCAGCAGGGAAGAGGGCGATGCCAGATGGGCCGGGAGGGGAGAAGCAGCACCTTCTGAGCAGGAGCTGGTGCTCTGGCCGCACCCCTCTCGTGTGTGATGAGTTGGGGAAGGGTTTGGCGGTGAAGGGCTGTGCAGTGTGGAAAGGGGCTCCCACGATCTGCCACTGCGATGGCACTCAGGAGGCTGGAGGGGCAGGCAGGTCCCGGGGGCAGCTGGGAGAGCGCAAGAGGTGCCAGGATGAGGATGGGGAGCTCCAGACTACCATCCCCAGCAGCCCTAAAAAGCACTGGAAGAGTGGGGACTGCTGGGAGTTGCATTTCATCACCATTTGGGAAAACATGACTCTCCAAAGATCCTTCCTTCCTTCCATCCATCCATCTCCTTCCCTTCCCCTTCACTCTCTCTCCTTCCTTCCTTCCTTTCCCCTTCAATCTCCTTCCTTCTCCATCTCCTTCCTTTCCCCTTCAATCTTCCTTCCTTCCATCTCCATCCCTTCCCCTTCAATCTCTCTCCTTCCTTCCTTCCTTCCTTTCTTCCTTCCTCCTTCAATCTTCTTTCTTCTCCATCTCCTTCCTTTCCCCTTCAATCTTCCTTCCTTCCTTCCATCTGCATCCCTTCCCCTTCAATCTCTCTCCTTCCTTCCTTCCTTCCTTCCTTCCTTCCTTCCTTCCTTCCTTCCTTCCCCCTTCAATCTCCTTTCTTCTCTATCTCCTTCCTTTCCCCTTCAATCTTCCTTCTTTCCTTCCATCTCCATCCCTTCCACTTCAATCTCTTTCTCCTTCCTTCCTTCCTTTCCCCTTCAATCTCCTTCCTTCTCCATCTCCTTCCTTTCCCCTTCAATCTTCCTTCCTCTTCCCTCCCTCCCAACATTTTTGAGCAAGGAAGAGTAAGCTTCTCCAGCGAGCATTGCTTTATTGTTTTTGTAATTCATCACTATGCTTTCATTATGTTCAATTCGTAACAATGAAAATACACCCTGCATATCAGATATTTACATTACTATTCATAACAGTAGCAAGATTACAGTTATGAAGTAGCAACGAAAATAATTTTATGGTTGGGGGTCACCACAACATGAGGAACTGTATTAAGGGGTTGCGGCATTAGAAAGATCGAGAACCACTGACTTAGAGAAACCCATTTCAAGAAGCAAAGAATTTGATGGAAGCATCTCTATAATAGCATTTCACAATGATCTCAACAGGGATCAGGATTGCTCAAAATGAAAAAAATCTTCAAATACTGAAGCCTGTTTTGAATTCATCCTATAGGAGGCAACTGCAGTGTGGAGACTATTTTGCAGGAACATGATTGTCTTAGGAAAAATAGGGGATGTGAATTAGTTTCAGTTATGAAGCCTTTCTTAACAATTAATGAGTATAGTGCTTGGAATTAAAGCTTCTTTCTACTATAGAAATAAAACAAGGGGATATTTTTGGTAAAACAATGTTTACAAAGTTTGTTTATTCATGTTATAAACTTCACTCAGGCCCATCTCTATTGCAAATCACTTTTCCCTAAGCACTTATTTGGAGCATTTCCATTGTGCAGTGCATAAAATAAGCATGATAACTCTTCATATGCTGGAATTTTCTATGTCAAGGAATAGCTCATGGTGCTTTGCAGAGAAGGACCTGATTTTGAACACTGTTAATCATAACATAGTGATATAATTCACATTGTACTTGTCATTCTGTCCTCTGGTCCTCTTTATGTTATACTTCATTTCTGCAGAAACATTGCCAAATAAAATGAGCTGTTCTTAATTTTTAAATAAGCAGATGTTCTCTGTCCTATTTTGTTTTTTTTTATTTCAGGGGATTAATACATTCTACTTTTCACTCCCTATAACGTCGGAAAACTTTTGTATTTCATTTCAGAACTGACATATGCACAGTATTTTGAGTTCTTAGCATAAGAACTTTCCTTATGACCAACTATACATATTTACGCATGCACACACACACACACACACATACACACACACACACCATTAATGAATGTTAATTAAACCATCAGAAAACATTAATGAACCCCAGTGAAACAAGAAAAGTTGCAACTGTATTAGTATATCCTTCTTCTATATTATATACTGTGCCTTAGTGAACATGAGTCCATTCCTTCGTTAGAGAAAATCCAGCTATGCAGCTGTTAAGCAGAAGAAAGAAGAAAGAGCGAGATGTAACCTAGGCAAGAATTTACATTGTTTAAATATTTTTTCTACATTGTGTAGAAACATTTGATGGATAATTAGCATAGATGTCTCAAATGGAATGACTACTGGCTTTTCCTTCTTTAATCCCTTAATGTACCACAGTGGCCTAGAGGTAAAGATGTTTTCCTCCCCTTTGGAAAGTTGAGAGTTCAATCCTAGGCAGTGGCAGATGTTTTCTATCAGAGCACAAAGAGACAATATCTGTTGCAAACTCCATGCAGTTGTCAGCAAGGGCATCAGGCCAGTAAATGCTCAGCTCCATTCAGTTGCCCCAACTCCACCCCGAATAAAAGGATTAAAGGGTCATAAAAAGAAAAAGAATCCCTTAATGTACATAGTGGTAGCAGAATAAAGATGGAAAGAGGAGACACTAAGTAATCTCTCCTCTATTCTAACAGTGGAAGAAATTTTTCAGTGGACTCAGATAATGCATCCAATAGTGAACAAATTGCTAGAGAAAGTATCTTAAGACACAACACTTCAAAATAGAAAGTTTTTTAAATCAGGTATTTTTTATATTATATCTATTCAAAGCAGTAATAATTTTATATTCCGCTGACATGAATAAATTCCAGATTTCATCCAAAATGGAAAGAAGACTCCTTGATTAAGCCATTGGATGTTTTCTTGAAAATGGAGTTCCAGTTCTAGGAGAAACAAAGGCTAATTGATAGACAATTTAGGCAAAATACAGATTTAATTTCCAGTTAGTCTTTAATACCAGCTGAAATTATACCAAAAATAATTGCTAATTAATGTATGCTGAGGCATTACATTACTTTCAGTCAGTTCAGTTCTTATTTTTGTTAATTAATTTAGAAATGAATTCTGACCTTAGTAAATCTTTAGATAGCATAATTTATTTTTTAAAAATCAGTAAGGAGATCAAATTAAAATGTTAACATCTAATATTATTTATTAATTAATATAATTTATATAATATTATGAAATGGTTCATTGAAAGAATTTGTCTCAAATGTGCAATTATGATGACAATATATCAAATGAAAAAGGGTAGAGTATTTTTTTTTAAATTGTTTGCCATGGAAGACCATTTGTCTCATCATAGGCACATCAAAATGAGGATAAAAGAAGTAAAATAAATAATACTCTCTGTATAATATACTTCAGTACATTATTCAGTAGTTCCTGTCCCACATTAGTTTTAGGTATCAGTATATAGTAGTAGTAGTAGTAGTAGTAGTAGTAGTAGTAGTAGTAGTAATAATAATAATAATAAAAGTTGGAAGGGACCTTGGAGGTCATCTAGTCCAACCCCCTGCTCAGGCAGGAAACCCTATGCCATTTCAGATAAATGGCTGTCCAGTCTCTTCTTAAAAACTTCCAGTGTTGGAGCATTCACAGCTTCTGGAGACAGGTTGCTCCACTGATATATATAGTAAACTGCAATAACTATTTTCTTCTTGAGGTTCCTTCTGGGAAAGGAATCCATACCCAGTGGAAAATAGATACAATCTCAAAGTTAAGGGTAGTATGAAATCATAAAATAATTTCAGTTCAACTCATTAATAATTAAAGTCAAAAACAGTGTAATGATATACATGCAGTATTTTTAATTTTAAGAATATGATTCTGATTTATGTTGAAATGAATTTAATTCTGCTTAAATAATACATATTACCAATAAGGAAGACTCCATGGTTGAAATGTGACTGGCAGTTGGTTATAGTCCAAAGATGATTAGATTTAATACTCTCTCTCGTAACATAGATGCTTTCTTGTAAATAATCCATGTTTAATTTTAAGTATCCTTTTTAAAAATGTTTGTTTAAATAACTGTTCTGATATTTTTAAAATATAATAAAATGTATTTGATATGTTTATTCTTATTTTTTATTGTCACTTATATTTGGAAGAAGAGTGCCTTTGAAATATTTGTGCATATATGCCCTTATTGGAGACAATTTGCCATCTCTAGATTCCATTATCAAACATTTGAAACTTAGGAGAATGGAAACATTTTCCCTCAATTATGAACATGAACATACTGTAGGTTTCTACTTCTTACTACAATGCTGAAATAATATTAAAATCCCAACTTTGTATGCTTGCTTCTCAAGACTGAACACAAGTACATAATTCATGGCCTTTTCCTTGTGTCATCACATATACATTATAGTCCTAGTCCCCCTTTCCCCAATCTAGAAATTTCAGGGAACTTGAACCAGGGCAGTTTAAGTCCAACCGATTCACAATAATGGTTCCCTTGGAACTTCAATTGCTTGACTGATAAGACATTAAGACCTAATGCACTGAAAACTAAAGTTAAATGTGACAATGAAAAAGTTAAGGACATGATAGCTAGGGAAAAAGTAAAAAAAACTCTGTAGTGCTGCCTTTCCTTGGTGCCCTAAGCGCATGTTTATTTTGTTTAATGGTATGTCTGATATGAATGCTAAAGCAAAAGGAACAATATTGAGAGTATCTTTTAAGACAGCCAGAGTCACTTCACATATTTTAAATTTCATATTGCACATTGTTGCCCCTTGGCAACAATGATCAACCTGCTGAACGAACTCTGAAGAATACATATACTGACAGGTATTCATTCTTTCTGGATAGTTCCATCAAGATTAGCAATAGTCTTTTATCTGCCTAACAATCAGGAACTGAACTCAAAGAAAATCTCTTTTGCTGTATGTTTCCTTCATTGGTATTGCATCACTTCTGTCTAGCAGCCTTTGGTTTATCTGCCTTGTTTGCAGCATGCAGGAAAACAGGAAAGGTTGCTTGAATCCAATAAATGGACACATCAGAAACTTCTCTGGACACTTGATTCTCTACAGCAGGAGTGTCAAACTGCCAGCCCGCAGACCGGATGCATCACGAAGAAACTGCGCCCACCCCATTGCTGGCAATGGGGAAAAAGTTCCGATACATTGCATGACGTCACGTGACATCACGAGTTTGACATGTCTGTTCTACAGGGATTATGTTTGTAAAAGAAACTAAGTGATGGGACTGAATCGTATGTAGTCTTATCTAAACCAACTTTGAAGGTAAATAGTTTAGATTATAAACCATGAATGTGGCTCCTAAATATGCCAACGCTCCTCTCTTAAATAATAGTAATTAATCTCTAAGTTCAAAAAAAGAAAAAGACTGCATAGAAAAGTAAGTATCTAATAACGTCGTTCTAGTAACTTTGATTATTTTTAGTGGCTAATCATTCAAATCCATATCCTTGTTAGTGATAGTATTCATGTATCACTATAGTACATTCAAAGTTTCTACTAAAAAGGGGGAGAAAATGCTCATTTCAAAGTTTAAGAATCAGAGACTTTTTCACAGGCTGGGAAAAAAAAGAGGCTTTCACTTAATGCTTGCCATTACAATAAAGAAAAGCTATATTACGTCATTACCCCTAAACATACAGCATTCCCTACTAAACGTAAGATCACAATTCAACAGTTTGTTTGGCACATTTTGACCAGTATGTCCCAAGTATTCACAAAGGCCAATTTTGTTCTAAACATGCTCAGGCTGTTCTAGTTTCCTGTTGCTGTAGGTTTCCTTCACTGGTATTACATCCCTTCTGTCTATCTGCTTTTGGTTTATCTGCCTCATTTTTAGCATGCATGAAATCAGGAAAGGTTTCTTGAATCCAGTAAATGGACACATCAGAAACTCTAATCTGTGTGCTGTAAAAGAATATCTGGTGCACCAATCAACTGTTTGGCAATTAGCACAGCAGCGGTAGCAATGGAGCTCACAGTGACAGTGATGTAAGGCATTGGAGGTGCCCAGCAGTGCATTTTCTGGTGTAGTGGCAGCAGTGGTTAATTTACTGATTTTAAAAAAAAAAAATATGATGGGCCGTGTAAGGCACATGGATTGGCTACATACACCCCACAAGCTGTGTGTTGTACAGGCCTCATTTAGAGAAAGCGTATGATAAATTGAATAGCTTTGAATTATGGAATGTTGTATCCAAACATGAAATTGGAGGTTGGTTCTGGAAGGTGATAAACGTGATAGAAATTATACATTAGAAGAAATAGAATATTTATCAGAATATTTACCTTCTAGCAAGCAAAGTCAATAGGGAAGCCAGATTCACTTAACAAGCATGTTACTAACTTAATAACTGCAGTGATTCACTTAACAACTGTAGTAAGAAAGGTCATAAAGTGGGACAAAATTCATTTAACAACTGTCTCATTTAACAACATGCATTTGGGGCTCAACTGTGGTTGTAAGTCAAGAACTGCCTGTACTATGATTCTGTTGGATGATGTGTGCAATTAAATCCTTGCATATAACGAAGAGAGTTCAAGATTCCCAACCGCAGTTCAGTATTAAAATATGCAAAAATGGCCACAATATACCCTGTTCACATGAAACAATTTCTTCCTGAGGAGTGTGATCAGTTCACAACAATCATCAACTTTTCTTGGAGCCGATCAAATTGAAGAACTGAACTACCCTTTCTTAATTTATTTTGATTGATGAATAATAAAGTCAGGAAATCACCTATTCTATAAACATCCTGCTCAGTTTGATGAAATATATTTATGCAGGTGGCAGAAGCTGGATGTCCTTGGACTGATGAACTAAGGAGAGATAAACCTTATTACCAGGATTGTAGGTTACAAAAATGTCCTGGAAGAAGTGGTGCCAAGCCACCTCTGCCCTGATGCAAAAAAAAATATATATGGTTGTACGTAACTACATAGGTACCATAATTTGAACTTGACTGTTGAGATTGTCTTATCTATTGCAGAGATTAGTGAAATCTTATTTTATGAATCATGATGACTACTGTAAGTTATTTCACTAAAATTACTTGAAAAAAGAAATGCCAACTCTGCATGAGGGTCACTTGAACTTCTTGTAACTGAAAATCTGGGGAAAAATATATATCTGGGTTATTTAGCAAGAAACTTGATCAAACTCAAGGTCTGTGATTCAGAAATTCCTCCACACTCTGAGAAAATAAAATAAATAAATAAATCCCCTAATGATTATGTTGTTGTTTTTCAGTGAATAAGATGAAATTTACAGAGAAGAAAAAGGTGAGTAGTCAATTTCATTAATCTTGCTGCATAAGTATAAAATGCCTCCTATAATCCTTTTTTTTTCAAAATAATTTTCCCTTCCCTCTTCTTTTTCCTCCTTCCCTATTCTCTGTAATCAGTTCTATCCTTGGTATGCAGAAAAATAAAGTGACCTTCATTGCCATGAAGATGAAAAAAGGATTATTATATAAATGGTGCATCCTGATTTATTTTTTTTTGAAATGTCAGTTGAAAAAGGTCTCTTCCAAACAGCAAAATATCTTACTTTTACTGTTTATGTTTAGGACTCTGATTTTATTCTTTATTCTGCCATCGAAGTACATTCATTTCCACCTCTTCTAATATTTAATACTGCAGCTGACCGGGAGGGGTGGGGAGAGAATGCAGAGATCTTGTTTTCCTTCCATGCTACCCTCTCATTCCCCCCCCCCTTTCCTACAGGATTCAAATGACCCATCATTTGAAGAATGAAACATAACAGATGCTTTAATTTACTTTAAAAGGAGAAAAACAACCCACTTCTGTTATGTGATAGAGGCAAACATGTTCAACTGCATAAAAGAAATTTAGAAACCCTGTCCCTTTGAAAGAGAGTACTCATTTTTTGTTGAATGTGAAATATAAATACATTTGTATGAATCATAATGAGTCAACAGAAGTAACAAGAAGAGTTACATCAAGTAACCACAGCAACTGACCCCCGTTTACCAACCTTACTGTTTCAGCAACAAGAAAGAAATAATAAATTAAACAGATGCTGTTTCAGAAAGACAAAACTACTTAATTGGTCTTCACTTTCCTACACTGTAAATAATAAATCACAGTGCTATGGACATGACCTCCCTTTCTGTTATCAAGCCTGATCTTTTCCAACTGGAGGACCAAAACTAACAGTATCCATGGTAGCAGTGTCAGCATCTCAGACTTGCAGGCAAAATGCAGGCTTCTGAATCAACAGACATAATTCGGGCAGAGCCCTGCACATCTGGCTTTTCAGTTTGGTCTTTGTGCTGCAGATCTAGCTATATCACTCTTTTGTTTGAAAGACAACAAGAATGACAACTAGTTGTCCTGATAAAACTAAAGCCATGAATTACACAGACAACATGCCAAATATTTTCAACAGTGAAAGATGGAAAAGGCTTTTTTTTGGTAAACAGATATAAATATTTCAGACAAGAGAAAGAAGATAGTCAAAGCTGGCCACTTGGTTCATTTTTTTATTTGTACAAATGTTATAATGTATTAATTGATACCTTTATTTTTCTCCAGTGATTACTGACTAATTCTGTAAAAAGAAGAAACAGTAAAAGAAGAAATTTATTTCTGTCAAAGAGGTGAAGAAGGATACATCACTCTTGAGCACTTATTTTGGGTTGGATAAATCTTCAAAAGGGTGCTTCACTTTGGCAAAAGTGCCTTTTGCAGCTGCTCCATTAAGCTCTTGTGGCCTCAGTTTTGAGAGTGAAGCCCCACTGAAGAAGAAAATGGAGAAGAGGTTTTTCTAGTGGTGCTTCCTGAAGTAAAACTATCAAAACTGGAACAGAGATATTTGGGGCTATCCCTCCAGAAGTCCTGTAATCAACACCTATAAAAATGGGATGAGGCTTTGTTCCCATGGCCACAGCTGCTGATATGCGTTTTTATGCCTTTTTAAAATCCTCCTCCACAGATCTTGCCTATAGCCTTGGCATGAATTGAAGGCTTTCCAAGGTGGACAGATTCTGCACTGATTACATCTTGCCATATGCTAAAATACTTCTATTTGGGAAACTTTATTCTTCATTGAGGAAGAAGTCAGAAAGAAGGTTTGTCAAGCAACAAATTGCTTTATTGAGGTAAACTCTATCTCCACTTCATTTGATTGAAGAGAATCATGTCACTGACTATGATTATCAGGGCAAAACTAAGTTACTTTGCAGTGGATCAGCATGGAAAAAATTCTGGGTTTGTATATTAGTAGGCTATGAAATAAAAACTGTAACATAGTTTAAGGAGAAAAGGTTCAAAAATAGGCATGTTTTACTTCAGTCCTGACTTTTCATTCAGACATCAAGGCAATATGTTTAGTGCTATCTCCCCCACCCCATTTTAACCATAAAACAATCCTTTGAGGTAGGTTGGCTTGAGAAAAACTGACCCACAATCAGCCAGGTATCTTCTCCAGTTGAGAATAAACTAGCAGCTGACTCTTCCAAATGTCAAGCCAATGCCTTGATCATCGCACATACTGCCTCTTGACTGGTAAGAAATTACACAGCATGAGGCAGCTACAGAGAAAGTATATTATGATGGTACCAACTTACTTGTTTTCACTTATGGTGAAGATTGCTTTAGGAGGACTGCAGAGAAAAGAAGGACTTAAAGTAAAAAATGCAGAAAAAGGCAATGGCAAACCACTCTGGTATTGCTGTCAAGAAAACTGCACATCCCTATTTATGAAATTACCTGGAGTCAGACTTGTCTCAAAGGAGACATATAAGCTTTTTGTTGATGCTACAGAAAATCTTGCCAAAATATAAAGTTAAGGAAATAAACAATAACAGAATATTGGCATCTGCAGTTGTTAGAATGTGGTAAAAAGAATTTCAACTAGAGTTGAAAGTGACTATAGAGATCATCTACTTCAACTTCCTGCTTAGTGCAGACTTTGACTGAAAACCCTTGGTAAAGGCAAATTCACTGCTTCCTGTGGCAGGATTTTCATCAACTAAAAACATTTTTTTAAAGACATGCCTTTCAATTTTATGTTGCTCTAAAATAGTATATTTTAGTTACTTTTGCTTGTTTTTAGCTAATTTTAGTTAAAATAAATATACTGGATTACAGGAGATGCAATAGATTTTTATTAGACTTATTAGATATTTTTAAATTTAATCATAACTTCATCATGCTAACCTGGAGGCAAAAGGTGTAAGCAAAAGATTCTTACTGGATTTGAATTACTTGGGGAAAAGGGAGGCATGTGATGGTATCAGACTGGTTTTCCTTTTTTTCAACAAAATCTGCTAAATAACCAAAGGTAGAAAAACATTTTATATGAAGAAATCTGCAGTAAAACAAATTTCTGCAGCCCTGAATCACCTGAATTGGACCTTCAAACAGAATGGGAAAAATAACAGCTGCTAGATCTTTCATTTTCACTATCTGTCAGGGAAAAGCTAGATTACAGGTGTCAAACTTGCCACATCACGTGACGTGTCACAAAGTATCGCGACTTTTTTTGCATTGCTGGAGCTGTGGTGGGTGTGGCCTCTGCATGATGCAACTGGCCAGCAGGCCAGCAGTTTGACACTCCTGAGGTAAATGAAAATCTGTCTCACTGTGTATCTCCAATACAACTTGCTGGCTCACCTGCTAACCTCAGAGGAAATAAAAATAAGATGCAAAATCAGAATATGGAAAGGCCCCCAGGAGAAAATTCAACACAGTTTATGGGAAAGTAATGCCTCCTTACAGTGCAAACTGTTATTTCCTTATTTTAGCAACTGTCAGGTATCAAATATAACCTGGGATTGCTGAAAGAAAAAGACTTTGAGGCTTTCATTCAAAGCTAGACCTACTCTTCTATAAAAGTTTATGCAGAAACTCTGCTAAGCTACATATTGCAGACATGTGCTTTAATTTTAATTTGATACCCTTTATCAAACTGACAAAATGTGCAACAGTCAAATGTCTGTATTAATAAATTCTTACTCTGTGTGCGTTTGTGTGTGTGTGTGGGGGGGAAACTCATACAAACTATAGCCACTACTGAAAAATATTTTCCTGCAGGTTAAATAATTCACTTCAACACAATAGATTGCTCTCTGTATCTTCCAGAACAGTATTGGGTGCTAGGATTACAGGGGACCACTTGTAACTTCCCTAGGACAACTTCTTTACTAAGATAGACATATAGATTTATGTGCTGTTGAATGCTTCTAAGTGCTTCAGACTGAAAATGGATTCTGTTATCTTTTAATCAGCCTACTAACCTACTGAAGCTATTCAAGATGAGGTCATATTTAGCATCATTCCAAATATTTCCCACCAAAATCTTTCACAAAATAAAAATTAGTTCCCTATTTGGTTCTGTCTGATCTAGATTCCATACTTACTTCAAAACTTTACTAGATGCCATCAAGCTTGCCTGTTTCCCACATCTGGCCTTGAAAAAGCAAGAGTATGACAATCAGTCAATCTCATTAAAGAGGTCTGTCAGATCAGCTGAACCTGGCCTTATAAGTGCTTTTGCTTTCCTAGGAAAGCTAGGAAAAACTGGAAATCTTAAGAAAACCTTATTGGTTACCTGCTACCGCTGAGTCACTTATTGACACAACCTTTGAGATCAATATTTGCTGTGCCCATTGAAACAGCAAACACCCAGCTGATGTTTGAGACAGGAATGGAGGGTGATGATAAACATCTGGCTGTAAATCTAATTCTTCCCAGTTGGACTGAGCCCTTTATTTTTAATAGACAGTTTTCCTTCTCTCTCGAAATGGACTATAGAGTGATCAGTTGGCTTATGGGCTTTCTGTACCATTCCTAATTTATTTAGGGTATGACCAAAGCAAAGAATTGCTTACTGAAAGAATAAGAAATATGGAATTTCATATTGAAGTTAATAAGATTCACCAACATGGCAAAATTGAATAAATAAGAGCACTTGGGAACCAGCAAGTGTATGATGCTAAGAAAAAGACGTAGGCATGTCTTGAGCAGAGGTTTGAAGCTGCAGGACATACCTTGACAAACTCTGAGTTTATTGCTTCTTATATACTTGTTACATACATAGGCTTTACCATTAGATGCTGACATAAAGTTTTCTAGTAACACATTACCTGATCAGAGACCAGGTAAAGAGCAAACAGGAGAAGGAACTAACAAAGGCAGGAAGAGATAGGAAGTAACTTAAGCATATTTAGGTAAGTGAGGCATTAAGTCAAAAGTGTATGACCTTCTGTCTGCTTCATTGGGACAAAGGGTATCAAAAGGTTATGAGGTTTGTGGGGGGGAAAGCATGGCAGTTTGCTGCACGTGCATTTTTCCCCACATCTCACTCTTCTCTATTTTATTAGTGAGGACATTATCCTAAGCTGGAGTAGTTAGTGGGTCTTAGTCAGGGGACATATAACTTTGCATTTGTTTATACAAAACATAACTTGTTCCTGATGTAAGTTAATGGTAGTTTAGTATGGAAAATTGAAAGTAGATAAAAAAGACATTGAATAACCATATATGTGCATAATTAAAGGATACCTCTTGAAAGGAGGTACAATTTAAAATTCTTTGACTGACATGTATACAATGAAGTTTTTTTAGGTGAAGTAGTACAATTGACAATTTTTGCACAAGTAAGATTTGTAGGCACAGCTACAATTGGTGTATGCAAAACAATAGCATCAAGGGGGTAACATATAAGAGGCATGACCCCAGTTTGACATAGTTGCATAATGAAATTCATTGTCTGATAGAAAATTGCTTAAACCAGTATATTTTTTTAAACTGAAGTTGGAACACACACAGATATAAGAGTAGATTTTCCATATCATATGATTCAGAAAGACAAAAGTCTGTCACTTGTGTGACATTAGCTAATTGCACCCAAATATTATATTTCATCTGTGATTCTAAAGGATTAGGTGGGAGAGCATGAGCACAGCAATTAAGAAGGAAAGAGAAGCAAAGAATGACATTTCCACCCCGAACCACCCAAATGAAGCTCTTGACGTGCTGACCCAGTGCCTGGAGGCCGTGCGAATCTGGATGGGGAAGAACGGTCTCAAGCTCAACCCCTCCAAGACCGAGTGGCTGTGGTTACCGTCGTCCCGGTACAACCAGCTGACTCCATCGCTGTCTATTGGGGGCGAGTCAGTGGCCCCCACGGGAAGGGCTCGCAACTTGGGAGTCCTCCTAGATTCACGGCTGTCCCTTGAGGACCATCTGACGGCCGTGGCCGGGAGGATGTTTTACCAGATTCGTCTGGTACGCCAGTTGCCCCCCTTCCTAGATAAGGACGCGCTACGCACGGTCACCCATGCATCGTCACTTCCAGACTGGACTATTGTAATGCTCTCTACATGGGGCTCCCCTTGAAGTGCACGCAGAGGCTTCAACTGGCACAGAATGCGGCCGCGCGGGTGGTAGTGGGGGCACCCTGGCGAGTACAAATGGCCTCTATCCTGCGCAAGCTGCACTGGTTGCCGGTGGCTTTCCGGGTGCGCTTCAAGGTACTGGTTACCACTTTTAAAGCACTCCATGGCATAGGACCCAGTTATTTACAAGACCGCCTTCTGCCAGTAAATACCTCCCATCGACCAGTTCGCTCCCACAGAGAGGGCCTCCTCAGGGTGCCATCGGCTAAGCAGTGTCGGCTGGTGGCGCCCAAGGGGAGAGCCTTTTCTGTGGGGGCACCGACGATGTGGAACGAGCTCCCCCCAGAACTCCGGACATGTCATGATCTCCGCACCTTCAGAAGAGAACTGAAGACTCATCTCTTCAATTAAGCCGGCCTGGCCTAGATCTCCTCGGGTTTTAAAATTTTTAAACAAGGCTGTTTAGGTTTTAGAATTGGGTTTTTAACAGGTTTTTAGCAACAGCCTTGTATTAATATTAATTTAATTTATTTTTAAATATTTATTGTTTTTATGTTTTTATTCTGTTGTGAACCGCCCCGAGTCCTACAGGAGAGGGGCGGTATAAAAATTTAATAAATAAATAAATAAATAAGAAATTTGCAGTCAAAACCACAAATATGGCAGCGCATAAATTCTCTGGTGTAGGTTCTTTTCCCTGTTGCTGTAAAACCATCTGTGCTTTGGATGTTAGGTTTTTCACATCGCCCCAGGTTGTTGGTCAATTGCGATGGTGAGAGCAAAAGGGATGTTGTGCTATCTGAAGAGTTACCTGCTTCATTTCCAGTATTGGGTTCTGGACTTGATGCCATGACATCTTTGGCTGGTCGCACACACCGGGCTGGAATCCAGAGAGGGCCTGTAGGAGCAAGCACAGCAGCATAGCCTCGCCCCCAAGTTAGTAAGAGAATTGGACCTAACCAGGGTTTATCAGGCAATTGCCGATAACATACCAATGGATTAGGGAGCACAGTTTTCTGCTGACAGTGATGCTGGTAGGCAGTAGTTTTTTGAAAAGAAATATTTAGCTGATTTAAAGTTATTAGGACTATTGACTTGATGAGTTATCCATGCCAAATTAGGTACCCTTGATCCCTCCTTTTTTATTTGTTTGTGAAGGCAGTTCTTAAAGGACCATATGTGAGAAACAAAGGATAACTGCTGTAAAGTTAAAAACAAAGCCATAAGATTGGGGTCGATCCTGGGCATGATGTAAGCACCTGGAAAATTAAAAATAAGTTGGCACACATAATGAGAGTCAGAGATTAAGTTAAAAGTCTGTTGAGAAAAGGTGTGGAAAGCTAAAATAGAAGCAGAAGAGATAAGTTATTCTGAAAATAAAATTGAAAATCAGATTTTGGGATAGGAAGAACAATATTAATTAAATCAGTCCCATTTCAAGGACAAGCTTGATTGTGTCCTAAGGTTATTATTTCAGCAACAGCTTGGATAAAAGATAAAACATTTTGGGATGGGATAAGTAAAGCCATTCAATACAATATACTTTTTGCGCTTCTAACACAGGTAATACTCCTGTAAGTAGCTTACTAGTAAGAAATATCAAAAGTGTTAAGTGACAATTTTTATGTGGAATTCTGTCCACAAATTGAGTACTCAAGTACTTAATTTGTTCAACTGTGGTAAATGCTGCAAGTGGAACTACAATGAGATTTCCAGGTTGTTTTCCTTTGGTCAATAAGTCAAATTCCAAGTTAATCAAATACCATTCAGATAGAAACAAATTCCTATTAAGTATGTTAAACATTTACAAATCTAAGCAAAACAATTCAGAGTCATTTCTTTTGGTTGATGGATATATAGGTCTAACTAAACAATTTAAACTCAACAATTTTTCCCAAAAAATTGTCCAACAATTACTGTCTCCTCTTTCGAGTAAAACTTTGAAATCTGAAAGAGTGGGCATTAAATTTCATCTCCATTCGCAAACCAGAATTCTAAGCAGAGAGGAATTTTTTTTTAAAATGAACAGTTCCCCCCCCCACTTCTTTCTTTCGGTCTCTCTTGCTCTTAAAGCAACACAGCCAATTGAAAAACAAAAGAGACAGGAAAAAATTTTGTTAGAAACTTCTCACCACTAAAAATAGTTTTCTCTCCTTCACGTTCATTTTCCATAAATTCTCTCACACATTCTCCATGCATACAAATATTTCATTTCATACTTTCTCCAGGCAAACCATTTATTTTTAAATAAGGCCTTTTTGTGTGACCCTCTTCCAAGTCTTGGAAATAACATAGAACAACACAGACAAATATATATAAACAAATACTATTAAAACAACATTTATTTAGACATATGGCTTGTCCTGCAAGAAGCGAGAAAAATCATGAGATGATTCCAACCAAACATGTGGTTTTTAGCCATCTCCTATTTTTCTCACCATTCCAAACCCAAGCATAATGTTCTGGGTGGCCACACATATATATAAACAAAACACACACACATCAATTTGGGGTTTGAGGTTAGAACAGGCCTCCCCTTTTAATTAAAAAGGAGAGGAACATTTATGGTTACTTCCAATTTATCCCAGCAACTTAAAAAGACATTGGGGAAAGACTAAAAGGAATATTGAAGGTGTGAAGGGTGAGGGAAAAGTAGCAGCCTCCTCTCCTCACCTCTGACAAAGGGGAATTGAATAGAGCCAGATTAAAAGGGGGAAAAGGGAAGGAAAAAAAAACTTGCTTTCAGTTTTATTATTATTATTATTATTATTATTATTATTATTATTATTATTATTATTATTATTATTATTATTATTATTATTATTATTATTATTATTATTATTATTATTATTATTATTATTATTATTAATTTAATTTCTATGCCGCCCTATTCCGGAGAACTCAGGGCGGCTCACAGCATAATAGAAATTACATACATATAAAAAACCCTTAAGTTAAAAAAAACAAAAAACAAAAAACAAAAAACCAATCATTCCACATCGAATTTTCTTTTCTTTTTCTTCCGTGGCTTTAGTTGTTATCAGATAAACTAGCCAACCGTAAGTTTACAAAGTTTTTCAATGTTGTCTTGTTAAATATTATTTATACTTCTACACATCAACACAAAGCACTACCAGACATTGTCTGACAGGGTTAAACTTAACAGCTCCTTGAAGTTTTAAAACATCCCAATTGTTCAAAACACATTGCAGAGGAGTACATTTCTGATGATTCCCCGTATATATATTTTTCTACTTCAAGATTGTTCCTCTAATATTTTCCTTATATAAGATGGCCGTAAGGAGGCAAAAGAATTAACCTCTTCAGAAGGAGCTGAAAATCCAATTAAAGATGCTTTCGGAGGCACAATTTTTACTTGATCCTAATCAGGTGTGGCCTTGTAGTTAATTGTTGCCCTGCTGAAGCATCTGAGCCAAATTTTTCCACTGCTTGATAGCACTGATGCCATTGATGTAATACCTGTACTGGAGCCCAAGATTCAAGATATAAAGTATGCCCTATCTTTTCCCAATCTCATAACCTAAGTGTCCAGCACTTAGGATATCAAGGGGAATGTTTCCCTACCTCATCCATCAGCTTCCTTATGTCTGCCTCAGGCTCTTTCATGCCTGATTTGTGTACCAGGAATCTGAGTTCCTGTACATGTTTCTGCTGGTGCTGAGATAGATTGCAACCCTTATTTACCACTGAGGGGTCCCATAGGACGAAAGTGCACTTAGGAGTCTATTCCAGACACTGGTAAGTAAGTTGGCTGTTGCTTCCTTGAAAGGCCGGGCTGTCCCAGTTGCTCCATGGGGGGCTGTCCCAGTTCAGGGGCCAGATGTACGACGCTAAGAAAAAGACGCAGTCATGTTTTGAGCAGAGGTTTGAAGCTGCAGGACACAGCTTGACAAACTCTGAGTTTATTGCTTCTTATATACTTGTTAGATACATAGGCTTTACCATTAGATGCTAACATAAAGTGTTCTACGGTAGTAACACATTAACTGATCAGAGACCAGGTAAAGAGCAAACAGGAGAAGGAACTAACAAAGGCAGGAAGAGATAGGAAGTAACTTAAGCATATTTAGGTAGGTGAGGCATTAAGTCAAAAGTGTATGACCTTCTGTCTGCTTCACTGGGACAAAGGGTATTAAAAGGTTATGAGGTTTGTGGGGGGGGAAGCATGGCAGTTTGCTGCGCATGCATTTTTCCCCACAAGCAAGATATCTATACAATGTAATTTTTCCCAAGCTGAGAATAATATTTTTTTTACAAATTTTATTTATAATACAGTTAAAAAGAAACAAACATTGGATTTAACGTGACATTCCAGTATATACAGAGAATAATATTTTTTTAAAGCCAATCATAAGTTCTTGCCATCTGCAAGGTAGATATTCCAACACATCATTAAACCAGCATATCTGTTCATGTGATGACAAGAAGTTCAAAACTGTTTTTTTTAATATATTACTAAATTGTAAACTCTACAGGGATATCAGCTCTGCTTATATGCTGCTCCTAATATGTAAATTTCCAGGAAGATCAGGCAATTTCTGTGGAAGCATGATCTAGAAGATTTGAATCTATTTATCATCTGTGATCTCCAGACTTTGGGGACTACTGAGACTCATTCTATATTCATCTCTATTAGTTTTTTTGTACCCTGAGATTTGGTCCATTTGGCCTAGAAAACTCTAGTGATATACTGGTGGCCAGCTAGGGATCCTTTTCATTTCCAAGAGAAAACACATACAAATATAAGTTCTGCTTTCTCACCATAACCTGACCAGAGAATTTTAAGAAATTAAAATGGTTCCCACTATGTAAAAAAAAATAACTTTGAAAACTGTTTATGTATGTTTAAATTAAAAATTTAACTATATTGTATGCCTCATATCTACAGCAGGAGTGTCAAACTGCCGGCCCACGGGCCGGACGCATCATCCGGAAGCTGCACCCACCCCATTGCTAGCAATGGCAAAACAGTCCCGATACATTTCGCGACGTCATGTGATGTCACAAGCTTGACATGTCTGGTATATAGTAATCATTATATGCCATGATATGAGAATACACT
Source organism: Bothrops alternatus (assembly GCA_034064705.1). NCBI lineage: Eukaryota > Metazoa > Chordata > Lepidosauria > Squamata > Viperidae > Bothrops > Bothrops alternatus. The sequence continues at coordinate 19,720,107 of JARGCV010000589.1, forward strand.
GTTAAAATAGGAAAGTATATATTCAAATAACTAGTGATCTTGATTTAACTAGGCCATGTAAACACTTACGTAGTTGATTGTGCTTTGTACAGTAGAAAGTTAGAGAATATGAGGGGGCAGCATCTTTAGATATTGCTGCCATATTGTAATGTTTAATGTAATTAAAATAAAAATGAATAACAATTAGAAAATGTACATATTTGTTTATTGCAAGATTTTATATGCCATCCACTTTCATAGGACTCAAGGAGGTTTATAATATTTTTTTATTAAAAATGTTTGCAGAAAAAGTCTTAGCACATGCAACATAAAATGCAATTTAACAGGCTACCTGTTGTTGGAGTCTGAATATTTAGTGGAACAGCCAGGTATTAAATGTCTCCAATTAAAGTATTTTGGGAAGCAAGGCATACCACAGCATGGCATAGAAGGATCTTTCCCCTGGCTTTGCATAGAAGGTCAATCTCAGTAACTATGGTCCCTGTAAAAGCATGCTGCATTTCACTTTGATTCACTTTTCATTAAATGTATATTTAAATTAAATCAAATGTAAGTTTTGGCTTGTATCTGTCCGTTATTTCTTTTCCATTCACCTCCTCTTAGAAAATGGCATCTGCCCCTAGTATATACTTCAAATTCAAACGTGGTTGTTGAGTCTGCTAAATTTGCATGCTATTTATCCACTTATCAAATAATGTGTTTGCTTATAAAGGAGACAAATTTCATTTCCTTCATTCCAAAACACTTTAGAAGAGCTTAAGGGACAAAGGAGTCCCATTTCTCTAGTTAACAGGCCATAGTCTGCAGAGTTCTTCAATATTCCATGTAAGCATAAGCTGTTTAAACACAGTTTAAATGCTGTTAAAAAAAAACATTTTTCTTCTTCTTCTTTTTTTCTTCTTTAATTATGATATTTGATGAATTCTGAAAATGTAGGACTTTGTGGGATTGTTTTCTCATAGTCTACCAAGTTGCCTCTCTTTTTTTCAGATAGGCAAAAGCTATATTTTTATTTATATAATTAATTTTAATTAATGCATTTGAATCCTCCAAGCTGCTCATGGCACAAAATATGGACTCTTAAGTCTGTTTAAATGCTTTCCATAAATAAGAGTATATGGTGACATAACATTTTATATTAAAAAGTTTCTTCTGAAAGTTTTCCTTCCTTCCTTCCTTCCTTCCTTCCTTCCTTCCTTCCTTCCTTCCTTCCTTCCTTCCTTCCTTCCTTCCTTCCTTCCTTCCTCTCTCCCTTTCCATGAACATACAACTCTGTATAGCTAACATGCAATAAGGTAAAAAGCATTAAAAGCAAGCAAGCAAATAAATCCTCATCAACCAATAAGCAAACAGGTTCAATCAATATCGAAACCCAATGCTCAACAGTAGAAACAGGTCTTTCATGCTTTTCAAACTAGAAAAGTCAGGGCTATGCAAATGATGGGGGTGGGATGGAGATAGAACGGTGTTCCATAGGCAAGCCAAATCCTATAAATATGTATTTTTGAGAAGCAGATTTAAATATGTATTTTGGAAAAAATGTATTTAAATATACATTTTGAAAGAGTTTTCTTTTCTTTAAAAAAATGTGAAATTAAAACTATATAGAAGTGGGAGTAGACAGTCCCAGAGTATAGATGGATTTTTTTAAAGATGGCAGAACTTCTCCCTATGGCTCAATGCAGATCTCCATTATTTATTTCTCATTTAATTTGCTAGTTTATTTCACCCATCATACAGCTATTTAAAACACTTCAATAACACCTGTCACCTTATGCATCTTCAGGCAGTGTGCAACAAATATATAAAAAATAAGATATTAAATTGTATAAAGCATCAAGAAAACACTACCAGGAACTATAATTTGCCAAGATGAATAAGCAGGTGCCTAAACTGAAATTAAGTTAATGCATATTTTATCTTGACGAACAGAATATTCCATATAATATGCACCAGAGACTGGATTTTGCCTTATGCTTATATTTACACAGGTATGCAGCTTCAGTCGAAATTCATTTTGTGAATATACAGGAGAACAGAGAAACCATTTACAGGTCTTCATTGTATGAGTCATGAAGCTGAATCCAAGCTAACTCGTAGTGGCCTAGAAATTATTTGCTTAAGGGTATGTTAATCAAATGACGTGGCTTATATGTAATGCCTATTAAAGTCTGTAGCAGATTCTAATCATTCTGAGCAATGCTTTTGGTATCTTTTGTGGCTTAATTTGTTAATTTAAGCATACCTTGGTTGGATAACAACCTTTATGTAAGGAATATTATATAAAGCATTGCAATTCTGATTGTTAGCATAGATACAGTATGACATTTTAATCTTTTTATGATAATCCTTAAGATAGCAATTGTAAATATAATAACTATAAGAGGTAATTTTGCACTTTCTTGTGTGATGGGCAGCTCTATACATTAGATCAGGGGTGTCAAACTGCTGGCCCACGGGCCTGTTTCATCATATCGGAGCCGCGCACACCCCATTGCCGGCAATGACAAAAAAGCTCTGATACGTCGCGCGACGTCACATGACGTTGTGAGTTTGACATGCCTGCATTAAGATAGATAGATAGATAGATAGATAGATAGATAGATAGATAGATAGATAGATAGATAGATAGATAGATAGATAGATAGATAGATAGATAGATAGATATTTGAGCTTGAAATATGGAAAGAAAAAAATAATTGCTATGCCTCCCATCTATCTTTGACAACGTGTATCTGGAATATTTGTGGCATATGTTGAGTTTATTCTATAGTACTGAGTGGAAAGTATAGGAGTTTCTCAAAAAATTTACTTGTTTATAATTAGGTTCCATTTTAGTCAATAGAAAGTCAATCTCTAAAGTTCTGCACAAACAAGATTCTAGCTTTATTTCACACTCAGACTACTGTATATCTTCAAAGTTCCCAAACAACAATTGCTAGTAATTTTGCAAGAAGCACCATAACAATGCATTTCCCAGGATCCTGAAATGATTATTATATCAACTTGTAGTCATGATATAGTGCCTATACAGATGAATGGATAATATTCTCTATGAAGAGAAGGAGTGAATTATGTCTTAGTTTTGCAGTGAAATACTCCTATCATTGTGTAGTTTAGTGACTTAAAGAGTGAATTAATTTTGCTATTAACTCATTTTTAATTGGCCAGCTACAGCTGGGCGATGTCAATTGAACATGATTGTAACAATAATTTTCTATAATATTACTGAAATTGCAGTTCTAAAAGGAACCATATTAAGTTCAATGAAGATTGTTATTTAAAAGGATACATTGTGGGAACAGCTGTATTTTAGACTTATAAATGGAGGGTTACCATCAAAAGGGCTTCCCACCTGACCATTGCTTTCTGTCAACTCACCAGAATATCCTGGTCCTATGAACAGCAGTTTATTCATGTGTTATTTGCAAGGCTTATTTATTTATTTATTTATTTATTTATTTATTTAGATTTTTATGCCTCTCCTCTCCAAAGGACTCGGAGCGGCTAACAACATAAACAAAACAAACATCTCAGCATTTAAAAAGAAAAAGAAAAAAAAACCTAAAACTAAATCTACAAAACATTTAAAAAGACCCCCAAACACATTCATCATTCACACACAATCACAGTCATCCCCAGGCCTGCTGGCATAAATAAGGTTTTTAAATTCTTCCGGAAGGCCGGGAGAGTGGGGGAAATGCGGACTTCAGGGGGCAGTTGGTTCCAGAGGGTGGGCGCCACAATAGAGAAGGCCCTCCCCCTAGGACCCGCCAGATGGCATTGTTTCGCTGACGGGACCCGGAGGAGGCCAACCCTGTGTGCTCTCACCGGTTGAAGGGAAGTATGTGGCAGAAGACGGTCCCGTAAGTATCCTGGTCCAATGCCATAAAGGGCTTTATAGGCAATAACCAACACTTTGAATTGCGCTCGGAGACCGATTGGCAACCAATGCAGCATGCGGAGGGTTGACGAAATGTGGGCACAATGTGGAAGGCCCACAATTGCTCGCGCAGCTGCATTTTGCACTAACTGTAGTCTCCAAACACTCTTCAAGGGTAACCCCATGTAGAGAGCATTGCAGTAGTCGATCCTCGAGGTGACAAGGGCATGTGTGACTGTGAGTAGAGACTCCCGATCCAAATAAGGGAGCAACTGGTGAACCAGGCAAACCTGGGCAAATCCCCCCCTCGCCACAGCCAACAAATGATGTTCCAATGTCAGCCGTGGATCGAGGAGGACTCCCAAGTTGCGCACCTTCTCCGAGGGGTTTATAACTTTACCCCCCAGGGTAATGGAAGGACAGATTGAAATGTCCGTGGGAGGCATCACCCACAGCCACTCTGTCTTGTCAGGGTTGAGCCTCAATCTGTTAGCACCCATCCAGACCCTCACAGCCTCCAGACACCGGCACATCACCTCAACCGCTTCACTGATTTGGGCAGGAGTGGAAATGTACAGCTGAGTATGGTCAGCATACTGATGGTATCTCACTCCATGCCGATGAATGATCTCTCCCAGTGGCTTCATGTAGATGTTAAAAAGTAGGGGGGAGAGAACCGACCCCTGAGGCACCCCACAAGGGAGTGACCTAGAGGTGGACCTCTGACCCCCCACTAACACTGACTGCGACCGACCAGAGAGATAGGAGAACCACCATAACACGGTGCCCCCCACTCCCATTCCCCCCAGACGTCGCAGAAGGATACTATGGTCGATGGTATCAAACGCCGCTGAGAGGTCAAGAAGCACCAGGACAGAGGACTGGCCTCCATCCTGGGCCCGCCAGAGATCATCCATCAGAGCGACCAAAGCAGTTTCGGTGCTGTAGCCGGGCCTGAACCCGGACTGCAGAGGACCCAGATAATTTATCCTAAATTAAAGGTAGGTTCAGTATACAAAAATAAACTCACCAGAAAAGAAGTCAAGAAGAATAGAGAGGAAAGGAATCAAGAATCAGATAAAAAGACTGTATCAAATTTGGGAAGCTTTGGTTGCCACAAGTTCAGAATCTGTTAAATCCAGGACAGAGATAACGGGAGTAGTTCTTTGTGTCTGGAAGTAAAGGATGTGATTCTTTAAACATTTCTTCCTTGTTCTCCTTATCTTTGTGAGGATAGTCATTTTAGGACTATGATATATTAGTAGTGGCTTAAGCAGAATTTCCTCAGTTGACTGTAGAGTATAGGTTGGATGGTACTCAGAAAGCAGGTGCATCTACAGCTAGTCCTCAACTTAACACCATTTGTTCAGCCACCATTAAAAGTTACAATGGTGCTGAAAAAACTGACTTATGTCTGGTCTTTGCATTTAGAATCATCACAATGTTGAAACCGTCGTTCGCATGCGAATGATGAAGACACATGGTGACAACTAACAATGCTTTATTCTCCTACTCCAACTCCAAGCAAAAACAAAAGGCAAGCAAGCCTTTTTATATGGCCAGAAACCCGGACAACGTCAACCAATGAAACAAAGCATTTTCACGCCATGCGCATGCGCACAAGGCTGGCGCCGCTCTGTCTGGTCCCGGGCAGCTTTTGGAATGCCCGGGACCAATGCAACATCCCGAGCCTGCTTTTGCAGGCTCAGGACACAACAGTAACATCCTCATGCAAACATGATTGCAATTCGGACATTTGACAACCATCATGTATTCATAATCATTGGCTTTCCAGATGGCCTACAATTACAGTTTTTTTATCAATTCAAATTGAGCCATTTAGAATAAGCAGACGTTTGCCTGTATGGTAACCCCATGCTTTCCCCAGCACAGTAAAATTCAATTTATTTCATAGAATTCATAGCCTCTATTAAACTCTATTTTGGGACCCCTTCTTTGATGGAAGGCAAATATAACACTAAAGAATGATTTAAACTATAAGCCTTCTTTCAATAGTAGGCTATTCTTCAGTGAGATGAATCTCCTTGTAGGGGAAACATATTCATAGCTAGCAGTTCATACCCAACAGACCATGCAGGCTTCCCAAAGGTACAGTACATTTTAAAAGCACAATATATATTTAACCAAACCAAATGTCCCTTATTCTGTTGTCATTATATAAGTTACAGTCCTTACATACTTGTAAGCAATAAAGAATGCAAGTAGAAAAAGTAAGGAATTGCATTATGGCATTGCAATACATATATTATCATTTAACCACTTGAACCCCAACTCCATTGGCTGAGCAACTATGACAATTTTTTCATTGCACTCCTCCCAGGCTGCTTCTTTCTCCCTTGTTAGTTGCAGGAAATGCATTTTCAAGTGGGCAAAACATTAAAGGAAAAAATATGTTTTCCTCTTTACTCTTTGCTTACAAATAAAAAGTTCTTTTCTCCTGAATGCTTTGTTTGCTTTATTACTTATTCTATCTTTTTAGTTTGCCTCTTATTAGGTTATCTTGCCCCTACACATTTGTAGTCAGGCCTCAAGGCTGTTGCCCTTTCAATCTTTGTGTTTCTCTGTATATGTGTATACATCTGTGTATAGCCACAATTCTAACTTTTTTTCCCTTTTCTCAGAAATCTTTTAAGTTTCATTTACTTGCCCCTCTAGTCTTTGAGAAAGAGATCCTTCTTTCTAATGATTGCCAGCACTGATTTCCTTACTGCTAACACAGTGTCCAAACAAAAGCAACTACCGGTAATCATTTTTCTTTCTTTCTTTGCTACCTCTGTTTACTTCACTCTCTCTCAAGTTCTTATTTCTTAGTTTGAAACTAGTTCCCAGTTCCTACTGGAAAGTATATTGATAAGACATTTAAAATAGTGTCAGGGGCATAGGAATCAGGGTACTCATCCAGCCAAAGATATATTCTCTGAGGTGAATGGCAAGGGGTTTCTTGGATTTTGCACAAGAGTTTCCTCGCTTGGCTGGTGGGTTCCAGAAGAAGAGCTACCATTGCTCCCATTCTCTGGAAGTCGTGCCTTTCAAGGCAAGATCTGCCCCAGTCTCCTGGCCTTCTGAAAAGTCTGAAAATCTCACTCTGTTAACTGGCTTGGGGCCCCTATGATAGGTGTTTAATAGTTTATATATTGGTCTTTTTTATCTAGTTTGTCATTAACTTTATGTTTTAAGTTTTCATACTCAATGTTTTTCATGTTTTACATATTCTAATTGTTTTATATTGTTATTTTATGACATTGTAACCCACCCAGGCTCAATTGTTAGTGAAATGTGCAGCATATAAATGTAAAATAAATAAACAAAGTGCTTGATATAATCAATGGATAGCTGTTGGTTCCTGAATTCAACCTACTTGATCAGTAACTATAAGCTTGATATTTATAAAGCTTACTCCAGTCATTCTTATTGGAAAAGTATTGCCTTGGAACATATTTACTTAATACAAATTATGTGTTATCTCATAAACCACTCATTGATTCCTTTCCAGAAATACCATAACTCATTATATGCTCATCTAATTAACTGTGTCAATAGTTCTAATTAATTCTGCTTTTTAATATTGTACATTGATTTTGCTTTTTAATATTGTACACTATTGCTTTGCACTATGGACTATGTTCCCTTATATACTGATATTAAACTTTTAAAGACATATTGACCTTTTCAAAAAGCTATTATGCCACATTTTAATTGTACTTGAGAAGAATCTGACTATTTTTTAGGACTTTTCCCCTTATTAACCTTTGTACTTATATAAAGTATAATGACTACCTGAGATTTGACAAATTTTAGTGCAAATTCTTGTTCCAATTGGCAACATAACCAAACTTCATAACCATTGGGAACATATTTTATAAGCTCCATTAAATTATGAACTTAAGCAGATGTGTAAGTGCTTATTCTGCTATTGCTTTACATTTTCCAGATGTTTAGTGTGTTTTAAATGTTAAATTCATTCAATCTTTCAATATATTTTAATAAATACATCAGACCATACATACATAATATAAATACATCATATTAAATATATGTATATGTATGTATATGTACATACATACATGTATATGTAAATAATGATGATGATGATGATGATGTTGGAAGGGACCTTGAGGTCATCTAGTCCAACCTCCTGCTCAGGCAGAAAACCCTATACCATTTTGGACAAATGGCTGCCCAGTCTCTTCTTAAAAACTTCCAGTGTTGGAGCATTCACAACTTCTGGAGACAGGTTGTTCCACTGGTTAATTGTTCTAACTGTCAGGAAGTTTCTCCTTAGTTCTAGGTTGCTTCTCTCCTTGATTAATTTCCATCCATTGCTTCTTGTCCTGCCTTGAGGCGCTTTGGAGAATAGCTTGACTCCCTCTTCTTTGTGGCAGCTTCTGAGATATTGGAACACTGCTATCATGTCACCCCTCATCCTTCTCTTCATTAAACTAGACATACCCAATTCCAGCAACCGTTTCTTATATGTTTTAGCCTCCAGTCCCCTAATCATCTTTATTGCTCTTCTCTGTACTCTTTTTAGAGTCTCAACATTGTTTTTTACATCGTGGTGACCAAAACTGGATGCAGTATTCTAAGTGTGGCCTTACCAAGGCATTGTAAAGTGGTATTAATACTTCACGTGATCTTGATTCTATCCCTCTGTTAATGCAGCCTAGCACTGTGTTGGCATTTTTGGCAGCTGCAGCACTGCTGGTTTATATTTAAGTTATTGTCCACTAGGATTCCAAAATCCCTCTCATAGTTACTACTATTGAGCAGGGTACCCTCTATACTATACCTGTACATTTGGTTTTTCTTGCCTAAATGTAGAACCTTACTTTTTCACCATTGAATTTCATTTTGTTAGATAGCACCCAGTGTTCAAGTCTATCCAGACCCTCCTGTATATTAAGCTTATTTTCTGGAGTGTTGGCTATTCCTGCAAGCTTGGTGTCGTCTGCAAATTTGATAAGTTTCCCATCTATCCCCTCATCCAAATCATTGATGAAGATGTTGAAGAGCACTGAGCCCAGAACAGAGCCCTGGGGCACCCCACTACACACTTCCCTCCATGGAGATGCAGTTCCATTGAGGACCACATGCTGAGTACGGCCGGTCAGCAGCTATGAATCCATCTGGTGGTGATGCTGTCTAACCCACATTTTTCTATCTTATCAAGTAGTAGGTTGTGATCTACTTTGTCAAATGCCTTAGTGAAGTCCAAGTAAATTATATCCACAGCATTCCTCTGATCCACTAATTTTGTCAGTTGGTCAAAAAATGCAATAAATGTGTCTGGAATTATCTGTTTTTGACAAACCCATGTTGGCTTTTAGTAATGACTTTGTTTGCCTATAGGTGTTCGCTGATTCGTTGTTTGATTATCTTTTCCAGAATTTTCCCAGGTATTGAAGTCAGGCTGATAGGTCTGTAATATCCTGGATCCATTTTTTTCCTTTTTTGAAGATGGGAACTACATCAGCTCTTTTCTAGTCCTCAGTAGTCCCCAGTGCTCCAAGATCTTTGAAAAATATAGTGCAGTGGTTCTGAGATCACATCTGCCAGTTCCTTGAGAACCTGGGGTATAATCCCATATATATCACCAAGAACAATAAAGTAATGTAATAAGTGTAGAATATTTTACAAGAGAATAGAAATGTTGAAATTTTGATTAATCTTGAATTAATAAAAATAAATACTAAAAAAATTAATGAGTAACTTCAATAGCCAAAATGAGGAAATATCTGTGATGACAAATTATGAGCAGCAATTAGAGCACAGAAAACCAATTGAATTAATTAAATATTCAGGTAGAAACAAGAACTTCTCAATCTAAACTTTAATTTATATTGGACAGGACAAGCTAAAGAATTTTTAATTGCTGGTTCCAATAGATAGCTATATTTTAAAAGCTATTTCAGAAAAATGATCTTCTTTTTAATAGTGAACTAAAACAATGTTTTTGACTTGGTTAAAATATACAAAAGTGCATTGTTTTTTAGTCTCTGTATCCTTATAGGTCTATGAGCAGTGTGGTGACATAGAGGGACCGGCATGGTGGCCTAGAAGGAGCAGTGCAGTGGTCTACAGGTGAAGATGCTTACCTCCCACTTGGAGGTTGAGTGTTCAATCCTAGGCAATGGCAAACGTTTCTCTATCAGTGCGTAAGGAGAAAATATCTGCTGCAAACTCCATGTAGGCATCAGGAAGGGTATCAGGCCAGTAAATGCTCAGCCTTGACTCCACATCAAATAAAGGAATTACAGATCATAAAAAGAAGAAAAAATCTTATAGGTATATCTCACATATCGACTAAAAATATTTCTCATTTTCCTTTGTTTATTATGTCTGTGAGGACCACCTGTGAAGCTGTCTCTGTGTATTTGACTGTTTGTAGTTTAAATCATTATCATTTATTTTTAAATAGGAATCTCCTTAGTACTGATCTTTATTCAGAAGTCTACCAAGACAGTTGCATGTTCCCTAAAATGTCTAAATTAAATCCATAAATAGGATGTATAATGCATTAGAATTTTATTAAATGAGACATTTATTTAGTACCTCACACAATTTAACTTTTGCAGTTCATATCAGGTAAACTTCAGCACAGGTATCATCTCCTACATTTTTTTCTCCACCAGTTCTCATTCAATTAGATCAAAGAGAATTTTAGAACTTTTTTCAAAGGAGAAGGGAAGTTTGGAGACATTTTCATGACTTAAGATAAGCATTTTTTACATCACTTGGGATAGGAGCTGGGCATGCCAAATGTGTGAATGACTTCCTTTTCATGGTATATTCTTCTCTCCATCAATCTGCAATATCTGTGGCTTGCTACACTTCAATTACATTGAAAGGAAAAGCATTTTGGGGGGAATAATCTCTTATTTTCCCTCAAGTTGAATTATCACTGGTAATATGTCAGGAAGTATTGGAGATTTTTTTCCCTTTCTCTGGAGGACTACATAAAATTCATTCACCCAATTTCTTTGCCACAAATGTGTGGATAATTTTGAAAGATCTTTTGTGCATGATTCAAATAAAAATGTATAAGTATCCAAGGAAGCCAGAAAACCAATATGGATAAAGCAATATTTAACGAAGTTGAGAGAAATGAGGAGATGGTATAACGACTCTTCAATAAAGTTGGTCTAAAAAGATCTGACCTTTTCAATCAATCAATCAATCAATCAAGGAACCCTGTCATTTGTTAGCCACAAAACCAATGTGAATAATGCCATAGCTCCAATTTTCCAATCCTCTTCTGTACCTATAAAGTATTTTCAAAACAATGCTACACTTGCTACTTTCTGATTACTAAGCAAAAAGATAGGTTGCAGTAATGAAGATGAGCTACCTTTCGGACCTACTCAAATATATGCTTCTTCATCATGTAGAACAGCTTTTCCCAATTTGGTACTTTCTATATATGTGAACCTCAACTCTCAGACTTCCTTGGCTGGCAAGATCATTGCTGAGAATTCTGAGAATGGAAAGCTACAATTTTAGAATGGCAGCTTGACTGGGAAAATATTGCACTGGAAGAAATCTAGTTAGATCTTCCTAGGAGTTTTCCGCACAAAGAAAAATGGATATCAAATAGCTATCAAAACTGTGTGTCACTGGATATTTCTTCCCAAAGATGAAAATTTTTCCAAGTAAAAAGAATGTTGATGAATAACTGAATATCAGTGACACAACACAGTCTGCCATGCATCACCGAACAACGTTATGATGCATAGTTACAAAGCATGAATCACAACCAATTGGGAATGAAGATTCAGAAGCAGCAGATTTATTCTTCAGGCCCATAACTTCAGTTAGCTTGAGAATATGAACACTTGGCATTCAATATCAGGTATACTTTGGAGCAGGCATGATGAAGTGCATAGAAGCACTACATATCTGGAAGAAAACTTAGTCAAAGAGGAAACTTAGTCAAATAAAACTCTATTAGTTATCCTACATTTTCTTAAGGAATTTGCCTGACCAATAGAATATTGCTTCTTTCCAGACAGGTCATGTTTTATTAGAACGATTTGCCATTTGGAGCAGTTATGGATGATGCACTTTTTCAGATTTTTCAATGAAGGTAGTAGTTGAAGGGGGGGGATTGTGTGTGTTTTTGTTTTTTGTTTGGCCATTGCTAAATCCTCTTATAGGAATAAATTTGCAAAGAACTCAGGTGAATTATTTCCAGATCAGTAAAAAGCAAGTCCTTTGCCTTATGAAGCAAAGATTAATTCATAAATTTACTCAGAAAATATTAACAGCTATTTAACATTGTGATATATTAATGCATTACAATCACTTGGTACCAGAGAGAAAATTACATTCTAGCTGTAATCATCCAATGTCCATCTTTAGTATTTTACAGTTCTTCTCTCTTAAATTCCCACGGTAGAGAAATACATATGTTAATTATGCTACATCCTCCTGTAAAAACTTGTATAAGATTTTCACCATAACTTTTGGGGGGCAGAGGAGGAATTCCTCTGTTTTTACTTCTATTGGCCAAAAGAATGCAGTACTGATACTGATCCTGTCAGTTCATTTGACAGACAAAGCTATGAATTAATGTTATGGTAAAAAAGATTATATACAAGATTATAGGCTCCTTTCTAAATTTATAGCATCCTAATGTTCTTTTATAGACTGAATTTCTTCTTCCATAACTTGTTAATTCTCCATACCACAGTCAAGAAATGAGCTGAGCAAAATCAGTACATCAGCAATGAATCACCAAGGATTGAACTGAATAGGATACATGTAAGGAGGTAGCTGAGCAGAAAACTAGAGAACCAGTAAGAAAATGGATGGACTCAGTGACAGTAGAGATGGATACACTGTTGGAAGACCTGAATATCATCCTACAGAAATAATATAGATGTGATGGCATATAATATTTGATTTGATGACATATAATCAATCAAGAAAAGACCAAAAGAAAATGTTAATTTAGGCTAGAAACAAGTTAGTAATATACAATCTTGTGTTTGACATAATTGGTCCTTCAAAACCATCCAGGTACCTCATCTTGTGCAAAATGAAGAGCCATGATGACATAGTGGTTAGAATGCAATATTGCAGGCTGACACAGTACACTGCCAGGAGTTCGATCTTGACCAGCTCAAGGTTAACTCAGCCTTCCATTCTTCTGAGGTCAGTAAAATGGGGATCAGATTGTTGGGGGGGAATATGCTGACTCTGTAAACTGCTCAGAGACTGCTGTAAAACATTATGAAATGGTGTATAAGCCTAAATGCTATTGCTATTTCCATTGCCATTTGTTAAAGAGACAAACTGGCTACTATCATGGGATATCCATGCAGTGGAAGCTGCACCGGCTACTAGTCTGGTTCTGGGTTGGTTCTGGATGCAATTTAAGATGTTGGTCCAAAGGGTACTTGTGTATTCAGTGAATGTTAGGCAGGAACTCTAGAATCTCAACCCACTGAGAAATTTAGTAAGATGACAAGTAAATATTATTTTGGAGACCTCCTTTTTATGGCAATTTTAGCTCTGTTACTGATTATGTTTAGGAAATTTGTACATTTCCAGCTTTCTCAAAGAGGCTTTGGAGATGGTATTGATGATGTTAGAGAGTTTGTCAGAGTAAGAAATGGTGCTGAGTCTAAGGAATATATATGCATGGTAATATTTTGCAGTGCTTTTTTTGTAAAAAAAAAAAAAGATACCAGAACTCACACATGTCATACAATGCGCCTTGCCTACCCTATAAGGTTCCATCCAAAAAAGGTGCCGGAACTCCGTTCTGGGCATTCTATGACAAAAAAAGCCCTGATATTTTCTTTTATTACATTGTTTCCCAATGTTGTTTTAGATAAAACAATACTAAAATGTTTAGAATAAGTTCAATTGAATCAGCACAGAACATATACTAAGAAGGAATAAACAAGCAAATAAAGAGTTATATATCCAGCTTGCTTGTAGCAAACATGCAATATGATTTTGATGAACATTAATTTTTTAATGATTTTGACACCATTAACATCAGGTATGGGAAGAGGCTATAGTGTTTATCTAGCAAAAGTATCTAGGGTAAAGGAAAAAAGAAAAAGAATGAAAATAAAAACTTTAATAAGGAGGTTTGGGTCATGCCTGGCTATTTATGACTCAAAAGCATGTTATTTTGCAGGGAAGACTGTTTTAGTTTAATCTGGCTTCTGAAGCAAGATAATTCTTTGTTCATAACTGTTCACAAGGATAAAAGAGAAATCAGGGCTTGTCTATTTTATTATTCCTTTATTCCTATTGTGAAGGGCAAGGAGAGCTATTTACAAGTGCTAGTGATGTTGCAATGCGTATCCCTTGCATTTTTCTTCATGAAAGCTGCGCTCCTGTTCAAGAAAAAACCTTGAAATCAAACCTCCTTTAATGATTAAGTGCCATTGGAACAGGCAACAGATGGACAAAGCCATGGAGTGGTAATATTTAAAAGTATCAAGAGAGTTTAAAGTGGTAATTTGCCACTGACTCACTTTAATATAAAAATGTGGGTGGTGGGCAAAGTTCATGGCTGTATCATAGTGAAGGAGCAGATGGTGTAGAACTTTGGGGATAGGAGATGCATTGGGAGAAGTAATTTGTAGTCCTCCCACTGAATATTTAGTAAATGAAAATTGGGACTATTTCAATTCATGGAAAAGAGGTTATTCAGATATAAGATGAGATACTATAAATGTTTCAAACTCCAGGCCAAATTTTTCTGTATTTGAGGATCTCAGTTTTTAAGCACTCAACTCTGTTTTAATTCAGTAGGTCATACAATGCAGGCTGACCATTTGCTTTCAAATGAAGGAAGATTGCTTGCACTACAGAATCAATTGTATAACAGTGATGCCTTCCCACCAGGAGAAATATGTGAGTGCCACCACTGGTGTTGCAGTGGTTAGAATGCAGTACTGCAGGCTAACTCACTGCTCACTGCAGTATTTCAATTCTGAATGGCTCAAGATTGACTCAGTCTTCCATCCATCCGACGTCAGTAAAATGAGGACTCAGATTGTTGGGGGCAATATGCTGTACGTAATATAAAGTAATTAGAGATATTCTGCATTTTACTGCTTGAAGCCTTTTAAAATTTTGTCGTCTAGTGTTTATAAGCATCCTCATGCAATGAATTCAGTTTTATCAGCAGCCCTGATAAATTGTAGTAATAGTAATACTAGTAGCAGTGATTACTAATACTCCAGAAACTATACATGCTTTTCAAAATAATGAATACACAAATATAATCCATTTACTGATATGAATATGCAAACCTAGAATATTTTTACCCAAATATACTTGATGAATGAATTATAACATATTATTAATCAGCTAAATATTTTTTAATCAGCCAAGCAGGTGTTTATCTTGGGTGGCAGGGTGACGGGTGTTTAAAGAAATAGAACCGGAGAAGTAGTAATCAAATGAATTGCTTAACTCTAACTTCTTTTTTGGGTAGAGACATTTTTTTCAGATTTTTAAACTTATGTTTTTCATTTAGTTTGATGAAATTCATTCAAATGAAAAGATAATTTCAGTGAATTCCCTTTGGTGTCCATGCCCCTATTTAGTTACTCTAGGCATGAAAGAAGTGTGCTCTGTTATTATTCCAGTGATTTGTAATTTCCTTAGCCCACTTTACTTGAACAGCAGGTGAAGAAAAAGGAAGGAATGTACTCCTCTTATGTTTTTCATCTTTTATTACCACTTAGGGGAAATTATTGGCTTGACAAATTCTGTTGACAAATTTTGAGAGAAGTTCTGCTTCCCCTAGAGAAATGCAGAGAAACTACCCAAATTTGGTAGAGAATTTCAAAAAAGCAATTTCTCCCCGGTCCTGGTTAACAGCAATAAATGCATTTTTGGGATGCAGAAAGGGCACCTTTAGCACCCTCGTCTCATAAACTATCTTGAAAGCCATCAAAACAAATTAGCATCTTGCATCTTGTGACAGCAAAATTTATTGGCTTAATTATGAAGAAAAGCTTCCTCTCTTCTTTCCATCTATTGACCTTGAGTTATTTAAGAAGAGACTCATAGTTCCCCAATGCAACCTCAACTTGTAAGGATCAATAATGCAATAAAACAAGTTCATCTTCAGAGTCTTATGAATAGAAGAGGCCTACAGCCATAGCAGACAACTGTGTCCTTGAAGAATATCAGTTATTGCTTGGACATGTACCTGCATCTCCAGAGACACTAGATCTGAAATTTGTATGCATATTTTCTTCTATGGTTCAAATTTTAATGGATACTGGCAGAAAAATTCACAGAACTATTGTTTTCACATACTCAGAGCTCTATTTAAATTGATATTAAATGATATTTAGTGATTGCATTCCTTTCTAAAATAATTTTAGTGAATTTTTTAATGGTATGAATTGGAAATTAAGCTGAAGCAAAACAGAAAATGACATTGATATATCTTTGCAATAGCTAAATTGTAATTGTAAAGAGTTGTACAGGATACATGAACTTAAAGACTGGGCAGGTAGAAGTTGCCTTCTGCCAATAATTCTGTTTTTACTAATGCAAATAGTTTAAAAACTTGTTTAAAATTACACTGTTGGAATTAGTTTAGTGCACATTAATTCCAATAAAGTGATCCATGAATTAGTAATAGGATGAGATTGCTTGAGGAGCAGCAGCCTTGTCAGTATGCATGGATTCAGTAATAATAATAATTGTAATGAAGGAATACTAAAACACAATGTCAGTCTTTTCATTTAAGGATAATAAATATTAATAATAAATTCCTTTCTGACTTCTTTTTAATTTTTTCCTTTTAATTATAGACTGAAACAATGGGGTTCCATGAATGTAGGAGTAGGAATGTGGTGAGTTATTCATGCCTCACTAACTTTTTACGTGCTCAATTACTCATTGCAGTGCCCAACTGTGAGCACAAGAAAGTACATCTGACTTTACTCTCACATTTTAACATGATCGTGAGAACCCTAATTTCTCAGGCATTATCTGAATTGCTGGACATTCCTACTAATTACTAAGTTTCTGTGATTTTGTGGGCTGTAGGCTGATAAAAGCTTAGAACAAGAATAACATAGGTTATAGACTGTTAATATGAAGGAGAAACACTTCCTATCCATCTCTGACTTGAACATAGAAGGATGGAAAATCTTGGAACCATAAGAGAGATTGCCATAACCACTAATAGGGGTATGTTTGCAGTGGAGCTCAAAAGAATCCAGATGGTGGAGATGACTGAGCAATCAAAGCATCTTCCCTTTTTAATTTTGTTTTGCTAAAATGAAAGGTAGGACTTTTAACTTTTTAATCTCCTCCTTGTGGATGCCTTGGCGTCTATATTTAGAAATGGGATGCCGGTGGAAAAAAGTAAAAAGCAGAGTGCTTAGCAAGACAAAAAAAATCCTGTTTGGTGTTAGCTTTCTTCATACACTTGAGCTGTTGTAAAAAATTGGGTTAATTTAACATTTTACACAGGGAGAATAATTGTTGTCTAAACTAGCCTAGAACCAATAGAAAAGGAGCCTATGGAAGCTTATGAAGTTAAACTCCATGCTGCTGGTAGAAAAGGAAGAGAAAAAGGAATTATTTTTGTTGCTCCAAAATATGAAGTGATAGTTAAGAAAGGAATATGAATCCTTATATGGTTATTTGTTTCAGTAAATGATCAGATCTAGGGCTATAGGCTTTTAAATAAGAAGCATTTCAGTTCAGTATCTAACAAAATACTTATCTAAGCTTCTGATGCAGCCAAGGATTGCTTGAGTTATTATCTTTCCTTTCCTTTTTTTTTTGTGCATTCAGCATCTCTCCTTTCACTTATTTCCCAACATCTGGATGCAATATATAGTCTGTCAGTGGGTCATTGTGTACTACATAAGTACTTATATATACAACTTTGATCATTCCAATCGCCGTTCTTTTTATTCTTTTTATTGCTTTTAAAACTAACTCTGCAAGCTCCATTTGATTTTTTTTAATGAAAAAAGAATAAAAGCTCTATTAGTCCAAGTTTCTTTTGATCTTCTGCCAATTACATTGTTGCATTGATGCTAGGTCAGAGTGAAAGAAAAAATATCCACAAAATTTTCTATAGAGATATGTCTATTGTTTTGAATATTGCCCATACTCATGACTTATCACATGCTTGAACAAAACAACAGCAAAAACAACAACAAAACCGGATGCAATAACCTGTCCTTAGTTAAGGAAATCTCAAATGGCAAAAGTATTTTATACTCCCTACATTTTTTTAGCAGGGATAAGAACTTTCTGGTTGTCTATGAACTACAGAAAATCTTTCCACTAACCATGCTAGATAGGGGTTCTAAGAACTGAAGTTTAGCAACATCTTGAAGGCTTGGGATTCTTATGCCTACAACAATTCTGTTTCCTATTTCGTTTCTTTAACTTAATGAGTTATATCTGAAGAGGGATGTTTTTATTCTGGTGAATGTTTGGTAGCTAAATCAATTATAGAATACAGAACATAGAACAATAGAATTGGAAGGGACCTTGAGGGTCTTCTAGTCCAGGGCTTTTCAACCAGTGGTATGGGTACCACCTGTGGTACATTGGCACCTGGCAGATGGTACATGACCATCCTAGAAAAGTGGTAGCAGGGGAGGGGAATGAGCTGAACCGGTGGCAGTACCGCCCAAGCCTGAGCGAGAGATGGCTGGAGCTGCAGGGCTCTCAGAGCTCAGTGGAAGCGCCAGGATCAGACCCAGGCTCCAGCTGGAGCTTGGCGCTGATCTTTGTGCTTCTGCTGAATCCAAAAGAAGCACCAATCAGCTGGAATGTTGCAGCATCTCAGGGTTTTGTGATTTACATTCAGATGCTTGGCAACTGATTCATATTTATGACGGTCACAGTGTCCCAGGGTGAAGTGAAGTGACCAAAACCTGCTGCAACCACCCAGCAGATGGAGGGAATAAAAACCAAACACCCCCCACCCCCACCCCCACTGCCAATCAACAGAAATGCTCACAACAACAATGAAAACCTCAAACAGGAGGAAGAGCGCCACCGGGCAGGCAGGCAGGTGTCTTGATTGGCTGTGGCTTGGGGGGGCACTTTTTTCAGTGCCATTGTAACTTCGAACAGTCACTAAGCGAACTGTTGTAAGTTGAGGACTACCTGTACTTTATCGCTTTTTTCCTTTTTTTTTTTTTTTTTGGTCATCAGGTTTTTGATACCTTGCTAGGTGACTGGTGGTACTCAGATGTTGCCATATCCTAAAAGTGGTACAATGGGTGAAAAGGTTGAAAAGGCCTGTTCTAGTCCAACCCCTTCTCAAGCAGGAGACCCTATACCATTTCAGAGAAATGATTGTCCAGTCTATTTTTGAAATCTTCCAATGATGGAGCACCCACAACTTCTGAATAACACAGATGATATTATTTCTCATTTAGACTTTGTTTTCATTAAGAAATTATTTTAAATTTTATAGATAAAAATAGCTATTTTAAAAAAATGTTAATCTTATATCATCAGCTCCATATTTACTCTTCAACAAATGTTCTCTCTCTTTAGTGCTTTTCAGGAGAGGGGTTGAGTAAAACTGTAGTTAGATAAGTCGTTGAAGAAAGATACAACACATACAATTGAAATGCTTTTACATACCCAACTGTGTGTCAATCAACTTTTCTTCCAGTGGTTACACAAAGCATCAGCAAACTGAAGTAAAGGTTCAGCTGTTCAAGGTCAAATGTGGTGTTCATCATATGAATTGAGATGGTGATGACTCAGACTTCCCAGCAAGATAGTTGAGAGCTAGAAGTCACAGAAAATTAGACTAGCAGCTCATTGGGGGAGATAGGAATTTCCTTTCCAAAAACATATAAAATATGATATTACAATCCAAATGCTACATTAAAAGCAAAATGTTCCAGGATTAATATATTAATGAAAACATGATTAAATGCTTTCTACCATACTCATAACTGAATAATATATCAAGAAAATATGTTTTTTTATTATAGAAGAATATTGATCAACTATCCAGTAACTGCAATCTATACTTCTCAAGATTTCTAATTCTACAGCAGGGCTTTTTAATCTTTTCACCCATTGTACCACTTTTAGGATATGGCAACTTCTGAGTACCACCAGTCATCTAGCAAGGTGTCAAAAAGCTGATGACCAAAAAAAAAAGGAAAAAACCGATAAAGTACAGGTGGTCCTCGACTTACAACAGTTCACTTAGTGACTGTTCAAAGTTACAATGGCACTGAAAAAAAGTGCCCCCCAAGCCACAGCCAAGCAAGACACCTGCCTGCCCACCTGGCGGCACTCTTCCTCCTGTCAGAGGTTTTCATTGTTGTTGTGAGCATTTCTGTTGAGGATTGGCAGTGGGGGTGGGGTGGGGGTGTTTGGTTTTTATTCCCCCCATCTGCTGGGTGGTTGCAGCAGGTTTTGGTCACTTCACTTGACCCTGGGACACTGTGACCATCATAAATATGAATCAGTTGCCAAGCATCTGAATGTAAATCACAAGACCATGGAGATGCTGCAATATTCCAGCTGATTGGTGCTTCTTCTGGGTTCAGCGGAAGCACCAGGATCAGCGCCAAGGTCCAGCTGGAGCCTGGCGCTGATCCTGGCACTTCCACTGAGCCCTGACAGCCCCGAAGAAGCACTGATCAGCTGGAAAACAGCACTGATCCTGGCACTTCCGCTGAGCCCTGACAGCCCTGCAGCTCCAGGCTTATGTGGTGCTGCCACAGGTTCAGCTCATTCCCCTTTCCACTACCCTTTTCTTGGATGGTCACATACCACCTGCCAGGTGCCACTTCACTTGACCCTGGGACACTGTGACCATCATAAATATGAATCAGTTGCCAAGCATCTGAATGTAAATCACAAGACCGTGGAGATGCTGCAATATTCCAGCTGATTGGTGCTTCTTCTGGGTTCAGCGGAAGCACCAGGATCAGCGCCAAGGTCCAGCTGGAGCCTGGCGCTGATCCTGGCACTTCCACTGAGCCCTGACAGCCCCGAAGAAGCACTGATCAGCTGGAAAACAGCACTGATCCTGGCACTTCCGCTGAGCCCTGACAGCCCTGCAGCTCCAGGCTTATGTGGTGCTGCCACAGGTTCAGCTCATTCCCCTTTCCACTACCCTTTTCTTGGATGGTCACATACCACCTGCCAGGTGCCAATGTACCACAGGTGGTACCCATACCACTGGTTGAAAAGCCCTTTTCTACAGTATTCATATTAATTACAGATTCATCATGTTATTTTGGAGCTATGTTGGTTTAATCAGAGACTAAAATGTCATAGAATGCTATTAGATTAAAAAAGAAGGTAGTGCAGGGACAAAACCAAAAATATGTCTAGTTGACTTCTTATAAGTGAAAAATATTTTAGATAGCTTATCAGATTATTTAGTATGAGCCAAGAAGAACCAAAAAGGGAAAAATCAGATTTAAATGGGATTTTCTATCCAAAAAAGAATATTGCATCTTCATTGCTGAATGCCCAAGAAATCTATAGGGAAAAAAAATCTGTTTGCTATTCCTTCAGCTCATCCAACAACTTTTAATGAATTTGAGGGAATTAAATATCAGAGAGAATGTATGAAAGAGAATATGAAATTATTATCTACAATATATTATAACTGTAAAGATGTCTGTATTCCAGGCAGCCTAAAATCGTGCTGCAAGGTTATGACTGCCAAGATGTTTCCAAAAAGAGTCTACCTGCTCCTTTCTTCCACCATCACCACCAGCAGTATCACCACAACCACCATTTTAAATGTCATTTCAAAGATGTATGTGGTCTTCATAAAAATTTGGTCTTAACAATGAATTCTATGAGCCATCATAGTGAAGTTCTCAAGAATACAAATAATGCTTTATATATATGTATAAAGCTTAAGTCAGAATAATAACAATTTTGCATACCATGTAACAGGTGGCTAATAGCATTGGCGCTCCAATTTTTATGGCCCTTGGGATATGGTGATTGTAACTGCAGTTAGCAAAATGCAAAACTGTGTTTCAAAGTATATGAGCCTTAGCCAATAATTCTGTCTTTGCTGATGATTCCAGGTCACTGAAGCTTGGAGAGATATGGCCAAACATTTAAAGACCTTAATTTGATCAAAATGAGACAAGATTAGTTTTACTGTAGTTTGTAACCTAGCTGTTCCTCCTGTCAGCAAATGGACAAAAGCACAAAGTTTCCATCTCAGGTCCACCGGCATTACAAAAAAGATTACTGTATTTTCAACTCATAGATGGACGGAAATTAAACTCTTGCTTGATATGGACAGAGTAAAACTCAGGTTTTGTCAAAGCTTAAGCCAGCAACTTAATATAAAAGTTAAAATTAAAAAGAAGAGGGATTAATCCTACATACTCATTTCATAGCAAAGCTGTGTTGCACTATTTTCATGTAATTTCGTAGAAACAGCAGCTACTTTATCCCACAGTCTAGTGACAGAAACCAATTCAAAGCTGTCTTTAAATCAATATGGGGAACCTAGAGGATGTCGCAAATATGTTATATTGAAATGTATTGAAAAAATAAACCATTTAACATCCGTTTTCTGCCAAGATTTTATATTCTGCATCATCCAATCTATAAATTTCCTGTAGCAGTCCCTAGTATACAACTTGCTTATTATACTGAACAAAATGATGGGTTGGAAATTAGCCATCTCCTCCTTTGTATATTGGGATAATGGTATATTTTTTCATTCTTCATTGATCTAGAAAAAGAACTGTATATGTCTGATGCAATCAGTCCACAAATGCATTTAGTATTACTACCAAGATCAAATTAATTCCTGCTACTTTGCCATTTTTTAGTTGCGAGACCAGCTTAGTTCAAAAGAAGACCTTGTGAGTCAGTTTGCAGTGGCATCCTGGCAGTGACCCAATATAATTGGGACTTTTGCACATTGTTAAATAAGGCATAAAAATATTCAGCTTAAACTTCAGGAACAATCAGGCAAAGGGGCTTAGTTGAGGTTTTTGGAAAGAAGGGGGGAGTATCAGGAAGCAGTTAAATTTTTTTTAAAAAAAAAAAACCTTTTCCCCTGTATCTGGGCAAATTTCTGACCTACAGCTAAATTGCTTACAGAGCAGGGCATCTGTAAGATTTAGAGGAGGTAGATGATAGAAAGCTGAAACACAGCAAATTCAATGTTATGATCCAAGCCCAACCCTTTTTATATGTATTCAGTGTTGATGCTTTTAAAAAGTCCTGGAGTTTGGATGACAAAGTATAACCTCCATCTTGAAGATTTTGAACCACCTCTGCACTGGTAGAGAGCCTATGTTGTACACAGTAGGCTACTCCCATGCTGTACTGATCCTGTGGGGAACTGGACAGTCAAGGGAATATGAAAACAGTTCTTGGTGGAACTGTAATCCTCATGTCTTGAATATGAGCAAAATTCTCTTCAAATATTTTTCTCAAGAAGGAATGATCTGGATTTAACAGGGAAGGAGCCACAGTCATAGAAGATTAAAAGGACTGGCTTCAAATCTGTAGCTCCATTCTACATATTTTTCATCCTCAGCAACTGCCATATTTTATAAAGAGCTGTTTTTCTTTCTGATGCAGACATATGCATATAAACTGTAGGGTTTTTATATATGGCAATATTTCACAATCATTCTTCCCCAACGACTCTTATTGTAATGGGATTTGTAAGGTTTCCATTCATGTAAAAAATCTCTAGCATAATGTTTTTCTTTTTTATTTTACTTTTTCATATAGAATTTTATTCCAAATTTTGCAAAAACTATTGCTTCCTAACCTTTACTAAAACATTACAAATTTGACTACATGAAAACAAATCTCTAAAGGAAATGCACTCCCTGTGGCTTATAGGGCTGTAACTGTGAGAGGGATCTCAGAGTCCTAGTGGACAATCACTTAAATATGAGCCAGCAGTGTGCTGCAGCTGCCAAAAAAGCCAACACAGTGCTGGGCTGCATTAACAGAGGGATAGAATCAAGATCACATGAAGTATTAATACTACTTTACAATGCCTTGGTAAGGCCACACTTGGAATACTGCATCCAGTTTTGGTCACCACGATGTAAAAAAGATGCTGAGACTCTAGAAAGAGTACAGAGAACAGCAACAAATATGATTAGGTGACTGGAGGCTAAAACATATGAGGAACGGTTGCTGGAATTGGGTATGTCTAGTTTAATGAAGAGAAGGATGAGGGGGGACATGATAGCAGTATCTCAGGGGCAGCCACAAAGAAGAGGGAGTCAAGCTATTTTTCAAAGCACCTGAGGGCAGGACAAGAAGCAACGGATGGAAACTAATCAAGGAGAGAAGCAACCTAGAACTAAGGAGAAACTTCCTGACAGTTAGAACAATTAACCAGTGGAACAACCTGCCTCCAAAAGCGGTGAATGCTCCAACACTGGAAGTTTTTAAGAAGAGACTGGATAGCCATTTGTCTGAAATGGTGTAGAGCAGTGTTTCTCAACCTTGACCATTTTAAGGCATGTGGACTTCAACTCCCAGAATTCCACAGCCAGCGTTGCTGGCTGTGGAATTCTGGGAGTTGAAGTCCACATGCCTTAAAATGGTCAAGGTTGAGAAACACTGGTGTAGAGTTTCCTGCCTGAGCAGGGGCTTGGACTCAATGACCTCCAAGGTCCCTTCCAATATTATTATTATTATTATTATTATTATTATTATTATTATTATTATTATTATTATTATTATTATTATTATTATTATTATTATTATTTAAATATTTACAGGAAAGCATAGCATAAACTGTTGTCTTTATTTCAATTTGGCATGTCTCTTACACAAGCTTCCCCTTTATTTTATATCAAAATAGGAATATTTGGAGGTTGATTTACCTGAGCAAGAATGCTTGAATAAATTTCCATGGCTGAGGAAATTTCTCATACTTTAACCACAGACATAGCCTTCTTGCTACATATGTAACATATTGGCCAGAATCAGGCCAGAGCATTTACAGTCTGAAAAAGAATAGAAAACAACATTTCCTTTTGATTCACAAATAGAATTTAATAGAATCAGATAGAAATTTGATAGCAAGTCCCTTTTAAAAAGAAAAGATTTCTTTGTAATTTTTAGAGAGAAGCAAAGCAGATGGGCCATACGTATGAAATGCCAGCTTGAGCTTCAGGAACATTCTAGTCCTTCTGAATGCTTTAACCTCATTTATCTTTTAAGTACCTACAGAATCATTTTACATTTGAGTACTTAAAGGATTAAATAAACTACATGGAAATGATTATTACTGCACTGAGCAAAGCTAATGTTTAAGGATATGCTGTTTTGCTGCAAACTAGAACTGCTTTTGCACTGAGACACTTAGCTTTTCAAAGGAGGTAGTGATGAACCACACCATCAAAAACACTCAACTGCTAATGAGAAAATCAGCTAGTAACATTTTAATGCACCACAAAAGAAACTCAAATGTTGACTTGCTTTGCATTTAATCCTGAAAATTAAATGAATTGAGATCGGTGTGGTCTAAACTTAAACAATAGTGAGGATTATGACTTACATTAGTGCCTAAAGTCTTAAATATTTCACATTGACAACTCTACATAGTAGTATTTAATATTTATCATGGAAAAAATAGGATACATTTTCAATAGCACAGAATGGAATCATTGCTATCTCCCCTCCTTTTAAAATTACACTGAGGTATACATACAACAATATTAATAGAACAATAGATAACTATTATTCTAATATAATAGATAACTAGATAGGCTAATTAGATAGGCTATACAAATGTGATAAATAAATAAAAATATCAAATCTGTCATTATGCCAGTAGCAGATATATGCTCAATATATCTTCAGAATATCACTGACTAAAAGAATGCAAAGTATAATCATAAATGTGAATTATAATCACCTTAACCTTCTGTGATAAACTGCTTTGAATTTAAGCATTAAAAGTTACTTGAAAATGTAGTTTGTAATAATTAATTTTAAATTATGCCCAATGAAATCTTTACTATTTTTCAGGCGGTGAAAAAGGATAGCAGTTTGGAACCTCCAATTTAGGCATTTACATAGTGATCTGCTGCTTATACATTGTTTGAGTTACTGTCACATTATCACAACTTCTTGGACCTTCATTTGCTGTGGCACTGTTTTCAGACAATGTCCCACCTCTGATCCTAATTGTGGTAAATGTGATCATAATGCCATGCTTCTTTTATTCATGAGCCATCATTCAGTGGTATAATATATTATACATAAAAAATGGTCAGTAGCAATCAACATGTAAAATTAACATGAAAAATTACAGTGCTGTTAAGAATCAATTTAGGAAAGTCTGGGTTATTTTTATACAATGTGCCACATGAAGGCAGCAAAGAAAAAATATTGATACCTAAAGCTTTGGAAATCATAATATGCCCTCTTCTGGTTAATACATTTCTAGTAGCTTTTTCTTTTACAAATTTATGTAGGCTTCCCCATTGACTTTGCTTGTTAGAAGCTGTCAGGGGTGTCAAAAATCACAATCATGTGACCACATAGCAACAGCCACAACTTTGCAAATAAAGCTTGTCTGAACTTCATGCAAATTTCAATTCCATAGGAGTAAAGACTCCTAGATTCCTAAAGTTAATGGATTATAAGTATCTTGATTTAAAAACTGACAGTATATTGCACTATTTAGGCTACCTTGAGTTACAAACAAACATATCAATACAAATACAAGTTGAGTTTTAGTAGAATAGACATTTTGTAATTTGAAACAGATATCTTTTTATCATAATGCATTGTAAAGATTTATGTTTGTGATATCTTTTTATTCTAAATAAAATAAGCATATTAGGAAAGCAGAAGGTATAAATGGGCAATTAAAAAAGCAAAATGCTGGCTACTAGTATTCAATGTCCAGCCCAATTTTTTACATCTGTCATGTGCACAGCACACAGAAGAGTGGTGCCTTGATCACATTGTTACAGCCATCCACCATTAATTTTTTTGACCCTCCATCTTGATTCCCCAGGCAAGCTGTGGACCACTTCAAAATAATTTTTGAAGTATGCATAGAATTAGTACACCATACTACAAATGATCATTTGTTTCTCTTCCTCCAGAAAGGACAAACTTCCAGCTACCAGAGATACTGCCAGCAAGAACAGAAGTGTGATTTTTAGAACATAGAAAACTGACAGCAGAAAAGAACCAGTGGTCCATTGAGTCTGCCCTTTGAGGGTATTTTTCTTTTGTTTGTTTATTTATTATTTTAAATTTTATTTTTTAATTTTTTGTTGCATGCTAGACATGTATGCATCTTTAAACTCAGTTACCCACTACCTCCACTGGAAATTGGTTCCAAGCTTCAACTATTTGTTTCTGTGAAGTAATGCTTCCTAACATTACTTTTGAATTTCCCCCCTGTCAGTTTGAGGTTATGGCCCTTTGTTTTTGATTTTTGCTTATTATTGAAAATGTTGCCTTCTAGAACCTTATTCATACTCTTAATATATTTAAGGATTTCACTCATGGCCCTTTTCCCATCTGTCCTCCAGGCTATACATATTCAATTCCTCCAATCTCTCCTGATATGTTTTGTCCCTCAGACTTTGCACTATTTCTGTTGCCCAGCTTTGGACTCTGGACTTTTTATCTCCCTCTCCCAATCCTTAGCAGTCAAGCAGCTGCTGCAAACCTACAAAATGTGCAATTCAATAGTGTTCTCAGATTGTTGAGTTGTAAATCAATAAAGACCAAGTTGGAAAAGGTGAGTAGATTACTTCTTTCCCTTTCTATCTTCTGCAGCCCATTCATGTCCATCTTTATTCATATACGGTTGAAATTTCAATTTATGTTTAATGGCACAGGATTCTCACTCAACTAAACTGTGCATAAGTTTGTAGTATTAGATTATTTGTCCTCTTCATCCTTCAATAGATGTTATTTTCATTACACCCTTGTGAGTTCCATGCTTAGTCCATGTTTAGACCCCAGCTGAGAGGAAATAATTGGCTCAATATAATTGGCTCAATATCATCCAGGGAGCTGCATTATCCAGTTGTTCAAACTTTATTTGATCAAAGTCCACCACATTCATTCACACATAAACACAGGTATATTTTTCAGAGATATATTACACATAGCCCTTGAACTTTGGTCTGTTTCTTGTTCAACACCAGTAGTTGTGGTAGTAGTAAGAACAGCAAATATAACAACAAGAGAAAGAGCCAGTCTGGATCCCAATCTAGAGGTAGTAAGAAAGAGTGAGCAGAACTGGATTATAAACTGGGAAAGACTAAATACTGGAAAAGGGGAGACAAGAAAAGAGAAGCAGGAGTGGATTCTGAAAATAGATATGGTGGGCAGGAAGGCAGATAAAAAGCAAGAAAAATAGGGTAGAGAATTACTTGAAGTCAAGCAGGAATATTTTAGGAACTGTAGTCCCTCGAAAGGTAAGGTTTTTCAGCCCCATATCTTCTGGCAAAGTGAAAATTAAAACTCTATTATTTTCTAGCATTTCCTAACCTGTTTTCATGCTCTTGCTCCTGCATACCTCTGCATTAATAACATTTTTGTTGGAACCAAACAGATGGTAACTATAATCCTATGTTTCTAGAAAATTTGAAAATTAAAACTGATTGACTGACTGACACTCAGAGGGCTAAAATCTCATTGAGTCAGAGTAGCTTATAATAAACACAATAATAACTATTGTCATTGCCACACTTCACTGATGTTAAACTATGTTTGCTTTAGAATACTTGTGATTCAGCTTTAGCTCATAGGCTCAATTTAGCATTGAATTGATGATCATATAAAGCCTGTTCTGAATTCTAGACATTTTTTATATTTAAAATACCCACCAAAACTAAGTGTCAATGCTGTAAGGATTGGATGTTCCTGCTCTGACAACTGATGAAAATCACAGCCATTTTCTCTTTGCTTTTAACATGCTTTTTCTTCTATTTAGAAATCAGATGCAGAAGGGGGTTGGAATGAATGCTTGAGCTCAGCTAGCCATAATAATAAACACTGCTTTGTGGGAACCCAAGGACGAATTGATAACATTTTGGCAGGCTGAGGAGAAAGCCCACGTTTCAGGCTAATTGGAGAATGTGATTTATGACTGCTTATTGGAGGTGGGAATTGCAATTTGTTACTTTGTATCCAAGGGAAGGGAAACTAGTTTTGGGTTCAACTATGTAGTGCTGATACTTTGTTTCCTGAATAAAATGTTCTTTGAGGAAGAATTCTTGCCTTGAAGTTCTTTTGATGGGTTTCATCTATCGGAACCATGACACTAAGATCTAATCTTGGGAAAGTCATTCATGTCCAAGATTATCTGCAGGTATGATATCCTTATTGATACATGGTTTTTAAAGTTGTATTGTAGAATTTTTCAGTCCCATGTGCAAGATTTGGCACTACCCTATGATATTCTTGGCTTGTCATTTCTGGACAGTTATACAAGTACAGCTGGAACAAGATAAGCAAACAGTAGCAATAAAAAAGAGAAAATTGACTCGGGCAGTGGGTTCTCCTCACTTGCATGTCAAGTTCTTGCCCAGCTCCACAACTTTTCAACTTTCAAATGCTTAGACTGTTGCTAAGCAGTGCAACCTTCCAATTAATTCTCATTCTAATTTTTAATGGAGTACCAATGAAGACCATGGGATGTATCTTACTTGTGCTAAACCTGTGTCCATAAATACTGAATAAAAATAATATCACAAACAGAACCTTGTTAATATTTCTTACAATTTTTTAAACAATTTTAAAGATAAAAGTGCTTTTATCTTTGGTTGAATACCATGTGTTCTATATTTGTTGTATAGTTAACTATTAAAAGACATTTCCAACTAAAATGCTGTGAACCTTAAAAAGCCTAATTACTGAATCAGAAACTTGGGTGTGATCTTATCATTCCTGAGAAACATCCTAAGGACCATTAGATATTTTCAAATTCCCATTTCAAAGATGAAGACAAGGTGTTCCCACTATGATGTGGAGTAAAATGGAGTACATGACCTTCTAAAATAGAAGCAGAAATAATTGTTGGCCCAAACAAAAATGAAGCAATAGAAGAAAGAAATTATTCTCCAGCATCTTTATGTTCTGGTTCCTGGCCCGTGGTGAAGAAATATAAAGCCATATATATTTTAGTTGGTTATTACATTTTGCTGCAGCTGGCACTTTATTAGAAAGCAAATTGATGCTGTCAGTTAACATATATGCATATATGCATTGATATTTTCTCCATGAAGTAAGTATAATCTGTAGTGAAGATATGTCTTCTCTTGAGCTATATTTGGATGACATGCTGTTTTTCTATGTAAAATTAAAGATCTACATTAATGTTTCTCAAATGTGACAAGTTTAAGATGTATGGACTTCAACTACCTACCATGGCTGGCTGGGGAATTCTAATAGTTGAAGTTCACACATGTTAAAGTTGCCAAGTTTGACAAACACTGATCTATATAACAGAAGATCTTTAAAGAACTGTCACAGAGATAAAATAAAACTGAGCGACAATGCAGATGGATTTTTTTCTGAAAGTTTCATCAAAGCATTTACTAATGTAGATATTTTTCTGACACAGTTTTTGAAGCATATGCTAAAATATAGATGATGACTACAAATCTTCGGATGGTTCTTGAGGCAATCCTTTTGAGCTAAAAAGATTTTAAATTCAATTTCCTGAGGTCATTGCAAAATCAAAGTTCAGCCAAAAAACTTATGTGAAGGATTATCAAGACTGTATTATGTGTATGTTCATGTGAAACAAAGAAGCACACAGAACTAAAATGCTGTTTCAGAATGGTCTGTATAGTTTTCTTTGCTTCTTGTTTGTTTGTTTGTTTGTTTGTTTGTTTGTTTGTTTGTTTGTTTGCTTTTGTGTGGTGGTGAAGGAGAAGTAGGATTAGATTAATATAGTTCATTTGTGAGCTGTAGACTTCAGATTAGTGATTTGAGATAGTCTCCCTTACCTACTCACATCTCTCTAAATAAAGAAATGCCAATTAAGAATAAAGCAAAAAAATTGATCTTTACAGCTTTAGAAACAATGATAAATATAAAAATAATGTATCTCACTATAGTGGATATATTACCATGTTGATTGCTAAGTCTACTCTATTTTCTGTCCAGTGCTCTCTGTTGATGGATAGCTTCAAAAAGGCTGCTGTTCTTCTCCCCATAGTTGTTAAAGTACACTTGTATTGAAAAGTTCTTCAGATAACATGAGAGTGCTTAACAGAAGACACCCCTAAGGTTTGGATATGCCCTCTAGGTCCAATGGGCAGGTTTCCATCAGAAGCTTCAGCTAATGCAGAATGTGACAAATGTGGACAATTATGAACACATTTTGATATGCCCGTGTAACATCTTTGCTTCATGAACTGCACTTGTTACCAGTAAGCTATTGGGTGCAATTCAAGATGCTAGTGATCTATAAATATCTTTATGTTCTAGGTTGTCATTGTTTCTGCTCTGGTGTCTGCCCTCTGGAACAATTTTTCTTTGCCACCCTTAAAATTGACCTTGAAGATCTAGCTAGGTTAAAAATGAGTTTTAAAGGCTTCTTTTATTTTTAAAACTATGTTTAATCTTGGTTTAAGATTTACACTGCATCAATAATTAGAGTTTGTTCCTGGAATGTTTTTTTGCTATTTGGTTTAAGCATGGTGAAATACATCGACAAATTTATTTTTAAAACATTTTTCAAGCCACTTATCTTTTCCATTTAAAAAGCAATGCAAGATTTGGGAGGAATGAGGTGGGACTAGAGATAAACAGTTTTTCTGCAAGCTTTGTTGTTATTGCAAGTGGTACAAAATTGTATCTACTAACTCACAGATAGAAGAGAAATAAAATTCAAAATAATTTTGATACGTTAGAAAAGTGAAGTAGTTTGTGAAGAAACAAAAGTGAAGAAACAAAATAGTTTCAATTATAGGAGATAATACAGAATAAGAACAGAATACAGAATAACAGAATTGGAAAGGACCTTGTAGAACACCCAGTCCAACCCCTGCTCGAGCAGGCGACCCTATACCATTTCTGACAAGTGGCTGTCCAGTTTCTTCTTGAAAGTTCCAGTGATGAAGCTCCCACAACTTCTGAAGGCAAGGTGTTCCACTGGTTGATTGTTCTCCCTGTCAGAAAATTTCTTCTGATTTCTAGGTTGAATCTTTCCTTGATCAGTTTCCATCCATTGTTCCTTGTCTGGTCTTCATGTGCTTTGGAAAATAGGTTGACCCCCCCTCCTCTCTGTGACAGCTTCTCAAATATTGGAATACTGCTATCATGTCATCCCTAGTCCTTCTATTCATTAGACTACCCATGCCCAGTTCTTGCAACCATTCTTTATACATGTGTGTGTGTGTGTGTGTGTGTGTGTAATAGTTTCAACTTAAATTACATCATTTTCTATCTTGAGTGGGCCCTGTTCTACACATATTACTTTAGGAATGATTCAGACAAACTGGAACAGGTTAAAAGAAGGGCAATAAAAACAATTAGGGAACCAGAAACTAAAGTTGATGAAGAAAAATGGAAGAATCTACATTTAGCCCTGAGAAAAGATGACAGGAATGGGACTATTTTAGTACATTTAAAATACTAAAAAAATGGTTTCACAAAAGAAGGTCAAGATATATCCTCTAATATTCTGGAGCACAGCTACAGATACTGGAATTTAAAGGAAGACAGGTGAAAAAAAACCTACCAACAATAAGAGCAGTTTAGCATTGTAATCAATGACCCAAAAAGATGGTCAGCTACCCTTCATTTAAGGCTAGACAGCCATTGGTCAAAGGTTATTTTATTTCAATTTCTGCACATAAGAGGAGATTGGAGTCAATGGCCAAGATGACTTCTTCCATTTCTTGATTCTATGATACTAACACTCCATTCAGACAAGAGAATGAAACAAGCTCATTTATCTCCTTTTATGATATGACCATCTTTGGTGTGACTGATTCTGACTGGCTTCCAACATCATAAAAAAAGGATCCCATTTTTTAAAAAATTATCAAGTTAAAGAAAAACATCTGAAAAACAAATTAATTATAGCATGAACTTTTCATCATCAGATGCCTTTAAATAACATCTTCAGAAAGCAATTATTATGCAGATGCATAGCATGTTTGTTTTGTGTGGATTTAACCTCTAACTGAATGACATTGCTTTTCATTGTCATATAAATTGTGCAGTTTTCTACCATCTACCAGCAAGTAGGATAACAATGTCTAGTTCTCTTTATCTGTGAAAGATCGGATCACATTTTTGCTCTACAAGATGTTTTTTTCCCCCAACTAAAACAAGGTCTGCAAGAATTTGGATGGCCAATAGATGACAGAAAAGAGTGCTGATGGTTCTTAGGATTTTTGCAGGTCAGATCTTGAAGCTGCAATTAATAGTAAAATGCTATATTAGTACTATGGCTATATCTAATATCCCAGAGGATCTCCGTAAAAGGTAATCATCTAGATCAGCGGTTCTCAACCTGTGGGTTGCGACCCCATTTGGGGTCGAACGACCATTTCATGGGGGTCGCCAAACAATGCAGTCCACCTTTTCCTTAGCTGTGCTACTCCCTCTTATTCTATTGGCTTTTGAAAACCAATAGAATAGACTCAGGGAGGGCGCAGGGAGGGTTGCTGGCATGTGTGGGGCCCGGTGGATGCCTTACCTCCCTTGGGCTGGGCCAGCTGGTGGCCCAGCCGGTGGTCGCCCTGCGCCATCACTGCCCCTTGCCAGCTACGCCTCAGCCGGCGCAGGGGGCAGCACCATGCATGCGTGGCGCTCCCGGGCAGGGAAAGTCCTCGACTTACGACCGGTTGGGAAGTCCTCAACTTATGATCGGTTGGGAAGTCCTCAACTTACGACCGGTTGGGAAGTCCTCGACTTATGATCGGTTGGGAAGTCCTCAACTTACAACCGGTTCGGGGTTGCGGCATTAAAAAGGTTGAGAACCACTGATCTAGATCTATGCAAATATAATTTCCTATAGACAGGAGACTTTTATTTTGGCTTCTACTGGAATGCATTTCAAATTTACGAAGATGTCTACATCTGAAGAAGTTGGCAAAGTCGAGACTTCTCTCATACATCCCAAAACATCTTTAATCCAGTTCTCCCTAGCAAAAGCAAGGGGCTAAATTTCCTGTATAAAAAAGAGGGTTATTCCCTCTGGTTTTCTATATATTAAATAGCTGGATAGCTTCAGGCCACAATACTTTCCTCTTTTTCTTTATTTTAATTGCAGAATATTTTTTTTCATTCAGGCATTCAAAGAATTAAAATAAGTGCCTTCCACAATTTGTTTTTTACATTCTTCTGTAGTTTAATAGTTTAAATTTTTCTATCTTTAAATATAATTTAAAGCAATTGTTAACGAAAAGTTTATTCATTTCTTTCCCCCAAATTCTGCTGCATGGAAGATAATCAGTATTATCTGTGATTTTTTCCAAGTATAGTTAAAATTATTTTGCAATGCATCTATTTTTCAATTCCACCAGTAACTTTGCCATGGAACTAAAATATTATGAAAAGTACAGTTCAGCAACTACCCAGATATGATTCCCACCTACTGCAAAATAATTCTTTGAAAAGGAGAGTGGAATGGTGCATGTACTGGTTCTTTAGATATAATTACTTTCAACAAGTAATTGCTAAACTGCAAATTGTTCCTGTAAATACTTGATTTAATATAATTTGAGCCTTGCCAAGTAGTATGTGTTGTAATAATATGCTTGTTAAATGGATCCTTAAAATACAAGCTAATCTATCATGCATTAAGAGTTCTGTTAGATGAAGAGAAATAAGTTTCTCCCAGCACTATATCTTAGATTTCAAAACTAAGCTAAGGACAAAGGATGTTGAAGCAGAAGTGCAATATAACCTTTCTAACCAGATCCTTTGTTCAGATGTCACTAAATTTTTAGCATTTATTAATCAAAGAATTTGATTAAGGTATGTGAGGATAGAGATTCCGCTACGTTTCTATTCCCTGCTTCCAACTGGTCTTCCAGCATAAGCTAGCTGTTCTCTAGCATGACTATGACTTAGGTTTTAAAATATAAGATTTGTCCATGAAGACATTAAGATCTGCCTTAAAGGACAGAAATTAGGTTTTATTACATTTCTCTGGCATCTGATATTCTGTTATTAAAACATAATGACACCTACAGTATCTTGTAAGCAGATCACTCACAACTATGGTGCCTAGTTAACAGCTATACTTACGGAAAAACAAGTGCTAGACATATGACAAATAGCCTTGTCATATAATTGTCAAATTTTATTTCTGTTTGGTGATGTCAGAACTCTGACCAAAAGGACATTTGAAGAGTTGTTAGTATTTAGAAATGTAGCATTTAACAAGCAGACACATCCATTTCTCTCTTCACTTAACACTCACACAAGGAATCTGCAAGCATCAAAGTGAAATTCTGCTTGAATAATTATGTGTTAATTATGGGCATAGAGAGATGTGTGCAGTATAGATCAAGTTTGTTTTAATTTGTTAATATTTTATCATTTCTGTCTTCAGATCTTTCTCATTACTGATGAAATGAGCAGTTAATACTCTGCAGGCAATTCCACACATTCACTTAACCGATTGTAACTGTTATTTTCTCTTACCTTTTTTCTTTCTAGAAGAAGAGTTATACACTTTTAGGCTACAATTAGTTCAAAATATTTTAAAGGCTAAAATACAACTGAAACCAGCAGCTTTTCTTTTGGGACTAATGTGTAGGCAAGTAGAAAAAAGTCATAGAGCTTTGTTTTTATATATGATAATTGCTGCAAGAGTATTTCATGCTGAAAAGTAGAAAGTTTTAACACTATTCCAATGGAGAAATGGTTGGTGAAGGTGATGGCACTTGAAGAGATGGCTAAATTAACTTCTTTGATTAGAGAAAAAACAGTATCTTATAATAAAATCATGTCAGAATAAAAGCTTAAATAAGAACAAAGTTAAAAACATCATTAAATGGTAGGATTCCAACTGTAAAAGTTAAAAAGTTGGAGAGCACATCCTTATGACACCAACTATCTCAGGATTGGCTAACACTCTTCAACCCCAATGAAGGCCAGAAGCATGGGGGGATGTCTTCACCTCTGGGGCAAGATGTTCTTTAGGGCATGGGTAACAGTAGAGAAGATTTCTTTCCTGGATTCTGCCAGGTAAATTTTTTTAACCAACAGGATCTACAACATACCCTCCCTGTCTGATGGGTGAGATGGGACAATAAAATTGGGATGAGACAATCTCTCAGATCATCTGGTCCAATACCACAAAGGACTTAAAGGTGATAATCAACCTCTTGAATTGGACCCAGAAGTAAACTAGCACCCAATGCGGCTCATATACCAGAGATGCTATATGCACAATTTTAGGGATGCCAAAGACTGCTTGCACAATTGCATTTTGCACCAGTTGCAGGTTTTGGATACTTTTTAAGGGTTGCCCCATTGAAATAGTTTAAATAGGAGATAACCAGTGTATAAGTAACTGAAAGAACAGCTTCTCCTTCCTAAACTTTATCTCAGTATGCTGATAACAGGAACTCTGATAATTTAATTCAAAAATTCAATCTCCCTAGCAATATAAACAACTAGTTACATTTGGTGTAAATTCCTTAAGTATTACTGTACTGCATGTTTTTGGAAATGATTACTCATAGCTTGATTTTAATAATACTTGTCTTCCATAGCTGAAATAGTGTTGTTAAAAAAAATCAGTATAACTTTTGGACCTAGACTCTAAAAACATTTTATTCTGAAAAACAGATTAGAATTCACCATTCAATATTATTTTTCTCATTATAAACAAGTCAGGTATATAGTTTATACATATTAGAAACAATAGATTTTTTAGAGGTCAAATTCAACTCCAAACTGAGATTCTATGAAGAACCTCATATATTTTATGCAATATATTCAATATTCTAAATTCAAACTGAGAGCTGGTTTGATCTGGTGATTAAAGAACCAGGGTAGAAATTGAGAGACTGTGAGTTCTAGTCCAGCTGGGTGACTTTTGGCCAGCCAAACTCACCTTACAGGATTGTTGTTATGAGAAAATAATAGGAAGTAGTATGAGGTATGTTCGCTGCCTCGAGTTTATAAAAACAATAAAGATGGGTTATAAATAAAACAAATAAATTCTAATGTAGTTTGATGTTAATCATACATCATAGGGATGCAACACAGCCATATAAGAAAAGTAGCCACTTAAATCATATACTTGTTAGGAGCAATTTAAGTGCAAGAAATGTCTCATTGCTAAACAAAAGCTATTACAGGATCTTCCCATTCATGTGACTACTGCCCTTGTGGCCAATGCAACTTTTTTTTAACCAAAACTCTAGTTAGACAGAAACAGTATTTACAAATTTTCACTACATGCAAGAGTACGAATCTTCAATATATAATGCAATATGCATATTTCAAAATGTAAGTGGCAAGGTTATTATTTACTAAACCATTTTATGTGGAAAAACTCACATCAGACTTCAGAGCTATGATTCTGGGTTATAGAACAAAGCAAGGATAGTAATGAAACACCTTTATTTTAAAAAGGAACAAAATGTGACTGACTAACCTAATCCCCAAGGACCAAATGAAAACATTCAATATTTATATTGATTTGATTTTTGGATATTTTTCTCTTCTCCCTCATTCATGATATATTCATCAGAAGTAAATGTATTACTTCATTTTTACAAAGCTTATTATTCTGTTCATCCAGATATATTAAGTTCATTTCCCTTTAAGAATAGAACAACACTTTTTCATAGACCAAAAAAAATCTCATTAACCTTGGAAGTTAAAGCAGCTGTTCTTTCTCAAAACAAACCTGCTAGTGACTTGTAATTGGCATACTTTCCGTTGTTAAGCACAGGTAAGATGAATTTATTGTTGAAAACAAACCATTTTTTCTCCCACTTTAAGTAGAAAACAACCAAAAAATATTGAGGCATTTCTGAGGGATCCATTAAAGAATGTGTACCTTCATTTTGTTATACAGAGATGTAAAATCTGGGGAAAAAATGATAAAAGGAGCCAAGAAGACAGTTTCAAAGCATGGCTTTAATTAGTTTAGACCAGGGGTGTCAAACTCTCAATGTTGTGATGTAGTGTGACTTTTTTTCCCATTGCCGGTAGTTGGGTGAGTGCAGTTTCGCTATGATGCATCTGGCCCATGGGCCGGCAGTTTGACACCCCTGGTTTAGACTTTTGCTGCTTAGACTTTTGTTTACATAAATGGCCCTTTGCTGTATTAGTTCCAGATTATTTGACATACATATATAAGTATTTTAGAGATAAAATTAGTAGATTTAAATGGTACCATTCATTGTATGGTTATATGATTCAAGCAATATATTGTGCTGCGTGTTGAGCCTTTATTCCATTTTAGACTCAGATGTTTTTACACAAGTAAACCATATAAGCCAGGGTATTCAATCTTGGCAATTTTAAGACCTGTAGACTTTAACTCCCAGCAATACTGGCTGGGGAATTCTGGGAGTTGAAGTCCAGAGGTCTTAAAGTTACCAAGATTAGACACCCCTAATATAAGCCATTCTACAGTGGTCTTAATAAAAATACTGCTTAAAATACAGCTTAGAAAGCCTTTGGACTTCCATGCAATAACATTTTTTTCCTATTGATGGTTGAGGTAGTTTCTCCTTTTTGGGGGGGAGAGGAAATGAACATTCATATTATAATGATCTGTCCACAAAGTGGGTTATCTGAAAAGGCATAGGAGGAGGAGTTCTCTTCTTTCTACCGAGTTGTTTCAATTCAAATATATTACCTTACCTTTAATTTAGATTACTTCATTTCTTCATTGCTTTTCATCTCTTTATCTGCAGTCTTTATAGTTTTAATTTGCTTTATTTTTCTTTTAGATCATCTTTATACTAATAAAGCTATCATTTTTATAACTTTAATAAGGTGAAACGTTTCCTGCATATTAAGACTGAGGCCATTATAAAGATTAAAGATTGAATTGGCGAGAGAGGAGTGAAAAAGCAGGAAGGGGACAAAGGCGCGCCGCTGGAGGGGGCCTGCCGGACTGAAGAGGACCCCCCCGGACGAGCTAGAGAGAAGGAGAAACGGCGAGAGAGCAACGGAGGAGGCCTGGCGAGGCAATCAGCAGCGGAGGCGAAC
Source organism: Bothrops alternatus (assembly GCA_034064705.1). Lineage (NCBI taxonomy): Eukaryota > Metazoa > Chordata > Lepidosauria > Squamata > Viperidae > Bothrops > Bothrops alternatus. The sequence goes on from JARGCV010000589.1 coordinate 19,759,153, forward strand.
GGAGCCGGAAAGAAGCCGACAGGAGAGGAGGCGAGCGGCGCGAGTAACAGCAGCAAAGACTACCTACGTGAGAGGAGAGGGCCGGGCGCTGAAAACTAAGGAGGAGGCGAGCGGAGCTGGCGAAGAACAGTATCGAAAGGGGAAGAACGGAGCGGCAAAGAAGCAGACAACGGGGGAAGACCCAGGCAGAGGGACTGGTGAGTGTTAACCCATGCGCTGCGCCCCAGACCCACCAGAAAGGGAACCCCAGAGACTCAACAGAGGGCAGAACCTACCAGGGAAGAAGGTGGGAGGAAGAAGAAAGCTGGAAAGCACCCTGGAACGCAATAAGGGAAAGGCAGAGGGGATCTATAAGCACAGGGGGACAGAAGACAGGAGGAAGTGACCTGGGCAAGAAGGCAGAGAAAGAGGGGCAAGAAGGAGCCAGAAAAGAGCAAAGAGAAGAAACAGGCTGGCAGAGGGGAGTGAAGAGGAACCCAAGGCAAAGGTACTGAACTGGCTCCCTGAACATAGAGCTGCCAGAATACAGGCTCCTACCCCTACACTGCCTAAACCCTGAAGGCACCCCCTCCCCTTTTGGAAGGACCAGATTTCTGGATCTTTACCAGACCACAACCTAGTGTTGTACTGCATCTTGAGAAAAAGGCCATCATCAAAAATCCCAAGCCTCAGATCCTCCCATCTTTGTATCACCCCTGCCAGTACAGAAAAGCTTAATTGAAAACAAGCTACACCCCCTAGTGATCTACCACTTTGCTGTTAAAATACTAACTGTGAGACATGAACACTTGCTAACTTGCCACAGAAAAATTTGATCCAACCCATCCTAGCAACTTGACAATCTTGCACAGGAACAACTCCCCCACAATTCTTTGCATCAAGGGGTGGCTTTAAGGGTGGACAGGCCAACAGGAGGAGAAGCTCAAAATGGCTGCCAGACGGACAAAACAAATCAAACTACGAGAACTGAAGGGAGCTGCACCCTCCCCGGCCCAGCCCTCCAATCTGCTAGGGAACACCCCACCCAACCACACACACCCCCACCCAACTGCATGCCCTCAGACCCACACGCCAACCCACGACTCCGCAACAGCACGCATGATCCAAGAACTAAAAGAGACGATTGAGACACTAAATGAGACGATAGCGACGATGGTGGTACGGATGGATGGCATGGATAGAAAATTGGCAGAAATGGGCGCGAAGACGGAGAAAGGACGCCTAGAAACAGAACGGAAGACGGAGGAAAGATACAAAGACATGAAGAGGATGCTGGCGGACCAAGGTGGAGACCTGGAGAAAAAGTGAGAAGAACAGCGCAAAGCGACGGCCACTGATTTGGAACAGATGAAGGAGGCATTGCAAACACATTACAAAAACCTCCAAGAAACAAGGGAGAATACGGAAAAGATGATGAAGGAAGTGGAAAACCGCGTAGAGGGTCAGCTTGCAGAGGTGAAAAGAGAAGTTCAAGACCAGTCCACCATGATACAATTCTGGCAAATGGCATTTGCAATCAGGATCAGAGGGTGGAACGAGACAACATACGAACCCCAGGGAAGACTGCGCAAGACCTTTGTAGAGGCCCTGGCAACATTCCTGGGCACGAGCGCCAATGAGATTGAGTGGCATGTCGAAAAAATCCAGAGAGTGGGCGCCTGGAGGGAAGTGAACAAACACCAACCAAGGGATGTGGTCATCCACTTCACAACACAGAGGTTCCGGAACCACGTCTCTGCCACTTCCTATAACAAGGCATTCTACATAGAGGAGCAGGAGGTGAAGGTTCTGAAAGAGATCCCCCAGGCGATGCTGAGAGACAGAAAGAACTACAAATTCCTGACCACAGAACTGAGATCGCGTGCACTGCAATACTGGTGGGAAACCCCAACAGGAGTGTCACTTTCTTATAAAAACAAGAGACATTACTTGACCTCGGTCCAGAAAGCCAAAGACTTCCTCGAAAAGGAACTGAAGTCGGGAGGCCCTCAACCCACCGCGAGAGAAGAAACAGATAGACCACTGGAAAGTGGGAGGGATAGAGGCCAACGAGCAAGCCGCGCAGAAGCACAGATCGGGGCAGTGGCAGAGGAAATGAATGGACCACCTCTAGGGGCGAAGGCGCAGAGAGCAGAGAGCAACAAAAACAAGGAGGCAGGACAGTCTACAGAGGGCAGGCTACCAGGCTTCACTACCAAACGTACAGACCAGCAAGGCAAGACCTCACAAACCAAAATGAGCACCAATCCGGATATCGTGGGAACGAGACCAAAGGAGACAACAGGAGAAACAACAGAAATGGTCTCGCAAAAATATCCTGCAACATATGATGGCTACTAATTATTTGACTTGGAATGTGAACGGACTGAACTCCCCCCAGAAAAGAAGAAAAATTCTCCACTACCTAAACCAAGGTAAAAGCGATATAATCTGCCTACAAGAAACACACATCAGAGCAGCAGACCAGAAATATCTGATCAACTACAAACTAGGCGCGCACTTTGTGGCAGCGGCGCCAAGAAAAAAGAATGGGATTGTTATATACGTAAAGAAACATGTAATGGCTAAGCTAATAGAGTCCGACCCCCAAGGTAGATACCTGGCAATTGAAATAACACAAGAAGACAAGAAGATTCTAGTACTGGGCGTATATGCACCACATCAGCAACAAGGCAAATTCTACAAAAAGCTACACAAGAAAATAACACAACTTAACTACAGATCTCACATCATCATGGGCGACTGGAACGGGGTCATAGAGACTGCTCTAGACAAAAAAAGAACTGCACCGAACCCGCAAAAACACTCCAAGTTGCCTAAATCCTTCTTCGACATGAAGGAGGACCTCGAACTGACAGACGTATGGCGGAAAAGGCACGGCAAAGAACAAGAATTCACCTTCTTCTCCGGCAGACATCAATCATTCTCCAGAATCGACTTTATACTAACTTCTAGTGACTTGCTAACGTGTCTAAACGCGGTGAAAATCCTACCCAAGACACTGACGGACCACAACCCTGTGAGGATGGAATTAAGACATGGCCCGAAACAGAGGAGGTCCTGGAGAATCAATGAAAACTTGTTTAGACATGAAAACAATGTGGCGGAATGCAAAAAAGCTATGAAGGAATTCTTCGACACACATATGAACAACGGAACACCGATAGAACAGATCTGGGAAGGCAGCAAGGTGTACATGCGAGGGATCCTCATATCCATGAATAGCTGGCACCGTCGCCAACAAGAACAAAAAAGAAAAGAGTTAGAAAATGAGATAAGCAAAATGGAGCGGCTACTAATAAAAAGACCAGAGGACAAAGTCACCAAAGAAAGACTCAAGATCTTAAGAAAGCAATTTGACATGTTGATGGCTGACCAAGTTGCAAGGAATATACAATATGCAAAACATAAGACATTCTGCAAGGCCAACAAACCGGGCCGCTGGCTAGCCTACACTATAAGAAAGAAACAGAAGTCCCGCATAATTGAAAAGATAGAATTCAAAGGCAAGGAAGAATTCCGACAAAAAACCATCAAGAAAGCCTTCACGGAGTTCTACTCGAAACTATATACCGAGGATAAGATACAAGACAAAGAGATAGATGAGTTCCTACAAAACGAAAAGATACAGGCGATTACCGACACACAAAGAGAAGCCCTGAATGCCTTAATCACAAAAGAGGAAATACACTCAGCGATCACACAACTGAAAGCAGGAAAATCGCCCGGGACGGATGGGATAACAGCGACCTACTACAAACACCTCCAAGAGGAGATGCTAGAACCCCTCAGAAAACTATTTGCCAGCATTCAAGAAGGAGGCCAGGTCCCACCATCCTGGAAAACAGCCTACATCTCATTAATCCCAAAGGAGGGGAAAGACAACACACAGCCCGCAAACTACAGGCCCATCTCACTACTAAACACAGACTACAAAATCTTCACAAAAATTTTGGCCAATAATGACTGTACTACAAAAAACAATACACCCGGACCAAAGGGGATTTATACAAGGACGCCAGATGAAAACCAACGTGAGACAGCTGCTGAACATAATAGAATACCTGCAAAAGCACAACCAGATACCCGCCGCTCTTATGTTTGTGGATGCAGAAAAAGCTTTTGACAGACTGCACTGGCCGTTCCTGACGAACTTGGTCCGGAAGATGAAAATGGGAGTACAGTTTCTCAACTCCATAACGGCAATTTACCAGAAACAAACAGGTCAGATCATTGTCAATGGAGACTTAACGGACTCATTTAATATAGAGAGAGGCACGAGACAGGGCTGCCCGCTGTCCCCCCTGCTATTTGTCCTGACACTGGAAATTTTACTGAACAGAATAAGAGCGACAGAGGATGTACAGGGCATACAGATTAAACAGCAAGAATACAAACTATGTGCCTTTGCGGATGACCTGCTGGTGACAATGTCGCAACCAGCACATTCAGCAAGGAAATTGATGGAGATAATGGAGGACTATGGTAGGGTGTCAGGCTTCAAAGTAAATATATCAAAAACAAAGATGCTAGTCAAAAACCTCGACAACAAAGCAAAACGGAACCTGGAAAGAATAACAGGTTGTGAAATAGTCAAGAAAGTCAAATACTTAGGAGTGGAGATAGAATCAACAAATGCGAAATTATACAAGAATAACTACGAGGTCCTGTGGAATAAGATACAAGCAGACCTGGAAAGGTGGAAATCACTACGTCTGTCCCTGCTCGGCAGGATAGCGACAGTAAAGATGAATGTATTACCCAGATTTTTATTTCTCTTCCAAATGCTACCCATACTCAAGAAGGAAGCGGACTTAGACAATTGGCAGAAAGGCATCAACAGATTTATTTGGGACGACAAGAGACCGAGGGTGAAACTAAAAATCATCCAAGACGCAAGGGAGAGAGGGGGACTCAAAATGCCTAATCTAAAGCTATATTACTATGCAGCAACGTTGGTGGCGGTTAGTGACTGGATCAACATGACAAATGATAGAATTCTGAATGTTGAGGGGCATGGTCTACGATTCGGCTAGCACGCATACCTAGTATACGACAAAAAGGCAGATAGGAACTTCAAGGAGAACCCATTACGAATCCCATTGCTATGGGTCTGGAAGAAATATAAGCACCTCCTACACGACAAGATTCCCATCTGGACGATCCCTGGACACGCAACAGGGGATATGAACACATCCCAAGGGCAAGAAGTGGTGCCCTACAGTGAACTTGTACTGGGAGAAGAAAACGGGTTCCTCTTGAAATCTCAAGCAACGCTAGCAAACAGAGGAATAGGAAGTAACTGGCTATCATATATACAACTACAATCAAGGTGGCGTAAAGACAAGAAGAAGGGCTTCTCCCAGACCGACGAGAATCTAATTAAACAGATTAGAGAACAGGGGATTAAGCACATCAAACGAGTGTACAGCATTCTGATAGAAATGGACTCTGAAACCGAGCTAGTCAAGAACTGTATGATAAAGTGGGCACAAGACTTCAGACACCCTATCACCATGGACACGTGGGAGAAAATCTGGGTGAGGAATGTAGAATTCACGAAATCGCAACACTTAAGGGAAAACTTCTACAAGATGTTCTATAGATGGCACCTAGACCCGAAAAAAATATCACTCATCTACCCGGGCTCCCAGCCCAAATGCTGGAGGTGCGGGGACGGAGAGGCTACTTACTTTCATATATGGTGGACATGCAGAAAAATCAAAGCATTCTGGAGGAAGATATGGTGGACACTCCAAACTATTTTCAAAAAGCGTATAGAATTTCTACCTCAGGCTTTTCTGTTAGGGATCACAAAGGATATCACTACCTCAGAGACAAATTTATTTTTGAACTTAATTACAGCAGCAAGATTGTTGGTGGGACAGTACTGGAAGAATCCGGAAATACCGCCTATTGAAGAATGGACTGTGAAAGTAACAAATTTGGCGGAAATGGCAAAAATATCAGCATACTTGAAAAACCGCTCCAATGAACAATTTGTGACTGACTGGAAACAGTGGATAGACTATATCCAAGAGAGACACCAATCAAACAGAATGCAGCTGGCGTTCAGCTAAGGATCGATGGGAGGAGGGATGAAGGGCTAACAAATCAGATGTTTACAAAAACTAACACCCAACGTTGAATGTATATGTTCTATAACTAATGCCTCTTAACATAACCTTATGACTAACGTTGTTTGCTTTAATATTGTTAAAGTAGACTGAATCTCTACCTCAGGATATGAAACTTTTACCTCAGGATCTCGGGTTGGGGACCATAAAAGATTGCACTAGTAATGGGATGAAGTCAACTCAGAAGCGCAAACGCACAATATGCGATAGACTAGATACAGTAGATAGACCATATATAGGAGAAACACCAATCAAACAAAATGTACTCGGAGTATACTTGAAGATGTAAGGGAGGAGGGAAGAACGTTTACTAAAACAGATGTTTACAAAGATTAATACCTAATGTTGTATGCTATGTTCTAGGATGATTGCTTAGCAATAGGATCTTATGTTTAATGTTGATCACATTAATATTGAAACGGATAGGGGAAACACCAATCAAAATAAAATGTAACAGGAGTATAGTTGAGGCTAGACACGAGGAGTGGGGAAAAAAGCTTACTAACTCAGACGTTTTCAAAGACTAATACTTAGTATTGTATACCAGGTGTCATGATGATTGCTGCATAATATGCTTTTATGTTCAATGTTAATTGTTTTAATAAAAGAATTTTTATAATAATAAAAAAAAAAAGATAGCAGAGCACTAAAAAAAAAAAATAAAAAAAAAAATAAGGTGAAACAATGCATCATAGGCAATTAATTTTGAACCCTGCTACTAAAATGGACTAACTTACAGAATGAATCCCAAATCTGGGATCCATGACTCCCTAGAGCACGGGTATCAAACTCAATCATGTCATGTGACGTATCGTGATGTATCATGAAATTTTTTGCATTTGCAAAACTGGGGTGGGCGTGGCCTGCGTGTGACGAATCTGGTTCATGGGCCGCCAGTTTGTCACCCCTGCCCTAGAGAATGAAATTTGGGAGAGCTGTGGCTGCTTCAGGCTGCTGCTATGGTAGGGGGACTGTTTTTTCTCTCCTTTATGCAATTTAGTTTGCCCATAGCCTACTTAAATAGATGTTAAGTACAAGTGTTATATGAATTACTTGTTACAGGTGTATATATCAATTATTATGCCATAGTTCAATGAATTAGCATGTGGTGGGTTGATGTGACAATTAGCTTCTTTGAAAAAGATGGAGCTGTTTTTGATGATATTACTGAGATGATTGACCTGTGATAATAAGTCATACATAGAAGTCTTCAGTTGATCTGATGGTAAAACAGGAAAGTAAGAAAAATGTATGATTTCATTCCAAGATCATTTTAACATAAACATTCTCTGTATTCTAATCCATATATATACAATTTGCTACTGCATAAGAATACTCCAGAATTATAATCAAAATATTAGATTCTCACAGGAAAACCACTAAAAGTTAATAATCTTCTTCCAATGATTCTAACTTATTTAAATGCTTTAAGGAGGGATCAAACTGTGTTTTCTTGAAGAAAGCAATTTATCAGGTATGATCTCATTTGGAATCATGTTAACTCTTGTTCAGATTAATATAATGCCAGAATAGTAGTTTTCTTTTAATTAAGCTACATCTGAGATAAACATTAATAAACAATGTTCTCTGGAGCTAGATGAATTTTCATTAATTGTATTTGTTTCTTTATTTTATTCAAAGTTGATTAAAATTTGATAGATTGCAGTAACAGTCCACCAGCTTGAAATGAGAGAGCTGGATTCTTTCTGTGAACTCAAAACCAGGCACTATTATGTCATTTATGGCTATTATAGCATGATACTAGTAGGATTTTTATTTTTCATGAACCTTTAAGAAGGCAATATTAATTGTTGTTGTTTTAATTTAGAGAGAGGTAAACTATTACAACCTTCTGTATTCAAAATAAATAGTTTGTGATTGGTGGCTAAATATATTTACATTTAAGCTTCTTTTCAAAATCCTAAAGTTCAGGTTTATTCTTGAGATTTTAATAGATGTCCAAGTACTCTTTTTTCCCAAAGTTCTTCACTATTTTGTTTTTTTATTATCCTTTTTGTTTAATTGAGCATTTTTCTTTTAGAATGATCTCAGGCAACCATGAATATCTGAAATATATAAACAGAGATATGGGTATAAACTGTACACAGAGAGCGAACAAGACATGCAGTAAGGGATGAATGAAGATTTGAATCTGATTGAAATTCTTCAAGAGCATTTGCAACATAAAAACATCAGTTTTATATAGCAATTTATTTGGTGTATTTATTCAAGGTTGTGACATGCTAAGCAATGCAATAGTCATTAAGCAAGGCTGTTAATGCTCCAAAATACTTTCTTGTTGATGAATGTCTCAGGTATATCATTCATTAAACATTAAAGTGGCAACTAAAATCCATTTGCTCCAAGGCAGCTAAGGTGTTATTACTGTTTAATGGTACATCACTCTGTTGTACAACTATATAACAGGAAAAGCTCAAGAGCTAATTAAAAAAAGTAGTGGTATTTGATGTCTCTATCATTTTGGGAAAGAGGTACTTCAAATTATGTGTAAATTTATTTATACATGGTATTTATATGGCTGTTGTTTTTATGAAGATATCTCTGGAAAGCTAATAAGCATAAAAATGAAAACCAACAAAAATTGTAGAAAAAAGTTGATAGGTTAAAAAATAACTTCACATTTGCCACAGTCAAAAACACAAACTTAATTGTATTAACACTCTGAACTTAAAATCTGAGGAGGGAAAACAGGTGTTTAAGACTTTCCAAAAGACCAACAAGGTCCAGTCTATCCAAACTTCACAGGGTTCACATGGCAAGTGTTAAGATAAAGAAGGCGCTTTTGCTAGTCAGCACACAGAAGAGACCTGGAGCATACTCATCATCCCAGATGTGGTGGCATGGATAGAAACCATTGAAACCAGTGAGTTCCTTCTAGTGAAGTTGCAGGGAGAAGTGTTAAGGGAATAGAAATAAAGGAAAACCTCAAGAGTGAAACGAACATATCCCCTTCTGGATACATTTAGAAAACCAGCTGAAGCAATATGTGATTGAGAATAAGCATCTGAATATAATACTTCCATACTCTTTTCCAACTGCATAGCCTAAGGTGAGATGCAGTTCATGTCATTACATAAACAATGACACTATTAGGATAACTGGCCACAATAAAAATATCAGCTAAGTAAACCATTATCTCCGTTAATGATACATCTCATAATTAAAATCAGCATCCATGAAAGCAAATCAATACAGAATAAATAGTTATAGAGTACAGGTCCTTTTCATTTTCCAATCAATCTTTTTTTTTAAAAAAAATCAAAGATCTGAAATCTCATGTAAAATAGATTATTTGCATTTGCCTATTCCATCAGTTGACTATTTTCTTCATCTTTTATTGACTGACTTTGTAGGTCCTAGGGAGTAAAGGAATGTAGAGATGACCCTGGAACTGAGAATTCATTAAGGAAGATAAAATGGCAATTCAGTTCTAGATAAGTAGAAAGTATAGAAAGAAACTCAAACTCCATTTTGATTTTGTTTGGTATCAGATGAGGCTAATAGAAATTTTGAAAGGCATTTAAGATTTTGTTGTTATATCCTATCATAATTCAGTAACAATCTTGGAATACTTGTAGTATTCAAGTGGTGGCAGTGGTGGCAGTGGCAACCACTCCACAACATGTGGCCCCTTGAGAAAATTAATTGCCCATCCTCTTGTAGATCCTGCCTTTCCCATTTTACATTTTGCTAAAATGGAGCATGACATAAATTGTCAGGACGTGACAATAGTTTAACTGTAATTGATTCTTTGTCTGTCATTGGATTGCATGAAAAGAGATTGCAATTTAGGATAAGTTGCATCAAGATGATGATACAGATTCACATGTTTATATTTCAAATTAACCCTTAGGGTAACTCATTTATGTAATCATCTTCCAAAATCTAATATGGTAATGCTGAAGTCTGGCTGATAGAAACTCCCAATCAAATTCAGATCTCCTCTGAAGCTTTGCATCTGTCTTCTTAACACAGTATATGAACCTAGAAGCCATTCTGACCTTAGATGAGCTGTACCGGTAGGCCCACCACTAACTTTATTCACTTACAAGAACAAGGACAAAAGAATATAAAGATGAGTTGAATAAACAGAAATAGAAGAAGTCTGTGAGTGTAAGAGGGGGAAAACTAAAATGAGCTTCATATTCAAACTAAAACATATAAATAGTGCCTGAGCATTGAAAGAATGAAAAGTTTCATAACTGCTGTGGGGCTTTTTTGATATGATACAGCAAAGGCAGGAAATGATGCTCCTCCATATGGAACTTAGAACTTGAGTCATAGACATTTCTCTTTCAACTCCAGTTTGAGTCATAATTTCTCAACTTTTGTCAGCATATGGGTAGAAGAAATGGAAAAAGTCATAAAAGTAACATTGTATACAATCTGTTAACCACCCCATTACTTATAGTTAGAATTAATTTTGTAAATGAAATCTGTGAATTAGGTAGAAGATTTCCTGAGAAATATCTCATAATATAGAACAACTTTGAGTGACAGGTTGAGATTTGATATCTCTCCCCCCTCCTCTTTTGAATTCAAAGGCACAAATTAGTTTTATGTATGTATCTTAAATGCTTTTTTTATTATGAAGCAAAATATAACAAAGTTTCTAATTTTACAGCTGTGAATGACACCCTCCAGGAGCTCTGTGTGTGTGTGTGTGTGTGTGTGTGTGTGTGTGTTTGTTTGTTCGTTCATCTACGCCATCCATCTTTCCAAGGTGACTTTAGGCAATACTTTTAATTACTTAAATAGTTATATGGCAGAAATTCTGTAAGTAAATTTTTCCCATCACTGCATTATATGAGGGGATTCTGTGTCTTAGGAAATTTCTATAAACTAAACCTTACTTAAATTAGTGTGGTGTTCAACATTCATAATTATAATTTAGCGTATCCATACAGTGATTCAATGAAATTCTTATGATATAAATATTTTTCACTGAAAGTTTTTGTCATATACAGTACTTTATTAGAATTTAAGATTGCCTTTAAAAGTCCTTTCCTGGGTTCTCCTGTGACATGTTATACTTGAATGAAGTCCTTTTACTGTTGACCATCAGCTGAGAATAGTTTTGACAGATAAGTTTGTGATAAGGAGGAAGAGGAGGAGGAGGAGGAGGTGGAGGAGGAGGAGGAGGTTCCTAGCTTTTAAAATTAATTCTATCAATTTTTATAATCATTCTTTCTTCCTTCCTTCCTTCCTTCCTTCCTTCCTTCCTTCCTTCCTTCCTTTCTTCCTTCCTTCTTTCCTTCCTTCCTTTTTGTTTGTTTGATTATTTGTTTATTTACTTATTTACTTACTTATTTATAAAGTTTATTGGCTGCCCATCTTGTCCTCAGGTAACTCTGGGTGGCCTACAGTTAGCAATACCACTTAGACTTATATACTGCTTCACAGTGCTTTACATCCCTTTCTAAGTGGTTTACAGAGTCAGCATACGGTATTTGCCTCCAATAATCTGTGTCCTCGGAAGGATGGAGGGTTGTCAACCTTGAGCCAGTGAGACTCAAACTGCCAAACTGCTAGCAGCCGGCAGTCAGCAGAATTAGCCTGAATACTGCATTCTAACCATTGTGCCAGCAAGTGGTAACTTAACTAAGTTGCATCTGAGTTAAAACATAAAAAGACACATCGGGAGGGTGGGGGCAAAGGAAGGAGATGGGATCTGTTATTACTCAATCAACCACCTCCATTGTATTGATACCCCACTGGGGCCTCAAGCCAACTGGCACAACCACATCGTTAGCCCCTTACAAAAAGATAGGAGAGTTGTGCCAACTTCACATTGGGGGGCAAGATGTTCCAGAGGGCAAGAGCAACAGCAGAGAAGGCCCTCTGCCTGGATCCCAGTGTTAATGTTTATATTATTGCTTTTGAAATAGTAATATAAAGAAAAAAAACAAACAAGAACAAACACAGATTTTATTTATTTATATTTTATATTTCTTGATCGCCTATCTCCCTCAGAAAGAAGATACATACATTGTTAAAAAAGAAAACGAAAAAAACAACTTAACATTGCTTAAGAAATCATAGTAAAAAATACAACAGAAAACAATAGAAAAAAGTAAACTGTATAAAGTATAATATAACATTACAACAGTAAATAGATATAATTCTATATACAATTATCTAATATAAACCTTATATAAGTATATACTATATATTTCCCATAATTTTAGTCCCGTATTTCATAATATATATTCATGAAAACTGTACATTTATAGGGGATCAGGTTTTCAATCCATTGAGAAAATGGGGCTATATATTGCCCCCACCCTTTCCGCCTTTCGCAAATTATTGAAGACCCATCTTTGCTGGCAGGCCTGGGGCAGTTAACACCTTGCCCCAGCCAGTGTATGTATGTTTGTATGTCTGTTTCTGGATGATTGATTGTTTTTAATTAATGGGCTTTATAATGTATTTTAATATTAGATTTCTTTATGTTAGTATTCATGTTGTGAGCCTCCCTGAGTTCTTGGAATAGGGCGGCATAGAAATCTAATAAATAATAATAATAATAATAATAATAATAATAATAATAATAATAATAATAATAATAATAATAATCTTTCAACTGCTGTGACAGTCTTTTAGCCACACTAAGGGAATGGGAATCCATTAGAGTTGTTGTGTTGTCAAATTTCAAGTACTAGATATGTAATTCAAGAGAATATTATCTCTGAAAATTTTAACTTTTGCAGTCATATTCATACTGTCCACTACTTTTTCCCCAAAGTAAGTATATAACATTATAAAAACCTGTATTTTAAAGAAGTGTTGCCCTTATCGCATCTCCAACAAACAGCTATCCTAGCCAATCCTTTTCTATTCAAACATGTTTTTTTTTACTTTTACTTAAGGTATTATTTTGTTGCATTAATTTACCTTCTGTTATTGGGTTCATTCCATGTTATATTTCAGATGTCTTTTAAAAAAGAGTTCTACCATTCTGGATTCTTGGTCCCAAAGTACAGTGGATTTATACAGTGCTTCAGAGAAATATTTTCAGGGCTATTTGATTGGCATTATGCTGATCTTGACCAGATCTGTATTTAAAAATTAAATAAAAGTGATCTCAGAGTAATCTGATTTATCCATGCTATCTGGAATTTTATATGTTGCATTAAGGGATTAAATTTAATCTTAACTACAGGAGTTATGTAACTGAGCCTTTTCATGTTGCTAGGGCTAGGAATTTCATTTGGGTTTGGTACATGAGTATGATTGTGCTAAGCAGTAATATTGAGGGGGAACTATACAGGTGAGATTATGGAAGTAATGTGAGGAAAGGTGTTTTTTTTTTTTTTTTAGGAAGTCCTTTGCCATGCAAACATTATACCGGTAGTTGTCAAGATTTCAAGGGAATGAGTTTTATCTTACCAAAGTGTTGTACATCATCTTGAAACTTCTCCTTCAGAACTTCCATTAGCTGGAAGATTTATATCATAGACTATGCTTTTTTTTAAATTGTGATGCTTCTGACACAAATAAACAAACAGCTGGAGGACACTTCCAGTTGATTACTGCAAATGATCAGAAGAGGATATGTGGATATCAAAACCCTTTTCCATCTAATTAAATCCCAGAGATGGAAATTAGAATGAGGGGCCACTTGCCTTTAAAAGCAAGGGCAACCCTGCTTCACAAAGCATCTTTGAAAGAGCAGATCATCAGAGGCATAGGACTCCTTTAGAGTTTTGCACGGGGAATTTCTGACTGCTCAACCAAAGATTTGAACTTTGATTGCCGCTATGGGGAGGAATACTGTATTAGAGACAAAATAATGTCCTTTGCTTTGACAACCTGTCAAATCTTGATAAATGGTTGGACTGAACTAATGAGAAGTGCTGGTTCTATAAATTGTGTGTTATTTTATCATCTGTGAATAATCTATGTAATAAAGATAAGAACTAAATCTGAGTATAGAGCTGCCAGCAAAGATACTATATTTTTCTTTTTATCATTTTTACTTTGCTTTTTAGCCTGAAATATATGATTATAATTCAATTAAAAAGAATTAAAATTGTCTTTGATCTTATAATTTTAAAAGTAAGGCAGAAAAAGGAAAAAGTTCAGAGATCAGTTAGAGTGCCAGAAGTTTCAGGTAGGCCAAATTAGTCTCTCAGTGCACTAATGGAAAACCCCTCTTTCTCTACATTGCAACAGGAGGATGGAGCTGAAGGAGAGCCAGCAGGTTAGATGGGTTATTTATTTATCTGAAATGAAATATTTATAAATTGCTTACCTTGTCCAGAACTTCCAGGTGATATATCACTCAGAAGTATTTTACATAGAATATAATACCCAATAATATAATAAATTCATAAAAGTATAAACAAGGAGATATAAATAGTGGAACTGTACTTCATGAATGTCGAATACATCATCAGGTGAATAAAGATACTGTCAATGTGTTTTTTCTTTTAGCTGCAGTCTGGCCTTGCATCAGGTATTGACTTTTCCAAGAAGAAAAATTCTCTAGTTGACTTCCTGCATGCAGTAAAGGGATTTCATTCCAACAGATGAACAATTGGGAATCAAAAGTTGCAGAATCAGCTTTAAGGATTTATTTGTTTATAAATGAATTGAAGAAATGTGCACTATGTAATATTCCTATTACCTTTACATTACCTACCTTGACAATTTTTAGTACCAGATTTGTCAAAGCATCTGGTGATTATATAATAAATATTTAAGGATAGTTAATGCATATCTCAGGTGACTAGATAAAGAGAACAAATATATAGAGATATTCTCTCTCTCTCTCTCTCTCTCTCTCTCTCTCTCTCTCTCTCTCTCTCTCTCTCTCTCTCTCTCTCTCTCTCTCTCTCTCTCTCTCTCTCTCTCTCTCTCTCTCTTTCTCTCTCTCTCTCTATGTGTGTGTGTGTGTACTATATGTATATAGTATGTATATGTATCTGCATTTTTCTGACAAACTTTATTAAACGGCATACAGACATTTAATAAAATTTAATAACTTTTTAGTTGGAAAGAGTGATATCGGACCCTCCTGATTTTTACTGAGCTATTTTACTGTACTTATTTATATATAAATGAGTGTATTTTCATACTAGTACTTCTATACAGTTAAGAATTGTATTGAAACTCTAAAAGAGAATTTCCATGGTAGTCTTGCCTTGCTATAACCCCTGATATTTGATCTGTAAACACAATGTAACACAAATGCAAAAATGTACATATGCACTTAAGAGAAGTATGAGGAAAATATGATCTTCATATCTTTTCACAATATTACTACTGGTATTATAATATATACATACTAAAGTCAGTGTCCCTTTGTTTTGTATGGTGTTTTTAAAAGTTTCATTGATAGTCTTTGTGAAATTAAGATCTCCAATGTCTCCATGTGAAGACATCTAAAGTGAAAAAAATAAGGAGATTAACTCTTCTTTGAATATATTTGCAAACCAAAATACCTTCAACTACTAGTTGTAGGCCAGCTGGAAAAACTGACAAAGGATAATAAAATCCCATATTAGATTTTGACTTATGCAAGTGCTCTTAAGTTAGAATGTTGTATACTTCTCCTGTAATCAGGTATATACTTCACATTTTCAGATAAAATATATTCATGAGAAGAACTATCAAGCACCAGATAAAATTTATTTACAATTATTGTAAGAACATTTTTGTACATATCTCTAAACTATGTTATAAAGACTTGCAACAGAAATCAATGACAATAAAGAAAGTTTCTTCCAACATATTAACAAGAAAAAAATCAAGGAACCTGTAGGCCAACTAAAGAGAGAAGATGGCAAGAAAATTACAGGCAACAGGGAGAAAGCAGAGCTGCTTAACTCATACTTTGTGTCAGTCTTCACACAAAAAGAAACTATAGCCCAACAAACTAAAAAAAACATTGCAAAAGATATACTAGAACCAAAAATTAAAATAACAAGAAAATGATAAGGGAACACCTATCCAACCTTTATGAATATAAATCACAGGGACCCAACAGACTACATCCCAGAGTTCTGAAAGAGCTGGCAGATGTTATCTCATTGCACCACATCTTTTATAAATCCTGGAGCACTGGGGAACTACCTGAGGATTGGAAAAGGGCTGATGTGGTCCCCATCTTCAAGAAAGGGAAAAAATGGACCCAGGAAAGGACAGACCAATCAGCTTAGCTTCAATACCTGGGAAGATCCTAGAAAAGATAATAAAAAACAGATCTGCGAACAAGTAGAAGCAATCAAAATCATAAATAGTACCAGCATGGGTTTGTCAAAAACAGATCATGCCAAACCAATCTCATTTCATTCTTCAATAAAGAGACTAA
Organism: Bothrops alternatus; assembly: GCA_034064705.1. Taxonomy (NCBI): domain Eukaryota; kingdom Metazoa; phylum Chordata; class Lepidosauria; order Squamata; family Viperidae; genus Bothrops; species Bothrops alternatus. The sequence continues at coordinate 19,775,626 of JARGCV010000589.1, forward strand.
ACTAGTAGACCAGCGAAATGCAGTGGAGATAGCATACTTAGATTTCAGTAATGTATTTGACAAAGTAGATTTGTACTTAGATTTCAGTAATGCATTTGACAAAGTAGATTTCAGTAATGCATTTGACAAAGTAGATCACAACCTACTCCTTAGTAAGCTAGGAAAAGAATGGATCTGCAGCTGGCTAACAAACCATACTCAATGAGTAGTCCTCAATGGCACTGCATCCACATGGAGAGAAGTAAGCAGTGGGGTATCACAAGGATCCATCTTAGGCCCAGTACTCGTCAATACAGTATCTTCATAAATGACTTAGATGAGGGAGCTGAAGGGGAACTCATCAAATTTGCAGATGACACCAAACTGACAGGAGTAGCCAACATCCCAGAAGACAAATTCAGGATCCAAAAAGACCTTGACAAACTTGAACAAAGGGCCCTATCCAACAAAATGAGTTTCAATGTGGAAAAAGCAAGGTCTTACATTTAGGCAGGAAAAGCCAAAGGTACAAATACAAATTGGGCAAGACCTGGCTTAAAAACAGTAGCTGTGAGAAGGATCTTGGAGTCCTAGTAGACAATCACTTGACTATGAGCCAGCAGTATGCAGCAGGAACCAAAAAAGGTAATACAATCCTGGGTTGTATAAACAGAGGCATAGAATCAAGATTATGTGAAGTATTATTACCACTTTATAAAACCCTAGTAAGACCATACCTGCAGCCAATTTTTGTGACCATATCACAAAAAAGATGTTGAGAATTTGGAAAAAAAATCAGAGAAGAGCTACTAAGATGATCAATGGCCTGGAGACTAAAACATACGAAGGATGGCTACAGGAATTTGGTTTGGCTAGTCTAAAGAAAAGAAGAAATAGGGGAGATGTGATAGCAGTATTCCAGTATCTGACAGGCTGCCACAAGGCAGAAGGGGCCAGGTTGTTCACCAAAGCATCAGAGGGAAGGATGACAAACAATGGTTGGAAACTGATCAAAGACAGAAGCAACCTGGAATTAAGGAGAAACTTCCTGACAATGACGACAGTCAACCAGTTGGAACAGCTTACCCCCAGAGATTGTGGGCATTCCATCACTGGAGATTTTCAAGAGGAGATTGGATACTCATCTGTCTGAGACAGTATAGGTTCTCCTGCTTAAACAGGGAGATGAACTAGAAGACCTCTAAGGTCCCTTCCAGCTCTATTCTATTCTATTCTATTCTATTCTATTCTATTCTATTCTATTCTATTCTATTCTATTCTATTCTATTCTATTCTATTCTATTCTATTCTATTCTATTCAAGTTCATTTAATATTTGAATGCCACAAGTATCATTTATGTATATATATGGTTTCAACTTCAAAAGAGTGATTTTAATTAGTAATAGCAGTAATTGTAAGAGGAATTTTGGAGTCCTATTACTTACTTAAATATGAGCCAGCAATGTGCGCAAACAGCCAAAAAGCCACACAAACAGCCAAAAAGCCACACAATCCTAGGCTGAAATAACCGAGAGAGAAAATCAAGATCATGTGAATTATATAGTACAGTAAAAAACAACAACAAAGCAATATTAAAAGGAACTGTCAAAAGAAGCGGGGTAAATTCATTCAGTTATTTATTCTACTTTATTGTTTTTATATATATGCTCAATCACACTAAACAAAGTCATAAAAATAATACAAAAAGCATAATAAACAATAGTCATCCAATAGTTAGGCTATGGGCCCCAAACCTGTTGGAATAAGAATCTTCAGGCCATTTCTTTCCTGAAGAAAAGCAAGAAAGCAGAATTGAGGCCACTTGTACTTCTTCAAGCAAAATATTCCCAGAGGAGTGAGATTGTTATTTCTGAAAAGGCCTATTGTTCTGACCTCATGGACCTTTCAGTGGAATATGGAATTTTTAATACTCCCTCTCTGGAAAACTGGACTAGAAGGACAGAATCAAAGACAGAATTTGGTAGCTTTATAGATAGTAGAATCACTCAGCTGGGTATGAACAGAACCATAATAAAATTGTCATTCTTTCCAAATTTTTGCAGGCAGTACGGCATTACATTTTGGTGACAAATGCCACCAAGAAGTATTTTAAGATGAGAGAATGGGCACTCCCCAACCCAAGTACCAATGAAGTAGAGTGACCAGGGCTGATTTTGTCAATGCCTGGACCTAAACCCCAATTCAGTTAACCACTATTTCTAGGATTCTCTATGGCTGATTTACTTACTTTCAGCAACTTTCTCACCAAACAGAAAAGAAAGGAGATAGGACCAAAAGGTCAAGTGTAGCAAAAATAAGAAATGCCTTCTTTAGGAGATGATGAATCATTGCCTCTTTTTGATGTGATGGCATGACAACCTCCCTCAGAGAAGCATTAACCATCTCCAAAATCAGTCACTGCATCCTGATGCCTGAAGAAGATAAGTGGGATGTCAATCAAGTGTACAGATGATAGATTCATGCTACAGAGAATCTAATCCACTTCCTTAAGTTCTACAATGTTAATACTTCTTAGTTCACTAGAGTTAATATGAGCAACCTGCAGAAAACCTATAAAATCATTTGAATGATCTGAACATTTTCTCACCTCTTTCATAATAGAACCTAGGTTACCCTATCGATCATTTGAGAGTTTGTGAATTCAATAAACAGGCAAAAGCTGAAACTATGCAACTCATATAGTCACTTAATAGGTTCAAATGTGAATTTGTAACAGTGCAGCTCATACACTCATTTAAATGTGAGTTTAATGTAAGCCTGGTTTTATGCCATTATCATCTTTGACATTTTCTCAGGGAAGGTACCAGTGAGCTACAGGAGAATGGCTCTGCTTGGCCACTCTCTTCCAGTGTCTAGGTTCACTAAATATTCTAGATCTATTATCAACATTGCAAAAGAGCTGCAAAACAAATTGCCAAGATAATCCACAAGAAATCTTTGCAAATTAAAGAGAATGATCAGATACTGGGGTAGACCGTTTAATAGCTTCTCTATCTTTGCATAGGTTCAGTGAGGCTAGGATCTGAAAGGACTGTTGCTATTGTCATCCATATCCAGATCATATATTATCTACTATGAAGTAGAGGGTAGATGAAGCGTGCAACTTCCTGTTGCATCAAAGCTGCTATTGCCTTCATGGCTTGGGACCAGGATACTTACGGGACCGCCTTCTGCCACATACTTCTCTACAACCGGTGAGAGCGCACAGGGTCGGCCTCCTCCAGGTCCCATCAACGAAACAATGTCGTTTGGCGGGCCCTAGGGGGAGGGCTTTCTCTGTTGCGGCGCCCACCCTCTGGAACCAACTACCTCCTGAAGTCCGCGTTTCTCCGACCCTCCTGGCCTTCCGAAATAATTTAAAAACCTACCTCTGCCGGCAGGCCTGGGGATGATTGTTGATTGTGGTGTGATTGATGAGTATGTATGGGGTTTGTATTTTTAATGTTGTTCGGATTTGTTCAATTGTTTATATATATATGTTGTAAGCCGCTCCGAGTCTTCGGAGAGGAGCGGCATACAAATCCGAATAAATAATAATAAATAAATAAATAATAAATAATTGCTATGCTAAACTGTGCAGTTGTCATGGGAGTCGCAAGTCAGCCTAAAATATTCTCCTAAGGTATGGAGGTTTAAATCATACATACATGTGTCATATACACCAACACCATCTCCCAAGATAAGGTTCAAGAGTTCATACTGGGCAGTAGTCAGCATATTACACTAGTCACCTCTGGGCCAGTGTTACTGATTACTACATTGCTGCCATGGAAGACTTCTATCTTTGCTGTGGGAAGATACAGCAAATTCTTTATGTGTCTATGAATACACAGTTCATTAACCTAATAGCATACTGTTCATTAAGCTAAAAACAAGTGTATAGTTGGCAAACAATTCATTATTTTTAGATGGGATTTAAAAAATTCCTAAGTAAAAGTTCAGCAGAGAATTAATTGCAATATACTAATCAGAAAAGAAAAATCAAGTGCCAGTTAAATGTATTTATTCAGTTCTGAAGGCTAGAAGCATAAATAATTTCCAAAAGTAACTCTTCAGCAGGTACCATTGTCTCATGCTGCAAAACCTTGGTACCTTGCAAGCAGGTTTCTATTGATTTATGAAAGTATTTACTAAAACAAACACTTTCACTCCTCATTTCACACTTGCAGGTCTGAATCCAGAGAAGTAATTATGTAGAATTTTAATAGAATGAATTAAGTCTTGTGGTTTTTCCTGAACCTAGGAAGAAAGAAATGGCACATCTGAAGTACAATATGCTAACTGAAAAGCCTATTCTTTGTACAGTCAGGCATTTGATCTGACCAGGCTTTGAATTTATTTTACCTTGATTTTCCTGATTGTGTTTGATTTCCTTTTAGTTGCAATATTTTAAAAGGTGCTACATGTATTAATCATTACAGTGTTTTGGTGAGAAATGAAATTAGATGATGTGTAGCCAGAAAAATATATAAATCAACAAACCAATCTGTCAGTATGCAAATATGTAATGGGATATATAAATATATACATACAGTATTTACAAATATGTAGTGGAAACAAATATATGGTCAAAGTGAATTATTTTCATGCACATAAAACAATCTGAATATCACTTTTGGCTTTCATTTTGAAAAACACCAAGCCTGTTTTTCTATTTTTTATTATCTATGATGCGACATTCTGTGAAACTGAATTATCAACTATTTGCCTTACGTTATCAAATAAAGGATAAAAAAATATTTTTTTCTAATGCAAAGGATTTAAAATTGGAAAATTTGATTTATTATAAGATCTAATGATTATGAAATAAAGTAGAAATAACTCAAAAAAGTGAAACATTGAATAATAGATTTACCTGTAGAATAATCTATTTTGTTGTATTTTTAATAAAAAAGAAAGATTATTGTGAAGGTTAACCATGTCTTAAAGGAAAATGGTGCTGCACATTTTAAAAAATGCAGTTTGTATACACTTTACTGGTTTGGCGAGAAAAATCCTTGTTAGTCAATAGCCATCTTATTAAGCCCTGAAGAGCAAAAATGTTGTAAATAAGGTTGCATAACTTTTTTTTTCCAGAATAACAGTAACTTTGAAGTGACATTATAATCGACTCCAAGAAGATCTGATATCAAGAAATAAAAAAGAGAGTGCAGTTGAAGAATTAAAGACTATGAATATTTTATTTACAAAACTGGCCTGCAATAATGTCTAACAGTCTGTAACGAAACGGTCTCTACACCTTTAAATGTTTAGTGATGGTTTTTAGAGTACTATCTTGTCAACCTCTCCTTCCAACTAAATATGATCCATTCAGGATTCCAAACTCACTTTTTCTTTTGAATGCCCTGATTCCAGGTAGTAGAAATGGGGAACCATCTTTCACCAAAATGGTTCCTTCATGGATTCAATAGAGCTCTGCTCCTCAAATATCCCATTCACATTGCCTGCCATAAGGAAAGAAGAGATTTATTCTTCCCCCAACTACCAAATACAGCATTCTTCAGGTACTACCAAGAAATATTTTTAGGTAATCTTTATCATTCTAAATAAAGTACAACCAAGAAAGCAGAATTTTGATCACTCCAGGATACTTTTATTTATTTATTATTTCATTATTTTTTCATATTCCTGAACCATCCATCTCCCTGAAAGAGGATGCTTATTTTTTATTCCCTATGTTGGATTAATGAATTCCTTTTAATATTGCTATCCCCTTTGGCCAGTAGTTTGGGTCAGAAGACCACTACTGATCAACTGTCCTGAGGATTTAACAGAAGTAGTTGAGGGGAGGGACAACTTTGTACTATAATTCAGTACAATGTGAACAGCAAACATTAAAGTTTGTGACCTGCCTGATTATGCATTAATTATGGAGAAATTATTTGAAACCATAATTGTAAAATGTAGCAGGATAAAGATGGTTTCTACTTACATACAGTATTACAGAATTATGAATGATTTGTGCATTCATAATGAATGTCCTCAGTCTAAAGGTCCTCTGAAATACAACAAAAACAGCAGCAACAGAGAAAAATAAATACTTGCCTGAATGATCTACAACTCAAACTTCAGTTTCCTTTATACTTTAATACTTCTGGTTGTGTCACAAAAATTTTGGGAACAACCATTATAGACTGTACAATCTGACCTGCTTCATGAAACATCTCACAGTTCCAGGGTAATCATCTTACAATAAAAGTCATACAGCCAAATTGGCAATTCCTTTGCAGATCCTTCTGTAACTCAGTATGTGTTGGTATCAAATACAACCTTATGGCTTTTGTGCATTTAGACCTCCTATTGGTTTTCATGAACTTGAGGTAGCCAACTTCTTACTTTGCTTCATTTTGTTGTGACAGAGTACATGAAAAATAACCCTATGCATGCATAGAATCTGATATACAAGAAAAATAATTTCAGGTACTAACACTGCAGAACCCAAACGTTGGTTGTGGAATCTTCTTGGAACTGCTGAAAGGGCTGTGTAAATGGCCTTCTTTACCCCCTTTCAAACCAGATCCTCCCTATCTGAAATGTGGACCTCTGCATCTTATCTTGCTGGGTTTGAGGCACTTATGTTAACATTGAGCGCCCTCTCTCAACAGAGGGGGAGGAATAAGACACCACCTATCTCCAGTCTACAATGCAGCCCGTGCAGCAGTTTCAAGAAGATTCCACAATCAATTGGACTCTGATTAAGGTGACCATGAGAGCAAAGATAAATTCCCAAGTGGTCTCAAGAGCTCTCAGGAAAAGTACTAATGATCAGATGACTGCAAAGAAATGTAATCCTTCCATTGCCCCCCCCCAAATCTGGTTAGAACCTATCCTTCTATGCCCCTCACCATCACAACTCATGAAGCTTCTTGGATGAGAAGCGAAACCTTTTGTTTTTCTTCCTCAAGGAAAAAAACAGTCCAGTTGCCTTTTGAAAAAGCACCTTTGAGACAACTATGACCTGGATGACTGAGAATCTCCACAGATACATAAGAAGACATACTTTATATTGACTCTGTTGTTTGTGATTTCCAATGGAATTTTCTTTAGACACTATTTCATTTCAACCTACTGAGAGCATGTTTCTGAGCAAAAACTCTCTGCAGTTTGTGCTCATTCCATAGTTACTGTCAATGTGAAGCAGAGATTAGCTATTGTTAATGAGGTCCTTTGTGGCCAGTTCACCCTGGGAATATTCCAGAATCCCGCATAATGCATCAAGCTACTAGATCCATACATCATAATAAGAGGATGCAATCTATCCAGCGGGCTTAGGCCAGAGAATGAAACTTCTATTCCTGACCATTACAGGTATAGGAAACTGACCCTGAAATTGTTCTTTCTGTGCTTAGAACGGTTTAGCATTTTCTCCTATGGTGGCTAATGGCTTAACTTTCTCCTATGTAGATGAGCTGTACATCAATTATTATCAATCCCATTGGTGTAGTAAAAGAAATTGTAAAGATTAATTTAATTTAGCATACATTACACATATTTTATATTAGACTTATCCTAATCCCCTACCAGGAAGTTCCAGAAACTTAGGCTATAAGAAATTAAAAAACAAGCAAACACACAAACAAACATCCCAGAAAAAGTCAATGGCAAACTCTTCTGTACAATTGCCAAGAAAAAAACAGTGTCCATAAAATCACTAGAATTTAAGCATAACTTTGTTTATTTTTATTTCTCCAACTCACCTGCATAATTTTAATCCAAAATCTTGATCCTATGGAATTGTTGATAATCAGATAAATGAAAATATATCCCTATGTGCTGTAAACTTTGCTTGCTATAAGTTATATAGGACTTGCTTAATCTCCCATTTCTCACATTAGCATTCCAAAGGGATGTGTATTAATTCTATTATGGTATGAGAATCTTGTTGGACTCCATAATACATAAAACTAGATGCTAACCTCTGTATTTGATCATAGAGATAGTTGGGTGATAGATGAGACAAAAATTGAGGAGAATATATACGAGAATAAATATATATTTGATTTGAGACTGAACTATTATGCTAGTTCGTGAATAAATAGAATATCACAGAAGCTTAGAAAGCTGTGGCTTATATAGCAGTTGTCTTTTAATTAGTTGACAAGAAAAAGAAAATGTGGAACAAAGGAAAGCAGACCCGAGCAATGGATGTCTTTTCTTACCAGTATAAAGAAAATTACAGACAGTTTTAATATTCAGCAGAGACAGTCTTTTTTCCAAATTTCACAAATGGTCAGATATGCTGAGAAAACTACAACTAAATTAATGGGAGAATCTTCAAGCAAGTTGTCCCAGATTAATGGACAAAGAGTAGAATAAATAATATAGAAATAAGGAATACATTAATAGATTCATTTTAACTTCATACTTCACTAGGATAATTAATTTAACTACAGCTGAAAAGAAGAAAGTGTGGATAATTGATGTGGCAGTGCCAGGGGATAAAAGGAATAGAAAATAAAATATTGGAGAAGATCTTGAAGAAGATCACAAATTATCAAGATCTGAAAACTGAAGTTGAAAAATTATGGCATAAACTGGTTATGATGATCCCAGTGGTTATCAAAAAATCTTGGATAACACTTAGAAAATTTGCACTTCCCATGTGTCAGTTACAAAAGGCCACAGTACTTGCATCTGCACATATATTATGCCAATCCATTACAACATCCTAGGTTCTTGAGAAGAACTCAATGCATATGAGGGCCAACCACCTAAAGTACTGGCAGCTGAGACTTCACATTGTTTTCCATATAATAATAATAGAATCATATCAAACAGAAGAGCAACATTCTTTGCCACAATTTGTCCATTAATGTATTTCTGAGATTTGGAACTAACAGAGATTCCTGGGGGTAACAAGGATGCCAGCATTCCATGGTTTTCAGATATGAGTACATGTGTGGCTAGACTGTGTACACACAAATCAGAGAGCTGCTACAAAAATGCATTAGAGGAATTTGAAGGAAGTTCTCCATCCAGATTACAATCTTTGAGACACAGGTTGAATTTAGAAAAAAACAACTTTCTGTTTTGTTTTGTTTTGTTTTGTTTTTGTTTTTAAAAAACAAAACTGTTCCTCCAAGTCTCTCTCTCCGTCCTTACCTTCTTCTTGCTGTTACTATATAGAAAATATTCCCTCTTCCCCCTCCACTTCCTATTCATAAACACTGGATGGGCTTACTAGAAGATGAATTTCATCCATGATTGATGGATTTTTGTTTATTTTCCCAAGAGTTGATAAGGAAGCCCAGTACAAGGCTCTGGTGAATATAGACAGTTATTGATGCATAGAAAGCATTGATAGACCCTCACCATCTTCCCACTACCGACAATACCACCTCTACTAAAAGAGGATATTGTTGGGATGGAAAACGAATGGAATATATTCTCAAACAAGGAAAGGCTAAAGCATTTAAGTAGTTTAAAGAGAATATTGCACAAGTTTGTTAAGTACTGTGGTGGATTGAACAGCATTAAGGGAAATATAAAGCAGAAATCTGCTTTGTTCATTATAGCTTGCTCAGTATGAGCAGAATTCTAGGTTTATATTTGAGCAGCTTGTGAGGATCTCAAAAGAGGGCTTGCTTTGCTTCCAAGGGGTTAGATTTCCATGTGTCATTTTTAATAAAAAGTGTTTATTCTCCTATTTCATGTTTATTTAATACTTATCAAACAACAAATTGGAAGCTTAAATATTGAGGTTGCTATTTGACATATGGAAACCTGAATAAATATTTCTCAGGAACTGGGGAACATGGAGAGGGGAACAAACATAAATATATGATGCTATGGTAAGAAAAAAGCAAAATAACAATAACAACCCTCCCTTTTCTGGCAAAGAAAACAATGGTCATCATAAATTACAGGACTAATACTTGTACCAGATACATGTTGACTTTAAACTGTATGTATATAAGTTGCTATGTAAACTAGTATCACTGAAGGGATATAATTTAGATTTAGAGAAAGGAGTCATAAATGTTTACTGGTTGTGCATATTTATGACACTTGCTTGTGTTTTTATGCAATAGATAAATCCAGTGAAACATTAGTATCTCGTTGGGCTTTTTGCCATTCAGAGTATTAATCTCTATGATGACCATGGCAATGTTCTTTCATGCCCTTGACAGAGGAAAAATAATTAAAGGCTGCCAAGGCCTTTTGTGCCATGGTACTGCTAAAACATTGGCGGAATGCAGTGAAATTTATTCTGGGATAAATAATCTTTACACTGCTTAATGATTACTGGATTATATTTTAAAGTCTAAGAAATTACTTTAAAGACTTGCTATTAAATGGATACTTGAACTTTGTGGGGGGGAGCTTCCATCATGGATGTTAATGCCTTATCATTTTAATAACATTGGAGCTTAAAAAAGATCTTATCTGTTTTATCATAGCAAATCAACAAAAAAGAAAACCTGTGATTTACATTCCTAGTTAATGAAAAGAAGTTTAGATTTTGCAATTTGATCAGTTTTACCACAGAGTTAGGAGTGCCATGGCTCATATAGTTAGGACACTGGACTGACTATTGGCAGGCTCACTTTTTAGTTCCAGTTGCTGCCATGGTGAGATGGGATGAGCTCCCTTCATATGTTCCAGCTCCTGTCAACCAAGCAGTTTGAAAGTGGGTAACCAGGAGTAGATAGAGGGGTACCACTTTAGTAAGTAACTTAATGGGGATATGAAGGGAACCCCCAACTGGGCATCTTCCAGGCAGTAGTGATGTCACCATTCAATTCTTTCAAACCCAGATGCATTTTAGCACTCCCATGACAGTACTACTACATGACAGTAGTAGTAGTAGTAGTAGTAGTAGTAGTAGTAGTAGTAGTAGTAGTGTGTTTCATAATAATAGAACAGTACATTAATAATGGAGATAAAGCACCAATGTGCAGAATTTTATTATTATAAAATATCCTCTTGTGATCATGTGACTTATCAACAGTGCTTTTTTTGTAAAAAAAAAAAAAAGGTGCTGGAACTCACACACGTCATACAACCCGCCTTGCCAACCCTACAAGGTTCCATCCAAAAAAGGTGCCGGAACTCTGTTCTGGGCGTTCTATGAGAAAAAAAGCCCTGCTTATCAATATGTAGTACATTCATACATTTCAGCAATATTAGCTTTGGCAAAGACTTCAGCTAAGTTCTCCCTCAAACTCATTTTGCAAAACAGCCTCCCTTCTTCTTTCTAAAAGCAAGTGAAGTGGCCTCCTCCAGCAATTCCACTAGCTGGAAGAGGGCTCAGCATGTTGTGAGTACAAGTCAAAATTGCACTTCTATACAACATACCTCATCAAAACAGGCTGTATCACATCTTTACCTTAATGGAAAGAATTGCATTGTTTTCTAGCCACATCACACAGACTTAATATTCCAGTCTGAAGTAGGTATCAGTAACAGGGGGTTCAGAATGTGTCTCCTTCTTTTGTATTATTGGTACTGCATAGTACAGTGTCATACTGTGTCTTGCTCAAAAAAGCAATCTGCAATTGGCACTTTTTATAAATGCAAGCAGACTTATAGATGGACCCACTGATTATTAGGCTAATTTCAATTAATCTAACTACAGATAGCTGAGATTAGGAAGGAAGAAAGGTGATGACAGTAGAAATCTATTAAATTTATCTCCAGGCAGAATTCTGCCCCAAATTTACAGTTCTATAAGTGTCAGAATTACTCTGTAGAGACATATAATACAATTGAATGGAATTATCAGATACTATAAAGTGTTCCTGAAATGTGGTTCTCTCAAATCAAAATCTGTCCAGTTTTTTCGGAAATAGAATTGGGAGAAGTTCCTTTCATCTCTAATGTAAAGAATCAAGAAGAGACCTAATAGCTAGACCCTAAGACTGCTTGTTGCTCAGGAAAGGAACAAGAAATAATCTGTAAAATCTGATAAGTAAGCAAGGTTTATAGTACCAGTGAAATATGGGTAGAATGGGAGAATTTACTCTTCAAATTAATGTATTTAATCAGACAGGGTCTTTGTAGTAAAATAGAATAAAGATAAATAGTAATTTAATAGGATCAAATAATTCTGTCCTTGAATCCTCAAATCCTCAAATCTTTAATGCCCTGTAGCTCTTTCAAAGTTTTGCCTCCAAACTGCAATATTAAAGCATTATAATTTATTTATTTAATTTATATAGTTATCCATCTCAATTCAGTCACTCTAGGTGGAAAACAATTCTAAAGCAATTAAAACAGTTAAATACAATATAAAAACATATTTGGTAATTAAGTGGCAAACATTTCGTCTCCATTTGGGAGGACATCTTCAGTGTGCTTTGAATTGTATTTAGTTTGTTTGGAATGTTGCTTCCGGTATTTCAGTTGAAGTAGCTCTTTCACTCTCAGTGGTTGGTGACGAGGTCAATGTCAATGTGTCTGTTCTCTGATTGGTTGGTGGAGAATCAGGCTTCAAGGAATTCTCTTTCTCTCTTTGACTTTGTTTGGGTTATAATTGTGGTCCCAGTAAGATCGAACTTGTGTGCTTCCGAGTCCTCGTGGACGGACATGAGAATAATGGGTCATGTCTTTTGATAGCCAGGGAGTCTGGTAGGTACCGTAGCTTTTTTCCTGTTTGGCCCAGATAGTTCTTTTCACAGTTGTTGCACTGGACTTGGTATATGATGCCTGATCTTTGATTTGTTTCTGTTGGCTCTTTAGGTTTTTGATAGGGTCCCTCTGATAGTTGTGGCTGGTTTGTGGGCTACTGGGAGGTCGTGTTGGTGTAGTAATCTTGCTGTCATCTCTGAAATGTTCTATATATAAGGAATTGTGATTCGTTTGGTCATTGTTGTTCCTGTTGTAGTTGTATTGTTTTGGGTGTTTGTGTTGCTTGTGTATAGGGATCTCTGGATGAAATTTCATGGATATCCATTTCTCTCAAAGACTCTGTATAAGTGTCTCTGTTCTGCTGAATTGGCTTCTGTGGTATTGCAATGGGATTCTGCTCTTCTGAAAAGTGTTCTGACACAAAGCTTTATTTGTGGCATTTGGGGTGATTGCTATGGAAGTTGAGGATTTGGTCTCTGTGTGTTGTCTTTCTGTTAGAAGTTGGTCATTGGTGGTTCTGGTTACAAGGATGTCCAGGAATGTCAGTTCATTGTTGTTCTGGTTTCTATCATAAATCGGATGTCTGTAAAGATGTTGTTCCTTTTTTGGTAGATTTGGTTTATTTGGTTGCACTTGATTATTACAAAGGTGTCATCCATGTAATGTACCCAAGTACACACTGTTTGAAAACTTTTATCTTCAGGCATAGGAGGAGGTTCTTCTTGAAAATTATGCTTAGCTTGCTGAACGCCTGCCAATCAATTTAACAAACTATTTAATTTCATTTATTCTATCATCTTCCATTGAGATCCGTTGGCCAAGGTATATGTAGTGTTCTACTACATCTAGTTCTTCTTCAGATATATTTTTTTTCTTTCTTTAGTGAATTTATTAAACATTACCTGGCTCTTTTTCAGGTTTATTTTTAAGCCAAATGGTTATCCTGCTTCATGAAGCTCTTGTATGTGTCTTTGTAGCTTTTCTGGGTCTTGTGAAAAGAGAACAACATCATCTGTAAATCTTAAGTGATTTAAATAGGTGCCATTGATTTTTATTCTATGTTTTGTCCAGTCTAGTTTGTGAAATACTTCTTCAAGGCAGGCTGAGAAAAGGATAGCCCAGATTGTATTACCTTGTAGTACATCTCATTCTATGATGATTTTCACTTTAAGGCAAATTGTTGCCATTGTTTTTTATATATTGATTGTAGTAAGTTTATGTAAGCAGTGTGTACACCTTGGTTGAGCAATGCATTAATTATTGCTCACTGAAATACTGAATCAAATGCCTTTTCATAGTCAATTAAAGCCATGCACAGAGGTATGGTGTACTTTTTCTGCCTTTCAATGACTTGCTGAACAACCTGGATGTGATACATTGTGCTGTAGCCGTTTCTGAACCCTACTTGCTCCTTTGGCTGTACATCCTTTAATGTTCTCAATATTATTTTTGCTATTATCTTGGTAAAAACTTGTTGATGACTGAAAAAAGGCTAATTGGGCAATAATTCTTTAAATCACCTTAGGCTCCTTTCTTATGTATAAGAATCATTTCAGCATTTTTCCATGCATTGGGTATTTTTTATTCTGTAAGGCATCTCAGGTTTTGCTAGTATCTTGTATAAACTGATTACCAGTTTTCAACTTTTCAACCATAACACAGTCATTTCTTGAAGCTTTGCTATTTTTCATTGATTTTATGGCACTTGATACTTCCTCCACTAGGATACCTGACATTTCTGCTTTTGTGGGTGTTGTTACTTTTGTGATCTTGATCTTTGTGTAGCTCTGAATAGAATGTTCCAATTGTTTCTAACATTTCCTGTCTTGTTCTCCACAGAGCCATCTTTACTTTTTAATGCAAAAACCTTCCTTCTTGTATTTATAAGCTTGCATTTTGTTCTATTGTTTTCTTCAATTGCCGTTTTCCCAAACTTCATGTTAAACTGATGTGTTTCTTCTTGGATACGTTTTCTTATGGTCTTGCAAAGTTCAACGTATTCCAGTTTATTAGTGAAGCTTCCATTATTCTTCATTGTCTATTGTTTTTTCATTAAATCAATAGTGTCATCAGAAATTTTTGACTGTACCAAGTGTTTTTCTGGTGGTACTATAGATGTAGCAGATCCAAGCATGTTTTTGACTATTTGTTCATTTTGTCCATAATGTTCATCTCTTCCAAATCTTGCAGTAGAGCAAAGCAATTTGACAGATTAATCTCAAAATTGCTGTTGTCCTCTAACAGTTTATCATTCTTTATTTTTGTGGGGTCTTTATCATTTTCATACATTCTTTTTGATAGTCTATCTTCATTTTAGCTCATACCATTCTATGGTCACTTCCAACATTAAAATGATTGATGACAGTACAATTGAAGAATATGTTTTTATCACTTGAGATGTGGTAGTCAATTTTGCTTGTATATGCAGATGGACTCTTCCATGTCCATTTTCTGTTTACTTTTTTCATGAGTTCATGATATAAAGTTCCTATTACACAATTATTTCTGAGGCACAGTATATAGTTTCAGTTCAAATGAAAACCACATTAACAAAGAATATGTTAACTAAAGCTGATGCAGGGGGTTCCCATGGAAATAGCAAAGAAGCAAGATGGTTCTTTTGTTCTAAAAATAAAGTGTTACCAAAACTGAAAAAAAAAATCATGTCCGGGGAAAAAAGACTTATAATTTCAGTGTGCATTGTGGCCACTCTAATGCCTTTTTGGATGTTTGAATGTCTCAATGTTCAAAACCTACTTCAATTAATTTAAAATTGTAATCAACATCTCACAAATGTTTTGTCAACATTTGTTAAAATTTTGGAGATGAAAAGGAAAACATTTTGTAAGAGGCTATGTAGATAAACTTTTTGCTAAACAACTAAGAAATGTGACATGATAGCAGTGTTCCAATATCTCAGGGGTTGCCACAAAGAAGAGGGAGTCAAGCTATTCTCCAAAGGACCTGAAGGCAGGACATGAAGCAACGGATGGATACTAACCAAAAAGAGAAGCAACCTAGAACTAAAGAGAAATTTCCTGACAGTTAGAACAATTAATCAGTGGAACAACCTGCCTCCAGAAGTTGTAAATGCTCCAACATTGGAAGTTTTTAAGAAGAGACTGGACAACAATTTGTCTGAAATGGTATGCCTGAGCAGGGAGTTGGACTAGATGACCTCCAAGATCCCTTCCAACTTTATTATTATTATTATTATTATTATTATTATTATTATTATTATTATTATTATTATTATTATTATTGTTGTTGTTGTTGTTGTTGTTTTGTTTGTTGCTTGTTATTATTATTATTATTATTATTAAATAATAATAATAATAATAATAATAATAATAATAATAATAATAATAATAATAATAATAATAATAATAATAATTTATGTAGGAAACATACCACAGTAATAGTGGGAGACTTTAATATCAACCTGATATCAACTGGGAGACAAACTCTGCATCAAACATATTCTTAACCAACCTAGCTGACAACTTTGTCATCCAAAAGGTAGAGGAGGGAACTAGAGGAAAAGCTATACTGGACCTAATTCTTATAGATAGGGAAGAAGTGATAGAGGGAGTTGAAGTTGCTGGAACTTTGGGAAAGAATGACCATGTTATATTGGAATTCAATATAATGGAAACACAAGCAATAAAACATAATCCAGCCAGTGTCTTAAACTTTAAAAGAGCTGATTTTAAAAAACTCAGAGACAGCCTAAGAAAAATTCCATAGATGAAAACCTTAAAGGGGAAAATAACTCAAGAAGTATGGAAACTGAAAAATATGATCATAAAAGCCCAGTCCAACAAAATACCAGTGAAAAAGAAAAACAAGGAATCCAAGGAGAAACCAGCATGGTTGCACAAACATCTCTCTGATAAACTGAAAGACAAAAAGGACAAGTACAAAAAATGGACAGAGGGACACATAACTAAGACAGAGTATCAGCAGATAGCCTGAATCTGCAAAGTTGAAGTCAGGAAGCAAAGGCTCAGAATGAACAAAGACTTGCAACAAAAGTCAAAGATAATGTTTTTTTCAACATATAAATATCAACTGTCAAGGAAACAGTAGGTCCACTTAACAGAGAAGGTAGCAAGGAAGTAACAGGAGGCAGAGAGAAATCAGAACAGCTTAACTTATTCTTTGCATCAGTCTTCACTCCAAAAGAAACTATAGCCCAACCTACCAAAAACCTAACTCTAAAAGATAGACTAGAAATAAAAATTAAAACAAGCAAGAAAATGGTTAGAGAACACCTGTCTGATCTTGATGAATATAAAATCACTGGGACCTGATCAATTACATCCCAGAATTCTGAAGGAACTGGCAGATATTATCTCAAAACCATTGTACCATATCTTTAAAAAAATCCTGGAACAATGGGAAATACCTGAGGATTGGAAAAGAGCTGATGTGGTTCTCATCTTCAAAAAAAAAAAAAAAATCCAAGAAAATGAAGACCAATCAGCCTAACATCAATACTGGAAAAGATCATCAAAAAATAAATTTGCAAACATCTAGAAATAAATAAAGTTATAGCTAAAAACCAGCACAAGTTTGTTAAAAACAGATTATGTCAAACCAATTTTATTTCATTCTTTGACAAAATGACTAAATTAGTAGACCAGCAAAATACTTTGGACATAGTATATTTAGACTTCAGCAAGGCAAAGTAGTCCACAACCTACTTCTTGGTAAACTAGAAAAAATGTGGGATAAACAGTGTTACACCAGATGGATTTGTAACTGGTGACAAACCATACTCAATGGGTAGTCCTTAACAGTACTAAATTTATAGAGGGGGAAGTAAGCAGTGGGGTACCACAAGGCTCTGTCTTAGGCCCAGTACTCTTCAATATCTTCATAAATGCCATAGTTGAGGGAATAGAAGAGGAACTCATCAAATTTGCAGGTGACACTAAGTTGGCAGGAATAGCCAACATCCCAGAATGCAAGTTCAGGATCCAAATTTTTTTTTACAGACTTGAACAATAATTTCTATCCAACAATATGAAATTTAATATGGAGAAAAGCAAGGTTTTATATCTGGGCAGGGAAAAGTCTAATTGTACAAATGAAACCTGGCTCAAAAACAATAACTGTAAGAGGGACCTTGGAGTCCCAGAGAACAATCACTTAAACATAACTCAGCAGTGTGTGACAGCAGCCCAAAAAAGCTAATATAATCCTTGGTTGCATAAATAGAGGTATAGAATCAAAACCATGTGAAGTATTAGTACCACTTTATAAAGCCTTAGTAAGGCCACACCTGGAATACTGCCTCCAGTTTTGATCACCACATTACAAAAAGACGTTGAGACTTTGGAAACAGTGCAAAGAAGAGCAACTAAGATGATTAAAGGCCTGGAGACTAAAAGATATGAATGTTTGCAGGATTTGGGTTTGGCTAGAGAAAAAAAGAAATAAGGGGGACATGATAGCAGCATTCAAGTATTTGAGAGGCTGACACAAAGAGGAGGGGGTCAATTTATTTTCCAAAGCACCAGAGAGCAGGACAAGAAACAATGGATGGAAACTAATCAAGGAGACGAGCAACCTGGAATTAAGAATAATTATCAGGCAATGTTAACCCAGGCAGGTGGCAGCCAGCACATGGGTTTTAAGTCTTTGTTGCCACTTGCCACCTCATGGCCTTGATCACTGCAACATTTTCAGAAGTCCAGTTGTTCAACCTTCGGCCTATATGAGACTCATCACTGTCTCAAATGAGGCCAATGACTGTTGTATCATCTGCAAACTTCAGTACTTTAACAGAGGGATTTCTATATGTGTAGTTTTGTTATAAAGAAAATGGAGAGGCATACAAATCTAAGGGGCATCCGTGCTAATTGCCTGGTACTAGATGTAATTTTCCTAGCTTCACCTGTTGCTTCCTATCTGTCAAACAGCTAATAATCCATTTACAAGTATGGACAGGCACAGTGAGCTGAATCAGTTTAGAGTGAAGAATTTCTGGACTGATGCTACTGAATGCTGATGTGAAGTCTATGAAAAGAGAGTCCCTTTTTTCTTTTAGTGGAGGCTGTAATTAATAAAAGTTAGGGACTATCCCCCCCCCACAATTCCCACAGCTGCATCAGCTTATCTTTCCCCTTCAAGAATAGTTTGAAGGTCAAGTCCTTCTCATCTCCAAACAATAATCAACAGTTGCAATGTTAACTTTTTGCCACTAGATGTCCTCAGTAGATTAAAAAATCTTTCCCAGACACCATTTCCCCCCTTTTTTCTGTCTTTTAAAGGAAAAAGTGGGAAAAGAAATAATCTTCCAGTATAAAATAATAGTACAGCTCAGAAAAGAGTTTTTTCTGTACCCCAAAGTAAATGAGAATAAAGTGTAATCTTTAAACTTTTTTGTTCTATCCTTTTGTTCAACACCTTTCTTCCCATGCATATAAAAACTGCTGTTTCAAGACAGGGAAGTAATTCCAACAAAGCTTTTACAGGCAATAAAAAAACAAAATAGGGTGAAGAGAGGAGCAGAAGGGGCCTCACCCAGATGATCCGTGGTGGATCTATTACGTTTAGACATAATTGTGACTTTCAGCTGGTGCAGCAGGGTAATTGGCCATCTTGCAGGACAATCTTTGCTCCGTCGGCCCTAAGAAGATAGCTGGAGTCATGGGAGAAGCTACTGCCCTCCCTCAGTCACCAGCAAGCCTCCTCCTTGGTGGTCGCCCCTCCAGAGCAGCTTTCGACCCACTAGGGGGTCTACCAGCAAAGAAAACCTGGCCAGAGTGGAGACAAGTCTGCAGACACGACCAGCGTCACAGCGTACCAGAACTGGAAGTCATGCAGTGCCATATTGACAGCATCATCTGCCAACCTATTTGTTTGGTAGCAAACTGCAAAGGGTCTAACAGGTGGGCCACACTAACATCTCAAATGTCTTCATAACTAAAAATGTTAGAGCAACCATGGATCTGTTCAACTCCCTGATGGAGGTTTTCTAAAGAACCAGGATGATGGTAGAGCTTTTGAAGCAAGAAGGGACATGACACATCTCCAGTGATTTATTAAAGATCCAGCTGAAGATGTGGGCCAGTTGTTCATCACAAGCATGACAAGCAAGGAGTTAGTCCATATAGGCCTGGTGCTTTTCCAATCTTTTGTCTATGAAATAGACCTGCATATCTTTTTCTAAGATCACCAGAGTTGTGAAGCCCAGAGAGATGGAGATAAATCTATGAAATTTGACTACTGTTGGTATATCTGAGGTGGGGAAGGTAGCAGTAGATGACAGCAACCTCATCTCAAACCTTCAGTAGAACACTATCAAAGCAAATTGATAAATATTATAATTGTATCTTCTAACTATAGCAACAATAATATAACCATCACAAAACACTAAAACGAGTTAAATTTCTGTATCAATGGATACATCACTGTGACCCTATAAGAGTTCAGCAATATGCACTTGAATATCAAAAGGCCCACTGAGCCATTAAATGATGACTACAGATCTCTCAAATGTCCAGTGAAAGATATTTGTATATATGGATGCATATAGAAATGATGCTAATGTTATACAATATAATAGTTGTGCATGTTTGTACTACTCAGAGTATATAACTAGTTCAACATAAATGTTGCTCTGGATAATTCAGATGACTTTTAACATGGTTCAATATCTCTTCATGTGAGAAGCACTTAGATTTGAACTTTTGTTCTATGGAATGCTTGTTATTAGTCCAAAGGTTAAACAGTGCTAATAACCACAGTATTTTTTTAACCTCTTGGATAAAATACAGGAATGCAGATACAATGTTGGATGTGTCAATATCTTCAGGTAGAAAGTTTCAACCTAATGCAGCTATTTTTTAGTATTCTGCCATAAAATGTCAAATAATTAATTTTCTCGGTATAAATATTGAATAGGAAATGAAGGTGAATATACTTAATTTTGCTGCCAGTGTCCCAACTATGATGCAAGGCCAACTGTTTCATTAGAATATTTGTATTGAGGAATGAAGGTTTAAAAAAAAAAAGAATCCTAGATATCTAAAGCCATTAATCACAAATGCATGAAAAGCAGACACACCACAGTAATTCAAAATACAGTGTTTAGGAATGCAATTTCAAGTTTAAGTTGCCTTTTAACTAAAATAGTTGGAAGTTAAAAACAATAGATTGGGAGGATGGTGATGAATTGCTGCTAATAGCATGTACATACTATGCCCTTTAGTTGTTCCTGTCCCATGCTGATACTGGCTAGACTCTAAGCCTAGTCTAGAATTTCTAAGGAAATTCTGTCTGGAATTTCAATGGTAACTTACCAGAGGTCCAGTTCAGACAAATAACAGCTACAGGCCCCCAGTGGCACTTCTTGGGCTGCTTTGTCCATTCTACTTTCCATGCCAGAAGAAATCAATTACAAATAATTTTCCTTTCTCTAGGCAGATCTTAATGGACGTATATAATTTACATGTATGTATCTATGTATGTTTATGTGTATGACCAGCTGCCTGCAAGGATATAAATCCTTCCATTCCGCACCATCCAGTCAGAGCTGAAGAACCTTCTTGGATGAGAAGCGAAATGTCTTCAAAGAAAAACAAGAGAGTCCAGTTGCCTCCTGAAAAAGCATTTTTGTGTTCCTCTAATATCATATATCTCTTATTTTGTAAAAAAATATTCATGAAAAAGTTTTGCACTATTGTATTAACAATATTTTAAAAATGGAAGCAAGTTACTTACTGTCAATTTATACAACTTTTAATTTGAGTTATATCCTTTCCTGCCCTGTAATTCATTCTGCTGAATTTCTGATTTTAATTTTTAGAAATACAGCAATTTTCACTTTACTTAGAAGAAAAGTAAGCCTTAAGGGAATGTCTCAGAAGATGCTATTTTGCTGGGAGAAAAATGGGCGTAAGATGAAATGGTTTGGGTACATATAATATAATAGCTCCATGTGATTATATGGGGAAAATATAATCTTTTATCATTCTTTCACTAGGCTGAGGATACTTGTAAGCCTTTTTACATGGTTTGGACTATTTCCAGCTCTTTGTGTTTTGATTTTTTTTAGTATATCTATAACGGAAGAAAAAAATAGATAGTTTTCCTATGCATGAAAGTGTGAGGTAATCACAAATATTTGTTAAGTGACTGAATAGAAAAAGTAAGATCTTGTCCATGTAAATATTTAATTAAATTCTAATTTTAAAATTAATTTTAATTTAATTTTCCTAGACAACAGTATAAAATAAAGTGAGGTAAGAAGGCAGTTTAACACAAGGGGAGCTGTTTGCACATGTACATTGGATTTGAGAGTGAAAGTTCTTTCAATAAATCTGATATTGGATATTGTCTGCAAGATCTCTCCAATGGCATTAATCTGATATTATTTTATCTTACTAGAGATGTACAGACATAGTGCTTTTATATAATATAAAGAAATAAAGACAGCTCTGACTATTTTTCTAAAAGAGACAACTTTTTTTTCTGCTTTCCTTCCCATCCTGGTGTTTTACATTGTAATAGAAAGCTGTGTTATTTAAAGGACTGATATTTCTGTAAGTCAATGGGGATCACAATTTTTACTGGTTTATTTATTATTTTCAAAACTGCCTGATTCCTTAGTGACAGTTTACAGATTTAAAAAACTCAAAGAAACAAAGCGGATCAAGAAAAAAAGAGAGAGCTGACCCAATAGAAAACCCAAAGGATAAACCAAACAAGCAAATGACAATGCAAAACCAAAGGGAGTCAGTCACCATCCTAGCCCAAAACCTGAGACCATAACCAGGTCTTTAGCAGTAGGCAAGAAGTCAAAAAGATGGAACAGTATGAATCTTTGGGGGCTATCATTCCACAGAGAAGAAGCCAGAGTCTCCAGCGTACTGGCAGATGGGCACTTTTCCTTTCACTTGAAAGACATATGACAAAGACTTCTGCTACTGTCATAAAGAGTTAAGCAATCAATATGCTAGCAGGAGCAAAGAAATCCCCATTCTCAGTCAAACCATTAATCCATCTATCTCATTCAATATCCATTGATTAATAATGAATTTCAGATAGATTTTTGTCACCAGCTAGGAATAGATGAATCTGTCACTATCCAATTATCATCATCTAACAACATAGCTAGTAAATACTTTTCCTAGTTAATACATGCCTTTTGTGTCCATTTTAGTTAATTTGTGCATTCAATGAACAATTTTTAAGTTGCAAACAACACCGAAAGCTTCCAGTGGCTCCAATGCTAGACCTGATTTCAGTTCACATATAGGCTTTGGAAACACACAAACAAGCATTTATGTGGATGAATTTAAATTAATATTTGCAGATCTATCAATCATGTTTATTCCAGCCCTATTATTTTTTTTAATTAAGGGGTTTTTATACTGTATTTTAATGTTAGATTTCTATCCATGTTGTGAGCCACCCTGAGTTTCTGGAATAGGGCGGCATAGAAATCCAATAAATGAAATGAAATGAAATTATGAAGGCTGGGGAATTTAAATTTGGGAGTTTTGGACCTACAACAGAGAGTTCTCCATGATATCTGTATGCTATGATGGATTTTCAGTTACTCTTCTTTGTTGTACCAGGCTACTGAATGTAAAACTTATTTGTTCCAGTACTTTATACTTTTTGATTCCAGATCCATACTTGCAAACAAGGCAAGGATCTAATGAATTAGAACAGCGGTTCTCAACCTTTTTTAGGTCGCAACCCTCGATCTTTCAAGCACCGCGCATGCGCGGTGCTACCTCCTGCGCTGCGCATGCGTGGTGCTGCCCCTGCGCCAGCCGAGGCGTAGGCTGCTGCCTGTTCGGGGCGATGGCAGGCAGGCCCAAGCGCTCCTGGGCGGCCGCGGCAGCAACGGCGCAGGGCAACCAAGGGCTGGGCCACCAGCTGGCCCAGCCCAAGGGAGGTAAGCCACCCGCCGGGGCCCACGCGTGCCAAAAACTCTCCCTGTGCCCGCCGCTGCCCCGCTAGCCTTGCCTTCACTGCCGCCCGTTTGGGGCGGTGGCAGACAGGCCCAGGTGCTCCTGGGCAGCCACGGCAGCGACGGCGCAGGGCGACCACGGGCTGGGCCACCAGCTGGCCCAGCCCAAGGGAGGTAAGCCACCTGCCGCGCCCCACATGCGCCAGCTGCCCTTGCTGCACCCACCGGCCTCCGGCCTCCCACCCCTGGCCCTCTTTTACTTACATTTTTAGTAGTTGCTCAGCAGGGAGGGGTGGAATGTTCCGGACCACTCGCCTTCACTGCAGACAACTTGCAGCACCGTTTGCAGACTGGGACTTTTGGCAGGCTCAGCAGGGCAGAGACAGCCTGGAAAATTCCTATTGGCTTTTGAAAGCCAATAGAATTAGACTCTATTCAAGAGAGTCTATTCTATTGGCTTTCAAAAGCCAATAGAATAAGAGGGAGTAGCACAGCTAAGGAAAAGGGGGGGAATGGCGTAGCACAGCTAAGGAAAAGAGGAAAAAATGGCGGACTGTGTTGTTTGGCAACCCCTGTGAAATGGTCGTTCGACCCCAAATGGGGTCACGACCCACATGTTGAGAACCGCTGAATTAGAGAAAAGTAAAACTATATTCTTCTTCTCTTTCACTATGCATAAATCAAATCTACATATTAATCAGCTACCATCTTCATTATAATGATAATGATACCATGATAATAGGTTTTCAGATTACAAAATGTGAATAGCAAAGGAGGTTGATAGACTCTATTTCAAACACAAATGCACAGTATTTGGTCAACTTGCTGGACTAAAATAAACTTTAAAAATATCAACAAAGAAATCTGTTCTAAAACTTTCTGACAAAGAGATACAGAGATTGAAGCTCAATTTACAAGAAAAGAAAGAGATTCAGGAGATTTTGATGTATCATTGGTTTTCAGAAACTTCAGAAACTTCAACTAGCAAAAGTACCAAAAAGCAAACAACTATCTTTTTACCTAGTGAGAAATGACAGATAGGAAGATACTTGTAGGGAAATCAAAATGAGGAACAGGAAGAAAATATAAATGAATGTAAACTCTACTGGATAAAATTGCCAACTGAAAATAATTATCATTCAGAAGACAAGAAAATAATCCTACATTTTTTAACAAATTAATTAAGTACAATAAACCTAGGATTCCTTTCGTATATTAAGTGGTTATGCAGAAACAGCATCTTTCTGGTCAACACAGCATGGCTGCGCATAACTGCACAGCAGAATATGAAAACCTCCAGCCTGACTACTTAATGCTCAGGAAGAATGCCAATTTTCTACACATATCTCCTTGGTGAATGTGTCAGAAGGTGCTTCTGTCATTAAAAAAAAAAAGAAATAGCTTTTCGCTGCTTTGAAACATATTAAGTTCTGAGTTTAACCCAGTAGAGATTATTTGATTTTTCATGGCAAGGGATCATAGGTATGAGAAAGTAAATGAATGATGGTCTGTTCAGCATTGTGTGTAGGTAGCCATATAGGTAGATATATAGATATAGATAGATAGACAGACAGACAGATATAGATATAGATATTTAGATATATAGATATAAATATACACGTATATATACACACACACATACATATATTCGTATAAGAAGAATCAAACATCTGGATTGTGTGATAAGTTAGATGGTTTTAGTGATAAATGTATGCTGGCTCAAGTCTTGCTAGTTAATCTTCCTCCTGGGTAAAAGATTTACAGTCATAATATTAAAAATTAAGGAGGTGCAGAGAAGGAGAGTAAGGAGTACATTATATCTTAATTTTCTGGAGGACAATATGTTATAGAATAAAATCAGGAACTACAAAGCTTCAAGCTATGGTATTTTGATCTTTTTTTTAATTCTGGAGAAATTTTACAATGGTGCATTGTACTACAGACACCTATTTTTCTTTCTACTATTATTATGATAAGGAGACTCAGTATTCTAGAATACAACCACCTCTATTTAATCAATGGCCAATTTACAGCAGTGATTTTTTTTGGGCAGAAGTGAGGTATTTTCATTACATAGTGATTATTTGCTCTCAGCTCATTGAAGTGGTAAACTGTATTTTTCACTACTATTTCTCAATTTAGAGTAAATTCACATGATACAAGAAACAAATGCACGAATGACTGTGCCATTCAAAGTTTATGCTTTGAGCATAAAGTGCAAACTTGGAGTGTTCTGGCCTTTGATCCACAATAGTAAAAAAGTAAGATATTTAAACAGTTAAACAGGAGAGAATGGGTACATTGATTTCCTTGATGCACATAACATTGGAAATACCTAAAACAAATTTGCAACATATTAGTCATATATCCACATTTTGCAGTCTTCTTGGAAATGCAGACCTGTCTTTTCTGGGCTTCCATCTGCATAACAGTAATATTCTAAATCAAGGATTAATTTCAGAGCACGTTACTCAGATGTCCTATTCTTCATCATGAGATGAAGGGTAACCAACGTAAAATATCTTTAACTTGAGTCTTATCAGTTTATAGTGCCTCTCTAAATCAAGAAAGCCACCGCAGGACTTCCGGTTCCAGGTCGCGGCGTCGCTAGTCGATCAGGGAAACTGCTCTCCTAGCCGACTAGTTTTCCCTCCGTCAGCAGACCCTTATGCGGGTCCAAAGTCGCCCTGGAGGGTGCGACTTTCCTACGAGGAAGCAGCGATCCGGCAGTGGAGGAGCAGCGGCTCCTCCAGCTGTCTGGATGGAACTCCGAGGGCGGACAGAGAAGAAGATCGGCCAGTAAAATGGCAGATCGCTCTGCCGCTAGAAATTGCAAGTCAAAAGAACATCTAAGCTTCAGACCCACTGTGGTGAATCCGGGTGAGACCTTTCTTTTTTCCCCCCCTCTCTTTGTTTTTTTTTTGGTTTTTTTGCTTTGTTTTTTGCCTGTAAGAGCTGTGTTGGAAAGATTTCCCTAGCTCGGAAAGGCAGCTTTTACTCATTGGGGAAGAAAGGCAAACAAAGGAATAAAGTAAAGATTTAGAAACTACCTTTTTTTTGTATACAAGTATGTTTTGGGGTATTGGAAAAAATTTTAAAAGAACTTTATTATTAGCCTATGTTGTTTTTTTTTGAGTAAAGAAAGAAAAATGAAAACTGAAATGATTTTTGGGGAAAAAAATTGATTTCTTTTTTTAGCTTACTGAGGACATCTACTGGTTAAAAAGTGATATTGCAACTGGAGAGGAGATGATTTTTTTATATGAAAGTTTATTTATTTATTTATTTATTTTATGATTTTTATACCGCCCCCCTCCCGAAGGACTCGGGGCGGTGTACAGCCCAATTAAAACGACAACATACAAAAATTAAAATTATTAAAAATAAATTAAATAATTTGGCCGATATTTAAAAACCCAATACATAATCTAAAAACACAATCCCCTAAAAACAATTATGGCCATTGTTGGAGCTGGAGCTATTATCCCAGGCCGGCTTGTCAGAATAAGTATGTTTTTAATTCTCGACGGAAGGAACGCAATTCTGTCATCGTACGGAGTTCGGGGGGAGCTCGTTCCAAAGCGTTGGAGCTCCCACAGAGAAGGCCCTCCCCCTGGGGGTCGCCAGCCAACATTGTTTGGCCGACGGCACCCTGAGGAGACCCTCTCTGTGGGAGCGTACCGGACGGTGGGAGGTATTTGCTGGCAGAAGGCGGTCCTGTAGATATCCGATGCCATGGAGCGTTTTAAAGATGGTCACTAACACCTTGAAACGCACCCGGAAGGCCACCGGCAACCAGTGCAGCTCACGCAGGAGCGATGTTACATGGGAGCGCCATGGCGCTCCGGTCACTACCCGCGTGGCCGCATTCTGGGCCAGCTGAAGCCTCCGGGTGCACCTCAAGGGGAGCCCCATGTAGAGAGCATTACAGTAGTCCAGCCTGGAAGTGACGAAGGCATGAGTAACTGTGCATAGCGAGTCCTGGTCTAGGAAGGGACGCAACTGGCGTACCAGGCGAACCTGATAGAACATCCTCCTGGCCACGGCCGTCAAATGGTCCTCTAAAGACAGCCGTGAATCCAGGAGGACTCCCAAATTGTGAACCCTTTCCACGGGGGCCACTGTTTCGCCCCCAATGGACAACGAAGGAGTCAATTGACTAAACTGGGACGACGGTAGCCACAGCCACTCGGTCTTGGAAGGGTTGAGCTTGAGTCCGTTCTTCTCCATCCAAACCCGCACGGCCTCCAGGCACTGGGTCAGCACGGCAAGAGCATCGTTGGGGTGGTTCGGCGTGGAAATGTACAGCTGAGTATCATCAGCGTACAGATGGTACTCCACACCAAAACCACGGATGATCTCACCCAGCGGTTTTACATAAATGTTGAACAGTAGGGGCGAGAGGACCGATCCCTGAGGTACCCCACATACGAGGGGTCTCTGGGTCGACCTCTGGCCCCCTGTCAACACAGACTGCATCCGGCCGGAGAGGAAGGAAGAGAACCACCGCAAAACAGTGCCCCCCATACCTAGCCCCTCCAACCGTTGCAGTATGATACCATGATCGATGGTATCAAAAGCCGCCGAGAGGTCCAATAGCACCAGAGCAGAGGAACAACCTCTGTCCCGGGCCCGCCAGAGGTCATCCACCAATGCGACCAATGCTGTTTCCGTGCTGTAACCAGGCCTGAAGCCCGACTGGTATGGATCCAAGTATAACGATTCCTCCAGGTGTCGCGGGAACTGTCGGGCAACCACGCTCTCGACAACCTTAGCAAGAAAGCAAAGGTTGGAGACAGGACGATAATTTGATAAAACAGCTGGATCCAGGGTAGGCTTCTTAAGGAGGGGCCTCACTACCGCCTCTTTCAAGGCGGCAGGGAAGACACCCTCACTTAACGAAGCATTAATAATTGCCTGAAACCAGCCTCGTACCACCTCCCGGGATGCCAACACCAGCCAGGAGGGGCACGGGTCCAATAAACAAGTGGTCGCCCTAAGTCCCCCGAGCAACCTGTCCACGTCCTCGGGAGTCACGGGGTCAAACTCAGCCCAGATAGCAGTCTCAAGACCAGACTCCGTCTCTCCCACCGGACATACCCAGTTGAAATCAAAGCCTTCCCGTATCTGACCGATTTTATCATGCAGATATTTTCCAAAATCCTCAGCTCTACCCTCCAAGGGGTCTCCTCTCACCTCCTGATGAAGGAGGGAGCGGGTCACCCTAAACAAGGAGGCTGGGCGGTTATCTGATGACGCGATAAGAGCAGTGAGGTAAGAACACTTCTCTGCTTTTATCGCCGCTAGGTAGGACCTAATATGGTCTCTTACTAGTGTTCGGTCAGATTCGGCACGGCTCGATCTCCAACTGCTCTCTAGGCGTCTTTTCCGGCGTTTCATCTCTCTCAGCCCCTCAGTGAACCAAGGGGCCGATCGAGACGTACGTCGAATCAGAGGCCACAAAGGCACGACCCGATCTAGAGCACCGGCCGCAGCCCTATCCCAGGCTGCCGCCAACTCTTCGACCGAGTCGTGTATCCGAACCTCAGGAATTGGCCCAAGCTCCATCTGGAACCGCTCGGGTTCCATCAGCCGCCTGGGGCGGTACCATCTCACTGGTTCCGCCTCCCTGCAGCGGGTGCAGCGGTCAGAAAGTCCAAGCGAAGGAGAGAGTGGTCAGACCATGACAGGGACTCAATAACTATATCCCCTATATTCTGGGTTAACTGGATGTTTGAATTTTCTTCTAAAATGGAGCTGTACTCACATTTAAACTGTAAACTTATTCTGGAAAAAATCTATGAGACTAAAGAGGAAATATGTGCTACAATGAAAGAGTTTACTACAGAACTAAGAGTCAGAATCTATTCCTCAAACCTTAAAACTGACTTTCAGATTGCACCTGATTCTTCTATCAAACAGACTCTACAAGAAGAGGACTTAACTGAGAACAAAGAGAAATTGACTCTGCCTTATATGCAATTCAGTTATGGCATTGAGAATCAGGAAAAGCAAAGACTGGGACTTGGAACTCTAAAGCAACGAGACTTTATGCTAAAAAAAATCAGAAGGCCAATTCAGAGGTCAAGATGGTTCTCACTGATTCAAAAGATACTACAAGCAACAATAAGAGACCTATCTGTTGGAAAGGAAGTTTTGCTATGGAAACCTACTTGGCATTTGAAAAAACCTAGAATAAGATTTTTTTTAAAAAATGAAAGTTAAAGTTTTGAGTAATGGACTAAAGGCAATCTAGAATTATGGACTGACTTAAAGACTAAGATTGTGAGTTATATGTAAGAAAAATGGGATTAATGGAAGATATAAAATTTATCTATATGGAAATTACTGATGATTTATTTGTTTGATGATTAATGAATTGAAATATCTTAAAGTTTGATGTTATCTTGTTAGTTTAAAGTTGATTGATGGTTTATATAGCTTTAGGATAGATTAATACTTTAGCCTAAAAAAGAGATATTGTGAGATAATGGGTTAAAGGCAATCTAGATTAATGGACTTGACTTTAGGATTAAGATTAAGATTATGAGTTACAAGTAAGAGGAAAAAAGGAGTGATTAATGAAATACATATTAAATGCTTTAAGAATGTGTTTGTTCTTTTTTCTTTTCTTTTCTTTTGTTTAGGATAATAGGGTCACTTGTAAGAAAATTATTATGTAATCTTGAACTAATCTAATAAGATGATTTCTGCTTGATAAGATTGATGTTATTGGTTATGACAATTTAATTGGATATGAACTGAATTATGTTTAATGGATTGAAAAAATTTAAGATTTGATTTTTTTTCTTATTTTTTTTTACCTTTTCTTTTTTATTTCTTTTATTTTTTTACTTATTTTTAATTTTTTTACTTTTTATTCTATTTTTATATCTGTTAACGATAAGAGATTGATCAGTTGATAGATTAGATATATATAGAATAGACTAATGCTTTATTTTAATTAAGGGATATTAGTGGAAGAAGAATTAAATAAAATTTATAATAAAAACTAAGGTACCAGAATATATTTGGAAGGAATACCCGAACTGATAGTTGTATTTAAAGTTAATTTGATTATGGTTGTATAAATTTTTTAAAGTGTTAGAAACAGGTACAGGTTGACTAAATTTAAACTAGATTGAATTATCTTAAATAAACTATGTTAGTTAAAGGGAAATAGAGGGAATACTAGAGGTATTGACTGAAGTATGTATAAATGTTTTGTTTTTGGATGATTATTCACCCTAACACCACGGTGTGCTTTGAGCACTTTCTTGTAAAAATTAAAAAAACCAATAAAATTCTTGTAAAAAAAAAAAGAAAGAAAGCCACCACAAACTGATCAAATACAAGTTAAGGATATAAGAGTCCTACTAGATCAGAGCATAAATGCATATAATTCACCTTCATTTGTCTTATATCTGCTTATTAGATGCCTCCAAGGTTCTTCCAGCATATGAGAACACGAAAACATTTAGATGTGACACAAAATATACAAGGGATGGCTCAGTCTAATATATTTTTAGGATAAAAAATGTTCTCTTTGGGCATTAAAATTACTACCAATGGGGAAGAGATAATAATAATAATAATAATAATAATAATAATAATAATAATAATAATAATAATAATAATAATAGTAGTAGTAGTAGTAGTAGTAGTAGTAGTAGTAGTAGTAGTAGTAGTGATGATGATGATGATGATGATGATGATGACGATGATGACGATGATGATGATGGAAGGGACCTTGGAGGTCATCTAGGAAATCCTATACCATTTCGGACAAATGGCTGTCCAGTCTCTTCTTAGAAACTTCCAATGTTGGGGCATTCACTGCTTCTGGAGGCAGGTTGTTCCACTGGTTAATTGTTCTAACTGTCAGGAAATTTCTCCTTAGTTCTAGGTTGCTTCTCTCCTTGATTAATTTCCGTCCGTAGCTTCTTGTCCTGCCTTCAGGTGCTTTGGAGAATAGCTTGACTCCCTCTTCTTTGTGGCAGCCCCTGAGATATTGGAACACTGATATCATGTCCCCCCCTCGATGACTGCACACTGTGTAGCTCAATTCCCAGAATTGTGTTTAATTGGCTGAATGAAGTTGCATTAGTCCATCCAATTGAGAATCTTGTTTGCACAGTATCCTTGAATGAATGGAGTTTGTAACTAAATTCAGATGAGTGTGGTTAGAGTTTCTGAGCATGGTTGAAATGTTCCCATTATAATAAGACTCAGTGGACCAGGCCACTGCACATATCCTATCTCCCCTCCATTACTACAAGTAGTAGTTAAACAGAGTTTTGAGTGTGTGTTATGTGCTCTAAAATATAAAAACATTTCAGGATCACAGTATATACTAACTAGGCATAAAGGGGCTGTATATTTCCTGTGGACTGATAGACTTGTTGCCCTCCAAGTCTTCTTGATCAACCAGTGCCATCTTCTGGAACCCAGGAAGCATAGATTCTACGTTGTGGCTCCTGCCCCCTAGAATAATATATCCCCTGAGATATGGATGTCTCCTACTAAGATAGCATTTCAGAAGATGTTAAGGACTGTCTGTTCTCCCAAGCTTTGGGGTCAGATACATGAAACCTCCTTATTAGATATGTTTGTCATATTTGTACTTAATAGTTGCTTATCCAAGCTACCATAGTTTTCAGTTAGTTGAGCTTGTCTATCCATTTCTGTTGGTTTTAAAGTTGTAAGTGATTTAATTACAGTCCTTTTTAGTTTCTCAGAGATCTCATCAGCATGCATACGAAGTAAAGTAGAATCTTCTTTAACCTTAGTT
This sequence comes from Bothrops alternatus, assembly GCA_034064705.1. Lineage (NCBI taxonomy): Eukaryota > Metazoa > Chordata > Lepidosauria > Squamata > Viperidae > Bothrops > Bothrops alternatus. The sequence goes on from JARGCV010000589.1 coordinate 19,807,921, forward strand.
GATTGCGCTTCTGTTGTTTTTTGGTCTATAGAATGCTGAGATAGAGTCTGGGAGTCAATTTGTAAATTCAAAGCAGGATTTCTGTTTTTTATTGCCATAGTACACTCTTTTATTTGCAAACATATTTGGTCAGTAGCTTCATAAAGTTTTTCCACTATGAGTTTATAGTCAAGTTGAACATAGGGTTTCTCCATTTCAAAAATAATTAGAAACAGTCTGTATCATTTAATAGAGGCTGTGTTTAAGGAACATTTAATCAGTATCCACCCCCACCAATACAGCTGTTAAATTTATTTGTCTTTTTCCTTTTATGAAGGTCAAAGTCAGTCTCACCATCAGAAAAGGAGACAGTTACAATTTTGACTTTTGACCAGGTGTCCTCAGTAAAATATAAAATCTCCTCCCAGAGACCAGAAATATCATTAATAAGATCAGAAAACACAGAAAAAAGAAGAATTCTTCAGATGTAGACTAAGTCCAATGGTAGATTCAATATTAAAAAAAAATTCCAAGACCCCCAAAGTGAATAAAAAAGAATAAAAATAGGGGAAAAGTCACTTTAAATTAATTCAGTCCATTTAAGCTTATTTTTCCCACACTCACAAACGCCACTTTCTTAGAGCAGGGAAATAATTTCAAAAGTGCTTTTTACAGGCACAAAAGAAAAGGAGAACCAAGAGAGGGAAAGAAAAAAGTCTCACCCGGCTCAGCCATGGTGGTTCCTGTGCTTAGATGTTCTTCTGACTTCTGGTTACAGTGGCAAGGTGAACGGCCATTTTACTGGCCAGTCTTCCCACTGTTGGCCCAAAGGAGCAATCATGGGCTGTGGAAGAAGCTGCCACTCTCCCACAGATGACAAGGACCTCCTCAGCAGTAGCCGCCCCTCCAGGGTGGCTTTTCGACCCAATTAAGGGTCTACCGGCAGTGGAGAATCAGCTGACAAAGAGAGCAGTCTCTTCGCCCAGCTGTAGGCGCCACGATATGGAACCGGAAGTCCAGAAAATCCATTTTATCAGCACTGACAATTTCTTAGATCCAAGTAATTCTTAGTGATTACTTCTCTACCTATTATTTTTAGCACCAAGGATGGCCACTGATCCAATAAGCCAGGGACACAAGACAAACAAAATATCACCCTATTCACTTCCATGGGTCTCAGGTAACTGCGTAACATGGTGACCCAGTGACTTTTTCTTTGCAGTCATATCATTGGTGAATCTGAGTGACTTTATCAGTGTACTGTTGTACAAATTAAACAGAATAGCCTAATGGAGGATCTTCTTGTTGCCCCTTTTCCAGAAGGGAGACCATCACGCAAAATAGGTCCCCTGGATTACAGCCTTATGATGCAATAAGGAAGGAGAACTAAACATATTTTACTATCCTTATTGCCAAGGAAGGAGAACTAAACATAATTTACCATCCTTATTGACATGGAGCAGGTTTGCCCATGGATTATGTGTCTGGAACCCAGTGAAGTCTTATTATTTTATCATTTTCTTTGTTTTGAAGATTTTGTTCCTTGTTAGCCATTCAGAGTTATCTGGCAGGTGGGCAACTATATACATTTAACAAATAAATACAGTTCTTAACTTTAATCATAACAGAATTTGATTAGTCTAGCAAAAATCAAAGCAAAAAAAAAGCAAAGCAAAAAAACTTAATTTTATAGACAAGATTGCATGGCTCACTGGTCTCTGATATCTCCAAATAAGATTGCAAATATTTCTTTAACTGAAATTCTACTTTCTACATTGAGCTAGAAATCTAGCTTGGTACAGGATGGGTTACCATGGTTCCTGAATTGGAACAAAATGAGGAAAAACTACCTTTCAGTTTATTCCTTCCTCTCATTTTCCATTTTATTCCAATAAAAGCACCTTTCCATTCCCTCTACATTGAACAGTTTTCATTGAGATAGGTTTTGAGCTAGGAATTACAAAGGAGCTTTATAAAGACATAGGAATATGTGCAGATTCTTTGAGTCAGCTAATATTTTGGGAAATCTGCTGTTTTGTTCAAGGATTGGAACATTGTAGGTTTAAATTCTATTGTTTTTGAGAACAGTAATTGTCTGAACATTTCCTTCACTGTTCTCAAGAACCTGGTCAATGTATTGTTAATTTAGCTGGAAATTCAACAGACAGACCACAGGACTGCAGCCGAACTGTGTTCTTGTTTATTTTACTCAGAATTTCTCCTGCATGCTATCACGTCTACATTATTATGAGGTAAGGTATTGAAAGATTATAGGTCTAAAGGGACTTATAAGTTCAGGCTTGAAAAGAAAGCCAGACCATGTCTTTATATTCCTCCCAGTGCCATATACTCAAATGGTCTGTTACCAAAGTTTGGCCATTAGTACAACATACTGTACCCAAAAAACATCCATGCAAGTACAATTGTACTCAGGATTCCAGTTCAAGAACGTCTGGCACTCTCCCATTCAGGCCATGGTTATTAAGCTTGACAGCCTGAAATAGGCTTTGAATGGCATTTGACTGAATAGGCTTTGAACCTTCAGCAATTCAATGGGATCCAGTTGACAGGACGAATGAGTCAGAATATCAAAGTGGAAAATAAACCCCAGCACAAAGATTGCAAGAGATATCTTCATGCAGTTATATCTTCATGCACGAAGATTTTGATCAATAATTTCAACAATTATAATAAAAACAACAATAATATCATTGTGAATTAATAGATAAAACATATTGAACCTTGATTGTGTTGATTAATTTCCAAGCCAGTCTATGAAATTATTGGATGATCTTAAGTGATTCATTCCATCTCAGTTTCAATATTCTTATAGGACAAAATATTAATGAATGATCTGATAGGATATGAATCAGCTAATCATACATTACATAAATTATATAAAATAATGTAATTTAAAAATAAAGAACAGGCAACATTAGATTTTTATTATTTTGTCTATTAGAACTTTCTACTGAGGGCAGGCATTAATATTACATTTAATAGAGGAAGGGAGTTTTAAAACTAATATTACATCTTAATGTCTGCATTGGGATTTCCTATTCCCTTTTTCTTGTTTGTTTTCTGAGTGATTTCTAGAGGAGGAAATAAATTAGTCTTTATTTCTAGACATCCTGACACCCAAAGCTTATATTTACTAATTCCTGAAAACAGATGGTATGAAAGTAAATAGAACTGATGGGTGAGATGACTATTTCTGAGAAGAGGAAGAGAGTAGCCAGAAACATATAAAAGCTCAGACCAAGTAGTGCCAATAACAAAGAAATGAGAGAGGGGAAAAAAAAGAACATTTAGAACCAGCAGAGCAGGGTTCTCCATCTGCTATCAGAAAGATTACCTGTGCATAAGTGACAAGTAAAGGGAGAAACATGAGGCGATTCTCCCTGATCTCTGCTCATAAGGCATCTCTCCAACTATCAAAGGGAATGGGGCAACTTGATAAAGATGTGAAAGTGGTAAGTTATTTTACTTTCCTGGACTCAAGCAGAAAGATAGTCTGTGTGGTTGAGAAATGAAGAGAAGATGTGTCTTATGGGGAAAAGGGAATGGAAAACATAGACAATATCAGAAGAGCAAAGATCAGAAGAGTTAAAAAATGATTGGTCCAGTAGTAATATATAGCTATTAAGGTTAGATGCTGAGAAAGAGTAGCAAAAAGGAGATAGACACTTTTAAATTATAGCCCTGCACATAATTACCAAGACTGCCACTGATTTCAAGAATCAATCTTGGATTAAATAAAAACTGATTGCTCACTCCTATGTGGCAAATATTTATTCTTGCAGTCACTAGAACAAAGCCCTATTCAACGGAATAGGGCTATTCAGATCTGGGCTGTGATACTTCAAGCAACAGATGGATACAGAACATCATAACCAATATCCAATTATTTGCAGTTCTAGTCTTCTAATCCTAAAAACCTAAATAATTAAAATATACTACAGCTGCCTTATAGAAGAAATGAGTTAAGAAAGAAAGCCAAAATAGAACAAAAGTTTACCTCTGGCTGTTTTAGCCAAGATGGTTCTGTCTACAAATTTGATTCAGACTATTTCACTAATATGAAATGTCAACTGCAGTCTGAACAGGAGAAGTGGTTGAAGTTCTGTTCTGGAGCTTGAAACAGCCTTTTAGGGCCTGCATGGAAAATAATAGTTTTAGACCTAATCCTTGCAAGAAATTGTTGCTGTGGTATAAAAACTAATACCAATTGAGGTTCTATCCTTAGTTCTGGATGAAATTGCCTTTTTCCATGCGGAGTTGGTTCATAATCGAGTTGTCTTCTTGGATGCATGGCTTATGCTCAAAGAACAGTTGGAAACGAGCAGACATATAGCTTCATCTGGGGTTCAGTCATTTCTGGATTTGGAGATATTATTGACAGTCACTCATGTCTTGGTTATCTCCTATTTAAATTATTGCAACTGACTGTGCATGGCACTAACCTTGAAGACACTCAGAAGCTAGAATTGGTCCAAAATACAGAAAGTAAGTGAGGGTGCAATCCAGTTTGCCCATATGGCAGCTTTACTTTGAAATGCATTATTTGCTGGTTGGCAATTTGTCATCATTTTGTCAGCCAACTCTTCTTAGCAATTCTTTCACAGCTCCCCAAAGATCATCTTTAAATTCTTTTACATCATTTGTTGCTGTTATTCCTCAACTCAGGACACTGATCCTCCTGCCCCCCCCCAAAAAAACCTTATTCCAAATGAGGGCTGGAAGGAAAAGCCCACTTCATGTTCTGATCCTTCGGTACTATAATCAACTGGGACCATGGGAATAGGCCTTCACCGTTGCTGCCCCACTTTTCTTGACTAACATAATCTTGGAGATCATAACACCCATGCCTTGCAATGATTTTGGACAGTTATAAAGATCTATATTTTCAAAAGGACCTTTGGGAATTGGTGTGAATTTTGGTTCTTCTTGGCTCCTCTTAATTATTAGGTTTTGATTTGCCAATTGCTTATTATTTCATGTTTAACCTTGTTACTCTATAATGGTGTATAAGCTGCTTAGTATCATTTAACTAATGCAGAATGTAAGCATTAGCAGATAAATAGTAAGTAAGTTAGCAAACAGATGTGATCTCTTTTTGAATAGTTACATATTGTACACAACTAAGGACCACATTATGGGACAGGTCCAAAGGCTATAATTAGTGGGATGATGAGGGATATGGGTAGAATTATGCCATACATTTGGATATAATGGTTTGACACTCCTTTGTACAGCTTGACATTCCTTTAGACAACTTGATTGGTGTCATATACCAACAATACATTATTATTTTTAAAAAAATGTTATCTTAAATTATGAAGCAATGTAAATTTAACACCAATTTCCCACATTTTGTCCCATGTTTTTATATTTATATTATACTCAAAATCTACAGCCTAGTTTGAGAAGAATATTCTCAATACTTCTCAAGACATCTGGAAACCTTCAAAATTCAGTGGAAATAGTCTTCAGCTCTTTCAAAGTTTATATTAGGATTATATTCACCAAGGCATCTGTTTCTTCTCAGCCTTTTCCACTATACAAGAGGCAGTGGCAGCTGGTTCACAAGGGAATATGGTAAGGGACTGGCTCACAACAAGATTGATTTACCACTATTGCCATCAATCTGAATGATTATGGCCACTCACCTTCCTTCAGCAAGAGGGCCATAAAATTTGTAGAAAATGTAACCAACAATCCTTGATCATAAATTTTGAACTATTTAGAAGCCTCCATGGGTCTCATGCACCAAAAATGTGAGAACAACATTCTTACTTGTCTTTGGTATTACAAAACTGACAGCACAATTTAAGAACCAGAGAATTCATCTCTCAACAATCTCAAATATACCACCAGACAGTGTGTATATATAAGTTCACCCCATACGGAAGAGAAAGATTTTGTATTGTTTAAACGAGCCAGTCTCCTGGACACTATCTGATTGATCAGGATAATTTACCTTCCCAATTTAAAGCAAGAAGGAAGTAACAAGAGATTTACTCCTTTAGATTTACTCCTTTAGAATTGTGGCAGCCACTTCAGCATTTATTGAGATTGCTTGGGAGGTGTATCCAGGACATTGAGAAATAGAGGGCCAAGTTGCATGATACATACATAGGATCTACACTATCTATTGAATGCATCATTAATTTATTTCTCTCTTAGCAGCTCCTAGGAAAGGTTATTTGTTCATATTGTCTTCTGAAGTCTAGGACATCCCAAACTATGGGATCATTATTAAGTCAGGTTTGTTGGTGTGGAGGACTAGGTAGACTGGCACAGATTCAAAGAAATTGGATCAGCTCTAGCAAATCAAATCAATAGAGCATGCTATGTATTTGCAGGATATGTAAGGTACAGAAAACAGAGCAGTATGGATATTCAAAGGAACACTTTGCTTCAGCAGGAATTCAAATGAAGCATTATTTTGAACAGCAAAAAACAACTACTTTTATTCTGTAGAGTGGAGTGGCCATACCACTTCAGATAGCAGCAATTTATGTGCAAAAAGGAGTCATTTACAATGCAAATTGGCGCTGTTTCTACTCTTCATCAAGGCGATTAAGACATTTTGAAGCACTGAGGCACAATAAAACAACCCCTTGAGGTAAACACATCATTGAGAAGAATTGATCATAATCTAGCCAAAAGAAGCCATTTTTCAAAATGATAAATATGATAGACTGCCTGCAACGGTTATAGCTGTGGTATGTTCAGGCAGTTGTAGATTTGGCAGAGAGCTGAGCCATTCATATAAACCTGTCTCTTACTGATTTTAAATACTGGGTCAAAACTATTGTGGTATGGTGATGGGTATACAATGAGTATCTGAAAATGAAACCTGCTTTTCGTTCCCTATTTTTAAAAAATAATATTTGCAATATGCTTACAAACAGCCACATCTTATGTTCAGTAGATGGCTAGTTAAAAATTACACTGGGGTTAAAATATATCATGTGTAACCAATAATGTCTCACTTTCTGAATCAAGGTCAAATGTATTGTTTCACATAGCATTTAACCCTTCTAGGCAAGGTGTGTGTGGGATTCCCCCTACACTAATTAACCTGTGAAGGAATTAACATCAGTTTCATACAATTTTATTTAGTTTAATTATTCTTTCATAAAAGGAGAAAGACAGATGTGAAATTCAAAGTTCTTGCACCTTATGTAAACAGCTCTTTGATATTTAATTAAATTTATTCAGGTGTAAAAACAGTTTGTTACTGAGGTCATAATAATTTATAGCCTCTTTTAAAACATACTATAGAGTTTTGTTTCAAGACAGGTGAGGGTTGAGAATTAATTGGCTGTTAATGGGTGAAAAAGGAAGGCATGTATTTTGCAAAGTGGCATTTGACTTAATTTTTATTTAATATAATAAAGGAGATTTGGAAAATATGATTTTTTTCACAAATAATAAAGATAAAAATGGAATATATAACAACACACAAGCACACCAAAAGGGGAGATGTTTAACAGATAATTCATTTCTGAAATTAGCATTTTGACACCTGTCTATAGTATCTATGCCACAGTTATGACAAGCTTGAGATAATGTGCCATATTAAATGTCATCACAATTCTTTTCCATTGATGAGAAAAGAAAAGAAAGAAATGAAACCATTAAAATAGTCTAAAAATAGAACCCAAACAACAAAAGATCAAAATGCCAAAATTTTGCAAGAAGGAAGAAAGGAAAGAAAGAAGATGAATATCTCTGGAATTTTCAAGAGATTTCAGTCATTTCTCTCTTATGTTCTTGCAAGACCATAAACTAATATGAAAATATTTTAATGATTAAAGCATTCTATATATATCTATCAATTGCAAATGAATTTCTTTATTATTCTGTTAAGTTATCCAATATAGTTATACCTCCTGGTAAACAAAGATCCTGTATATCACAAAACAGGAACATGTAAATAAGTTTGTCCAAACACTAAATCCTGAGAAGTTAGTTACATCATATCAGAATTGTGATATTTAAGGCAAAGAGAATTTTTTATAAAGCAACTCAGATGAACACCTGCCCTCAATGATACCTATATGTGCTTTTTGAACCTCTTGAAATAAAAAATATTTGCACTACATGACAGCACTTAATTTATGCCCCAGTAAAATCCTTGTCATTTTTCTATGAATGGATTATTAAAGAGAAATATGGATTTTTTTAGCGTAAAATCACTTTTGCTTCACTTGCCTATGTGTCATCAGATTATGAGATTATAGAAACACTAATCAATGAACCAATGCTTTAAATGGAATAAATACTGCTGGGAAAAAATAATGGAGCAAACAAAAGACTAAAGACAGGGAAGCAGCAGATAGCTTCCAGACCTCTCCAGCAACCAAATCTGATTCTCAAAGTTCTTATTGATCATTGGCCTCTGATTCAACTACAGCTGTAAAATCTTAAGAACAGAATAGTTTTTTTGAATCTGTCTCTACATAGTTCTTTCTTAGAAATTTGAAATCCAGATATGGTAATATTAGAGTTGAAAGACTTTTACTGATTATCTTCCAAAAATGTAAAAGAATTGCTCTTTGATAAGACTTCAAAAGATTTCAGTAAGTCTTTCTCTGTTCTTTTCCCATTTTACCTCCTCACCTTACTGATAGGGGGTGCTGGTGTCTTTACCACAAAAGACACTACAATATATCCTGTTCTGGACATTTTTCCTCTTGCAATTTCTTCTTTTGGTGTTGGAATGATTTATGAGAACATCTGATCAATATCATGATTTCACACTTGAAAAGCTTTGAAGAATAACACAGAAAGTCACTCATTTTGAGAGGTTTGGAATAACCAATTTCAAAATCACTTTGAGTATGATCTGATGGTGACTTCAGTCCCAGCAGAGTAAGATCGGGCATAAGAGAAGGCAATTCCAAGACAATCTGACTTCCTCCTGTATCAAATAAATGAAAAACTCTCCCAGAGGAACTTTTACCAGCCCAGAGATACAAGGATAATATCCTAAATAATTTTCCTTGGTTGTAAAGATCAAAGAACTGTCCTCTTTATGAATTTTTCTTTCATTTCTAAAAAGCAAACATAAAATCAAATATGTTTCAATTCCTCAAAATTGACATATTTATATGCAAAAACAGGTGACAGTAGGATGCTCTTTTTCCTACTGGCCATTGGGAATGGGAGATCTCCCTGACCTTTCATTGGATGTATATGTATTTCATCCTTCAAGGACAGAGTAAACAATTCCAACACATAAAAATATGCTATGAAAGAGAGATAATGCAAACTTAATTCAGAACTGGAAAACCATGAATAGAATTCTCTCTTGAACTCTCTTCTTCTCAGGGTGCAGAAAATGTGACTTTAAAAAAAAAACCTGTTGTGACTTCCGGTTCTGGATCACAGCGCCTCTAGCCACACGGGGAGATTCATCTCCTCGTTTGGCTAGCTTTCCTCCGCCGGTAGACCCTTATGTGGGTCAAAAGTCACCCTGGAGGGTGCGACTACCGTCAAGGAGGCTGTGCTCGGCTGCGGAGGAGTGGCAGCTCCTCCAGCTGTCCAAGCTAACTCTGAGGGCCAACGGACAAGAAGATTGGCCATAAAATGGCCGATCACCTAGCCGCACCAACCGCAAGTCAAAAGAACAGCTAAGCATGAAGAACCACCATGGTGAATATGGGTGAGACCTTTCCTTCTCTCGCTATCCTGACTTTTCCTGTAAAGAGTTTTTATTTTCCTTTATTAAGAAAGCGGCGGCTGCCTATACGGAAAGAAGAGCTAAAAAGAAAAAGATTAATTTTGGGGGGTGTGGTTGTTTTTTTTTTTACTATTGGACTTCTGTTGGGTGAATTTCAGGGGAAAAGAAGAAAAAAGGGACATTGTTACTTTGGTTTTTTAATTTGATAACGTTGGAGATACTTTTCTTGTTGATTTTTTAAAAAAAAAGAAAAGAGAAAACTTTTCTTTTTTTTTCTTAACTCTATTAACTTGGGGGGGGGGAAGACTTTATAGTCCACTGCGGACATCTGGTGGCGAAAAGTGAAATTTCAACTGTACTTCTCCCTGTTATTTGAAGAGGGATTGGATTTTATGTGATAATAAAAGAGAAAAGATAACTTGACAGCTGGGTGGTAAAGCTGGCTATTAGACCTTTGGAGGCGGACATTTGTGGATCTTTTTCAAGTAGCCTCTAATAAAGGAACAGGCAAATCTACCACCAAAATGACTGAAAGTTATTCACATCTTGACTATGATTTAATACTGGAAAAAATATTAGAATTTACAGAAGATTTCAAAACTTATTGGAAATCTTGGAGAAAATCTAAAGATGCCACCTTGGAACCTCACATTGACCCTCCAATATTGAACCAAGTTATGGAACAAGGAACAATAGAAGATGAACAGAGTAATCCTGAACAGGCCTACATACAACTTAAAGAGACAGAGACACTATATTTACAACCCAATTGTGAATCTACACTGAGAGAAAATGTGGAAACCATTGAATCAACTAATGTTATACAATGTCACCTACAACTGATGGACAACTTTGATGACCAAGAAGTAACTGTAATTGACTCAGTTCAACTACCAAAAATAACAAAGATTGACTTTCAGACACAATATTTTGGAAATTACAATAAAGCGGAAAGGGAAAGAAAATTGTTCAGTTTGAACTGGTTAGAAATTTTTGTAATCCAATCCTAAGGTTTGATTACCGAAAAGCCTTATTATGGGAACCAAATTGGCATAGAAAGAAAGCTAGAGTCAGGTTTAAATGTGACATAAAATGTTACTTGATGGGTTAAAAAGGCTTTAGAAATTTTGTCTGATTTAATAACGAATGAAGGATGTAAATTTACTGTTATCATGGTTGATAATTATTTGAGGGAGTAAATCTTTTTAGAGGACAAAAAGACCTTATAGATGTAGATTGATGAAATGATTGAATATATATTTTTTAAAAAAAATAGAAATGTATTTTTCTTTTTTCCTCTTTTTTTTCTTTTTTGACTTACATTGTAATTTTAAATATGAGAATTATGTTGTAATAGAGAAAGAGAGTATGTCTGATCTAATTAGGAATGAAATATGAGAATTTCCTGATATAGTTGATTTGAAGATATAAACTTTATCAAGGGTTTAAAAAGATTTTCTATAGATGTAGACTGATGAAATGATAGAATATATTCTTAAAAATAGAACTGTATTTGTTGGACTTATATTATTATTTTAAATATGATAACTATGTTGTAATAGAGAGAGATGAAGAGCTGTTCATGATAAGGAAGAAAAAAAATCAGTCTCAATGAATGATCTTTTATTAAGGATACCTGAAATCCCAACTATTTACTTACTAAAATGTAATTGGAGTATGACAACTGTAATTAGTAAAGCTAAAAACAGGATATAGATTATAATTGTATGTGATTGATGATTTTTGTTTGATTGAACTTTACTTAAAACTGTATTAATTTTAATAAGCAATACTATATTTAAGAAACAGAGAGGAAATTTTTGACAATTAATTTGAGCTATATTTATGTGATTTTGTCTTTGAATGATTGGACACCCTGACCACCACGTTGTGTCCTGAGCTTTTGGAAAAAAATTAAAAAATCCAATAAAACTTTTTATTAAAAAAAAACAAACCTGTTGTTGAATAGGAAGAAAAAGAATAGAGTGTTATACCCTGTTTCTTGCTACCGATATGGTTGTATTTAATAGATAAATATTTATGTTATTATAATTTTGTTAATTTCTAAGGGGACTTCCATACCATTTCCATTTCCACTTTAGTAATTCGTGACTTGAAATGCTAAAAATAAGGAGGAAAAAAATCCTGCTTTCAGATGCTGTTTATTCTACAGCAAACAAAATCTTCTCATCTCAACTTCACACAGAAGGGGGGGGGAGGTAGCCAAATAAACAAATCAGCTCAGCTCTCAAATACAGAGGTTCAGAACAGCTGTCAAACTGGTGCAGAATCTTGGTATGGAAGTGTCCTAAATTGCCATAAAAAGACTACATTGGCTGGATTACAAGTGACCAGAAGTATGTGATCCTTCAAATGTTGAAGGGCTCCAGTGACCAAAATACCATCATTCCTCACCATTAAATTTACAAGTAAGGCTCACCGAAATTAGGGTTCAATACCTAAATGAAGCTCACACATTGTCCATCTCTAAAAAAGACTAATATTTCCCAGTAATTATTATCTTATACTTTTCTTACATTAGAAGCCTTAAGTTTATGACAACAATCAAAATTTGTCATTTTATGTATTGAAGTATAAATTAGGACACATATATTATTAAGATATAGGCTGTCAGTTGTTAACAATTAACATGGGCTAAATCTCAATATTTACTAGGAAAATAATCCCTCTTAAATGTTAATTAATTGCATACTTTCACTTTCAAAATATTTCTTGAATCAATGTTGGGTTTTTTGTTTGCTTGTATTTAGAACTTATTTTGCATCTTCCTTTCTGACTGTGGCATTCTTCAAGTATAATAAGATTTGCCTTCCAAATTAATGTCCAGGCTGCTGTAATTTCTAAATGCAACTGAAGGACCCTAAACTGGAGGAATACTTTACATCAGGGGTTCTCAACCTTGGCAACTTTAAGACCTTGGCAACTTTAAGCTTTGCTGGCTGAGGAATTCTGGGAGTTGAAGTCCACAAGTCTTAAAGTTGCCAAGGTTGAGAACCTCTGCTTTACATGGTCCTAACATTTCTTAGCTTCTTCCTGTAAATTTATTGTGACTAATAGGTTTGCAAGCTTATAAATCTTGACTGCAGTTTTAGAAGCCCACTTCAAAATGCAAAATTTGGCAAGTTAATGGACAAATGGTTGAATTAATTAATTATATAGCAAAGGCAATCATGTTTGAATAACATGATGCATTTATAGAAAATAATTCCTTTACCCACTCCTTTATAATGTGGGTAATTAAAATAAACTATGCTGCTACAGAACCAATATGGAAACCACCTAGTTTTATTCCCAGGCAATTTCTGACATGTGACTGAATTAAATTATTATATTAGTAAATAAATTAAATATGCTCTATATTTATATCAGATTAACAGATAAAAAGTACTACTTGCTGTTTCCAATGAATGAATCAATCAATCCTCATGAAACCCAGTGGATTTCCTGTAGCAACACTCTAGGAGAACATCAGTCAATTGTGATTTTGATGCTCTCCAATATGGTGGCAAAGATAGCAGCTTTCAGAAATTATGCAATTATTATATATGCAAATTAAAGAAGCCTAATAATGAGAAAATTAAAAGTGTTGTATGTTTGACTGAACAAAAAACTTTAAGGTTTCCCTCTAATGAAAAGTAGGATTAGAATTTCCAATTGCAAATCATACATTATTTTATACAACCATATTCAAAAGCATCCTGTGCAGGTTTTGAATCCTCATTTTGAAAAGTAATGTAGGATTCTAGGGCACCTGAATCTCATTCTTGGGGGAAGTGGTGTCTGTGATGGACTGAATCTGAATATTTTTAATTGGTGTAATCAGTACTATTTAAAAAAAATATTGCTTCTTGTCTCACAGGTAATCGAGATGAACATCTATTAAAAAAAACAAGTTAGCTCATATGCTATATTTAACCCTGGATTGATTTAGTGGTTCTAGTTACTTAGTATGGAGATGGAAGCAAAAAGCCTCTCCTCTGCCATTTATAGTGAAGCTGTTACTGACCTGCTCAAACACAGCATGATATCTCTTCCCCATTCATAAGCATTAGGAGCTGGTCAATCATTCCCTTCATGTGTTAAAAGAAGAAATGCTCTTATAACAAAAGTAATAATGTTTTATTCTTGTCCGAGCCCTGCTCTGAATGTCCACATATTGGCTGTTGATATGGGGAATTTATTTTTTGTGTCTTTGAATCAATTTTTGACTCCTGAGGACTGCCTAGACTAATTGCTGCAGTTTTCTTGGCATGAATTTGGAAGTGGCTTGCCATAGGGTCAAAAGACAATATCTAGCCCAAGGTGAACCAAATGGCTTTGTTTCTGACATGGGAGTAGCTCTCATAGTCTTCTATAGTCAAGCATCTAGCCTGATGCCTTTAGCACTAAACCAAACTGGCTCTCCAATTAATTTGGGGGGTAATGACCCCTACTGTATTGATTTTTTTTACTTCTGATGCATTAATTTGTTTCAGGGATATAGATATTTTGGAGAAAGTGGCTTCCATTCCTCCTTATTTGTTTGTGTGAGTTCCATTCTTCTCACTTCCTTTGCTTGATCCAACAGTTCACAATTCATGATTCAACAGTTCACAATTCAATCGCTTCACAAAACCTGATGTCAAGCATAAGAACAGAGTTCTGCTATGATTATATTGTTGGATTGTTTTCTGAATTTCACTGAAATGAACAGCCCTGGGATAGAAAATACTTGCTGTAGTTAACATTCACACTTTCTGGTGCAGAACATCATTTGCCATTCAGTTCTAATGATTATTAGCCAGAAGATTTTTATTTCTTCCAAAGAAATCATTTTTTCACATTTCCTTTTAAATCAGTACTATTTAGAGACTATTTCAGTCTCTAAACAAAACATGTACTAGTTTCATGGTATTGATGTTACCAGAACATGTTGCTACTAGATAATCCAGTGGTGCTAGGCAACTGGCTGATCATCTGTGTAAAATAGAGCTCTATTGAGAAAACATGGTATTCAGAGCATAAAGTATATTGAGCTCTCTGCCTCCGTTAACCTTTTGTAGCTCCTATACTATCGTGAACTATGTTTTTAAGCATTTGTGTTAAATTATCTATAATCTGGAAAATCACAAACTATTGGCAATACAATCACAAACTATTGGCAAACTATTGGCAGAGTATACAAAACCAATATTTCATTAAGTCATTGATTTTGAGTTGGAAGGCTGGGTTCTATAAATTGGCTGCCTTAGATTGTTGTTAAAGGCTTTAATATGTCACTATATATTGATGTCAGAATTAATCATGCCTTTTCATAATTTATTGTCTAAATATAACGGTCCAGAAATAGGTACAATTTATCTACTGAAATCAATAGGATTTAAGTATATTTGGACTGAAACAGTCAGATGGGTATGATTCACACTGAAAAATGTTCAGAGAGAAATAAATATTCTGTCTTCCTTCCAATCTATTTCAGATTCTTTCTTCTAACTTGGTAATTTCCAAGCTAGGAACTGTTTGTGTGTGTTGTGTGTGTACTTCAAGTCACTATTGACTCCTGTGACTGCCTGGACTAGTTTGTGCAGTTTTCTTGGCAAAATGTTTGCCATTGTCTCTTCCTAGAGTTGAGACTGTTGAAAGCCCAAGGTCACCCAGCTTGATGCCTAAGACAGGACTAGAACTACAGTATCCTAGTTTATAGAACATTTGTGGCTTTGTTCAGATTTTTTTTTCCATTTTCCATGTAATAAAGTAAATCAAGGGAAATTATATTCTCATACAAAGCAGAAGAGAGGCTTCTTTCACTATGCTGAATAAAACAGCCAATATTAGTTTTGCTAAGCCAGGAGCCAACTAATATTGCTTATTTATGCCAACAAAGTGAAAAAACTGATATTAATGACATTTACATAGTTTCTTCTAATTTGTCTCCTTGCAAAAAGCCAATAACCTCCTTCCCCCTCAGTTATACTTACTGATTTTATTTTACTTCTACTCCATATTTTCATTTAGGACCTCAAGTCAGCATTATATTGAGCAAAACAGAAAGGAGAAAGAGCTCACAATTATAGTAAACAAACAGTTACAAATAATAAGTTCATGTCAAATATTTCCCTAGTTCGATTTGGTTCTTTAGTGGGCTGGCTGTTTGAATGGCTGACTGTGTGGTGACAATCAGCTTGTATCCCAGCATGCTTTAAAATATAAATGTATCAAAACATACTTTAGTTTTAATTATCTCCCAAAATCACTTTCCTGGTCAATTAATTTAATTATGCTTTGGATAATTATTTTTATGAGTGTTGTAGCAATTTCAGACTGTGATAGTTTGTACTACAATAACAGAAGATGGAGTGAGGCTGACATGAATGACACATTGGATGTTTCAGTCAAAGGCACATTTATAATGTTGACACCTGAATTAATGACCTTCCTTCTGTAAGAAATGGGACAATCCATCCTCTGAATGCAACAGGATAAAAAAAGCTTTGGGTTAAAACATCCAACTTTTATCTTTTCCTACTGGATACTATTGAATATAAGAGTTAAATAAGGAGTTCAGAATGGAGGCATAGATTTACAAAAAGTCTATAGACAGTGCAAATTTCTAATCTTTCTAACACTACTTTAGCTCTCAATGTATTCATTCATTCATTCATCTGCTTATTATTTTTTTCTCAATAATGTGTACATTGATCCTTTAGTTCATGCACAAGCAACCATTTTCATTAAAGATTTGAGATTCATTCAAAATAGATGGTTTTATCTTTTTTGAAGTCAGATACACAGACTGGAAATGGCTGACGACATTGTTTTAATTCATTTTCACTTCTTTTTACTAGCCTATATATTATGAATTTGTATGAATTGATGGCAAGACATAGAATTATCAGGATCAAATGATGGTTCTTGTGATACTCCAGGCTTGGGCAAAAAAAAGTAGAATTATCTGCCATTCTGTATTAGGAAGACTGGTTAATGATGCTGGGAAAAACTAGATAACAATTAGTCTGGTAAATCACTGAGACTATGCCATCTGCTATAACTAAGGCACAATTAGTGGACTAATGAAATCAGAAGCATGGTTCAGTATTTTTGTTTCATAAATTGGAACATGTTCAATCTCCTTATGAACATTTACTTCATTTAAACAAAGGTAGAGTTTGTTAAGAGTTTGTTAAAGAGTTAAACAAAAATTAACATAGTGGCAGAGACAGTAGCATAATTCTAGGCCAGTAATTCTGATCAATCAATACCTCATAGGTAATTGTTATGGAAAATAAGAGAATCATAATGTTTGTAGGTATTAATTTATTTAAGTTTTTATATACAGTATATATATATATATATATGCAGGTCTTGGCGTATTCGGGTCTTTTCCCATGTAAGATTGAGATTATCTTGGTGACGTTTCAACGAGGTCTCACTTGTCATCTTCAGGATGGGGTCTTTGGCTTTGTGCTTGTGCAAGCAAAATGTGATTGGAGCTGCCGTCTCTCTATAAATATTGGTGTGTGTGTGTAGAGTGCTGGCTTAGTTGCTGTAGGAGGGTTGGTTGACTGTGTTGGAGTTATTGTTTGTGGATTGTTCGGCTGTTTCGTAACAACTTGAATAGCTGAGGTGCTGGCTGTGTGCCCATTAGTCTTTTGTATTTTAACGACCTGGGTAATGGGTTGTGTGATGACATCCTGAGATCTAGTGTAGTGATATCCTGAGTTCTGTGTTGCACCATCCTGGGTGGTAGGCTGAAGATGATGAGTGGGACCTCGTCGAAACATTGCCAAGATACTCTCAATCTTACATGGGAAAAGACCCAAATACACCAAGACCTGCATACCTATACCTGTGAAAATCTGGAATAGCTATTTCGAGCTCCTTAACTCTCATCAGCCAGATCTTACCCTTCTGAGATTCGAACCTGGGCTGTCAGCATGTTAGGCAGTTGTATTAACCTCTAGACCACAGGCTCTGTCTCGCTTTGTTAGCAGTATCAGGGAGGGAAGAGATGTATATCGAGTGTTTCTTTTTTAAATTGCACCCTGTAAACCCAAATATGGGAGAAAGAAATCTTTCTTTCTTTTACCTGTTTCGGCTCAACCCAGAGCCATCTGCAGGAACAAATATATATATATATATATATATATATATATATATATATATATATATATATATATATATATATATATATATATATATATATATATATATATATATATATATATATATATATATATATATATATATATATATATATATATATATATATATATATATATATATATATATATATGTCTCTGTGTGTGTATGTGTGTGTGTGTGTTTGAATTTATAAAGAGTAACAACTTTATTTGTATTATGTGATAGAGGGTGAAATGTGCAAAGATGACTTATTTTGCACACTCCATGTGCATCCTTATGTATTTATTGGCATAGTCAAGATATTTTTGAAGTGTTGAGCAGAAAACACACACAAGATAATTATAGCTGGCTGACCTTTGGCCCTAGTCCATCTTGATTAATTTGCTGAGGAGGGATGACTGAATGGATCCAGGAAATGGTGAATATATCTTAGTGTGTTGGAATAGTACCACAGGTTTTAAAAGAAGAAGTGGTTGGTCACTCCTGAAAAGTATTCTCTGGATTCAGAAGCTCATAATTACCTTGATCATATGGACATGGTAACCATCAGACATTTGGAACTGTAGTGCTAGTGACATGCTTTATTTCACCCAAACACTGATTCAGCAGAAGTTGAGCATGACTTGAATTGGTGCTTGAATAAGGGCAAATAAATTGAATGTGAATGTAGTAACTGGGTTCTTTCCTGATCTAAGTGATATTCCTAAAATCATTTTTAACAGGCACCCAAACAATCACTGAAACTATTTTTAAGAATTTTGACTGGATTATAAGCTACACCGTTTCCTGAGACAGAGGTAGTCTAACCACTATATGCTGGAAATTTTACATTTGGATTAGTATTCATGTTCTAAATAGTCAGTAGTGGGATTCAAATATGTGAAAAAACCTGTTCTCTGTGTGGATGCCACTTCCAGAAGTCCATTCTGGGCTTGGGCAACAAAAAATTAGCTACCGGTTCTGCCGAAGTGGTGTGAACTGGCTGAGTCCCACCACTGTAAATCCTACCTATACATCTGCTTCATTAGGTGCAACTGATTCAAAATGAAGTGGCTGCTTTTTAGCAGGTAATCTTGCCATGTACATATTACATTTGTACTGGGAAAAGTTGCATTAACTACAAATGAGATACTAATTTAGGTTTAAGTTTATCCCCTTAAACAATTTGAGACCAGGATACAGGTAAATCACTTTCTCCATTATAATGTGATCAATAAGATCAATACCTGAGTTCTTATTGTGGTTGCCTAGACCTGTGGATTACTGTCTTGTGTTAATTTATGTAAGGGCCTTTTCAGAAGTGGGGTTTGGAATCAAATTGTGCTAACTACTGTATTATATTGGTTAGCTATCAGATAAAGATACATTTTTTTCACCCAGACTTTTCTCAAGGGAGTGTTGATGATGATAATGATTTCTCTTTCATCAATTGTAATATATGTTTTATATTAACTGGATTGGTTTTATTTATATGAAGATGTCTTCTTATATAGCCTATTACAATCTGAAACGTATGATCCCAAGGTTTTTTTTAATCTTATCCATGAGCTGGTTATAGAAGACAGGTTCTCTGATTCAATCTTATCCAAATAAAGTTATCCTAGACAAATTGGTTTTCATTTCTCAGGGAGTTTTTGGGAAAGGGTTAGTGCTGAGGTCAAGTTGTAGCTTAGAACTGAAGATGAAGCCATGAAGTTATCTGAAAGATTTATCAAGACAAATTGTAATGAAGCATTAAGAATAGAGGAATAAGACATTTCCTGAGGATTAATGACTGTTTAGGAGGGGTTGATGGCTAGAAGAGCAGCAACTAAGGGTCATTAAGCCCAGATGGCAATTTATCTCTAGGAATTGCCTGACAGTTGGGTTGTAATCGTGGAACACTTAAAAAAAAAGAAAATAAATAAAAAGGAAAGGAAAGGAAAGGAAAGGAAAGGAAAGGAAAGGAAAGGAAAGGAAAGGAAAGGAAAGGAAAGGAAAGGAAAGGAAAGGAAAGGAAAGGAAAAATTAAGAGGAGGAGGATGACAACCAGGCTAGAACAAAACTATTTTTCTTTCCTTAGATATGCACTATTAATTAGCATTCACTAGAAATGGCTAATAGTTTAATAAATAACACATTAAGAAAGAGAAAGAGAAAACTCTTTGATATACTCTTTGTCCAACATTTTTATGTTGTTTTTATTGGTGCCTAATCATTTAGAACTGGCATGTCAATTTATAGCCAAAAAGGATACTTCAGATTTAAAATCAAAATCTGTTTTATTCTTTCGAACACCAGACAGTATTGGTGGTGCATATTATTTTGCAGCAGGAAGCATATTTTTTAATTTTAATTTGCTTCTACTAAAGCATTAGTCCTCTTTGATTATACGTCCAAAGCGGGCAAAGAGAGTGACAACAAGAGAGGCGATGATCCCTGAGCTTACAAGTATACAGACAGATGCGAGACTATTAGAAGCAATACTGGGGCGGGTAGACTGGTAGTGCATTCTATGAACAGAGTGCACAGACTGCCAGTCTTATAAGCAGGCTTTCGAACCTCTGGCATTCCACTCTGACGAAAGCTAAGTTTATCAAACAGTTATTAGTTTATTAAACAGTTGTTTTTATATTTATCCCAGTGTTTGACTATTTTTCTCAACATGAATATACCCAGGATTCGCATTTTAGTATAATTAGAGATAATATATTTATAATTCTTTAACTCTTTGTCAGAAAAAGACATTTGGATTTGTAAATGTTTCGCAGTTGCGACTTGAGCCTGCTTAACGCCCCTAGTTGCGGGGCTGCAAGGCAAAAGAGATTGTAAAAAGTATAACTGCAGTATAGCAGTTTAAAAAAATGTCAAGGTGTAATCAATCAGACAGGTCTGTCTGAAAAACTTCCTGTATATACTCCCTTGACTCGGCTGGCAAAACGGGGAGGAAAGCCTGTGGCTTGGTGGTTAAATCACTGCCTAGTATGTAAACTGCCCAGGTTCCAATCCCATAAAGGATATGGCTAACTGAAGAGAGCAGAATGAACTCGAATGGCCATCTTAGTCTCCCAATTTAATTCTTTAACTCTTTGTCAGATATATATATATATATTTGTTTTCTGAGGTTTTTGCAGATGTTTGTATGTAGGTCTTTGGTTATTCGGGTTTTCTCCTGTGTAAAATTGGAAGTGTCTTGGTGACATTTCGACGAAGTCCTATTTGTCATCTTCAGGCTGGTGTTTTCGGCTTCGTGCTTCTAGGAGCAATGTGTGATCGTAGCTGTTTTTTCCTTTTAACTGCCAGTGGGGGTATGAACTGATTGGCTGGGAGCTTGGCTGTGTTCTGATTGGGTGGAGGTGTGTTCTGATTGGTTAGGGGCTTGGCTGTGCTCTGATTGGATGGGGGATTGGCTGTGCTCTGATTGGATGGGGGAGTGTTCTATTTGGGTGGGGGCTTTGTTGTGCTCAGGTTAGACTGAGTTGCAGGGGGATTTGAGACGGAGAGCTGCATTGCTGTTGTTTGGTTACGCGTTCATGTCGTGCCTCATCTTCATGGTGGGTGTCAGTTTGCTTCATGTATGGATTGGAGGGGTTAATGATGCAGCTGTGGTCTGGCTTCTAGTTTGTGGTCATGCCTCATCATCAGTGTGGGTTTGGGTTTGCTTTTTGTGTCCACATCCTGTGTGGTTTTTGTGAGTGTGGGTCTGGTGTCATTCTTTGTGTTAGGGACTCATTTGTCAATAAGGGCGGGTTTCCAAATGGCTAGTAGGTGGGAGATATCATCTTGTTTATTCATGCTGTGTGGATGTTTTTCTATCTCGATGGCTTCTCTGATTATTCTGTTATTAAAGTGTTCACTTTTGGCGATATTTCTGGTCTTTCTTTTTAAAGTCAATTTCATGTCCTGTGGCTTTAAGGTGTTGGACCAGGGAAGAAGTTGGTTCCTCTTTTTTTGACTGAGTTCTTGTGTTCTTCAATGTGTGCACTTATTCTTCTGTTGGCAGGATGTCCCCACCACACATCCATGCAAAAAGCAAACCCAAAACCACACCAATGATGAGGCATGACCACGAACCAGAAGCCAGACCACAGCTGCATCATTAACCACTTTAAACCCCTCCAATCCATACATGAAGCAAACTGACACCCACCATGAAGATCAGGCACGACCATGAACGCGAAGCCAAACAACAGCAATGCAGCCCTCCATCTCAAATCCCCCTGCAACTCAGACTAACCCAAGCACAACAAAGCCCCCACCCAAACAGAACACTCCCCCATCCAATCAGAGCACAGCCAACCCCCCATCCAATCAGAGCACAGCCAAGCCCCTAACCAATCAGAACACACCTCCACCCAATCAGAACACAGCTGAGCTCCCAGCCAATCAGTTCAAACCCCCACTGGCAGTTAAAAGGAAGAAACAGCTACAATCACACATTGCTCCTAGAAGCAGAAGCCGAAAGCACCAGGCTGAAGATGACGAATGGGACTTCGTCGAAACGTCGCCAAGACACTTCAAATTCTACGTGGGAGAAAACCCGAAGAACCAAAGACCTACATACAAACATATATAAATATATATATATATATATATATATATATATATATATATATATATATATATATATATATATATATATATATATATATATATATATATATATATATATATATATATATATATATATATATATATATATATGTTTAAGCATCTGCCTAGTGTGCAGACTGCCCAGGTTCGAATCCCGGAAGGGTGAGTTCTGACTGAAGAGAGTTAAATAACTCGAAATAGCTATCTCAGAAATCCCTTATTTCTTTGTCAACAATTTTAAAAACATATATATATTTGTGCTTGCAGATGGCTCTGGGTTGAGCTGAAACAGGCAAAAGGAAAGAATGATTTCTTCCTCCCATATTTGGGTTTACAGGGTGCTATCTAAAAAAGAAACACTATATACACATCTTCCCTCCCTGATTACTGACAAAGCGGGAGAGAGCCTGTGGCTTAGAGGTTTAAGCATCTGCCTAGTGTGCAGACTGCCCAGGTTCGAATCCCGGAAGGGTGAGTTCTGACTGAAGAGAGTTAAATAACTCGAAATAGCTATCTCAGAAATCCCTTATTTCTTTGTCAACAATTTTAAAAACATATATATATTTGTGCTTGCAGATGGCTCTGGGTTGAGCTGAAACAGGCAAAAGGAAAGAATGATTTCTTCCTCCCATATTTGGGTTTACAGGGTGCTATCTAAAAAAGAAACACTATATACACATCTTCCCTCCCTGATTACTGACAAAGCGGGAGAGAGCCTGTGGCTTAGAGGTTTAAGCATCTGCCTAGTGTGCAGACTGCCCAGGTTCGAATCCCGTAAGGGTGAGTTCTGACTGAAGAGAGTTAAATAACTCGAAATAGCTATCTCAGAAATCCCTTATTTCTTTGTCAACAATTTTAAAAACATATATATATATATATATTTCGCGGGTGTTTGTATGTAGGTCTTTGGTTCTTCGGGTTTCCTCCCACGTAAAATTTGAAGTGTCTTGGTGACGTTTCGACGAAGTCCCATTCGTCATCTTCAGCCTGGTGCTTTCGGCTTCATGCTTCGTCTGCTGACATCGTCAGAGTTCTAGCCAGGATTGAGAATCACATTATTAACTATGGAGGGGGGAGCCGAATAGACCGGTAACACGCTCATTAGCCAAATGCCTGGTGTTACAGAGACTATAACAATTGATTCTCAATCCTGGCTAGAACTCTGATGATGTCAGCAGACGCTGACAAAAGCTAAGTTTTTAAATACATTCTACAGTCTTGGTGATCTGTATTTTAAGGTTTTTTTTAATATGAATATACCTGAGACTCACATCTTCAAGACTATTTTTATATATAATTCTCTCTCTCTCTCTCTCTCTCTCTCTCTCTCTCTCTCTCTCTCTCTCTCTCTCTCTCTCTATATATATATATATATATATATATATATATATATATATATATATATATATATATATATATATATATATATATATATATATATATATATATATATATATATATATATATATACTGAGGTTTTCGCGGGTGTTTGTATGTAGGTCTTTGGTTCTTCGGGTTTTCTCCCACGTAGAATTTGAAGTGTCTTGGCAACGTTTCGATGAAATCTCATTCATCATCTTCAGGCTGGTGCTTTTGTCTTCTGCTTCTAGGAGCAATGTGTGGTCTAAGCTGTTTTTTCCTTTTAACTGCCAGTGGGGGTTTGAACTGATTGGCTGGGAGCTTGGCTATGTTCTGATTGGTTAGGGGCTTGGCTGTGCTCTGATTGGCTGGGGGGTTGGCTGTGTTCTGATTGGCTGGGGGAGTGTTCTGTTTGGGTGGGGGCTTTGTTGTGCTGGAGAGGTTCAAAGTGGCCAAAGATTGACACCAGAAACACACAGGATGCCACCTCCACACATCCACGCAAAAAGCAAACCCAAACCCACACCAATGATGAGGCAAGACCACAGACCAGGAGCCAGACCAGAGCTGCAACATTGGCCACTTTGAACCTCTCCAGCACAACAAAGCCCCCACCCAAACAGAACA
This sequence comes from Bothrops alternatus, assembly GCA_034064705.1. NCBI lineage: Eukaryota > Metazoa > Chordata > Lepidosauria > Squamata > Viperidae > Bothrops > Bothrops alternatus. The sequence continues at coordinate 19,832,294 of JARGCV010000589.1, forward strand.
CTCCCCCAGCCAATCAGAACACAGCCAACCCCCCAGCCAATCAGAGCACAGCCAAGCCCCTAACCAATCAGAACATAGCCAAGCTCCCAGCCAATCAGTTCAAACCCCCACTGGCAGTTAAAAGGAAAAAACAGCTTAGACCACACATTGCTCCTAGAAGCAGAAGCCAAAAGCACCAGCCTGAAGATGATGAATGAGATTTCATCGAAACGTTGCCAAGACACTTCAAATTCTACGCGGGAGAAAACCCGAAGAACCAAAGACCTACATATATATATATATGTGTGTGTGTGTGTGTGTGTGTGTGTGTGTGTGGTGTGTGTGTACACATATATATGTGTGTGTGTATAGTTTTTAAATGATTGGCCTATTAGTAAGATAAAATATAAAATAAAGTAATATGTTGTACATCTTGCAATATTGCCAACAATTTGGCTTACTTCAATAATCCATGGAGCTTTAATCAGGTTACTTCCCCATTCCTACAGTGAAACTTTCACTTATACTTCCAGAAGGAAAAATATTTTTTTTCTACTAAAGGAACTAGTGGATGCAATAGAAACTACCAAATCTGTACAACCTCTTATTTTCTTAAAACATGTCTAGCCCTCACATGGCTCTAAAGATCCATTCAAAAATGTTCAGTCAATGCAATGGCAACAAATAATTGGAATGGAAAGGTCAAGAATCTGAGTCATACACAATTATTTGATTCTCACATAAGCTCCTGTTAGGGACAGATGACTGTTTTTCCCTTTGCCTGTGCTTGTCCCATTTCACTCTATATTTCCACAGTAATTTCTACTTGTATTTAAAAAACACATTTTTAGTTATATGTATTTCTGAAGCCCATTGATATTGAATTTGCAAAGAATAAACTCTTCAAGCATCCCAAGCTCCAGTTGTACAATTGTGCATGTTTATTTTGCTTACTAAGATTATTTTTCCCCATAATAAGAAGATAAAGGCAGATAAAAGTCCATAATCCTAAATCTGCTGGAATAAATTGTGGCTTAAATTACTTTTTTTTTAACCACTGAGCCATAAAATCTAATTCTTGTAGTCCATTACTAATGCTTTTCATTGACCATAAGTAGATAGACAAAACTATGGTTTAGTCCTGATAAAGCTACTCCAATGTAATAAAAAAAAATGCTGGCTTTTGATAGTATTTAGAACTGAGTCAGGTCAGGCTGCCAAGTTCAGTTTTGAAATAGTAGATATATTTATATCTACTATTAATATAAATATAAATATATTTAGGCAAGAAAAAACAAATGTACAGATATACTATAGGGGGTACCTTGCTCAATAGTAGTAACTGTGAGAGGGATCTCGGAGTCCTAGTGGGCAATCACTTAAATATGAGCCAACAGTGTGCTGCAGCTTCCAAAAAAGCCAATACAGTGCTAGGCTGCATTAACAGAGCGATAAAATCAAAATCATGTGATTCTCCATCCAGTTTTGGTCACCACATTGTAAAAAAGATGTTGAGACTCTAGGAAGAATGCAGAGAAGAGCAACAAAGATGATTAGGGACTGGAAACTAACACATATAAGAAATGGTTGCTGGAATTGGGTATGTCTATTTTAATAAAGAGAAGGACAAGGGGGGGACATGATAGCAGTGTTCCAATATCTCAGGGGCTGCCACAAAGAAGAGGGAGTCAAGCTATTTTCCAAAGTGCCTGAAGGCAGGACAAAAAGCAACAGATGGAAACTAATCAAGGAGAGAAGCAACCTAGAACTAAGGAGAAACTTCCTGACAGTTAGAACAATTAACCAGTGGAACAACCTGCCTCCAGGAGTGGTGAATGCCCCAACACTGGAAGTTTTTAAGAAGAGACTGGACAGCCATTTGTCTGAAATGGTATAGGGTTTCCTGCCTGAGCAGGGGGTTGGACTAGATGACCTCAAAGGTCCCTTCCAACATTATTATTGTTGTTGTGGTTGTTGTAGTTGTTGTTGTTATTATTATTAGATCCCATTCTGTTATGGTCTTTTTTTACAGTTCTGAATTAATTAATCAGACAGGTATTTTATATTAATTATTAAAAATTTCACTTCAATTATAAGGATGAAATTGACTAGTGGAGGATTCATGGCAGGTCAAAAAAATTACTTCTGCATACAATAATATTTAAGCTAAAGGTTGTTTTCTCAAAATATGGCAATGGCCACTAATTCAGAAGTCTTCTACAGAAGGAATTAGACAATTCACACAGGATAAGGCTAATCGTGATTACTCATTGCCATGAGTCTTTATCACCAATATTAGAGACACAATGGCTCTGACCAACAATTGCTGGTCTTCATGTCATGCTTACCAACTTCCCACAGAAATCTGATAGTTCTATGGCTGGAAAAAATAGTTTATGGATATTAAATGAAATTATCCATGAACTAATATAATTCTTTTAATTTTTTCATGGTATTCAAATATCAAGATTCTCATCTGCTAGTTTGCAAATGCAACTCAGTGGTTTGCAAAGAGGTTGTAAGATCTGTAAGTACAGATTTCGAGAAGAGATAGGAAGCTCTTCATCCTAGCCATCCTGGCTGCATGAAAGGGGAAAAAAGCTAATTTAGGGGGAACGGAGAAAGAACTAGAGCACAAACATACATAATGGCCCTAATTTTTGGTGTGATGGAAGGTGAAGGAAAAGAAAGGAAATAAAGGAATCAAGATGTGAGGGAAAAAGAAGAAAAGAAGAGCATTTGAATTTAGCAGAGAAATCCCCCCTTTTTTTGTTGGCAAAACAACTACTCAGGAGCAAAAGATGAATGCAGGCCTGATGCTTTGTGTAAAGAATACAAACCAAAGATTTACAGTTGAATCAATGTGGTGTGAAGAACTAGAAGTTTAGCTGTGAAGAGAGGCTGAAAAACAGTTTAGAGAGCTGACCTAAGTAGAGAAGGCTGGGATGAGAGAGAGCGAGCGAGCAAGAGAGAGGCAAGAACAAACTGAAGACCAGAAGCCAAGAAGAAAGTAGAGGAGGAAATGGAAGAGGGCTTAAGAGTAAACCTCTTTTGGCAGGGTGGGGTGGGGCAATTGCTTGGGTACAAAACTATTAATTTAAAATCTTAGCAAACAGTTCCTATTGCACCAATGTATATATTATTTGTTTTTGTTTCCTAATGGTTTAAATAAAAGCTATAAAAAATTCAGACTTACAAGTAGGACATTCTTTTTCCTATTGGTATCATAGGAGGGAGGAAAGTAATCCTCTGAACTCCCATATTGGCTGAAGAATGGACAATAGGATTGATAAAATAAATTCTTCAGGTGCTGGAAGAATGTCTGTTTGACAAATATCTGGGAGATTTAGCTGCCATTTCCAGGCCTACTTCCAGTGTTATAGGTAAATATAAGCATTTTATATGGAGAAGTCACTTTACTATTTGAAATTCTTCCCTCCCATGAAGATCATAATTATAGCATTTCTTCTTCCATGAATATTTTTTTTTCAACTTCAGTTGGAAGAACATCAATAACTTGCATTTTGCTCGTGGCACTACTCTGATAGGCGAAAATGAAAATGATTTGCAAGATCTGGAAATGAAAGACAAGGAGCACAGCAAAAACCTATAACTAAAATAAAATATAAAGACAATCAAATAATGACATAAATTACAGCTACCAACCTTATGTTGTAAGCCGCCCTGAGTTTTCGGAATAGGGGGGCATAGAAATCGAAACAAACAAACAAACAAACAAACAAACAAATAAATAAATAAATAAATAAATAAATAAATAAATAAATAAATAAATAAATAAATAAATAAATAAATAAATAAATAAATAAATAAATACTAACAACACTAAAGATACTGAAGTAGTGAGTAGTTTCTTCATTTTAGGACCAATTATTAACATTAAAGGAACCAGCGGTCAAGAAACATGTGAAGAAAATAATTCAGATGTTGTGACATGACTGTATGTACAAAAATTGGGATCATATAGGAAACAGTTTTTCACATGATAGTCTGAAGAAGTGAACACTGGTTTTTTAAAAAAAACAGGATAGAAAAAGTATTGACACTTTGAAATTTGGTGTTGGATACAAGTTTAGAATATTGTAGATGGCCAAGAAAAGAAACAAATGGATCATAGAATAAACAACTCACAGTTCTTGAGCACAAATGACAAAGCTCAAGTTACCATATTTTGGATAAAGTGAAGACATAGTTCTCTGGACAAATCAATAATTCTGGAAAAAGTGGAAGGAAAGAGAAGAGGGCAAGCAGCAGCAAAATGGATGGACTCAAATACAGCAACAATATTTAAAAACTTGAAGAGTCTAATTAAGGAAAGATCAGCATGGAGAAGGCCAATATATGAGGCCAGTACCAATTTGATTGGCATGCTGTCATTCTCTCTCTCTGCTCCTGCTTCATCCCAATTTAAATCCTACATCAGTCAAACTACTGATTAAGTGAATTGCCACTCATGAAAGCTTATGCCTTTCAATAAAATTTGTTAGTCAGAAAATGTACTACCAAACTCCTGATTTCCAATAGCAGATATTCTGAAGTTCAGTTTGCCAATGAAGGTGTATCAGACCTCTGTGACAAATGAAGCTGAAATAATGGATGATAAAAATGACTCTTTACAAATGGACAATGTGAACATAAATAATAATAGCCACCTGATGGAACATTCTGGCATTTTGTTCCAAAGTGAAACTATAGCTGATCAAGCAACTTGATTCCATTTCTTACTGAATTCAAACTTATTAAAATAGATTTATTATACAAGGAAAGGGAGAGCAGAAAGTTCTAGAGAGACAAAATTGAGAATGAAGAAGCTGCTCTTTCATGGTTTGTTTCTACCTACATATGATAAATCCAGGCATATTTGTATCCAGTTCATATTGTTGACTGCCTCAATCTATTCAGGTCTACAACTATTCTGTCTCTGTCTCTGTCTCTGTCTCTGTCTCTGTCTCTGTCTCTGTCTCTGTCTCTGTCTCTCTCTCTCTCTCTCTCTCTCTCTCTCTCTCTCTCTCTCTCTCTCTGTGTGTGTGTGTGTGTGTGTGTGTGTGTGTGTGTGTGTGACACAGACACAACCAGGGTTGTTATTTTCTTTATTTTTGAATCTCACAATAAAAATATATCCTTGTAAGCTGACGAACAGCCTTGTGTACAATTTCTTTATTCCTTCTCTTTTAAGCTTGTGTAAGGCAGTATACATCTGTGCCAACTAAAGATTTCCTGTTGCAAAGAAGATACAAATCTCAAGACAGCTGTTGCAGAGAAGACACCAGACAAAAAGGTAGCCTTATTTGCCTCAATGAACCACTTCATGCCACCTTGAACCTTCATCATGTCTCACTTTTCTCAGTTAGTCTTGCTATCCCTTGCAAAAGCTGAAAGAAAAGCACTCTCTTCCCCTTTTGCAACTGTTGGGTGATCCCAAGAGTTGTGAAGAAAAGTAAAGTGAGGCAACTTGGTCACAACTCTTCACTCCAAGAGAAGAGGCGGAGGGGGTATTTCTTGGTAAAACAGTTTAAGGAGGAACTTTGCTTGACACTATATCATAGCAAATCATACTTGTAAAGATTTGTACAGCCCTGTTCACTACTGACACAGCTTCCTCCTCTATCTTAAACATATAGAATGCCCAATCTCTCAAAGTGTTTAAAGCTTTTAAATCTGTCTTCTTGCATAAGCTCAAAAGGTTTTAAGATTATTTCTTTATAATATCCTTCTTGTACCACACAGGTACAAGAATCTAAAGTTCCAAGAATAGATTTAGACCCTGCCAAACCCTTCCCACCCCCAGAGTTCATCCAAAGAGCAAAATATTTATATGACTGGGAGTGAACACATTAATTATATCTTAAATAAATTGCTATTTTAAGATATAGCAAGTGATATGAATAGATGGAATTAGTAGAGTAAAATTAATATCTTTCAAATATACTTTTGCCACGGGTTATATATCCTATGTGTGGTCTTCCTTTAGGTTTGCAGAACTGCAAAGCATTAGTTCAGAGGGTTCCTTGGATAAATTTTCATCCTCATTTCTAATCAGGAAGCTTCAACTGTCAGTTAGGGAAAGCTTTAATTCTCCAGATTTAAATTATTACCATAAGGCATATCTTCTTCTTTGGGGATAGTGAAGTTTGGCTGCTAGAAACTAGCCCTCATGAGCCATCTAAAATCAATATATTTAACAGTCTTTATAAGTTGGAGAGTGTTATAATCTAATTACTTTAGGAAGGATGAATTTTTTTCTCCATCTAATATTAGCTACCAGGGCCATATGATTTGTATGCTCTATTTCACATTGGTTATATTTCTAAATGTTATGATCATACAAAGGTAACAATATAGGGGAACCTAAATTTTAAATTAGACAGACAATCCTTTATTGGAAAACCTAAACAGAGTTGGATTGAATGATGACTGCTTGTCATTTGAAGAATTGCAGCTTGGATGCTATGTTTATGTGGTTGTGGGACTAAGAATCTGAGAGTTATGTCAGAGTTCAACTACACTGGACATGCGACACTAGTGGCGCTGAGTGACTGGATCAATATGACGAATGACAGAATATTGAATGTTGAAGGACATGGCCTACTATTCGGCTGGCACGCATACTTGGTGTATGACAGAAAGGCAGACAAGAACTTCAAGGAGAACCCATTACGAATCCCGTTGTTATGGGTCTGGAAGAAATATAAATACCTTTTACATGACAAGATCCCCACCTGGACGATCCCTGGACACACAATAGGGGATGTAAACACAACCCAAGGGCAAGAAGTGGTGCCCTACAGTAAACTGGTACTGGGAGAAGAAAATGGGTTCCAATTGGTACACCAAGCAACGCTAGCAAACAGAGGAATAGGAGGTACCTGGCTATCATATGTACAACTGCAATCAAGGTGGCGTAAAGATAAGAAGAAGGGCTTCTCCCGGACCGACGAGAAACTAATTGCACAGATTAGAGATCAGGGGGCCATGCACATCAAACGAGTGTACAGCATTCTGATAGAAATGGACTCTGAAACCGAGCTAGTCAAGAACTGTATGGTAAGGTGGGCACAAGACTTTGGACACTCTATCACCATGGACACGTGGGAGAAAATCTGGGTGAGGAACGTAGAATTCACGAAATCGCAACAACTAAGGGAAAACTTCTACAAGATGTTCTATAGATGGCACCTAGACCCAAAAAAAATATCACTCATTTACCCGGGCTCCCAGCCCAAATGCTGGAGGTGTGGGGACGGGGAAGCTACCTATTTTCACATATGGTGGACATGCAGAAAAATCAAAGCATTCTGGAGGAAGATATGGTGGACACTTCAAACCATTTTTAAAAAGCGTATAGAATTTCTACCTCAGGTTTTTTTGTTAGGGATTACAAAGGACATCACTACCTCAGAGACAAACTTATTTCTGAACTTGATTACAGCAGCGAGATTGTTGGTGGGACAATACTGGAAGAACCCAGAAATACCGCCTATGGAAGAATGGACTGTGAAAGTAACAAACCTGGCGGAGATGGCGAAAATATCAGCATACTTGAAGGGTCGTTCTAATGAACAATATTTGACAGACTGGAAACAATGGATAGACTATATCCAAGAGAAACACCAATCAAACAAAATGCATCTGGCGTTTAGCTAAGGCTCGACGTGAGGAGGGAAGAATGTATAACAAATCAAATGTTTACAAAAACTAACATCTAATGTTGAATGTATATGTTCTAATATTTACCAAACCAGACGTTTACAAAGATTAATACTTAGTGTTATAAGTGGTGATTGTTTATTAATAAGATCTTATGGCTAATGTTGAACATTTTTAACATTGAAAAAGCAGACTGAATTTCTACCTCAGGTTATTGAATTACTACCTCAGGACCTAGTATTAGGGACCACACAGGTTAAAAAATGTAGCAGGTGTATAGTAGAGGCTTGAAATGAGGAGTGAAGAATGTATCCCTATTGTTGTAGGTTATGTTCTACGATGATCGCTTATCAATATGACTGCTTATTAATATGATCTTAAGTTTAAGGTTGAACACTTTAATATTGAAAAAGCAGACTGAACTTCTACCCCAGGTTACTGAATCTCTACCTCAGGATCTTTTGCTAGGGAGCATAAAAGATAAAATACAACAGACATATAGTTGAGGCTGGAAGGGAGAAGTAAAGAATATTTACCAAACCAGACGTTTACAAAGATTAATACCTAGTGCTATATGTAGTGATCTATGATGACTGATTATTAATATGATCTTATATTTAAGGTTTAACTACTACCTCAAGACCTATTGTTAGGGATCATAGAGAATTAAAAAATGTAACAGGTGTATAATAGAGGGTTGAAGAGAGGAGTGAAAAATGTGTACCAAACCAGACGTTTACAAAGAATAATACGTAATGTTGTATATCAGATGCTATGAAGTTTGATGCATACAAAGATTTTATGTACAATGCTGATTGTTTTAATAAAGGAATTTTTTATTTAAAAAAAAAAGAACCCAAAAGAAGAGTGTCTTTCTCACAAAAATATGGTGAAATATAATTTATAGGAAACCCATGCTAGATCACTTGTCATCAGGGCAACAAGAACTGTGCTAGATCTTAACTTCTTGGACATCTGATGAGAAATGGGCTATAGAACTCAGAACTCTTGGCTGAGCAATCAGGGCTGCAGTACTATTGGAAGAAAAAATGTTTACCTATTGCAAATATAAAAAGATTGAAAACAAAGAAATAATGATGTGTTATTACAAATCAAGTCCAATAGGAAGGGATAAGAATAAAAAAAAGATGCTGAAATGAAAGAACTTGTAATGACTACAGAAATAGTGGAGAGATGGAAAAGGAATATGAAAAATTGGTGAGCACCACTGCAAATGAACTGCATAGTTTTTGGTTGAAACATCTGAGTGGTCTGCACTCAGTTATTGCCCAGCAGTTTAACATCATACTGCAAGGAGGTGGAACTGAAAGATTGATTAATATCTGGCAAACCTACCTAATAATGAAATATCCAACATTCAGCACCCAGGAAGATACCAGCCAATTATCTGCTTACCAACAACACTCAAATTGAAAACAAGCTCTTTCCATCCATGCAGAAAGGAACAGCAAACAGCAGAGAAACACAAGACCAGTTCTTAATTGATAAAATGATTTTGGAAAACTGCAAGAGCAGGTAGACAGCTTGAATGTAGCTTAGATTTATTACAAGAATACATTTGACTTCTGGCTACATGCTTGGATAATCAAATGCCTAGAAATATCAGAAGAAACATTATAAACTTTGTGCAAAGATAAATGACACAATGGAAGATACAGTGTTGGTCAATGGTAATAGACTGAGAGAGGTTAATATCAAGAGAGGAATCTTTAAGGATTCTCACCAGTACTATTTGTCATTGCATTGATTCCTGTCAACAGTCTGAAGCTTTATGGAAAATGTTTTGAATCACTGTTCAAAACCATCTACATAAACAGCCAGGACATTGCAATGGAGTTTGGACTGGATAAATGTGCCATGAGACCATGAAATGAGGAAAAATAGTGAAAACTGAAGGAATCAAGATGCCCTATGGAAATAACATCAAGAATCTGGATGAAGGTGATCATTATGATTACCTGGGCATCCTTCAGGCTCACAACATCAGGCACACTGAAATCAAGAAGAGGTGAATAGATAATGAGAGTGAAGAAATCTTACAGTCCAAACTCAATAGAAGAAATACCATCAAGGCTAAGAACAACTGGACAATTCCAGTCATTAAATATGCATTTGGAATAGTGGATTCAAGCAGAACTAAAAGTCCTGGGTAGGAAGACCATGGAGTTAATGACAATTAATCATGAATCAAAGACAAGAATCAAAGATCTGAAAATTAAAATTGAAAAATTATGATATAAACCAGCTGTGATGGCCCTAGTGGTTATCAGCACACTAAGGTACCATGCTAGAAAGTGTGAGCATTGACAAAAGTTCCACCTCTCGATTACAGAAGGCCGCACTGCTTGGATCCACACATATACTACACTGATATATTACAGCATCCTAGGTTCCCTGAAAGATCTCGATGTGTAAGAAGGCCAATATTGGCTAAAGACCTATAGTTTCACATTTTTGTAAATATAATATGTAATGTCAATATAATCCATTAAAACACTTTCAATATCTGACTATGGGCCAGCAGTCTTAACTGCTTTAGAAATTCTTTGTTTTAAGATTCCGGCTTGGCTATCGCCACTGGAGGCAGTCACATATCCCAATTTGTATAGGAAAGACAAGGCTATTATATACAAAGATATTTTGACAGAAGAAGGTTATTTAAAATCAAAACAAGAGCTAAAACAACAAGGAATAGACTTGGAGTGGTGTTCTTATTTCCAGATATATGAAGGATAAGCAAAAATGGGGTATTAACAGACAAGATATGGGAATAGATAAAATACTACTAAGCCCGGAGAAAAAACAAATAAAGAATATTTATAAACACCTGTTGGAACATAAGCTATATGAGGAGCAGGTTAAAGAAACAATGGTGAGGTGGGCAATAGACTTAGGATATAATATAAATATGGATCAATGGCAGCAAGTTTGGGAGCGGAATAACAAAATCACATTGGCGACATCATATAAAGAAAACCTGTATAAGATAGCTTACAGATGGCATCTCCCTCCGGCCAGATTAGCCAAAATGTATAATGGATATTCTTCTATGTGTTGGAAATGTAAAAAAGAAAAGGGCACCTTTTTCATGTATGGTGGACATGTAGAGAAGCACAGGTGTATTGGCGTATGGTCTGGGAATGGGCAATAGAAATGATTAGGCAAAATATTCTATACAAACCTGAGGCATTACTATTAGGAATACTAGAGAAAAATGTAAATAAAGAGGACACATATTTAATTATTCATGTGGTTACGGCGGCAAGGATACTATTTGCTCAAAAGTGGAAAGCAATGAAAGTACCAAGTGAGGAAGAATTAATAAAAAATATGTATTGCGCAGAACTTGATAGGATAACTAAAAGATTAAAAAAATCAGGAAGAAACAGAATTTTATCAAATATGGAATAAATTTTATAGATGGAGGGGGCGAAATGGAGGTCACAAATAAAGAGATAAGTTAAGATAGAGACCAGAATTGTATAGTTTGTATATAGATATATGTAATTAATGTACAATATGGACTGAGATGTCAATCAAAGACAATTTACCATGTTCAATGTTTTTAATTCTTTTTTTTCCTTTGTATTCAATAAAAACTTTAAAAAAAATTCTTTGTATTAGAGGATTTAATATGACATTTATGTAATGGTAAACCAACCATTGCTTTTCCTTCAGTTACATCGTGTCCAATTGTTGGAGACTGCCTGGACAAGTTCATGCAATTTTCTTGGCAAGGTTTCTCAGAGTGGTTGCTATTGCCAACATTGCAGAAGACAGACTCAGGATCTAAAAAGATCTTGACTGACTTGAACAATGGGCCCTATCCAACAAAATGAAAATTAATGTGGAGAAAAGCAAGGTTTTACACTTAGGCAGGAAACACCAAAAGTACAAGTATAGGTTAGATGAAACCTGGCTCAAAAACAGTAACCGTGAGAGCTACCTTGGAGTCCTAGTGGACGATCACTTAAATATGAGCCAGCAGTGTGTGGCCACAGTCAAAAAAGCTAATACAATCCTTGGTTATATAAACAGAGGCATAGAATTAAAATCACATGAAGTAATAATAGCACTTTATAAAATATTAGTAAGGCCACATGTGAAATACTATATCCAGTTTTGGTCAACACACTACAAAAAGAAGTTGAGACTTTGGAAAAGTGTAGAGAAGAATAATTCAGATTATTAAAGTCATAGAGACTAAAACATATAAAGAACAGTTGAAGAATTTGGGTTTGGCTAGTCTAGAGAAAAGAAGGAGTAGGAGAGACATGATAGCAGTATTACAGTATTTGAGGGGCTGCCACAAAGAAGAGGAAGTCAACTTATTTTCCAAAGTACAATGGATCAAGAAACAATGGGTAGAAACTAATCAACGAGAGATACAACCTGGAATTAAAGAAAAACATCCAGTCAGTGAGAACAATTAACCAGTGGAACAGCTTGCCTTCAGAAGTTCTGGATGCTTCATAATTGAAGGTTTTTAAGAAGAGATTGGACAGCAACTCGTCTGAAATTATATAGCATCTCATGCTTGAGCAGGAGGCTGGACTAGAAGACCTCCAAGATCCCTTCCAGCTCCTGTTCTATTCTATTCTATTCTATTCTATTCTATTCTATTCTATTCTATTCTATTCTATTCTATTCTATGCCATGCCATGCCATGCCATGCCATGCCATGCCATGCCATTCTCCTGAGAGAACATGACTGATCCAAGGTCATCCAACTGACTTCATGCCAAAGGTAGGACTTTAAAAACATTGTACCAACAATTCATGATATTTCTATCTTGATGCTTTAACCACTATCAAACTGGTTCTCAAGTCAATAACAACTATTTATGATTGTTGGGAAATATACTAAACCCTATTAAATTAACTATTCAAGTATATTTGGAGGCATGGAACAAGAAATTGGAATGTATCATTTACAAACATTAATGAATTATCATTTTGGCAACTGTGAAAAATACAATTAATTTATCAAATGTTATTATTATTCGATACCAGTGCATCTTTTCAAGAAAAAAATTATGGTTTTATACAATTATTGGAGATTATTGGTGCTCAAAATGCAATATGACACAGTTATAAACTACAGAGGCTCCCTTTTGTACAGAAGCTATTTTACATTTTGATTTTGCTCTGGAAGACTCGTTTGTTTTTGTTGATGCTCATGTAACAACAAATGATTCCATTTTTATGTCTAGTGTTCATACTTACAGTACATTGAATTTTACTTTATAAAGGATACACCCAGGGTTTTTTAAGTACATTCACCATTTTTGAGACTGTATAACCTAGGTTCCAAGGGAAGTTGACAGTCCTGAAACAGTTATGCAGCTCTCCTAGCAATCTTTCTTTCTTCTTTTTCTGTTCTGTTTTCTTCTTATATCAGATCATTAATCTAACAGTCATAAGGTAAATGGGAGCAGCAAGTCCCTTCCAATCCCAAAACTGAATCTGATGGCTAAGTTCATGCAGCCATTCAAGAGTTATTCAAGTGGCACTTTTCTATTAGCTGCCATTTTCATAACAATTCCTACCAGTATACTGCAGTACAGGTAGTGCTGGGCATGTCGATGTGATATAAGGGGGCTTCCAAGTGCTATTCAGGATGCTGGTCATCATTAATGAAATCCTTCAAAATATGTTGCAAATGCTCAAGGCAACTATTTTAGTTCTTAAAATGTACCAAATTTTTTACCAAAATGACCATAATCATTTAGGATGTGACTTTTACATGCTAGGCAAAGTATAACCCTAGCTCTTGAATCAATGGAAGTTGTTCATCTCTTATATAAGAATGCACATATACAAAAATCAAGTAATATTTTGCCTTTGCTGACTTGAATAGTATAGTTATGAATAATATCTAATTCTGTCAATAAACAACAAATAAGAAGTGATAGGCATTATGTTTTTTTAAAAAAAAAAATAAAACCAAATGTAAAGGTTTCTAGCTCCCAAATCTCTGAATATATTTCCTTTTTGAAATTTGCCAGAATGTACCACATCAGAAAATTTTACTGTCAGATTATTTCTTCCAATTATTTTTAAAAGTTTCTAAAACAATATTACAGCCATACTGCACACTTTGAATATGAGGCAATAGGAGGTCCAGTACTTTGATTTTTAAACCTTTTTTTAGATTTGACTCCAAATTGAATGAGTCAGCCCAATTATTAGACTAAGGTTAATTAATCTATCTTCCTAACTAAAGGTCTAAGCAAAATCTTATTGTCAGTGCTGTTAATAAATAGATAAATCTTTTTCAACTCCCCCATATTTTCACAAGTGCTATTTCTTCCAACATTTCATTCCAAAAACTAATTTTTCAGGTTATTTTTCTTGCTGTTTATCATTGACTAGATAGAAAATAGAAATTTGTACATCAAAATTTGGTTTGCCAAAGAGTGTGTGATGACAGAGAGACATGACATTAGCCCCTGGCTGAATGCTTAATCTGAGGTACTTTATGGAAAAGCTGATTTTCTTGGTTTGTTTCCCCAGGGGGAAAAAAGAAAATTAAAATATTATCAGTGCCTGCCATGCACAGAAAGAGACCTTGAGAGCATTTCAAGAACTGAAAAAAAGTGGCTAGTTTCAACACTATTAGTTCTAATTACTCCAAAAATAAGATAGTAGAATGCAATATTGTTTGAGAAACAGCTAGGTGATATCTTCACAGAAATTTGAGGAAAAGTATAAGTCTGGAGAATATATATATATTCTCTATACATGTGTATGTGTCTGTGTGTGCTTGTGTGTCTCTGTGTGTGTGCATATGTATATATGTATGTATGTATGTATGTATATATTTACATATGTATGTATGTATGTATGTATGTATGTACGTATGTACAGGTAGTCCTAGACTTATGAGCACAACTGAGCCCAAAATTTATGCTGAAACATTTGTTAAGTGAATTTTGACCCATTTTACAACCTTTCTTGCCACAGTTGTTAAGTGAATCATGGCAGTTGTAAATTTAGTTACATAGTTGTTAAGTGAATCTGGTTTACCCATTGTCTTTGCTTGTCAGAAGTTCACAAAAGGTGATCACAGACCCCAGGACACTGCAACTGTAATAAATGTGAGTCAATTTCCAATTGTCTGTATTTTGACCATGGGGATGCTACAACGGTCATAAGCAGTGGTGGGATTCAGCCAGTTTGCACCAGTTCAGCAGAACCGGTAGCTAAGGCCCAGAATGGACTTCCGGAAGTGGCATCCACACAGAGAAAACAGTTGTTCACATATTTGAATCCCAACATTGGTGGTAAGTGTGAAAAATGGTCATATGTCATTTTTTCCAGTGCTGTTGAGTGATCACTAAATGAATATTGTAAATAGAGAGCTATCTGTATAATCTGTGCGCATGTATGAATCATTGTATTTCTTCAACTTCCTGAAATAAGAAAGGCTTAATCACTGTTGCCATTTGTTTAGGTGGATTCTACACATAAGTAAGTCTTTTAGACAGCTCAGCAGTAAAATATAAAGAAGAAAAGAATCAAACTGTATAGCAGATACCTGGAAAGCTATATACAAAAGTTGTCAATTTGATGCCTTGCAGACCTCTTAAACAAAATATTTGGTGATGAGCCATTCCGGCTGGGACAAATAGAATTGCTATTCAGTACATCCTGCATGCATAACATTACTTACCTCTATATTAGGTTATATTTTGAGAAGCAAGTTGCAAGTTCCCTGTGGCAAATTTATACTAACAATTAAACTCAGTTGGGAGAGTTTACCTAAATAAGAAATTGTATTGAAATCTGGGAATTGTGTTCAATTTTTTTGTTTGTGTGTGATACTTTTCTTTCCCCCTTTGTAAGAGTCTTGTGGTATTTCCCTCCCTTATTGCTACATATATTGCTTATTTGCTACACTTGAATTATTTCAAAGGATATTTGGATAGTATTTTATCCATATAATATCAGGAAAGAGATGGATCTCAGAAAGAAAAGCTTGCCTAAACCTTTCTATATATATTTAAATTCTGGAAGGTATCAGTTAGCTCAGTGGTTCTCAACCTTTTCTTCACCATGGAGTCTCTTTAAATACCTTTTGTGGCCATGTAGCATGGCCACGGAGCCCCAAGATTTAACTCAAGATTTAAATCATAATATTTCTTCAAACCTTCGTGTAACCTCTGTGATTATCCCTGTCCTCCAGGGATCCCAGGCTGAGAATCACTGAGTTAGCTATATATATTGTATCTAGCCTCCCACCTGCCGAGCAAATCGCTCTATGGAGGATGCTATTTCTTCCGTTCTTCATCTGAGCCTGAAGCACTTAGAGGAAAGAAATACTCTTGTGCATTTGCTGTTTGTCGACTTCACAATCATTCCCCAGCATCTAGTAGACAAACTGGGCCTTTTAGGCTTAAACACTCCTATGTACAACTGGATTCTTGATTTTCTTACCAACAGGCCCCAATATGTGCGAGTTGGAACAAATACCTCTAATACCATTTTCTTGAGCACAGGTTCTCCTCAGGGCTGTGTCTTAAGTCCGCTGCTGTTCACCCTGTTGATCCATGACTGTTGTGCTAGGTTTGCCGCCAACCATATTGTGAAGTTTGCAGATGATACAACAGTAGTGGGCCTTATGCAGGATGACAAGGTGGAAGCTTACCACAAGGAGGTTGAAGGGTTGGTGAACTGGTGTAAGGAAAACAGCCTAGTTTTAAATACTGGAAAAACCAAAGAGATCATTGTTGATTTCAGAAAAGGCAGGCACAGCCACACTTCTCTGTGCATAATTAATTCACCTGTGGAGATGGTTACCAGCATCAAATTCCTGGATGTGCAGCTAACGAGTAGGCTGACTTGGTCACTCAACAGTAAGAAACTGGTGAAGCGGGCACAGCAGCGCCTGCATTTTCTGCGCTGCATGAAAAAAGCACATCTTCCTTCCCCTGTCCTGACCACTTTCTACAGAGAGACAATCAAGAGCATCCTCTCATACAGCATCACAGTCTGGTTTGGAGGCATCACTGCTTCAGACAGGAAGGCGGTGCAAAGAGTGGTGAGGATGGCTGAAAAGATCATTGGCAGTTCCCTCCCTCCCATCCAGGACACAGCATAGAAGTGCTGCTTGAGCAGGGTCTGTAAGATTATCTGGGACACTACACATCCTCTTCACGACCTGTTTTCCTTGTTATCTTCTGGGAGGAGGCTTCGTGGTATCCGAAGCAGAACATCCAGAGTTTCATTCCATACAGCATTAACCTTGCGAACTCTCAAGCTTCCTCCTTCCGTTGTATATTCAAGATGGACAATATTTAATATTTATTGCTACATATATGTAGGGATGTGGGTCTATAGATATGTTGTTCGTAGTATGTTTAGGTGTGTGTCATGTATGTGTTTCACTTTGAGAGCAGACAACTAAATTTCATTTTTTATGTGTGTCATTGTGCTCACAGTATAAAAATGACAATATCTTATCTTATGTTTACAAAAACATTCAGATATCCAGAAGAGCACTGACACAGACATCCCCTAAATGCCACTGAAGATGTTACCTAGCCTGGTAACGAAACATTTGGAAACCAACCCACAAGCTCAGAGAACGAACTTTCACCCTCATCCTATACCCTAGCTACAGATATTTGCCACTACTGCACATCCAGATATGTTGCTTTCCTTTGACTCTTTCTGGAGGATAATAATTGTAAAGTACTTAAAATGAATTTCCCTTACAATGTTTCCATTTCAGTTGGTTTCAGTTAGGCCAGCATACAAAAGCTCAAGCATAAAAATGCAACCAACTTTCATATTTGTCAATAACTATTTTATTAAAGTTCAAAGATAAAAAAACTAATGGAAAATAAGAAAACTATAAAAATTAAAAAAGAAAAGTACATTTGTTGCTGTTTCTAGTGGCTCTTAATGGATTTTTTTTAACTAGGTTTAAATGATGAGGTTTTAAAGATTTGTTTTAGATCAGAGATAAGATATGGGAAGAATCAAAAATGGTTTAATTTTTAAAGAAAAATGATGTTACCATGTTAAAAGTAAAGGGATATGAAACTGATTTATTTGATTAAAATTAAAACATATAAGTAAATTTTAATAGACTTTTGTTGATTAAGATTGAATGATGAGGCTTTATAAATTGTTTATAAATAAAAGATGAGATATGGAAAAAAGATGCTTGAAGGTAATAAGTTAGTGAAATTGTATGTTTTGATGAAGGAGGAAGTTATTTGTTTATATTTCTTTTTTTTATATACTTTTTTCTTTACCTTTTTTTTCTGCAGTCCTCTTTTTCTTCTTTTTATACTGTTTTTAGGTTGCATTAGTCTTTTTACCTTGGTATATTTTTAAATTTTAATAAAATTATTATAAAAAATTAAAAAGAACACATATGCAACAGGAGAAGCCAAATAAAGTATAAATAGAACATTACATTTGAACTAAAACATTAAGCAGTATTGTATTTTGCTTCCTCTCATGTGAAATTTGCAATGTGAATGACATTATGCATGCACAAAGCAAGAATGATTTTCAGAAATGATAATAAAAGCCATCTTTAATTTAAATTTATTCTTGAATTCAAATAGCTATTCAGAAATAATTTTTTGCTGTTTTCTGAACAATAGTTATACAGATGTATAATCTCTAACTCTTTCTTACTTTGTGTAAAACAGATATGCCAAATTCGTATTGGAGCTTTTTTCTCATTGCCGGCAATGGGGTGGGCGCAGTTTCCTGGTGACGCGTTTGGCCCACGGGCCGGCAGTTTGAAACCCCTGGTGTAAAAGGTATATAGTATGTACTCCTCCCTTGTAAAAGCATAAAATATGGGTAAATAACTAGAAAAACGAGGTACTTTTCCAATAATGAAAAAAGAAACAATAATTAAAGTGTCTGCACTTGTGTGTCTGTGAAAATGAAAATGATCAAAGAAATATAGGGAGGTAAGGGTCGATCCTATTGGTCTTCCTGTGAACGTAGATTTTAACACTGACATAATTTAATTATCAAATGAAATTCTTGCTCTGCTTATTAATCATATGTACTGTAGTTTAAAGCATGTTAAAATTATAGTTCTAGTGAGATATTTGCCCTTAAAATGGCTGAACAAGCACTAACCTCAGCTGCATTCTCAGAAGGGCAGCTTGTTTTTAATGACTGCATAGGACATAGATTGGGGAATAGGAGATATGAGATCAAGTCTTACAATGAACAAAAATACGTATTGCCCAGAGTTATAATCACTTGAGGTGGTCTATAAATCTCATAAACAAAAAATTAGTAGTAGGAAAAAAAATCTCAGATATTCTTTGAATCCCTGTGCAGCAAAAGAAATATAAGATGTAAAAAGTAAAATCTCCACCAGGAATTTAGCAGAAAGTACATTGAGTAAATTAAATTAAATTAAATTAAATTGACTACTATGTATCCCATTGACTGCAAAAATAACAAACAAAGAAGTCCTAGACCAAGCCTCACCAAAAATGTCACTTGAAGCCAAGATCACCAAACAGAGGCTGTCATACTTTGGTCATGTCATGAGAACTGACTCACTTGAAAAGTTAATCATGCTGGGAATGATCAGCGGAAAAAGGAGAAGGGCCGCCCTAGTATCTATTATAAAAGATGACATTGAGATGATCATGGGAGATCTGTGTGAGACTGAAGAGCAGGGAGAGTGCTTATCCATAGAGTGGCCAAGGGTCAGACATAACTAAATGGCTGAGGATGACGATGATGATGATGCATTGCTTAATGGAGGGATTGTTCAATCACTGAACAAATAAATGTGTCATGTGGAGATAAATAAATAATAAACATCTAGTTTCAGTCCCTAGATCTCCAAAGAGACCGAATGATTCCTAGAAAAGAGCTACAATTCACTGTACATGCTATTGAACTAAGTAGGCTTAGGCAAAAGCATAAACAACTAACTATGTTCCCAGCCAGCCAGCTTCAAGGACATTTAGAAAACATTTTCATCTGGCCATTATCAAGAACCAAATTAAACAAGATCATGGCCAGCTGACAACTGGAAGACAAGACTGAGGAACCAACCAAGCATCATAACTGGAAAGCAGAAATACAACAAAACTCTGGAAGTCTTCAAAAGTCTGAGATAACAACAACAAAAAAAAACCTCTTCTATCTTTTTCTGCCCCAAAGTAGCCAAGAGTCAAGCTATATGTACTTGGTCCAGAAGCTGAAATGATATGGCTTATTAGTTTGCAGATTCTTGTTAGCAGCATTTTTATAAGAAGCTAAAGTGATGCAGCAAAACATGAGGGAATAGTGTTTAGCAATTTCTGATTAGCTCACATAATGTGCCATAGCAGAACCATACTGGTTGCAAACAGAGTGTTATTAACATCTGATGGCACCACTCTGAGTAACTGTTCTTCTTAACTAAATTGTAGACTAACCCATGCAAAGCAATTTAATTGAGTAACAAGTGCTTTCTTCTTCAAGGACATAAACCTTTTAGAAACTGACCAAATGTTTTTTCTCATTTTATTTAGAAAATAATCTGATACACGAGGAACATATTCATAAATCAACCAAAATTAATTTTAGCTTTTAAATTTATCACAGCCCTCTAAGTTTCTTCTTAGATACCTCTGATGCTTCAAAAAGGTTCCAATAAAAATCTGGGTCTAGGTAAAGTGTATATGTTGATGCAATCAAAACCTCCTTCCTGAAGCAAAAAAAATTCAAATCCAACTGGCATGCAGCTATGCAAAGAAACAGCACTGAAATGAACATTTGATTCCAAAGGGGTTTGTGCAAAAAAGAGGAAAGCTAAATTTACTATTCTGTCAGATGCTTGGCAAGAAGGGGAAAAAAATATTTGGGAATTGAGCAAGATTTTGATTACATTTCCACAGACCTTCTCTTTCCCATCCACGTATCAAAGCCATACAGTTGCAAACTAATATTGAAATCATACACTTCATTTATCTTCTTTCTAAAGATTTAGCCTCCAAAGGTAATTCTATCTTTAGTCCCATTCCAGCACTTGGGCATTAGGTGGAAGAAGTTTCTGTGCATGCACAGAAGCTGCTTCTAATTTTTCCAGAAAGAAATATTTCACATCACCCTTAGGAAGTACAATCTGCTTTGCTTGAAAGCAGCTTTAAAAGGGTGCTTTACCTGAGCTTTCATCACAGTGAAGCACCTTTTTGGTGTTCTGTGAAGTCCTACAAAGTACCTTCAAGACTGCATATCCTTCAACCAAGCAAAAAATGAGGAAACAGAATTCTTCCTAGCAACTCTATTAGCTGCCACGACATCTTGCAAAATATGAATGTTTTTTTTATTAAAAATTTGGGGTATTGTTTTTACTTTATGATCATTTTAATTTAATTTATATTAGACTTTAATGCGATTGTTATTATCTATGTTGTAAGCCGCTCTGGGTCCCCTGGAGAAGAGCGGCTTATAAGTCTAAATAAATAAATAAATAAATAAATAAATGGGCAAGGGAGAAAAAAATAGCATGAATACCTCTGCCATTCTTCTTACCTTTGGAAAAATTCCCCCTTTGTAACAGCAGCATTAATTATGCAAATATTTTCTCTGGTGGCATAAGCTTTTCACCATATGGAGTGCAAGCTTGTGTTTGGGATGTAGCTTTTATTGTAAACAGGCCATATATATGACAATGTTGTAATTATTTTCATGTGTCCTGGGTGTCATTAGGCAGCTGAAGAAAGAGCATAAAGAGATTTGATGGGTGTCGCTCCCTGGTTGATTCATTGCCGGTAAGTTAATCAGCAGTTCTGCAAAACTTGTAACCCATTTGAATTTATCAGCAGACAGCTAAGGTCTCTGCTGTCTTAGCATGCACACTTAATATGACAGGCTGCTTTCTCTGGCTTGACAGGTAGCATTAGCAACAGAGGTGACCCTTAGATTTATTGTACGGAATTTTTTTTTTAAAAAAATAGTTTTCTCCAATGGGAAAAGTTGTTTGTCACTTATATTCCTTTCCCTCAAACAATTCTTTTATTCCTCTCACAGGATAGGTCCTATTGCCACAGTCTGGGATACTTTAAGCCAAAATGCTTGAATTCCAAAGATGACATCCAAAATGCTGATGAAATTTTGTCAGAAGGAGAACAAACAAAGTCAGGATAGAAATCTTGATATTCACCACTGCACACATGGCAATTTGCCCAGAGAACATATTGCCGCTGCAAATGATGTTCCAGGTCAGTGGGCATAAGTAGGGCAAATGCCAAATCGACATGGGAAATGAGGTATTTTATTACCTGGACATCCCTATTTGACAACTTTAATTCCCATCAGCCAGAGCAATGTCTTAGCATTTTGTATGAATAGCCAGTATGATTTTACTGACACACAAAGGAACTGATTTTTAATCTATTCTGGGCTGGGGGGTTGGGTAAAGGTAGATAGGAAGACAGGCAAAATGGTAGGTAGGTAGGTAGGGAAGGAAGGAAGGAAGGAAGGAAGGAAGGAAGGAAGGAAGGAAGGAAGGAAGGAAGGAAGGAAGGAAGGAAGGAAGGAAGGAAGGAAACTTGATATCAGAAGTTGTGTTTCATCACTGGAGGTTTTTAAGAGATTGGACAGTCACTTGTCTGAAATAGTATAGAGCAGGGGTCCCCAACCTATGGGGACCAGGTCACTGGTTCTTGGCCAGCGGGCCACGGAAATAGCTGGCTGGTGCGCACATGTGCATGCATCCAGGTACAAACAGGGATGCTAGCGCGGGTGAGTGTCTGCAGCCTGTACATGCACACCAATTTTGAAGCTGCTCTCCTTCCCTCCAGTCCGCAAGCCCGGAAAGGTTGGAGATCTCTGGTATAGAGTCTCCTGTTTGAGCAAGGGGTAGACCAAGGGGTAGAAGACCTCAAAGGTCCCTTCCAGCTCTACTTTGATGGAAGGAAGGAAGGAAGGAAGGAAGGAAGGAAGGAAGGAAGGAAGGAAGGAAGGAAGGAAGGAAGGAAGGAAGGAAGGAAGGAAGGAGGGAGGGAGGGAGGGAGGGAGGGAAGGAGGGAGGGACCTAAGTTGAGAGTGGTTTTTATCAAAAGCAGACACATTGCTGTGGATCTTTCTGATTTTGTGACTGACTGGTCATAAAATCCAGCTTAGATAACAACCCAGGCAGAAGTTCCTAGGAAAACCTAGGCAGGAGTTTGAGTGACCTCTTCCAGGAATGTCTTGTATCTTGTCTGCCTTAGTTATCTCTGCTTGCAGATCTTGCAGGGAGAACATAAATTCCCCTTGAAGCAATTATAAAAAAGAGGGAAGGGAGGTCACAAAAATAAAAGCATCTAACATCCACAATACTGCTCTGTGCAACTGTGCTCTAATATGACTAAGACCATTAGTCTTTTATTGATGTGGAATGAACAATAGAATAAAAGGCTTAAAATCTATTAACTGGTGTGTGGTATCAATGCTTGCTACTAGTTACACTATTTCATTATTTTACTTTTTTGGACTGTTCATGATTATTATTGTCAGGTTTTCATTTAATAACAAGTAAAAACTGGTCTTGCTTTTTCGTGAATTGTCATGACTTTTCTTAAATATATCCAAGAAATAATATAAGCAAAAGTAAATCTTATTCAAAAGCTTCTATATTTGTGGCTTTCCCATATGATATCAGATCCTTAATAATCACACACACCCCACAAAAGGTGGGGTGAGGTGGGCTGAGACAGAGCAATTGGCTCAAAGTCACCATCTGGCTTTCATGTTTAGTGATTAAGGCGCCAAGCTAGAAAAGAGGAAATTGTGAGTTCACAATATCCATATTCTAGCTTGGTGCTTTAACCACTACAGTAAACTGGCTCTCTTATTGTCCTGCACTGTAGCAAATTTCCTATTTTTTTTATTTAATTAATCTACATAATAAAAAGAATAATGTCATATGGGGCAAGGATTAGTGGCCAATGGTAATATTAGCATGCTTATTGGTACTCAAAGGTCCAGTGCTTGAAGCCAAAAGCTTTTGCAGAATGTTCTTGCATATATGTATGTTTTAGTTTTTCTATATCTAAAGAAAAGCAAGTTGCTTTTAAGCTGCAATGCCAGTCTATTAATGGGCATTTGTCAACAAATAAGGTTGATCTGACTTTAAGCAATCCACTTTTATGATATTTTTCAATTTTAACATCATTTTTAAAAGTCTACTAAAATGAACATCCATGATCTGTAGTAAATGGTAAACTGTATGATCACCTTCATAGAGAAAAATTAATGTGTGAGAGTGTGATCCTTCCATATGATCAGGACATTAGCTAAAGTAGGTTTTTTTTTTTCTTTATGGTTGCATGGATGCCTGGCAAATACAGTTCCTCACTATCCCTTAAAGTACATGAAAAGGTTGTATGTCTTAAAGTGAAGAGCAATTTGCTATAGCAGCTAAGGCATTAACTAGAAACTGGGAGATTATGAGTCCTTGTCTTGGGCACAAGTGGATGGTTTTGGTCCAGTCGCTCTCTCTCAGCTCTCAGAAGAGGACAATGGCAAGCCACTTCCAAATATTTTGCCAAACAAAGTGCAGGAATGACCCGAAGCCACAAGAGAATCTATAGTAATTTAAGTTGTCCAACTTGTACTTCAAGTTCACTAAATTATCTCCAAATCCAATAGCAGATCTTGATTGAATGGCATAACAGTTATTTTTTCTTCAAACTGATCTTTGTCCTTAAATGCAGGCTGATTGTAAACTAATGAATTTATTTCAGAGACTGTGTGTACTGAAGCCTTTCTATTTAGATCTCTATCTCAGAATGCATCAGTTCACATGGTGGTATCCATTTTTATTTTCCAAATAGCACTGAGGGCTATTCTGTAACAGATGACCAATAAACCATGTTTTATATAATACTCAAGTAGCATATATGTGTTTGCTGAGCTAGTGACAACAATAATGTACTTTCATATTTGCCAGTATTGTCACTATGTTGTGTCAAACACTCTCATGAAGTATTTTCAAAGCACAACAAAAGTCATTTGGCATTTCTGCAACATTCCCTCAATGTTAAAAAAAATAAAATTTTATACTGCCTGACTCCCAAATATTCTGGGCAGAGATAGATAAAATAATGTTTATAACAAGAAAAAAATGTAGACATAATTGAAGAGGAAGGGGTGACAAAAAGGTGGATGGGAATGAAAGGAAACAAATCCACATAGCTTCATTCACCCTTCCCAAAGGTCTGGGTGAAAAGTCATCAAGTATTTTCAAGGCCCATCAAAACATCAGTAGGATGGGAGCCGTCCAGATATCAAGGAAACTTCATTCTAGAGGGCAGGCGCTGTTATAGAGAAGGTGTATCTGGTAAAATACTTATACCAGAATTTAGCATGGCAGAAACTTCCCTTTTAAGAATTCCAAATAATTCATACATAAAGCCCATATTCAGTGGAGGTATTCAGCCGGTTCGCACCGGTTCAGGAGAACCAGTAGCTAAATTTACCTGAATTGGGAAAACCAACTGGCTTCCAGAAGTTCAGTCTAGACCTGGAAGAGGCCTCCCAGACCTAGAACAGTCCACTGCAAGTTAAGGATACCACTTCCAGAAGTCTGTTCTAGACCTGGGAGGCCTGGAGATGGCATCGGAGGCCTGGAGGAGGCCTCCCAGGATTAGAATAGCCCACTGGAAGTGCATGATGCCACTTCTGGAAATCTGTTCTAGATATTGGAGGCTCACCACTGCATCAAATATGAGAACCGGTTGTTCAGGTATTTGAATCCCACCACTGCCCATATCTTTTTATTCAGTTCTGGGTGCTCTATATTAAACTATTTTTCATTGTCCACAGATTCCAACTTAGCAATAAAAAGCTATGAAATCTGTTTGTTGTTGTTCAGTCACTAAGCCATGTCCAACTCTTTGGACCCCATGGACCATAGGATGCCTGTCCTGTCTTCTCTGTCTCTAGGAGTTTGCTCAAATTCATTTTCATTGCATTGATGAAACTATCCTCCCATCTCATCCTCTGCCATCCCCTTGCCTTCAATCTTTCCCAACATTAGTATCTTTTCCAATGAGTCCGCTTTTCTCATTTGGTGGCCAAAGTTTTTGAGCTTCAGCTTCAGTATCTGTCCTTCCAAAGAACAGTCAGGATTTATTTTCTTATGAAATCTTTACTTCTGTCAATAATACTCCTTCTGGACTTCAGATTAATTTGAGCAAATTGAGATACAAATTATCATGTTAATTATGCAGTGATTATCATTAAAGAATTAAAAGATTTCTCCTACGTGCTTGGCTATAGGTGAGAGTTTTACCAAAGTAGGATTTTTAGAGCATTGCATTCAAAGAGAAAAAGTTGTGAGCTTTGTCCAAAGTTCAGATTTTGATCATTGTTAGCTCCAGAACATATTTTGTCTACTTTGAAATTCTGATGGGTATAGTTTCACTCACTGCTCATAATTCACTAGTGACTTATGCTCTGCAGTTATTAACAGATGGAGGTAATTTTAGGATCAGTATAGATCAATTCAGTTCTTATGATCTTTGGAATCAGGAGCCAAAGGAAAAGAATTTTATATTTAACTGAAAGGATATTAATTAACTACAATTCATTGGAATTTTTTGTGCTTGTTATATTTAAAATGACAGTTTGGTGAAAACCTTTAGAGTTATTTTGAGGGCTATATCCAAAGATAATAAAAAAAGAACATTTAAAATGTCAAGATGGGGATCATGACCATGTGAAGGAAGTCACACTACTTTTATAAAGATACAGGGTTTTGGTTGCTTAAACATGTCTATCATCTCATTTATTTTGACATCCCCCATCTCCCTACTTCTATATTTTAGGGGTCATATGAGGACCTCAAACTCAAATTGTCCTAAATCCATTCTGTTCCATATATCTCAAAGACGATATAGATTTCAATACAAAAGATTAAGTAGTACTTTATAGCATTGTCAATTAATCAGTGATTTTTGAGATAAAATATCTGAGACATTGTTGAAGCAAAATTGCCTGTGAAGGACTATGAGAAAATCCATGTTGCAAATGTTGCACAATTTGCCTTATTCCTTCCTTCTAGGAATTTTCTATCAAAGAATGATCCACATTATATTGTTTTCTCCATGTGGTTTGATGGATTCCTTCAATCCTTGTCTCCCCTTTATATATCATTGGAAAAATTCAGGAAAATGTCCTTCACTGCCAGATTTTAAAAACTGCAATCTCTACATATGTTTTGTTCTCTTCTCATTTTTTTCAACAGGTCTCATTTTAGATGCTGCAATTTCATCTATCTGGAACTGCCAGGATTTAAACTGGGAAAGATTATTTTTTAAAAGCTTTATATTTCAAAGAATAAAAGCATATCTGATAGAGTGATTTTTTTTTCATTTGAATCTAGAGCCACAGGGAAGTCTCTTGAGAAATACCGCTAGACTATTAAAACAGTTTTACTTTCCTTTGAAATTCCTCACGGGATTGCTGAACAATAAAATTGCATTACGATACCAGCGATCAAAGTAATTCTCTTCTATTCTCAAAATCTTTCATAAACTGAGACTAAAGTGGAAAGGCAGTGTGGCAGAGGGTTAAGATGTTGGACTAGAATCAGAAGACCTATTTTTATTCTCAACTCCAGAAGCTATTGGTGTTTTTGGCCAATTATTCTTTCTCAGCCCAACTTACTTCAGAGAATTATTATGAACAAACACAGGAGAAGAAAAATATATAGTGAACATAAATAACTTTTGGTATTTCTTTTGCCTATTTTTGTAATATTCTTTTTCTCTCAAAAGTAATATTTTATTACAATTAGAATTTTACTTTTTTTTTAAAGCCAGATTTTGTTTTACTTTCTGGTACATACATTTGAAACCAATGATTCTGCAACTTAAATAAATAAACAAACAAACAAACAAACAAATCCAGGTTATGAAATCTGATTCTTTATAAATGAGGAAAAATCTAATGTGGAGAAAAATGTCTTCTCTTTAATGGAGTTTTATTCTGTTTAAAATTCATTCTGCCTTAACCCTTGGTTGCAGTATGAGAGATATCATTCCACTCCACCCCAAAATACTCAAAGTACCATACTTAAAATTGTTTATGTATAGTGATCTAAAATTAATTGAAGACATATACGTAAGTATTCAAACCCATAAGAATTGCTGGTAAAACCCCAGTAATTAAATCCCATAGCCTCAGAACTATACTCAGAAAATCAAAAGGCTGATGGCTGCAACCCAAGATGCTGTCGAACAAGGATATATGATGATTGCTTTTTAATATGAACTTATGTTTAATGTTGATGGTTTTAATAAAATAATTTTTTATTAAAAAAAAAAAGAATGTGAACGAAGAGAAAATACAGTAGCAAGGAACTGTTGAAAAGTAGCTCAGTCACAAGCACTTTTACAACTGATAAGCACATTTATGAAAGCTAGGAATGCAACCCATGTCTGTTTTTTCAATCTTACTTCATCATTTCATCATCAGTAAGCCCATATGACTTTTGAAAGTGGACTATACATCGTGTTTAGTCCTCTAATGTAATATTTCAAAATGGCTTCATTCTGCATGCTAATAGAATGTTGATCAATTCTTATCCTTTTTCTCCCTGTATATGTAAGACATTCCTATAGTGGACATTTAACATGTCAGAAACAAAAAAAGTAATATATCTTGACTTTATTGATTTAATGTAGCTTAAGCCATTGTCCACTTTAATCACTGCAATGCTCATACTTCACTTTTATGTGTCAGGTTAGCTAAGCTTGTATAACAGAATTATCATGATGGAGTTATTTTACTACTTGATGAATTATACTTCCCAGATTCGATGCACAGCTTGCTATTTATATATTGTATATATTTATATCTATATCTATGATTGATGTTGCATTTGCCATGATTTCTGGGAAGTTACTGCTTTGTTTGAGTAATGTACAACCCCTCACTCTTGGCCATCCTTTCTCTATCCAACACAGCATAACTGGATCAATTCTTCCCCAATGCCCCTTGCTCATGCTTTAATTGTGTTGTCCATTTTTACATTATAACTTTTGCTATGTCACTTGACAATATTCAGTAGCAAATCCTTTTTTATTGTTTGTATTAAAGCAAAGGATCTTGTAATCCTCCAGATTAAGCATTCCAAATTATGCCTATTTTCTGGTTATATTTCTAAAACATTACTTTCTCTCAAGTGGCATTTTTCCCAGGAATTGCTGAATTACTATTTTTTGTGCCTGCTGTTAAAACAATTATGCATGTCTTAATTATTACTTTTCTATCTGTAACCGGTTTCTGCAATAGTCTCAGTCAAACAATATCCAATGCTACTTTGTAGAGACTCTTCCTTCCAGTTGCAATAATCATAATGCCTCTCTATTTTACCACAATAGCTCTCTGACAATTTAGGATTACTGCCAGGCAGAGAAATGCTTCTATTTATTTTCTACCTTTTCTTGTTCAAATTCAAGAAAGAGGATCAAAAGGAAAGAGAATTAGGGGGGGGGGATTTCCAAGATGAAATATGGTGTCCATGTCCTTTTTGTTTCCATAGTGGCCAAGGTGTTCATACAAGTGTCCTCTCTTTCACTATACAATCATTCCTCCAGCAGTCTGGAGCTTTCCTGGAGCTTTTCTGACTTCCCACATTTTGGTTAAATCTAAAAGGGATTTATCCTACTGGGCTGTTTTCTATACAAGTAGTCTTTGATTTGTAACCATTGGTTTAGCAACTATTTGCAGTTACAACAACACTGAAAAAAGTAACTTACAACTGGTCCTCATACTTGCAACCATTATATAGCATCCCTGCAGTCACATGATTGTGATCTGGGCTCTTGGTGACTGGCTTCTACTTATGACAGGTGCCATGTCCTGCAGCCATGTAATTCCCACTTGCCAAATTTACCAGCTGACTTTCAACAACCAAAGTCAATGAAGAAGTCAGCAGGGGGGGGATGCGCAAGCTGTGGTCATGTGATGTCTTGCTTAACAACCACAGCAAAAAGGTTGCAGAATTGGATGCGATCATGTGATTCTTCACTTAATGACTGCACCATTTAATAATTTTTCTAGTCCCTGTAATGTCATATGTTGAGGACTAAATATAAGCAGTTCTGTTGTTACCTCTGAGAACAGCCTGGCTCTTCAGATATTTTTGGAGGGTTTTTCTTTTTTACTTTTTCTGGAAAAAAATCAGAAAAATTGTCCCGATTTCTCTGCTCACAGATTTGATGGGAGAAGTTGAATTTTTTTCTCCTTATTCCCAGTTCTGCTAAACTTAGTAAACCCGAGTTGGTGAACAATCATGAGCAATTTGAAAATTCTACAGGAACACACGACTAACAAGATATTGCTCCAGACCTTTTCTGATATTGCCATAGAGATTGTTTTATTATTGAACTAGCATCTGATTGCTTAGCTGATATCATTTTCTATATTTACATTTTTTTTAAAAAAATCCATCTTTCCTTCCTTCCTTCCTTCCTTCCTTCCTTCCTTCCTTCCTTCCTTCCTTCCTTCCTTCCTTCCTTCCCTACAATTTTTATTTGTTGATGGATATCACAATCATCCATGGGACGGCATTACTAATAGCACTAATAGCAAGTCACCCTATATTTCTAGCATGCTAAGCATGTGCAACAATGAAACAATATCCATGGGCTCTAGTCATCACCAATGGCCTCATTATATTAATCTCCAATGCTTTGATCAATCAGGGCTTTCACATAACACTTTTTAATAAGGCAGAGATGGTAGGAACTAAGTAAGCATCTTTAGTCATGTTTCCTGCTCACTGTAAGGATAGTGCTAGTCACTTTGAGCAACTTTTGGCTTATATGCCACAAGTGCAAATGAAACCCAATTTTACCCCATGCATATTTCTGCAATTCTACTTTGTAAAATATTTGCAAGATGAGCATTTCCCTCCCAGGAAGTATCTATGCATATATGAATGCATATACATATGTATTTAACTTTCCAATATCCAAAGCTTTTGAGTTTAAACCAGCTGAGGAACTCCAATTCAACAGCAATGATGAGGTTGGATACATTGATGTTTATAAGTAGAAAGTGGAATCAGGTGGTTTGCCAAGCACAAGGAACCAGGACAATCCAGGTAATCAATCAGAATGGTATGTTTATTGCTACTCATTCATTGACTGGATCTCACCAGACTAATTGCTCTCACTACAGAACATCTAGATAAGCATTCCAACATTTAGGGAGGGTCTGCTTTCTGCCTTTTCCTCCCCCTCAGCAATTCAAAATCTTTTAACTGCACCTCTCACTTCAGCTCCAAATTCCACCAAAGTTTTTTGCAATGGAAATGAAAATTACTCAGTACTTATATCACAAACTATGTCTGAACTATATTCTATCTGCAAATCATAATACCAATATATCTGCTATCTGAATTGTGCTGCATTTTCCCAAATGGAGAATACTGAAATTTGAGCTTTCAGATTATGCTGTATCATTCTAACAAGATGATTTTATCAAGGGAAGTCCTGAGAAATGGAAGACAAATTCTCATTTATTGGGCAACAAAATGATCAAGAAAAAATGGTTCAGGGCTTCCTTTTGCTATTTCAATTTGCAACATGAATACTTCTTTCTCCTCTCCACCATCTGCTTTTCCCTGTATAGCTTTGCCAGAGGAACAACTTAATTATATACCCTTCCTCTTCATAGACTGTGCTAAATATAACTAGAATATTCACTTGCAAAAGGTCATAATTAACGTATATCAGAAGCTTGTGATAGAAAATGGCATTTTGCACAAAAAGAATGGGGTGCATAAATTGAGGAATTTTTTTTCATAATATGTGATGTTTTTTAAACATAGCTTTACTTTGTACCTGTAACACTCAGTGCCCTCCATTGTCTAAGAAAGCTTGCTTGATAAAATAAGAATTTCTGTCCAGTATGAGACTACTACTGTGTCATATTTTAATATGCTTTGTGAGGTTGGGATTCCCTTTTGGGAAGGAGGAGAGAAAAGCCAATTAATATTGCTAAAGAGGTACAACAGAATAAGGACAAAATTCATTGACAGAAATCTCTGTACAATAAATCAGAGTGAGAATAAGTATAACCATGACAGTAAACTTATTTCCACAACTCTCCCAAAACCTTGGCTGGTGATTCTGAAACAAACAGTCCAAGCCATCTAGAGAGCACTAGGATGAGAGATTTAACATAATCTCTATGCAAAAGAGGAATTATAAAGTAGGGAAGGATTGCATCCATTTTCTTGCTAAGCCTCTTTTGTTTGATGCTGTATTCATTGTATTTGTTCTGGAGTAGTTCAGGTGCTTTTGTCTCATTCTTTCGAATTCTCTGTTCCTTATATTTTGGACAAGGTTTGCTTCCACCTAACAGAGCAGCAGCCACAGCCCCTTCTGGTAACACAAAACTAGTCATTTTAGAATCTTCTCATGTACTTTGAAAGAGTGCCATGATGGCAGTCTAGGGGAAACAGTAGGAGCAAAATGATGTAGTTGGAGAAGAGCAAAAAAAAGATAAATTTTCTTTTGAATCAAATTCATCCTAGTTGTTACATGGATATGGGCAACAATACAGAAGTAGTTTGCCACTTCTGAGATTTCATTTTTTACTTCTCAGTCTAGCTTAGAAATTTCCTGGTAGTCTTCCATTCAAATGCAAACCAGAATAATAAACAATAAACAAAATTATTATGCCATATATTGTCATTTTATGTAAGAGAACAGTGCTTCCATTTATAATGGATCTCCTAGGTCTATTCAAGCCTTCATCTTCTGAGATTCTCTGATTCAACAATTTCATAATCTCTCAGAATTTTAACAGCAATATAGTCATTAATTATGGTTGGTGTGAGTACTAAAATTACTGGTAATATCCTACCAGTATTCTACCAGTTAGACTGGCCCCCACTTTGACACTATTTTGTAAGGCCCTGAAGACTCGAGAACCTTGGGAACACAGAGTGGGATGGAGCCCATCAAATGGCTCATCTGACTGTGTGTTGTCATTGGGAGTGTGTAGGGAGTTTTTGTTTTTTTTATTTTTTATTTTCTATACTGCTTTTACTGCTTGTAAGCCATCCAAAGTTGCTGTGAGCAAGTAGGCAGCCATATAAATTTCCCAAATAAATAAATAAAACAGTCAGAGAAGAAGCATTATGCATATGATCACAAATATTTTTATAATTTACAAAACCTTTTGTTATAATTGTTATAATTAATTCTCAAATTCAAATTTCATTCTTGGTCTCAGCATCAGAGAATCCTATTTCACAATAACCTGTAACTGTATACATTGCCAATTCTAAATTATGCCTCCAACTTCTGTTACATCCTGACCATTCGCAGTGCTAATGCAAAAGCTTGAGAAGCTCCAATTTTTTAAAAGATAAACTGAAGAGTATGTTTGGGGAACACCATCTCCCACTCACATCTGACTTTGTTAGGATCACAAATTAAACTTCCTAAGGAACACATGGCCTCCTCTCTGCATATTACTTTTATTTTTTCAGTAGGATACAGTCTTGCTCAGCTAGACATTCACATAAAAACAGAATAGAAAGCCATGATCAGCTCTGTGAGGGAAAAAAAAAATCTTGCATGATCTCATACTGCAGTTGTCAACTGCAGCAGCATTTATTAGTTGTGGTGCTTGTGCAGTACAAAATTTATTAGTTGTGGTGCTTGTGCAGTATGTTGTTGTTTAGGCTGTAGTATATTTCTTTGCTTCTGATTATAGTTTATGGGAGTAGAGAACATCTTGACATCTTCTATATTTTCACTGATATTTTGACAAGTTAGGTTTTAAAGTTGCTATTCTCACCCTAGCTTTACTCCCATTATCACTAGCTATAAGAAGTATATTTACAACTACTTTAGCAAGAATTGTTTTCCTTAATATGTAAATTGAGCAAATATCTTTCTTCTACTTTTGTGGAAAATGTTATCTCCCACAGAACGTTTCTTTTTTGGTGAGGGGAGGGACTTGACGGTTCCTTGTTTTCCAAGGACTGGACACACAACAGGATAACTTATTGTAACACACATCTTTCCTAACAATAGCCTGCTGCCCTCGATTAACTATATCCCTAGGTTTGCAAATTGATGTGATGATGATGCTGATATCCATTAAATAAATCTTTGATAGTTATCCTTAAAACAAATAAAAATCTTGAAGTATGTAAAAGTGGCATGCAACTGTTGCTTCCCTTTAAAAATTCTTGCACTTGCTGGTGCTACCTCAGCATAGTTGCTCCTCTTCTGCTTGTTACTGAACTCCAGGCCAAATTCTAAGCCAAGGTACAGGCAGGAATCATACCACAATGGCCTACTTATCATAACTTGTGGTTCTGGCAGTTGACTGATAGTTTTCTTGCTTGGCTGCAAAAAAAGATGTACATTTTCAGATGTTGCTTTCCCCTTTCTCATCTGCTTGTTGTTTTCTTATGTTTTCCTCCTACTCATCCACACTATTGTAGACTAAGAGGCTGGGTGCAATGAGGTTGCCTACAGATGTTGACTTATTCCTAAGAAATTCCAAGTTGTGGCTCAATTAGCCACATACCTGGAAAGATTAGAATGGATGCTTGTAAAGTAAAATGGGATGTGGGGGGGGGATGAATAAATAAATGAATTGATGGATGGATGGATCATTTCCGCTCAAGTTACTGAAGCTGTAAACTTTTACTACTGTTTATGAGAAGTAATAACCTGAGCCTATTCTTGGGGAAGTGAGTAAGAGAAGCATTTCTACCTGGTTGCAGCTGCTTTTCCCAAATGCAGATAGCAGCTTCAGCTTAATTACCTCACAAGACATTCAGTGTCATTCTATCTCTACTAGGGAGCATGTAGAGCAGGGGTGTCAAACTGCCGGCCTTGTCCCGACACCATGCTCACCCCATTGTCAGCAATGGCAAAACAGTCCTGATACATCTTGCGACATCACATGATGTCACAAGTTTGACATGTCTGATGTAGAGCAATCTGAATGGAAATTTAAAAAAAATGTGTTGGGATGGGTGAAAATATATAAACAAGAATCCACCAACATTAATGTAATTAAATGACTTGGAATAAAACTGATGGAATGGAATGCTGGAAGGTGTATTTTAGAGATTAGTACAGGAATGATAGCATAGACAGATGAAGAGTCAAATTAAAATGAATGCTATAAATATTAATGTTTAAGAAACATAATGATGAAATCAAAATCATAAATTCCTTGAGAATGGTGACAAATGGTAGATTGAAAGGTGTTGTAATTGGAAAAATGTTGAAATATGGATGAAGTTTGCTTATGTAGTGGCTATGCAGCTTTTAAAACATGGAGTTCATGTTAGTGCCTGATTATTGGAAGATTGTTCTCGCTGTTAGAAGAAATGGCCTAATTCTGTTAAGGGTAATCTATATATCCATATTATTGTTTATCATTTATAGTGATTTAGCTATCTAAAATTTTTTATCATAAATAGTACATAAGTTTAGGATAACATTTTACTACAGCTTATTATCCCTATGTTAACATACAGACATTTTCATATACTGAATTAACAGTAATATATCTTTGTGCCTTCAAGTCAGTCTTGACTCTTGGCAACTGTCTGAACTACTCCCTGAATTTTTCTTGGTACCTTTTTCCAAACTGGTTTGCCATTGCCTGTTGTTGTGTTGTGTTGTGAAATGTAATAAAGATTTGATTATTGTTTGTAATGTCTGAAAACTTGTTGGATAACAAATAGGAGGCCAAAAACATATAATCATTCAAATAAGTGGAATTTGAGAAGAAATACATGGAATTTATAGAAAAAAATGTTCTTGATAAATTAAAAAGATGAGTTAAAAATGGTGGGGATGGGAAATGAAAAATATTCTGGGGAATAAATACTGAAGTGAGAAATCAGCCAGGAACAATAAGGTGACAACATGCAACCCAGCTATTGCAGAGAAAAGAGGACAAGTTGAAGGCTGAAATGCCTTCCTTTTTAGCTGCAGCCTAACCATACAAGTCAAGTTGATAGCAGTGGTGAACTGACCCTTCAACTCTCATTCAGGCTTTCACTCTGAATAAAACACTGACATAGCATATACCACAAAGAAGTGGTTGACAGAAGAAGGAAGCTTCATTTCTCCTAACTCCCTACTTTCCGGTTAAAGCAAGCTAAGCCTGGAAGATGGGAAAGTAAAATAACCATGATATGTATGAATTTATTGAATAGATGCTGCATCTGTTAGTCTGTCAGTTTTCAATATATATTGAATGACTGGAAAAGTGTAAGTCACCAAGAATCTTAATCTCCATTCTAAGATTTTTCAATCAGGAATGACCCAGGACTTCTGATCCTCTGTGACTATCCATAGACCTGGCTTAATTAGTACTACCGGTAGTACCTATCCTCATGTATGTAGCAAGGCATACTATGACATTCCATTTAGAAGGACTAATGGTGAAAAATTAAAAGTGAAAAAAACTCCATCCAACTCCCTTGTATGGACCAATGCCACCTGGTCTGTTTTAGAATGATAGCTAGGACAAATATCTGCAAGGAAAGAGGACTGGGTACAGGGTCTTGTCAGATGCATGATGGATTAGATTTTTTCTTAACTACACTTGGAAATTTTCCACATCATCTGTAAATGATAATGTCAATGCCTTAGTTGCCTCTGTGGTATATTGTCTGCCCCACTAGGTTGACTAGTCCAGGAAATGAACTCAACAGAAATGTAATTTCAGATATATGTGAAATTACTTCTTCAGAATATTGGGTTTATGGTAGCCTCTATGATATTAGATCAATACATTTTGTGTGATACAAGAATTTTGCATTAAGATCATTGGCACATTATGCCTGGGATCGTACATAAATGTGTTTCTATCAATTAAATGTTATATTACCAGCATTACTTTATGATCAATTGTGCCAATGATACTTTAATACAATTTACAAAAGCTGACACACTCCAGGTGGGTTGAAATCCATATTTCACAATTCCCAAATATCATGAATTCTGGGATTAAATTCCATATATCTGAAGAGCATCAGATTCAATAGAGTTTATAATCTGCCACTGTTTATTACCACTGCTGCTAATCCAAGATCACAGCAAATGCGTTTCACAGCTTTCCCTATTTTTAGAAGCAGTTACAAATATATCTCAACTAAGTCTGAAGCGAAAGACAAGACTATGCATTGAGAAAACTATGTTAAATAAGAAATTATCCATACTATCTGTTTTAGTTGCCAGATTTGTACAAGCAAATAACATTTGGAAATACTATGTGGCAATCTTTGAAATAGTCCTCCTTTAGAACTAATAATTATTAATTAAATATGACTGTTGCTTTTCCAATTTGATTTTCAGCAACATTTCTAATTTTAAATATGGCCAACAAACAGATATTTACATGCTGCAAGCTGATACAAGCAGCAAACATGATTTAGTTGCCAAGTATAGACACAAATTAATCCAAGCTGGGAAATCTTTTAGTCTCCTGTTATCTAGTCTAGTAGATAGCATGAATCATTGTCATTATTTTTCTGTTTTTCCTATGCAGGGTTTTTAAGCTCTTCTTGAGTCCAGTCCATTATTCCAGCTATGCGTTTAATGACTAGAATTGTGCAAGTGTTAATCATCTTGGTGGTATTTCCTCCACTGAGTTTGGACTTTAAGATCTTCTTCACTCTCATGATGTGTTCACTTCTAACCGTCTTGCTGACTTCAGTGTGTTTGATGCTGTCAGCTTGAAGAATACCCAAATATTTGTACTGATCTGCTTCATCCAGACTCTTGATATTATTTCTATTGAGCATCTTGATTCTTTCAGTTTTCACTATTTTTCTCCTGTTGATAGTGAGGGTAATACATTTGTAGAATCCAAGCTCCATTACAATATTGGCTATGTATAGGGACAGTGTTGAGCAGCAATTCTATTTCAGATAATGTTTTTCCATACAGCTTCAGATCATCCACCTAAAGGAGGCAGAATAGCCTGGCAGATGTTTTTGAGGTTTGATAGTCATGGCCTGACTTGTTCAGTATTGTTGACAGATGAATGATTACAATAACAAACAGTAATGGTGATAATGAATCTCCTTAAATGGTTTCTTTCTTGATATTAACCTTTTCCAACCTACCCAATGACCAAAAACTGTGTTTTTATTGTGCCATTTGCACAAAGCTTCTGATATTTCTACTCACTCCTGTTATTTCTAGGCATATCAATCATGTGGCAGGGATTAAAATGCTTTCTTGTAATAAATTCAAACTACATTCAAGTTGGTTTTTCAAAATCATTTTGTCAATTAGGAGTTGATCTTTTGTTCCTCTGCTGTTTGGGCAGTTCCTTTCTGCTTTGGTGGAAAGGACATTTTTAAACTACAAGTTGTTGGATTGCATCAGCTACCCCACCAGTCAGTAATTTGAAAGTGGTTGGTAAACAGGTAATTGGTCTATAGTTGTACTGTGCCTGTTGAGGGATCTTTCATTTCATGTAGGTTTTGCCAAATGTTAACCAATTTCATCTCCGTGCAATACTGCTTAGTGACCACACAGATGTTTCAACCAAAATCCATGCAGTTCATCTTGTCCTGGTGCTGACCAATTTTTGATCTTGCCCTTATTATTATTATTCTAATTTGAGTTTCTGAATGTTATGAGAGTAAAATCCACACATCTGTCATGTTTATATATGCTCAAAAATGTCTTTCAGTGCAGCCAGTCCAGAAATTTGAAAGTAAATTCATCTAATTTTGTGAA
This sequence comes from Bothrops alternatus, assembly GCA_034064705.1. NCBI lineage: Eukaryota > Metazoa > Chordata > Lepidosauria > Squamata > Viperidae > Bothrops > Bothrops alternatus. The sequence goes on from JARGCV010000589.1 coordinate 19,870,687, forward strand.
TCATCAGAGTATCAGTGTTCAATTGCCAATTTATAACAGCTGAACTTCAATTTATGCTTTGCTTTTAGAAATACTTTTTTGAATTCTTTACTCTACATTTTGTAGAATGGTTTTCTAATGATAAAATAGTAGCAAAAATTAACATAAAATGCATATATTCATGAAAACATAACAGTGCATAATGTAGGGAAACTTGTTTGCAAAACCATTTGCATTAGATAATATTCTGCACAAAATGTGTATGTTTAGACATAGGCATGTACATGTTGTTCAAAGAGGCATAAAAAACTTTACTGCGTTTTTTTTTTAAAAAAACTCTGAAACTAATATAGTGATGTGACTAACTGGATTTAAATTGGGAAATGGAGAGAAATGAAAATTGATTTACAAAATAAGAAGAAAAAGCAATCAAATTTAATATATTATATAAAAGGATGTTGACAGATTTTCTGAATCAAGTTTTATCAACCAAACATGAAACAATACATTTTAGAGAACATACAGACCTGTGTTTTGGGCTAGCTACAATTTTTACAGTTCCTTTGAAAGGAATTCTACATATGTAACATATAATTCTGGACACAATTTAGGACAGGTTTGACCAAAACCATGTTTGTTTGTTTTTCTCAACAAAGCAACAGAATCATCAACTGAAATCAATATTATTGAATAGGAGAATCCCTATCATATTTACAGAAAATATGAGATTCAAAACTACTTCTAAGCTATTTTTTCAAGTGAAGTGCAAACAAAACTCAAAAATGTATAAACAGTCTCAGACAATATGATTTTTTCTGGAAAAAATACTTATCTGAGATTTTTAATATGATGCCCTATTGTAAATATTTTAAAATGTATAATTTTATACCTAAAATATAAAAACAGTTACATAAAATAAGAGTTACATAGGAATTAATATCGTAATTCAGTTTTTAACATTTTCTTAAAAAGCAGCAAGGAAGTCAGCATGTCTTTCTGCTATTCTGACTTTATTTCCATGATGAAATAAAGGTGAAAGTGCTACTTTTATTTATAATATTATAGTGAAACTTGTATCACCAACATTTAAAGGTGCATGGCTATTAAGATGACTTTGGGCTCCTCAACATTCGGAAGAAAGCGAAAAGATTGTTTTTTAATTGCTGCAATGTTTTGTCAGAAAAAAATAATCTGATTATCAAGTCATACATTCTTTTTCAACTTCAAAGAATGTTCTTTTTTAAAATGTTTGATCAGAATGTATTCCGTCTTTGGTTTTATATTGTGAATCACTGCTACATTATTTCTTTAATTCCCAATTGTCAATCATTTTTAAAAATTTCTCCTCTCAAGAGTGAGTGAGTTGGTTCTACCATTAAACAAAATAAGCAGGATAGAATAAAATGTTCAGAATGTTTCCTAAAAAAAATAATCAGTTAATCCATTTTAATTGGCAGGCTGATATCCATTCATTTTGTGTGTTTTAAAGTCTTTCCTTCCCCTTAAATAATTAAAGTGTGTCATGTGTCGCACATTCTGAAACTGAATTATTGGTTTTAAAATTCTTGCACTTACTAACAAGGCCTCAAGAGGCTTTTTCTTCAAGAGAACAATATTCACTGTTGAAAATCAAATCAAAGAAAGTCTGAAAACTTTTGGAAAACTGAAGTTTTGTAATAAGTTTTGACTAAAAATGTATGTGCAAATTATGCTGGAATTCAGCAGTGAAAAAGGGAATAAAAATTGATATTAAAAGTCTATTTCATTTGCATAGTACATTAAATGTAAATCATCAGTTTCTAGTGGTATTTGCTTTTTTACCCATGATAGTAAGAAATACAGTAATGCCAAGTAATACAATGAAAATAAGTTTCTATGCCAGTGTGACTGGAATTTATGCAAAAGAATTGAAGTTCTTCAGTGCAGCAATAATTGTTGTTATATACATGGAACATTTGTAGCTTCTTGAAATATTCAACTGAAGTCTTATAAACTTCAAATGTTAACAAAGTCAACAGTATAGCAATCATGAAGCTTAAGTGCCTCAGGTATCAGTTACTTCATCATATTTAAAAAGAGACATTTCAGCCTTTAACACACAATAATTATTAAGAATTATTCTATAGGATAGTTCTGCAGATTTAAGTTTGTGGTAGGGTTTCAAATTTCTGCTAAGACATAAGGAACTAGAAAGACCTGCTCAAAATACAAAATTACTTCATATAAGCAAACAGATATATATTGGTAAATATATTTTTTTCTTTAAAACTTGTCATAGGATTAAGTCCTATATTGCATCTAAAGACAGCAATTAGGTCAGGAAGAGCTAATAAATTCTACAGTTGACTTACTTTTCACTACTGCTCATTTCCTGGCATATTTATTTATTTAATCACATTTACAAGGTTGCCCAGTTCCATCCATAATGACTCTGGATGATGTACAATTTATTTAAAATAGTTCAGAACAATATAACAAGTAGAAAATAAGAATAAACATGTAGAAGGAGCAACAAAATATATAGCCTGGATATAAAACCTCCACACAAACACTCTATAGCCTTAGGACTGGGAAAAAGAGAGGTTTTTAAGACTTGTTTAAATGAAGTTAGGATAGATGCTGCACAAATCCAAAATGGCATCTGGAAGATCATTTGCCAGCTGAGACATCTGTATTATATGGAACTGGCCAAAAATACACAGTAATTGGTATTTAATGGAGGGTAGGAAGCATTTTGATGGCTAGGGGATGCACAAAGGGAGGCATTCTGATTATTGTTTTAAGCAGCTAATGCAGTTACTATTTTATAAGCTGTGATGAGGAATTCATTGAACCACAGTCATGCTTATGGATTTCATACTTATTAATTACCTATATATTCAGACCAAATGTCACTGAGCCAGCAGTCTCTAGCAATAAGATTGTGTTTCTGGGTAAACCATCCTAACTTCTATTCAGCTCATGGTTAGATAGCCAAGGACATTTCAACCCCAAAACAAATTTAGTTTAAGGCTTGTTAAATAATATCATAGACAGAGACCACAATCCCCAACATATTAAAAAACAGAAACACAGAACTTAAGTGTAATATAAAAGCAAATTCCATATACACTGAGGAGGAATGTGGTGCACCTCCCCAAATCTCCTCATCCTTTTTTTCACTGTTGAAATCACAGAGGGATTGCAAGAGAAGGAACTGAGAGCAACAAGCTCCAACTCTTATAGAAAAATTCCAAAGAGGAACAGAAACCTCCCCTTGTTATGTTTTCAGAGTTGAAAGTATTTATAAAATCAAGTCAAGCATTTGTACAGGAACATTGTTGCTCAGTTGAGGACCAGTTTTCCTCAGCAAGGAATCAGTCTGTATGCAGAGACATCTAGTTTATTCAGGAAGTCATGCATGAAGACACTAGCTCAGCATTTAATACACAGTCTGCCTTAAATAGCCACAGCAATTACTTAGTTCCATTTTCAACCATTTCATAGATTTGTGAAAATAATTGGCTTTTCACATAGTTAGGAAAAGAAAAAAAACTGCTCTACTGGTATAAGTGGAACCTTGCTACAAGTGGCAATAATGTTTGGCCCATTTTTTGAAGATTTCAGGCACTCTGTTATATTTCCTCTATCTCCCGTTTTCTACTTATTTTCTTCAATTGTCCCCTTTTTTGATCACTGAAATATTTAAACTGTTTTTGTGCTTTAGTTGTACATATTATTTTAATTCTGTTTTCATATATTTCACACACGGATGTTGCATGTTTATACGATAATGTGCGTAGGTGTTATGTTCTGTCTTCTCTGAACTTGTTTCTTTTCATGCAGATATATCATTACCAGTTAGATAACATCACATATATTAGCGATTGCTTTTTTTTTTCCTTTGGCTACCGAGGGTTCAGAAGACAAAGCAGCAAGGTAATTGTTCAATGTTCTCGCCATATATGTAGCAAGTTACTTCAAAAGTGTTGGATTCTAGAAATAATTTTCTTTAACCCGCTTAAAATCTAACTGGCAGAAACCCAGGACATGAGCAGTTCAAGCATGCAGTATGAATATGTCCTTAATAGACATATTTCATGCACATGATTTCAGTGTCCTTTTAAGGTACATTTTCCATATGTACATATGCTCCATATTACAATGCTATAAGTTTCCCTGATCTACTGTCATTAAACATTTAACTACTCCAATATACATAATCAGAGTTGTCATTCAAAGCACAAATCACCAGACTCAGATAATCATACATGGAGACATTATGGGAGGACCAACTCTCTAGATAGGGTCCTAATGCTAGGAAAGTTAATAATAATAATAATAATAATAATAATAATAATAATAATAATAATAATAATAATAATAATAATAATAATAATAATAATAATATAATAGTAGTAAAGTTGGAAGGGACCTTGGAGGTCATCTAGTTCAACCCCCTGCTCAGGCAGGAAACCCTATACCATTTCAGACAAATGGCTGTCCAGTCTCTTCTTAAAAACTTCCAGTGTTGGAGCATTCACCGCTTCTGGAGGCAGGTTGTTCCACTGGTTAATTGTTCTAACTGTCAGGAAGTTTCTTCTTAGTTCTAGGTTGCTTCTCTCCTTGATTAGTTTCCATCCGTTGCTTCTTGTCCTCCCTTCAGGTGCTTTGGAGAAGAGCTTGACTTCATCTTCTTTGTGGCAGCCCCTGAGGTATTGGAACACTGATATCATGTCCCCCCTTGTCCTTCTCTTCATTAAACTAGACATACCCAATTCCAGCAACTGTTCCTTATATGTTTTAGCCTCCACTCCCCTAATCATCTTTGTTGCTCTTCTCTGTACTCTTTCTAGAGTCTCAACATCTTTTTTACATTGCGGTGACCAAAACTGGATGCAGTATTCCAAGTGTGGCCTTAGCAAGGCATTGTAAAGTGGTATTAACACTTCACGTGATCTTGATTCTATCCCTCTGTTAATGCAGCCTAGCACTGTGTTGGCCTTTTTGGCAGCTGCAGCACACTGCTGGCTCATATGTAGGTGATTGTCCACTAGAACTCCGAGGTCCCTCTCACAGTTACTACTATTGAGCAAGGTACCCCCTATACTATACCTGTGCATTTGGTTTTCTTGCCTAAATGTAGAACCTTACTTTTTTCACCATTGAATTTCATTTTGTTAGATAGCGCCCAGTGTTCAAGTCTGTCCAGATCTTCCTGTATCCTAAGCCTGTCTTCTGGAGTGTTGGTTATTCCTGCCAGCTTGGTGTCGTCTGCAAATTTGATGAGTTCCCCATCTATCCCCTCGTCCAAATCGTTGATGAAGATGTTGAAGAGCCCTGGGGCACCCCACTACACACTTCCCTCCATGTAGATGTGTTTCCATTGAGGACCACACGCTGAGTACGGCCGGTCAGCCAGCTACGGATCCATCTGGTGGTGGTGCTTTTTACCCCACATTTTTCTATCTTGTCAAGTAGTAGATTGTGATCTACTTTATCAAATGCCTTACTGATGTCCAAGTAAATTCTGTCCACAACATTCCTCTGATCCACTAATTTTGTCACTTGGTCAAAGAATGCAATAAGGTTTGTCTGGCATGATCTATTTTGTGTTGGCTTTTAGTAATGACTTTGTTTGCCTGTAGGTGTTCATTGATTCATTGTTTGATTATCTTTTCCAGGATCTTCCCAGGTATTGAGGTCAGGCTGATAGGTCTGTAATTTCCTGGGTCCATTTTTTTTCCTTTTTTGTAGATGGGAACTACATCAGCTCTTTTCCGGTCCTCTGGTAGTTCCCCTGTGCTCCAGGATCTTTTTTTTGTTATTATTATTATTATTATTATTTTAATAAAAAATTCTTTTATTAAAACAATCAGCATTGAACATAGAATCATAGTATGCATCAATCATCATAACACCTGGTATACATCACTAAGTATTAATCTTTATAATCGTCTGGTTTGGTAAACATTTTTCACTCTTCACATCAAGCCTCCACTAGACACCTGTTACGATTTATTTGCTTGGTGTTTCTCTTTTCTATAATCTGTCCACAGTTCCTAGTCTATCACATATTATTCGTCTCAGTATTAGTACAATCTTTTATGACCCCTAACTAAAAATCCTGAGGTAGAAATTCAGTATTCTGAGGTAGAAATTCAGTACGCTTTCCCAGTATTAATGCAATCAATATTAAATCTGGGTTCATATTAATAAGCTGTCTTCATAAGACCCGAAAAAAACATCTCTTGTATATGGTCTATCTACCGTCATACAATCAGCATTGAACATAAGATCATAGTATGCATCAATCATCATAGCACCTGATATACATCACTAAGTATTAATCTTTATAAACGTCTGGTTTGGTAAACATTTTTCGCTCCTCACATCAAGCCTCAACTAGACGCCTGTTACAATTTATTTTATTGGTGTTTTTCTTTTCTATAGTCTATCCACAGTTTCTAGTCTATCATATATTATTCATCTCGGTATTAGTACAATCTTTTATGGTCCCTAACCAAAAGTCCTGAGGTAAGAGTTTAATAACCTGAGGTAATTCTTGTACATGGTTTATCTACTATATCTAGTCTCTCACATATTGTTCATTCACGCTTCTGAATTAACTTCGTCTCAGTAATAGTGCAATCTTTTATAGTCCCTAACTAAAGATCCTGAGGTAGAAGTTTCATAACCTGAGATAGAAATTCAATCCGCTTTATCAATATTAAAGCAAACAACATTAAGCATAAGATCATATTAAGATGCTTTCGTCATATAACATAGGCATACAACATTAGGTGTTAGTCTTTGTAAACATTTGATTTGGTAAACATTCTTCCCTCTTTACGTCGAGTCTCAACTAAACGCCAGGTGCATTTTGTTTGATTGGTGTTTCTCTTGTATATAGTCTATCCACTGTTTCCAGTCTGCCAAATATTGTTCATTTGAGCGATCTTTCAGGTATGCCGATATTTTCGCCATCTCCGCCAGATTTGTTACTTTCACAGTCCATTCTTCTATAGGCGGTATTTCTGGATTCTTCCAGTATTGTCCCACCAACAATCTCGCTGCTGTAATCAAGTTCAGAAATAAGCTCGTCTCTGAGGTAGTGTAGTCCTTTGTTATCCCTAACAAAAACACCTGTGATAGAAATTCAATACGCTTTTTGAAAATGGTTTGGAGTGTCCACCATATCTTCCTCCAGAAGGCTTTGATTTTTCTGAATGTCCACAATACATGAAAGTAGGTAGCCTCCCCATCGCCACACCTCCAGCATTTGGGCTGGGAGTCTGGATAGATGATTGATAGTTTTTTCGGGTCGAGGTGCCACCTATAGAACATCTTGTAGAAGTTTTCCCTTAAGTGTTGCGATTTCGTGAATTCTACATTTCTCACCCAGATTTTCTCCAACATGTCCATGGTGATAGAATGCCCAAAGTCTTGTCCCCACTTTATCATACAGTTCTTGACTAGCTCGGTTTCAGAGTCCATTTCTATCAGAATGCTGTACACTCGTTTGATGTGCATAATCCCCTGTTCTCTAATCTGTTCAATTAGGTTCTCGTCGGTCTGGGAGAAACCCTTCTTCTTATCTTTATGCCACCTTGATTGCAGTTGTATATATGATAGCCAGGTACCTCCTATTCCTTTGTTTGCTAGCGTTGCTTGGGGTTTCAAGGAGAACCCATTTTCTTCTCCCAGTACAAGTTTACTGTAGGGCACCACTTCTTGTCCTTGGGCTGTGTTTATGTCCCCTATTGTGTGTCCGGGGATCGTCCAGATGGGAATCTTGTCGTGTAGGAGGTGTTTATATTTCTTCCAGACCCATAACAGTGGGATTCGTAGTGGGTTCTCCTTGAAGTTCCTGTCTGCCTTTTTGTTGTATACTAAGTATGCGTGCCAGCCGAATAGTAGACCATGCCCTTCAACATTCAGTATTCTATCATTCGTCATATTGATCCAGTCGCTCACCGCCACCAACGTCGCTGCATAGTAGTATAGCTTTAGATTAGGCATTTTTAGTCCCCCCCTCTTCCTTGTGTCCTAGATAATTTTTAGTTTCACCCTCGGTCTCTTGTCATCCCAAATAAATCTGGTGATGCCCCTCTGCCAATTGTCCAAATCTTCATCCTTTTTGAGTATGGGTAGCATTTGGAAGAGAAATAGAAATCTTGGCAGGACGTTCATCTTTACTGCTGCTATCCTGCCCAGCAAGGATAGTCGTAGTGTTTTCCACCTTTCCAGATCTGCTTGTATCTTGTTCCACAGCACCTCGTAGTTATTTTTGTATAATTTTGCATTCGTTGTTTCTATCTCCACTCCCAGGTATTTAACTTTATTAACTATTTCGCAACCCGTTATTCTTTCCAAGTCCTGTTTTGCTCTGCTGTCTAGATTTTTGACTAGCATCTTTGTTTTTGATATATTAACTTTAAAACCTGATACCTTGCCATAGTCTTTCATTATCTCCATCAAACTCCTTGTTGATTGTACTGGTTGCGATACTGTCACCAGTAGGTCGTCTGCAAAGGCACACAGCCTGTAGTCTTGTTTTCCAATCTGTATGCCCTTTACGTCTTCTGCTGTTCTTATCTTGTTCAGCAGAATCTCCATCATTAAGACAAATAGCAGTGGTGACAGCGGACAGCCCTGTCTCGTGCCTCTTTCTATATTGAATGGGTCTGTTAGTTCGCCGTTCATGATGATCTGGCCCGTTTGTTTCTGGTAGATTGCTGTTATGGAGTTGAGGAACTGCTTTCCCATTTTCATCCCCCGGGCTAGGTTCGTCAGGAATGGCCAATTCAGTCTGTCAAAGGCTTTTTCTGCGTCCACAAACATGAGGGTTGCAGGTACCTGGTTGTGCCTTTCCAAGTACTCTATTATGTTCAGCAGCTGTCTCACGTTGGTTTTCATCTGACGTCCTTGTATAAACCCCGTTTGATCCGGGTGAATTATCTTTTGTAATACAATCATTAATCTGTTGGCCAGCACTTTTGTGAAGAGTTTGTAGTCTGTGTTCAATAGTGAGATGGGCCTATAGTTTGCTGGTTGTGCATCATCTTTTCCCTCTTTGGGGATTAGAGAAATGTGTGCTGTTTTCCAGGAGGGTGGGACTTGGCCTCCTTCTTGTATGTTGACAAATACCTTTCTGAGGGGTTCCATCATTTCCTCTTGGAGATGCTTGTAATAGATAGCCGTTATCCCATCCGTCCCGGGTGATTTTCCTTTTTTCAGTTGTTTGATCGCTGAGTGTATTTCCTCCGTCGTGATTGGGGCGTTCAGGGCATCTCGTTGTGTATCGGTGAGTACCATTAATTTTTCGTTTTGTAGAAACTTTTCTATCTCTTTGTCCTGTATCTTCTCCTCGGCGTATAGCTTTGAGTAGTACTCGGTGAACGCTTTCTTAATGGTTTCCTGTTTGAATTCTTCCTTGCCTTTGTACTCTATCTTTTCAATTATGCGGGCTTTTTGTTTCTTTCTTATGGTGTAGGCCAGACACCGACCCGGTTTATTGGCGCTACAGAATGTCTTGTGTTTTGCATATTGTATATTCCATGCTACTTGATCCACCATCAGCATGTCAAATTGTTTTCTTAGTATCTTAATTCCTTCTTTTGTGGCTTTGTCTTCCGGTCTTTTTATTAATAACTGTTCCTGTTTCTTTATCTCCTCCTCTAGTTCCTTTCGTTTTCGTTCTTGTTTGCGTCGGTGCCTGGCGTTCATGTTCATGAGGATCCCGCGCATAAATACCTTGCTAGCGTCCCAAATCATTTCAATGGGTGTTTCGTTGTTCATATTTATACTAAAGCATTCCTCCATGGCACTTTTGCATTCAGCCACCTCTTTCTCATGTCTAAACAGGTTTTCATTAATTCGCCAGGATCTCCGCGATTTCCGATCCTGTCTCAATTCCATCCCCACTGGGTTATGGTCTGTTAGTACTTTGGGTAGGATAGAGACAGTGTTTAGGCGGACTAGCAAGTCACTAGATGCCAGGATGAAGTCAATTCTGGAAAATAATTGGTGCCTGTCGGAGAAGAAGGTGAATTCTTGCTCTTTGCCGTGCCGTTCCCTCCAGACGTCTGTCAGTACAAGGTCTTCCTTCATGTCGAAGAAAGATTTAGGTAACTTGGAGTGCTTCTGTGGGGTAGGTTTTGTTTTGTTCTTGTCTAGGGCAGTCTCTATGACCCCGTTCCAATCTCCCAGAATAATACATGATTTGTAGTTGAGTTGTGTTAACTTCTTGTGTATCTTTTTGTAGAATTTTCCTTGTTGTTGATTTGGTGCATATATGCCCATCACTAGAATTTTCTTGTTGTCCTGTGTCACTTCGATTGCGAGGTATCTACCCTGAGAGTCCGACTCTATTAGCTTAGCTATTACATGTTTCTTCACGTATATAACAAGCCCGTTCTTCTTTCGTGGTGCCGCTGCGAAAAAACGTGTACCTAGTCTGTTGTTGATTAGGTATTTCTGGTCCGCTGCTCTGATGTGTGTTTCTTGTAGGCAAATTATGTCATTTCTTCCTTGATACAGATAATGAAATATCTTTCTCCTTTTCTGTGGGGAATTTAGTCCATTAATGTTCCATGTCAAGTATTTAGTTGTCATTGTCGGTTTCAGGATACTCTTCCGAGACCGTTTCTGTTCTATCTCTTGTGTTCTTCCTTGGTCTCGTTCCCATGGTATCCAAGTTGGTGTTCAAGTTGCGTATAGGGATCGTGTTGTGTTGCTCCGTGCGTTTGGTGGTGGATCTTGTTATCCTGCCCTCTGCAGTCTGTCCTGTTCCCTTGTTGTTGTTGCTTCCTGTTCTCTGTGTCATCGTGTCTCAAGTTGGTCCTTTCCTTTCTCTTGCTCCTGCATCGGTCTGTCGTTCTGGTGGCCCTTCTGCGTCTTCTCTCGTGGTGTATTGAAGTCCATCCGACGTCAGTTCCTTTTCAAGGAATTCTCTGGCTTTTTGGACCGAGTTCAGGCAGTATCTTTTATTTTTATAGAAAAGTGTCATCCCAGTAGGGGCTTCCCATCTGTATCGCAGAGCGCGTACCCTCAGTTCGTCAACCAGGAACTTGTATTCTTTCCTGTCTCGCAGCATCGTCTGGGGGATCTCTTTCAGTACTTTCACTTCTTGCCCCTCTATGTATAAACTCTTGTTGTAAGATGTGATTGAGATGAGGTTCCGGAATCCCTGCGTCGCAAAGTGGATGACCATGTCCCTTGGTTGGCGCCTGTTTGTTGCCGTCCGTGTGCCCACTCTGTAAATTCTGTCGAATTGCCACGCGATCTCTGGGATTGGCTTTCCCAGAAATGTTGCCAGGGCCTCTATGAAGGTTCCGAGCAGGCCCCCTTGGGTCTCGTTTGATCTCTCTTTCAAACCTCTAAACCTGATTGCAGACGCCAGTTGCCAGTACTGTATCATGGAGGATTGGTCTTGGGCCACTCCTTTCATCTCTGCTATCTCTGCTATCTGTCCCTCTATTTGATTCTCCACTTTTTCCATCCGCTTGTCCACCTTCTCTCTGATCTCTTGGAAGTTTTTCTCCATTTCCTCCCCTATTTCTTTGTGGTGTGCTTGCATCGCCTCCTTCATTTGTTCCAGATCTGCGGCCATCGCCCTGCGTTGCTCCTCCCATTTCTTCTCTAGCTCTCTACCGTGGTCTTTCAGCATTTGTTTTATATCGTTGCATCTTTTCTCCATCTTTTGTTCTGCCTCTACACACCTCCTCTCCATCTTTGTGTCCATTTCCACCAGCTTTTTATCCATCCCATCCATCCTTTCAACCAGCGTTTCTATTACCTCTTGTAGTTTTTGTATCATGTGTGTTGTTGAGCTGGCCTGTGGGAGTGGATGGGTCTGGGGGCCTGTATTTGGATGGGATGGTGTGGGGGTGGGTAGAGTAGGTCCTGATGGTTTAGTACGCTGGGCTGGGGAGGATACAACTCCCTTCGTTTGTGTCAGTGTGGTCTGTTTGGAGGCCATCTTGAGCTTGTCCTCCCTTTGTCCTGGCACTGTTTTGGTTTTGGTTTCCAGCTTGGGCCAGGTTAGGCACTAGACTGTGATCTGGTGCTGGTTCAGTAATCTGTCCTTTCAGTGGGAGAGGGGCTTCAGGGTTCAGGCAGTGCAGGTCTAGGGGCCTGTAGGCAGGGAGGTCTGTCTGTGTTCAGGGAGCCTATTCAGTGCCTTTGCCTTGGCTTCCTCTTCACTCCCCTCTGCCAGCCTGTTCCTTCTCTTTGTTCTTTTCTGGCTCTGTCTTGCCCCTCTTTCTCTGCTGTCTTGCCCAGGTCACTTTTTCCTGTCTTCTGGTAGCCTGCGTTTACAGATCCCTTCTGCCTTTCCTTAGTAGCGCTCCAGGTTGCCTTCCAGCTTTCTTCTTCCTCCCACCTTCTTCCCTGGTAGGTTCTGCCCTTTTCTGATTCCCCGGGGCTCCCTTTCTGGTGGGTCTAGGGCACAGCGCGTGGGGTAACACTCACCAGTCCCTCTGCTTGAGTCTTCCCCCGCTGTCTGCTTTTTAGTCTCCTCCTTCCTTTCGATACTGCTCTCCGCCGGTTCTACTTGCCTTCTCCTTTGTTCTCTGGACCTGGCTCCCTCTTCCTTTCTTCCAGCTCTCTTTTCCTCCTTCTGCTCGTCCGGGGGTCGTTTCTGGGTCTGCAGACACTCCCAGCGGCCCTTGCTGTATTCTCCGGCTTCTTCCTCCTTCTTTCTGTCCCCGCTCGCGCCGGTTCTCCCCGGCAGCGCGGAAGCGCAGCAGCGCAGAGTTTTTGGGCCTGCCGGCTGGCCGGCCACCACCACCTTCCTCAGCCCCTTCCGCGGCTCTCCCGGACCCCTCGGCTGCGGTTTTCACCTTGCCGGATCAGGACGAGGGTCCTCTTCGATCTTCTCTTCTCCTCCGGTGATTTACTCCCCCGACGGCCCGTTTATTTAATTTTAAAAAAAAACTGTGCTCCAGGATCTTTGAAAAATATAGTTCAGTGGTTCTGAGATCACGTCTGCCAGTTCCTTGAGAACCTTGGGGTGTAATCCATCTGGTCCTGGTAATTTGAACTCATCTAGGCTTGACAGGTGCTCACTTACCATTTTCTTGCCTATTTTAACTTGCGTTTCTATTCTGTTTTTTATGGCACTATTTTCGATAGGTTGGTCTGTTTTTTCCCTTTGTGTAAAGACAAATGCAAAAAATGAGTTAAATAGTTCTGCTTTCTCCCTGTTGCTTGTCACCTTCTTGCCACTTTCACCCACTAATGGACCAATCATTTCCTTCACTTTTTTCTTGTTTTTTACATGTTGAAAGAAGCTTTTTTTTTTGTTATCTTTGACTTTCGTCGCAAGCCTTAGTTCATTTTGAGCTTTGACTTTCCTCACTTCATGTTTGCAGGCTCGGCTATTTGCTGATATTCTAACTTAGTTATGTGTCCCTTTTTCTATACTTGTCCTTTTTATCTTTCAATTTGTCAGAGAGTTCTTTATGCAGCCATACTGGTTTCTTTTGGGAGATACTATTTTTCCTCTTTTTTGGTATTGTGCTAGACTGGGCTTTTATTATCTCATTTTTCAAAATTTGCCAAGCTTCTTGAGTTGTTTTCCTCTTGAGGATTCTCATCCATGGAATCCTTCCCAGGCCCTCTCTAAGTTTATTGAAATTAGCTCTCTTGAACTCCAAGACTCTAGTTTGATTGTGTTCTATTGCTTGTGCTTCCATAATGTTGAATTTCAATATTGCATGATCACTTCCTCCCAAGGTTGCTATGGCTTCAACACCTTCTATCATTTCATCTCTGTTAATGAGAATTAGATCCAAAATGGCTAATCCCCTAGTTCCCTTCTCTACTTTTTGGGAGACAAAGTTGTCTTCTAGGTTTGTCAGGAACCTATTTGATCTTCCACTTGGTGCAGAGTTTGTCTCCCAGTTGATGTCAGGGTAGTTAAAGTCCCCCATTACTATTGTGATGTGCTTCCTATATACTTTAGTTAGCTGACTAGCAAAAAGTTCATCTATTTCCTTTGTTTGGCTGAGTGGCCTGTAGTATACACCTATGGCAATGTTATTTTTCCCCCTTTTATATTGATCCAAATGCATTCAAGACAGTTTTTATCATTGTTGTGCTCTATTTCTGTAGAGATATAGTTATTTCTTATATAGAGAGCAACTCCACCTCCTCTTTTATTTGGTCTGTTTCTTTTAAATAATTTAAATCCCTCTAGCTGTGTGTTCCATGTGTGGGTTTCATCCCACCATGTTTCCGTAATGGCAACAATATCATATCTGCCCACATTAACCTGAATTTCTAGTTCACCCTGTTTGCTGTTCATATCTGTGCATTGGTGTATAGATATTTGAGTCCTTTATGGCCGGCCCTATGTTTACTTTCTACATAAGCTGTGTGGTACCTGAGTTCCCCTATTGTCTTACCACCTAATTTGTTAGTGCACTTTGTGTGGTACTCACTATTAGAGGCTTGATTTTGCTTGACAGCAAGGTTGGTATTCTTACATGCACTAATACCCCTATAATTTTTAGATTGTCAGGGACAGGGTTGTTCTGTATCAATTAACTCACTGTCCTCACTGTTTAGTTTAAATTTTCCTCCAGAAAATCTGTGAATTTATGGCCGAGTAACTCAGTCCCTTTTTTTGATGGATGCAAACTATCTCTTTTGTACATCTTTTCATTGGACCAGCTACAGACATCGTGACTAATATATCCAAAGCCTTCCCCTTTACACCACTCCTTTAGCCACATATTGAATTGTGCTATGAGCTGGCCTTTTCCATTTTGCTCCTTGAACACTGGTAAAACCTCTGAGAAAGTAAGCCTACATTCTATTCTGCTAAGTTCCTTCCCCAAGCTCTGGAAATCATTCTGCACAGACAGTACATCTTTTTGGAACAGATCATTAGTGCCAAGATGTACGATAGCCTCCACATCACAGTCCTTGCTGCCATTCTTGATTATTTTAGAATTACGCTTCTTGTCCCTAATGGCAGTAGCACCTGGAAGACACATGGCCTCTTTCAAAGCCTCTGTGTCCTTTCCTAAATTTACATCCCTTATAATTGAATCACCTACCAGAAGGTAGCTTCTCTTTTTGGATGCCTTTCTGTTCTTGCATGACTGATGTGTAATACCTGATTCACACTTCTCCCTGTCAAAATCTAGTTCTTCATCTCGGACCACAATCCCCTGCTTATTTGAGTTATCTTCACAAATACCTTTACCTGTCTCCTTAATGTCCCTATTAAGGTCAGCAAGGGCACTGTAACTGTTGTGCAGGGACACAGGGAAATCTTTGCATTTATGGTTCACAGCTCTCACCCTGCCAGATCCCACGGTTGTCCACACTGCCCTTCTCCTGCAGGATCTTTGTGATAGAGGGGGTTGATAGCACGGAGGCTTACTAGAGTAGAGGGGCTGAACTGGACACCTAATTTCTGCCTGAATAGCAGAGAATACAGACCCTAGATAGATAATCTGTCCTTGTAGGCTAGTGATTTGTTTACAGATAGGACAGTTTCCAAGTTTGAAAAGCGTACTGAGGAAGACAGCTGCAAAGCAAGTGTTGCACTGAACTAAGACAGACATTCTTAGATACAGGGAATCTCAGATGCACTTGCCTTGAATGTACTGCTGCTGTTTTTGATTTTTAGTTATATAATAAGTTGTAAAGAAAGAGGACAACTAACATCAACCAGCACTCAGTTACAATGGTGATGGGCGTGCCATTGAAAGGCTGGAAGGACTGGGTTAGGGTGAGAACATCATGGAGAAAACCCTTGTGGTCTTTAAGAGTTCAAAATAAATTGATGGCATCTAATAAATCAGTCAGTTGACATATATGTTTGCTTTTGAAACGTATCATGCATAAAGAATTTTTTTCACTGCAAATTTTTAATTAGAAAAAGCTGCATGCTTGCTGACTTTGGTCAGTGCCACCTTCTGTGCCGGCCTTATTTTGTAATCTAACAGACCCCTTTCAGAGAATGTTTAGCAGATTTCTTTTACACCCCTATCTGGGAAACAGCAAAATATGTTATGATCAAATGCTTTAGCTTCTAAAAAGGAAAAATTAAAAAAATGTATTTAACATAAATATGTGAAATATTATTTTTAAATCAAAATTCTGTGAATATCCTGCAGTTCCAACTTGAGTTCATGCAGGTAAATTGAATTTCTCTCTCTTTCCTTTATAAATAAACTCTATGTATTGCAGAAGATTTAAAATTATATATTTGGGAAGCAATATTGCACCTATGAAACCTTTACAGAGGCTCCTTATGTTATAAAGTAAGGTAATTCTGCTCCTTGTAGGATTCAGTTTTATGGACATCATTGAACAATGCTACTTTTTCAGTATTACTGATACATTGACCTCTGTCTACAAAAATGAAAAACATGAACAGTATTCATGAATTACTATTTCAAACAATTATTTTCCCACTCCTGGATGATGTTTGAGTCTGGGTTAACACATATAGCTCACACGGTCATCATCGTGATCATCAAAATTTCAGTCCTCACAGAGGGACAAACACATTTTTTTAATGAGGGAATAATGGAGATTTTTGAGAAATATTCATCATGTTTTATAGCTCTAAAGTATGCATTACATATTTGACCATAGAAAGCTTGTCTTGTAAATGTGTTGAAAATTAGGTTCAGTACTATTTTCCCTTATGCAATTGAAAATATCCCTGAATCCGCTAAGCATAATTCTGAAAAAATCTGGGATTGCATTTCATGTGATATAATTTCAGTGAGTAATATTTTTTTAATATTAAAAAAATTAAAGAAGAATTTTAAAGAATTTAAAATGTCTTTTAAAGACATTTAAAGAGAAAAACTGCTCACTTCTAATTGGTCACTTACCTAACTCCACTATGAATGGACACTATTAGTGTCATGATTCTGCGAGTAATGGAGTAAATTCACTAGTTCCAGCTTGGAATTGGATTTCAGATATCAAACCATTGTCAACAAAACTTGGAACATAACTTGGTTGTTCTGAATCAACTGAAGTGTCAGCAAATCATGGAATCCATCTGTAAGGACTCTTTATCCAACCCACCCAAACTTGTAGAAGACAGAGCAAATGATCGTGAGGGACAGGAGGAAGAGCTGCTATCAAGGCAATAATAAAATATTATTACATAGTTAGAAATAAAATAAAAGGGGCCTGAATCTTGGCAGGAGAGTTACATAACTGAACATCTCAGATAAGGCCCCTCCATAGTTCACACAAAGATAAAGAAAGGGAGGGCATATTCAGACTTTCAACATTCTGTTACTATAGTTTAACAATAAAAGTTGTACTGACTTACATTGCTTTGGATGTCTAGATTGAACGGCTGACCAGAGCAATTCCCTCACTCCCCCTGTACTCTTATTCTGATCGGGCCATGGTCTGCTGCTCCAGAATTTGACTAAAATCCTAAAACCACTGAGAAACAGTTTATCCATACAAACAATATGAGCCACTGAAATGTCTACTTCTGAGCCAGAAAACATGAAAGACTTAGTAATATCGCTCAGTAATAGTGTTGAGGAACAGACAGTTCATAATCATATTGCAAATTGCATTTGATATCACTATCTTGGCAATTATATTTGTGATTACATAGAATTGCCTTTGATATATGCTCTAAATTATTAGTTTCAATTATTAATACTAGAGGTTAGCTTGCATCATTAATTTACCATGCATTTATAATTTTAAAGATTATTTTAATGGCAAGAAATGTTAGCGAGTAATTGTCTTGATCCATCTGTACTTTTGGCTTGGCTAAGACTCAACACTGTTAATGGAGATACACTTTCAGAAACACATTCAGATACAAAATCCATTAGAAACAAAGAAATACAGATGCTTGCATCCACAGTCTTCTGAATAGTTGAAATAAATGTCATATTTAAAGATCTTGTTGAATTTTACTCACATAGTTGCAATTCCATAGAAAGAGCTATGTATGATTTACATACACACACAAACATACACACACACAACACACACACACACACACACACATATATATATATACATATATCCACACACATACACACATAGAGAGAGAGAGAGAGAGACATATATATAAGAAAATAAGTAAGTTTGAACACCAGGATAATGTTAAACCAAAAATTGTTTAATACAAGTGCTGAGCTTTTGTCAGCCAACAACTGCCGACATCGTTAGAGCATAAAAGCAAGTCACTGGGAGTTCTCTTTATGTTACCTGTCAGTTCTGCACCTGGCTTTTCGACCTGGTCATTGGTCCACTCAACGTCTCTAATTGTTTTGATTTTAAAGGGCACGTGTTTGCTGCTACACTAGTGGTTTCCAAACTTGCTGTTCCCTTTTCCCCTTTCCTCCCCCCAATCCCTTTCCTCATATGTATCCAGCTATCACCTTGTGCAGAGCACTTTCGCTCACTCCCCCCCTCGCCTCTATCTCGGGACATGTCTGTTCCTCCCCTGTGGGGCTGTCAGCAGGCTGTACATTTAGCGCAGTCCTCTTGTTCCTCTGTCTTGTTGCTCCTGCGCATGTGTGAGTGTCCACGGGTCAGCCTGTCAAGTGGGTCTGGGCATTTGTCCAGGAAGCCTCCGGCGAATGTATCTCCGCGTCTGCTCCTCTGTTCGGGAGCACTGTCCCTTTTTGGGGGTGCACCCGGGTGTGTTGGGGATCTTCTTCCAGCCACTCACTCTCATTGTCCTTCCTCTTTCTCACCACTTGCAATCGTGACAGCTGGATACATATGAGGAAAGGGATTGGGGGGAGAAAGGGGAAAGGGGGAACAGCAACTTTGGAAACCACTAGTGTAGCAGCAAACAGCTTGATGCAGATGAGGAAAGGGATTGGGGGGAGGAAAGGGGAAAAGGGAACAGCAACTTTGGAAACTACTAATGTAGCAGCAAATGCGTGCCCTTTAAAAACAAAACAATTAGAGACATTGAGTGGACCAATGACCAGGTCGAAAAGCCGGGTGCAGAACCAACTGGTACCAGTGACTTGCTTTTATGCTCTGACGATGTTGGCAGTGTTGGCCGACGAAAGCTCAGCACTTGTATTAAACAAACAGAAGGAGCACCCTGGGATCACCCCTCTCACCTGTCATTGCAAACCTCTACATGGAATACTTTGAAACCCAAGCCCTAGAAAAATCTGATCACAAACCCAAACTCTGGCTCAGATACGTAGATGACACCTTCGTAATATGGCCACATGGGAAAGAAAAACTGGACAACTTCCTCACACACCTCAACAGCCTACACCCCAAAATACAGTTCACCATGGAAACAGAAGCTAATAACCAACTTCCCTTCCTGGATGTCTTAGTCTACAAGAAATCCAATGGCTCCCTAGGACATACCATCTACCAGAAGAAAACACACACAAACTGCTATCTGCATGCACTCTCACACCACCACCCAGCACAAATCAATAACTCATCTAATGATGGAAAAATGATTATTGAAGATCTCAATGTTCAGTGAGGAGAGGCTGAACAAGACATGAAACTAGAAAGACTTGAGACACAGGAGCAGTTAATACCACATAGGTCAGAGCGATGTAACAAAGGAATTCTGCCTGACAGGTATTCTGCCAGCAAGGTAAAGGTTTGCAATGTGTGGTATATAAAGAGGTGTTGGCATTACCAAAAGCTGAACAAGAAAGATGGAAGGAGGCCATGGATAAAGAGATAAAATCCATGGGAGACCATGAAGTATTTAAATCAGTGACTTTGCAGGGAACCAAAGCTGTGGGTTGTAAGTGGGTATATAAGAAAAAGGTATTGCCAAATAATGATATACAGTATAAGGCCAGGTTAGTGGCACAAGGTTTTTCACAATTAAAGAATGTGCACTACGATGAAGTATTTGCGCCAACTGTGAAAAGTGAGAGTATAAGATTAGCACTGGCGTTGGCAGTGGAGAAAGGTGAAACCTGTGATCAAGAGATATATCACTCAGCAATAGGGAGTTTGTTATATCTATCAGAGTGGTCCAGACCAGACATAGCTTGCGCAGTAAGCATTTTGAGTCATTTTACTGCTGCACCTACAAAGTTACATTGGATGGGTGTAAAAAGGGTTCTCAGATATTTAAAGGGAACTATAAATTTGGGTCTTCAAATACAGATTACTGAGGAATTGAAATTAAAGTGTTATGTCGATAGTGACTATGCAAATGACATAAACACAAGGAAATCAAATTCTGGGATTATAATATTGTTTGGAGGGACTCTGATTGGATGGAAGTCCAGAAAACAAACAACTGTTGCTATTTCAACAGCGGAAGCAGAGTTTATTGCTTTATCTGAATTGTGTTCTGAAGTAACATGGTTTGTACAGTTGTTGCAAGATTTAAATATTAATGTAAAAGAATCTGTAAAGGTATTTGAAGACAATGCTGCCTGTATAAAAATGGCAACTGGTGACAGGGTGAAGAACAGAAGTAAACATGTAGACATTAAGTATTGTAATGTCAGGGAAGCTATAAAAGGAAAATTGATTAGTTTACATCATTGTTCTTCTGAGGATAATTTGGCAGACATGATCACTAAACCATTGGGTGGTGTTCACTATGGAGAATGTATTAAGTCAATAGGTCTGATGTCTCTTCCTGTCATGAAGGGAGGAGTGTTGGAATATTCATGAGCAGGAAGAGTCATGTGGTAACTCAGTCAGCCAACGTGAAGAAAGTGCTACTGAGTCTGTGCAAAAGGGTATTGAGTTAGGAGCTGGATTTTTCCAGTCTCAGGTTTGTCTCTGTATCTCTCTGTAAGAAGTCTTCATTAAGCTATGTTGCTGTAAAGAAGAATGTATGGTATTGTAAACATTTTGATATGACTATAAAGAAATTTATTTGAATCAGCTAAATGCAGTCAACTGTGAGAGCTTCTGATTTATTTTTTCACCAATAGAGAAATTAAAATTCTCTAACAAAGGCCTAAACACATTTTTTTTTATCAAAGAAAGAATAATCTTTCTCAGAACAATTATTCCTCATTTTCCATCTGAAAATGTTATAATAGCATATTAATTGCCTTCTGCTTACCAGTTTTCTATTCAACCAAACTAGTTTTTCATTTATTGATTTCAAGAAAGTTAGTTTTACAGTAATTACATTTCAACAAAGTTGGCTTTGGATCTTTAAACAAATGAGATCATTGCTACTCTGCCTTTGCATTTATCTTATCAACAGCATCTAAGTGAGTACAGTTCCATTAATCCTTTGAAGGTGTCAATATTTGAAGATGTATAACATTAATTAATTTTTCCTTGGTATTGCTGAGCAAACTGAAAATGCTAAAGATGCAATCTTACAGATATTCACCTGGAAGCAGGTCTCCTTGAACAGAATGATAGTTATTTTACAGCAAAATATAGCTATAGTGTATGTTAAAATTTAAAATATGGCTAACTTCTTATGCTCAGTTGAGAAATGATTGTTGTATTGTATAATATTTGAATGTCACAAATTTGCAGGTTGAGATTAAAATGCAAGGATGCTATTTCTGACCAATGCTTAGATCCACAAAGACACAAGGAGAACAGAGAAAAACAAAGACTCTTAAAACGTTTATTGTACTGAGTGAGGAAGTACTAATAAAGAAAATTATGTATTGCGCAGAACTAGATAGGATAACTAAAAGATTAAAAAATCAGGAAGAAACAGAATTTTATCGAGTATGGAATAAATTTTATAGATGGAGGGGAAAATGGAGGTCACAAATAAAGAGATAAGTTAAGATAGAGACCAGAAATGTATAGTTTATATATAGATATATAATATGTAATTAATGTACAATATAGACTGAGATATCAGTCAAAGAAAATTTACCATGTTCAATGTTTTTAATCCTTTTTTTTCTTTGTACTCAATAAAAACTTATATTAAAAAAAAGAATATCACCTCCTCAAATGGATTATATGAAGTGGTTTGTACTACTCATCTCTTAATATCTACTTTCATAAAACTTGCATACAAAAAGAAACTGAGATCTCTTTATTGCTTCAACTCTCTTCTCAGCTTTAGGTAGATATCTACTCAGGAAACCATTTGTAGAGAAAATTGAGACTTTACTTTTCCAGATTTATGCTATATTTTCTGGATAAAAACCTCATTAGTACCAGAGCAGGTTGTAGTGATGGACAGAGTAAACAGCCATCTCACGGGACATATGACCTGAACTAGATAAGTTAGCAGGATATGAAAGGACAAAACTATGCAATTTGTTCTGATTCCTCTATGTTAGACAAAAAAGGTCATCCCCATCAACAGCATCAAAGCATCAACAGTTTGCCCAGTCAACAAGATGGATTCAGAGAGGTGCCATTTTGTCTTTTTCTTTAGGCAACTAAATGTCTCAGGCCAACTCTAAAAAACAGCACTGTGTTCACTCTGTGTGACATAATTTAGTTGCAAGCATTTTATTTTTTCCAAGAGTAAAGTCTCATTAATCAAATGTTTTAGAAATGCATCTGATCAACTATATTAAACCACTAATCTTCATTAAGCAATAATGAAAAGGCCAGTCCGCATCAAGAATTGCTTGTATAACTACCAAGTTCCATGTCTCAAACAATGCAAATTCCTAGCTTTCCAACTATTTTTTCAACTTAAACAGTAAGTATTCAAGTGGGTGGAGAAGTTGAGAAATGAAGAGATTAATACATTTGTGGATCAAAGTGACCCAGTAATCTACTCTGAATCTGAGTCCAGCACCTAACTGCAGTACAAAAATAGTACTCTACATAATTTGATATATACAATTGCTGGCAGTAATATTCTTCAAAGAGGAAGGTTAATTTAAAGGCAAGTAGAGAATCTGGGCAGCTTCCCTCTCAAACTGCTTTTCTCCCAATATGTTCTAATTTCTTTAGAATTGACCTCATCTCCAATAAGTGATGGTCAGTAGAATTAATGCTATTGATTTTGTGATATGCACATCAAACACAAAGTCTCCCATGCATTAATAATGCCTTTATACATGTGCAGATTCTGTGATAGCACAGGCAAATAATTCATCAAATTCAATATCAGCAAAAATAGAATCAGAGTCAAACAAATAGGACATAGACGGTTGCTCTGACCCAGGCTAAAGTTTTGGCAAAGCTAAAGAGTAGCAGATGTATAATATGTCTATATTTCACAGCTAGAGATAGAGATGTTCTCATAAAGTAACATTTTATTATTTTTTCAGAATGCTTTTGCCTCCTCTCCATTTTATATTGCTGAATGTTGCTATCATAATAACCTAACAATCATTCTAAAGTATAGCTAGTGGCAATTGTCCTAATAATGATATGCCATGTTCCTAACAATTTGAAATGAAAAATATCTGTGTCAGTAACAGCAAACCAAGCTGATATCCATGCTACTCATTTGTATGAGTGGTGCAATTGTGAGAGCTAGTAGCATAGAGCTAGTAGTAGCTTCATGCTACTACCTCTCACAATGGTATATACAGTACACCATCCCTTATGCTTTCAGAAGACAAAGATACAGATGTTATGCCTCTATATACCATGTCTTATATGACTTCTACCTCTTGCTTGGAAGAGAATTTTGTATTTTATAATAGTTAATATCTTGTGCAATATTTTTTAAGTTACATTGACTATTACAAAACATTGCAGGTCTGGTTCCATTATTATTTCCCCTATTTCAAGGGAGATGTTGGAAATCATGTAAAAAACATACATGCGGACACAACATAATATAACAAGTCATTACTAAAAGCCAACACGGGTTTGTCAAAAACAGATCATGCCAGAAAAATCTTACTACATTCTTTGACCAAGTGACAAAATTAGTGGACCAGAGGAATGCTGTGGATATAATTTACTTGGACTTCAGTAAGGCATTTGACAAAGTAGATCACAACCTACTACTTGATAAGATAGAAAAATGCAGGGTAGACAGCATCACCACCAGATGGATCCGTAGCTAGCTGACTGGCCGTATTCAGTATGTGGTCCTCAATGGAACCACATCTACATGGAGGGAAATGTGTAGTGGGGTGCCCCAGGGCTCTGTTCAGGGCCCAGTGCTCTTTAGCATCTTCATCAATGATTTGGATGAGGGGATAGATGGGAAAATAATCAAATTTGCAGATGACACCAAGCTGGCAGGAATAGCCAACACTCCAGAAGAAAGGCTTAGAATACAGGAGGATCTGGACAGACTTGAACACTGGGCGCTATCTAACAAAATGAAATTCAGTGGTGAAAAAAGTAAGGTTCTACATTTAGGCAAAAAAACCCCAAATGTACAGGTATAGTATAGGGGGTACCTTGCTCAATAGTAGTAACTGTGAGAGGGATCTCAGAGTCCTTGTGGACAATCATTTAAATACAAGCCAGCAGTGTGCTGCAGCTGCCAAAAAAGCCAACACAGTGCTAGGCTGCATTAACAGAGGGATAGAATCAAGACCACATGAAGTATTAATACCACTCTACAATGCCTTGGTAAGGCCACACTTGGAATATTGCATCCAGTTTTGGTCACCATAATGTAAAAAAGATGTTGAGACTCTAGAAAGAGTACAGAGAACAGCAGCAAAGATGATTAGGGGACTGGAGGTTAAAACATATAAAGAACGGTTGCTGGAATTGGGTATGTCTAGTTTAACAAAGAGAAGGATGAGGGGGCACATGATATCAGTGTTCCAATATCTCAGGGGCTGCCACAAAGAAGAGGGAGTCATGTTATTTTCCAAAGCGCCTGAAGGCAGGACAAGAAGCAACGGATGGAAACTAACCAAAGAGAGAAGCAACCGAGAACTAAGGAGAAACTTCCTGACAGTTAGAACAATTAACCAGTGGAACAACCTGCCTCCAGAAGCGGTGAATGCGCCAACTATCATGTTGTGAGCCGCCCTGAGTTCTCCGGAATAGGGCGGCATCGAAATTAAATAAATAAATAAACACTGGAAGTTTTTAAGAAGAAACTGGACAGCCATTTGTCCGAAATGGTATAGGGTTTCCTGCTGAGCAGGGGGTTGGACTAGATGACCTCCAAGGTCCCTTCCAACTTTATCATCATCATCATTATTATTTTTAACAACAACAATAATAAAAGTTGGAAGGGACCTTGGAGGTCCTCTAGTCCAGCCCCCTGCTCAGGCAGGAAACCCTATACCACTTCAGAGAAATGGTTCAGTTTCTTTTTGAAAACTTCCAGTGTTGGAGCATTCACAACTTCTGGAGGCAGGTTGTTCCTCTGATTAATTGTTCTAACTGTCAGGAAATTCCTCCTGTTGTAGGATGCTTCTCTCTTTAATTAATTTCCATCCATTGCTTCTTGCCCTGCCTTCAGGCGCTTTGGAGAATAGTTTGACTTCCTCTTCTTTGTGGCAGCTCCTGAGATATTGGAACACGGCTATTATGTCACTGGGTGGGCGTGACCGTAGTGGGGGTGGCTGACTGGGTGGGCGTGGCCATGGTGGGCATGGCCACCTTGATGATGCTCATGGAGAGGGACACCTGTGGGTGCTGGCAGGGTTGGGGGAGATCCAGGCGGTCTCTTGTGGCTGGTTTAGTGGGCCAGAGGGTCGTCCTGCAGGGTGAGGCGAGGCAAGGCAGGGCGGGGGTGCCAGTTGCCACAGGCAAGGCAAGGCAAGGCAAGGAAGGGGCCAGGGCAGCTGCACTCAGAGGCCAGTGAGCACATGATGACCGATGATGTCCATCAGCAGGCACAGCCTGTTGGCTATCCTGCATCATGGCGAACTGGCCACAAAGCCCCATCGGCACAGGCAGAGACGGCCCCAGGATGGCTGGAAGGAAGCCGTTGACCGGCCTGAGCCCCATCTGCTCGACGGCTCTGATGGGAGCAGTAGCTTTTGCTGCTCTGACTGGCCAACCATGCAGGGAAGCAGGACGAGGTAGAGGGGCAGTTGGGGGTCTAGAGCCACCTCGACTGCTTGCTGGCAGCCCGAGGAAGTGGATCTCGTGCATAGGATTTATTTATTAATCAAATTTATATACCACCCATCTCTCTATTGAAGTGTCTCTGGGCAGTTTACAAATAACAACTATAAAATCCATATAAAAGAGAAAAAAAATTAAAAAAATTTAAAAATACATTAAAAAGTAAAGTTAAAAAATATGGCACAGCACACTCAAGCCATTGATCAGATTACCACTCTCGGATCTCCAATTGACAGAGCCTGGTCTTAATGCTCTTCCAGAAAGCCAGAAGGATGGGGGCCAACCTCACCTAAGGAGGTAACAAACTCTATAAGGTGATGGCAACAGCAGAGAAGGGTCTCTTCTTAAACCCCCAGAGTTAATTTTTTTTAGCTGAACAGGTCCATAACATGCTTTTCCTGTCTGATTGGGTACATAGATATTGATATAATAGAGTTAAGCTGGTTTCTCAGACAACCTAGTGCCGTGCTATGAAGAGCTTTAAAGGTATCAACATCTTGAATTAGAGCCAGAAGCAAACCAGTACTCAAAGCAGCTGATGGATTTTTCTCCAATTGTTCTTTATCCCATTGCACAGATTTCTTCAAGGTTTTTACAAGTGTCTTTTGTAGATCCAATAAGAAAATATTTTCCAGGTTATTCTCTTGATTTATCATTTGTATTTCCCTTTTAATTTGTAAAATTTCAGCCAGTATCTTTTGTATATTATATGATTTCATTAAACTGGACCAATTGGACACAGATCTACTATCTCTGCATAACAGACCAGGCTGCTATGAAATTTAAAGGAGCATGAATCAGTCAAAAAAAAGACTCCAAATTAATAGACCAAACCAGAGTTCCTGAGAAGAATGCTATTATAAAATAGCAGAATATATGAAGCTACCTTATATAACTTTGAGAGACATTTTTCTATTCCAAGATTATTCTCACTAACCAAACCTCAGGCAGATTTCTTTCCATTCTTGAATCTTTAAGGTCATGAGGAAACAAGTGCTGGAAATGAAATACTAGAACACATTATTTATTTTTTAATTTATATCCTGCCACATTCAGTTTGACATAAATAACAATCGCCTACTTATCAGGAATGAGAGAGGTCATGTACATATGCACACATTCATTCATATATCTGTACACACTTCCTTCTCTCACAGTTTGCATTAAACACATGCTTCCTACACATCAGAACTATAATAAAGTACATGGTTGGACTTTTAAAAGAAGTGAGTTTTCTTTCTCAGGGCCAGTAGAGAAATACAACATGCTGCTTATAAGGTAGAAGAAGAGAATGTTCAGTTCCTGTCTGGCTACTGTGATAAGAAAGGGTCATCCCTTTTGAATCACTCAACTTGGAAATGCAGCAAGATGAGGATTTATGCCTATAAGCCTTTTCCTTTGCTACTGATTTCTGGCTCTGTCCTGTGAAAGCAAATCTATTAGCAGGTTCCAGATAGTTGGATAAATTCATGTAGGATTTAAAACTTCTATTAGCCCTTTCCAGGAGTTATCATGAATGTATGAGAACTTGAAAAGAGACAGAAATGAATTGTTCATGTTGTCTCCCTTCCTTTTTCTCTCCAAATTTTATGCTCTTAGAAAAGGTTCTGAAGAAAAAATATTCTCAGATTTGCTGGCTTTAACATAGTCATTGAAAAACATGGACAAGTATACCTCCCGCCTACCAGCCATTTGGAAACCCGCCCTTATTGACAGGCGAATCCCTAACACAAAGAATGACACCAGAACCACACAGGATGCCACCACCACACATCCACGCAAAAAGCAAACCCAAACCCACACCGATGATGAGGCACGACCACAGACCAGGAGCCAGACCACAGCTGCATCATTGGCCACTTTGAACCTCTCCAGCACAACAAAGCCCCTACCCAAACAGAACACTCCCCCAGCCAATCAGAGCACAGCCAACCCCCCATCCAATCAGAGCACAGCCAAGCCCCTAACCAATCAGAACACACCTCCACCCAATCAGAACACAGCCGAGCTCCCAGCCAATCAGTTCAAACCCCCACTGGCAGTTAAAAGGAAGAAACAGCTAAAATCTCACATTGCTCCTAGAAGCAGAAGCCGAAAGCACTAGCCTGAAGATGACGAATGAGACTTCATCGAAACGTCGCCAAGACACTTCAAATTCTACGTGGGAGAAAACCCAAAGAACCAAAGACCTACATACATATATATATATATCTCTTTTCAATATCTAGTCTACCCGTGTACTGTTTATTAATATTCATTAAGGATTTTCATATAATAAAAAATGAATCAAAAGGAAAAAAAGAAAAGACAAACCAAAATAAAGCAGTGCATAAAAAGCTAGGTAATATACAAAGGACTTCTGATCTTCTTTTCAACAGATAATTCTATTTTTATTGCACCTCCTTCCTCTTAACTATTCTACAAATCCCTTAACACCCTTATTTAGTCCACATCTTTCTTAATCTTCAAATCCATAAATCTATCAATTAATTTTTGCTTCTTTCAGTAAAAAGGTCTATATAAGGTTTCCAGTCTTTTTGTTGTTTGCTTTCTGATCAAACAAATCGGTTTTGCCATTTTGGCAAATTCTGATCTTTTCACAGTACATTTCTCTGCCAGGTTGTTCTTACTTGCTATGGCTCCTCGTGTGAGTGCTTGGGGAAGGTTAACCCATTAGAATGAATCCATATATTTGTTTGATTAGTATACTACCTTTACTCGAGGACCCAAAACCTTTTTTCCACTCCCACACATCCAGCAACACCATGGCATAAATTGGATTTAGAAAATATTGATTGGCCCATAGAAATGAGTGACCTTACATGGTTGAGCATGGATTTGAAGTTAGGCTCTGTCTCCTATCGTAATTAATTAATATAAACATTATACACATAAAAGAATGCAGGGATGATCTTGGAAGAGTAGTTAAAATATAAAGATGGTCTTTATATTAAGTGTGGTTAAAATGACAATTCAGTTATAGAAAAGTAGAAGAATGCAAAGGAATTTAAAATAATCCCATGTTGATTCTGTTTGGTATAAAAAGGGGTATATTTCAAACCTGGCCTTCTGCAAAGGTTTGATAATATAACACTGGTTTTCAATGTAAAAAGGAATGAAAGATATAGACAATGACTGAAGATGTGAACTTACAGGCAGATGGATTTGAAATATACTGTATGTTAGAAACAGCTGCATTGAATAGATATTGTTACACTGCATTTGAAAGAAGGATAACTCCTCATAACTCTTAATGTCAGCAGGATTTAAGGGCTTATACTGTATATCTGTTATGTAGTAACACCACGGCAATCTAATTATACTTTAGACTTTTTTGCAATTGCCAGTTAATTCTTTCCAACTCAGGCAAATTTTAAATAAATTGCAAAATTGCTAATTAATCTGGTTTTACTTCTATGTCATTAAACCAATGGAAGTCTTTAGAGAAGCAAATGGGAGTAATAAAAAGAATCCCATTGTAATTGAACCCAGATTAATGTCCACTTAAAGTAATTATTAACATGGTTTAATAACTAGCAATTGTGATCTCTCCAAATAAGCACACATTACTGCAACAAATGTTCTGCTCTGTGCCTAATTAACTATTTGTTATCTAGGATTTGTGTAAACTCTTAACATAAAACATGTAGAATTCTTATTTATACAGTAATCTCTAGATATTGCTATATAATGGTTATTGAGCCCAAATTAAAGTTTTGCACACACTTGCAACCAATATAAGAGAATTCCCAAGACTCTGAGACAACTAAATAGATGGATTATGAATCCTCCTTTCTAGATGCTAACCACTATATTGTAGTATGTTACTATAGTACATGGGGAATAATCCCAGCTAACATATTAGCTGTTTGTACAAATGTTACACAGCTAATCAAGAAGGAGAGATCAAATTTATTCAAAAATACACAATAGGAAGTAGAACTCCATGGCACAGATGCCTCAGATGGTAAGCACTAGGAAAAACAAGACTGGGTTTGTTCAACTGAATTGTTGATGCTATAAGATTCAGCTGAGAAAATAGTAGGACAATAGTGGCAACAGTCATCATCATAATAATTATAGATTCATAATATCTGCCTTAAAAAAATAACTATGCAATTTAAAGATGCTTTTCCTCTTCCCTTCATCTTCCCAAACTATTTAATGTTTTATATCTCTATTGATGCTCCACTATCTTGCTGTGATGCCTAAACCCCAAAACTGGTTTACCAGGAACTGTGATTAGTGAAATCATCTCTATTAATGAAATCATCTCTATGAGTGAAATCATCTTTGTCAAATTGAGGAGTTTCTGATCATATCTGATTCAATGGCCCAGATCCATTTCAATGAAGTCCAAATCATCTGAGTTTTTTATTCTTCAAAGGACTCATCCTTTTACACTCTTATAATGTCAATGAAGATTTTTCATCTTGAACAGAATGGTAAACAATTTTTCCCCACCAGAAAATAGAACAAACATATTCCTGGATAATTTAGTGATAACATTTTATACTGCTTGAGAAACTGGAGAATATCAACAAGAGCAGCTTTGTGTCTTCCAATCCCTCTCTAAGGAAAGACACACTGCATAGCAATAGTGCTTAGACTTAGAGAATGCTGTAAAGCACTATGGAGATTATATAAGTAGTTTATACTGTCAAGACATTGCCCCCAACAATCTGGTTCCTCATTTTACTGACTTTAGAAGAATGGAAGGCTGAGTCAAGATTAAGTCAGTCAGGAATATTACATTCTAACCACAGCACCACCATGGCTAAATAGCTGGGGTTTTTTTAATTTAAAGTCAACTAAAATACTTGATAAAATAATTTTACTTTATAACAATAAAGAATCTGTTAAAGAAGTTTGATTAGTATAATGCAGTACCAAAATCTATAATTTTTGAGAAGTATTCTTACCCAGGGGAAAAAGGCCTTTGTTTTTTTTTAAGATGCTTGAGAATTTCTTCCAAATTTCCCTTTATGGTGTTTTTGAGCTCATTTTCAATTCCTGAAAGCCCTTAGACCACAATATAACTAAATGTGAGAACACTACCCAACATCCGTGAGAATTTTACCAACATTCTCCTTCACCAACTGAATGCAGTTTGTTGAAAATATGCAGAAGAATTTTGCCTGTATCATAATCTCAGGTCAATCTTGTTATTTGTTTCTGGCTTTTTCTTAAAAAGAACTCCAATTTTCCTCCTTGAATCCAGTGAGCTTAGTAAAATAATTAAAGTACTACTGTCGCTTGCAAATAAGCTGCTGATTTTTTTACCAAAGATAACAGAATTTTCATGGTTTTCTCTCTTTGAGCTTTAAGCACAAAAAGGTTCTTTTAAATTTTCAGGGTAGGTCTTGGACCTGGCTAAAAATCTGTTGTGAGGAAGATTATCAGACTCACAGGAAGCAGCATTGTACCTTCATAACTATTGTGAACATTTCCAGCAGAGCTTCTTTTTTAAATATAAATGATAGGATGCTGGAATGAGGGGTGTGAACCATTCACATCCAATTTCTGAATCATTAAAGGAGCCTTCCAGCAAAAACTGGTTGTATTGTACTTTTACTGCCATGAAATAAAATGTTAACTGGAAAATGTTTTATCCATGAATGTGCACTATAGAGAAGCAACATCAGAGCACAACCCGTAATTTCTCTTCACTCAAGTGGCATGCGTGGGTGAATATCCATATTGTTCTGAGAAATGCAAGAAGTTTTCTTGTAGCAGTGACATACTTGTTCCATAATCCAGGAACCAAAACATGTGCAATGTGAATGAGCAAAGATCAGAACAGCATTGTTATGTTACTAACTCCATAACACATAATAACCTTTTCAGGTAACTGGCACCATAGCATAATTTGGGAAGGAGTGCCAGTACAATTTTTAAGAAGTTAAAAATTGTTAAAAACTGGCCAAAATGCAAGGTTTTGGTCTTTTAAAAGTATAGTTTTGAGGAATCCCACAGGTGGTTTCTAGGAATATCACAGATAACAGGGCACTACCAGTTCCTACCATGGTTCAGTTTCATGTTATGGGTGCATTTAAGGCTGGTCTGATAATCCATATTACTGTAATTGACATGATGGGCTTAAAATGAAATGGAACAATAATGGTGAAAGATTGAGTAAACTGGTTCAGGTTTGGTTTTGCCTCAGCTGCTGTATAATAATGAAAAGCTACAGATAATACTGAAATAACTGAAATCTAGAAATAGAATCCATATTAGTGTCCATGATGCACTAAATTTCTACTAATATTGAAGAATAGGCTCCTAACCGCAATTCTGAATTCAGTTGCAATGCAGATAAGCTTCTATAACACTGGACAAAATGGGGCCAGATGGTATAGACCCTAGGATGATGATGATGATGATGATGATGATGATGATGATGATGATGATGACATTAATTAAATAGATTATGTCTCTAGGAGCAGAAAATGACATACATCTCTGTTTCTCAATCTTGGCTACTGTAAAAGCCAGCTTTTCTGGCTGGAGAATTCTGGGAGTTAAAGTCCACTCCTCTTAAAGTGGCCATGGCTGAGATACACTTCTAATTCTTTGCCTCAACAGCATCAACCCTGTGGAGGAAATGTGGCTGAGAGAGAATGCTTGGCTCCAAGGCATTCAGTGATTTTCTATGCCTGAGAGTGGATTTGAGTCTGAGTCTCTCTAGTTCTAATTCAGTATATTATCCATTATTGCATTATCCCCTGGATATTTATTGTAATCTCTGTTTCTGGCTGGTTTTTATTAGTATAAAAATGATTTTCTTGCGATTTCTTTTTATTTCCTCTATAAAATATTGTTGAACAAATTGATATGAAGTTTCATTATGCTATTTAAATTTAAGCATAGTGGAAATGGAAAGAAAAAGAAATCGAGTAGGTTCTTCTGAAGAGACGGCTTTTAATCCAGAAGAAACTGATTCTTCCAACTGCCACATAAATTGATAAATCACTTTAGCAGAAGGAATGAGTTAACATTTAAATAGTAAAATAAATAACAAAGTAATTTTTAAAAGACTAAGCCATTTCAAAATGTTTTGAACTATTTATTCAAACATAGTTTATGTATGAAAAAAAAGCATGAAACCCATGGCTAATTTATGGCCATTATGAAAATCATGATCCTGACCCAGTTTTTTGCAAGTGTGACCCATAGGGAGACTACACATTGGCTTTTGTTTCCAGCAGCAGTTATGTGATCTGGAATTGAGGGATGTTGCCATCTGTTCTTTGTCATGGACAGATCACTACCCTGGAATTACTCTGCAGGAACTACTCTGCAGGACTTGACCTGTCCCAGGCATCTAAAGGGCATCTAAAGGGTTTCTAAAGCTGTTGGGTTTCTTGGGCTATTTCCTGACATACTGATACACAGTTTGACTGAAACCTTGGTCACCACTTGGAATGAAATGGTGGCAACTACCTTAGATTGAATCACGGCTATACAGACACTTTCTGGGTTCAAATTCCAGTATGCTCTGGACTTTAGAAGCTGAAGCAACAGACAAGACACCCAGAATGCCCCTGGCAGAAAACTAGGTTGAGCAGTTTTATAAATCTAGCTTAAAAAAAGAAATAAAATCTATTTAACAAAAATTAAGAAGCTTTCCTCAGTTTGTAGCAAACAAATCTCTGAACAAAAACATTCACAGCAAATGTTCCCCTCCTTGCATTTTTTTTTTCTCTGAGCTGTGCCCTCTTCAAACACTGGGTCTGGGCCCTAGGTGAATTCATTTTCGGAGGATTTATTTATGTAGGTACATAAATGCCTTCAGGTATGATGTGTTTTTAACTTTGGTGGCCTTTTGTTGCGTTTAACAAGAGGTAAGAGGCACATGGTTTGTGGATAGTCACAAAAATCTAACAAATAAATATAAAGAAGCTTAAAACATCATTAAAATGCAATTATTGGAGGTGTATCCACAAATAATTATAGAACTGTGTTAGACTGCAGTTGGAGATCTTTATATTTTCATTAACACTGAGCAAACTATTCAACAAAATAATTTTAAAAGTATATGAAGAAAAGGAAAAAAAGTAAAAAAAAATCTTCCTTGATGTACAAAATCAAATTTTTAGATTCAAATGTGTTTAGAAATGTTTTAACTCATTTAGCATTGTATTCATATTAGGGACTATAGTGGATTTAAGGGCATATAAACCAGCTGATGACTTCTACAATTAAGTCACTGTCCTCTTCCAACAAGATTGAGAGGTGACACTCAGGGAGAAGGAAATAAACATGTGTTTGTCTTCAGCCAGTCTTGGCTGGGGACCCTTAAAGAACTTGCAATTTTAGCAGGATGCTTCTTGATTACACTGAGATTCAGATCCTTCTTCTTCTTGACTTCCTTTTTTTTAACAGCTTCAGGTGTTGAGGAAGATAGAAAGTTCTGACTTTTGCTGTTATGGTGGCCTCAACCATTGTTAATTGATGTTGTTGTAGTGTGTCTTTGATATTGTCTCTCCATCTTCTTCTAGGTCTGCAAATCAATTCTTATATACGTCAAGACGAGGTGCAATCTAATATCAGCAATATCAAAGACGACTTTATCCTCAGCCTCTCAATTCAATTGGAAACTGATTTTATACTTCAGGCCTCATTATCAAACATGATGTTTGTATTTTCTTGCTACTTCTTTATAAGGAAGAGCTTTGAAGAACTCTCATCTTCAAAGACAACTTTGCACATTCCTTTATATTATTTTGGATGGTTATAATAAAACTATTGACCAACTGTGGATAAAGGATTTATTATCTTTAAATAATAAAGAGATAAGGAGAGCCTTATTGGTAAGAATGTGATAATGTAATCTATAAAGCAGCTAAACTAGTACCAAAGATGAATGCATAAAATATTGTAATAAG
Source organism: Bothrops alternatus (assembly GCA_034064705.1). NCBI lineage: Eukaryota > Metazoa > Chordata > Lepidosauria > Squamata > Viperidae > Bothrops > Bothrops alternatus. The sequence goes on from JARGCV010000589.1 coordinate 19,905,456, forward strand.
TGCAAACAATTTTGATTAGGAAAAAGTCATGATCTGTATACAACATGATATAAAAATACGTGGTTTTAACATACTAGAGAATTAATGTTCATAGTCTCAATGTTGCAAAATATAAAGCATTCCTTTAGTGTAATATTTTAAGGCTATAGAAAGCATATAGAAGCGTACATTGCAGAGCATATTGATATGAAGCACCCTTCCTTGAAGTTCTGAACATACCACATCCTCTGAAAGATGTAGCATAGCTGCTTTAAAACCTTCCCAATTTATCTCATTTATATTGCTTTCATCAACAGTATAGAAGTTGGTGAGGGACATACGGTTGCACACTATTTAGAAAACCTTTCAACCAGCCGTGCCAGAAGACATTGCTGCTTTTTCATGGAGAATTTTTTCTGCACTAACATATTTTGAAACATGTTTCATCAAATGCATGATGAGTTTTGGCTTCTTACTGCATGTACAGTTTGGCATAGTGGACCAGGTATCAGGAATCTGTGAATTCCAGTCTTCTGTCAAACATGAAAGCCAGCTGCATGATCTTAGGTCAGTCCCTCACTCTCACCTCACTCTGACTCAGAGTGTTGTTGTGGAGAAAATATGTACACCACCTAGAGTTTTACAAAATAAAGGTATAATATAACTATAGCAACAAAAAAGACAATGTACCCAATAACTGGAAATTTTCACTTATAGTCCACAGTTGAGCCTGATAAACAAATCTGGACAATTGTTGTTTGTTCAATTCACCTTGATTAAGAAACAAGAGCTTAGTTAACATGATATATGAAATCAATCTTTATCATCTGTCAACCATTACCCACATAGTCTGGCTTTCATAAAGGTAGTCTTTGACTTAGGACCACATTGGGTACAGGAACTTCTGACACTAAGCATTGCAGTCATTAAGTGAGTAACATCCAGTTCAACAATCATTTTTGCTGTGATTGTTAAGTGAAACTAACTTCCCCCATTGACTTTGCTTGTCAGGAGACAGCTGGGAAGGTCCCACGTGGGAATCACATCATCCTGGCATGCTGCAACTATTGTAAATACATGTTAGTTGCAAGCATCTGAATTTTGCTCATGTTACTGTGGGGATGCTACAATAACTATAAGTGCAAGAACCATTCATAAGTCACTTTTTTCAGTGCTTTTGTAACTTCAAACAGTCGTTAAATAAATAGTTGTAAGTTGAGGACTACTTATAAGGGATTGTAGTCGTTCAGGATAATACTATATGCTAGTAGCCACAATGACAATCCCCTGAGAGAAAGTTGAACTAATACTCAAAAAAATGAGTTTATTGAATGTCCTTTTGAAAAAGGCAACTTAAATACACATTAATCACAATGAAATAGTGTTATTTTATTACCATGTATGATTTTACCCATTTGAGAAAGAGTTTCATAACATTCTGACAGTTTAGAACAGACATGTCAAACACAAGGCCCAGGGCCCGGATGCGGCCCGTGAAGTGGTTTCATGTGGCCCGCGAAGCCATCCTGGAAACAGTGAGGGAACGGCCCCCGCTGCCTTGGCCCTGGCCCAGGCCAGCCAGGAGCCAATGTACAATTTTCTGGTGGCCATCTATGCTGAAACGCATTCAGTCCTAGCTCCACAAGGCCATCTGGAAACAGCGAGGAACCAGCCCCTGCCACGTCGGCCCCGCCCCCTGGGTGCATGCTGGGGAGATGTCACCCTTTGTGAGGAATGAAGAAATGCACCATCGCCTCGAAGTGGCCAGCAAGTGGCCCTCGCCTACTTCTGCCAGAGACCCTCAGATCTGTCTCATTCGTGACCTGGCCCCCACAAGCACCTTTGACATGAATGATGTAGAGCTGTCCACCCCCACCCAGTTGGCCATACCCACTCAATCCACGCCCACCCAGTAGGCTGCACCCACCCTGGCCACACTTACCCGGCCCCCTTAGGGCAACCACAATGCTGATGTGGCCCTCAATAAAATTGAGTTTGGCACCCCTGGTTTAGAAAGTCTGCTTTCAAAGATAATCCTTGAGTTCAGATCCAGTATGACCAATAATAATTATTTTGTGTTATAATGAAGTGTTGAGTGTTGTACTGTAAAGAAAATAGCAGTGGGAGGCCTGTGGAACCATTTACCTTCAAAAAAGTGGATTTTATGGAGATAAATCTCTATTTTCAATCCCAAAGGAAAAAAATAGTAGAAAAAGAAAAAATATATAATGCTTCAGCAGCATGAGGGAGGACACCTTATCTCATTTTCTTACTTCTTATCTTTTATTTGTGTGCTGTGGTGGCGCAGTGGTTAAAATACAGTACTGCAGGCTACTTTTGCTGACTGCCAGCAGTTCCAGTTTCACCAACTCAAGATTGACTCAGCCTTCCATCCTCCCAAGGTCGCTAAAATGAGGACCCAGATTGTTGGAGGCAATATTCTGACTCTGTAAACCACTTAGAGAGGGCTGTAAAGCACTGTGAAGCAGAATATAAGTCTAAGTGTGATTGCTATTGTGATTTCTGAAGTTAGGATTTCTAGACCTCTCTACCTAGGCAAAAGATCCTAGCCTAGCTGCTACATTCTTTCCACAATAAATATTCTCAGATTTTGTCATAGGTACATCTGCTAAAAAGGCTTTTCAATTTATAATTTTAGAAGCTGCTTATACCGATACTTCCTGCAACTTCTACTGCCCATATTCTCATGTAATATTTGGTGCAACTTTGTTTTGAAACAGCATTTTTCATTGATTTTTCTGTAGTGTTTAGTGTGGAGTGTGATTTAGTATTATTAGTTTTACCCTGCATTTTTTTCTATTGTATTTCTTTACTCTGCTTGTTGTTAGTGGCCTTCAGTGGTCAACTGAACTGCACTCTAGTTTGCCAGGTTTCAAGCAGCCTTAGAAGAAGCTGCAATGTGACAAGCAGCTCTAAAGACACATGGTTCTAAGGCTGCTTGGTACTTCACAAGGTAGGGCACACAGTGGCCTAAATGACAGAGGTGGGATGGAGATAGGAAAATGGAAACAGCTGAAGAGAAGGTAGTCCCCTACTTTACTGAGGTTCAGGGCTGGAAAGGACCAAACCTGGAATGGATTGGATTTGGGTGACTTTTCCTCTAACAGCTAGTGGAATTTGATTAACAATGGCAATCAAGAGTGCCAAATTGCCCTCGCTAAGTGATGCAGTCACGTGATCTTGTTCTTTATTACTGTATCACTTAGCAAAATAAATTCCTATCCCATTTGTGGTAGTAAGTTGAGAACTACACATATAAAAATTTTCAATGCACTTTGAAATCTTATGTGAAGAACTGTGGCTGCGCATGAGGCTTATGAAAGGCAATTTGTATTCATCCCCCACAAGCACTTTCTGCTATAGAGACAAAATAATTCTCTTCATCAAGGTGAAGAGGCAATATGATGTACCTTAATGAGGTGCTTTCTGTCATTTTGCCTGCATTTGCAGGAACCTGAAGAGGCTTTCTGTATATGCTGACTGGAAGCAGGGGAAGATGTTTCTGCATATGCTTAGGAAATGCAGAAAAGCTTTTTCCAAATTCAGTCCATGGCAACTGCAATGAAGCAACCTTAAGAAGTGAGGAACTGCTTAATTTGGGAAAGAAGATTTAAGGATCTATCTATCTGTCTGTTTATCTACACACACACACACACACACACACACACACACACACACACACACATGGATACCTCTTTAAGTTCTGCCCAATGCTAACTGGAAGCTGTGGAGTAGCTCCTTGTAATTAACACCAGAATATTAACCGGACTTTAACTTGTATCACTTTTCAGAGCATATGGCATTGGACCCATTATATAATTTATATTTAATTAGCATCCAAAGACTTGATTAGACAAACTAATCCCTTCCTATTTGCTTAACCAAATTAGACAACTATTTTCTTCTTATGCCTTACCTCAGCCCCCAATACCAGCTAAATATTGAACTATGTAGTAAACAATAATATGTAAACTTCCCTTATTGATGCCTAAATCATGTATCTATTTCCTGACTTATTTTCCCCAAAGCAATCTAACCAATGGGGGGAGGGGCAGGGTGATTGAGGCTGAAGTGCTATGAAGTTAAAACTTGCTCCCCAAAATCATCCCTGCCACACCTCTCCTGCTGCTCTTCATCCCCAGTGCAACTGACCAGGAAGAGAACTATGTTATATAAGTATCCAGAATGAGTTAATAAAGCTTTATTAATTGTTTTTACTCTAGTTTCTTTCATCCTTTCCCTGTCCAATACCCAAACCTGAAGTTTCTACAGCTGGAAACAATGGGAAAATGCCTTGTTGGTACACAGACTTATTTTTTCTAGGACTTCTTGTGTTGCAAGCTAAAGCTTAATTTCCTTATAAGCCCCCACATACCATTCTCTTCTATCTCCGTTAGACTTCATTGGTAAATGCAACAGCTGTGCTGGTTCCATTTTTTCCTTTCTCTGTTGCTCCCACCTGAATATGAAACAATAATAATAACTGCTAGTATTGAAAGATATTCTGCAAACCTGCACCATTGCAAGGAAACAGAACCTACTCTTCTCCCAGGTTACTACATTTCAAATAGCAGAGAAACCACAGAACGGCATTCTGAGGAAATTAAAATAAGAGTGGATTTTAGAGATAAAAAAGTTCTTACATTCTCTAAGGATGTGATTCCATTTCCTGTATTATTAATAAAGTAATTTACTAAATATTTAAGCAAGAACCTATTAACACTGAAGGATAGAATGCAATTCAATTTCACTTTAGGGATGATGGACCAGTTCTGACTATACCGTATTGATCTTACTTTCAGCATTATGTTTACAGGTTGTGTCTGACTAGTGTTAAAGCTGAAGGTTTGGAAAATCTTGAAGGGGCTCTCTGAGTTATTATTCAGTTAATAATTAATGTGTGCAACTGTCATGGAAAAAAAATAAAAGCTCACCTTGAAGACAGGGATAAACTCACTAACAAATACTTGAAAGTTCAGTTCAGCTGTTTATATCTGGTGGTAAATATATGCAAGTATTCTTGCCTTCTGCAGGAGTATGAGGTTTCTAGCCTAGCCATTATTTCCCTATGGTAAAAGGTTCTGTACATCATTTATTGCTAAGCAGACAAGTGGTAAAGATCCTTTGGTCTTCCATGCAATCATCCACTCATTGTATTTCCATTGTGTTAAAATACAGTACAATGAAGAGCACCATTGTAGGTTCAGGTGTGCATTTTGCTCTTGTAACTATTAGTCACTCTGTTGTGATTCTAAATGTTACTGTGCACAGAGAAAGGTTTGTGTACATAATCCATAAGGCCATAACTATTGTATTCTTTTGAAAACTTTTGAGTTTTATATTTATTAAAGGAAAGGCTAAAATTGAATTTCTCCAGGTGGTTAATGACATGAAGATCTATTATGTTAAGATATATTGCAAAATTATATGTTCTGCAGTTCTTCCCTGGATAGAATAGATAATACTGAGGAGAAAAACCACGGCTAATAAGAGGTAGATAGGGTATGAATAGTGAACATAAGAACATAAGAACATAAGAACATAAGAAGAGCCATGCTGAATCAGGCCAAACCCCATCGAGTCCAGCATTCTGTGTCACACAGTGGCCCACCAATTGTACATGGGGATCTTGAGCAGAAAGAGAAGGCAAAACCCTCCCTTTCCCTTGACCCCCAACAAATGGTACTCAAGGGAATCCTGCCTGCCTCAACCAACATAGAGACGGCACATGGACATCCGTTTTAATAACCACCGATACACTATCCATGAATCTATCTAACCCTGCCTTGAAGCTGTCAAGGCTGACAGCTGTCACGACCCCTTCTGGAAGTGAATTCCATAAATCAACGACCCTCTGGGTGAAGAAATATTTTCCTTTATTTGTCCTCACTTTCTTAGCTATGAGCTTTAGGGAGTGCCCCCTTGTCCTGGTATTGTGTGATAGAGAAAAGAATTTTTCTCTATCCACCTTTTCTATCCCATGCATGATTTTATACACTTCGATCAAGTCACCCCTTAAATGCCGTCTTTCAAGGCTGAAGAGACCAAGGCGTTGCAATCTGGTTTCATAAGGGAGGCGCTCCATTTCCTTGATCATTCTTGTTGCCCTTTTTTGCACCTTTTCCAGTTCCATTATATCCTTCTTGAGGTGCGGTGACCAGAACTGTACACAGTACTCCAAGTGTGGTCTCACCATCGATTTGTACAGAGGCAATACAACACTTGCTGACTTATTTTCGATTCCCTTCCTAATCATGCCAAGCATGGAATTTGCTTTTTTTACTGCTGCTGTGCATTGGGTTGACATCTTCATCGAGCTGTCCACCAAAACCCCAAGATCCCTTTCTTGGGTTGTCTCAGAAAGTTTGGTCCCCATCAGTTGGTAAGTATAATTGGGGTTCTTTGCCCCGATGTGCATAACTTTGCACTTGTTTAGGTTAAAATGCATTTGCCACTTTGTTGCCCACTCACACAATTTCGAGAGATCCTTCTGGAACTCTCGACAATCAGTTTCACTTTTCACAACCCAGAACAATTTAGTGTCATCAGCAAACTTGGCTACCTCACTATTAAGTTCTACATCCAGATCATTGATGAATAAATTAAAAAGTAAAGGTCCCAAAACTGAACCTTGGGGTACACCACTTCTCACTTCTTTCCATCCAGAGAATTGTCCATTTATCGCCACCCTTTGCTTCCTACAATTTGATTATTCATTGTCTCGTTCCCATTTCTTCATTGTCCAAAAAAAAGCTTATTTAAGCTCAGATCAAATTTGTTCCATAAGATGTCCAGTTTTAACATATTTGCCATTGCTTTCCATTCTAAGTCTTTTTAAGAAAGAAAGAAAATTGTTCTCAAATCAGATTAATTGGGTATAGCTTAAATTATTTGGATGTACCAGAAAAAGTGTTTTTCTCTATGAACATACATTTTCCTTGTTGGCATAGCTATTTAAAATGCCCTGGAGTATGATAGAAAACAGTCAATTAGAAAATAAAATGCTCATTAAAATACAGAAGTAACTCCAAAAGTCATGAAGGCTGCTGGAAAATATTATCCCCATAACCACCAACATTGTCTTATCAGGATTCAGGTTATGACTTAAGGCATTCTGCTGCCACGTTAGACTCAGCTGCCTTTTGTTTATTGTGCTTTTATTGCTCAGTATGAAGAAAAGTACTAAAATGTATAAGAATATCAATAAAATACTAAACAGGTTTTGTGTTTGTCAGTTACAAGATATCATTTAAGAATTGCCATTAGGAATGAACTATGTTTATTTGTATTACTTTAGTTAATTAAATTAAGTAAATGCTTGTGGGCTGCTTTTTTCAAAGTAAAACACTGCCAGACTATTTTCCAATGTAAAATTTTATAATGTGCAATGACTATAAATATTTAGAACCATATCATAAATCCTGTGACAACATTAATAATACCTGCGAACAAACATTGAATGGGCAAAAGGACTAAAATGTAAACACACAGCTGAGTACCAAACAATAAAGTCAAATGAATGCTATAATCAGACTACATATATGGAAACTGACAACATATTGATCTGGAAGAGAAAGAATGAGAACAAACAATTGAACTTATCTTTACCATATTTGGGGGGGTGCAATAATAAAAATTATATACAAGAGCTTCTATTGGAAATGCATGTGTATACATGTATATACATTTTGCACAGCACTTTCAGTAAAGAGTGACTGGAATTAATTGTAATCATAACAAGTTTTAATTTTTTTAGATTGCAGAAGTGTGGGACTGGAATTCAGGAAAAACTCTCTCATCTCTTCTCATGGATTAAAGACTAAACCTCCTTATCACATCGTATATATTAACTATCATTTCAGTACAAGAGGCTTGGCATCATTTCTCAAGCAACCCTGGCTTTAGACCTTGTGAAAAATTCTTGCTAGCTCTTCTGATTCTTTGCAAAAGTCTTTCCCCTACCTTAACTGGCACTCCTTCCCCTTTTTCATAAAAATGTTCCCTATATTGAATGAAGATTTTTTTTTTCTCATAAAAACATAACTGTGTTAGTTTTTAATGGTAGCTTTAAAAGCCTCCTTTTAATGTACATTTAACCATCTGTTTTTAAGAGATTTCTATTTAATATAACATATACTGTAAACTGTGTTTTATATTTCATTGTTTCAAAGGCAGGATTAGGATGCTATCAAAATTTAGTCAACAGCAGGTAGAAGATCCCCAGAATAATCTTGGATTAAATTATCCACTGCTGGCCTGCTATGTTGGGTAAACATCAAAACCTGTAAAATGCAGGGCAGCTTGCCAGACAACCCTCCTAGGAAAAAGGAAGGTATAGGATCTGGAGACTGAATGTCCTAAAAAGCCAACCTCTTGGTCGCAAAACTCATGACTACTGCCTATCTGGTCAGTGAGGAATGATAAAATAATGTAAGCAGTAATGTTTGGATTAGCGGGTGCCTATGTTAAGAGTCTACTATGAAGAGGGTCAAGATATGGCTCACATAAAGAAGATAAGATACTTAACTGTTGTAAATTAGAAGATGTATTGTACAAAAGGATGTTCACATAATCAAGAGAAGCCCTAAATCACCGAAGATAGATCAGGAAATCCTGCTGGAAATTAAACCAATTTCCAGTTCTGTCTTTTTAATTACTGCAACTGAAAATGGGATTACTGGGAAGGTTAGAATCATCCATTCTATTTTCCCCACATGGGTCAATAAGGCAGTGCTTCTCAAACTTGGCAACTTGAAGATGTGTGGAATTCAGCTTCCAGAATTCCCCAACCAGCATGTCTAAGAACTGCAAATAAATAAATATTGCTTTGTTATAGAAAATTAACATGTTTTTTTTTTACTTAAGATGATTGTTAAACAACCAGTTCAGTATGTATTTGAAGTAGCTAAGAGAAAACAAATCCTCCAGGAACACTTAACTGAGTAAGTGTGATTGCTGAATAACACTTCCCGGGGATATATGTACCAGTTGGGCACCGAATGGGAGCTTTTTTCTAATGTCAATAAATGCCTTGAGATGCAGTTGAAGATAGGAAAGTTAAATGATGCTCCCAAGGAAAATTGAAGTTTCCTTCCTGATGAGTTAGAACAATTACTACTGCCACTTTTCAGGAATGTTACTGCTCACACACATAAAATTAATGTTTCTTTTCAGCTTATATGGATAGTATAAGAATGACAATTCAAGACAGCAATAGGTGTAAATCAGGTTTGTTGTGTTCATATCAGTACTGAGTTGAAATCTGTCTTGCAATTTTCAGAAATGTTTCTTAACTGAGTTGTGTTCTTGGGGATCTGTTTAACTGGGTCCAAAAAAAAAAAAGTCAAGATGGCAGCCATCACCACACAATTGTTGGTGACATTTTGACTTCTTTGACACCTCTTTATAGATGGTGCTGTTTTATCTAATTTTATAATTATAATTTTATAGTACTTTTCTCATACTACAAGGTAGCTAAAGGTACTAAAGTTTTCTGTTTTCTTTCACATGTTAGTCCATCATTTTGCAGTCTCCCTATCTTACCTTGTTTCTAATCTGAAAAAGACTCTTTTTTCAGTTTGAATACAAGTATGGGAAGAAGGGGGAACCTGTAGGCTATTAGAAGAATTTTTTGGGCAACGAAAGTTAAATACCTATGTACTTTTCTAAAGTAAGTGCAAGAACTCTGTACCCCACACCTATTTCAACAATGTTTTCCTACCTTCTGAAAAAAAAAAACCTTTTCAATTGAATTGAAGAAAAATGATGCAAAAGCATCCAAGCAAAATATACATTGACAGAGGAACAACATATCGGAGCATGTACTCTAAGAGACCCAGAATTCGAATGGTGACAGAATGAGGGAAGTTTACTTAGGCTGCCTAGATACTAGAGGGTTTTTTTGCCCCAGATTATAGTGCACTAATTTAGCTTTATAGCCTGTGTTGTGCAGTGGTTGATGGCACATCCTGAAGCAAATGAGAAGTATAATCCTTATATGATAATGGTTGGATTTATTCCTATAGGGTTTGAGAAGCAGAATGCATACTGGAGGTAAGAAAGCAAAGTTAAATAATTTGTTATGCATGGCACATTGAATAAACTATTGAATAAATATTTTTTATACCAACATATGCCAAAATATTCCAGAGCAGCAGTGATACCTACGGCGGTTGAAGCAGAATTTGATAGCAGCTTCTGCATTTTCACAAAGTGCTTATTTGTGAAACAGGCATCCAAAATCTTACATATAAATATAGCTATCAAACAATTCCCTTTTGAGTTAAGCAAAGTTATACAAAGTGTAAAAAGAAAATAAGTAAACAAAAAAATGAAGGCAAAAGGTAAAAGAAAAGAAACTATAGACAAATCTAGTTCACTCTTTTGATATTTATTATAACTCTGTTTAACTATTTCATAACTTTTTGTCCTTATAAACTATTCTTGTTTCCACTAAGTCCATACACTATATATCACTTTAAATTTTAAAGAAGTTTTCTATTTTTTTAATTTATTAATATTTTTAGAAGAAGGGGGAAAAATGAACAAGTGAAAGCGGGAAGGAAAAGCAAAAAATACATAATTGATACAGAAATACAAGATCAGCAAATGGATAAGTACATAGTAAATGGACAACGGACTTACCAAGTGCTTGATGATTCATTGATAAAACATTAACCTATCAAACAAAGTACATTGAATTATTTTAACAGAGTTTGAATCTCTGAGCTGAGTGCCAAAAGCTCCACTAAAACACTATAAACAAATATTTAGTTTCTAACTTCCACATTCTTGTACTCCAATTGATATACTGTATTTATAAATATTTAAACTTTTTATGTATTTCTGATTCCAGTCCTTTTAGTCATTTCTTCTCTTCTTAAAAACCAAAATCTACCCGCCGCTCTAATGTTTGTGGATGCAGAAAAAGCCTTCGACAGACTGAATTGGCCGTTCCTGACGAACTTGCTCCTGAAGATGAAAATGGGAGCACAGTTCTTCAACTCCATAACGGCAATTTACCAGAAACAAACAGGCCAGATCATTGTCAATGGAGACTTAACGGACTCATTTAATATAGAGAGAGGCACGAGACAGGGCTGCCCGCTGTCCCCCCTGCTATTTGTCCTAACACTGGAAATTTTACTGAACAGAATAAGAGCGGCAAAGGATGTACAGGGCATACAGATTAAACAGCAAGAATACAAACTATGTGCCTTTGCGGACGACCTGCTGGTGACAATGTCGCAACCACCACAATCAGCAAGGAAATTGATGGAGATAATGGAGGACTATGGTAGGGTGTCAGGCTTCAAAGTAAATATATCAAAAACAAAGATGCTAGTCAAAAACCTAGACAACAAAGCAAAACGGAACCTGGAAAGAATAACGGGTTGTGAAATAGTCAAGAAAGTCAAATACTTGGGAGTGGAGATAGAATCAACAAATGCGAAATTATACAAGAATAACTACGAGGTCCTGTGGAATAAGATACAAGCAGACCTGGAAAGGTGGAAATCGCTACGTCTATCCCTGCTCGGCAGGATAGCGACAGTAAAGATGAATGTACTACCCAGATTTTTATTTCTCTTTCAAATGCTACCCATACTCAAGAAGGAGGCGGACTTAGACAATTGGCAGAAAGGCATCAACAGATTTATTTGGGACGACAAGAGACCGAGGGTGAAACTAAAAATCATCCAAGACGCAAGGGAGAGAGGGGGACTCAAGATGCCTAATCTAAAGCTATATTACTATGCAGCAACGTTGGTGGCGGTTAGTGACTGGATCAACATGACAAATGATAGAGTTCTGAATGTTGAGGGGCATGGTCTACGATTCGGCTGGCACGCATACCTAGTATACGACAAAAAGGCAGATAGGAACTTCAAGGAGAACCCACTACGAATCCCACTGTTATGGGTCTGGAAGAAATATAAGCACCTCCTACACGACAAGATTCCCATCTGGACGATCCCTGGACACGCAACAGGGGATATGATCACATCCCAAGGGCAAGAAGTAGTGCCCTACAGTGAACTTGTACTGGGAGAAGAAAACGGGTTCCTCTTGAAATCTCAAGCAACGCTAGCAAACAGAGGAATAGGAAGTAACTGGCTATCGTATATACAACTACAGTCAAGGTGGCGTAAAGACAAGAAGAAGGGCTTCTCCCAGAACGACGAGAACCTAATTAAACAGATCAGAGAACAGGGGATTATGCACATCAAACGAGTGTACAGCATTCTGATAGAAATGGACTCTGAAACCGAGCTAGTCAAGAACTGTATGATAAAGTGGGCACAAGACTTCGGACACCCTATCGCCATAGACACGTGGGAGAAAATCTGGGTGAGGAATGTAGAATTCACGAAATCGCAACACTTAAGGGAAAACTTCTACAAGATGTTCTATAGATGGCATCTAGACCCGAAAAAAATATCACTCATCTACCCGGGCACCCAGCCCAAATGCTGGAGGTGCGGAGACGGGGAGGCTACTTACTTTCATATATGGTGGACATGCAGAAAAATCAAAGCATTCTGGAGGAAGATATGGTGGACACTCCAAACTATTTTCAAAAAGCGTATAGAATTTCTACCTCAGGCTTTTCTGTTAGGGATCACAAAGGATATCACTACCTCAGAGACAAATTTATTTTTGAACTTAATTACAGCAGCAAGATTGTTGGTGGGACAGTACTGGAAGAATCCGGAAATACCGCCTATTGAAGAATGGACTGTGAAAGTAACACATTTGGCGGAAATGGCAAAAATATCAGCATACTTGAAAAACCGCTCCAATGAACAATTTGTGACTGACTGGAAACAGTGGTTAGACTATATCCAGGAGAGACACCAATCAAACAGAATGCAGCTGGCGTTCAGCTAAGGATCGATGGGAGGAGGGATGAAGGGCTAACAAATCAGATGTTTACAAAAACTAACACCCAACGTTGAATGTATATGTTCTATAACCAATGCCTCTTAACATAACCCTATGACTAACGTTGTTTGCTTTAATATTGTTAAAGTAGACTGAACCTCTACCTCAGGATATGAAACTTTTACCTCAGGATCTCGGGTTGGGGACCATAAAAGATTGCACTAGTAATGGGATGAAGTCAACTCAGAAGCGCAAACGCACAATATGCGATAGACTAGATACAGTAGATAGACCATATATAGGAGAAACACCAATCAAACAAAATGTATTCGGAGTATACTTGAAGATGTAAGGGAGGAGGGAAGAATGTTTACTAAAACAGATGTTTACAAAGATTAATACCTAATGTTGTATGCTATGTTCTAGGATGATTGCTTAGCAATAGGATCTTATGCTTAATGTTGATCACATTAATATTGAAACGGATAGGGGAATCACCAATCAAAATAAAATGTAACAGGAGTATAGTTGAGGCTAGACACGAGGAGGGGGGGAAAAAGGCTTACTAACCCAGACGTTATCAAAGACTAATACTTAGTATTGTATACCAGGTGTCATGATGATTGCTGCACAATATGTTTTTATGTTCAAGGTTAATTGTTTTAATAAAAGAATTTTTATAAAAAAAAAAAAAAACCAAAATCTAAATACTTATCTTTTGTATCAATTCCATCCAAACATGGCATTTTTCAGACGTTTTTCTCTTTTTCTCCATTTTTATCCTTTCCATAGGTAGCTTGATTAACCAAACCACCAAATGTTTTTTCCCCATAATGGCCACCTACTTTTATATTAAGGCTACATTCACTCAGCATCCATTCCCATCTAATCCATTTCTACTTGCTTTCCCACAAAAGCTTCTATAGTAAGCTACTTCTACTACATTCAGTTGGGTAGCAACACAATGTAGGGTACAACTATCTTTGTTTCTTTCCTCATAAGAAAAGGAACATTTTGCTTTCTTTTTGCAAAACATTCATTTCTCATAAAGGATACATATTACCCATTCTTTTCCACTAGAAGTTGTAAAGAAACACATTCTGGCAACATACAAAATTGAAAAACTTGCTTTTTTCCAATTAAGTTTTGACATGCAATTTTTCACTACATTTTTTCATGTTAAACACAATTATCTTGGTTCTTCATAACATTAATTTTCAGTTCGGTATATACTTCATAATACGGTTAATACATCATACATTTACTGCAAATAATTTAGAGTCACAACTCCAAACTTTCAGTTTTATGTTGTATTTTATTTTTCAGTTTGTATGCTTTTATTTACTGAAATAACACTAAATAGCAAAATGTATATTCAAGCATGCACATACATTCATATCCCCAGCCAATATACCTCCATACAGGAGAATCTTGACAGATTTGAATATTGGGTGCTATCTAACAAATTGAAATTCAATGGTGAAAAAAGTAAGGTTCTACATTTAGGCAAGAAAAAACAAATGCACAGGTACAGTATAGGTGCTACCTTGCTAAGTAGTAGTAACTATGAGAGAGATCTTGTAGTCCTAGTGAACAGTCAGTAAAATATGAGCCACCAGTGTGCTGCAGATGCCAAATAAGCCAACACAGTGCTAGGCTGCATTAACAAAGGATAGAATCAAGATCACATGAAGTATTAATACCACTTTACAATGCCTTGGTAAGGCCACACTTGGAATACTGCATCCACTTTTGGTCACCATGATGTAAAAAAGATGTTGAGACTCTAGAAAGAGTACAGAGAACAGCAGCAAAGATGATTAGGGGACTGGAGGCTAAAACATATAAGGAACGGTTGCTGGAATTGGGTATGTCTAGTTTAATGAAAAGAAGGACTAGGGGTGACATGATAGCAGTATTCCAATATCTCAGGGGTTGCCACAATGAGGAAGTCAAGCTATTCTCCAAAGCACCTGAAGGCAGGACAAGAAGCAATGGATGGAAATTAATTAAATTAATTAAAGAGAGAAGCATCCTACAACTAAGAAGGAATTTCCTGAGAGTTAGAACAATTAATCAGAAGAACAACCTGCCTCCAGAAGTTGTGAATGCTCCAACACTGGAAGTTTTTAAAAAGAAACTGAACCATTTGTCTGAAATGGTATAGGGTTTCCTGCCTGAGCAGGAGGTTGGACTAGAAGACCTCCAAGGTCCCTTCCAACTTTTATTTTATTCTTCTTAAAAACTTCCAGTGTTGGCGCATTCACAACTTCTGGAGGCAGGTTGTTCCTCTGATTGGAACACTGCTATCATGTCCCCCCTCGTTCTTCTCTTCGTTAAACTAGACATACCCAATTCCAGCAACCGTTCCTTATATGTTTTAGCCTCCAGTCCCCTAATCATCTTTGTTGCTCTTCTCTGTACTCTTTCTAGGCACTGGTCAGCAACCTGCGGCTCCGGAGCCGCATGTGGCTCTTTATGCCTTCCCCTGCGGCTCCCAGCCTCTTCTGCCATTTGCAGAGAGAGACAGAGACAGAGAGAGGCACTTGTGCTTCCCTGCTTCTCTCTCTCTCTCTCTCTCTCTCTCTCTCTCTCTCTCTCTCTCTCTCTCTCTCTCTCTCTCTCTCTCTCTCTCTCTGTATGTGTGTGTGTGTGTTTGTGTGTAAAAAAGAGAGTGGACTCACAGTGTTCTCCGAGGAGCTGAAAAGCTTATTGGGCTGAGCTCCTCCCTTTGCTGTGTCTCTGCAGGAAGCAGGAAACAGGAAGGGCAGGAGAGAGCTAGCTAGCCCAGCTATGCTGACTTGGGAATTCTGGGAGTTGAAGTCCATGAGTCATAAAAGAGCTGAGGTTGCCTACCCCTGAGCTTGTTGGAGAACAGCTTGAAGCCAGCTTGCCAGGTAAGCAGAAGATTGGAGAGAGGGAGAGAGAGGGTGGAGAGAGAGAGGGGGAGAGAAAAAGAGAGAGGGGGGATAGAAAAAGAGAGAGACACAGAGACAGAGACCCTACTGACATCTAAAATGAAGATAATACTCCATATATCCTTTTTTACCTTTATTATATACACACACACACACACACACTTATAATAAAGGTAAAAAAGGATATATGCAGTGTTAGCTTCATTTTCGATATCAAATGGGTTTTGCGGCTCCCAGTGTTTTGTTTTTGGTGGGAAATGGGTCCAAGTGGCTCTTTGAGTGTTTTGGGTTGCCTACCCCTGTTCTAGAGTCTCAACATCTTTTTTACATCGTGGTGACCAGATCCTCCTGTATCCTAAGCCTGTCTTCTGGAGTGTTGGCTATTCCTGCCAGCTTGGTGTCATCTGCAAATTTGATGAGTTCCCCATCTATCCCCTCATCCAGATCGTTGATGAAGATGTTGAAGAGCACTGGGCCCAGAACAGAGCCCTGGGGCACCCCACTACACACTTCCCTCCATGTAGATGTGGTTCCATTGAGGACCACACATTGAGTACGACCGGTCAGCCAGCTACGGATCCATCTGGAGGTGATGCTGTCTAACCCACATTTTTCTGTCTTCTCAAGTAGTAGGTTGTGGTCTACTTTGTCAAATGCCTTACTGAAGTCCAAGTAAATTATATCCACAGCATTCTTCTGGTCCACTAATTTTGTCACTTGGTCAAAGAATGCAATAAGATTTGTCTGGCATGA
Source organism: Bothrops alternatus (assembly GCA_034064705.1). Classification (NCBI taxonomy): domain Eukaryota; kingdom Metazoa; phylum Chordata; class Lepidosauria; order Squamata; family Viperidae; genus Bothrops; species Bothrops alternatus. The sequence continues at coordinate 19,922,012 of JARGCV010000589.1, forward strand.
TCTGTTTTTGACAAACCCATGTTGGCTTTTAGTAATGACTTTGTTTGCCTGTAGATGTTCGCTGATTCATTGTTTGATTATCTTTTCCAGAATCTTCCCAGGTGTTGAGGTCAGGCTGATAGGTCTGTAATTTCCTGGGTCTTTTTTTTTCTTTTTTGAAGATGGGAACTACATCAGCTCTTTTCCAGTCCTCTGGTAGTTCCCCAGTGCTCCAGGATCTTTGAAAAATATAGTTCAGTGGTTCTGAGATCACACCTGCCAGTTCCTTAAGAACCTTGGGATGTAATCCATCTGGTCCTGGTGATTTGAACTTGTCTAGGCTGGACAGGTGTTCACTTACCATTTTCTTGCCTATCTTAACTTGTATTTCTATTTTGTTTTTTATGGCACTATTTTTGATAGGTTGGTCTGTTTTTTCCCTTTGTGTAAAGACAGATGCAAAAAATGAGTTAAATAGTTCTGCTTTCTCCCTGTTGCTTGTCACCTTCTTGCCATTTTCACCCACTAATGGACCAATCATTTCCTTCACTTTTTTCTTCTTTTTTTACATGTTGAAAGAAGCTTTTTTTTGTTATTTTTTACTTTGGTTGCAAGCCTTAGTTCATTTTGAGCCTTAGCTTTCCTCACTTCATCTTTGCAGGCTCAGGCTTTTTGCTGATATTCTGCCCAAGGGAGCATCACACATTCTTGTCTGATACCCACTTAATGTCAAAACATTCACTTACTTTCCATTATACTTTATATGCATCATATCTCATTCAGCCATCCAAACTTCAATTGTGTATATGTGCATTTAATTCCATTGTTCAAGCCTGTTTAGTACAGTTTCTCTGAATCAATAAGCATACAATAAACTTTGTCACATTCATACATTTCACAATAATCTGTTGTCAAGAATTCACTTCTCTTAGTATTTTATCATATAGTAAATCATCAAATCAATTTTTAGTGGCTTCCCTTTCTATGGATATGATTGATAGACCTTAGTTTAAACTATCTTTTCAAAATAACATATGTTTTCTAAACATATACCAATCAAACATTCACCATTTATACCTATCCATTCATGTTACCTATCAAAATAACATTTTTCTTAGTTTCATTTATTCAATGCCACACTCATTTCCCCCCAACTTAGTCCTGGTCTTTTTATTGACCCTATTCACTGCAGCATAGCATGCAACTATCACCAACATATCTACAATTTTACATCCATGTATGATTTAATCAATTCCATTTCACTACACCAGGCCATTTTCATTAAGATCTATTCCCTTTTTTCTATTTCTTTTAATTTTAGATGCACATACCACACTTTTCCCCCATTCATTTAATCCACCCATGTTCTTTATTGTTTATTATTTTTCCTACCCACATTATCCATGTGCTATAATCATCACCAGATGGTCCATAGGTATTGATATCTACCTCACATTGTGGCTCAAACTATATTGGGTTTGTCACATAATGCAAAAAGAGGATGTAGCCTAGGTTATGATGCTTACTCATAACTATGTTCCATGCAGCATTTTCTGTTGACAATATGAGCAGTTACATTCAGTCATAGATTTTGCAAGTATGCAATAAACATAACCAAGCCCAGTTTAACCCTAAGCATGTTCATGTAGGATTTCTTATAAGTCAACCCTCACCTAGGGGATTTCTTGAACTAAGGTTTGAGAATATGAAAAACACTATTAAGTATGTGTAATGTATGTGGGAATTACCTTGGGAGACAAACACCAGCATATAAGATAACACAGCCCACAGAAGGACAGAGGACATGGGAAACATTTCATAAAAGACACTGCCTAACATTCCTGAGAATAAAAGTAAAAGGGAAGAAATGATTTTAGTCTTGCAAGATTATTGTTAAAACTTATAATAGAGTTAATACTCATGGTTATGCCTCTTGTCTGGACTATCTCAAATTGCTGACAGAGTGCTTCCATTACTGACAGTTATATTAGGCCTGGTGATGGCAGGGTGGCCTAGTGATGAAGATGCTCGCCTCCCATGTGGAAAGTTGAAAGTTCAGTCCTAGGTAGAATTTTAGAATTTAGAATTCTTGATTGGCCAAATGTGGTTGGACACACAAGGAATTTATCTCTAGTGCATAAGCCCTCAGTGTACATACAAGCAATAGTGATAATTCATGATCATAATCAACATAAAAATACATTCATCATAAATCATAAGAACATAACAAGAGCCATGCTGAATCAGGCCAAAGCCCATCGAGTCCAGCATTCTGTGTCACACAGTGGCCCACCAAATGTACATGGGGATCTTGAGCAGAAAGAGAAGGCAAAACCCTCCCTTTCCCTTGACCCCCAAACAAATGGTACTCAAGGGAATCCTGCCTGCCTCAACCAACATAGAGGCGGCACATGGACATCTGTTTTAATAACCACCAATACACTTTGCATCCATGAATCTATCTAGCCCTGCCTTGAAGCTGTCAAGGCTGACAGCTGTCATGACCCCTTCAGGAAGTGAATTCCATAAATCAACGACCCTCTGGGTGAAGAAATATTTCCCTTTATTTGTCCTCACTTTCTTAGCTATAAGCTTTAGGGAGTGCCCCCTTGTCCTGGTATTGTGTGATAGAGAAAAGAATTTTTCTCTATCCACATTTTCTATCCCATGCATGATTTTATACACTTCGATCAAGTCACCCCTTAAACGCCGTCTTTCAAGGCTGAAGAGACCAAGGCGTTGCAATCTGGTTTCATAAGGGAGGCGCTCCATTTCCTTGATCATTCTTGTTGCCCTTTTTTGCACCTTTTCCAGTTCCATTATATCCTTCTTGAGGTGCGGTGACCAGAACTGTACACAGTACTCCAAGTGTGGTCTCACCATCGATTTGTACAGAGGCAATACAACACTTGCTGACTTATTTTCGATTCCCTTCCTAATCATGCCAAGCATGGAATTTGCTTTTTTTACTGCTGCTGCGCATTGGGTTGACATCTTCATCGAGCTGTCCACCAAAACCCCAAGATCCCTTTCTTGGGTTGTCTCAGAAAGTTTGGTCCCCATCAGTTGGTAAGTATAATTGGGGTTCTTTGCCCCGATGTGCATAACTTTGCACTTGTTTAGGTTAAAATGCATTTGCCACTTTGTTGCCCACTCACACAATTTCGAGAGATCCTTCTGGAGCTCCCGACAATCAGTTTCACTTTTCACAACCCGGAACAATTTAGTGTCATCAGCAAACTTGGCTACCTCACTATTAAGTTCTACATCCAGATCATTGATGAATAAATTAAAAAGTAAAGGCCCCAAAACTGAACCTTGGGGTACACCACTTCTCACTTCTTTCCATCCGGAGAATTGTCCATTTATTGCCACCCTTTGCTTCCTACAATTTAGCCAGTTACCAATCCAGGACAAGACCTGTCCTCTAATTCCATGGCTGGAGAGCTTTTTTAGGAGCCTTTGGTGAGGGACTTTGTCAAAAAGCCTTTTGAAAGTCAAGATATACAATATCAACTGGGGGCCCTTTATCTATGTATTTATTTACACCCTCAAAGAATTCTAACAAGTTAGTAAGACATGATTTGCCTTTGCATAAACCATGTTGATTTTCTTTCAGCAATGCCTGTTTTTCTATGTGCCCTGTAATTTTATCTTTAATAATGGTTTCCATCAGTTTGCCTGGAACTGAGGTTAGACTGACTGGTCTATAGTTTCCTGGATCACCTCTGGATCCTTTCTTGAAGATCGGGGTTATATTTGCTTCCCTCCAAACCTCCGGTACAGTGCCTGATCTTAGAGAAAGATTGTATATTTTAGGTAGAAGTTCAGCAATTTCACACTTGAGTTCCTTGAGAATTCTAGGGTGGATGCCATCTGGACCCGGCGATTTGTTGATGTTTAGTTTAGAAAGGCATGCAAGAACATCTTCCTTGTTTTTCTCTATCAGGTTTAATTCTTCTATTTCCCTCCCTGGGAAAACTAATTCAGTGGCAGGCAAATGTTCTCTATCCTCCTCGGTGAAAACGGAGGCAAAGAAGTCATTTAGCCTCTCAGCAATCTCCTTGTCTTCTCTGATTATCCCCTTCTGACCATTGTTATCAAGTGGCCCAACTGATTTTCTGGTTGGGTTCCTGCTTCTGATGTACTTAAAAAAGGTTTTGTTATTATGCTCCTCAAAGTCTCTCTTGGCTTTCATGACTATCGCCTTGCATTTGGTCTGCCAGAGTTTGTGATCCCTCCTGTTCTCCTCGGTAGGAAGAGCCTTCCATTTCTTAAATGAGTTTTTCTTCTTTCCAATAACCTCCTTTACCTCATTCGTAAGCCATACTGGTATCCTCTTGGACTTTCCAATCCTCTTTCTTCTTTTAGGAATGCATTTTATTTGAGCCCGCTGTAACGTATTTTTAAACAGTTTCCAAGCATTTTGGAGGGATTTGACTTTTTTTACTGTTCCTTTTAGTTTCTTCTTTACTATTTTCCTCATTTTGTCAAAATTCCCTCTGTGAAAGTTTAAGGTCTCTGTGTTAGTTTTCACTGACAATTTGCTATCCATGGTTAAGTTGAAGGTTATTGTGTTGTGATCGCTGGTTCCTATGGGCTCGGTTACAAGGACATCATGAACCAAATCCTGTGTGTTAGTTAGAACCAAGTCCAGGATCCCCTTTTCCCTGGTAGGTTCCATGACCATCTGCTCAAGGGAATAATCGGCTAACATGTCGAGGAACCTTGTCTCTCTTTCATGTGTAGAACAAGAATTTACCCAATCTATTTGGGGATAGTTGAAGTCCCCCATTATGACTACCCTATTTCTTTTTGAGGCCTCCTTAAATTCATTTTCCAAATAGCAATCTGCCTCTGGAGTTTGGTTGGGAGGGCGATAGCAGATCCCTAACGTCAGATTAGTTTCCTGTCCTGGGATTTTTATCCACAATGTTTCTGTGGGTGAGTTTGAATTTTCTTGAATTTCGAGTTCATGAGATTCTAACTCCTCATTTATGTACAAGGCCACGCCACCACCATTTCTCCCTCTCCTGTCCATCCTATACAATTTGTAACCTGGAATCCTTGTGTCCCATTGGTTTTCATCTGTCCACCAGGTTTCTGTTATGCCGATAATATCAATATTATTTTCCTTCACCAAATCATAAGCTACAACACATTCATCACAAATCATAAGATATAAAAGAATATTATAGCAATAGAAATAGTGAAAGAAAACTCTTCACACTGTTTTGTTTCTAGCAACAGTTGCCAAATAGATTTTATCATTCAATTTACTCTCATCCTGATTCTATCATCTCATATTTCCTTCCTATTAGAGTACTACTTAGTGTTGAGTGGTTCCATTGTGACATATTCGGCTTTAAGCCAATCTACAATTGGAACTGGGACCTAAGTTAATCTTATGGTTTTGCATTTTTGTCTTCTGCCACTTTTACATTTATAAGTCTGATTTTTTTCTTTCTTTCTTTTTTTTAATTGAGAATACCATTATTGATTGTGCATATTGGGAATTACTGCATTAAGGATGCACCGTGTATTGTCTAAGCCTCCTGGTTGTTCTCTCACTATTGAAACAGTGCTCTGTTGACACACAATGATGGCCTTTTATAATTAAAATTACTCCTTGCCTACAGCTGCCCCTATTTCAACTGCTGAATATTGAGCTATCCTGAAGTCCAATTTTTATTGCATTCTATTTTAGCAAATGGATTTTGTGTTAATGGGGACTTTTCTGGACTGGCTTGACTATTTAATGTTCCCAGTGATTAACAGCAGAGCTATCTGCCTTCAGAAAGGAAATGATAAATAAGGGAATATTATCTTTTATGCACAAGTAAGTCCATGAATCTTTCCTTAACAATTAGAGGACAAACTAGATGTAACAATAGCATAAGTCAGGATCTTATAAAAGGGCAAGTTACAAATTATTGATTATTTTCAGTTGCTGTGCTCAGTTTCACCATAAAAGAAAGAAAGAAATGTTTTTCCATAGGCTCAAGTAAATTCCTTGACCCATTTGTTAATTATACCAAGTGTACCAACATAATATAGTTGGACTAGAAGAAATTTTCATTGGCCATACAGTATTGGGAATATAGAAATAGCTCCCCACCAAGGGAAATTTCCATTAAAGACATTACTTTTGATATATTACCCAGCATGCTGGCATTAAAGAAAATGTTTATTTATTTATTACCGGTAAATACATGCTTAATTTAGACAAGTATGTTTGTGTGTGTATTTGTGTACAGTGTATATGTGTGTGTGTATGTGTGTGTGTGTGTGATACTGAGGAAGTTGGATTAGAACAAGATGTGAGGTTTTAAAATTAGAGAATGAAACATCAATAACTTGCTTTATACTGATGATCCTACTCTGAAAGCTGAAAATGCAAATAATCCGCCAGCCCTAATAATGAAAATCAGTAAGCAAAGCAAAACATGGCACTAAGATTAAAAATAAAGGAGATTGGTCTAATGACAATAGCTACATTAAACAGCTTTAGAAAATTAATGATGAAGATATTTATATTCAGATGCCATACTATATCTTTACTACAAGGATCAGAATTGTTCAGACAATGGAAGTGAACGCAGGACACCAAAAGAGCAGGTTAGAAAAAGTATTGATGCTTTTGAATTTGGTGTTGGAGAACACTCCTGAAAACATCATGGGAAGACAAGAAAATAAACAGATAATCAAACATTTCACCCCAAAGTTCTTACCCAAGACACAAATGATTAGGCTCAATTTATCATAGTGACATTATGTGAAAACCAAGTTCTCTGGGAAAAAAAAGTCTGAAATGCTGGAAAAAGTGGAAGAAAAGAGAAAAAGAGGATGACCAACAACAAAGTGGATGGACACAGTTACAACAGGGATGGGTATGTCATTGGAAGATCTGAAGAGCCAGGTTGGGTGCAGATTGTCTTGGAGAAAATCTATCTACATAGTTGCTGAGAGCCAACACTGATATGTTGGTACAATCCATAAATAAAGTGTTGTCAGATTTAGTTTAGAATGCAATGTAATGGATACAAATTTATATCACTCACTAAACAGTAATAACAAGAAAATGAACCCTCTATATTTATTTTATGAATAATGAATTGTTGGAGGACAACTTCATTCATTATAGTTTTCATGTGGGCCTTGCACTTGGTTAATTAGTGGTAAGTGTAAGAAACACAGCCTTGCAATTAACTGATCATTCCTATGTTCTTATTATTTTAAAATATTATTGATGAAAGTCCTCTATCTAAGTGATGCCATAAATTTTAGTAGGAAAAAAATTAGCAAACTGGCTGTTTTCTGGATAGTGCCTTTTGGCTATGAGCTGTGAGTTTGTCCAGTCACAAAAAGGTAGAATCACAGTCCAAAAGTGTTAAATTAGGCATGGATTCTAGAAAGTGCCAAAGGAGAAGATTGTTGCCAAATTCGTGCCCATAGTTATCTTGTTGGGAATCTCAGGGTGTTGCTACAAGCAATGGCAAGCTCCCTTTTAGAAGCTGATGAGATGTATGCCTTTCTTATCTCAATCTAATAATATCCTTCAGATTGATGGTAATAAGGATGCAGTGGAAACTACAGTCAGGTTGACTATGTTCCTTCTCATCAATTCTTTAATTTTAGAATGTGGTGATACCCACAAAGTGTTGACAGTGACGGGAAATTTAAAACTACAAATGAAGATATACCCTTAACACATCCTAAAGTGGCAGGGCTAGAACTACATTAGGTAAAGTGGTTTAGACAACAGATTTGTAAGTCAGCAGTAGGAACCTCCTGTTTCAGCTTCCTGAATTATATTATATAAACCAGGCCATTGATTCTTGGCCATCTAAAGTATCATGTTGCCTCAGCAGTGGCACTGATTTATTACCAATGATACAGCAAGATTTTAGAGCTAATATATCCAATTTCTATCTTATGTATTTCTTGTCCTTTATTTCCAGCAGCAAAATATCAATATTAGTTTGGTATGCCTCAGGTTATTTTGCATTTAGGCAACACTAAACCTAAACCATTTTATTTCCCCCTTGCCATTTCTAGATGTGGACTAACTTAATTTAGTTTTATTTTTCTCCTGGATCTACTAAAAAATATTAGATCCCTGTGTTGTAGCAAGAAATACGTTTTTGTCACAGTACTCAGTTGCAACAGACTTTTAAAAATGCCAAACTAGCAGGAATATCTGGACTGACTTATCTCATAACATCATTTTTATAACATATATAACTTTTAAGTCAGGTATTTTCACTGCTCCTATTATATACTGTTTTTTAAATTTCCCGTAATATAATTTCTTATTGGTAGCTTTTGGGGGTTTTAAAATGAATTTAAATATTTCTCAATTGATTTTTTTTATTTCTTAGCATTTCCTTCTCTGTAAACATTCCAGTCAAACTTGTGTCATTAATATTAATACCAAATTAAATAAAGGTTTAACCTCTTCTGTTGAAAATTATTAAGCCTGGATAATTGCAGACATATTTAGCTGGAAATGCTGGTTGGAGATGAAGGGAGCAATAGACATTCCTGATGAATAAAATGCTCAAAATAAACTTTGAAACTAGAAAAAAAAGGATCTATTTTCATTGTGTTTATTTTCAACGAAACTTTCATTAAAACATCAGGTTACTTGGGTGGCTGTATTTAGGACACTGCCATGCAATTATGCCAAGTAATTACTATACAGCAGCAAACTTGTTGCAATGCCTCTTTTTTATGGCACATATGGTATCCTCCAACTGGGAAGTATGTGCATTGTTCTCTCAGTAAGAATTAGAGAAGATAGCTGAAAAGGCATTGGAAATAAGGTAGCCCAAAATAGACCATCAATGTGAATTTTGAGTGATCAAACACACAATGGTTAGAAAGGGCCAGGTAAAAGAAAACATGCATAGAGAAAAGAGATAATAAAAGCCAGGGAAGGTGATAAGAGATAAGGAAAGACTCATTATGCCTAAGTCAACTTAACTGGAAACCAACTTTCCCAAAAACTTCTAACAAAGGAAGGACACAATTTGTCTGTATCAATATTTGATTCAAATGTCAAAAGCCATTTGACATGGTAGATGAAGGTAAGGAACAAAGTTGCTTCCTTTATGTTGTGACCCTGATATGCAGAGACTCAACCCAAATTAGGTAGCAAATTTATGATATGTGGATGAATATGTACTAATTAATGCATTAACATTAAAGGTATCTTTGGAATCACAAGGAAGAAACACAAAAGCACATTCATGAGGCTTTGTGGGACATGGGAGAACTACTACAAACTTCCCTATCTTTAGGTTGTTAATTATTTAAGATGCCTTTTGTAGAAAACAGGAAGTATGTAGTCATATTCAGTTAACCATGCCAAATAATTTGATAGAAAGCTACTTTCTAGAAATATTTCATTTAGTTAAAGCAAACAAGGATGCTTGCTGATCATGAACATAATTGGACATGAAAATAATTTCCAAGTGTTTACTTCAGAGTAACTTTTTACTTAGCAAATAATTATAGAAATAGATGAGTAACACATATGCATCTGTGATAAACTATGAGGGCAGTAAATTTTTGAAAGTGGGAGAGTTAAGATGTGCATTGCAATATCAACTAAATCACCAATTTCCAACTATTAGCCAGGTTTTGTTTGCTGCTTTTCTTAATTATACATCATTTTTTATATAAGTACTTAGTGCTGTTTACAACCATAGAAGAAAATATAAAACACATCCATGAAATCAATGCAATTAAAATCAGGACAGTTCTTTTTGCCAACCCTTGCCACTATCCAAGCTAACTTAGTCATGCAAGGAAGGCAGAGAGCTAGTATTCAGAAGTGAAAATTGGAATAAGAGGTGGCTCCTATGTCTTATTTGTAAAGCTTTAATGCTCCTGAAAGGATTGAGAGTTTCCTGCTGATGAATTGGTGTGCATGGAGCAAATAGCCATTTCCTATTTTTCTGAATCAATCCATTCAACCAGGAGACATGGCAAATGAACACTTCCATACAACTCAATAGAGAAATTATATTTCTAGGAAAGCTAAAGCCCATGTATTGGGCTGTTACATATAAAGCCTCCAATTATCTCCAGCCAGCACATCAGCTCCAGCTTTGATAGGTGTCCCCTTTCTTTTCAAAGATAAATAGAAAAGTAAGGTACAGTACCAGGAATGAAGTACAAGAAGTATTCTTCTGCAATCTCTTGTTTTTGTAAGAAATTTCAAAAAAACTAGCATCATTACTAAGTAAGCTCATGGTTAATTAATGGCATTTAAAAAATATTAATTAAATTTAGTTACAGTTTCTTTAACCAGGGATAGAAAATGTCAATACAAAATTTGTTTCTGCATGTTTCCTCTATTGTAATGTTATACTGTTTGGTTTGATTGCTTTACCAAGAGAAATGGTCTGGCAATCCCTTCGGCACAGCCATTCATTTAGCACAGAATGCAAAGTGGCAGAACACATATATTATGGGTGCATTAGTGTTTTCCAACATGTTCAGCATTTTCAGGTAAAAGATGCCAGATTATAAGACTAATTTGGATGTTAGTGATGAACGAATACATAGAAAATAAAATATTATTTCTTATATTATTGGTATAAGAAAATGTCAGTTTTTCTTATTTTATACTTACTTTTTAATTAAATAAAAGAAGAAGGAGTTTTCTCAAGAAATAAGGTAAAATCTGGATACAGTGGTATATACATGTCAATCATTTCAAACTATAAATTATAATCCAAAGTATATACTTTGAGCTAGCTAATTATGTATGTGTATGTGTCAATACAAATGTGCATCATTGACAAATTAAATATCTTATATATAAAACACTTTCATTATATACATAGAGAAAAACATGGCTGTTTTTTCATGCCCGTGTCGTGTTCATTACACCTGCATTCCCAAACAAATATTGCTTAACTTGCATCAATAATCATTATCATTAAATAGAAAACCCATAGATAATCTACAGATTTTGTACTCTATATCATAATGCTCTACCTTTACTCAGGCAAAAGCTAAATCAATACTTATAGAAACTTATAATACAAACTTTCTTGCCATAGACAGCTCAAGGGTTGGGTTGTTGTTGTTGTTTTGTCTTTGCTGCCACATTTAGATTTTAATCTAAAAGCAGTCTCATTTTTTTTTCTGCCATGTCTAATAAGAAAGATTGCAATTGCCTTTTGGTCCTATGGGGACAAATAAAAACCTAAAAGATCTAGAGACTGAACTAAAGCGAATAGTTCTATATGTAGTGGCTGTATTGTAAGCCATATATTTTGAAGAAATCTAGAAGAAAAAACTCTTTCTGTAGATTTTTTTATTTCAATATAAAGCTAATTTCAATAATAAATTAATTAGAGAGTTCCTGGCTTTCATTTAGTCAACAACAAAAAACATTAAAATCAAATAGTGACAAATTAAACAACAGAATGCCAATATATACAGTTGACTAAAGCTAGAATGATTACAATATAGGTCTACACTTGCTATTGTAAAGAGGTATAAAGCACCTGAGGAGGTCACTGCAAAGGCACCTGGACACAACTAGTAAGAGCTTTTCCCTATCAAGACTAGGTGAAAAATTTGTTCAGGCAAAATTTACAAATCCTGATATTGCAAAATAGCTAATGACTCATAAATGCATGTTGATGAATTTAGGGATAAAGTTCAGACACGCATACAAAAATATTTGTTAGAAAGCTATAAATAAAAATGCAAATACAAAGAAAAATGATATTCCAAAACATTTTTCATTATTTTGCAGATATATTGCATTCTGTGTAATGACAAATTGAACATTGAAAAAAATAAGGAACAGGATTAAATTAAAGAATGTCCACCTCTCTGTGGTAACTGTGAAAGTAAAAGAGCCATGAAAAATTATTTAAATAATAAAGTTTATTTGGAAAAGGCAATTCTTTAGATCAGGAATCAGCAGCCTTTGTAGATGCCAATTTCAAAACATGATCTCAGTCAATGGCTTTGGCATCATAAACATCCAACAAAATTGCCCAATCTCCAATTTTAGAGTCATATAAGACTTTTTGTGATATTATGCCATTTTGATTTTTATAGTGATTTTAATTTTAACTTGATTTGGGCACATTGGCAATCCAGTATTAGAAGTCCTGGCTTTTGTCTATGTTCCTATATATTCTGATCTAACTTTTAGATACCTGTCCCATGTCACACAATGCTTTAAAGGCAGACATAAAAGGCATAAAAGATACAACATAGTAGTTTGAATTGAACTCCATAATAAATAGTTGCTTTAGAAAACATACATTCTCAGAATAAGAACTCAGAAGTTCTACAGTATATTATTATTATTATTATTATTATTATTATTATTATTATTATTATTATTATTATTATTATTAGTATGAATCATCACACAGTCAGCCTGATGTTCAGACTGGATTTGGCATTTTGTCTACCTATCGAGTCCTTCCCAAGGACCTGGGATAGGCAGATGTGGATGTTTGATGTTATTACAGATATCGTTGCAGGATGGAAGCAGTTCCTAGTAAGGCCACCTTTTGCAATTGACTAATGGCAAATTTGTCAATGCCAATGGTGTTCAAGTTGTTTTGGGATTGTTTTGGTGCTCCAGTTGTTTTGGGATTGCACCCAAGGCACCTATTACTATTGGTACTACCCTTGCTTGCTTTTGCCACAGTCTATTTTTATTTGTAGGTCTTTGTATTTTGTTATCTTCTCCAGTTCTTTCTCGTCTATTCTGCTGTCTCCAGGCACTGCCACGTCCACTATCCAGACTTTTTTGTCTTTCTTATTGACAATTGTTAAGTCCGGGGTGTTATGTTGCAGGTGCTTGTCTGTTTAAATTCTGAAGTCCCAGAGCAGTTTAATTTTATCATTTTTTATGACTTTCTCTATTTTATGATCCCACCAGTTCTTGCTTACAGGTAAATGATATTTCTTGCAGATCTTCCAATGCACCATTTTTGCTACTTTGTCATGCCGCTGCTTGTAGTCAGTCTGTGCAATCTTCTTGCAGCAGCTTACCAGGTGGTCCACTGTTTCTTCAGCTTCTTTGCATAGGCGGCACTTACTGTCTGTTGCTGTCTTCTCAATTTTGACTTTATATGCATTTGTCCTTAAGGCTTGATCTTGTGCAGCCAGAATTAGTCCCTCGGTCTCTTTCTTCAATTTTCCTGCTCTTAGCCATTGCCAGGTCTTGTTATTATCTGCTTTCCCAGCTATTTTTCTAATGTACTGGCCATGTAGTGCTTTGTCTTCTCATGCCTCTATTCTGTTCTTCATTTGGTATTTCTTGTAGGCCAGTTTGGTCTCTCCAGTAGTCAGTAAGCCTTCCTGATATACTAATTTCAGTGCATCTTCATCATTGTTCTTCAGATATTCTTCCAAAGCCATTTTTTCTTCTTCAACCATCTGATGTACTTGCAGTATTTCACATCCACCTATTTGACTTGGTAGATATAGTCTGTCAATGTCACTGTGTGGATGAAAGGCATGATTCATTGTCATTATTTTTCTGGTCTTCCTATCCATTGCTTTTAGTTCTGCTTGAGTCCAGTCCACTATTCCAGCTGTGTATCTAATGACTGGAATTGCCCAGGTGTTGATTGCCTTCACGGTATTTCCTCCATTGAGTTTGGACTTTAAGATCTTCTTCACTCTCTTGATGTATTCACCTCTAATCTTTTTCTTGACTTCAATGTGCTTGATGTTGTCAGCTTGAAGGATACCCAAGTATTTGTAGTAATCTTCCTCATCCAGACTCTTAATGTTATTTTCGTGGGGCATCTGGATTCCTTCAGTTTTCACTATTTTTCCTTGCTTGATAGTAAGTGTGGCACATTTGTCCAAGCCAAACTCCATTGCAATATCTTGGCTATATATATGGACAGTGTTGAGCAGCGATTCTATTTCAGATGATGTTTTTCCATACAGCTTCAGATCATCCATGTAAAGGAGGTGGGATAGTCTGGCAGATGTTTTTGATGTTTGATAGCCATGTCCTGAGTTATTCAGTATTGTTGACAGAGGAAACAGTGAAATAACAAATAGTAATGGTGATAATGAATCTCCTTGAAATATTCCTCTCTTGATATTAACCTCTCCCAGTCTCTCACCATTGATCTGCAACTGTGTCTTCCATTGTGCCATCGATCTTTGCACAAATTTTCTGATGTTTCTACTGATTCCTGTTATTTCTAGGCACTTGATTATCCAGTCATGTGGCAGAGAGTCAAATGCCTTTTTGTAGTCAATCCATGACACATTCAGGTTGGTCTTCCTTTTCTTGCAGTTTTCCAAGATCATTTTGTCTATTAGGAGTTGATCTTTTGTTCCTCTGCTATCAGGGTAGTTTCCTTTCTGCTCAGGTGGAAAGAGATTGTTTTCAACTAGATGCTGTTGTATTGCATCAGCTACCACACCAGTTAGTAATTTGAAAGTTGTTGGTAATTGGCCTGTAGTTGCCTGGTGCTGCCCCTTTTTCTGGATCTTTCATTATTGGGTAGGTTTTCCCAGTTGTTAGCCACTTTTCAATTTCTCCTCCTTTTAGTATGTTGTTGAACTGCTTGGCAATGAATGGGTGTATAACAGTTAGATGTTTCAACCAAAACCCATGCAGTTTATCTTCACCTGGTGCTGACCAATTTTTGATTTTCCTTGCTCTTTTTTCTACCATTTTTGTTGTTATTACTAGTGCTTTCATTTCAGCTTCTGTTTTATTTGCATCCACCTCTTTTAACCAAACCGCATCCTTGTTGTATTTCTTTGGGTTATCCCATATCTGCTTCCAGAACTGCACTGTTTCTTCCTTTTCAGATACTGACTGATTCATTGCAGTTTCTCCATTGATGGATTGGTAGAAACGTTTCTGATTGGATTGAAATTGGAGGTTCTGCCTATAGTTTGCAATTCAAGCTTCATAGCTACTGATTTTCCTGGCTATAGCTGTTATTTGTTGCTTTATTATTTCCAGTGCTTCCTTGATCTTCCTTGTTTCTAAGTGGTATTTCTTGATTAGGTATTCTTTGGTCTTCTTGTTCTTCAGCTTCTTTTCTTTCATCTGTTCTAGCTTGCTTACATGTGATCTTAACTTGCTGATCTTATTTTGTAGTCTAACCTTCCATTTTTCTGGTGCACTGTTTGTTTTTCTTTTTTGTTGATTTTGCATCCCAGGTATTCAGTTATAACTGCAGCTGTGCTGTACATTAGTTGGTTTGTTTCTTGTGGTAAATTGGTGCTTATACTTGATATTGTAGTATTTGCATCTTTTAATGCTTGTGCTAGCTGTTTCTTTGGAACAAGCTTCAATGCAGGCAGCCTTATTCTGTTGTTTTTGTGCTGTTCTAGATGCTCAGTTATTATTTGTTTCAATTCATTTTTTTCTTTAGTTAGAGGGTTTTGTTCTTCCTGAGGAAGAGGTGCCTGGTTTCCAAATGAGAACAGTTGTATATCTCTGCTGGATTCCTTCACTGCCAACTCCCCCTGATTTGCCTCTACATTCTGAATTACTTCTGGTAAGGCTTTGATTTCTTTGTCCTGGATAAACCTTTGCAGTTTGTCCAATTCTATTTCTGTGAATACTTTATTTCATATTATAAATCGGCATTGTGTCGCCTGGCGGGGCCTAGGGGAAGAGCCTTCTCTGTTGCGGCCCCGGCCCTCTGGAACCAACTTCCCCCGGAGATCCGTGTCGCCCCCACCCTCTCCGCCTTTCGTAAATTGCTTAAAACACACTTTTGCCGGCAGGCCTGGGGCAGCTAACATCTTACCCCTAGCCAGTGTATGTTCGTGGAATGATTGGTTTTTTATTTTTTGTTTTTTGTTTTTTGTTTTGTTTTTTTAAACTTAAGGGTTTTTTATATGTATGTAATTTCTATTATGCTGTGAGCCGCCCTGAGTTCTCCGGAATAGGGCAGCATAGAAATTAATAATAATAATAATAATAATAATAATAATAATAATAATAATAATAATAATAATAATAATAATAATAATAATAATAATAATAATAATAATAATAATAATAATAATAATAATAATAATAATAATAATAATAATAATAATAATAATAATAATAGATCTGCTAATCTCTGTTCTGTTATTTCTGATTCTGGATGTTATTCTTTCCAGAACTGGTGCATTCATTTTAGATATCCTCTTCTTGTTAAACTTGATCTGTAGTAACAGATCATTATTTCTTTGTTTTCAATCACTGTATATTTGCAACAGGTAAACACCTTTTCTTCCAATAGTTTTGCAGTTGCTGACCCTGGTTGCTCAGCCAGCAGTCCTGAGTCCTGTAACCCATTTTTCACCAGCTATCCAGGAACTCCAATATCTAGTGTGGACCTTGTTAACCCGGCGACATCCGAGCCAGTATGGCATTCTGAAATTTACGTCTCACCATATTTTTTATGGGAGAGACACTCTTTGTCTGACTCCTCTGATGAGACCTGTCCAGGTTGGTTGAACCTCTGGCATAGCTCTCATCTTCCTCAGAGTACACAAAAGGGAGAGAAGCCAGCACTTGAATAATTTAAAGTCAGGAAAATTTCTGTAAGGTATTTCATAAACAGATTTGAGCCATAGCTGTTGTTCGTAGCTAATGACTAGTCCTGTTGCTGTTTACCTATGTGGTTTACCTTATGTACACAGTGGCAGAATGATTATTAAGGAAATAATAATACATGTCAAAAGAACTATAGATGAGAGTCTTTGTTTTTCACATAGGATCACTTCATGGGGTTTTGTACCAGCTTCTGAGTCATCAAATATTCCTTTGAAATATCTACTCCTTTCAAATTCTTGTTTGTGATTCTGCAATGTTTATCTATATCACATAATTTATTTGTCTGCAAATCTTCACTATTTCAGTAGTCCTCTACTTACAACGACAATTGGGTCCAGAATCTCAATCATTGAGCAAAGTGTGCATTAAGCAAAACAATATGCTTTGCTCAATGACTGCAACCCCAGTTCTCCCAGTTGCAGTTATTAAATGACAGGTCATTAAAAGAACACCAGACAGAGAGACTGGCCCTCTTGAGTGTGGTATAGTGGGGCAGGGAGAGGCACATAATACTCAGGAGTTCTGAGCCCTTTCCCTACCCCACCAGGAGGAACAATCACAAGAACGATGGTGTTCGTTAGCATATTTGTCAGATTTGAGATCATTCCTCCAGTCCACTGAGGGATTTCTCCTCTGGAAATTTCTCTACAAATGGCCGGAAACAAAGGCATTCATTAAAATTATTGCAAATGCAATCATTCTGAAAGGCTCAGAATTATGATGTTTGTTAGCACTTTGGGGAAATTTTATTCTAGTCCTCCAACACATGAGTGGATTTCTTTGGTGCACTAGAGGAATGGATACCAAATGCTTTTGAACACCATCATTCTGGCATTCTCTAGTGTTTTCCCCTCGAGGGACAGAAACAATGGTGTTCGCTAAAATGCTATTCTGAAAGGCTCATAATAACGGCATTTGCTGGTGTTTTCACTATATTTGAGATTTGTTTCTCTAACATATGGGAAGATTTCCCCTCCTTGGATGAAGGGGACATTTATTGATGGTGTGCGGGAAATGGACTTCAAATCCAATGTTCCCTTTGTTTGCAATCTTTTGCACCTTTCCCTGCCAGCTTCCTCATTGCCTTTCTGGGAAAGCCAGCAGAAAAAAAATGTAAATGGTGATCACATGATTATAGAGCACTTAGCAATTGATCATAAATGTGAACAGGTTGCTGAAGTATCTGAAATGCAGTTATGTAGGTGCACATTTTGTGATGACTGAAAAAACTTTATGGGCTGAATAGCACCATTTCTGAGGCTGTCATGACTGCAGTCATTAAATGTGTTCAGCATGTTTTCCCCACATCATTGTTACCTGAAAGTACAATTTAGCTCTTGGGTTTCTTCAGATTGGCTACTCATTATTCACTCATTTTTTACATAATCAAAAGAGTAGGCTATAATGATTGTATAGTTTAATCTTCAGCCATAACAATGGAGAAGGGCAGAAAGGAGGACCTATATGTATCTTGGTGTTATAATAATGCATCCAGTTTCGAGCTTTGCCCCTCTTTACAAGTAAAACATTTCAAAGGTGGGCAAAGATTTGAAAGAAGTTTGGTGAGGAAATCTAAACACTTCAAAAAATGCACTTCTCTTTGAAAAGCAAGTAACATCACATAGTATTGTTCTACTTCTGGATAATAACTTACCATAAGAATATTTTTTTTCATATATAAGCATCCTATTTGCCAATAAAAACCAGATTGTTTCCTCTACACATACTCAATTGCTTGTAAATAATCGGTCTTCTTGATCTTATACATAGTAAGCAATATTTATTTAAAATAAATCAAGAAATGGTTAAAATGGAATCTAGAGTGCCAACAATACCTGTCCTTTATTTTGCATATATTTATATTTGGCATAGAATAAATTCATTAGTTTGAACAAGACATGGAAATACGTAGTAGCATTACTACTTTTCCTTTAGCAAGATACTGTTGCTATATTTAAGGTCTATTATCACCTTCTACTCACACATTACTGCCATTAGTAATAAAAACAAGAGTATATGGAGAGGAGACCCCCAGAGTAGCAATTACAGGAACTAAATTTTTGTAATGCAAGTGGCAGTATTACTCTGGTGTAATTTCATCATAAAATAAATTGCATTGCCCATAAACCTGTTAGATGCCAGTGTTTTCCTGCTGATGGCTTCCATGTGTTCAAAGCCAAAAAGACCATAGGGAAATAACTCAGTTCCAGACTGCTGCAGCTGCATTTGTTACAGAAATGTGAACAGCTGAATATTCAAAACAACAATCGACTCACCTAATGACAAAATGCCCACCTCTCAGCCAGGACTGTGTCAAAGCACTGGAGCGAGGAAAAAAAGGCATTGTCACTTTGATTTCAAACTCAGTTTGAATATTATCCTGTCAAGATTTAGGTTTTTTTTCCCCAAACTGAATTGTGTTCTTTTTCACTTCACATTTCCAATCTTATATGCCTATCTATCAATTCACAGTCCAGGGTAGAATAAATGTCCAATTCTGAATTATGAAAGTTGTTCAAAATACTGATTTGGATTAGCCAACTCAAGATTCAAAACAAACAGGTTCTTATCAAACTAAATATTTTCCTTTCTCATGAAGTTATGTTTTAATATCTTGAAAATCCAAACACTGGATTTCCTGAAAAAATAATGGTATTAGATTTTTAAAGAATTTTTAAAAACTGATCAGTGTTTGCTTCATCTTTGTGACTTATGGCATTATTTCATGTTCATCAGGCCAAGGGATTTGGGTGATAAAGAAGAGGTCAATAAAAATATTGCCTAGATATGTCCCTGCTATAGAAAAGACAAAGAAATTGGGAACTTTAAGTTCTGGGAAGTGTAACCTAATAAAGATATTGTAGGGTCAAGAAGAATATGGAGAGAGAGTCAATAAAGATGGTAGCTATGGGCACCCAGTCAAAGGGTATTGGACTAGAAGTGAGAAAACACCAAGGTTTAAGTCTACCTCTCAGCTTTGAAGACCACTGCGTGACTTTGGATCATTCATTCTCTCAATCCAATTTACCTCATAGAATTTTTGTTGCAAGGAAAAACTTCCAGAGGAACCAAAGATATCTGAGTTTATCCATATTCTTGCATTTCCAATTTTTGAACTGCCTCTGAAGGCCATCAGTTGACAGATCAGTGGGTTTTCTTGTGCAGTAGGTTGGTGGCTGTGAGAATAGAATGACAAACTAAATGAGCCAGGAGTCCAGTCCAGCAGGGCATTGCTTATATTTTTAACATGCACTGAGAATAATCTAAAAATTAGTTTTAAACAAAAAAAATAAATGTGGTATGTCAGCAATACAAAGGCAACAGTATATTGTGCAAGTGACTGTTTCTGATGAATTTTCTGATAAAGAAGAAAAAACCAACCACATGAAAATTTCATTGCATTTTGAGAGACAAACAGGGACTGCCAAATCTCAATGCGCCCACGTGTGAATATTTTCTACTTGTTTCTATTGCCTGTAATGGAAAGCAAAATTTTTGTGTATGTGAACAATCTGTTAAAATTTATATATTTCTGTTAGAATGTATATAACTTGTTTAAGTACTAAATAAATATTTCAGCTAGAAATCTTAATCCATTAACTTCTCATAATTTACCTTCACCCAATGGGCTGGTTACTTTATGGCTTAGAAATAAAACTATTCATACAAATAGAATGTAATGCTCAAATTTACAAACTGAAATGCAGCTTAGGAAAAATGAAAAACTGTTTGAATTTTATAGTTTCTTCCTTTAAGTAAATTGATAGCACTACCTCTGCAGTTATTCTGCAACTAATACAAAAATCACATAAAAACCCAGCAGGACAAAGAAAGCCATAATCCAGTGAAAGAAATATATTTGACAGATCTGTTTGTCCTACTTAATCATTATATTTTTAATTAAAAGCCATTGTTTTAATTTTTCCTCTACTTCACTAGGAGTGAACTATTGAAAAGAAAATGAAAAAAAATATTTCCAGATCTAATCCTACCCTTAGGAATCAAATGTGAGAGTGGGCAGGAGAGGCAAGATGTAAGCAGACAAAATTATGTGTACCCCATAATTTGTCCTAGATCCATTAAAAAAAATCTGTCGTTGGATGTAATCCAACATAATTCCTTAAGGAGGAATGAAATAAACTTTTCATTAGATTCAGTACATGGAAGAAAAAGAGATGGCATCATGTTCTTAGCCTGAGGCCACGAAACAATCCATTTTCAAATTAATTATGCCAGATATATCATGGCTTTAATAAGAACTGTACATATTCTTTCCAGACTATTCCTTTTCCAAGCATAAAAGGATTACTTCAGGAAAAAAAGAATCATTGTTTACCATTTAAAATAGAAAAAGCTATTTCCAAAAACATTTTTTAAAAAAACATAGCTGCTGACAGTCCCTCCAAACTGCAATGAATTTTACTGGTGCAATTTTCTGCCAAATTTCACTATTATTGTTTTCTATTTTTCATCAGAAAACTCAATTTCATAACCTGCCAAATAGGCTTAACACATTTAAAAGAGCAGCAAATACAGCAAATCAAAGTGATGCTAAAGTGTGTATAATGAGGTCATCACACAGATTCCCCCTATTTGGCCCTCACCATGGACATTGTGGCTCCTTAATCAAGGAAAAAGGAAAAGGAACAGCAAACCTTCTGCTAATAGATGCCTCTTTTATACCCCCAGATACCAACCTATTTGTTCTTGTCATCCTGTCTATTTTTGCATCCTTTCCTTTCCTGCTGAGATCTTTATTACCATTGACCAATTAACTGATAATGTGCCATCAAGTCATTGTCAACTCTTAGCAAACATGTAGCTAGATTTTCTCCAGGATGATCTGCACCCAACAGTTTAAATAAGTCAATCCACCTTGCTGCTAGTCTTCTTCTTCTTCTTCATGTTTTTCATTGACATTAAAGTGATTTTTGGCTCCAGCATCTTCCTTCATCACTGTTACCCATTATAGGTGCTTGCTTGATTTAGCTAGGCAGATGGAATTACCTTCACATATTGGATAATCCTGCTGTAATTATTTAATTTTGGCATACACTCCCAATGGCCTTTGCTCCTACCACCCAAGAAGATCCTCTACCACCACAATGAGGTAGCATAGCATAGGAGGTATATTATCCAGAAGCATTTACTGGATCCTTTATCCCACCCTTGGTATAGTATGATTTTTCCAGACGCTTTAAGTCACCAGTCTTGTACAACACCTAAATCAAGTCTCAAACATTATCTGCAATTGGAATCTTTCTGGTGAACACTATTGAGGAATAAATGCTTAACATTTGTATGAAATAAAACAAAAGGATTTCTCAGAGGAACTGGGCAATGATTTGTACTTGCAAAGGTAATTTCTTTTAAATTATTTTTTGCTGTCTTTTTTGTTATAGAAAAATACTCCAGGATTTTTAAATGTTTAAAGAGCTTTCTTGATGAAAAGAAAGTGCATACTTCTAAAGGTTATATAGAATTTCCTACTGATTAAGAGTGCAATTATTTAAATTAGAAGCAGAGCTTTAGAAGGTATCATGGTGTCTATTAATTTGGTTGCTAATTAAAAATATTGAATCATTTGACACCAACAAATAGATTTCTATTGTGATAGAGATATGTGTGAATGTGAGTGTGGGAGTGGGAGTGTGGGAAAGAGAGGGAAAGGGGGTGGTGGTGAATGACTAGCCTTTCCTTTTTAATAATGGGTGAAGTCATTTGACAAGAGAAAAGATGCACAGCGTGGATTCTGCCATTCTATCCAACTGCTTAGCAGCCCTGAGAAGTATCTTATATTTCATTTTCCGTAACTAGATAATGTGTTTGTGTTCCAGTTCTTTTGTGTTGCCTCTGTGAGTAGCTGGTGTGTATATATGCTCTGGGAAATGGGCTGAATATAGAAGAGAGGAGGAAGGAGGTATAAGAATACAGCAGCCACATTTCTCAGCCTTTTCCAACTGCCAGTCCATGGGGATATAATGGGGAAATTCTGAGGCCCAATTTAAAATTCAATCTTACTTTGGCCAGGTTCTTCTCAAATTTTGTCTCATTCTATTCTATTTTACATTTCCTTGCTTTTCAGAATTATGATGGCAATGGAGTAATGACTAGCTTTCCTTTTGACATCTAGTTGGACTAGAAAAAATAAGTAGGTAGAGCTATGTTTTCTGTATTTTTTGCAAGCTCTTAGTAAATGTTCTGCTCCAGATCAAATGACTAGGAAGGACAAGTAAAGAGGTTTAAAGTTAAGAAGTCAGCGTCATCCTAATTCATTATACAACCTTTTCTCCCATAGAAATAAATTGGGGATTATTTTCTCTTCCACGGCCCCTAGTCTGGCCCAGCTCATGTCTAAATCTGATCTTACTTTTGCCAGTCTTTGTCTGTACAAAGGTCAGTTCTGCCCTGGTCTGGTTTGATTTTGGACTCAGCAGCCAATCCTCCTGAAAGATGGCATCTCGGACCATTGAGTTGGAAGGAATAAAAAGTGGTAGATCCAGAAAAGGGTTAAATGGTAGCTAAAGTGTCAATTGTAAGTGTCAAATGTTTATTTTTCAGAATGCTTACCAACATTTGGGGTTCCCTTGAAGCTTGACAGAGCTGCCATAATAAAATATTAAAAATGAGAGTTGCTTGGAACTCAGTCCAAATCATTTGACTGAGAAAGCAATATAAGCTGTTAACTCATCAGTATACATCACTGAGATGAGGAGAAATGTTAAAAGAAGCGGCAGGTTATTCTTGCAGAAAATCCATGAATGATTACTTGGCTCTTAACAAAGTAGAAAATTCTGGTGGGATTTTTCTCCCCATCGTTCCTCATGGCTCCTCAGCTATATCTCTTCATTTTGGAGCTAAGACAGACTTTTTTTCATCCATCTTTTTCAAGTAAAGTAAAGGGAATTAATCCTTTTTTTAAAAAAAAATGCATTGAAAACATGAAGTAAAACAAAGGTTTAAGCCCACTAGATGCTATGAATCACACTGATAATAACTTTCCAGGGTTTGCATGGAGGGAGTTTTCTATGCTTGGCTATCTTAGACCTCTTCAGAAGCTAATGATTGCACCTAATTTGAATGCCTTCAATACCAATATTCTTAAGATATGGTTCAATTTCTCCCTAATGAAATACATACACAAGAGAAAGGGAAGGGGAAGGGGAAGACAAAAGGAAGGAAGTTCAAAAGCTTCAATACACTTTATAGCAGTGGTTCTCAACCTTTTCCGGGGCTCGACCCTGGCCCGCATCGCGCATGCGCGGCGCGACGGCCCGCATCGCAAAGGGGAAAAATGGCCGACCAAAAAAATGGCCGACCAAATAAAAAAATGGCAGGCCCGCATCACGCATGCGCGGCACGACGGCCCACATTGCAAAGGGGAAAAATGGCCGACCAAAAAAAAATGGCGGACTGCGGTGTTTGGCGACCCCCATGAAATGGTCGTTCGACCCCAAATGGGGTCGCGACCCACAGGTTGAGAACCGCTGCTTTATACTTTCCTTCAATAATCTTACAGAGAGAGATACTAATGTATACATTAGTACTATAGCAATTTTATACCTTTATTTATTATATTAATTCTCAGTTATTTTTCCATATTTATGGGCTAAAGTGTTTTTTTGGCTTATTAGTTATGGCTTACTAATTCTTATTTTCCTTTTCAACATTGTATCATGTTGCTTACCCCAAAAGGAAATAGTAAATAAGTATGTATGCATGCATGCATCCCTCTGAGATATAAATAAGCCAGCTTCCAAGACTGATGGTGTTACGGGAACAACAAGATTCAGAAATGATTTTAAACTGATAAGAGGATCTTCACGTGGATGTACTGCAAGAAGGGAAAGTTAGAATAAGCTGCCATCAGGATCTCCTAAAAATGTATATAAAATCAATGTAGAAGTCTGTCATTAATACCACACTCATGGAAAAGTAATTAACAAAATTTCAGTCAAGAAGAGCAAAATAAACCCTTTTCTTTTATTCCATATATATGAGTAAGCTTTAAGTTTAGATCATTCTTATTGATTTTAGTGCACAATATCATCTTCCTTCCCTCCTCAGCTTATATCAGATGGCAAATGAACATAAAGAAAAAAGCTTACAGAACTGAGTTCAATTCCATTGGCTGTACTAAAGAAAGAGGTTGAGTGGAAAGTTAACCTAGTTTTCTTTTCTTGGAATCTTTGAAATATGTATAAAATAATATTGTGAGCCTGCAATGGTAGTAGTTTTGCAAGAGCAATTGGTTTAGGCAAGTTATTAGAGCCATATTTCCTTTTGGTGCTATAGACTCCTTCCTTCCTTCCTTCCTTCCATCCATCCATCCATCCATCCTTCCTTCCTCATCCGTCTTCTCTTTCTTTCTTTCTTTCTTTCTTTCTTTTTTCTCTTTTTTCTTTTTCTTTCTCAGGTTTGTGCTACAAAAACTAAGATGATTTGCAGATGGAAGCAGGTGAGAATTTTCTATACATTTTTCCTCCCCCATGCAACAGTCATAGGCTGTGCTACATAGACACGGTAGCTTTACTTTTTTGTGATATATAAACTCAAATGCTCTTAATATTTTTTATTATTATTTTTGGTTAGGCTTACAATGTTTTGAGCATGTAAGGATGAGTCACTAAGGTATAACTGTTCTCATATTATATTTAGTATTTAAAGATAAAAGTAAATGTTTGTCCTTCCAGCTCTGTCCAGTTTAGGGGGTGGTGCTCATCTCTGTTTTTTAGCCAAGGGAGCCAGCATTGTCTGGAGACATTTCCATAGTCATGTAGCCAGCATGAGTATATACCAAGGAGATGGAACCCTGTTACCTTCCATTGAAGTGGTACCTATTTATCTACTTGCATTTGCATGCTTCTGAGCATGGAGGGCAGGAGCTAGGAGGGCAGGAGTTGGGGCAAGTAACAGGAGTTCATCCTGTTGTGCAACACTTGGATCTCAAACCTGGACTGTCAGCTTTCCAGCTGACAAGCTCGGCATCTTTAAGTGCTGAGCCATCGTGCCCCCATTCAGTATTTATTTCATTATAATCAAATTATCTTTTGATCAGCAAGAATCAAAATGTAAAGTTTGTAAGTTAATTCACTTATCAATTGGTGTAAAGAAAAATGAACTTTGATCAGATAAATTAAGCTGAGCAATCCTGTCTTACTGCCTTATTGCTACTTCAGACTACATTGAATATAGCAGCCGAAAGGAGGACATGAATGAGACTGAATCTCATTTAAATAAATCATGTGACATCCAGTAATTCTGCTGTAAAAGACAGCATTTTTATCTACTTGGAGATCTCTGTCCTGTCCTCATTACCTACTAGAATTTTGCCATCTTTACTGAGCAACTGAAATGCTGATTCTTTTTCTTTTATTATTTTTTATTATGAATGTATCTAAAGAAGTGTTTTTGTTATATTTCATAATTAGCTCATGTTAAAATTTTGTTTTCTTGATGTTTCCTGCTTCGATTCTATCAATCTGTGTCTTTCCCTGTGACCCATCCCTCTTTCTTTCTTTCTACTCTCATTTAAGGGAGGGTCCCTTTTAAAATCATTTACTTAAGCTTGCCATGCTTTTACACAACATCCCTCCTGTCCATCTTCATTTTTGCTTCTTATAATCCTACCAGTGTAAATCTATTATTTCTTCTTCTTTTGTTCACAAACATACAAGCTAACCAAATTCAAACTCCTGACAGAGACAAAATCAGTTAATTTAAATTTCATTTTTAACTCCTCTATAAAATTCTCAAACTACTTTCAATGCTTCCTGTCTGCTTTCTCAGTGTGGATCCTCCCTCATACTTGACTGCCTTATATTCTTTTTGCAGTCTCTGCTTACTTAGCAAAAAAACAATTTTCTATATAGTTAATCAGAAATTGTTCAGGAAATTCCATGCACTGCATTACCCAATCATTCAGGACATTTAGCAATTTTGGTCATTTTGTTCCCCACTGAACTTTCATATTACTTTCCTTTTTGTTAAGTCAGTGACAAAAGCTAAACCTTTGGGATACAATTATCATGACAGCATCCCTATCATTCTGGCTTACCTTACCATAGTACACTTAGAGTACTGCAGCCAATCATTTTTTTTTAATTTCCTAAGAATGCTTGAAAAGTCCAGCAACATTCTTTATATAGAAATGATGCTAGAGGCCAGCAAGTATGTTACCTTCTGCACTGTTATTTTAAATTAAACTATTTTTTAAAAAATCAAGTGGGATAGGAGTTCTGGCAGTTCAGGGCAATGGTGTTCAAACATACACATCCCACCAACCTCTAAAGACATTGCCTACTTTTTGAGCATGTTGTCAATTTCAGGGATTCTCTCCTTTAATGAAACTATAAAGACTGTTTTCAGCAAGCAGCAAAGAATCTGCCACCTTTTCACCACAAATAAATTGCATTTTTTCCCTGCAAAATTTAAATAGTTGTATTTGGCTTAAAAATAGGTACTGTATTTGTCTGGGTATATGCTTATTGTGCATTTTTTCAATATATAAGTGCCTTTCAAGTAATACCAAATGTAATTTGTTTACTAAACTTTGCCCTAAAATTAATTACCATGAAAAGACAGTTTTTCAAAGTTTCACAAAAGTTAGAGCCTTTTAAGTTTGTTTTTTAAAAAATTACTTTCCAGGGGAATTTATAGAAACATGTACATTTGTGTTTTGTTGTAAAATAATTTCCATTAAGATAAGCTAAACTGCCATTTTTTCTTTCTGTAAAGATCTCCAGATCTTACCCTGTATCAGAATTCTGGTGCACATGAAAGTGGAAGGACTACTGTGGACTCCCTACACACATCTTTATCACTCATCTAATATAATCAAGAAGAGGCATCATTAAACAAAATTGTTATTTTATCAGACCTCTGAACTATCCTAGAACTAAAGAGAAATTTCCTGACAATGAGAACAATCAACCAGTGGAGCAGCTTGTTTTCAAACATTGTGTGCTCCATCACTGGGGGTTTTAAGAAGAGACTGGACATCAAAATTTGTACTTTCAAATGCAGAATGTCTGTGGAGATTCTCAATCATCCAAGTCATATTTGTCTCAAAGGTGATTTTTTCAAAAGGCAACTGGACTGGTTCCCCCACCTCCCTTTAAGGAAGAAGATTCCAAATGCAGAGATAAAATATTTTCCAATCTTTACTTGTAGTTAACAAAGCATATAATAATTAACACTACAAAATTTACCTAACACTCCAAAGTTGAAAAGTCTGGATTGTGGTTAGACTCTAAGATTGTTGCACTTAGGCTAAAATTAAAGTGAAAAGTTATTCATGGTAATTGGCAGTCAAATGCTGCACTGTGGAATCATCTTGTTTATAGTTCTAGACAGCCACCTCTATTCTTCCAAAGAATTTAGTTTTTGTCCAGGCTGCACATATATTTGGATCTGGTGGTTCTGGCCCAGTATCAGAAAGTCAATAATGCATGCCATAACTTCAAATATATTATACTTCTTTAAAAGAAGGAGGTTGACTATTCCTATCATCATACTTATAAACCCCAAAAGCATAACATTAAAATGAAAAGATTATTTTGTTTCTTGCCTCAAACTCGCATATTCAAAAAAGTCTTTAATTGATAAAAAATATTTTCTGAAAAGTTGTTAGTGAATTGCCATTCAGAATCTTACTCTCTGTGGTTTTGCTAGCACTAGTAATCTCTAGTGTTGTGAGCAGGAAGCATTAGACTCAGAAAACTGAATGAGTAAAAGATTACCATAACTTATAGTTTCCAGAATTTTGTGCAGCATAGGACCATTATCAAGTCACTGAGATTCTGACTAGTATTTTAATGCTAGTATTTAAAGCTAGAAGGAGACCTAAAACAAGATGGATCAATAATATCAGCAAGTATTGCAGGCCAAATTGGCAAAAGAAAACTCAGGATGGTATTAGCTGGAAACATATGGAAGAGGCCTTAATCCTACAGTGGATAGACAATGGCTAAAATGAGGAGCAGGAGCAGGAGGAGAGAGAGGGGGAGGAGAAGGAGGAGGATTTAAGCTAGTATTTTAATGCTGCCCCTGAACTGTAATGACATCAGTGGAGAAAACTGGACTGTCAGCCCATCCTGATCCATTAATGTGGGGCTGTCCTGTAACACAAATGAGCGTACAGCTTGGTTTGAATAATACTGGCCTGATCTTTGAAATCACATCAAAGATCTCTTACGAGGATAACGCTATATTATATGGGATAAGGAATCAAATAACATATAAAGTTGTGATTGAAATAAGGAACTAAGCTATCAAGAAAATGTTAGTTGAGCCTAATGTGTTAGATTATTTAGGTTTTCTTTTCAGAATATTTATTGGGATCCTTAGTCATATTATATTATTTAGGTGAATTTAATTATGTGGGTTTGTTATTTGTTCTACATATTTAAGTTGCTGTTTTTACTTGGTGTTATCTTGTTGGCATGTTTTTATGTATTGTTAGCTTCCCAGAGTCACTGTCTTGAAATGGATAGCCATATAAATATTTAAATAAAAATAAACATAAAGTTCAGATATTGGATATATACCAGTAAAAAACAAACTAGATGCATAGTAGTAAAGAGGACAAATTGCTCCCTCATAAACCACCAGGATCAAATGCTACCGGTATGTGCATAAAAATCCTCTTGGTCTCCAAATCACTGGCTAGCTTGTGTCCATAGCAGTGCAAACTCAGCAATTCTAAGGAAATCAGCAACTGTGTAATAAAGCTATAGGATGAAACTCCTAAGTTGTCATCTATGAATGAGAAAAATAAGATATTTCTTCTGGTCTGTCCCAAACTCCATAATCAGAGGCCAACTGGTTCAGCTTCAGCTGGTTCTGAAAACAAGACCCAAATCCAGGCAGATCTGCAATTATTTGTACAGTAGCCAATCAGTAACACATTAAGTGCCCAATGATGAAGCTATCTCTCAATCTCTCTCTCAAAAAATGTGACTAACTATTAAATGGAATTAGGTGTGTGACAGCCTACAGAAATCCAAGTGTCTCTGTGAGTCTGTCATGGAAATTATCAGAAACTTAGTCATCCTGAGAGAGAGGATGGGAGGGAAGGAAAAGTTTATCATTCTTTTCTCATAGGCATTATTTTTCCATGGGAGAAGGGAACAACACTTGCTGCTGCTGCTGCTGCTGCTAACCCAACGAAATAGCAGATCCTTTAAAATTTCAGAGGAAATTGAGGGAGGTGTAATGGCTAAGACTACGATGGATCTAGGCAGCATTGACTATTGAAGCTTGTTAATTTTAATAAAGATCAGTGTCAGACAGTGTAATAGTTTCTTTCTCATTTCTATGAAGTAGAGATAGAATAATGAAATTGCAGTCTTTACAATTAGCTTACATGTTAGTCTACACTTGTAACAAGATAGTAAGACTTTGCTAGAAGCCAGAAGCTTTATGGATCTAATAAAAGATGCTTTACTTTAAACTGCTTTTTTCAGCTGAAAATAGCTCAAGCCTATATTCCCTTGTTGCATCCTTTGTTGATTATCAGTCAAGTATGTGGAGAGAACAGAGAATGGAATGTGACTATAGCTATCTCATAGTAAACAGCACTTGCAAAGCTTGAGTAAAACCAAAAGGAGAAAATTGTTTTAATTGCTTTGCTATGCTAATAGAACAGGAAAAAAATTCCCACGAGGGTCAAGGGAAAGGGAGGGTTTTGCCTTCTCTTTCTGCTCAAGATCCCCATGTACAATTGGTGGGCCACTGTGTGACACAGAATGATGGACTCGATGGGCTTTGGCCTGATTCAGCATGGCTCTTCTTATGTTCTTATGTTCTTATGAATCCTATTAGTTACACCAGATCCTTCTGTGAAACTGACTAAAACCCCTAAAACCATTGTTGACCACTAAATTAATTTACTTCTGTTATGCTGATAATAACCAAGGTTACATTGTGATTGGATATTTTTGAGGAATTGGCTATCTCTTAAATCAGTGACCCCCTTTTTATAGGAAGTTGAAGGACACTGTCATGCCTTTCTCAGTCAGCAAGGCAAAATATTATGAAATATATTTCCCAGATAGATGTTATGTCTGGCCTCTCGCAGCTCATTAAAATCCACGTAAATATGTATTTAAGAGGTTTATTTAATACATTTCAAAAGGATTCATTTCAAAGCAAGCTGCTGGCATTATGTTGGCCTGAACGGCCAAATCAGATCTATTTACATTTAGATAAACAGGCTCTCCTCCTCCTACATCCCAATTAACTTACTCTTTCTTCATCACATTGTCCAAGATCTCATTATTCTTCGATAGGTTTTCAAAACACCAGAAAACTGAGTTCCAAAACACTGCCAAAGTTTTCAGCCCACTCCTTGATTAACGTTGCTCGTGACAAAAGCGTAGTCTTTCTTTCCCCTTCTAATATAGTGTCCGATACGTCACTTCCCCAATTACTTCCTTTTTCCAGTTAACTGACACCTTCGCTTATCAAACCTTCGGAACCTCGGATTAATCCATTTATCTTCTTGTTCTAAATCTGACTCATCATTTTGAGAATCTGATTCAGAATGCATACAAAGCTCTTCATTGTCTATCTCAGCTGCCGGGAGGGGAAACCACCCAGAGGGGCCTGGCTGCTGATCCTCGGCTGCCGGGAGGGGAAAACACCCAGAGGGGCCTGGCTGCTGATCCTCGGCTGCCGGGAGGGAAAAACACCCAGAGGGACCTGGCTGCTGATCCTCATCCTCTGATACTTCCCAAGCTGGTTCAGGGACACTCACAACAATAGATAAACAGATTTATTGTAGCAAATACCATTAAGAAAGAATTGGAATGACTACTGTGGATGAAGTATGAGCTTTATTTATAACAGAGCTCAAATATTTTGTACCTCTTTCTCCTTTCTGCTGTATTATTTCAGGCTGTTTAATGTTTACCATGTCAAATGTGACTTTCATATATACCTCAAGAGGATGCATAATAATGTGGGCTTTTTAAAAATTACCAACACTAATATGCAGGTGCATTTTCAAAGACCCTGAGCCATTAGAGTGTTAATATACATTCAAAAACAAAAATCGGTTAACATGTTTATAATCAATCCAATTCACCCCCATTCAGGAATAGGATGATTTTCATATATCTCAAATTCCTTTCTGAAAAAGCTATGTTTTAGAGCTCCCAGAACATAGTGAGGAGGGTAAGCTGTCCCAAAGGAAGGGAGTCATCACTAAGATTCCTCAGTGGTTGCAACTATGAAAGAAATCTTGGGGTCCTAGTGGACAATCACTTAAATATGAGCCAGCTATGTGCTGCAGCTGCCAAAAAAAGCCAACATGGTCCTAGGCTATATTAACAGAGGTATAGAATCAAGATCAGTGTTAGTACCATTTTATAATGCCTTGGTAAGACCATACTTAAAATATTGCATCCAGTTTTGGTTGCCACAATATAAAAAAGATGCTGAGATTCTAGACAAATTGCAAAGAAGAGCAACAAAGATAATAGGGGACATGGTGGCTAAAACATATGAAGAACGATTGAAGGAATTGAGTATGTTTAGTGTAATAAAAAGAAGGACTAGGGGTAACATGATAGCAGCAATCCAATATCTAATGGGATGCCACAAGAAGAGGGGATCAATCTATTTTCCCAAAACTAGAAGACAGGGCAAAAAGCAATGATGAAACCTAATTAAGGAGAGAAGCAACCTAGAACAAAGGAGAAATTTCTTGACAGAACAATTTAAAAAGTGGAACAACTTGCCTCTGTAAGTTGTGGGTGCTCCAACACTAGAGATTTTTATGAAGAGATTGGACAACAATTTGTCTATATAGGATTTCCTCCTTGAGCAGGGGGATGAACTAGCACACTTTTAAGATTCCTTCCAAATCTGTTATTCTGTTAAGATTTGATCTCATAATATTCTAGTCTGTTTTGCTTTTGTTTTTTATTAGCATGATTATTAATTCTGAAGTTATATTATTAATGTTTGCATCTATGTTTTTCTTGTTAATTGGTGTACTATAATAACATTAATAACTGTTAAAATGATGGTAAGTTAATTAATTTTGTCCTCATCTCCCTTCCACAATCTTTAATCTATACTAAGAAACATGAAGCCATCAATGAAATCGGTGATGTATGTACATACTGGTTTCTTACAACTAGCCCATTTACAAAAAAAAAGCAAGGGGCTTCTGAACTCTTTCACAGTTGGCTATCATATGTTTCAAAGGGATGAGGTAAATTATGCACGCCCACACTTCTCAATCGATGTAGCATATTTTCAGTTTGGATTTCAGTTTCCAACTATAAAATGTTGACATGAGAAATCATTCTCAGTTGATAGTCTTGGCTGGAACACTGGGGGGGGGGAAAGTCTCTCAGGTAAATGCTACCCATTGCTAATATCTATCCCCTAGTTTCTAGTACAACCATTTTTAATTGATTTACCAATTTATTAAAGCATGTAGGTATTTAAAAATTCATGTGTCCAAGCTATAGTGATCTCCAGAGAAGAGTATTTAAAAATTCATGTGTCCAAGCTATAGTGATCTCCAGAGAAGAGCATTCCACATAAAATTAGCTCCAATAAAAAAAATATTGTACAACAAGCAATTTGTAACAAGTTAGATGAACTTAATTTTTAATCTATTAAAGCCTGTGATTCTAAACCAATTATATCTTGTACAACCCCATTAAATCTTTAATAAAGAACACTTAGTTTTACCCTAATTTCTCACCACAACTACCACCAAAGAAATTATCTATTTTAAGATTCACCCTGATATTTAAGTGAGAAAAATTTCTTTCAAAAGTAAGAATATTTTCTGGAATTCTCAATTGTCATAATTTTAAAACTGCAAGAGGACAGCAACTTCTTATTTGTTCTTTCCTGGTTTCTTCCTAATAATCTCTGGGGGAAATGATAATAATCTATATTATATATAGCTAGTAAATAGTATATATAGTTCCACTAGCAATGCAGGGGGAATATGTGGGAAGAGAGCTTCTTTATTCTGCCCCTCAACTTCTCTTTTAATTAGATTTCTACTAAAATCTACAAGAAATAATATGTCCAAACTGACATTTGGCACTTCCAGTGACATAGCTGTAGGGACTCACTTGCTTGAAGCATCATAGAACATTTGTTCTATCTGCTTTTTCCATTATAGCAGTTGAAAATGGTGATTTTTTTTAAAAGAAAAAGCAAAGTAATATCTCAGTAATTTATTTATAGAAAATAATAACAGTAGATAAAGTTAAGCCAATTTATAAGTAACCAACACTGCAATATCTGTTGCTTGCAAAGCCATAACTTATTTCTCTTATTTCTTTGAATGTGTGCAGAGGAAGATATTACATCTACTCAGGCCAAATGGCTGCCACCTACAGGCCAAATAGCACTTGGGTCCACAGTGTGGATGTGCACATGGGTTGAAAAACTCCAGATTATGAATGGCATGGTATACTATACCCTAGAATTAAATATACATTGTCATTTTATGCACAAGATGACACTTCTTGTCTTAAAGATGTATATCTTTAAACATAGATTAATGTACCTCTGTTACATGTCTTAAATAAATACCTTTATTTCATTGCTAAATGGCACATGATAGGTGAATTGGAATCCTTGGAAATGCAGGAAAATCTTATATAAAGCTTCTTAAAAGATAATATTGGAAGTTTGAGATGGATTCCTCAAAACACATTTCATTGCAAAGATATTGGGTTTGCTGGAAGGATTTTAGATTGCTGGAAGGATGCTGGAAGGATTGTAGATTGCTTTCAATTCAAAAAGAGATTAGAACTACTCTTGGTCATATTTGCACTGCCATAAGGAGGAATCGCCAGAAAAATATATACTCCTAGGAGATTTCTCAGTTCTGTAGGCTGCCCTGGAAACAATGAAATATATTTTCCTCAAAAATAGAGATGCCTTCCTTAGTATTCTAAGATAATTATTTAAATCCGAATATTGAGGGTGATGGGGTATGTCTGTGAAATCAACCACCCTAACATTGTTTAAAAGCTTCTTTGACTTATATGCTTTAGTCTCCCTTCCAACTCTGCTATTCTATTCTATTCTATTCTATTCTATTCTATTCTATTCTATTCTATTCTATTCTATTCTATTCTATTCTATTCTATTCTATTCTATTCTATTCTATTCTATTCTATTCTATTCTATTCTATTCTATTCTATTCACATAGTATACTTAAATTTCAGTAAGGCGTTCAACAAAGTAGATCACAATCTACTGCTTAGTAAACTTAGAAAAAGGTGAAATAGACAACATCACCACCAGATGGATTTGTAGCTGGCTGACAAAACATACTCAACGAGTAGTCCTCAATGGTACTACATCCACATGGAGAGAAATAAGCAGGCTCCGTCTTAAGCCCAGTATTCTTCAATAGCTTCATAAATAACTTAAATGAGGGAATAGAAGGGAAACTCATCAAATTTGCAGGTAACACTAAACTGGCAGGAATAGCAAACACCCCAGACGACAAGCCCAGGATTCAAAAAGATCTTGACAAAGTGGAACAATGGGCCCTATACAACAAAATGAGTTTTAATGTGGAGAACAGAAAAGTTTTATATTTAGGCAGGAAAAATCAAAGATATAAATACAGATTAGGTGAGACCTGGCTCAAAAACAGTAGCTGTGAGAGGGACCTTGGAATCCTGATGGACGATAACTTGACTATGAGCCAGCAATGTGCAGTAGCAGCCAAAAAAGCTAATACAATCCTGGCTTATATAAACAGAGGCATAGAATCAAGATCACGTGAAGTACTAGTACCGCTTTATAAAACCCTAGTGAGACCACATCTGGAATGCTGCAACCAATTTTGGGCACCGTACTACAAAAAAGATGTTGAGAACTTGGAAAAAGTTCAGAGAAGAGCAACTAAGATATCAAAGTCCTGGAGACTAAAACACATGAAGAACGGCTGCAGGACTTGGGTTTGGCTAGTCTAAAGAAAAGAAGAAATAGGAGTGACATGATAGCAGTATTCCTGTATTTGAAAGGGTGCCACAAAGAAGAGGGGCTCAAATTATTTTCCAAAGTACCAGAGGGCAGGACAAGAAACAATGGTTGGAAACTGAACAAAGAGAGAAGCAACCTGAAATTAAGGAGAAAGTCCTCCTAACAGTGAGGACAATTAACCAGTGGAACAGCTTGTCTTCAGAAATCGTAGGCGCTCCACCACTGGACATTTTTAAGAGACTGGACTTGTCTGAGAGGTATAGGTTCTCCTGCTTGAGCAGGGGGCTGGACTAGAGGACCTCCAATGTCCCTTCCAGCTCTGCTCTATTCTGTTCTATTCTGTTCTGTTCTGTTCTATTGTTTTTATTTTTTATTTTTATTTACACTTTATTAGCTCCCCCATCCAATTATTTGATTAACATGGGTAGCCATAAACATGCGCTCAATTATTTATTTAGGTCACAGCCTATATTGGCTGTAAGATAAAAACAATTAGAGGAAGGAGCATGGGCTTTCTGTTTTCAATCACAGAAAAATATATTTTTCCCAAGGATTAATTGAAGTACCTAGAGGTCTGCTTTACTCCTACTTCAGTCTGTAGCTGAATTAGTTCTCAATTCCTACATGCCAGCTTTTAATATAATGACATATAAGCCATTTGATGCCACATTGATTCTGTGTCCAGTAAAAGTTCTAGCTATTGCTGGCCAAGTTGCATTAAATTACCTTTTAAAACAAAATTTAACATTGATGAATGAAGAACTGGGGTTCCAAACTCCCTTCATAGCATTTGTTTCCTTCTTTCAAGAGCTGTAAGGGCAATCTACTGGAGCTATTTTTCTGATATTCATTTGTCACAATATGGACAGTTGGACAAATAAATAGATCCCAGTTGTAAACTTTGGGTTATCTCAGTTGAAGGAGTTATGTTTAAGATGATTGGTTGACCTATATTTAGCATTTCAGTCTTTTGGGGTCAAGATTTATAGTTTGGAAATAGACTCATACAAAAAGAAATAATTGTCATCTATTTTGGAGCAGCCCTGTCTCCCTCACTTCATCCTTATACTACTGTCAGCCTCAGATCATTTATACATCTTTCTTAGTATAATGTAATCCACCCTTAAGCAACTTTTTACATCTTTAACTACACCTTCTTCCCAGCCTTGGAAATATATAGATTCAAATGCTAGAGACTGTCTCAAGAAGACATCAGGAAAAGAAAGTACAGATGACATTTTCCATTGTTATCTTTTAAAAATAAAAAAACTAAGACTGCAAAGATGTTCTCAAAATTCTTCGAACCCCTTGGGAATGGGGTTGGACTAGAAACCCTGCAAGGTCCCTTTCAGCCCTATGATTCTATGATTTTATCTTACTCAAAAAAAAGAGTTAAAACTGTAAAACTAACAACCAAAACAGGAAACCTGCTTTTGTTATAAAAAAAATTTTTTAGCTCCAGGCTTCTCAAACAACTAGTTAAGGAAAGACTACTCATGGATGATGCACCCTATAATTAGGTAAATTGGTCTCCACTTAACATCAAGCAATATTAGCATTTCAGATGGGAATTTTAGAGAAGGAATGATTTTTGATTTTCCTAATGTATACAAAGAAATGCAACACACATTACACAGATGCTAGATAGGTAGATATTTTTATGAGATTATAAAATGAAATAATATGAAACTTAGACTTATCAAGTAAGCAAGCATTAACCATATAGTTCCCAGAAACCCATTTCATCAGCATCACATTAATGTTGACATAAATCTCAGATTTCAAATTTTAACCCCTATATTATACCAGAGCTTAAAACATTATACAGTATGGATAACAAAATAAAAATATGAACTATTAAGCAACATGCACAAAATTGTCCCAATATGTAGAATTACAAGATATTAAAATTATTTCTTAATCTATCAATTTTGTAATATATAAATAAAATCTAGCATCTATGGGCAGAGGCAGTGGTGGAATTCAAATATGCGAACAACCAGTTCTCTGTGTGGATGCCACTTCCAGAAGTCCATTCTCGGCCTGGGCAAAAAAAAATTAGCTACCGGTTCTGCCGAAGTGGTGCAAACTGGCTGAATCCCACCACCGGACAAAGATCAATTAAAGACATATTCCTTAAAATTACACATTTTACAAAATAGTAAATGTCACTCATTAACCTATTAACATAGAGGGGATAGTGTGGATGGCCTAGTTCTCACAAGGAATAGTTGGGATATCAGATCTGAGCTGCAAAATCTGGATGGCAACTATATGGCAGGAAGGGATACAGAAAGCTTCAACTCTTGGCTACCATCTAAGTGGATGTGGTTTAGTTCAGATCTGGTTTCCTTGGAGCAAGGATTCTCAAACTATTATATCCACAGAAGTCTCTCACGTGGTCCATAACAATGAGTCCATTCAGCCTGTGCTCCAATCCCCAAATTCATTGTCAATTTTCTGTCCAAAATGTGATCTGTGCTTAGCTATGGTAAATGGAGCTGTAAATTTTGGGTAAGCAACCTGAACAGAAAAAATAAACAATCTATTCATTTCTATTTTCCAAGTATTCAAGTATTTGTATTAAATAATATTTTTCACTAGCAGGGCTTGCTAATTTGTTGCTAAAGCTGTTATTTTGGTACACACTACATAAAATAATTCAAGAAGTTTTAAAAAAACCATTTGTCTGATTTTTTTGGTACACAATTAGGATTAAACAGTTCTTTAAAAATGGAGTTAATGGAACAACATGGACAAATGTAATCATAATCATGAGCTGATTATTAACAAAATATGTACAATTGTGTCCTTTTAGTTAAAACACAGGAGGTAGGTCCTTGTTTAACTAAATGCTCCCTACCTTTTCTAAACTTAGTTACTAAACTATATCCACAGAAAATATTCAAAATTGTCGAATAGAATAGAATAGAATAGAATAGAATAGAATAGAATAGAATAGAATAGAATAGAATAGAATAGAATAGAATAGAATAGAATTCTTTATTGGCCAAGTGTGGATGGACACACAAGGAATTTGTTTCTGGTGCATAAACTCTCAGTGTACATACAAGTAATAGTGATAATCATGATCATATACAACATGAAAATACATTCATCATAAATTGTGAAATACAGCACTTCATCATAAATCATAAGATGCAACACTTAGTGGTAGTCATAGAGTACTAGCATAATACATTCAGTTCTATTTAATCCTAACAAACTAAACAGGTACTATATTATTGTTTTGGGAGAATCTATGAGCCAGAGTGGGTAGAGTAATGTTCTGATATGAACCAGACTCTATCACACATGTGGACACATGCAGACTAGTTTTGTTTTTTGTTGTTGTTTTTTAAAAAAGCCTTTAGCAATAAATTATGGACTTTCCTATCTAAATGGTTATGATAACCTCCTATATGTGTCTACTTCAAAATATCCAGAAATTGTTCCACCAATTTCTAACTACTCTAATCAGATACATCTCTGATCCCAAAAAGGGAACCTAAAGGCTACATGTGGTCTTAGAGCTCTAGATTCTCTATTTTTATTCTGCAGTAATAAGGAAAAAATAATGAAAATGCATAAGGTAAAGTAAGCTGCCTTCTCAGGAGGACATGTCACCATGGAGGTCAACTAAAGGATTTTTTTACATTTCTCATGGCAGAACTTTGACAGCCTGATGTGAACACTTGCCCAGCAGGTGTCTTAACAGGTCTGAAAGCCATTGAAAGCTGCTGTGCAGCAGCCACATCACAGTCCACATCCCATTGATTCAGGCAGAAAGCTGAGCCATTATCCATGTTTTACTTTTTTTATAAAAACACCTGCTTTATTACCTTCACCAGAAGAGCGGTCTTATCATAATAACAGAGGGTGCTTAGCTTTTATTTTAATTAGAGTTTAATTTAGCTGGCATAGGCTTTTCAGTGTAAAAAAATGTCATCAAAAGCTGCAGTTTTTCTGCAGCATTCCCCCCTTCTGCTGAACCATTGACATTACAACGGAGTATCTGCAATTGCTGCATTAAGTAATTGCTGCATAGTCTGATATCAGACATAATTTAATAAACAGCAGGATTATGCTGCAATGACTTATTTATTTATTAAAGAAATTTGCTAGTGGACAGAGGGAAATGCTACTGTTCTGAATTAAAGGCAAATGTTTACATCCAAATCTATGAGCTGCACAAAAATAAAAATGGATTTTTAGAAACCCCATTTCTCTGCCCATTAATGATGAAGCAGGAATTCCATATGTCTCTGTGGTATCAGATTATCAGGAAGATCTGCTCTATTTTTGTACTAATTATTATTGTACTAATTCAGTACTTCTGGGCTCCAGTATACACTGGCATATTGTTGAAAATTGCCATAGGTTAAATTCAGGCTACAAATGTAATCCTGTTTGTGCCTGCTAGTAAGAGTAAGAGCTATTAAATTCAGGATTCAAGCTTGAATAATTGACTGACCAACCCCTTCACTCTTTGTATATTAATCCATTAGCTGTCTTTTAAGGAAAAAAATGTTTATTTCCAGTAAATAGGTGAAGATCTGAGAATATATTAAATCCATTCCTCCAAGGTCAGACTGCTAGGACAGATGAGTCAATGGGACTTAGAGTGCTGCACTGCATTAATCAACAGACTGTTCCTGCAGCCTTGTTTGGTTCCCATTGGACAAAAGATATTAATGTAGCCTTGATCTCATATTCACTCATTCAGTAACTCCTTTTCTGATTTGCAACCTATAAATCTTAAGAGGATTTTTCTCATTAACACAAACCCTTTCTTTCTCGTTCGCCTCCCTATCCCAATTGTTTTTCCATGCAATATTCCCAAATCACTGGTCTAAGAAATTGCCTCTTTTTTGGGGAGGTGGTTTGCTTTTTTTGTTTTGTTTTGTTTTGGTGATGAGCAAAACCTGAAGGGCAAGGCTCAGATCTCCTCAGAGGCAAATTATGTAGTCACATTTGATTTCCCTGAATTGGTGAAATTAATTAGCATACTTTTTTCCTTTCCTCGCTACCTCCCACACACACACACACACACACATCTTTTATTTGTTCAGTAAAAGCCCATAGCATTCAAATGACACATGTCATTCCCTTCAAGAAGCTTCCCAATACTTTAGGCTTGAGTGAATCTACCCTAAAGCTTTCATTCCACAGATAATCTCTTTGAGGTAGACAACAAACACAAACAACTTTTGGAAAAAGAATGTTTTTTAGCTTGTGAGTCAGCTATAGATCAAGCATTCAGTGAAGAAAGAAGCTGTTCTTAGCAGAATAGTCCAAACTTCATGAGGAAACCCTATAGGTAACCTTATAGTTCTTTAGCACTGGCCTCATTTTTCTTGGCAACAATTATTCATAGCTTCTACACATATAAAGCCTTGATTCTCCTTACTTCAAATGAAACATCCTTCCTCTCCTATTCTTCAAACTAACTAATTGCCTCTGCTTTAGTTATCAATGTCATTTCCTTCCTGATTAATATCCCTCCAATATTAAAATTCTACTTTAGTCTTTCCTACCTTCTCTTTTAACTTCCTTCTCATCATTTTCTGAGTGAAATTTCTCTCTCCAGTGACTCTTTTATTCAGCTACTGTCTCCAGACTTCCTACCCACCTGACTTATGAGAGAAATTGACACTGTGCCAGAATGTCTGTTCTTTTTTATCTCCTGTTCATGTGGGAATAAATGAAAGGATGAAAAACAGTGGCCAGAGGAAAGAAGTTGGAAAGACACAAATATATGAGACCAAAGGTCCTCTGTTTATATTAAGTCATTGCATACTTTGTGCATTTTTAGAGAATATTTTTCACCAGGGGGCTTCTTATTCTGCACAGATGTTATCTGTCCCTACCAAATTGTATCTAGGGAATATAGATAGACCTTTCTACCATTAGTGTCATAATTCTTGTTTATTTTCCTATTAAGTTCAGAGTAGTAGAAAGGCATACTATTTGTTTGTTTGTTTGTTAGATTGATAATCTACCTTTCATTCAGAAATTCAGGATGGTATGCATAAAGTCATTGCATACTTTGTGCATTTAGAGAATGTTTTTTATCAGGGGGCTTCTTAATCAGCAGAGATGTTATCTATCCCTATCTATCCTTCCCCCATTTTTCTCTGTAACAATCTAGCGAAAGTAGTCTATATAATGGAATGCAGTATCGGCTGATAATGATTCAGTCGAGATGACAGGGACTCGTCTTGATCCTGTTGTGTGGGAGGAGTTTGACCCGGTAGCACCTGATGAAGTTGACAAGGCCATTGGAGCTGTGAGCTCCGCCACCTGTTTATTGGACCCGTGCCCCTCCTGGCTGGTTTCGGCCAGCAGGGAGGTGATGCGGAGCTCGGTTCAGGAGATTGTCAACGCCTCTTTGAGGGAGGGGTCCTTTCCGGCTCCCTGCAAGGAGGCAATTGTGCGCCCCCTCCTCAAGAAGCCTTCCCTGGACCCAGCTGTTTTAAACAACTACCGTCCT
The DNA here is from genome assembly GCA_034064705.1 of Bothrops alternatus. Taxonomy (NCBI): domain Eukaryota; kingdom Metazoa; phylum Chordata; class Lepidosauria; order Squamata; family Viperidae; genus Bothrops; species Bothrops alternatus. The sequence goes on from JARGCV010000589.1 coordinate 19,964,051, forward strand.
GTCTCCAATCTTCCCTTTATAGGGAAGGTTGTTGAGAAGGTGGTGTCACTCCAGCTCCAACGGTCCTTGGATGAGGCCGATTATCTGGGCCCTCAACAGTCAGGATTCAGGCTCGGCTACTCCACAGAAACTGCTTTGGTCGCGCTGACGGATGATCTCTGGCGGGCCCGGGATAAGGGATTATCCACTATCCTGGTGCTACTTGACCTCTCAGCAGCTTTCGATACCATTGACCATGGTATCCTTCTGCACCGACTGGAGGGGTTGGGGGTTGGGGGCACTGTTTTGCGGTGGTTCACCTCCTACCTCACTGGTCGGTCGCAGTCGGTGTTGGCAGGGGGTCAGAGGTCGACCCCTAGGTTCCTCCCTTGTGGGGTCCCTCAGGGATCGGTCCTCTCCCCTCTGCTGTTTAATATCTACATGAAACCTCTGGGTGAGATCATCCGACAACATGGGGTGAGATATCATCAGTATGCTGATGATACCCAGCTTTACATCTCCACCCCGTGTCATTTCAGTGAAGCAGTGGAAGTGATGTGCTGATGTCTGGAGGCTGTTAGGGTTTGGATGGGTGCCAACAGGCTCAAACTCAACCCCGACAAGACGGAGTGGCTATGGGTTCTGCCTCCCAAAGATATTTCAATCTATCCGTCCATTACCCTGGGGGGGGAGCTTTTGACCCCCTCGGAGAAGGTCCGCAACTTGGGCGTCCTCCTCGATCCACAGCTAAATTTGGAATATCATCTTTCGGCTGTGGCGAGGAGAACATTTGCCCAGGTTCGCCTGGTGCACCAGTTGCGGCCCTATTTGGACCGGGAGTCTCTTCTCACAGTCACTCATGCTCTTATCACCTCAAGGTTCGATTACTGCAATGCTCTCTACATGGGGCTACCTTTGAAAAATGTTCGGAGACTTCAGGTAATGCAGAATGCAGCCGCGCGAGCAGTGTTGGGCTTGCCTAGAAATGCCCACATTTTGGCATCACTCCGCGAGCTGCATTGGCTGCCAATTGGTCTCCGAACCCAATTCAAAGTGTTGGTTATGACCTATAAAGCCCTACATGGCATCGGACCAGGTTATTTACGGGACCGTCTGCTGCCTCATGAATCCCAGCGGCCAGTTAGGGCCCACAGAGTGGGCCTTCTCCAGGTCCCGTCAGCCAGACAGTGTCGCCTGGCGGGGCCTAAGGGAAGAGCCTTCTCTGTTGCAGCCCCGGCCCTCTGGAACCAACTTCCCCCGGAGATCCGTGTCGCCCCCACCCTCTCCGCCTTTCGTAAATTGCTTAAAACACACTTTTGCCGGCAGGCCTGGGGCAGCTAACATCTTGCCCCTAGCCAGTGTATGTTTGTGGAATGATTGGTTTTTTGTTTTTTTGTTTTTTGTTTTTTTTTTAACTTAAGGGTTTTTTTATATGTATGTAATTTCTATTATGCTGTGAGCCGCCCTGAGTTCTCCGGAATAGGGCGGCATAGAAATTAAATTAATAATAATAATAATAATAATAATAATAATAATAATAATAATAATAATAATAATAATAATAATAATAATAATAATAATAATAATAATAATAATAATAATAATAATAATAAGTGTTTCTCAATCTCAGCAACTTCTATTCCCAGAATCCCCAGCTAGCATGGGAATTGAAGTCTTAAAGTTGCTGAGGTTGACAAACACTGCTGTATATCATTAGAGTGGCTCAAGCAAAAATTATAAGCTTCAATATAAAATCCTTTAATGTAGCATTTCCATAATCTGTATTTATTTAACCATTTTTAAAACCACCTTCTCATCCACAACTATAAAAGAATAAGCAGACCTAATATTCCACATCTTAGATGGATATAATACTAAAAGAAATGACTATTTGTTTTTGGCAATTGAAAAATCATACCCAAAACTGTTTATCTGTACATTGAACATTTTTGTTTCTCACGTACATTTGACTCTGAACAGATAGGCAATAAAAAAATAAACAAGTTGCTCCACTGAGATCCTCATGTCTCTTCAAAAGGGCACATGTTGATTGAAGGCTGAATTGCAGGGAAGAGCTTATTGCAAATTCCAAAGTTAGCTCTGAACTTTCACAAATCAGTGATTCTATTTTCTTCCCATTTGCTAGCTTACCAGCTTCCTGTCTGATGCTATGATACAGCATTTTGTCATGGCTTGTTTACCCAGAACTGGATCCTAATCTTTTGCATGATTTGTATAAAGCTTTTTCATTAAACCAAACATAAATCAGGATTATAAATTGGCAATGCAAGGAAACGATGACAAAATAAATTACATGCAGACTGAAAACAAACATGTCACCTATACCACATGCTTGGAGGATAAATACAGGAACAACAAATACAATAGGCAACAGTTACAGATATAAATTTTGGGGGAAATGATCACTAAAGATGTGGAGAAGTTGATTTTTTCTAGTGTTAGTAATATATAGTAATGCTTTAGGATTTAGTGTCATGGTTTGGTGACTGGGACCCTTGTTCAGCAAACCATAATTAAAAACCACAGCTGACAAAGTTCAATGTTTGTGATGTCATCTAGGTATGGACAAACTATGATTATCCCCATCCCCTATGCAGCATCCTGTGGAATGGGAAAAGAACCCTTTCTCTGAACATAGTTTATTAAGGCATTCAGAAATATGAGGAACATTCAGATAAGAGGAAAAGTGGCATCATAATTTTTGATCATTTCTCTTCCTCCCCCACCTACTCTCCCAGCTTCAAAAAAGAGAAAGACCAAGTACAAGTTCTTATGAAACATGTTAGTTGTAGCTTCGATATGACATTTGGGAGCTCATAAAGCTTTGTTTTAATTATAACGTAAGCATTTTTCAAAATTAGGAGGATTGCAAAAGGAGAGGACTTGGGAACATATGTTGTTTTAACTCACGTGGTACATACAACAGAGTGTACAACATTTATTTATTTTTGCTCCCTTTTCTCTTCAGTATATATTCTCAAGACCTAATCCTAAAAAAAGGCTATTAACTGGAAATGAAGCAGTAAGTAGTAGTAGTATACTGGTTCTTGTTTAATTCAGAATGCAGCTGGGTAGTATGCTGAAAATAGTGATCAGATAATCAAAGACTATGTAGATGTTCTAAAGATTCCATTTATAAAGTAACAAAAATTACTGTATTCTTAGAATTTCAGGGAGGTTAGAAAGCAAATATAAATGGTGGCTCCTTGCAAAACAAAATGAAAGCTTTAGAATCAATATCTACTTTTAGCTCCTTGTTCCGGCACATGTTCTCATTTTTCTTTTTACTGAGCAAAGGACTTGTCATACTTGCACAGAAGGAAAGGGCAAGGACATTTGCACATCCTTTACAAACAGAGATGAGTCCCTTGAGTATTATTCCCTATAAAGATTAATAAAACTATGTTTTTACATAAATGTTGAAATATGCCAAGCTAAAAAAACCAGACAGTTAATAAAGCTATCAGAAATTTAAGCTGTGATCTTTAATCAATCAGCTAATTAGATTAAGTAATGTAAAATCCAACTAAAAAGGCTGGTCACATATTACAGTATTGAAGTCACATACAAATGTTAATAATGACTAATCACTTAAAATCATCACTTAGTTATTTATGCTTTTCCGAGTGGAATGACAACATTGGGAGATCTATAAAGAGGAGTTAACATTAAAATTTTAAGTGGTCCAATCTCTCAATTATATTATCATCACTGTCATCATCATTTATTTATCAAATTTATATAGCTGCCAGAAGTCTCACCAGAAGTGACTCTTGGTAGAGTACAACAATCAAATATTATATTCATTACCTCAGTACTTCTTCATGATTTTTAAAGCAATAATTCCCTTTTTGTTGTTGTTGTTGTTGCTGTTGTTGTTGTTATTCATAGTTTGCATCTTTACATGTGGAAGTCAGGCAAAAGTGCAAGAGGCTATTATTTTCAAAAGTGCCCAGTGAGGAGCCACATTCTCCTCAAGGCTCTCTGGAGTCACCTTTTCCTATAAAGGAGATAATATTATGTGCCAAAATTGTACAAGTATCCTAAAATAGAGAAAAGGGCAGAAATTAATTGTAACTTGCTTTAGAAAACACATTTTTCATGTCAGTCTGGCAAGCAGAGGGAAGTAGGTGGACGGAGCAATGGGTAGGTGTGATGTAATTAGCTAAGCCACAATGAAAGAAGCACTGGTGAATCCAAGTTGTGTGACAGCACTGGGTACTCCTGTGTACACAGGAGGTCAAATGGTGATCAAACAATGCTCTGCCCTCATCAAAATGCATGCTTTTTCCAACTGATAGAACTATTCACAAAACCTAGTAATAAAGTTAATCATCATTACCTCATGTGAATCACACTGCATGGAAGCATTGTTTTCACTGTCAAACTGTATAATGTTCTACCAACTCTTTCTAGAATTCCAGATATATGACAATAGCTTTTTTTTAAACCAGAATAGCTCATCAGTGATCAGAAAAGGACATATTTGAAAAAAAAGTCTTATTTTGAGGAGAAAAACTTTCTGAGAGTTATTTCAAGTTGAACAAATTCACCCTTGTTTCAAATGTAATAGTCATAATTATCCAATGTTTGCCAAAACATCTACATAATGGTCCACATCCTATGTTGTTCTTCAGTAACTTACATGTAGTATTTTTCTAGATCCAGCTTTATATTTTCATCAAGGTTTAGAAAAATTAAAAAAAACATGATTTCTCAAGCAAGAAGTTATTCATGGTTTCTATTCATAGTTTCATGTTCATCTATTTATACTTATTGGACACACAGTTTAATGTCCTAGAAGAAAAGGAGATGCAACAGAGATTTTAAAACATGGATTGTTTGTATTATTGTAATGAAATTTAACTATGTTTTCTCTCTGTGAAATATTCTAAAGAATTTCCATCCATTATGGAAGGAGTGAATTCATGTTTTGCATTCAATTTGCATTCCATGTATGTTCATTTCCAAGTTAAAAAAAGCACACAAAGAAGCTCAGATTCTGATCTTCATAGTATCTTTTAGGAGTCACACATTCGGATACAGTAGGAATGTTTGTTTCATGTATGCAGTTTCATCAATTACGGTATGTGATGGCTTCATTTATATTTGGCAATTTGTTCTGGTATATGTCCATGGGAACTAGATTTTTAAAACATTCAAACCTGAAACAATGTTTGGATAGATTACACCTTTTCCAGTAGGATAATAGGATAATAAATATATCTGTGGTAACTGTGTTTCAGACTGGAAAACAGAAAATAAAAAAAGAATAAAACAATCTGTTCAGAAGAAAATCTCATTAGAAAATATTAGACAGCAATCTAAAATGTTTTCATCCAAAAACATGAGATTTCAGCAATTTCATTTTAAAATCAATCAATTTATTAATTATTTAATTTTAAGGTAGCATGCATACCTTTCTTAGCCAAATACATTTACTTTGTAAAAAAAATAACCAACTATACCTTAGAGAAATACATAAGTGGTTGGAATGAATTTATTTGTAAAAGTTAATACCTATTCCTGACCTCCTATGCCAAGAAATCATTCTGCCTCTAACAGCATTATATCAGCATCCCAGCAGGTAAATGATACAACATTTTATATGATTTATTATTTTCTGAAAAAAGTGAAAGCATTTTCATTTATCAGCTTACTAAATTAAGCTTATATTTGCGGGTACTAAGAAAAGAGATGGAGGTATTTTTCCATTTGCATTTCTGTGAACAGAATATAATGAGGAAATCTACATTAAAATCAGCTTCTAAACTGGATACAAATCTATTATACAACATATACATTTTTTTTCATATAGTCATAATACCTTTTTGGTATCTATGATGCATCTATTGTTAATTATATCATTAAAGAACTTCTACTTATTGTTCAGAAGAGATTTTCACATAATATGTTTAGTGAAACCGATGACTACCTTACAAGAATTGAATCTCAAACAATCTAGAGGACCTTATTCTATTCTATTCTTTTCTATTCTATTCTATTCTATTTTAGCTACCAGTAACTCATGCAGAAATAAAAAAAACAATTGTGGAACAAAAAAAATAAAGCTGGGTGCCTTTGGGTCAGTCACTCTTTCTCAGCCCAACTCACCCACTTGTTGTTGGAAGGAAGAGGAAGATTTGTTTGCTGCCTTGAGGTATTTATAAAAATAATTTTAAAAATCTCCCTTTTTACAACCCTGTAATCCCTTAATTTGGGGTAGAGTTGAGGTGAGTGGATGGAGCTGAGCATTTACTGGCCAGTTTGCTCCATCTGCCACTACCTAGGATTGAATTCTCAACCTTCCAAATGGGAAGCAAGTGTCTTCACCACTAGACCATCATGCCACTATTTATAAAGATAATAAAGGCACAATATAAATAAATAAAGCAAGCAAGCTACCTAGCTAGCTAGCTAATTCCTATTGCAAATTTATTTCCTCCAGAACAGCTATAAAGTCTTCAATGATAATCCATGGCTCAATTCAATAATATCCCAATATATAAGAAAGGAGATACAATATCCTGACAACTACCACCCAATTAGTCTTTCTATAACATTTGTCTGCCACAAATTGCAGGATTTAATGTTTTCTAAAAACACTATAAAGTCACAATAGGCAGGTTTGGGTACCAAAATCCTTGACATGACACTATATGGATCTCACACAAAAAATTTTCAATCCTTGAACAAAAACAAAATCAGAAGCACATATTCTTTACCCAACTTTTAATGCCGTCATGAGATTAAAGCTAGGCTGTACTTAATTCAAGGACCTAGCAAGAATATGTCAACTAAGATTCTGAGCAAAATAAATTATTTGAGGAACCTCATTGACACATGTCATTCCATATGATATACAGATATTATTCTACCTTGAAAAATAAATAGTACAAAATCTTAGACAGTGTAAACTGCCAATATCAGCCCTGCTTACTTTGGACCTAGAAAAACCCTGAGTAAAACTTAAACAGACAGTGTGGGACTAGACATTGAGCTAGGTAGAGCCAAACTTTCTCATCTCCCTTACAGATGTATAAAGCTGATTACTTTTACATCTAACTAAATTTCATGAGGCTGGATGCATTTCTGTAAATTATTTATTTTATGATAATACTGAAGTTCTGTGTACTTGATGGAATGATAGAATCAGCCTAACTCATATTTACTGCATTCAAGATCATTCTTTAAGTTTACAACATTGTTCCTGAGAGCTAGACTATCAGTTTAACTATTATGATCTATAAATTATGATCACAGATTTTTTTTTGCTTATCAATTGTTTTTTGCAGTAAACCTCCCAGTTACTTTCTTTTACCCCTTCTTCCAAATGCTCACATATAGCAGAAAGTAGTAATTACCAGGCTATGGCTCACCATGAAACAGTGATAAATTATAGTTGCTGAACTTCAATGCATCTGAAGGCAAACAGTGAAAACTGAAGACCTCCCCTTACCTACACTTTCACTGAACAGAATAGCCTTTATTAATTTTATCCTTCCTAAGCCACCACATGATCTCATCCACACTAATTTCCTGAACAAAAGTGTCCTGTTTTAACAGAAAATACTTTCTCAATTATATATACGACATTTATTTTGATGTGACTTGTTTCTGTGGCCTCTTAATTATTTTTTTTTAAATCATTCTCAAAAAATAACATCCCCAAGTATTCTTTGTTTACCCCCAGCTGAAAATATTCCACAACTAAATTCATATTTTCTATATATTTAATCATTTGTCTCTTTAGGTAAGAAATTTTCTCAAGGAGAATCTTCTATCATTCTTATTATGGAAGAAACAAACTCCATTTCATTCCCATTGCCCTCAACCTGGCAATACTGATGCTGATCTCTTGGCTTTTTTTGAAACCAACTCCATAGATTCCAGTCCAGACTGCACTAGTTAGCATTGGAACTAGATTATTGTTTAGAGAAGACTATAGCAACCATAGGACCTGATTGGCCATTTCCCTGCTTCTTGTCCTTCCCATCTGTGCAGTAAAGAAAAGCCTTACTGGCTGGCTTCTTTGTCAACTTGTCTTCCAGTGCTTGCTTTTTCCTTGTTGCTAATTCCCAAGCCTTTCCTTTGTTGTCTCACTTGTTAGCACATATGGTTGCCTTGTATATACCTTCCAACATTATGTCCTTTGACACCAATGCAGATCCTCTTTTTTTTTTGCCTTATGGTACTATTAGTATTTTGATGATATATTAATAAAAGCAACAGTAAGAGAAATGGTTCTTTGATTCGATTTCCCTATATAGGTCCATTGGGGGAGAGCAAGACTATTCTCCATACAGGCTAGATAGAAACCAAAAAAAGTATCTAATAGAATACAAAATTAAATGAAAAGAAGGGGAAACATAGGCTGAGGAATATTCAGTGGCTTGTTTATTTAAAAGATTTATATGACCACCCATCTTCAAGTGAGATTTATATGGCCACCGATCTTCAAGATCCTTTAGAGAGAGGTGGTCCTGCAAATAACCTGGTCCTGTGCCATATATAGCTTTAAGGTAATAACCAGCACTTTGAGCTGCACCCAGAAGGAGACTGGGAGCTAGTGCTTTTCAACCAACAGAAGTTCAATGTGGACGTGCCCCTGCATTCTGGACCAGTTGTAAATTCTAGGTGGTCTTCTAGGGCAGTCCCATGTAGAGCACACTGTAATAATTCAAACAGGAAGTGACAAAGGTGTGAATGACTGTGAGCATGGACTCGATTCTTGTACTTTGGAAGTGGTGAGTGGACCACACTGGTGATGAGCCAGGCAGAAAGTACAAAACTGCCCTAAGTTAATGCAGCTTTATTTATTCTATATAAAACAGAATTCCAGGAAGGGATTAGAAAGAGACAATCAGGGCATGTTTTGATAACAGTAAATCTAAAACCTCAGCCTTTATCATTAGATTTTTCTGCTACTCAGCAACACACAATACTTACCTATTGATTGGAAAGGTAAATGTGATGAAAAAACTGTTTTCCAGATTATATGTTATTGCTACAAAAAGATTAAACATTGGGTTGATTAAGGACTTAAAATACAAGACAACTGTTATTTGTTTCTTCTAAATGGTCACCTTTAATTGACCATGGGAAGAGAAATCTGCAAAGTAATAATGATGCATTAGTTACATACTGCTAATATGTTATGGTTATATCAGGCTACCATTTTTTTTCCATCGTACTGAGAGAGATAGCAGCAGATTCCCTGAAAACCATCAACGTGTGCTGTATATTTTAACATCTGATTCCACATCCCAAATGGTTGGGAGGAAATTGCCTAGAAACAAGCACCTGGTTATCTTGCACATCTAATCTGGTACCTCGGTCAAACTGTAAAGATATGCTTTGATTCCTTAAATGGAGAAGTAAATGACTTCGCTTGTATTTTGTAACTTGCAAATATTCAAAAGTTGTTTCTTGTTAGAATATTATTACAAATATATTTATAAGCATTTTGTGCTTTCTCAATTAGCAGTGAAAGAACCTCATGGAAAAAATCTGATTTGCTAATCCAGATCAACTTTTCTTCCCCTTTTAAGAACAGTATTTCATGCATACAGGAATGGGTTCAGGAAGCCTTCAAGGCATCTGAGATCATAGATGGATGGAAGAATAGATAAAATAAATATCTTTTCATTTCAGCATATCCAATACCAATACTGGTAGCCATGTGGCAAATATATGAGTGCCCACATCCCAATAATAATATAAAAATTTGATCAGGGAGAACCATAGAACTTATTGAACTGGGTTGACTGTCACAAACAAATAGTATGCAATACTTCAACTCAGCATATGAATTCAGTTTTGCTGTGATTACTCTTTAATTCTTCAAGTTTTCATGCTAAAACAAAAACCCAATGCCGTGAACAATTCCTTTACAGTCATGTTGCAGTGTGCCATCGATTTAACAATCAGAAAGTATAATAGATTTGATTAATTATGTGCCATCAATTCTTATGTGGACTTAGCACCACATACTATAGATAGATTGTTTCCATGAAAATAACAGAAAGATTATTATCTTCTATGGTTGAATTCTATGTTGTCTGTCTTGATGGCTAAAGCTTTGAGATAAGCAGAAGTACTGATAACAATTTATCTTGTGTGAATGTTTAATTGGGTTTGATTTATGCCTTTGGTGCTGAAACAAACCCCTAACATAGTTGGCAGTGATAAAGTATTTAACTGTTCAGCTAGATTCCAGTGTTCTGAAATCTTGTTTCTTTATGTGCTAATTAATCTTTTTAAACTATCTTAAAAAGCTATCTAAAAGATAGCTTAAAAGATAGCTTAACCTTTACAGTTTAGACTAGACTAGACTATTTAGAATAAAATAGAATAGAATAGAATAGAATAGAATAGAATAGAATAGAATAGAATAGAATAGAATAGAATAGAATAGAATAGAATACTTCATTTGGCCAAGTGTGATTAGACACATAAAGACTTTTACTCTGGTGCAGAAGCTCGCTCCTGATGTACATGTAATGTTTATTGTTCTTATTTTGCTTTTAACTCTGTAACTAATTTAGTTTATAACTCTTTTCTTTCCTATTATTATTATTGTGCTTCTTTTAAGGGCGCAATGATTGTATAAGACAAATGTCAGGATATGCTCTTAAACAATGACAAGTTGAGCTTTGAGTTTTTACATTTATCTGTAAGAAAAAGCCAAGGGAAAGATAGCAAAACCTTGCCCTTTAGAGGGAGGTCTTTTGTTGACAATGTTGGCACTGCAGCTGTGTTCTGTCACTAGAAAATTGGTAAGCTCACTAGGACACCATCATCATTTGCTACCTATGGAACACCAGCTCTGTCAAAGCTGTATAAATATTTAAGAAGCATTTACCATTGTAAACTAAAGCTGGAGGTGATAATAATTTTGAGATTCGCAAACATCTGTTTTATTTAAGAGAATGAAATATTCATTAAGCTTGTCACCAAGAGAAATGGAAATGTCTTTTTTTAACACATTACAATCCAAATTCCAGTGAATTATCTGACAGGTGTACTTTCTTAGTGAATTAAAGAAAACATAATTCTGTGATACATATTACAGCCTTTGGACATAAGTACATAGTACATGAGTACATTTCTATACAAAGTAGTGAAACAGCAGAGCAGCTGGGCAATAGAGCTTGCTATAATTAGATCACTTTGTAGTGTAAAACACTCAGTCAAAACATTATAAGCATATCTGATCAATTAGAACTCAAATATATGCTTCATCTGATAATACAGATTATATGTCACTATTGACAATAAATTATTGATATTTATATTTCATTATTATGTATATCCCTTCTCATATTTTTTTCTTATTCCATTATTGCTTCCAAGCTAGATGTCACCACAAAATTTTGATATTTATATCAATTTTGGGCAAACTTGACTCCCCTAGAGATGTCATCTTTGAAGCAGAAACCAGATGAACTTGATCAGTCAAACCCACATTGACGAATAATACTGACATCTCCTTAAAGTCTGAATAAAATTGGTATCTATTTCTAGTTAAGAGACACAATCACAACTGAGGCCTCAGAAAACTTGGTACATTAAGATTCAAAGTTAGAAAGTTAAGTAATAGTTGGTCTGCAGTGAAAATTTTGAAAGCAGAGGCCTACCTTCAAAATAATATCTTGTTTACAAGGAACCTTTTTTGTTTGTTAGTCTTTGATATCTTCTAACAGGAGCTGATAATTTTTACTGACCTTCTGACACTTTTTTAAAAAATTATTTAAAAATCAGTTTTTTATAACTGATGTCCCTGGATCAGAAACCAGTGCTAGCTTTTTAAAGAAAAGCTTGATAACCAAAGAATATACAGTAATCAGAATTAATCAGTTTATCGCATATGGGCTTCTTTTCAGAGATTCAGTATGAACCAGAATGGAAACTACAGAAAGATTACAGTTCTTTGTAAAATCTACTATCTGAAAGCAATAAATATGAAAAAGCATGGGGCATAGTATTTAATTTTCTAAAAGTGTTGTTATTATAGCAGTTAACAGGAACATTAACTGAGATTAACATGGAAATGGACATTAATCTGGGAAATAACTCTCAAAATAATTCCTTTAATGTAAATTTTGCTTAATAAATAAAACTATATTTTATTTAAATGTGGTGACATCAAAAGGCTTTTGTACCAAAAATAATATCCTCTGGCTTGTTAATCATACCAGTTACCCTTTTGAGAAAGTGACTCTATTAGTGATCAGCTTCTCTCAATCCATGTTTTTCTTTTTTAGTTCCATTGCTGTTACAAAATGACAATATGTACTGAAATTCTCTCTTATATTCATAACATATGCATCATTGTTGTTATAGGCAAAGGTGCAAAATAGAACATGGTGTGTTCAGGTTAATTAAACATTAATTTAGGATATAAAGGTGTGTGCACAAACATTTTTTTCTAATTGTTGAAACAACTGCATCTTTTTCTGAGCTTGCCCACCTATTTTGGAAGCTGCTCCTGGCTGTCCCATCATGCTTTATGCTTGGAATCATTTAGTATCCCTTTCACCTCAAAGAAAATATATTTGTTGTGTATCCAAACACATATGAAAATATTGAGGAACAGCTCCCAAAGCAGTCACCTGAGTTCAGAGAAAAATGCATCTGTTTAACAGTGTACAAAGGGGTACTTCATCAGTGGGGCAACATATTTTGACACACATTTGCAATGTTTTGTAACATGAAAATATAGATGTGTAAATATCTATAACATTTGAAGGAGCAGATATTTTCTAGAATTAAGACATGTTTCTGTAATATCCACAACACAATTTTTCCAAGGTGATCTCTATGGCTCCCTATACCCCACGATTTTCTGATGATCTCTATACTAAGCTGGCTTTTCAAAATCATCCAAAATAAGTTAGGAACTATCACCCAGCTGCGCTCATTGGATAGGCAAAACAAATTGATGGCACAGAAACCAATGGTAACATTCAAGGAACAATTTCTGTTAATTTCACCTAACCTTTTTTTTATTTTACACAGGTCCATTAAAACACTCTGCTGACTTCTTCAATCATATATATATAACACCATCTTATCTTTTAAGCTTTCTCCACTTTATATAGTTCTGTACAAGTTTTTTCAGGGAATCTAGAAAAGTTAGAAAAAATGTTTTGTGCAAAGTATAGCTTAATTGAACTTTCTTCTACTTAAAATTTCTTGATATTGATATGGAATATGAGTTGTATCCAGGACATTTTTTGTCATAGAATGCCTAGAACAGAGTTCCGGCACCTTTTTTGGATGGAACCTTGTAGGCAAGGCGGGTTGTATGACATGTGTGAGTTCCGGCACCTTTTTTTTTTTTTTTTACAAAAAAAGCACTAGTTGTATCCCCCTCATACTGTGAAGCTAAAGAAGTTAAAGAAGACTTAACTAGAACAAATATTCCATAGGCCCGTTTGATTAAGTTCCCACATCATGATGGGACATAGTTTATTTCAACGGTGGTTTTGTTAAATAAACCATAACAGTGTAAGTACATATGCTGCAGTACCAGAAACCATGATCTGACCAGGACCACAATTGATTCCTCATATTAAACTTAAAACCACACTTGCTACATTATAGCTTAGCACCAGAGTCTCATACCTGGTCCCATAGGTTAAAGAAATCTTAGCATATTCATTGCACTCTCTGTGCATTTATGTTCCAGTTGCAAGATCATAGGAAATTATTATTATTTTAGGGTAATATTAAACCCCTTACATCCTATAAATACTCCAGATTGTCCACACTGATGATGCAGAGTGTCCTAAAGAGTCCATCTCCCTTTCAAACTTGCCATATCAAAATGGCTTTTGAACTTTTGTCTTCATTCAAAATCATGTAACAGATTCCTCTAATTCAGAACAAACAAAATTAGTCATATCGGTCTGTGGATTTGTTTACCAATTCCATGTTTGCATGGCTGTTTATCTTGTTTCAGTACATCTTCGCCCCTGTGGGAGTGAAAAATGTTTATGCCTTTAACATTGGCGCATACAGGCCAAATCTACTGAAATTGATTTCCTGACTTGGAAACTTCTTTCTTCAATTTTACACTTTACTACCCTTATTGATAAGTCTGTAAGACTCCAGTCTGCAGATTTGAATTAAAAAAAATGTTTTAGGCTTATCAACAAACAGAAAAATAAAATAGTATGGTGCAATGTAATAAGAAATTATCAATCTTATGGTCAGCTGATAAGCTTGTTGAGGCTCCTTCTTTTCCATCTCTTGTCTGAGCATCCAAGTTATTTTATTGTGGAAACTTGAAAGCCAGTGAAGTTTTCTTGCTGCAAGCGATGGAGAGCAGGTTTCACTCTGCTGCTGAATAATTCAGCAACAAGCCTTTGATTAATTTTATGTGAAAAAGAAAACAAAGTTTGTAGGAAGTATAAGCCATTTCAAAGAATGGATTGCCAGCACAAATGTGCAAAGCATGGTCATGAGAGGACTAATTACTTAAATACATTATAAGTTAAATAATGTATGTTTTCTGAAACAAAATGGAATGTTATACTTTTCTCCTTTCATTACTTACTTCCCCGCCCTTCCCAAGATAAGAAAAAGTTGTTGAATTTACTTTTGATAAAATAAGGCAATCCCATATAATAGCAAAGAATGGATTGGGTGGTAATTTTTAATGCTCAAATATAGCTCCTGAACAGCATTAAATCTTCCTCTAGGTATTGCTTCAAGACACATGACTTTCTTGAGAACAGAAGGGAATTAGCGCAGATTATTATTCCATTCAATTATTTAGTTATAAATTTGAGAAAAGTAGATCTCAAATATTTTTGGCATGTTCTGTTTTGTAAAACAATCCTATCTAACTTAGTTACCATGTACAAAGTCACTGCCAAAACAATCATCTCCAACCTCATGTCTCTCTGTCTGCCTCTCTGTGCTTACGGAACACAGAATATATATCAAATGCATTATCTGACTACTCAGAATTAATAGTGTTCCTCACAATAGATGGGTTTTATTTTGCCATTTTAGCCAACATCTGTCCAATGATAAAAAATGTTCCAATCTACATCTATTTGGTCCAAAACTATATTTTCATGCATGCTAATCTGGAATACATCTTTTTTCTCAATGCAACTTCTTTCTGAATACACATGCGTAGACAATCAGAGATATGACCTTGAAGGAAATGGGTTCAATTTTTTAAAAAAAATTGTGATAAACCTTAAATATATAGCAAACAAAAATTGGGAACCTCATGTGTTTATAGAGTAGGTAGATAATACTATATAATACAAATATTGTAAGTAAATTAGTAATATATAGAATAAGTATAGCATTTATACGTGGGTTACCTAACTACATTATTTGTTGACTTCTTGCTGATGAATGAAAAAAAATCAACAATTTTAGAATCTTTTAATTCTAAGAAGTAGAAAGAGATTAAGTGCTAGTTTACTAAATGTTCACTATATTTGTATAATAGTAACATGTAGTAAGATGCAGAACATCCTTCCCTTTCTACAGACTAGTGGTTCCAGATATTTTAAGTCTTTTATGCTACCTGGGAAGGAGAATTGTTATCCAAGGTTTCTAAATGTCAGTAAATGTGATAACTGTGTAAACTGTTTTCCAGTTTTGATCTCATTCATTCCTACAACAAATCCACAGACTTGCACACTTGTTTGCATATAAAAGTCTCCAGCATTACCAGTTTAAAACAATTTCAGATCTCAGCTCTCAGAAGAGTTTTGGACATGTAGGAGAAGCAGTCAAGCAAATATTACTGTGCTAGATAAACCAATCATTTGACTCAATAGAAGGCAGTTCACATGCTGGCAATGGAGGGTAAGAGACTAGCAACCTGCCTATCAGCAACAGATAAGGCTGTGCCTGACTAAACATTTTAACTCAAAGGGGATATTGCATACATTAACAATACATACAAACTGACAGCTGCCAGGCATTTGCATACATCTGCTCTGGCAGGGCTCTGTTGTCACAATAAATTACACAGCACTCTTGTCATGGCATGATAAGCTGTTCTCAGATTCTGGGCATATTTGTGGCTGCTTGTAAGACATGCAATCATTTAAATCCATCTCATAACCAGTAAGATGCTGCTTGCTTCTTTACTGGGTGATAAGAAAACAAATGCCATAGTCACAACTGTGGAGATTTCCTTAGAAATGAGCTTTAAAAACAATTTAATAGGGCAATTTAAACTTCATGTTCAACCACTATTTCAGTGCAGAAATCCAAATTAAAGCACCTTTAAAAATTGTTGTCCAGCTATCCAATATAATGGCTTATAAAGTGCCTAGCTGCACAACTATTGCAACACAAATATTACACCCTTTGGAAAGGTAGCTCTCTTATTTATCAATAACACAACCACAGATTACTATATCCTCTTGGCATCACTGTAGCACTCAAACCAATAAATTTCCTCCAAAACATCTTTTTTAAAAAACCCAAAAGACTTGAGAAACCAAAGGGGGGGGGATAGGAGTCATTTTACAATATAAAATGTGAACAGTGTAACAGTCAATATGTAAGAAAATCAAGTAAAAGACTGGCAGAATGCTTTCAGGAATCAACTGCCACTCAAAAGACATACTGAAAATTCCTTAATCTCTCAACATTCAGACAAATTCAGCTACAATTTAACTGGGGAAATATTGACATTTTAAATCCAGCCAAATCCAAAAATGCTAGCAAATTTTTGGAGGCTTGGTATTCTGACAAACCTGGCATCAACAGAGATAGATAAATTCTATCTACATGCCATTTTAAAAAATATAACCAAAGGTCAGGTAAGAGAACAAAAAAGCCAGACCACATCTTCCCTAGCAATCAACACCAAAATAAAAGCACCACATTAAAAAATTAGGAAGGAAACAATACTCTAATCATCATGGAGTAAACCACACTCCAAGAACCTGGCAGTTCAATCTTAACCCACATATATTCTTTACAATTGAACTTACTCAGTTCCAAGCAGCTTTGGCATCTCTCCATTCTGGATCTAGTCTCACACAGAAGGAAGTCCAATAAGTGAAGATTATAAAAGGGTGGATTTGCTGTTTCTTGAGAAATATTGGGACCATATCTAATTCTTTCTATCTGCCATCCATATGCATACTAAAATATTAAAAACCCTCTTTTCAAAATATAAGTTAAAATAAGGAACCCAACAATGAGCTGGGATCAAACAGTCCATTCTTGGCCAACCATCACAATATTCACACTAATTTGTGCTGATTCTGTGGTTTCTTCTCATGTGTGCATAAAATGAAATCAGAATTAAATATATTATAGCTATTCAGGGAGGTTTTTAAAATCCAGGTGGAAATGGGAGTTAAGTAACTGAGTCAGAAGTTTTGAATTTCATCCAGAAAAACAAATCTCTTTTCATCTGTAATTTCAGGGGCTGGGTGGCTTAAGCATAGAAAAACTATACTGAAAAAATGTTGAAAGAGAAATAGGCCAAAGGTGACAGAAGAGTTTGTATATGAATAATGTACCACTTTCTGCCACATTTCATGCATTTTTAGGAGGCCATTGTTGTTCTGCATGTCAATAGTTGCAGTTTCTATTACATTTCAATGTAGAAAACAATATTTGAAATTAATCTAATGTTTCGTGGATGTGACCTAAAAGTTAGTAGCTGCTGAAGGTTTTCTTTCTCTGCAAATTGATTTGTTCAAGTTGGATGGACATCCATTGCCTGGATGAGAGATAATAAAGTGAAATCTCTTTTGAATTGAGTCTGACTCATGCACATAGTTATGCAGATTTTTTTTTTTAGTAACACTGGTAAGAAGTGACTTACCATTGGAATGGGACAACCCGCTGCAGCCAACTCGCCGTGGTCAAGTCACCATAGCCAATTCACCGTGGCCAACTCGCCGCAAGACAACTCATGCAAGACAATTCACTCTCTGCAGGACAATTCAGCAATTCAATTATTTACAATAACTTTTTAATTTTTATTCACATTTCATTTTCTACTTCTTTTGGCATCTTTTCTCTAATGATTCTATTCCACTATTTCTTTGATATTAGTGTAACTCTTATCCCGGGGCAAGTTTCCCGCAATGAGTTAACCATGGCAAGTTTTTCTACGGCAGATTGGCTATGGCGAGTTGGCCACAGCAAGTTGACTGTGATGAGTTGGCTGTGGAGAGTTCTCTTAGACACATTTATCATTGCCATCCTGCAATTAGGTAGGAAAAACCAAATGCATAGGTTTAGAATAGGAGGCACCTGACTCAACAGTAGTAACCATGAGAGGGATCTACAGTAGGTGTCCTGGTGGATCATCATTTAATTATGTGTCAGCAGTGTGCTACAGTTGCCAAAAAAGCAATTCTAGGCTGCATCAATACAGAAATAGCATCAAGACCATGGGAAGTGATATAACCATTCTACACTGCAGTAATGAGGCCACACTTGGAACACTGCAGATCCAGTTCTGGTCACCACAATACAAGCAATATTTTAAGGCCCTAGAAAGAATGCAGAGAAGAGCAACAAAGATGATAAGAGGTTTGGAGATTAAAACATAGAACAAACAGCTAAGAGAACACGCTATATTTAGCCTAATGAAGAAAAAGCTCAGGGGAGACATGATAGCAGTCTTCTAATAGTTGAAGTGCTGTCACAGGGAAGAGAGTTTGATTTATTTTCCATAGCTCTTGAGGGCAGGACAAGAAGCAATGGTGGAAGCTCGTCAGAGGGAGAATCAACCTGAAAATAAAATAAAATAAAATAAAATAAGAGGGAAGTTCCTGACATTGAGAACAATTAATCAATGGAATAGCTTACCTCCTGGAAGATGAGGTTTATTCAATGATATTTTTCAAGTTTTCAATCTAGTTTACAGGCCTGGGTTTTTCTAATAGCCTACCATCTAAGTACTAGCTGACTTGCTTTGCTTCTAAGCTCAGGCAAGGCTAACTTACACTAAGACCTGCTAAAACTGTTGAGTCCATGTTATTCTCTCAGCCTCCTTGTTTGCTTGCAGATGTTTCATTAGCTAGT
This sequence comes from Bothrops alternatus, assembly GCA_034064705.1. Classification (NCBI taxonomy): domain Eukaryota; kingdom Metazoa; phylum Chordata; class Lepidosauria; order Squamata; family Viperidae; genus Bothrops; species Bothrops alternatus. Next base: position 19,983,089 of record JARGCV010000589.1, read on the forward strand.
GCTAGCATTGTTGACATTACCTAGTCAGGTGATAAAACATCCGAAAGCAAACAACTAAGCTCAGAGAGCACCAGGGACTCCACAGTTCAATCCTGAACCATATATATTCTTTTCTATTGAAATTGGATAAAATTTCAAAAAGCAATTAAGTTTGAAAAAATAAACCAATTTTCTAGAATGATAGAATTATAAACTGCATTTTCATTGAATGAGCAAATCCATAAACTGGATATATCGGTCCTTGATCTTCAGTTGTTATTTAAGGAATAACAGTAGGACTAGTGTTAGGAATGTTTTTCCAAAATTACACCCAGTGCCTTCAGTGTTATCCTTCTTAAGCTGATTGGATTTGACAACAGCTATCCTGTTCTAGGTTACATGCCAACTTGACTACTGAACAGTATCTAGAAGATTTCTACTGAAATATCTGCACTGTTGCCAATTACTAGGTACAATTCATGTTGATGGTATTAACTTAGGAATCATAGATTTATAGAACATAAGAGTTGGAAGGGAGAAGAGATATCACCTAGTTCAAACCCTTGATTTCCACAGGAAACTACTATTATCATATTCCTGGCAGATGACCGTTCATCCTTCATTTAAAAATATCCAATAAAGATTACTCCACAACCTCCCAAGACAATGCATTCTGTTACTGAACCTCTTTTATCACTAGAATTTTTCCTGATAGCCATTAAAATCTGCTTGTCATTGAAACATACTGTTTCATATCATTTTGCCTTATATTCCACACAACAACCTTTAAGATCCCTGAAGAAAGCTATCATCTTTTACTGCAATCTTCTTTTCTCTAGGCTAATTAGGCCCACCACCTTTAACTAATCTTAGTTTCACATCCTTTTTGTTCTCCTCCAGACACATACCACATTGCCTATGTCTTTCCTAAAATTCAGAATTAAACAACTTTTTGACTTATAGCTTGTTACTAATTTTGGGTACATTGTTGCCAATACGGTCTCCCCCCCCCATCCTATATTCCTGCCTTTGATTTGTCCTGTCCAAATGAAGGTCTTTGCATTTGTCCTTGTTAAAATTCCTCTTGCTACTTTCTGCACATTATTCCATTTTATAATCTTCATCCTCATGAATATTGGTACAGTTCTTCTATGGTGCTTTCTATTCTCCTTTATTTCTCTGTCTTCTACAAATATGATACTTATATTTTCTAATCTCTTATATCCTTAATTTATATATACATTGAACATTTCAGGGCCTAGAACAGGGTCCTATGATACATATCTTGGCAGTTCTTTGAATATGGTATGGGGCCACTAATGTACAATCATTTTTATGATTGTTCAGACACTTAACCCACATTGTGTAATTTTCTCAATTAGGAGACTTTGTAGAAAGCTTTGCTGAAATCAAGATACACTCTGTCTACTGCATTGCCATGATCAACTAAAATTGGTCATTTTGTTGAAAAAGGAGATCAAGTTGTTTCAATTTGTGTTCGATTTGTGTTTGATGCTGGCTCCTATCAAGCAATGCATTTTACTAAATACTCACAAGGTGATTGCTTAATTATCTGCTTCAGATTTCTGCCCAGTACTTATGTTAAGTCTATACTTGCTCAGGTTTTTTTTATTCCCCTTTTTCAAGATAAGAACAGCTGTCTTCCACCTGTCCTCTGGCACTAAGCCCATGATTCGTCATAGAAAGAGATATTTCTAAATATATTTTCTGGTATTCCTTCTAGCTGGTTTTACACATCTTTCATTACACCCTTGTATGTATGCACTTTTTAATTTCTTAGTTGAAATATTCCTATGCATCCAAAGTTACCTAAACTGTCCCCTTGACTCTGTAAAGACTTGAAATTGTACTTTCAATTATTCTATTTTTAGAAGTTCCCAATCTTTTGTGTTTCATTTAAACAGAAAATTTCTATCCATGGGAACCCACCTTGTATTGGTCTAAGCTTGCTAGAATTAACAGCTACTAAAATGTGCTATGCATCTTCTTTTTCCATAGTAACATGAAACCAAGATGATATCTTCATTCAAGTTTCCCATAGTTTTGCTTCCCTAATCAGCTCTTCCCTATTTCTTAGGATTAGATCTAGGAAAAGTTTTTCTTTGTTTTCTTTTTGTCTTACTCTCTTCTAACTAATGAAACAAGACACTAAGGGTCCTGTGTCTCTTCTTCCCAATAGTTCTGTAATCTTATCCAAGAGAGTATTATCCAGATATTCTGGGATTTAGCTATAAACATTTCCACATTGAAATATTTCTGGCATATAGGATAAAGCTTCCTTGCATCTGTCCGAAGCTAGGGAATACTTTCCTTGGGAAATTGGGTTTGATCCACTCTTGAATTTTTAAAAAATATGTAAATAAACTTCTTCCTTTCACCAGAGTTTCAGTTATTAATTGATGACATTCTTAATTTTAATCTTTGTTTTAACTTTATGGATTCCATGTTTTAATTTTGCTAGTCCCCTTGGGTACTCGCTGAAATAGAGGAGGTTTAAAATAGAATAAATCAGTAAATTGCTTAAATGAGGCACTCTTTTATTAAACTGAAGAACACAAAATGCAGTCTTCATCTCTTTTTAAACAATTAATTGTAGATTATGAGTCAGTCCACATGCATTCCTATTTTCATATTTTTCTACAATTCTTCATGGGCATTGGCTTTTCATCTGCATATTTCTTTTCATATTAAACACACTATTTTTCTTTTCAAAAATTAAGTTTATGGTAGTAATGACTTGATTGTTCTCTAGAATTTTCAAACAGCATTAAAATCATGTGGGAATTGTTATCACATATTGTTCTGAATTTATTAAAGAGGTTGATATATTTTTCCTTTTTTTCCTCTATCAGGTATTTTTTTAATCCACTCTTGATCATTTAGAATATTTTTCAAGTAATGAACAGAGATTTCTGTGAAGCACAGGAACAACTGTGAAAATCATGTAGGGACATATATATCTTTAAATAATTATTTGCTCTGTCCTACAATAGTGTGTATGGTTCAAAGCTAACATTTTCATCAGTATAGTAGCCGTAGGCTTGAAATAAGTTTTTTGTGCCTGCCAAACTTTAAATAAGCTCATGTCATGAGCAATGTGGTACCAGAAGACTATGAAGGTAACATATTGGGAGTGAATAACAATAGGCCTTCGCAAGATTGTTGAATTTGCCTTGATGAAACACCATGTCACTTGGCATACTGAAACAACAACTGGAAATGCCTGGATAAGCCTCAGCAGAGGAGTGACTTAAAACCCAAAGTCAAGCCACTTTGGTCTTGAGGCCACATTGTTTTAGCTTTGTTGGGTGCTTCACTTGAGCTTTCATGATAATAATATTTCCCTTTGAAGCTCTGCAAATAAAAATGCCTTTCAAACAGCAATATACTAAGCAGATGAAAATTGCCTTTAAAAAAAACAGTTTCACTAAGATCATGCATATCAGTTCCAGTGAAAATCATTAAGAATTAATAGAAGAGGATATTTGCAGCTCAGGATTGAAATGAGGGGTCTTTGGTGCTCTCTGAGCTTGGCTGTTTTCTTGGAGACATTTTATTAAACTAAAGCAAACTAAGCAACGTCATCAGTGCATCCTCTTTTAAAAATTGCTTTAAAGGATGGTATCTGCAGTGAAAATCACTGACTATAATGATAGGTTCCACTAGGTGATCAAAATCCACCCCTTTTTAAATTTAATTGTCTTGCAGCTAGATGTAAGTAGCAGACTCTGTATATGTTCTTTGTCATGAAGGGATCATTGGAGTCCTTCAGGAGAAAGAAGAACTTAAAAGTAAAATGTACAAGTTAATTTTGTTTAATTAGAAGAAACAAAATATGATGACAGGCTACCCTGCTGATATTTCATAGAAGAGTGTAGTAGACCCTGGTAAAGTTTAATAAATGTCTCTTTGGGTCTGTTAATTAAGGTGACCAACCTTTTTACAATGAAAAGGAGGACACAAATAAATAGAAGAAAAAAATATTGTAAAAGCTGGCTCGGCCCATGGAAAGTCAACCGCCCGCCGCGCCCCCGCCTGCAGCCGCCCTGCCAGCACTGCTGCCCTGCTGTGTAGAGTGGGCCCCGTGGCTCCCAAAGCACCAGCCGCGCCGGCTTCAGCCCCGGGGGGCAGTCCGCCATCAACACACCCCGCCTTGCAACCGCCCAGCCAGCACCACCACCCATCCTGCACAGCCCCATGTAGAGAGGGCCCTGTGGCTCCCACAGCACGGGGGGCAGCCAGCCGCTGCCGCCCCTCACACCCCTGCCCTCAGCATCCCCGCTGCCCCTGCCTCTTGCACCCGCAGCCATTATTGCCCTACCAGAGCAGAAGATCAAGAGAAACTTACTGCTCCAGTCTCCTCCAGGTATCTCTGGAACTAACTAGGAGATGGTGTAGTTGGGTAGCAGGAGGGGTGCTAAGTTGCTGCCAATTCACCTTCACTGCAGACAACTTGCATGTGCAAAGTTTGCCGGCCAGGTGTTATGGCGCGCTCAGCAGCAATTCCTATTGGCTTTTGAAAGCCAATAGTGGGAGTAGCACAGCTCATGCAAAAGTTGAAAAAAAAAAGGTGCTGGAATGCCGTTCTGAGTGTTCTATGAGGGAAAAAAACCCTGCAGATTAGTCTTCAAATATCAAAAAGGAGAACATGTAGAGAGGGAGGACAGAACTCACAAAAGGACTGTCCTCCCTAAAGGAGGACGGTTGGTCACCTTACTGTTAATTAAAATTTTCAGCCAGATAACACCTGGCACAATCTCATTAAGAATCACATAGAAAGGGATTGGGGATGAGGAGAATAAGAAAAAAATATTATATTATTTATATAGTTATATTCCAATAAATATACAATTCCAATAAATTGTAAATCAGGGCAGATATCATGTGGAAATAGCCGATATTTCTAACAATATTTTTTTCTCCTCTGAAACAATTTATCAGTTGTTGCAATTTTTTTTAAAAAAGGAGCAAAATTGGAAAAACAAATTGTAACCATCAAATCCTTCTTGAAGGTCAGTGACACATCTCTTCAGCTTTACGCAGCTATAACTAAGGCTTCATTAGCCACAGAGGCATTTTCAGCAGTGGAGCCCATAGCTTTTGTTCGGCATGATTCTTTGTGACCAAAAGCTGATGTGGGAGCAGAAGGTAAGCGGCTCCCTCCTTTGCAAATTCTCAGACTCTCTGCACCTCTGCTTTTCGGATCATTAGGACAGGACAAAAAGGCACTTGTTAGCATTTCAATTTGAATTAGTCTTAATACACTTGGCCTCATCCTTTATCAAATCCTATATCTATAATGAGTCGTAGAACTATTAATCTCGGCAATCACTACACAAAGGGAAAAAAAGCAAGAAGACCATGCTTAAAGCTTATGTAAACAGAAGAAAAAAATATTCTGTCAATTCTAAGCATACCTTGGAAAGGGCCACCTTATTGCCTTCCTCATCTGTTAACAATTTGGCATACAGAACATGGCTACTGTCAAGCTATTTTAAAAGTTTGCTGTATCACTCTCTCTTTCTTTAAATATAGAGTTCCTTTGACACATCTGAAAATATCTATTATCCGAAAAAATATAAAACACAAGTAGTAGGTAGGCTCTGGCCTCTAATAATGTTACAGTCGGCCTGTTAGTCTTTAAAGAGTCACAGGAGCTTTTATGTTTTACCGGAAGAGAAGTAACTTGGTTACCCTTTATTTATGGTCACCATATTTCTTGGAAAAATTAAAGCACAAACCTGAAAAAGGGACAAAACTGAAAGAGATTAATAGGATTTTTTTTTAAAAAAAAGTTTGTCTTATAATGGAAAATTCAAGAGCAAAACCAAAACTTTAATATATATTTTTCACATGTGCATTATCTGGTACCATTTGTGCAGTAATATTTAAATGTCCAAAATAAAGTACAAAAGAAAAAAGACAAAAAAAATAACAAGAAAATCTAAAGGACAGCTTTATAATAAAGGATGTATGGTCACGTCTACTTATATTTCCACATAACCCAACTGAGGGCCATAACTTTAGAATCATTTGGTGCTGGTGTCCTGGTAGCCATATGCAAAAAAACAAAACTAAAAACACCCCATATCTGTACCAAACATTGCTCACTAATAATGCACACAAGCTATGACAAGAAATAGATTGAAAGAAAGAAGTGATTTAAAAATAAAATACATAAAGTTTACACTCATCTGCTTTTTATTTGTGGCATAAAGTAGTTTGTGCTTTGTTCAAGGGCATTGGAAGCCAAATACAAAATGGTTCATAAAATATAGCTCTGTGTTCCAGATATGTTCACTAGCCACTCAAGGGAATCATATTATTTGGTCAACCCACGTGTTCCACTGATGTCTGCTCAGGATACACCAACTGTGCAGCATTTCTAGAGATATAAGGATGCAGAAAGCTAGCACAAAAGAGTTTACCTAGAGTAAGCTAGATCTGCACTCTGAAGTCAAAACATCAAAGTTAAATAGCAAAGAAATGCAGTGTTGTCTTTGAAGAAATATAATTGTTTAAACCTTGACAGCTGTATAGCAAGTAAAACATATTTATGTAATAAGAACAGCCATTTGACAAATTCTAGCATGACTTGCTGTTAAAAGACTTGATGATGGTCACAGGAGGATCAATTACTTTGAAGCATTAGATGTCTAGAATCAAATACTGTGATTAATGTTACTGTCTAACTCTTAGATCCTTTTCTTGCAGAAGTTCAAAGCCAAAGGCTTCCTCAAAACACAATATATCTATGTTTTTATATCATGGCTATTTAATAGGAGCTGATTGTATAAGAAAATTAATTTGTGGCCCCAAATCAGGCAATGCAGCCAAACAATTTTGTGAGCAAATGCTGAATGTATTTGTTTTGTTCTTTTCAAATGTTATCTCACAAATGTTATGTTAGTGTTTCTATTTTATTGTTGTTGTTGTTAAAGTAAATACATGTGGCCACAAAGAAAAAATAAAATAAAAATAAAACATTTTATCGATATAAAAGAAAAATAGGACAAAATAAAAATTAATAAAAACATTATTAAGAAAATGCTTGGTTACAAATTATATATTTTATTTCCATTGTGGAACAACTGATAATTACAGTCAATATATTTATAAGCATTATAATTTCTTTCTGATTTCTGTGAAAGTCCTTTCATCTATTTTTCCCTTAGAAAACATTATTTAAGTAACTAAGTTTGCCTTGTTGTGTAATATATGAATAATAATAGTAATGATGATAATAATAATAGCTTTGCCATCGTGGTGCAGTGGTTAGAATGCAGTATTGCCAGTTAATTCTTCTGACTGCCAGGAGTTTGATCCTGACTGGCTAAAGGTTGATTCAGCTGCTAAGAAAGCATGTTTATGGAATCCCAATAAGTGGTATTATGTAATCAATGGAACCTGGAGCACCCCAATCCTGCCAGATCAAACCTGCCAGGCAGATACTGCCAGCGACAGATAACCAGACCCAATGCCATGTTGGATTTTATAGATAGTGATTGGCACTTTAAATTACACCTGGAAGCAAATTGGCAACCAATGCAGCTCACAAACTGTTACATGAGCATACCCAGCCTATCCATTACTGCCCGTGCCACTGTGTTCTGGGCCAGGTGAAATTGTTGAGTGGTCTTCAAGAGAACTTCCATGAAAACTGTATTGCAATATGGTCAAGCCACAAATTAACAGGGCAAGAGTGACTGTCTGAAGAGCCTCCTGATTCAGGAGAGGACGCAGCTGGTGCAGTAAAAGAAGCTGTGCAAAGCTTTTTTTTACTACAGCTGCCACCTGCTCATCCAGGACATACTTCTTGTTTATATGTTCTAAAACAATTCTTGGTAGAAATATCTGCCACCTGCTCATCCAGGACATACTTCTTGTTTATATGTTCTAAAACAATTCTTGGTAGAAATATCTGAGATTTCAGTTCAAATTTTACTTTTAATTTTTATATAATATTGTGTACTCTTTCTAGTACTTTTGAGATATTTTACAAACTGCTGTGTTAATTTTTCTTCTGCACAAGTATTTTTGTGATTCTAAGTAATCATCATATCACAGCCATGTTTGTGTGTAGTTAGGATGCTATGAAGGTTACGGAGTCAGCATAATTGTAGATTTAGGCTCTTCGGTGCCAAATTTTCACCATCTAGAATCCCTCAGAGTTCCAGGAGTTTAAAGCAGATCTGAAAACCAGGTTAATTCATCAAACCTTTCTTCATATTTCTCAAGAATGCTTCAACCAATCATGCATTTATCATGATCGCTAGTAGCTACAAGTTCTGTATAACTCTTTTTAAAAATGTTGTCTCATTTAAATATATGGCTCTATTTCCACTCACACATTAGTATCTACAGTGAAGATAAGGGACAGAAATATTACCAGCTGTAATGAGATTGCATGATCTTCTTTTTCCATATGGCTGTACAGTAAAACCAAGTGCCAAAAACACTGCATTTTGTTATCTTTACATTTGACAAAATGAGACGCTTTTAATTGGTCCCTCTGGAACATTCTAAGGATAGCCTGACCTATTAGCTGCTGGGCTGATAACTTACTCAATATGAGAGTTAGGCACTATCCAACAGCTAAGCATAGAACACTGAATATGCCACGGAGACGGAGAGAAGAAATGACTTTCTGCACCCTCTTAGATAAGCTGGATCCACATTTTTCATCTGACTGGCATATTGCTTTGGAGAACAACCAAGTGGATAAAGAAAATTGGTGTAGATAAAAGATCATAAAGCACTTGCTTTGGGATGGTTGCTCAAGACTCTGAATGTCTGCAGAGGGAATTAATATTTTTAAAATCAAAAACCTACAAAAGGAGAAAAACGCTAGCATTCATTGAGCACTTGACTCTCTGAGCAGTCTTAGGGCCTGTTAAATAAATCAAGACCCTTCTAGCATCTTTCCTCTTTTCTACCCAGTTATTCCACTAATGTCATTTACTCCCAATCCTGCCCTGTTTGCTTTTCTGCCCTTTTCAGTCTTCTACTATTCTTTTCACAATGTATGAAATATTATATATTTTTTCTATTTTATAGTTTGTGCATGTTCTTTGCCCTGACGTCCATCATGGTTTTTACTAGAAATCAGGGCAAAACTAGACTGAATGCTTTCACTATTGTTAAATGCAAAAGAAATCAGAAGATACTCTTTTAATCAAATAACTGCATTTGAAAAATATCAATTGAAGTAAAATGCAGAGTAGGTAATCAAAATACCTACTAGGTTTAATACTAAAAACAGGCAAGTATGAAAAACTTAATCATAGTAGATTAAGGGTTTATAACAGTCCAGAAACAAACAAAGGGCTAGACATTTTTATTAAGGTTGAACTCAAACCTAGATTGGTTCTTTATTTTATTTTCTATAGTTTGATCTCAGCAGCACTTGGTATATTTTCAGTATCTTTTCAGACTGTGCCATCAACGAAGAAACAATATTGAATATTATATTCAAGTCTAGTATGCCAAGCTGTTACATAAAAACAATCAGCAAACTCCACTCCCCGTGCACTGAAGATGTTACCTAGGCAGGTAAAAAATAGAAAGCAACTTTGCACAAATAGAAGCAACTTTAAAGAACACCAAGAGCCGAACAATTCAACTTTGAAACACAAATATTTTTCATTATGAGAAAATTAAAATATAAAATTGAATTGAATCTTGTCATGTGCATTTGGTTGTTGTTTCTTTCCTTTTTCAAAGAATAAGATTCTCTTCCATTTTGCAATCTCTGCCACTTCTAAGAATGATCCAGCAGTTTGCATAGTCACTTGACTAACATTGCATGGTTATATGATCAATCCAGAAAAAGAAGAATAGGCAAAAGGAAAATGATTCTGAGCTACTATGTGTTAAACAAATAACACATAGGGTTTTTTAAAGATAAAGAATACATCCTCTTTAGTCACTATTTGCTGACATTCCCAATCATAATGTAAATAAGGAATTGATAAGGCCCTAATTAATTATTTCCCATGCTCCATAAACATATAGATTAAAGGGGTGTGAAGAAACAGCATGAGACAAAAATACATTTAAAATATACAACATATTATAACCAAAAACAATATTACTTTTATAAAATAAAATGTTAAAACAAGTAGCAATATTTTCAGCAAGTATCTTTATTATATATTTTATACTGTATATACAAAAATAGGTATCTAACCCAGAAAGCACATGGATACAGACAGCATGGATTAATTTCTGTAGACTTGATTATAGCTCATGTTTTTTGAGATTTATTTATTTATTTATCATATGAAAGTTTTTGGAGTTAAGCCTTTTTGACAAACACATTTGCATTACAAAGAGAAGGAAGACAAGCAGAAAAACTAAGCCCTAGAACTAGTCTATAAATGGTTATTTTTACTTAACTTTATACTTTATGACTTACAATTGACAGATACACAGTTGCTTGACTACCAGGTGATTTTTTTATTTATTTAGTAATGTCATACAGTGCAGACCAAGTTGATGCACATCCAGAAGGACCCTCAAGTAGTGCACCATTCTTGACTCAAGTAGTGCACCATTCTTGACAACGAAGACCATGGTACGCTGTTATGGATATATCCATATATAATGGATATATGAATAAAAAATATTTGAAAATGATATCCATCTGTACAGACTAAATAGCTTGCAACACATTATCAAAGTGCATCATTCTAGGCAAGAGTTTTTTTCAAAGTCTTGAAGTCAAGCCAGCATAAATACAGAAAAGACGTATCTTAAATGTAAGTGCAAATATACCCCAAATGTGGCAGAGTTATTTATAAAACAACTGTACATGTATTTTTGATAACTGCAGGATTCAACTTCTTTGTAATTTATGGACATACATAGCAAGTTAAAGTGAGTCTATGGGAAGATAGCAATAGCAATAGCACTTAGACATATACTGCTCCATAGTGCTTTACATCACTCTCTAAATGGTTTACAGAGTCAGCCTCAGGGGTCTGTTTTCTCACCTCTGTTTTTTAACATCTACATGAAGCCGTTGGGTGAGATCATCTGCCGACACGGGGTGAGTTGTCATCAGTATGCTGATGATACTCAGCTTTATATCTCTACCCCGCATCATTACAGTGAAGCAGTGGAAGTGATGAACCGGTGCCTGGAGGCTGTTGAGGTCTGGATGGGTGCCAACAGGCTCAGACTCAATCCTAACAAGACGGAGTGGCTATGGGTTTTGCCTCCCAAGGACGATTCTAACTGTCCATCCATTACCCTGGGGGGAGAAGTTTTGTCCCCCTCGGAGATGGTTCGCAACTTGGGTGTTCTCCTCGATCCACAGCTAAGCTTAGAACACCATTTTTTGGCTGTGGCAAGAGGAGCATTCGCCCAGGTTCGCCTGGTGCGCCAGTTGCAACCCTATTTGGATCGGGAGTCACTCCTAATAGTCACTCATGCCCTTGTCACCTCGAGATTCGACTACTGTAATGCTCTCTACATGGGGCAACCTTTGAAGAATGTCCGGAGACTGCAGGTTGTCCAGAATGCGGCCGCGCGAGCTGTCTTGGGTCTTCCAAGACATGCTCATATTACTCCAGCCCTTCGCGAGCTGCACTGGCTTCCAATTGGTCTCCGAACACAATTCAAAGTGTTGGTTATGACCTATATAAAGCCCTTTATGGCAATGGACCAGGTTACTTGTGGGACCGTCTTCAGCCTCATGAATCCCAGCGACCAGTTAGGGCGCATAGGGCTGGCCTCCTATGGGTCCCGTCCATCAGACAATGTCATCTGACGGGTCCTAGGACAAGGGCCTTCTCTGTTGCTGCCCCAGCCCTCTGGAACCAGCTTCCCTCAGAGGTTCGTACTGCCTCCTCCCTCCTAGCTTTCTGGAAACTTTTGAAGACCTATTTATCCCGACAGGCTTGGGGGGTATGAACTCTGTTCTGCCCCCAGGCCGAGGAATGTGCTTCCATCGTTGATTGTGTATTTGATTGTGTTTGCATGTTGTATGTATGGATCTTTGGATTGGATGTTATTATTATTATTATTATTTAAAAAATTTTTATTTAAAATAAACTTTATTGAGTATTTACAAACTTTAAAAGTACAAAATTAACAATGTACAATACATAAAACATAGACATAAAAGAAAAAAAACATCAGACACGCATTAACAGAAATTATATCTTAAATTAATATCTATAATTATAAACAAACAACATTTAACAATCGTATCAACTATTAGTTGATTCTTGTTTATATACAGTCTTATTCTTAAATCTATGAGAGATGTAATATAATTGTATTGCATAAATTAAATAAATATACAGTTCAACAATTATACATATCATATATTTCCTATCTTCAATTGTTATTATTATTAATTTTTATATGTAGCTGTATTGTTGTTGTGAGCCTCCCCGAGTCTTAGGAGAGGGGCGGCATAGAAATTTGATAAAATAAATAAATAAATAAATAAATAAATATTGCCCCCAGAAATCTGGGTCCTCATTTTACTGACCTCAGAAGGACAGAAGACTGAATGAACCTTGAGCCAGTCAGGATTCAACTTTTGGCTGTGGACAGAATTAGCCTGCAATACTGCATTCTAACCACTGCATCACCACAGCTCCCTGATGATTTGATTTGATTCCTTTACATTTTTTCCACCATTCATATCTTTTTTGCACAAGAAATACTATATTTTTGGCCTGCCCTGTCTCTCACTCAGATGCATGCAAACAATATCTCATCAAATTCAACTGACTTTTCCAAATATTGTGGTTCTTTTAAGTTTAATGATAACAAATTGTTGAGCAGAAAGGTCATTTTCACAACTGAAAGAGATCAAGATTTATGTCAATGATACATGAAATGCTTTTCATAGGAAGCACAAGAAGTGATAAACTTTGTAACATCTTACTGATAACATATATAACATCTTACCAATAACATATATAACATCTTACCGACTTGGCTTTCCAAAAATCATGAATTACAATATTTTCAGTTTTATGTGAAATGCAAAATAGACATAATATAGATTGTGTTTTTTCTCCCGAGTTTTGTAATTGTCTTGAGGAAAGTTTTAAAGTATCATTATATATTCTGTTTTCTATTTCTAATTTGCATTAAAATCCTATTTCTCATGCAAATAGGATTCTCCCAAGATAATGCTTTTTGTTTGATTATTAGTTTTTCGTTATATCTTTGCAAAGGATATATGATGAAAAATAGACCTTTGCTATTTTTATTTTTTACTATCAAGTAGATTTTTTTGTAATGCTCTGGGGTGTCAAGAGACATGCAATTTATTGCTTAGCATGTCCTAACTTAGCTCTAGTTTTAAGCAATGTATCTACAATGGGCATACACAATTTCTTTACTCTCAAAAGCTGCACAACTCTAATGTGACTGAACCTACTTCATGCCTAAAAGTATTAATGACATTAGGCAGTATAACCTTAATTCATCAACAACACATATTATAAAAATGGAAAATATTCTTATTGATATTGGTATACTGTATAAAATACAGAATTACTTAGAGATAAGGTACATTTCAAATCACAAACATCTTTTTAAAATATAATATTAATTGCAGTTGTTAAGCATTACATAGAAAGAAACTTATAACCAAAGATACTAAACCAAGTGATAAATAAAAACAAATTTTAAAAATGGTAATACATTCTACTCCAGTACATAATCTAGCTATTTGTTAAATTATAATTGCCTAATTATATGTTATATGCCTAAAAACTAACACATGACATTAATATAAATAACCTAAATATATTCACATATTTTAATAATCAAGTACTAACTACACATTTCTTTATCAATCAATATTAATTAATGAAATTGGTGCATGTCTTGTGCAGATTTTAAAATATTTACCTGGTTTTAAAACCAATATTATATAACCCTCACAAAAAATAAAGGCAAAATATGGTTACCTCGGTGGAGTATAATGGCTTAATAGGATTAGATAGCTCAAATTTAAATCACTTGAAACTCTTCATAAATGTCTTGGAGGAACCATTTAAAGTTATACCATAGAACAAATTCTACTGCTACTCATGATCAGTTTTGACAAACCTGAGTAAACATACAAGTCCCCTAACCCCAATCGTCTCAGTGCCATCCACTATCTTCCTAAGGACATGTTCTCAGTGTAATAGCACACAGATGTATCTTTAAAAACTGTATCTAGAATTATTGATTCCATTATAAATGTTTTATGTTAAGCTTTATTATATGAAAACAAGAGAGCAACAACATTAAATAATTCCTTTCCAAAAAGTACACTGATATTTTTGCATAAAGTATCTTAAAACCTGGTGATTGTGCGGGGGAAATCCTATTTCTGACCCGTGTTTTGCTGGTCTATAAAGTTCAGCTAATGTTCAGTTATGAAGATTATAGACATTAAAGTTGCTTATCTCATCCTTAGCTCACATCCCTCTTGTCTTATTAGGTGCCCAGCTGGCAGTGGACAATGGAACAAAAAAGATTCTCAGTTTTTCTGCCTTTTCCCACCCTTCTTTCTGTTCCTCACTAAGTGTTGTACTCAAGGTATGCTGGGAAATATAATTTTCATGTTGCAGTATTTTTTATTTCTAATGTGCAGTTGAAACAAAGAATGATAAAACTGAGACATCTATTCCTTTCTGAAACCATTTGTTTCTTTTAAATTACAGGGAAATGTAAATTGATGATTGAAAGTGACAGCCCCATGAGGGTGGGAAATGATTACATCCTAACTTGCTTTTAAAGAAATAATCAGGAAAATAGGTCCAAACTGGGGACAGTTATAGAAAACATTCTTCTCCACATCTAATTTCTAAGCTGAGCCTATTAAAGAATGTCTTCCAAATAATGTTTTCCAGACTTTTTATTAAATGTTCACTTATACTGAGTAATGTCAAAATTAATTTGAAACTGATTTGCAATTTTCCTCTTCCAATGAGGGAGTCCTTGGCCACAGCTTTGTTTGGAAATCTAAGTTAAATCCACAGTGGATGGTGAGAGCAATCCTAAAGTTGTCTCTGTATCCCAGTGTCACCTCTAGTTTAAGTGGCAGAACTTAAGCCCTGGCAGCCAATTCCACCAAAATGTCTCAAGAGCACATTTGTAATTAGAGTGAGGGTGCAATATATCATAAATTAATTGTATATCATTAAAAGACATTTATAGAGCTATAATATGCATATAAGAGATCAATCTAATTGTCATGCAGTTAACTCCAGTTATTTAAGCAAATAATATATTGTGGCATTTTAATTAGCAGTCCCACTTTGGAACTTGTCTTTAAAACTTCTCCTGTCATCCAGAATGGCATGTTGAACAGTCCCAGATGTGAGTTTAAAAACAACAGCAGCTACATTTAAACAATGCAGGTCTCGTGTTTATTCAGACATTTGGGACAGAAGGATTTCTTTTTGTTTGTATAACTGCATCATGACATGGTTTTACTGTTGAAAATATTTTTCTCAGACATTTTCAAAAGAAGTTTGGATTTTTTGCTCAGCAATATTAAAAAATGTTAAGCTATACGATGAAAATTCAGAGCAGGATGTCTCTATCCATTAGTTCCTGCATTTAGACAATGTCTATTTGTTTGGGTTTAGAAATATAAGTGACCAATGCTGGCATGGCAGCAACTGGTTCACACAAACAAGCAAAGCCCCATCTGCGGAATGCAGGCAGCACACAAAATCATGCACCCTCTGGTTTATGAAAAAACCTCTCTCCACAGAACTGGTCCCTGATGCCCAAAAGGTTGGGGACCTCTGCTGTAGATATATCAGGAAAGAAAAATGTTTAGATACTAGTTTCCTAAGTTATTTCTTCTCCAATAAGGAAACTTTTATTTTCAGTCAAGACTTACGTTCTTTTACAGACATCCAAAAATTAGGGGAAGAATAGCTATTGGATGGACCTCTATTTTGGTCTATCCATTTGCTCTATTTTCACTCTGTTGAGATAGAGAAACATAATTTCTGTTCTTTTTCATTGTTTTATGTATTTTTCTATTTTAATGCTCTTCTTCATTTTTTTTTAGTCTTAACTAATCGTCTGCAGAAGGCACCTCTGCCTCTTTCTTTCTTTCTGTCTTTCTTTCTTTTTTCCTTCCTTCCTTCCTTCCTTCCTTCCTTCTTTCTTTCTTTCTTTCTTTCTTTCTTCATCTATTTAACAAATTGATATACTGTAGCTGCCCATCTCATGAAAAGTGTCTCCGGACAGCATAGAACAAAACTAAGATAGTTAATTCTTACAATATTGATTGCTTTGGCATTTATTATTTTAAAAAATTAAAAGTGGAAACATTAGGTGAAGATGAGCTAATAATAATGTATCTACCTTAATAATTCAGCCATTCCCTGGCAACCCAAGCCCTAATAGCCCAACCAGATTTGAGGGACCTTTGGAAAGTCAAAAGCAATGAAACCAGTCTCACTTCAGGAAGCAGGATATTTCATAGGTGCTGCAGCAGAGAAAGACTCATCATTGTGACCCGTCAAATATTGCTTCATTTGGTGTGATAGGCAGATATAATTTGGGAGAGGTAGTCCCTCCAGTAGTCTGATCCCATGCCATGTGGGGCTTTCAAGGTCAGAATTAGCAATTTGACTTGGATCTAGAAACAAACTGGTAACCAATGCAACTTATGGGTATCACTCCCCTCCCCCCATCTTCATGTACTTTATATATTTTCCTCACCTCAGATCAAGGTTTGCCCATTCCCATACTCTTGCAAGTAAGCATAGCCAAGTCATGGTGATGCTTCCATAAGTACCTTATGAAGAAAGGGTCTTTGAATGAAAGAAATAGAACTGACAAAGATGTAGAATAATATCTGTAGGAGAAATGTAACTGTATATAGTTTGTATCTGACCAGTCATTTAGATAGCAATATTTTTGAAAGATATATTAAATTTTCTATATTACTAAATAAATCAAGTAGATTGATGAATATAGTGCTATTACCAGTTGGGGTGAGATGGTGCTTGTTGAAAATAAAATTAATAAAAGAATTATAATAAACTATGTGTTTGTTATGCTGTGTTTTGAGTAGGTACTCTATAATGATAGAAGTGCAACAATAGTTATTTTTGCAGTAAACATCATATAATTTTCACAGGCCTGGTGCTAAGGCTTGCAAGCACTACCTCTGAAGAAGACTCATTAGATTTAAGTAACAGCGGAAACCTAAACATTATATCAGGGAGATGAAGAATATATCAAGTTTTATTGCCAAAGCAAAAAAAAAAGATTTTGTTTTATTAAATGAGGAGTAGGTTTCTTATTTTTATCTGCCTTTATAAAATGGGGGGGAACTAATCAATAAAAAACTAGCTGTGAGGCACACCATAGCTGACCAAGATGGATGCCTCAGGGTTATGATATTCATTAGTTTACTAATATCAAATGGCAAACAAGGTTTAATTAATTTGGATTTTAAATTGCTCTGTTAACCTCTCAAAGGAGCAGGAAAAAACAAAGATTCTGCTGATGTAGCTGCAACTGACATTTTCCAGCATGATTCTCTGATCTCTATATTTGTAAATTTAGAGGAAAATACCAGCCATGCAAGGTCATTTAGCTGTTACAAGGTCTGTTAATCTGACACAGACTGAATTGGTAGCATTAAGGGATTCGTTGCTAAAGAAACCAGGTACATTCTGTCCCTGAGCAAACATAATTTTAGCTGGTAGAAGCAAAATAACAATAGCAGTGTAATCAATAAGACCCATCAAAAATCTTAACCATTATACTGCATCGACTCTCATTGATATTTTTCCCCTCGTTTTCTGCCAAGGACTGCACTGGCAGGACTGTGATTCAGTATTATATCAGTCAAGGGTCACTTTTGCAGAAATTTTGGATAGATGAGCTGGGATTAAAGGAAAAAGTGCTGCTAAATTAATGTTTTCATATTTTTCCTCTTGGTTTTTTTATAATAGTAATTTTATTAAAAATCACAATAATAAAAATGCAAACTAAAAATAAAAAATAGAAGATGCAAAATAATAGAAAATAAAGAAAATATAAAGATAAAGAAAAGGAAAAGTAATATATAAAGAAATAACTTATCCTTTCATCACAAGTATAAACAATTTTAGTAACTTATCGCTTCTTTTAAAGTACAACAAATGATTTTTTTTCTTCCCATATCCCATCTTTATCTATAAATAAATCTTTAAAGCCTCATTATTTAAGACCTGATATCAGCAAAAGTCTATTAAGGGTTACAAGAAATACAACATACCTTTTTTAACCTTGATCAAATAAATCAACGTTATATTCTTTCCTTTTACTTCTAACTATCTTGATCTTTAGTCCCTTCAATTAATATCTTAGAACTTGATGGGGTTTTTTACTTTTTTCTTTGTCTTTTCTCATAAAATTCTTCAAAGCTTTAACAAGCCTCTTTTGTAAACCCAACATAGGTAAACTATCCAGGTAAATCTCTTAATTTGTTATTTGTAACAAATTTAATTATTAAGATATCAATTGACAGTTGGCAAGCAATTTCCAGAAGTGCTTGGAAAAGGAAATGTATAATTAGTACCCAGTGTCCTTTCAAAGATGCCAACTGCAGTTTGAGCAAAGATAGCTTTCCCTCATCTCCCAAATCGAAATCTGCCAGAGATCACTGTATTGCAATCTCCTCTTAAGAAACAATTGTTTGGAGCACTTTTGGGTGATCCTTGTCCAGAGAGAAATTATTGAAAAGCCAGTTTACTTGCAAGCTTTTCATTCCACTATGGTCATTGGTTCTGTTTTCACTGAGCCATCTTCCCCCAAAGTCCTCCCCTCTTCTCTTGGTTTTCTATAAAAATGTGGAAGGAATGGATATAGAATCATATTTTCATGATTTGATGTTTGCTACTAATTTTAATGGCATAATTTCTGAAGTCCACATGCACCCAATCAGCAAGATGGAAGTTAATATCACCACGTATAGGACAGTTCCATTCCCTTCCTTCCCTTCCAGTCAGTGGTTTTTCAGGTTTGGCCAGCATGATTTCTTTGCTTTGCTCAAATACAAAACAGGGAAGAGTTTGGGGGGGGTTGTTTTTTGAGAAGGGAGGCTTGAGATGCAGTTTGGTTTAATGCATATTCTCCCATCAGCCAGTTTAATAAGGATTAGGAGACAGATAAATCACATGAACACCTCTTGCCCATTATTAGCAAAAGTTACAACTTGTCTGACATCTTTCCCACCCTCTTCCTGGTCCCTAATTACTCCATTAATGTCCCAACTTTGCTCCTGTGCTCTGCTGATGTGTGAAAAATAAATCCTCCTCTTCATGAAAGAGAAACTAAAGCTGTAAGATTTTTGTCTTCTTTTTGGATGGAATTTGAACAGATTAGTTTCAGCAGAAATACTGGGGTCCAGTTTTAATGAATAAAGAAACGATGTGTAGGCCTGTGCTAGCTCCTGTGGCTTAGCCTATGTAGCTGTTTCTAGCACAGGTTCCTCAAAGATGCTGCTAGTTAATTAAAAACTTGAATTTAATTGGTTTTGAATAGTTGATTTGTATACCAAAGTATAGATCTTCAGTTGTGAGGTTTGATATCTAAAATGTCTTTTCCTCCCCCATTCTCATTTTTCAAGCAAATAATCATAAGGGGAGAAAAAAGCAATACATCATTTTTGATCCTGATTTTTGAAAATATTTTTGCATATTTAAACTCATTTAAATCAAAGAATTGAAAATGCAAAAATACCACTGCTGCTTTTGTTGCATTGATGATAATTTCATTTCTTTGGAAATGAGAATCAGACTACAGAAAATAATGATACATCTTTAATGACAGTAATAATAAGATCTATGTCTATGTGGAGGTCTAGCTTTAAACATTAGTTACATTTCACTGTTGCAGGCAGCAATAGACTTCTTGAAATCAAGGTTTGTGCATTGATGCATATCATCTGTTCTTCTTTTGAAGATCATTAGGACCAATATTTGAGTCCCAAATAAGCACCAGATTATTAAAATCTTTTTTTCCTGTTTATTGCTATCGTTTTTTTCAAATACTTGGCTAGCAAAAATGTCATCCTCAAAGCATTCATTTTCATGTAACTTTGAGTATGAACAAAATCAAGAGTTGTTGTAGCTAGTTGATAATTTCAGAGATTTCAGATTTTTCCTCATACCCTTGTTTCTGTTGGGCTATAAAGTGTAGAAGTAAGAGATATCATATTTTCGTATTAATTTGTACCTAAAGAAGTGAGGGCGAGCAGGAACTACCATTTTCTCACAGGACATGTAGTCTTCCCCTCCCCCTCCCTTCAATATGCATTTGGTAAAATAAAAGATATATTGTTTTGAATATGTCAGCCCATTAAATTTTACAAGGTTGTTGCATTGTGTTTTTATAAGAACCCACAACAAATGCAGTTTTCATTTTTTATTGCAATTCTTTTAAAGTGTACATTTTGTAGATAGATTTCATTTATGTGCAGCCTAACACTACTTTCCTTGAGAAGTACATCCTGCAAGAAACTTTCCTTTCCTCAAAAAATGCCTTTCTCTGTGCATTATCCTCTGCATTCAGTTCTCAAATCAAAAACTGCACTTAGAATTTGGACAGTATCTAAGTGACAACTGTTTCAATCCACATTATGATACTAGTGCAAATTACACTTACATTTGTATGATTCATAAAAATCCAGACAAAATAAAATTCTTTCAACATTTCCAATGACCCTTGGTAGAGAATTGCACTAGTCTAAACCACATACATTTTCTAAGAGCACATGTTGACATATGGCAGGGCCCTATGAATTAGATTTTGAATAAACAAGACAAATCTGTTTGAAAAAAAAGTTTGAAAACTACTTCCTGTCATATCCCAATAAATATTTGCAGTTGACAGTCTTGCCTTTTTATTTTATTTTCATTTTTTAAATGACATGCACTATCAGGAACAATTACAATAAATATATGAGATGACAAACCTTTTCAGGAAATGTTCCTTTGCATTATTTAACATGTCAAGAGAAGTGAACATTACAACAACCTCTGGCTGTATGGGAAACATCACGGAAAACCTGATTTCCACAAGCACAGTATAATTTTTTGCAACAGGGAGCCATTGTGTACATGGTAAAACATCAATGTGACCTGGAAACCTGATGGTAAGAATTCCAACTCTTATGGAATGCATAGACAATTATAGTGTACCTATGAAGATCACAGAAGATACTTGTAGCTCTTGGCATGCTGAATATCTTGCCTTAACACTGCTGTAGTATCCAACCCAAATTAACATTCATTGCAATGCAAACTTGCCATTTTGTCCAACAGAAATTAGATGTGGCATCTTACTCTCCAGTCAGTTTCATCCACCAAATTACCAAACTTGCAAAATCCAAATACAAAGGAGATGGAGGAAGAGGAGAGGAGAGGAGAGGAGAGGAGAGGAGAGGAGAGGAGAGGAGAGGACAGGAGAGGACAGGAGAGGACAGGAGAGGAGAGGAGAGGAGAGGAGAGGAGAGGAGAGGAGAGGAGAGGAGAGGAGAGGAGAGGAGAGGAGAGGAGAGGAGAGGAGAGGAGAGGGCTGACAGTTGTCAGATAAGAACTTTAATTCATTCCATATTTTATGAACAGATGGAAAATGAATCTCAATTATATTTCATGTTGCAAGATTTTTTTTTATTCCAATGTTCTAAAATGGGGGGAAACACATAGGTATTCTAATCTATTAATCTGTGTAGTTTAGAATAATTTTTAAAATATTGACTTGATTTTGAGGTACTCCAAAGAAAAAGCACAATCAGGAATACTAGATCTATTCTCCCTCTTCTTTCTTTTTACCTTGCAAGAAACTAGGGAAGGTCCTTCTGAAATGTTTTCCATGCCCTCCATCCTTATGTGGGCTGGGATATCTTTTACATGCTAGTTGTCCAGTTAGTTTCTCTCCCTTCTGTCTCATCAGTCATTCCCACATGTCATTAGGCTCTATGAAACAATCAATACTTAGATCTCACAATAGTGAAAATGCTAAGCAATCCCCATTATGGTCCCAGAGACCTTCCTCTCTCATCTAAATACATTACCTTGTTTGGGAGAAATGTAGATGTTTAATTACCATGTCATCTAATGGGGCAGTCTACAGTCTTCTGTTTTTAGCAATTGGCAGCTCATCAGGCCCAACTTGGTTGAACACCAATATAAAAAGCAATACAGGTGATAACTATCCTGCAAATTGTCATAGTGACAAACCTGACTGTCACATTCTGATCTTCTTTTCTCCTGTTGTCTGAAAATAATCTAAGTGTCCCAATGGAGGTTTCTTGCCTTAAGTTATCCTTTTTACTTTCAATTTGTCATTCTATCTCTCCCAGCGACAATTTTCATTCCATGTGAACCAGATCTTCTAGTTATTTTTAACACCTCACCCTCCAACCAATTTGCTGTTTATATAGGTTTGCCAAGGCCACAGAATGTCTACTCACTAGATGGGAAATGACATCTCAAAGGGTATTGGCATGTAGGTTGTTGGTCTGTCTGGGAATAATTGAAGCACACAGACTTTCGACATTCAGAATAATGAGATTAATGAGCAGTCTATCACAGCAAAAGATCAGATAGATTAACAGTTTAGAAGTAAATCAGTCCCCAAAATGAGACACAGGAAAGGGGGATATAAATTATAATTCCTAAATCTACTACTGAATCATGGGACTTCTCTTAAGTGCACCAGATAAAAAAGTAATAGATCTCCTCTTATATCTCAACAAGGTTTGTTTCATAGGGCATTTAAATCTCTTATATTTATCATTTATTTGTGTTCATGTCCATCTGTCCATATAGTACAGTGGTTCTCAACCTTTTTCAGGTTGAGACTCCACTTGCGCCGCCCATGCACACCGCGACCCCGACCCAGGTGCGCGCGCGCGCGATGGACCGATCCACGCATGCGCGGTGCGCATGCGATAAAAAAACCAAATGGCGGACCGCGATGGGCCGATCCGCGCATGCGCGGTGCACGTGCGATGGGCCGATTCGCACATGCACGCGCGCGTAAAAAAAAACAAAAAAATGGTGGACCATGCTGGGCCGATCCGCGCATGCGTGGCGTGCGCGCGACGGCCTGAACCGCGCATGTGCGGCGCGCGTGGCGGAAAAACAAAACAAAAAAATGGCGGACTGCGATGGGCCGATCCACGCGTGACGGCCCGAACCGCGCATGCGTGGCGCGCGCAACAAAAAAAACAAAAAAAAACAAAAAAAACAAAAAAAACAAAAAAAACAAAAATGGCGGACCGCGACGGGCCGATCCACGCATGTGCAGCGCACGCGCAACGGCCCGAACCGCAAATGCGCAGCGCACGCACGGCGAAAAAAAACAAAAAAACAAAAAAAACAAAAAACAAAATGGCGGACCGCGGTGTCCGACGACCCCCACGAAACAATCGTTCGACCCCAAATGGGGTCGCGACCCATAGGTTGAGAACCGCTGATCCAGAGTTTGGGCCATACATCTCCTCTGTATTTAGTCTCTTTCAAAGGCTTTGTTTTGCAGTTGTGTTTTCTCCTTTTTTCCCAGATCTCATTGGAACTAGGAGCTGTTGGTGCATCTCTGTTGCGTCTTAGCAAATTCAATGAAATGGATTAAAAAACAAAGTTTTATAATGATATTATTACACGTACATTCACCATTACACCGTGAAAATGATTATTGCATAACACATGGAACTTTCAAACTTTAAAACGTTTGAAACTTCTGTTCTTGATTCCAGGCATTCCATTCCATGCCCCCTGCTACTGATTTTTCACACGTCCTGCCTAACAGCTTGTTAAATTCTGTCCACATTGAACATGCTCAGCTTTCTCTTGTTTGGAGAGGGAAAGAGGAAGAAGATCAGAGAATTTTTTTCCTCAATTTCTACATGCTTAATCAAAGTACACTTCTGTCTTGTACAAGGTTGATGTTATTTTTGTTATATAATAACTAGTCCTGAGAGAATTAAGATTATCTTGGGTAGAAAGGTAGGAGAAGGAGGAGGATGGTGATAAATAATGACACAATGGAGGCAGCAACAAATGTTGCTATGTGATGTTTTCCTATTCAGAATATTCCTTTCTTTTGCCCTCCCTCCTACTGTTTTCCATTTTCCCCACACAACAGGCAGTTCACAGTATCATGCCCATTGAACTATTTTAAGACCTGATTCACCAGCCCTAGCATTTTTCTAAACATTTTATATATTCCTTGAAACCTTGGGATTTCTCATACCTACTTATGCAGTCCTGAGCGATTTAAGGGCCCAAAAAAGTTAAAAATGGAATGGAGAGTAATGGCATGATAGATACTTCTTGCAAGTGCATGTAACTATTTGACTTTGTGACTGCCTACAAATTTAGTGCATGGCTAGAATAGCATTGTGGCATTGCTGTTAATATGTACCTCATATAATGACATATAAAGTACTTCTGGATTGAGTATTTATTACATTTAACACTCATAAGAGAAGAACTCTAGAATTTACTTCCCTTCCTTCCAAAGATAGATAACCTATTCCTGATACGGGAGAGCAATTAGGAAGGGAATTTAAAGTATGTGGCTCATTTCAACCCCAAAAGAAATGATGACCTATATTTTGGTCTTCTGAATATTTGTAATTTCTACTTAACTGAAACCATTATGACACAATACTTTTTCATTTTATGTAATGTATTTGCTCTGTCCTTTCTGCGATTTTTTGAATTGCATAAAAATAAACATTTATATGAAGTATATATTCTATTTCAGATATGTGACCATGAATATTTTGTAAAATTAAAAAAGTTGAAAAAATCTGAATTTGCATAAGATGTCTATATTAAATTGTATTCAACAATGCACCTTCAGAAATAATTAAATATATTTCATCATATTGCAAAACTGGGCCAAACGACTTTGTTTCTTACTTAAAACAGGCCTTTCTTTTGTTTCTTTGCATGAAATCCTATGGTGACAATTAAACAATTAAGTGCCACAAAGATACATCAGCCTGAGTTCAGGAGAATGAACTTAGAGATACAGTAGCTGAATTTATCCAGCTTCTAGGATGTCCCTGTGAAAGAGTTAGAGAATGATAGCAGATGTCCAGGAATTTATTCTGAGCTAGGTGAAATATCAAACAGATTATGTGGTGGATTTCTGTACTGGATTTATACTCATGGAGTTAGAGAACTCTTTCACATGTTAAGAATAATAATTAATAATAATAATAATAATAATAAAGTTGGAAGGGACCTTGGATATCATCTAGTCCAACCCCCTACTCAGGGAGGAAACCCTATACCATTTCGGACAAATGGCTGTCCAGCTTCTTCTTAAAAACTTCCAGTGTTGGCGCATTCACAACTTCTGGAGGCAAGTTGTTCCACTGGTTAATTGTTCTAACTATCAGGAAGTTTCTCCTTAGTTCTAGGTTGCTTCTCTCTTTGGTTAATTTCCACCCGTTGCTTCTTGTCCTGCCCAAATTCCCTTCAGGCGCTTTGGAAAATAGCTTGACTCTCTCTTCTTTGTGGCAGCCCCTGAGATATTGGAACACTGCTATCATGTCCTCCCCCCCTCGTCCTTCTCTTCGTTAAACTAGACATACCCAATTCCAGCAACCGTTCCTTATATGTTTTAGCCTCCAGTCCCCTAATCATCTTTGTTGCTCTTCTCTGTTCTTTTTCTAGAGTCTCAACATCTTTTTTACATCATGGTGACCAAAACTGGATGCAGTATTCCAAGTGTGGCCTTACTAGTGCTTTTCACTTCCCAGCCAAGCTTTTAAAATGCAGTCACGAAAAAGCTAAATGGCATTAATTGTAATGCACATTTTCACTTCAGTTATTTCAAAGCACAAGAATGGATGATCTAATTAAAAAGTCTTTTCTTGTGTTACTTTAACCAAGAGAAAATGTCACAAAAAATAAATGACTCATGGGTAGTTCATCAGTAAATAATTTCATAACAGTTTTTTCCATTCCAGAATAGAAATATGATCACTATTGGGATATCAAAATTTTACCTGAAATATGTAATTTCGCATATTAATATTTTATTCTTCACCATGAAAGTGTATGAGAAAACTAAACACTTCATTGTGACAGATTTCTTGAAAGCATCCAAAGCTAGTTTTGTCAATACTAGTACTGGGTCCTTAATATTGCAGTTAATAAAGCAAACCAACAAACCAGAATCTGCACTCAATCATTGGATAATGTTTTAATCAAAGATTATTATAAAAGTGTGCATTTACAGTGGCTAGGAATGTTAACAAATAGTTGCAACTGATGATTCGCAGGAAGGACCTTTAAAGTACAGCATGATAGCAGATGTCCAGGAGTTTATTCTGAACTAGATGAAATATCAAACAGATTATGTGCTGGATTTCTGTGCTGGATTTATACACATGGATTACATAATGTATCATTTCTAATGTGCCTATAGAATGGGTTTGGCAGCATCATGCATCTGGTCGTGTGATTTCTTATATATTCAAGAGCATTCTACTGGTAGAAACATAAGTTTTGAGATCAAGTTTCCTGTCAGTATCATCAGAACCCACTATATGAGGTTTCAATGCCAATTGCAAGAAAAAGAAAATATCACATTGGTGCTAACATGATTTCTCTCTCTTTTCTCTAACAAGAGATGAAAATATTCTACAATTTAGTTTAGGACAACAATATATGTTGATGATCTCTAAAATCCAACCTTTTGGTTAATCTGAATACTAAGTCTTTCAAAAGCAAAACACCTGAAAAAGCCAGTGAAATAAATGCTATAAAAACCGAAATGATTTTATTGGATTGGGTTATCTAAGCTTCCAAGCCTCAGAAACATAAAATGAATTATCTCTTTAAACACTGCTCAACATTTAAACAGAATTTAGAAGCAAGATGTGCACTTTGTGAGTTTGTAACATTTATGGAATTAGCAACTCTGTTTAAATATTTATTTCATCATTAAACTGTATCTTCTGCAGGTCAGAATTTTGTATATCTTTCAAATCACCCATTGAAGAAGGGTCAGTTCTAAATGGGGAAAAGAACAGTTTAGAAACAAACTTTCACTAGTATCTAATTTGCCATCTTTTTCAATATTTAGTTTAACAAACCTTTCTATTATTTTATGTGTGCATGTATGCATGTATGCATATTGTATTTTTATATTTTTGTCTCTGTGTTTGTATGTTTGTGGTGTGTGTGTGTGTATATATATATGTATATGTATATGTATATATATATGTATGTATATATATATATATGTATATGTGTATATATATATATATATATATATATATATATATATATATATATATATATAGAGAGAGAGAGAGAGAGAGAGAGAGAGAGAGAGAGAGAGAGAGAGAGAGAGAGAGAATCGTAGGATGAGAATGCCAACAACTCAGCAATTTACAACAGCTGTACCCAATAGAATTTCCACCCCTTTCCGAACAATGACACATTAATATTGTATCTCATCCTCTGGCTCCTCAAAATAGCCTTAAACATAGGGTCGAGGTGATTTTAATTGCTGGTTCAATTTTGCAGTGATCCTTATTGGAAAGGAGGAGCATGAGCAGAAACAGCTGTTTGTTGATATAGTCATCCCATCTGTTATGGATTAAAAAAAATAAAACTATGGAGTTGCTCTGAGTTTCATGTGGCTATAACTTGAATTCATTGAACAGCCACATTTAAGCCAATAACCTTTTACCAAATTCCTTTAGTTCATTATTTTTGGTCACTTAAGACAGCTGCATGTTTGTCTAGCTAATTATCTTGGCAAGGGAAGTAGAATACTATTCTCTATATTGAGTGATGCATGTACAGGTAATCCTTGATTCACCATTGCAATCGGTACTGGAAATTTCCATCCATCTGTTAGAATTGGAATCTGAATGTGAATCCGAATCTGAATCATGGCCCATGACACTATGTAAATAATGGGTTTTAATTTTAAAACGATAATTTTCCTTGGAATTCATAGGAAGAAATATTGAATATTTGGGGCAAGGGGAGTGCTGTACTAGTTGTATAGGACAAATTGCAGCAACCATCATTATATTAATTGAGCTGGCATTTGGATAGCTTTCAATCAACAATCAGAATTTGGCAACTTTTTTCCACTAGAAAGGGCAGCAAATAAATTTGAAGAAAAGATTTCAGATAAATCAACCAAACATGAGAGGATGGTGAAGTTTACAGGAAGAATTCTCAAATGCATTTTGGCTTCCTATCTATAAAGACATCCCCAAATGAAAACTGAACTGTATAAATATTTAAAGAACAACAATATGAGGTCAGAAAAATGCCTCATTATTATCAGGGGAAAGTGAAAAAGAGATTCAGAATTACTTTGGTGAGAAGCCAGGAAGATCTCGTTGTCTATATGAAACAATCATTTTTTCAGTTTAGCACTTTCAATCTGATAAATGCTGCCAGAAGTCAAAAACAGTAACTGCACAGGGGGATGAGTTTTATTATTCTCAAGCCTTAGCATGATATGGATTTCCAGATGGGGACAAAAATGCTTTAGCCAATTCTGTACATACAGTGCTCTCCTTTAGGAAAACAATCTGATGGCTTTGTGTCAAATGCAAATACCCACTGCGAGTGTTACTAGACATGGCACTACATTTGATAAGGCTTCTTTTAAAACTATATGTATCAGAATATATATTTATTTTTCTTCTTCTTCCCCATCTAGATATTTATGTGTATGTGTTAAGGGGGGGGCAGGAGACTGGGAGATTTCATGTGTGTTGTTTTTCTATTAATTTAAATTGTATGATTTATAAGTACTTGAAGTATATCCAACTTGATATTTAAAATTTGGTGTTGTTCAGATGTAATTTCTTTCCTGAGGTGGTTGTTATATTTTGGAAGATCAATAAAGCAAAACAAAAATAACAGCTTATCATATATATTGCTGCCAACCTATGGAAAGTCTACACCACTGGCTACATGCCTCTAATTTCTAATGCCAGAAATACAAATAGAAGTCACGCTGACAGCATCCCACACATCTAAAGTGAATTGCTTACATACTGCAATTGTAAGATAGCCCATTTTTCATCAAGAAATTGTTTGAGATGCATCACTGTTGTGACCATAAAAGACGCATTATCCTCAAAGATAATTATCTTCAATCTGCAGTATGGAAACTATTTCTCTGTGGAATAATTTCTCAGTGGTGGGAAAGATGCTTAAACAATAGAATCCCATGGTCAGGACTGAACACTTGTTGGCTCTATGGGGCTTATATCAACTCTGCTTGTCTTTTGTCTTTCACATTGTTCTTGCTATAATGGCTTAATTCCATAGGTGTGTCATTTTCTTGAATATGTGTGCTTGTATTTATCTGTTCTTTGGAATCTAAAATGAAAGCTTAAAAATTTTCTCCTATCGGGAGAAAAAGAACCATAAGGTAGACAACTATATTTTCAGGTAGGACAATGACTTTCAGTGGAATTCTGATATCACTACTGGTAAATCCCAAACTAAAAACCTAATAAAGGAATATAGGCGATGCTTAATTTTCAGACCTAATTTTGTCCTTAAAGCAGTTGTGCTTATATCAGGAGCATGATATTGGAGAAGGGCAATATAGAAATATGACTCTTTGGAAGACTCTTCCAACTCTTTTCCTCTCATGATGTAGAACAAACTGTTTCATACTGCTGGCCAAGTCATTATAAATTAGCCATCGATCTTGTGAGAAAAGATGACAATAAAAAGGAAATGAAAAGCACCTATCTATCTATTCCTTTTAGTTGACATTAAATCATTTTAAGTAATAAGTTTTATAACTTTCTAAACTACAATATTAGCTTTAACTGTAAAATATAACATCCCATGCTGGTCATAAATTCAGAGCAAACGATAACTTTTAAATATTCCTTCAGATTTGCAGTACTATGCAAGAACCATCCCTGTTCTCTAAAGGCTGAAAGATTCATCTAGTTCTTCAGACTGAATGAAGGAAAGCATGAGACCTTAAAAGCTGCAGTTAAGGAAGAGTGTTCCACATTACCACAGGTCAGTCCAGAATATCTTCATATTATTGATCGCCTATATTTTTCACAAAGTGAAGTCTAGCACTGCATGGTATGGAATTGGCACTATTTGAATTTGGTTTTCACACTTAATGTGATTTGCATTTGGTTTGAGTTTAGCTTCGCATAATAGGTAAAGCAGACAGTATAGCTATTCAACACACCTCGGTAAAAACAAGTCAGCATTTAACACAGATATGAATCCAGCACAGGCATCCATAGAGATGGCAGCTGTCAAAAAGAGAGAGAGAGAGAGAGAGATGATGATGGCCACAAGTTCACAATTGAAGCTCCTCGTCTCTTGTTACACTTGTCATATATGTAACACACATAAAAAAGGGTGGGGCTTCAATTTCATAGTTGTGGCCACCATCTTGACTTTTTTTATCTGTTCCTTATTAATTGATCTACCCCTCACCAACACTTCTAAAATCCAGACTGCAGTTTTCATCTTGAATATGACTTTGCTTAGTTTTTTTTGTGTTGTTACCTATGAGAATTGTTAAAAGTCAGCTAGTTCACTAATTAGTGCATTCTGTTAAATCTAGCATTTTAAAACTCACAGTGCTATCTGGCCTATTTGACATTATGTTTCTCTTTAATATTTTTAAGCAAATGCTCCCTTGAAACCAGTTAAAATGAACAATGACTTGTTCTGATTCCTTGGAGGGATGAAACTTTTGTATATAAATTGTTTTTAACTAAGTGGTTCCTCACTAGATAAAAGCCAGATCTGAATAGTGATTACAAACAATACATTGTTTAGCACTTGTTGCTAAGTTACATGAGAGCTAAAGTATCCTTGGCTAAGGAATAATTGTTTTACAGACTAAGGTTATAGTCCTACTGTATTAAAAATTGGATTTTCCCCCTAACTTGCAATGTGTACACCTTTGTATTACAACTGGTGTTGATTCAAGCCACCTAGAATTGCCATGGGGTGAACATGGAAAAATATGACGGAATAATCAGGGGAATTATTGCAAGATAATCTTATTTGGACATTCAAACTTTCTGATCACCAATACATCACCTAGTAAAATCTTGGTTTACAGCTTCTTTATGAAGTTTTTTAATATACAAAGCAATTTATACAACACAGATAATGGCATGTCCTTGAGTTGAATAATAGGAGGAAAACCTGACAAATTGTGAGATACTAGATGGGTGCCTTTCCCTTCTTTTTTCTGATGATTGAGCTAAAGATACCACCTATTACTAAATCAAGAACATTTTATAGCTAGGAAAGACAGAGGTTACTGCAATGAACCTCTCTTGGTATGAATACCAATTAAGGAAGAGATATTCTCTCTAACCCAGAAGTAGGCAACCTAATAATTCCTGACACTGAACTTGTCTTCTAAAGGATTATTTTAATTTGAGCAAATTAAATGGAAATCTGCAAAGCAAAATGCCACTTTTCATCTTCTTTATTTTATTTTATTTTTTTTAGAAATATTTTTATTAATTTTTATAAAATTTTTAACAAAAGATAAAATAACAATTCAACTGTAAACAATTATGTACATATACAATTACCAAACAATCAAACAAAACTGCTCGGTACCCCCTCCCCACCACATCCTCCTAAAACAAAACTAACCCCCTCTTCTTCCCCTCTAACAACCTACTTATACCTTTCTCTACTTCCATCCCCTCCTCCACCTCCATCCTTCTCCCTCATACCTTCTTCCTACTTGCCTAACCTTCACTCCTCCTTCTTCTTCCAACCAATGTGGTGCCCAGAGGCCACCCGAGCAACCCCTTGCTACCTAAAAAGAAAAAAGAAAATATCCATCCCCAAAACAGTTGAAAAAACATAAGATAACTATTATTAAAACCCTCCCCCTCCCCCCCAGGCTTCCCAGAGTGAATACAGGGTAAAAACGCAAGAAACCCCGCTAAACTACTTATACATGATTATTTAACTATAAAACAAATATAATTCCTTCAAATGATATTTCTTCTGTGTATAATCTATCCATTTTTTCCACTCCATCAAAAATTGTTCATTTGAGTGTATGATTAAATGGGAAGGTAACTTTGGACATCCAATTATGATGGAAACTTGGAAAAGGATATGGGTGAAAAATGTAAAATTTACACAAGCTCAGCATTTAAGAGAAAATTTTTATAAAATGTTTTACAGATGGCATTTAGACCCAAAAAAATTATCACTTATGTATCCAAATATGCAACCCAAATGTTGGAGATGTGATTCTATGGACGCTACTTATTTTCACATTTGGTGGACTTGTAAAAAAATTAAGGCTTTTTGGATAAAAATATGGTGGATTCTTCAAAATATATTGAAAAAGCGTATTGAATTTTCACCACAGTTATTTTTGTTAGGTATTATAAAAGACTGTACCACCATAGAGACTAAGTTGATTTTGAATCTGATTACGGCGGCAAGACTGTTGGTGGGACAATATTGGAAGACATCTGAAACACCATCTATTGAAGAATGGACGTTAAAAGTCGTGAATTTGGCTGAAATGGCTAAGATATCTGCATATTTCATCTTCTTTATTTTAGACTTTATTGTATTCCTAGAAAATAAACAAGGAGGTGGATGTGTCCTCTGTTTTTCTTGGAATGTTTTCAAGACAAATAAACAATGAATTGGTTTACAGGACATTCTAGGAGTCCAGAGGGGCTTGTCTTTGGGTAAATGAACAGTTTGTGACTGGTTTTGTTCATCATGAGACCTACTTTCTGCATGGTTACTTTCCAAGGGAAGTTCATCTAATATATATCCCAAAGTTTTCCTAGCATTGTTTTATGAAGAGAATATCTATTTGATAAAAAAAAAGTCTGCATGAACATCATCTCAATATAACAAATACTGAAAGCAACATGATAGGGTCATAAGGCATCTGAAGCCTTAATCATTCATTCATGTGAATACAAAATGTGGAAAGAACATGGATGAGGTTGTATATGTTAGCCTTCTCCAACATCCCTATGTGCTCAGATTCAAAGTGTGTTCAGCTATACATTTTTTAAAAAATAATCCATATAAAGTGGAGCCCTAGAACAACATCTGTTTTAAATTCACTTTAAGATTATTCCATTCACTTTAAGATTATTGGGGTTGACCCAAAGGGGACAATGTACTGTGCATTTCTTATACTTCACTCTTATTAGCTCTTTTGCTAATAAAGCCCTGATGGTACCATTAGATGCTATTCCTTTAGACCCTAAATGGGACTAAAGTCGCCCCAGAAAGGCGACCAAGAAAAAGGGCCCCTCCATGGATCGCAGAACAATGGCAGTCAATCCATTTGATCTATGGGAAACCCTCCAACCTGACAGGAGAAAGGCTACGGTAGCTGCACATCAGTGATTAGCCCAAGCTATAAGCAGCTGAAATTCAAAAGCACTAACCAGAACAACGGTGAACAGTGTACTTGGAACTGGGTGAGAATATCGATCTTCTATTTTGTAACTGATTTCCTGGAAAAGATCCCCAAGAAGCAAAAAAAATCCTCCAAAAGTGAGAAGGAAGAGGACCACACCTCCCACCCTTCCATTGATGGAAGCAGCAATTTAATTTTTATGGGGGACAGAAATATATTGAAATGAAGTTAATAATACTATAGTCTAGATAAATCTGAAAATTAAGAAAACCATTAAGATTTCACATCTGAAAGATTATAACTTTGTTTTAAAATTTGGAAAATAAATAGCTACTGACATCTAGTGGAGAATTAGAGCATAGAACAACAGTCTCATTAACTCAGAAATTGGCAAGATGCCCAGAAATAAAGAATAATCTGTTCTTTTGAACCTTAGTGGCTTTTAGCCTAATAGAAAACAGCTGGGAACAAAGGAAAGAAAATACACTGGGCCACCTATTACAGATTGACAACTATATTTGTTTTAAAAACTGCTGACCTTCCGGGATTATAAAAATTTACTGAGCTGTGATTTTTAAGCTCAAGAATTGTTTGCAGAAAAAGAAAAAGCTTGATTTTTGGATTTCAAACATTCTGGAGTGTAATTTTGGCTAGCTGATAAATTGTAAGACCCCTGAACAGAAGAACTGGTATAAAATACTGCTTTCATGGTGCTTTGACAATTAGAAATGCATTGAATTATAAAAACCATGTGTAAAGATAAGAACTATATAAGATTTGATTGTTTGAACTTTAAGATTGGCTGGTTTGAAAGGCTAAACACAGAGACTATGGTACTGGTGAAAGAATATCTGGAGGGGGGAGATAAAATGGATGCTGCATACCTATCATAACCTATCAAAACCACACCTAATATCTCCTTCTGAAGGCCCCAGCCTGGAACATCAGAGATCTGCAGAAGTAATACTGCAAGAAAAGGCAATACCTTCCAGGCAGAAATGTATGCAATGCTGCGACAGATTCAATGGTTTCAAATCATGATGAGATTAAAAACAACATTGACAGCATAAATGAGTACATTTCTAACCTAAACGTACAAGTAAAAAATGCTCAGAAAACAACAATAAAGAATGAACAAATCATATAACAGAACACAAACCAGAGGACAATGACCCAAAGAGGGAAGCTACAGATGAACATAGCTACAGTTTAATACAAACAAAAGAAAACTTGCAAGGTTTTGCCACAATAATAGAAATGGAAAAGATACCTTATTTTTCAGGGCTTGAAAATAAACTTGAAGATTGGAAAGAAGATCTAACAAAATGGACTATAGAGCACCCAGGAGAATCATTAAAGTTTGGGAGACAAAAAACACATGTCCTTTCTAACTTGTCTTTCTTATTCCCAACATTTACAAAAATACAGGAAGAATCCGCTGGCAAGTTGAACACACTGATTTGGAAAGCTACCTGGTAAAAAAAAAAGAAGGCTAGAATTAGACTCAAGAGATTTGATTCGGCTTACCAGATGAAGTACTATATGATTAAACACTTGTCTGAGTATAGTTAAAAGAATAGACAATTTATGGATATAAAGGGGTCCCACAGTAAGAGGGATAAGATATACAAGTAGTATAGTATTTTTTATAATATATGAAATATAAAAATATTGGGATGGTGTATGTGAATGAAAAGTTTGGATATTTAAAGATTATTAACTCTGAGAAAATTATGACCGATAAAAATGGCTTGAATACAGAGGGGAAATTAAGCTTAAATAAGAATCTTGGAAACAAGACATATAGTGACTTAATAAGATTACTTTTATAAATACAATTGAAATATAAGCTGATAAGAAAAGATGTTATGTGCTGATATTACTATTATTTGTAGAAACACAAGAAAAAGGTTTATATCTGACTTTATATGTATTGAAAATTTTAAGAATTATATTTGTTTAATGTTGACAAAAGGAGAATACTATTGGAAGAAGATAAGATCAAAGAAATATATCATTAATTAATATATAGATTATGGAACTGTAGAAATTAATTATTATTGATTGTTTTCTAAATATATGAATCAGACAACACATTGTTTACTAAGCACTAAAAATGTTATTGTAAAATATATTTATATATATAAAAGATCTATGGGGAAAATGGAACCTGGTCCCTTTACATTGGATCTTAGTCTCAGTATCTATAGCTATTTCAGTCCATATTAGATCTCAAACTGAGCAACAATGAAAAATGCTATTGGGTGTCAAAACCATTATTATAATTTCTTGGTCATTTTATTTATTGCAAGGAACCACTTCTATGACAATAGGAAGGATTCTATGAAAAATAAAATGAAATTATAGTATTTATTTTGCACTATTACTTTGCTATAAATCAAAAAGAAATTGGTATGTTCTCAAAGTAAGTAATAAGAAAGAAAGTTGAACTTCTCAGTATATGGTTCATATTTTCAAGAATATAGAACAAAGATTGCAGTGGGCTTCCATAACTATTACTTGTAGCATGAACTTTATTGATGACATTTATAAACAGGAGCTGATAAATGTCATATTCTTTGCATAAAAGAAAGGAAAGAAATGTGCTTCTGTCCAAAATATTTTTTTAAATCACTAGTGAAAGTCACCAGTCACTAGATTCTTGACATTTACTGTACCATATATTTAATGTTTTTGCATAAAAAGGCAATGTTAAGTATCAGATCATTGCTTCTGAATATTTGAGTCTATTTCACATTGAAGTAATTGACTACATCATAGCTGTGTAATCATCATAGATAAAATCTGTATGTGTGAAAGAAAACACACCATATATATGGTCAGATATGAACTGGTGCAAGGTTCTTGATGACATCTAGAATTTGGAGACAGATGTGGGAAAACAGTCTTTCAGTAAATGGGAATGAGAAAATAATTTGGTATGCAGCAGAGAAAAAGAGAGCTTTTCTACCTATTTTGGCTCTAACCATTTTATCATTCGATCAGTTCCTCTTCCTGTCATTATTTGACTGAACCAAATTGCTGCACTTGTGACTTAGAGATTATGAAACTGTATTGTAGAGAATGAGAAAGTTTTCAAAAAGCAAATAATATGTATTATATTGTCCTATTCCTGGAGTGCTTCAGTGAATGATACTGAACAGAGAGAAGTTAGAACCAAAAAAACATGAGCTCCCTCCCATATCCCAGGCATCTATTGAAAACAGTCAAAAAGAATTATTTCACTGGAGATTGTCTAAACAGCATTGTAAATAAAATGCCCCTCTCTTTTATTCCAAGGGAACAAAAAAAAATCATTGCTGTTTTTAAATCAATATGCAGGTAAGAATGATCTTGAAAAGGAAGGCAGCCACACATACCATAAAACAATCATCATAGGCTGCCACTTTCTTCACCTCAGACAGGAAGGAACAGAATAGGTACTCTTGCTTAGAATATTTTCTAATACAATTATTTGCCACAGTCTTGCAATATAGGAATAATTAAGAAACAGAGATGTTTGTTAACTTTTTAGACCTTTTAGTGAAACAGATGTTCTCAAAACATCAAGAACATAAAAAGTCAAAACAAGCAATATATAGGTAGTCCTTGCTTAGCAACTACAATTGGGATAGGCAATTCCATCCCCAGACTTACAACAATACTTCCCATGTGGCTGTTAAGTGAATCGCCATAGTAATTAAAGAAGACATCATGTGACCACAACTTATGTTTTTACTTCTGCATTGTCCATTAATAGCAATAGCATTTAGACTCATATATCACTCCATAGTGCTTTACAGCATTCTGAGCAGTTTATAATGTCAGCATATTGCTCCTCAACAATCTGGGTCCTCATTTTACTGACTCAGAAAGATGGAAGCCTGAATCAACTTTGAGCTAGTCAGGATCGAACTTCTGGCAGTGGCCAGTTAGCCTGCAATACTGCATTCTAACCACTGCACCACCATGGTTCTATAGCTTTGTCTGAAAGGTGCTTTTTTCAAAAGGCAATTGGACTTTGTTTTTTCCTTGAAAATGTTTCACTTCTCACCCAAGAAGCTTCATCGGTTCTAGCACAGTTTTACTTAAATGCCTTCAAAACATCATAATTATCATCATAATTTCAAACCATTACTAAACTATGTGGTCAGTAAACAATGATTATCAATTATCAAATATCAATTTGCCAGGCCTTCTTTTAAAAAAATGTTCTTTTCCCCTTGCACTGAAATCATTTCTTTTGTATTGATAGAAGCAAACAATAAAATATAAGCAAATTATACAATAATATGATATAATAACAATAAGTAATGCAATAATGGTATTAGTAATAGAAAAATAATAGTACTAGCAGTATTCATAAATTATGTAAGTAAATAACTATTCTTCACATTAAAACCCTCTTAGCATCCTAAGATTACAAAGTCTTAAAGTACATTAAATTCAAAATAAAGCAAAGGAGGGGAAACCATATACTTTAGAACAAGTGAAAATAAAATTGAAGAGAGCTTTCAGAGGCCATTAAAATAGTGCAGTTTTACTATATGCCTAAAATTCAGGTAAGATTGAGATAAAATTATCTCCTTCTGCTTTTCCAAATTTTATAATACTGTCCTCAGCTGTCAGAGGAGATCTCTTATGTCTGGTATCTACAATCTAACTCTTCTTGGTGGTGAGATATACAATAGAGCTTCTGTCACAGAACATATTTATGGGTAGGCTTACACAAGAGGAGAAACTCAGATAAGTCAATGAATTCAGAAACAAGTTAGAAAACAGTGAAGATATATATGATCTTTAAAGTGTACATTAGCCTACCATATGTCTACTGTGACAGTATACCGAGTTTTTAAATACAGAGTAAGGCTGCATTATTTGTTTGTTTTTTGTTTGTTTAGCATATTGCATACAAGGCCAGGGAGGCAACAAAGTTTATGCACACGGTAGAATTTCTGGTAGTTGACAGCCACTAATGCATTGTTGCACCGGTGCACCATAAGAGGGTTAACTAGCTTCATACTTGCAGCATTCTCAGAGGAAGTCGGCTCATTCAGACTTTCCACCAGTGGTGGGATTCAGCCAGTTCGCACCACTTCAGCAGAACCGGTAACTAATTTTTTGTGGCCCAGGCCCAGAATGGACTTCTGGAAGTGGCATCCACACAGAGAACCGGTTGTTCACATATTTGAATCCCACCACTGCTTTCCACCACCACTCCTCCACTGAGCGTCTCCAGGCAGATCAAGCACCAGTTCCAGCTCTCTGTGTAGAACGCAACTAGTAGTTTCCCTTCACTGAAATGGTAATACCTATCTATCTACTTGCAAACAATGCTTTCAAATTGCTAGGTGGGCAGGAGTTAGGGACAAGAAATGGGAGCTCACCCTACCGGAGTGCTGTCTATTGCTCAGCACATCCAAAGTCATTAAGCTTTGTGCCACCTCATCCCCTAGTAAGGCTGCAATTGGTGTACTATCTAAAGATGGGTAAAGACTTCCTTGGCTATAGATAAAAATGCTCTTTCAAAAGAAACGAAGTCTCATCGTGAACAGCAGCTTCATCTAGAGCAGGTTATTTCTGGTTATCTTTTTTTATCTACCAACAAATTTTTCATATTGTGTACATTATAAGTCTTAGTGTTTTTAAGCACATCTTCACCTTCCCTGCATTTGTTGCACATAAACATTCAATGAGATCTCTCTGGCAGCAGCTGAGACCAGAAATGAATAAATAAGGAATAAGTCTCTCTGAGCCATAATTACTAAACTGTATTGGGGAAAGAAAGTTAATTGAAGAATTCCAACTAATACTTGCTTTCAAATGTATACCTTATGCCAGATCTGAGCATTTTACAACCCCTGGCTCTTTGACTGTCCCTGTCCAGCCCACATGAGGTCAATCAGATATTAGAAATTAAATGTAAATAAATGTATGTCATGCACACAATACAAGTGCATTGCTTCTATTTTGAAGGCAACTGCTATTCGTTTTTCTGTTTATGTATTGCATGTGTGTGTACACACCTTCACAGGTTTATTGGTTTGGTCCTCTACAACAGTCCCAGTTCCTCATGTGGCCCTTTGGGAAAATTAATTGCCCTCTCTTTCCTTATATAGTGTATAGGCCAGGGGTTCTCAACCTTGGCAACTTTAAGACTTGTGGACTTCAACTCCCAGAATTCCTCAGCCAGCAAAGCTGGCTGAGGAATTCTGGGAGTTGAAGTCCACAAGTCTTAAAGTTGCCAAGGTTGAGAACCCCTGGTATAGGCAATTCAAAGTAGTTGGCTTGTTTGTTTTCTTGTAAATTGATGGCTAGTAGAGAAGAAGTTGTCTAGACAAAACAGGCTGCCTGTTCCTGGATATTTTTTACACAATGGCTACTAGTCTTCTTATCAATGGAAAAATCCACTCTCTGATATTCAGCATTTTTACAGCTTCCTTGTTGTTGTTGTTCACAGTTTCTTAATATAATACATTAACAATAACTTTTTAAAAATGTACACTTTATTTCTTTTAGAATTCTTATTGCAGTGAATAAACACAAGATTACTTCTGTGTCAATTTTCTTTTAGAGATATAACATCTATTAGTAATTCAAGGTTCATGGATAAATTATTGTCCTCAGTTATTGTTCCGTTAAGACCATCCTATTGGGTCTTAATGCTAATTGTAAAAGTATTCAAAAATTCCTGGATATATTTCAGTTGGAAGAAATATTCCAGGGGCAAAATATCTGTTTATTTTGAAAAGGATAGTTCACTGCTGAACATTCCTCCAGTAATTTTTATTTTCAATATTTTGTGCATCCATAAATCATTACTTTTCTAGGTATCAGTTTGAAACTTCTCTTTGTCACTTTCTCCTTCATCCCTTTTTGTTGATTGCCTCATGTTGCTTACCTTTTCTTTCTGTCCTTGTAAGAATAATGAAGTTTAAATTATCACATAAGATACTAATCAGATTAAAATCTAGCTCATAACAAATATGTCAGCTACAGGATTCAGTCTAATTATTTCCACATTTTCTTTTCTTAAAGAAGAAAAATCTTAAAGAAGAGAAATCACATAAAAAGTTTTTTTATGTCTAGCTTCATGCAAAGTAAAACAGCACAATTTCATAAATGTGGGTTCAGAATTTGTATTCCAGTATTTGAGAGGCTGCCACAAGGAGGAGGGGCTCAATTTATTTTCCAAAGCACCAGATGGCAGGACAAGAAACAACGGATGGAAACTAATCAAGGAGAGAAGCAACCTGGAATAAAGGACAAACTTCCTAACAGTGAGGACAATTAACCAGTGGAACAGCTTGCCTTCAGATATCGTGGGCGCTCCATCACTGGAGGTTTTTAAGAAGAGACTGGACAGCCACTTTTCTGAAATGGTATAGGGCAGGGGTGTATAACTGGTGGCCCATGGGCCAGATGCATCATAGCGAAACCATGCCCACCCCAATGCTGGCAATGGCAAAAAAGTCACAATACATCGTAACACATCACGTGACATTGCGAGTTTGCCACCGCTGGTATAGGGTCTCCTGTTTGAACAGGGGGTTGGACTAGAAGACTTCCAAGGTCCCTTCCAGCTCTAGTCTGATTGATTGATTGATTGATTGATTGATTGATTGATTGATTGATTGATTGATTGATTGATTGAATGAATTTGAGCCCAGCTGGGTTATTATCAAAACCAGAAACAAAGTTATTTTCTATTTGTAATGATGAAGCTTTGCAGAACTGAAAGTTTAACTGAGGATGTGTTGCTCTGGTGAACAAAGCCTATACCTTTGCTTGCTCTTTTTATGCCCATTGCTTTTAAGTGCTTCTATCAACATATAGGGCTATCTAAAATTACATTCACAGGCAAACACAAATATCATATAGACTTTTTAGATATCTCCCAGACAAAAATATCAGAAACATTTGCAACTTTAAATAAAAAAACCTCAAAATGCTTTGAATTTTTCTCATTTTGAGCAGTGGGCTAAACTAGAACATGTCCAATTTACCTTCCAGTTCTATTCTGATTCTGATTCTAATTCTGCACAGGGACACTTCATGCAGCTAGTCAGCTAAATTGATACATCACTTGGTGTATAGTCTATATATGACTATATATGTATAGTCATAAAAGTCCCCTGTCCAAGAGAAATTTTCAAAGGGATGAAAAAATAAAGATAATATCTTAATTAAATGTAGAGACCAAAATGATTTATTTCAGCTTTTAAAAGATTCCAGGTTACTAATACTTGTTGCATATTTTTTTCTTCTCTCTACTACTTGCTGAAGTGCTCATACAAAACAAGGTTAGCAAGTTATTTGTGTGCTGGATATGTGGACAACTTTCATGATGATAATAATAAGAGGTATATGTGTATATTTGCATATCTTAATATGGTAATAGGAATGCTTACATAATGACGCCAAGTATTGGTAATTTATTTTTTAAAACAAAGAGAGAAAATTGTTTGTTAAAACCAATGCAAATGATCATCCTATGTATTCCAAGGCAAATTCCCATTAAAAGCATCTAATAATGTTCACTCTAATTATTATTTTATTCAGCAAGACTTTTATGTGTTTACTTATTTTCTAGTGTAATGATTGTCATATTAGGAAAGGGAGATTTAATTGGAAGAAATCTAGCAAAGCAGGAAACTTGATTTCCTTGAGGTGGGAGGTTTAGAATTCCCTACATGTGTATATTCATCTTAAAAATCAATAAAGCACAAACATGTCTAATTACTGTAAAATATTCTGCTAAATCTGAAGTCAAATTAGATTTTGTTTAAGTATCAAATGGAAACTTTAATGTCTGCCAAAATCAATATGTTACCCA
The DNA here is from genome assembly GCA_034064705.1 of Bothrops alternatus. Lineage (NCBI taxonomy): Eukaryota > Metazoa > Chordata > Lepidosauria > Squamata > Viperidae > Bothrops > Bothrops alternatus. Next base: position 20,025,333 of record JARGCV010000589.1, read on the forward strand.
CGGGTCTAGGGAAATTTCACTTACATGCTTCATCATACATTATAATGAAGGTGTCTAATAACATTAACATCATCCTGAATGCATTTCCTCCATAATTTATTTCCATCTTCCCTATACCAAAGAGATCTAAATATAATTAAAGTGATATAATGTACAGCTACTTTTCCAAAGTGCTACTCTGAACACATGCAGTGGTAAACCTCAGTCAAAATATTTTAATGCACTAAATATACACTCATAAAGAACCTTTAGAACACATTTGTTTTTCAAAAGAAATTAGAAGTCTAATAACATTAACATCATCCTGAATCCATTTCCTTCATAATTTACTATTATAATTCCTAATTACTATTAGGAATAAAGAATCTGTATCTTTGTTTTTCTAAGGGTTGAAATATTGAAATTACTGAGCTTTTTTCTAGGAAAGATGGCCTGATTACAGTGTGATTTTAGCAGTGGTCTATATCAATCCTGTCAATCTAAAATATGTGGTGGCCTACCGGTGAAGACACTCATCTTCTGTTTGGAAAGTGAGAAATTCAATCCTAGGTAGTGGCAGATGTTTCTCTCCTAGGGCACAAAGAAAAAATATCTGTGACTAACTCTGCATGACGTCAGGCAGGGCATCCAGAGAGTAAAGGCTCGGCTCCATCCAGTCACCCTGAATTAAAGGAATACTGGGTCGTAAAAAAGGAGAGGAGGGGTTAATCTAAAGCACTGAAAATGTTATTGTGGCTATAAGTATGGTGTCTGGGAATTCTGAGAGTTTTAGTCTTTACACATACCAGGTTACAAAAAGCTGAACTGTATTCTTGCTGGATAAGTGAATGCACAGAAATTTGATGCAAGGCGACACTTTCAGCATCTTAAAGTGAGACAGGTACTGGTATAAGCAAGTATAGATTTTAACATGATACAATTAAATGCCCTTAAGGATTTTTTTCAATGTTGGACTTTTTCTCCTTTAAGATCCTAGTAATGGACAAAGAAATTGCCTTATATGTGGTATGTGCATATTTTCCTACAAATATAATGAAAGAGAACAGGTATTTGAAATGTTTTTGAAAGAAGAAGGAATTTCTGCTTGCACAAAACAAGAATGTCAGTGGTGTGCAAGAATGTCAATAGGCATATCCTGTCCTTCCAGTGCTATTCAGCTTCCCCCACTTCAACATAATTCCATGAAAAGTTATGAGGAGCATATTTTCCTACTGCTGTTGCTGATACCTTCAATAATTGGGCTATTTCTCCTATTATGCCTGTTGTTGAGAAATTTTTAGAGAATTTCTTGTTTTCTAGGCAATCCCCTGCCCCTAAAAAAAGAAATCCATTCAGTTTTTCTGTACCAAATATTATTGAGAAATTCAAACGGCTATTTATCGTAGATTGCAGAACTATTTTAAAGATCCAAATGTTCTTCTCTCTCTCCAGGTATTGACTCTTGAATATAGTAAGACTGACTATATTTCAATTTCATAAGCTTATGAAAAAAGATAAATCTTCTCTGTTGCTTCTATGTATTAGAACTGCACTATGACTGGAGTTTTAGTAGTCTCCAAATATCGAACATCACCTAGTTTCTTGGGGACGTTCTCCACCTCTATCTAACAGATACAAAACTATGTGATTGGAAGATGGTATTTCCACTACTTGGTGAATATAGAATATGAGAATGGAGAAAGCATTTTCTACAGACTTTTCTACACCAGATATGAACATGCTTTCATTCTACTGGATAAAAGCTAGAAGAAAACCTGACATTGAAGATAGCAAAAATTATACAACTTTAGCTTTCCTCTGGTTCAATTATAGAAGAGCACCTTAGTTAAACTATGGAGAAAAGGTTTCAATGAAGAAACCAAAAAAATACATTTAATTACTGTATATTTTTCAGGAACCTCATACTACAATGAAATTTTTATGGCAAAACAGAAAATACTAAAACATTTCATAGGTAAACTAAACAAAATAGTTTTTAAACAAAATAATGAGGAAAATAAATATAGGAAAACTGATATTTCAATGATATATGGACAATCCTTGAATGTGGCTTTGATTCAGTCTTTCAGAATCCAAGTAAAGCAAAGAACGAATAATATAGTTACAATGTGATTGCATTAGACTGGACAGAAATGTCTGAAACACAGTATGTAGTCAACTAATTTCAATTTAAGCATATTGCCAAGGAGTTTCTTGGCCAGAGGGTTGATATTCTCTTTTTTGTCATTCTGGAGGGTATCTATCATGCTTTTATTGCAGTGGGCAAAAAAGCTGAACAATAGCTAAACAAAGCTGTAAAAGTTATATATTTAAATCTAGAAAAAAAAACTTAGATAGGTGGGCTATTTATTCTGTTTGTCCATCCAGAAGATGCTATAATCATTCCTGCATGATTTCTGAAGTTTTGCCTTTAAATGACACATAACTGATAAGATGCACAAAAAAGACCTTTGGAAATATCCATAAGATGCCAAGGCAATTAACTATAAATGCCTAACAGAAGTCTTCCAACAACACACTTCACCAACCCTTATGCTAAATAGTTGATGTGCATTGGATTAGATACTGGCATGTGCTGCAGCTGGATTTTTTTTCTGTCTCTGTGGCCAATGAACAGAGCAATTCAGTCCAAATTGGATTCCTGAAAGCTTCAATATTTTGCCCTTTTTGCTTTTAGCCCAATGATAAAGTCATTCAAATCACTGTGATGAACTCAAGAGAAACATTTTGGGGTTTTTTTTTTCCTCAATAGTCTCTGATAGTCAGACAAGATTCCTAAGAAAATTCATTTCACTGTCCACAAAGTTCCCTTCTGATTTATGCAAAATGAATCTGTTTTTGCAGATAAAAATTAGGAGAGCTGAAAGAAGGAATCCAGTGAAGATGAAATTGGAGTTGCAGGAGCACAAAGTTCAGACAGGATTGATTTTCAATAATTGAATGTTTTCTTTTGCTTTCGTTGTGTTGTCGCTCAAGTCTGGTAATCTTTAAAGGGGTACGCTGAAGTGTATTTTTGTGAAAGGATGATTTTTTATTATGCCAGAGGTCAAACTAAACATATTTTTAAAAGAAAGGGATTGAATTAAAGTACAAAAAACCTGGATGTCAGGAGAAAAAAAAACTGAATAGTCTATGAGAAATAATGATTAGAACTAGCAGGTTTCACTAAATTTGTTTTGCCATCGCTCAGTAAAAATTATTTGATCATGTCCTTGCTCGTCACAAGGCAAGAAGACCATAAGAATAAAACAAGAGCTGTTTGGGATCTGATAAAAGTTCATGAGGTTCAACATTCTGCTTCCATTCTACAAAAACTCAGAGCAGGAGATCAATTCAAGAATATTCTGCACCAATTTCACAACAGTTTCTACTGAAAAGTTTACTGTTTCCAGTATTCAAATGATATCAGTCATTCCAGATTTGTTTTTAACTTTCCAGTCTACTTTTTATGTGCTTTAACATTGGTAAAGATGGCCATGAGTCAAGCCCAATCCATGTTTACAACTTGGGCACAACCATATAGGTTGCTGGCAGGAACTTGGAAGTAACTTGTCATTGCCATCTTCTGGGATTTTTTTAACTTTCCAGTCTAGTCACAGTCCTGGGATTTCCTGACAGAATCAACCATGTCCAATCTGCTTAGTTTCCAAATCCAAACAGTGGTAACCAGGTGCCATCACTTTTTTATTCCCTGACAAGCAGGTATAATAATAATAATAATAATAATAATAATAATAATAATAATAATAATAATAATAATAATAATAATAATAATAATAATAATAATAATAATAATAATAATAATAATAATAGTAAAGTTGGAAGGGACCTTGGAGGCCTAGTCCAACCCCCTGCTCAGGCAGGAAACCCTATACCATTTCGGACAAATGGCTGTCCAGTCTCTTAAAAACTTCCAGTGTTGGAGCATTCACAACTTCCGGAGGCAGTTGGTTAATTGTTCTCACTGTCAGGAAGTTTCTCCTTAGTTCTAGGTTGCTTCTCTCCTTGATTAATTTCCAACCGTTACTTCTTGTCCTGCCTTCAGGTGCTTTGGAAAATAGCTTGACTCCCTCTTCTTTGTGGCAGCCCCTGAGATATTGGAACACTGCTATCATGTCCCCCCTTGCCCTTCTCTTCATTAAACTAGACATACCCAATTCCAGCAGCCGTTCCTTATATGTTTTAGCCTCCAGTCCCTTAATCATCTTTGTTGCTCTTCTCTGTACTCTTTCTAGAGTCTCAACATCTTTTTTACATCGTGGTGACCAAAACTGGATGCAGTATTCCAAGTGTGGCCTTACCAAGGCATTGTAAAGTGGTATTAACACTTCACGTGATCTTGATTCTATCCCTCTGTTAATGCAGCCTAGCACTGTATTGGCCTTTTTGGCAGCTGCAGCACACTGCTGGCTCATATTTAGGTGATTGTCTACTAGGACTCCGAGGTCCGTCTCACAGTTACTACTATTGAGCAAGGTGTCGCCTATGCTTACTTGTGCATTTGGTTTTTCTTGCCTAAATGTAGAACCTTGCTTTTTTCACCATTGAATTTCATTTTGTTAGATAGCACCCAGTGTTCAAGTCTGTCCAGATCCCTCTGTATCTTAAGCCTTCTTCTGGAGTGTTGGCTATTCCTGCCAGCTTGGTGTTGTCTGCAACTTAGATGAGTTCCCCATCTATCCCCTCATCCAAATCATTGATGAAGATGTTGAAGAGCACTGGGCCCAGAACAGAGCCCTGGGGCACCCCACTACACACTTCCCTCCATGTAGATGCGGTTCCATTGAGGACTACTTGCTGAGTACAGCCGGTCCTGTTGATAGATTACTTTTATTAGTACTGAAACATATTGAGTTTATTGATACCAATTTTCCCAGGCTAAGTAACATGTTGGGTCATCCTTCTTTCCACATAAACTGGTACTGTTTTCCCTCCCTTCCCTCATGACTCTCAGGAGACCCCAAGTGAAGCTGATTCCTCCTCCTCCTCCTTGGCTGATCCTCAGACCTGCATGTTGCTTTGCTTGGGAAGGAAGAAAAAGAGAGCCATTAACTATAAGGAAAACTGCATCCTTGTTCCCCGTCCTGGCATGTCCCCAAGGGCTCCCTCACTTTAGGAAGGAAGAACACTCACTCATCAGCTACTGGCACCCTCCATCCAGCCATAACTCATATCAGGTATTCAAATAATTCCCTCATCCTTCTCTTGCTGCCCACTGACATTCAAAAAGTTCAGATTTTGGCTCAGTTCCAACTCCCATCATCTGCCAGGCTTTGCCACCAGCTAATTATGTGCAGGAGTGACAAGGAGGTATAAAAGAAGATGGGGCTATGCCCTTTCCATCTTCCTTTGCACCATGTAATCTATGAGTTTTGGAGAAGCATAGTCAGAAATAACTGAAATTTCACTAAAATGGCCACAACTTTGCCAAATTTCAATCTCATGGGAGACATGGGTCTCCGATGCATTTTGTAAGTTAATCCATTTGAAGTATGTTGATTCAAAAATTCTTGCCTTGTGATGCATTGTTTCACCCAATTTGAAGGTTACAAACAGACATACATATGAGTTTTAATAATATATATAGATATGGAGGCCTTTCAAGTAAGAAGAGTATATTCACTGTTATCATTTACTTACAACTGAAATTATTCACTGTTATTCATATTCAACTTTACTCTTCAAGAGTGAGATTGAAAGAGAATTCTACCTAATTAAGAAGTATCTTAGATTACTCAGAATGCAGTATCACATTCAAACCATTCAAACATAGCTCCTCTTCAGGAGCTATTCCTTTATTTATTATATTGCCTTATCTTTATGATTCATCCCAATTATCTTACTCCTACCCATCAAAATTCTAAGGGCCCCGTACCTACTCTGCCTTTATTGATTTGTTGTTATTATTAGGGGGGTTGTTTGTGTTTCTTAAGCATTTTTTTCCTCCAAAGATTTTAGAATTTTGTACTTTGCAAATCTTAGAACTTCAAGAGTCTGTTTGTACTTTCTTCTTGTGTTTTGCATACAGATAGTTTTATTTGCTATGCACTTACAGGATTGCCACAATAATTCTGAATGCCTTACATGAAGAGTATGTTATAGATATAGTTAAGTATTCACACTGAAAAATGTGTCAGTTATCATTTTATATGAAAAAGGTTCATCTGGAAGCTCTGAAGCAAAACTATATTTGAGTGGCTTAAATGTAACTATGGCATTCCTATTTAGCTAACCCCTTGAAAAACTTTCCCCCTTCAAATTTATGCTTAGCCAATGCTGTGACACTTTGTCAGTATGCTTTGTTTATCTCCTTATCAAGGAGCAGTCAATCAACAAATCAATAAAATAATATTTGTAGCTCAGGGTTGAAATAAGGAGTCCTTGGTGCTCCTGAACTTTTTTGTTTTCTTGCAGATGCTTTATTACCCAAACTAGGTAACATTATCAGTGCTAGTGATGCTGTTACCTAGTTGTCTGCAAGAAAACAAGAAAGTTCAGAGAGCACCAACAGACCCCTCAATCAATAAATCTCATGGCTGACTCAGAAGCAGGACAGCTAACTCCATTTATATTTTAACCTTCTTGAAAAGATTTCTAGAGGCAGGATCAGACTTTACTTTCCTTCAAATTAGCTTCATCCAAATTGCACTGATTTTCCTTATTAGACCCTGTCACTTGTTTACCATGAGTAAAACCCATATATAGATAAGTGGCAGATTATGTTGATGCTTACTTCACTGCAAAAACGTGAATGGCATCAGTCATTTGGCCAGCAGATTGGACACAACTATGTAAGAGAATTCTCAGTCATTGATTTCTATATATTCAGAATCCCAAGTTGTGAAAGCTTGGCTCACACAGTATGGTTGATATATGATTCATGCCTCTGTATCAAGGGTTTACTCAAGGAAATAACAAGCTATAGTTGATGTATGATCAACATACATTAAGTCCAGTGGGTTTATGATCATATTGCACAAATAACATCTAAATAAAAAGGAGAGAGATGCAGAAGTCAGAAAGAGGGGTAAAGTGGCAGCTACTGAAACTGAATACAGCTCAATACATTTGGGAACACTGAGTTTCTTGTGTAGGAGCAATGTTGAACTTTCAAATTCTGTGAAATGGCTGAAGCTAGCAAGAATTTCAGCTATTTTTCAGAACTTGGAAGCTTAAATTCTCTTATGAAGAAAGAACTCAGTGTTCCAAATTAGTTATAACAAATCCTAATAGCTAGCACTTTTGTAAAAGAGTTTTTGTTTTCTTTTTAATTTTTTGCAACCATCTTCTAATCTACATTTAAAAGTTACAATGTTTTCACCCTAAATCTTACTGGATATTTCTTCATCATATACTTGCCATAGGGTAAGATTTTCTAGAAAAGCACAAGCTGTGAATATTCTCTTTAAAATGAACTACTACAATGAAGTTTGCAAGGCAAGAAATGTTTTCTGGTGGCCAAGAAAACAAAATAACACTTGGTTCTAGCACTATGAATAAGAAGTAGGAACTGTCTTTTATGATTCTGTTTTTATATCCAGCAGCATAAAAGCCAGAGATGTGTGGTAAGCTAATTCTAATTGAGGTGGGCAATTATAAGAACTCTCTAGTGTCTGCTAATCAGGTGACCTCCCAACTACGCAGACACATTAACATGCCTTTGCCATCAAAATAATAAAAGAGGTGTCAAACTTCACCACTTTGGAAAATGCAAGTGACATAATATTGCTTTTCTCAGTCTCTGCAAATGCTGACTATCGTGCAGATGCAGTTGCAGGTATGGGATGGGGGTGCAATATAATAATAATAATAATAATAATAATAATAATAATAATAATAATAATAATAATAATAGTAGTAGTAGTAGTAGTAGTAGTAGTAGTAGTAGTAGTAGTAATAAAGTTGGAATGTACCTTGGAGGTCATCAAGTCCAACCCCCTGCTCAGGCAGAAAACCCTATACCATTAGAGACAAATGGCTGTCCAGTCTCTTCTTAAAAACTTCCAGTGTTGGAGCATTCACTGCTTCTGGAGGCAGGTTGTTCCACTGGTTAATTGTTCTCACTGTCAGAAATTTTCTCCTTAGTTCTAGGTTGCTTCTCTCTTTGATTAGTTTCCATCCGTTGCTTCTTGTCCTGCCTTCAGGCGCTTTGGAAAATAGCTTGACTCCCTCTTCTCTGTGGCAGCCCCTGAGATATTGGAACACTGCTATCATGTCCCCCCTCATCCTTTTCTTCATTAAACTAGACATACCCAATTCCAGCAACCGTTTCTTAAATGCTTTAGCCTCCAGTCCCCTAATCATCTCTGTTGCTCTTTTCTGTACTCTTTCTAGAGTCTCAACATCTTTTTTACATCATGGTGACCAAAACTGGATGCAGTATTCCAAGTGTGGCCTTACCAAGGCATTGTAAAGTGCTATTAATACTTCACGTGATCTTGATTCTATCCCTCTGTTAATGCAGCCTAGCACTGCGTTGGCTTTTTTGGCAGCTGCAACACACTGCTGGCTCATATTTAAATGATTGTCCACTAGGACTCTGAGATCCCTCTCACAGCTACTACTATTGAGCAAGGTACCTCCTATACTTTTTCTTGCCCAAATGTAGAACCTTATTTTTTTCACCATTGAATTTTATTGTTAGATAGCGCCCAGTGTTCAAGTCTGTCCAGATCTTCCTGTATCCTAAGCCTGTCTTCTGGAGTGTTGGCTATTCCTGCCAGCTTGGTGTCATCTGCAAATTTGATGAGTTCCCCATCTATCCCCTGGTCCAAATCGTTGATGAAGATGTTGAAGAGCCCTGGGGCACCCCACTACACACATAGATGCGGTTCCATTGAGAATCACATGCTGAGTACGGCCGGTCAGCCAGCTACAGATCCATCTGGTGGTGATGCTGTCTAACCTGTATTTTTCTATCTTATCAAGTAATAGGTTGTGATCTACTTTGTCAAATGCCTTACTGAAGTCCAAATAAATTATATCCACAGCATTCCTCTGGTCCACTAATTTTGTCACTTGGTCAAAGAATGCAATAAGGTTTGTCTGGCATGATCTGTTTTTGACAAACCCATGTTGGCTTTTAGTAATGACTTGGTTTCTGTAGATGTTCACTGATTCGTTGTTTGATTATCTTTTCCAGGATCTTCCCAGGTATTGAGGTCAGGCTGATAGGTCTGTAATTTCCTGGATCCATTTTTTTCCCTTTTTTGAAGATGGGAACTACATCAGCTCTTTTCCAGCCCTCTGGTAGTTCCCCTGTGCTCCAGGATCTTTGAAAAATATACTTCAGTGGTTCTGAGATCACATCTGCCAGTTCCTTGAGAACCTTGGGATGTAATCCATCTGGTCTTGGTGATTTGAACTTGTCTAGGCTGGACAGGTGCTCACTTACCATTTTCTTGTCTATCTTAACTTGTGTTTCTATTCTGTTTTTTTATGGCACTATTTTTGATAGGTTGGTCTGCTTTTTCCCTTTGTGTAAAGACAGATGTGAAAAACAAGTTAAATAGTTCTGCTTTCTCCCTGTTGCTTGTCACCTTCTTGCCACTTTCACCCACTAATGGACCAATTGTTTCCTTCACTTTTTTCTTGTTTTTTACATGTTGAAATGATCCAACTTTGTTAAAGGCAGAACTAGGCTGTAGAAACTCTTAGAATGGAGTTGTTGTTCAGGTGACAGAAGTAGAGTAGCTTTACTATTACTTTATAACTTCATAGTGAAGTGAACCTTACAATATTACAATAATTACAATATTTTCTTTCAGGCATTGCTGAAAGAAAATCAACATGGTTTCTGCAAAGGCAAATCATGTCTTACTAACTTGTTAGAATTCTTTGAGGGTGTAAATAAATACATAGATAAAGGGGCCCCAGTTGATATTGTATATCTTGACTTTCAAAAGGCTTTTGACAAAGTCCCTCACCAAAGGCTCCTAAAAAAGCTCTCCAGCCACGGAATTAGAGGACAGGTCTTGTCCTGGATTGGTAACTGGCTAAATTGTAGGAAGCAAAGGGTGGCAATAAATGGACAATTCTCCGGATGGAAAGAAGTGAGAAGTGGTGTACCCCAAGGTTCAGTTTTGGGGCCTTTACTTTTTAATTTATTCATCAATGATCTGGATGTAGAAGTTAATAGTGAGGTAGCCAAGTTTGCTGATGACACTAAATTGTTCCGGGTTGTGAAAAGTGAAACTGATTGTCGGGAGCTCCAGAAGGATCTCTCGAAATTGTGTGAGTGGGCAACAAAGTGGCAAATGCATTTTAACCTAAACAAGTGCAAAGTTATGCACATCGGGGCAAAGAACCCCAATTATACTTACCAACTGATGGGGACCAAACTTTCTGAGACAACCCAAGAAAGGGATCTTGGGGTTTTGGTGGACAGCTCGATGAAGATGTCAACCCAATGCACAGCAGCAGTAAAAAAAGCAAATTCCATGCTTCGCATGATTAGGAAGGGAATCGAAAATAAGTCAGCAAGTGTTGTATTACCTCTGTACAAATCGATGGTGAGACCACACTTGGAGTACTGCGTACAGTTCTGGTCACCGCACCTCAAGAAGGATATAATGGAACTGGAAAAGGTGCAAAAAAGGGCAACAAGAATGATCAAGGAAATGGAGCGCCTCCCTTATGAAACCAGATTGCAATGCCTTGGTCTCTTCAGCCTTGAAAGACGGCGTTTAAGGGGTGACTTGATCGAAGTGTATAAAATCATGCATGGGATAGAAAATGTGGATAGAGAAAAATTCTTTTCTCTATCACACAATACCAGGACAAGGGGGCACTCCCTAAAGCTTATAGCTAAGAAAGTGAGGACAAATAAAGGGAAATATTTCTTCACCCAGAGGGTCGTTGATTTATGGAATTCACTTCCTGAAGGGGTCGTGACAGCTGTCAGCCTTGACAGCTTCAAGGCAGGGCTAGATAGATTCATGGATGCAAAGTGTATTGGTGGTTATTAAAACAGATGTCCATGTGCCGCCTCTATGTTGGTTGAGGCAGGCAGGATTCCCTTGAGTACCATTTGTTTGGGGGTCAAGGGAAAGGGAGGGTTTTGCCTTCTCTTTCTGCTCAAGATCCCCATGTACATTTGGTGGGCCACTGTGTGACACAGAACGCTGGACTCGATGGGCTTTGGCCTGATTCAGCATGGCTCTTCTTATGTTCTTATGTTCTTAATATACCAGGTATAGCTCAGAATAGACCTTAGATAGCACTGCAGGATACTGTCCCATTTGACACTTGTCTAATTTAATAGTGGACTATCATACACCTTGCAGAAAGCTATAATAGAGTGCAAAAAAAGAAGACCCTGCAGATTTTACTCTGCTAGTCATTACCAACTATAGGGAATGGTGCTCATCTTCATTTCAAGGACATTGAGCCAGCACTGTCCGAAGACATTTCTGCAGTCTTGTGGCCAGCATGACATCACAGAATATTGTTACCTTCCCACTTAAGTGGTACCTATTTATCTACTTACATTTGTATGTTTTCAAACTCCTAGGTTGGCAGAACTGGAGCAAGGACAGGAGCTTACCCTGTTATGTGGAGCTCAGGTCTCTAACCTGGGCAGCCTGCTTTCCAGCCAACAAGTCCAGCTTCTTAAACACTGAGCCACTTTGCTGCCATAACAGAGTGAATCCTATGTAAATTGATCTCTGCCTTTTTCTATAACAAAGTGACAGCAAAATCAAAGGCTCTCTTAGAGAACATAGATATGCCATGTATGTTGACGAGCAAGCAAAACATCAATTTCTGGCTAATATCACAAGATAAGTCCTGTATTTTCGGCAGTTCCATTTACTAAAATGTATCCTGAGGCCTTTAGTTGCTGTGCATTTATAATGTAATGAAGTGGAAGAGTTACAAAACTATAACATACATTGCTTTTATTAATTAAGTGTCAAAGTCCCTCATTTTCTAAAAAACAAAAAAGCTTCTAAGCTTTTATTATTTTCATCCAGCAAAGATATGAAGACAGTCTGAAATTTCAGAGCATCAGAACAGTAAGAGACAAACACCCAGGTTTGCATCTTCCAGTAGTGTCATTGATATCATATTTTTTTTATCCACACCATCTGCCTTGTCCATTGATGTTTTTCTTTATAGGCTAAGCCTTCTAGGCTTGCATTCTATGAATGGTGATGGGAGCAGGGGGATAATTTGAAGCTTCTCTAAAAATGCCATCTAGTGGTCTGACATCTAGTGGTCTGACATCTGCAATGCAGCTTTTTTCATTCAGGAGGGCTGCAGTTTCCCTTTGCTACCGGTATCAGCAGCAGCTGTATATATTTCATTCAGAAATATATATGGTTGTTTGCCATTAGCTAGCTTCCAGATAGTGTGGCAGATTTATTCAACCTTATGGTGCTAGAGTTGCACAAAACATTATTGAAAAAGACAAAAAGATGGCAAAAGTCTTGTAATTTAAATGCTTGTCTAAGCATTAAAAAAAAAACCACAGATCCAAAATTCTAATGCAAATAATGGCATTTGATAGCTACACTATAGCAGGGACCTTTTATTTAACCAGGGCACTGTCTTAAATAGGCTTGTGAGTTTATTTGGTTCACAGAGATATTTATACTGTATTCTCAGTACCACACAGTACATATTCATGGATGCTCTATAGCTATACTTACAAAGTATTTTTCTGATTGCTTACTTGCCACTAATTAAACAAGTAGGATGGATTAACAATAGATAATCCATTAGAAATACTGTTGATATATAGCTACTGAATATTTCTGTAGTTACTCTGGGAGGACAACTCTGTATCTCATTTTAATTGCTATCCAAGGTGTGAAGAATAAGCTGGATGGAGGAGAAATAGCCACGCATTTCATAGTTTGAAGTCCCAAGAATAAGCAGCCTGAAATGAGAGACTGATAGGAATCACGGTCTCTACAGTTACAGAAATGTAAAAACTATAAGCAGGCACAAGAATTGTTGCTATACTCATGTTTTCCTTAATAGAAAGAAGGAATGCCCACAGAATATGGTCAAGAAAGTTTAAATGGTGGCCACAATGGCGCAATCGAAGCTTGGCTGCAGGCAGTCAATGACAAGAAAGAAAATTGATCAGATAAATGGATAAAATCAAGGAAACTGAACAATAGTTCTTAGGTTACTGCTGGAGAAAAATCAAGAAAGTAACCATTTATTTATAGCATCTAATTAATGAAATTAACTTATGAAACTATATCTGGTTAGGAAACCAGGTTTAAAAAATAATATATATGCAAAATTAGGAACATCTTTTTTGCACCAAGGGCTACACTTTTTATGTGACTTCCAAGGTCACACAGGATATTGTCATTGATGTCATATCTGGAAAGAAATGGAGATGGTCAGGTTTGGGAGGTTCTTTCAAAGGTTTAGAGTTCAATAGTGATTGTTTAATTATAAATTGTTTAGTAGCTAATAAATCACAACAAAAGGATGCATCCATTCATACAAAATGCAGCTTGGCTTAGCAATCAGCAGACCAACATATTTGAGGATTACTGTCCTAAAACAAAGTGGGGGCATTTAGTTACCTATTGTCACATTACACTAACCACCAAACATTTTTATCCATCAAGTTAATATGGATGCCTATTGCATACTGATTAAGCCAATGATTTGACTACTATTGAACTGAAGCTAGGAACACTGAGCTTCCCATGCTGATGCAATTAAAGACTGATGGATTATCATCCTGAATTGAATTGCTGAGCATGCTGAGAGTATGAACAGGCACTGCGAAATTTTATATTCCTAGAACGTGGAATTTGTCAACTTATGAAAAGCTTTGGCTCTATCAAACTGGGTACAGCAAACAAGATAATTTATATAAAGAGAAAGAAATTTATCCTCCTGAATCTAAAGTATGAATTTAAAATCAGAATGTATTTATTTTGGGGGAAAAAACTTTGTATTTTAAAAAATGAATATAAATAATTATATATGATCTAAATTTAATGTTACACTTAAGACACAAATTAATTTTATATTGATATTATATTGTTCTTTTTTCTCTTTTTAATTACTTTTTAATTTTTGGTCATATTTAGTTTATTTATTCACTGAAGTATATCTGAGTGGTTTTTTTCCACACTAACTACCATTTATCATTTCTACTACAGTGCTATAAAAACAAGTATTGAAATCAAAAGCATTGTGTATTCCAAATCAAACCTGGAGTATTCATCTGTTATTTATAAAGTAATCAGCCACCTGAACATTTAAATAAACTACATAAGGTAATCTGTTTGTCTCGATTTTCCGCAAGAAACTTTTGACCTAAGGTAACATTGCTCTTTTCAAAGGTATCCACTTGATAAAGGGATTGGAAAATGGTGTATTGATGGTCCCAGAAATCTATTTTACAGCTGAAACAAAAGTACATTATGCTTCTCTTGAATTCTAGTTTATTCATACAATCAGCCTTTCAATCAAATCAAGAAAGATCCCTGCAGGGCATTTTTTCTCCTCTTGTTCTGTTTTTTCTTCAGGCACGCATAATAACATGTTCTATTTCTGTGCCTTTTGAAAAAAAAACTATAAATGTACCATAGCTGAAAAGATATTTGCCATCAGCTGGTGGACGTTTGAGACAAAATGAATGCATAAATTGATAAATAAATAACCAAGAGAAAATTAAACACCTACTGGGGACACACCAACTGGGGAAAGATTAATCAACTCAAATGATATTGGATGGTTTCCTGTAAGAAGCATGCTTAACACAGTCACCTATAATATTATTCATGCCACGCTTTCAGTAGAATTAAAAGAAAATCCTGGAAAGTGAATTTTGTACTCCTCCTACAATCCTTCATATTGGATAAGCTGGAAAAGATTTCCGTTTCTAAAGTCTATTTCATTTGTAAAGTATCTTAAGTTGACCTAGTGTCACAGCTATTATGGTCTAGATTATCTGGGCCAATCTCCATCGGGTTTTTTTTTAACCTAGGAATGGATAAACAAAACTGATAAGCACTGCTGCACATGCCTGACATTTTATAGGTAGTCCTCAACTTATGACCACAATTGAGCCCAAAATTTATGTTGTTAAGTGAGAAATCTGTTAAGTGAGTTTTGCCCCATTTTACGACTTTTCTCGCCACATTTGTTAAGTGAATCACTGCAGTTCTTAAATTAGTAACACGGTTGTTAAGTGACTTTGCTTGTCAGAAGGTCGCAAAAGGGGATCACATGACTCCAGGAAACCGTCTTAAATGTGAGTCAGTTGTCAAATATTTGAATATAAATCATATGACCATGGGAATGCTGCAACAATCATAAGTGTGAAAAATGGTCATAAGTCACTTTTTTCAGTGCTGTTGTCACTTTGAAAGGTCATTAAGTGAACTGTTGTAAGTAAAGGACTAGCTATATACATCTCAGCCGTGTTGCCTTCCATTATATTTTTTTCATAGCAAAAGCTGTTAATGTTTTAATTTTTTCTTGCATAAATTACCTTTCCTAAATTTTCACAACTCTCAGAGTAGACTCATTGGCTGAGAGAATCTGGGAGTTAAAGTTCTCACATCTGGAGACCATCTGCTTGTGGAATCAAGTTACTGGTTCTAGCCCGCAATCCCCCCAAAACCCCATTTTCCACAATGATAACCTTTCAAGGATCCAGATCCATTATGGGAAGATGAAAAAGGTAAACTCTAGATCAGGGGGTCTCAACCTTGGCAACTTTAAGACTTGTGGACTTCAACTCCCAGAATTCCTCAGCCAGGGCAAGGTTGAGAACCCCTGCTCTAGATGGACATTTAGCTCGTGGTGTCCACTTGCCTCAACATAAAGAGGTGGAATTGAATGGAACTACAAGGATTATAGCAGTTTCTATCACTTCTCTGAAGACTTAAGCTGGCTTCTCCTCCTTCACAGATTAATAAAGCATAAGCTCATGGGGTCTCTCCCTTATGGCATATTAGATCTTCTTCCACAGTTTAAAAGGCAGGGATTCACCAGCATCACCAAAAGGGGAATGTAAACTGTTGATAGTCTTCTAAACTTGACACAAACTTATTTTAAAGTTTTAGTTTGGATCAATATAGCAATTACAGTACAGCTAGCAATTCACAGAGTTTTACAGTGGTCTATCTAGCATCAGGTTTGCTGTGTTTTATTATGACCCCTTTGAGGTTTTTTTAAAAAGGCCACAGAGGAACCAGAAAATCATGATGATCTTGCTCAGTTGCTGGGCACAGCAATCACACAAAAACCTATAATTGGTTCCAAATTTTAAATCAGTATTACTAAGGTTTTAATGATATATCCTTGCTCATAATTTTGGTTTTTTTTTAAATTTAAGAATATTTTAAATTATTGTATGCAAAATTGAACAGAACAAGTTTCAGAATTGTTTTGCTAGTTAATTATAATTTATTTCAATAAGTGAAAAGTAAATCTCTGCTTTAAACTGTACTTGGATGATAAACCACCCAGCCACTCACCTAGCTCCATAATTATTACTTAATATTTGATGAGAAAATTTCAAAGCATTTTGAGTTTTTTTATGTGTTGTTCTGTCTTTTATGCATTCATACAATGTATTTCTGATTCCACAATGTCATAAAAATTAGGAATCAGAGGAATAATCATGGATAACTCACCTAACCACTTTTGAATTCCCAGTCTCTGCTCTTTCTGGATCACTTTTGTAGGCATCTGATAGAGGCCACAATGGAATCACAGAAATCATAATTTTACTGATATGTTAAGCTGCACTGTTTTTTTATTTATATTATGGTAACCAATTCTAACTTGCTTATATATACACATACACAGATTATATTTGTCTGTCTGTCTGTCTGTCTGTCTATCTATCATCTATCATCTATTCACTCACATATCCACATAATATGTTATATAAATATGTAATCACTGAGTGGTGCACTGCTTTTCATCTTCTTTAGCAATGATTATCCTGTCCACATTGTCTGTTTGAAAATTCAGCAAGAGGTCCCTTTTTCTTAGGAGTTAAAAAAGAGAGAGAGATGTGGAGGTGATTTCCAAGCTAAAGCTATTAAAAATAGTTTTAAAGGCTGTGTTAACATGCAATGATTATAGTCATTGGCTATGTAATATTCTCAGCAAGGCATGGCTTTTTGTGTTGAATTGTGTTTTATATAGAATGTAGAAGTTGTATTTCTTTCATTCATTTACATTTATAAGGGATATGGCATTATTGCTAAGGTATCAGGTCAACTTTTAATCAATCATTTATATTAAACAACGTAAAATACGATTAATAATAATAAATAATAAATAGATTTTTGTGATATAGTATTCTATTATCCAACATGGCAATTTTACAGATTAGCATAGATTGCAGTGATGCTTGAAGTTCTGACCCATCTAGTCCTATTTGAGGCAAATTATTCACTTTGGGGATGCACTGTTTGACTCAGTCTGATTGACACATCTTAATGAAAACCATCAGTGATTTTATCTTCAGTGATCTTGTATATTCTCCCTTTGTACCCATCCAGATCGATGGCTAGCACTATATTTTATAGTAATAAATTTCCTACTTCTTTTATCCACAGCACAAAGGAATATGCCTTCAGTCTTTCATAAATTTCTCACTATTCAGCTGCTCTAGAATTTATGGAAGACAGAATTCTGAAAATACTGAACAATCTGCACATCCAAAAGGAAACAAAAACAGAGAATAATCCTAGATATAAAATGTTGCTGGACTCCGCAATCTCACTATATTTTCATTATTGTTGCCAAGGCATATTTTTCTTTGCAGACATAAAACTCTGCTGGCAGTTAAAGAACATCTTGATCTTTCATGCATAGCTATTATGTCCTCTTTCATTTCCAGAATTAATTGTTCCCATTCTATGTTAATGATAGAAAAAAGAAGAAAACACCCTCTGGTCAAATCTGGACTCCAGAAAGGACAAACTAGATCCTTGCATGTCTTGTGCAGACATCAATGAAAGGATGTCCTGGCTAAAATCAGACTGAGGGTGAAAAGGAGGAGGGGGAAGAGAAGATGACTTAACTTTCTGAAGTCTGCAGCTTATTTGGGTACTTGTTTGGGCATTAGTACATAAAAATGATCTAATGATGATCAATTAATTCAAATGTCTTCAGCCTGAGGCTCTAGGACAACATGTAGATTTCTGGAAACATAAATTAATCTCTCATAGTCCTCCAAAACCTATTGCAAAATTGGAGTCTCAGCTGAACTTTGATCAACACAGTCCTGAGCAATCTCTTTTAACTTTGAAAACCACTAATTTATTGATACAATCCTCAGTTTGATTTCACAGGAGAATTATATATATTGACCCTATCAACGCTAGCTATAATAAAGAATGTATAGTGTGAAGCCCCTGAAGCTTTAAGGTTGTAATATGCAATAGTTCTATGCAACTTTCTTATCTAAGGACTTGCTTTAGATTTTAAAAATGCAGGCAAATATTGGAGCACATTTTATTTTATTTATTTTATTTCACTATATTTATATAACCACCTATCTCACATATGTGACTCTGGACTGCACACATAATTCAAGCAAAAACAATTTAAGCAAAATCATTAAAATAATAAATATAATCAAAAATAGGGGAGAATGTATTCAAAATCGTATATACAATTCAATTATATTGCTGACTCCTTACAGCTTCTTCTACCATTAAAAGTTACGTTAAGGTGGTTTTGGATGACATTGATGAGGGCCTCTGTTTTTGTCCTCTGTTGACTGCAAGGATCTAGCCAGTAAATAATATGTTAGGAGCCCTGCCTGTGCAACTTTTCTCCCATAATCTATCAAGTCACAGATAACATTTTTAGTGATGATTGGTAACAGGCAAAGTAGTATATGCTTAACTGCCAAATAACGATCTGCAGGTAATGGAGGTAGAGACCTTACAAGATTGCAGATATATAATCTTAATTTTGCAAATTATGATCACTCTAATAAATAATGACTGCAAGGTAAAAGAAGTATCAGGAACTATTGAAATAGCATGCCTTTAGCTTAAAGAAATTAGACAAAATACAAATTGAATATTGCTCATATAAGATGAATTAACATTTAAATGAACAAGTAAAAATTATTAAACTGCCTTACTTGAATGCATTAAATATACATGTACTTTACAAAATATTTAGATTAATCTGTATTGCTTCTGATTCTGACTAATTCATCTTTTAGACTTTTGGTAAAATCATGTAATACTCTTTCGTTGGGAAGCCATTATTGACACATACTGCTTCTCTTTTCTTAAGCAACACTTACTACATCCTGCAATTACTCTGAACTGCCATAGGTAATTCTTCAAAGACATTTAATATTAATGGAAAAGAAGGCCAACTAAGTGTGTGGGACCATCTTGTTTTATATAGAATCAATTTGAAATGTAATTTATCGAAGTCTTGCTTTGGACATCCTAAGATACAGTTATGAAAAAAGATTTATCAATGCAGATTTGATATGCAATGCAATTCTTATAAAGGGTAAGAAATTCAGTCAAAATAAAATAGTATCCTGAAAATATAGTTGGTCCTGAGAGGTGAGTAAGAATCACTGCAGGTTTTGTTTGATTGTC
The DNA here is from genome assembly GCA_034064705.1 of Bothrops alternatus. Classification (NCBI taxonomy): domain Eukaryota; kingdom Metazoa; phylum Chordata; class Lepidosauria; order Squamata; family Viperidae; genus Bothrops; species Bothrops alternatus. The sequence goes on from JARGCV010000589.1 coordinate 20,044,910, forward strand.
GGGATGGGTGGGTACATGCCTTTGAGTCAGTTTTGACTTCTGATGACTGCCTTGACTAGTTCCTGTTATTTTCTTGGCAACATTTTCAGAAATATTTTGCCATTGCCTTCTTCCTAAGACTAAGAGAGAGTGGCTTGCCTTTGTGACAGAAATGGGACTGGAAATCAGACTCTCCCTGTTTCTAGTCTGATGCTTTAACTTGAAATTGGGGAAATCTCCAGGAACTGATGGTTTCACTACGATTTATTATAAGTGTTTGCAGGAGGAAATGGTGGAACCTTTGAGGGAGCTATTTGTAAATATACAAGAGGGTGGTCGGGTTCCACCCTCTTGGAAAACGGCTAATGTTTGCTTGATTCCTAAAGAGGGTAAAGATAATGTTCAAGTAGAAAACTTTAGACCTATTTCTTTGTTAAATACGGATTACAAGATTTTTGCAAAAATTTTGGCTAATAGACTAATGACAGTCTTGATACAAAGGATTCACCCGGATCAAACTGGTTTTTTGCAAGGGAGACAGATGAAAACCAATGTTAGACAACTTCTTAATGTATTGGAATATTTGGATAAACATATTCAAGTGCCGGCAGTTTTAATGTTTTTAGATGCAGAAAAAGCCTTTGATAGATTGAATTGGACATTTCTGCAAAGGCTTGTGGTAATGATGGGAATGGGGGACCAGTTTATTAATTCTATATCAGCTATATACCAGAAACAAACAGGGCAGATTATAGTGAATGGACAATTAACAGACTCATTTAATATTGAGAAGGGTACTAGGCAGGGTTGTCCCTTATCCCCTTTATTGTTTGTTTTAACTTTAGAGGTTTTATTGAATAGGATTAGAGCATCAGAGGAATTAAAGGGAGTACAAATTAGACAACATGATTATAGATTATGTGCCTTTGCAGATGATCTACTAGTGACATTGACTCAGCCAATACAATCGGCCCAGAGGTTGATGGAGATTATTCGAAATTATGGAAGAGTATCAGGTTTTAAATTAAATATATCCAAGACAAAGATGTTGGTTAAAAATTTAGATCATAAACTGAAACAAGATTTGGGCTGTGAGATAGTTAAAAAAGTTAAATACTTAGGAATTTATATAGAAGCTTCAAATGGGAAATTATATAAGAATAATTATGAATTTTTATGGAATAAGGTACAAAAAGAACTGGAGAATTGGAAAAAATTACAATTATCTATGTTAGGCAGGATAGCCGCAATTAAAATGAACGTATTGCCGAAATTTTTATTTTTGTTTCAAATGTTGCCAATACTTAAAAAGGATGGGAATCTTGAGGAATGGCAGAAAGGTATAAACAAATTTATTTGGGATGGCAAGAAACCAAGGGTTAAATTTAAAATTATTCAAGACACAAGAGAGAGAGGTGGTTTGAAAATGCCTAATTTTAAATTATATTATTATGCAGCAGTTCTAGTGGCAATAAGTGATTGGATTAACTTAACAAATGAAAGAATACTGAATATAGAAGGATATGGGTTAGTGTATGGGTTCCACGCATATTTAGTTTATGATAAAAAACTGGATAGGAGTTTTAAAGAGCATATATTAAGAAACTCTATGTTGCGTGTCTGGAAAAAGTATTATTATAAATTATGTGGTAAAATTCCTTTATGGACAGTTCCCAGGCATGCAATACAGAGTGTAGGTATACAACAAATTCAGGATGTGGTGCCCTATAACAAACTTTTAATTAAAGAAGGGAATAGCCTAGAACTGAAATCATTAGATAGGTTAAAGGAGGAAGGTATAGCTCACAATTGGTATCATCATGCACAACTTCAAGCTAGATGGCAAAAAGATGTTAAGATGGGCTTTTCTTTAAAGGATGATAAATTAATTATACAAATTAGAGATCAAAGAGTTATGCATATCAAAAGAATATATGATGCTTTAATTGAAATTGACTCTGGAACTGAATTACTCAAAGATTGTATGATTAAGTGGGAAGGTAATTTTGGACACCCAATTATGATAGAAACTTGGAAAAGAATATGGGTGAAAAATGTTAAATTTACACAAGCTCAGCATTTAAGAGAAAATTTTTATAAAATGTTCTACAGATGGCATTTAGATCCAAAAAAATTATCGCTTATGTATCCAAATGTGCAACCCAAATGTTGGAGATGTGATTCTATGGACACTACATATTTTCACATTTGGTGGACGTGTAAAAAAATTAAGGCTTTTTGGATAAAAATATGGTGGATTCTTCAAAACATTTTGAAAAAGCGTATTGAGTTTTTACCACAGGTATTTTTGTTGGGTATTACAAAGGACTGTTCCACCATAGAGTCTAAGCTGATTTTGAACTTGATTACGGCTGCAAGATTGTTGGTGGGACAATATTGGAAGACATCTGAAATACCATCTATTGAAGAATGGACATTAAAAGTTACCCATCTTGTGGAGATGGCTAAGATATCAGCGTACCTGAAAAACCACTCAAATGAAGTATTTTTGATGGACTGGAAAAAATGGATTGATTATATGCAAAAGAAATATCAACTGAAAGAATTAGATTTGATATATAGATAAATAGTTATAAAATAGTTATAAAATAGTAGATTAGCGGGGTTTCTTGCGTTTTTACTCTGTATTCACTCTGGGAAGCCTGGGGGGAGGGGGGAGGGAGATAATAAGTATTAGATTATGTTTCTCATGTAATACTCTTTCGTTGGGAAGCCATTATTGACACATACTGCTTCTCTTTTCTTAAGCAACACTTACTACATCCTGCAATTACTCTGAACTGCCATAGGTAATTCTTCAAAAACATTTAATATTAATGGAAAAGAAGGCCAACTAAGTGTGTGGGACCATCTTGTTTTATATAGAATCAATTTGAAATGTAATTTATCAAAGTCTTGCTTTGGACATCCTAAGATACAGTTATGAAAAAAGATTTATCAATGCAGATTTGATATGCAATGCAATTCTTATAAAGGGTAAGAAATTCAGTCAAAATAAAATAGTATCCTGAAAATATAGTTGGTCCTGAGAGGTGAGTAAGAATCACTGCAGGTTTTGTTTGATTGTCGGGATGGGTGGGTACATGCCTTTGAGTCAGTTTTGACTTCTGATGACTGCCTTGACTAGTTCCTGTTATTTTCTTGGCAACATTTTCAGAAATATTTTGCCATTGTCTTCTTCCTAAGACTAAGAGAGAGTGGCTTGCCTTTGTGACAGAAATGGGACTGGTAATCAGACTCTCCCTGTTTCTAGTCTGATGCTTTAACCATTTAGAACAGAGGTGTCAAACTCGCAATGTCATGTGACGTGTCACGACATATCGCAACATTTTCCCATTGCGGGCAATGGGGTGGGCGCGGTTTCACTATATGACACCCCTGATTTAATATTATTCTTTTTGGCTGTCCCATTTGAAATTGGGATTCACATTCTGCATTAACTGACACTTCAAATGTGTCTCCATAGAAAGCACATTATAGTTGTCCAAACAAAATGTTCAAAACATGTATCACTAGGGGCAAACATCTATGCAATAATTGTTTGCCGATGTGCCCACAAGGATTTCAACATCATTATTGAGATTTGGTAGTTATAATACTAATATCTTTCTCCCTACAGTAATTATAATATCTAGAATCAAGGTGCTAAACCTTTTCTATTTAGTGCACAACTTTGAGTCCATAAAAATATAATGGTTTTAGAAACAATCCAATCAAAATGAATAAGAACTATGCTTCCTGTTCCTCATTTTGTACTAAATGTACTTTTTCACCTGGAACTCCCTGTGCTTTGCTTAGGACAACATGATAATTTTTTGTAAGTAATAAACCAAGAAAGTGTTTATGATTTCCAAATACCAAAGACTAAAGCAGGATCCAAAGATTTTAGATCCATTTTGATCTAAAAAACAAATGAAATAAGTTATAACAACCTTAATATTAAATTTGGACAGAATGCAGTGAGAGGCTTTTGACAAAATGTGTTGTATATCTTGACCATTCTGTTTGCCTTCTTCCTTTAAAACAATCTGCCTTATCAATATTCTTAGCAAATGTCACCAGGGAGTAGGATTATTTATTTATAGACAATTAGTTATATTTCCTCCTTCAAAGCATAAGTGTATAAACTCATTCTTTGCCTAAGATTTTTACAATTGCAGATTTCCTTCTCCGCCCTGCACTACCTGCTCTAATAAACATTCTGTGCAAAGGTGACTCTATAGGTAGAGGCAATCTGAAAAATAAGGTGCTCATGTCCTTGATAGCTCCCAAATCAGCTCTGAATTATTGGAATCAGGGTTGTCTGCTGAATATGGTCATAAATGCAAGATGACAGCCATGAAGGCATGATTGAAGCTCTGCTTGCTAGATGTGACACCCATAGGTGGTGTTTTGATTGCACCATTATGGCTGCCATTTTGATTGCTTTGACAACCCCCTGTGGACACCCCTGAGTCGAACAAAGTAGCTTTGGGGAACAAAGATTCTCATTGTACATTCCACTCCGTGACCTATTATGAGCTAGATCATATATAACTTTCTACTTTATTGGTTTGTGAGCTGTTTAATGCCAGCAGTGCCTTGGAGTACATTCTTGTGAAAGGCTAACAGCATATTGTGCCAATGGTATTCAAAGGTGAATACTCACACTTGACTGCATTAAAAAACACACTTCTTCCAGATGTAAGGAAGGTGAGGGTAGTTCTCTACAACTCCAGAAAAAGCTGCTAATTTACAAGACCATAAATTAATATTTCTTTTAAAAAATAGCTAAATGTGTGATTTTATTTAGCTTGATATACAAGAGAAAAGTATGACTTTCCATTTGTCATTATCTTTCAAAGAATACATTTAATTGACAAAGAAGGGAGTGGCCTTCCCAAATTATGCTACTTTATCTCTAAGACCTCCAGTATCTTTTGGTTTCCTTAATAACTCTGTTGCTGTGCATTTTTTTTCACAAAGTCACTTCTATCCTTGTAATGAAGTCACCTGATAAGAAATGGGAACAGCAAAGAGAGTCATTCAATTGAACTAGAGAAAGAATAGAATAGAATAGAATAGAATAGAATAGAATAGAATAGAATAGAATAGAATAGAATAGAATAGAATAGAATAGAATAGAATAGAATAGAATAGAATAGAATATTATTACTATCATTATTTTAATATCTGTGATTAATATGAAGTCCAAGAGTAGGGGAAATCTTCAAAATCTCAGTTAAGCAGATGGCTGTTTTAGGATGTTACAAACAGGTCCTTTTTTGATCTTGCATACTGTGAAGCATCTTTAGAGATAAAAATAAGTAATGCTTTTCACAGCCCTGCTGAACAAGTACTTTGAAAACAAGATCTCTTTAGGCATTCCATATTTATTATAATTTCCATTTTCATCTGCATGATTTTTTTCCCTGTACTCGTAATGGTGGGAATTAGAAATGGAAGGAACAATTTCTAAACAGCTGGGAGGATTAGAAAATGGTCCCCAGAATGACTGAAATACCCCGTGTTGGGCATAAGAAAGTAAATTAGTTTAATGGAAGCAGGAAAGTCTAAATCAACCTTTTTGTGTAATGATGGACTTATGTACGCACCCTTGAGTTTGATATTCATTAATAAAGTATTGCAAAAATCCAGAATATTTGGTGTTGCCAATAAATAACCATCAACTTTCCTCTAGCATAACAGACATTGGAGAGATAGACAATGTATAGATGCTTTAAGATAAGCAAACTAATTTGATACAATATCTGCTACAGGAGTTTTTATATGATATGGTTTTATTGTAAATCAGTCCAGGCTATAAATTTGTGGGCTACAATATTGTATAGTTTGCTATGTTTTAAAAATATTTATTTTGAAAAACATGGATTCAGAATGTTATAGTGCATTGTTAGTTGTTTCCCTTTTACTGAATATAGATTTAATAATGTCTGCTTTGCTTTCTATGCATTGCAAATTGAATAAATTAGATCAAGTTTGTACTATTTCTTGATGCAATCCTGTGAAAGTCACCTGGTCAAGAAATTTGACTTTGTTGTCATTGCTTTTTTCAATTTTTGGATCTTGCAGAGAGACATCTGGAGAAGTAAAAAGATGGTGAGGATTCTGAGTGAGCTTTATGTCATATCATGCTTTCCAAGTACTCCCTGTATTCTAATGCTCCCAGTTTTCTCAAATTGGTGCTTTTTAGAATCTACCCATGACTATAATTCCCTGATGGAGATGCTCTTTTGTTCTAATAAGGCTCAACTGCTCTCTGGTCAGCTTCTGTATATTAAAGGCATAAAATACTTTAGGTCAGCCTGATTTGGACCTTTTAGCAGATCCTGAATTCTACTGCGCAATAATCTATTCTTTTAGAACAACAACTTACCCATTCATTCATTAGAAAATAATGTTATTACAACATTCTCTATAAAAATAATTACTAACTGCATATTCTGGACACTTTTGATCAAGAGATATGGGTGCAAATGGTATGACAGATCAGAGTAAATACCAGAATTACCATCTTCAAATTTAACAAGTAAGAACAAAAATGTTCAAGAAATAACTTGCATCTTTTTAACAATGTATTATTGTCCCAGTCATTGTATTACGTTGAATTATAGAACATCATTTCTTCAGCCTTGCAATTTAGTTAACTGGAGGAAAGAAAAAGAAGCTAAGAATGATTTATGTGATTTTCAGTCTGATCATTTCAAAGTAAATATCTATTAGAGATATTAAGCTATCAGAACACAGACCTCATTGAATAATTTTGGTCTAATTTTGTTCTCCCACATCCACTTACAGTCTTGCACAGGGCTGTTATTATAATGATATAGGGAGAACCATACTCCAATAAACTCCAGCTTGAATCCTCAGAGAAAATAAAATAAAGATGTAATGATAAATATTTAAATACACAAGATCAGACCTTCAATAGTAACTACTAGCTGCAAACTATTTGTTAATTATGCATCACTGTCTTTGAAGGAACAATTTCTAAAAATAATGATCATGCTTTCTCTCTAATCCATTTCTGGGGAATCTCTCTCTTCTTCACAGAGAGTTCCTCGTACCTGATATGCCACCCACATTACCATATAATCTATAAAAATGGAAGTAGGTAATTCAACTATTATTGCTATGGATTATCATTACCTGAGGAAGAATTTTAACTGGTGAGTAATACACTTTTTAAAATGTCACAAGGTAGTTTTCTACTGCCAAAAAAACCTGACATAGCTATCTCAGTGAAAACTCTTAAGATGAAGGCAACATTACATACTTCACTGAAAGATTATTTCAATCTTTAGCAGAATCTGACAGTAGATAGAACTAATGCTAGTTATAGAATTTACAGAAGTTGAAGTCCCACTTTGGCTACAAGGTTGGAAAAACTTGATTACTATTTTATACTATTTTTGCAAAGTATGTCTCATTTTACTTTTTCTAGAAGTCCTCAGAATTTAAATTATGAATATATTGGATTTGTAGAAGTGTTGCTATTGATCTAAATACTGAGGGAGAGCATTTTGCTCATCCCTATAATAGATGTGAAATATTTATATTTTGGACAGTAATACACGGTCCTACTTTCTCAGAGTCTGGCTTTGCATCTTTTAGCTTTGATTCTCCAGACAACATTTCTGCTTGCTTGTCTAATCAAATTCTCAAATAAGTGGAAGCTCTCCAGTTGGAAACCAGCTCAAAGAGAAACAGAAGTTCAGTAAGGACTTCCATACAGCCAACTCCCAGATCTGACCTGTATCTTCTGCTTCTTAATTTTCTTCTGCAACACAACTAAACTAAGAGGTTAGAAAACAAGCTCAAGAGAAAACAAAATCTCTCCTCATTCATAATCCAGCAAAGCTGGAGTTCTTAGAAAGGATAATTATAGAAGCATTCTGCACCAGTGCCTTAAAGCTCACAGTAAGACTGAGGATGAGTGTCTCCCTAATGGGATAACAAAGATTTCTGTTGACAAAGACCCCGGTGAGATAACAAACAAACCAGTCCCATATAATTACCAGGCTTGCTTGAATCAAAAATTGCCCCAGACAATTCAATTACCACTCTATATGTTTATGGCTGGAAATGTTTGAAACAAACTAGTATTACAATACTATTTCAGATGCCAGATATCAATTTCTTTGGGTCAAAGCCATTCCAGTATAGGCACAGGCAAGACTGCAGGGAGGTGTTAATTAGAAGCAAGAGCTATCTGCTCTCAGGAAACTGTTCCTTGTGTGTGTAATCAAAAAGCCCGCCCACCACAATTGCTAGAAACATTGTTCTCATTACATATTTGAAATAAAATGAACATTATGGTGTACCCAAATAATTGCTCAGCAAAGTTCTTTTTTCTCACTGGGCACCTATAGTTGTGTAATTTTCTGGGCTGGATACAACTTCGGTAATTTTCACATTCAGCTGAAGGTGGTTTGAAAAAATGTGATGTTACTTACTGCAAAAATCCAGCATGTTTTGAACTGTAAGTAACTCAGAGTCATTTTTATCAGTCATTGACTGTGATGGGTGGACATAGAAATTGGGAAAAAAACAAAATAAATAAATAAAATGTTTCACCTTGCTTGAGGAAACCACAAAGGAAGAAAAGTGGTTTCTAATTGGTAAGATATATAATAAATACAGTATTTTATATTCTGTTTTTCACTGAATTTTGGCAAAAGTAAGGTGGCAAATCTATTTACAACCAAGGATAGACATACACATATGTGCACAAAGTGAGTATTTTGTTCCTTGAGCAGAACAAATGTTTTGAGGCTCAAAAGTATGACAATATGTTCTAATATATATATTAGAACTGATAGTCACTTTGTAATGGAAGAAGAATAAGGAAAAAGAAGAAATGATATTAATAAATGTTTATTGAATATGTTAAGGAAAAAGGTAATGGGGATACTCCCGAAGTGTTAACTATGTACTTAGATTAGAAATATGGAATATAATAATTGAAATAGTAAACTTCATACAGGATCTGGATTTGTGGATCTATGTAGATGAAAGATTATTAAGGACTGATATGATTGATCTAGTTGTATTGAAATATATTAATTTGAATATGTTATTAGAGGGAAAAGAGAGGGGTTTTTAATGATTTAATCTGAACTTTATGAGTATGACTTTGTTGTGTGGATAATTGATTGCCCTGCCACCACGTTGTTTCTTAAGCACTTGTCTGTAAAATGAAAAAAACCAATAAAACTTGTTTTTTTAAAAAAAGTATGACAATATGCTACATGAAGCTAAAGAAAATGGAGGATTTGGACTACCCAATTGGGTTCTATGCTACCAAGCATCCGTTCTAACATGATTAAAAGAATGGATAACTGTCAGAAACAAAAGGTTGTTATATTTAGAAGGACATAACTTACAACTTGGTTGGCATACGTTTTTATGGTGTGAAAAGAATAAAATTCATAGATACTTTCAAAATCAGTATATAAGAAATGCATTATTATTGGCATGGGAAAAGATAAAACCAAAAATCTATGCAAAAATCCCAGGATTTTTGTGGAAGCATTTGTTCATCCACAGATAAATTTGAGAAAATTCTAACATATAAGGATATTCTGAATATAGATGGGAAATTAAAATCTAAACAAGAGTTAGAGGTTCAGGGTATTGACTTATCATGGTGGCCTCAACTGCAAATGCAATTGAAGTATGACAAAGATGTTAAAATATAGGGTTTTTATAAAGACCAGATCATGTTTGATCAGGTGTTGACTTCTGATGAAAAACTGATTTAAAAAATTGTATAACTTTTTATTGAATCTGAAAATAGAAGACGAATAAGTGAAAGAAACAATGATAATATGGGCAAATTTTTTGGATATAATATAGAATTAGAGAAATGGCAAAATCTTTGGGAAAGAAACTATAAATTGACACTGGCAATTTTGTATAAAGAAAACATATAAAATGTACTATAGATGGCATCTTCCACCTGTTAGATTAGCAAAAATGTTTTAAAATATGTCTACTAATTGCTGGAAATGTAACCAAAATCCTGGTACATATTATTACCTATGGTAGACATGTGTTAAAGCAAAAAAAAAATTGGACAAAAATACAACTTGGTTAGAAAAGATGCTAGGGAAACATGTAGATTTTAAACCTGAAATATATTTTATTAGGTATAATTCCAGAAAAATTTGATAAACAAAATGTATATTTAACATTACATGTATTAACAGCAGCGAGAATTATATTTATTAAGCACTGAAAAAATGAGATAAAACCATTGAATGAAGCAATAATCAAGAAAATACTGGACTGTGCTGAAATAGATAGACTTACATTCAGACTCAAAGAAAAAGAAGACACAGAATACTTTCAAACATAGAGCTAATTTTATCAATAGCTGGAAAAACAAGAGTAAGAACTTAACTTTTATTACCAAGCAAAAAATCAACACAAACAACATGTTGTTCATTAAGACTAATGAATTGTAATAACAGAAAATTAATAAAATACTTTTTTTAAAAAAGTATGACAATATGTATGCTTTGGTCTGGGCATGGATTAACAAAATTGGGCTGTTTTGTTCATGTTCAGGATATTTTGCAGAATCTTAGCTAAGGTGAACAAAAAAGGAACAACAGAGACCTTCAAGATTGAAACAAACCACATTCCACGGTCTGATTTTTTCATCTAGGTTGGGAAATTGTCCAATAATATCAAAAACAAAAAGAATATTTAATCAGCCTATTGCTTGCCACATGATTATTTTGTGGCTAGTTTCATCTGGTTTTCCCGTCATTTCTAATTTCAAATGAGATTGCTATTTTGCTCAGCCAAATTATAACATGCTTTGTAATTAATAACACTCTGCTTCTTCAAACACTTTTTATTGATTTTTCCCTTTTCACACCAGAACGCTTAAGAAACAACGTAGAGATAGGGTAATCAGTTAGGTACAATAACATCATACATATATAGCTCAAATAATGCTCCTTAAAATTTCCCTCTCTAACAATTAGAATAGTATAGTCAAACTAATACATTTCTAGGTAAAATTAATTCATTAATACATTCCTAAATAAGAATTCAATTAATCAATAGAAATTATCAGCAGTCTTTCATCAATGTAAATCAAACCCTGTTTTTAGGTTTATTAATTTCCAAATACTAGCCTTAAACAAAAATATTATTTACAATTCGGGTGTCCAGAATTTCTCTTATTTAAGCATATTATTTCCATAACTACATTCTTACATTTCTCAACTATATTCTATTTCTTATTCAGTAATTCTTCATTTATTAATTTCATCTCTTGCATCATTACAATCTTTTTATCATTATAGCTCCACAAATTAGCTATCATGTCTAATAATAAAAAAGCATAGGAAAAATAGAAAAAAAATAAAAGAAAGAAACAAAAAGAAACCAAGAAAGAGAAAGAGAAAGGAAAATCTATTATTCCAAAAAATACATTCTTACTATATTTAAATTCTAAATCTTATCCTAAAAACACCTTTTAAAAATCCAAATCCAGATCAATCCACATCTCTATAAAGCTGTTGCAACCCATAAATGTAATCTTAAATTCCATATTTATATCTTATTCTAGCTTTCTTTCTGTTCCAAACAGGTTTCCATAGTAAGGCCTCTAAGTCCACAAATAAAATTCCCTCCATTTCTTGCCATCACACATAAATCAGGGGAGAATCTCCCATTGTCCATTTTAATAGGCTAGCGAAAAAGCTGTAGCGATTCTCAATAGCTCGTGGTTGAACATCCATCTTCATCTTTTTTGAAGTTGCGTCTAGTTTAATTACAGTCATTTTTGAATCATCCAAAGTCTGAATAGATTGTCTATAAAATAATGTAGAGTTTCCTTTAATATTATTTTGCTCTCCTCCTATTGGTTTTTTATCAGGTAATCAGTTGGAGTCTGGAGATCAGCCTGCCCTTCTGGGGTAACATCTTTCATTTCCATGCTAAAAGTCATTTGTTCATTAGCATCAAAAGCTTTTCCCGGTGTAGGTTGGTAGTTCTGATGTAAGTTTAATTCCTCCATCTCAATAAATTGTGGATAAGGTTGAAGACAGGTCTCTTGAGTATATACCGCTTCTACTGTTTCTTGGCTTGCAAAGTGTTCGCTTACACCTTGCGCTTTAATTTGTAGTTGAAAAATAATCTCTTTTGTATAGGCAATTATTTGTTCAGTATTTTCAAGAATTTTGAATATATATATATTGAATATATACTTGTAATTGAAATCTGGAAAGAGTTCCTCCATTTCATTAGTATATAAAGCCATTATTCTTTTGGTGGAGGCTGTATTTAATAACAATCAGTCAATATCCGCTTCCACCCAGCTATACAGCTTCTTTATCTTTCCCTTTTGAGATAATTTGAAAGTCAAAATCAGACTCAGAGACCAAAGAAAGGGAATAACAATTGCAGTAAATACTTTCACCACAAAATGTCCCCAGAGGGTTAACCAGTTGTTCAGTCTTTCCAGATCCCCAATAAAAATAATTTCTTTCCTCTTTTCCTTTTTTCTTCTTTTCTTTAGTTATAAAAATAGTAGAAAATTAAAAAAAATCCTCCAAATTGCTAGCATATTAAATTTCTGTAACAAGGATTTTAGGACTCCCAAATATTCAAAAATAAAATCAATCATTGAAAAAGTTAAAATTAATTTTTGTTTTGTTCCAAGGCTTTTCTTCCCCCATCAACAAAGCTGCTTTAAAAAGATAGGTAAATGATTCCAAAGGCTTTTCACAGGAATAAATAGGAAAGGGAGAGGCAAGGAAAAGTCTCACCGAATCTTCCACGGTGATTCTATTTCGCTTAGATATTCTTGTGGCTTACAGCTGGTGCAGCTAAGTGATTGGCCATTTTACTGACTGATTTTTACTCCATTGGCCCAAAGGAGCTCACTTAGACAGCAGAGGGTGCCGCCACCTCCTGCAGTCAAACAGGCAGCCTCCTCAATGGTGGTTGCCCCTCCAGGGCGATTTTCAACCCAATCAAGGGTCTACCGGTGGGGGAAACTCAGCCGGCAAAGAGACGAGTCTCTTTGCATGACAGCAAGACTGCAGCGCTGCGACCTGGAACCGGAAGCCACTTTATCTCTGCTTCTTGAAATCATGATGGCATCATAAACTATCATAATAGTTTGCCATAAGTGATAAAGAGCTTCCTGTCCTTAGATCTACATTTAAAATCCTCATATTCCCAGGCTAGCATTGGCGCTGTAACTTTCTTACTGAAACATGTTTAAAATGCTGTCTGTCCTCTTAAAGTCTAGGGCAATGTATAAAGATGATGATGATGATGATGATGATGATGATGATGATGATGATGATGATGATGATGATGATGATGATGATGATGATGATACAGTTTTAAACACACAAATGCATTTGAACCTGCACAAAAACCACTCTTATGATAAAGCAAAACTTATAATAATAATCAGCAAATACAGTAGAAGAATAGTAGAATACCAAAATAAACAAAGTGGTTTTAAGCTGTGATCAAAAATATTGAAATTTCAGCAGAACTTATATTTCTATAGGATTTCCACACATACAGATCCCAAGACCCCTTTTCAGCACAGAATGATACTTCAGTATGTCATCACTTCCTTTGGCTGGCAGTATAAAAATCTCTGAATTAGCAAAGCCTGGTGCAAGTCTCTCTTTCTGGCTCAATAGAAATTACAAAGATAGGAATCTGGAGATGACAAACACACATTCTAGTTTTGCTGCTCTTTGAGTGGAAGCACAATTCACAGCCTCCACGCTGACATCTAATATAATAATAAATTACCACTGTTGTTGTAACTATATGTAGCCAAGTAACATGATTGTCTAAGTCATGGGTCTGCAACCTTGACAACTTTAAGACTTGTGGACTTCAGCTCCCATAATTCCCAGCGTAGCTGGCTGAGGAATTCTGGGAGCTGAAGTCCACAAGTCTTAAAGTTGTAAAGGTTGCAGACCCCTGGTCTAAGTGCTTCTTTCACTTTTAAATCTCACATGAGCAGAACTTGTTACTGGATATAAGAAACATAATTTATTTCTGTATGGAAAGAAATAGTAATAGAATACGTCAGTGTTCTGTCTTGTCCTGACTTAGAAAAGGGGATAAAGGGTAGGCTCAGCAAATTTACAGATCACTCAGATGAGAGAGTAATTGCTAACACTTCAGAAGAGAGGCTCAGAGTTCAAAAATGCAGTACAGGTAGATCTTGACTTATGGTCAAAATTGAGCCCCAAATTTCTGTTGTTAAGTGAGACATTTACATGAATTTTGCCCCATTTTACGATCTTTCTTGCCACAGTTGTTAACTGAATCACTGCAGTTGTTAAGTTAGTAACATGGTTGTTAAATGAATGTGACTTCCCCACTGACTTTGCTTATCAGGAGGTCGCAAAAAGTGATCACATGACCCCGGGGACACTGCAACCGTCATAAATATGAGTCAGTTGCCATGACCATAGGGATACTGCAACAGTTGTACGTGTGAAATCCTCTATTACTTTTTTCAGTGATGTTGTAATTTCAAATAGTCAGTAAACAAACTGTTTTAAGCCAAGAACTACATGTACCTCTACGTTTGAATTAGGTCTTTTCCAACAATTTCAGTTCAATGGCTATAAATATCACCAGGTTGCACCTGGCCTAGCAGTAATACCCGAGAGAAATATCTGGGTGTCCTGGTAGACCACAGATCAAGCCTGAGTTAACAATGTGTTGCAGCTCCCAAAGAGCCAATGCAATCTAAGCTGCATCAACGGACATACTGTATAATATTGACATCACAGACAATGAGAGTAGTGCTATATGCTGCAATGATCAGCACTTAGAATTCTTTGTTCAGGTTAAGGTCACACATTGCAGGAAGATATAGAGGAACTGGAAAGAGAGCACCAGAAAACAGCAAAGATGGTGAGAAACGTGGAGGCTAAATGTTATGAAGAACAATTAAAAGACCTTTGTATGCTTAGTTTAACAAAGAGAAGGCTAAAGAGATGCATGAAAGCTGTTTTCTAATACTGGAAGTGCCTGTCACAGGGAAGGGAAAATACATTTGTTTTCTGTAGTGCCCTAGGGTAGGACAAAAACCAATTTATGGAAGTTTTACAGATTCAAACTTTAATTTCCTGACTGTAAAAGCTATTAAGTAGTGGAACAGCTTGCCTCCTGGAGATTTTCAAACAAAGGATGGGTAGCCATTTGTTTGAGGTGATCTGAGGATATCTGTCCTGGGGAAAGAATTGAAGACCTTCAAAGTCCCTTCCAATTCTATGATTCCATGATTCTATTATTTGGCTTTAACTCAGAATGAGTTGGAATTACAAACTCCCAAAACAAGACTCAAGAATCTAGAGATGAGGAGGCTATTTAAAGCCAACTCTAGACTCTACCTTGAGCCTCATGGGAGATGGGCTTAATTTTCCACAAATCTAATACATTTCTTTAAAATATCTCTAGATTTGCATCACTATATAGATCAGGTTAGACCAGATATGACAAGCATTGACTGAAATTATCCATCTTAAAAATTAACAATACAAGTGGAATAGGTGACAAGGAAATAAATAATGTGTGCTTCTATCTCAGTCAATTTTGGCCAGACAATATGATGCAGAGCCTATAAGAATCTGATGTAAAGAGACTGAAGACTCCAGTGGGATTTTGGCCTAGTCTGAAAGCAATTTTAATAAAAATCTGTATCTATGGACTATTACACACAACTGCTAACTGTGGGTAGGCAACACTTCAACAGTCTCATTGAGAAAGGTTGAATGGACATTACCCTTCAATTCATTCCTGTATTGGCAGGGCAACCTATAATCACACTTTCTTGTTCTGCTTTTTAAAAATTGTCTTTTCAAATTTGTGTAATTTTCTAACTTGGTTATATGGTTTCTGCTGCTCTTTCACTACTGCGTTTTAATTTAATCTCAGCAAGGTCTGATCTTGTTGATCTCTATATAGTGTTGCTGGCACAATCTTACTTGCTGCCTTGTATGTCCACTTTTAGCATGTCTGAATTTAAGGAGAAAAATGTGCTGATGGTAAACCTGAATCTCCTTGGGCTTTGCAAGTCTGATTTGGAGCATTATCTGGGTTCCACATGCAACTGGTGTACCAACAATCATGACAAGCAATAACTGGACAGAGAATACTAACTTTCTCCTACCATTACCAATTGCCATTGAAATGACAGTGGTTCCAGTGGACTTTAAGGGTTTAATACAAATTCTGTCAGTTTCCTTTTCAAGGCCAGTTTCTGCAACCTCACCAGTCCCCTCAGGAAGGTGACAGATGGGAGGACAAGCCAAGGGAGAAGGGCTCACCAAAAAGGTTTATCAGTAGAAACTGAATATCTTCAAAGACCTGTATATGGAAAGGAAAATAAATGGTGCTGACTTTCCCAGCATGACTGGGAAGGGAAAAGAAGCAGAAAAAAAAACTTGGGAGCCATCCAGATGGAAAACCTAATCAGCTTCATTGCCAAAACTGAAAAGTAGATTAAAATCTAGACAGCAAGAAGATGTTGGAGGTGGCTGATAACTTATAGTGACAAAGTCAAAGGGATCATTTTATATCATACTGGGGAAGCCTCTGGTAAACTACTGTTGTAGTTTATCAGTTGAAATGGTTCCACACTCTTGGAAAGAGTGGAAGAAGGGGGAAAGCACTACTTGACAATGTAGGGGTTGTAAAAGTGTGACTTATGAAGTAATTGAAATTGCACTAATTTCCTTGCCAGCATCTGATTCTGTCAATTGCAGGGCACCAATTCTTCCTTTCAAGAAGATATAGTGTGGAGTACAGTATCACTGCTGGTATCTGAGACTTCTCTGGAGATTCTCCTGGACCAATGCTCCAGGCCAAAACTCCATGGTCCAGTCCTAGAAATACCACTCTGTTTGAGCATCAAGGAAATAGCAAAAGTGTGTGCCATCTTGTTGCCCTAGAGCAGCTGGAGAGAAAATGCCCAAATATAGGCTTGCCTCAAAGAAGTCATTTTAACAGACAAACCCAAATTGGGGATTTGCCTTTGCTCTCTCTATACCATCTGAATAATTCTAGTAGCTCAGATGCCAGAGCCAAGTTTCTGAAACATTCAGATTCCAATGACATGTTGGATGAAATATGCTCTAATCACTAAAACTCTACATGCCCTTAGAACATATTTTCTAGCCATTTCTCTGTGATTTGTGTGCAGAGAGACGGATACTTGCTTCCCATCCAGATGAAATCATGCAGAACTAAAAGTCAAAACTAAAATACAAATTTCCCTAGGGAATTATCCAGCTTCAAAGACACATTGTAAAGAAAACAACTCAGGCAAAGAGCAGTCAGGTAGCAAATAGAAGTTTGATTTCAATGTAGTTTGTCTCTGTGTGAAGAAAATCTGTGATTAAACTACAAATGTGGCAAAAGTAATTCATTTAAACACCTTGCATGCTGCCTCTGATTTAGAAGCAGGTTCTCCAGTACACTAAAACCTGTCAATCAATGAGTGCTAATTAATAAGGAGATTGCTGTTGCCCTTTGCTTAGTGTAGACATGAAATGCTTACCAAAAACAATCCAGTGGTATAATTGCTTAAAATCATGAGAGATAATCAGTCTACTTTAAGCATTTAGCAAACTCTCAATAATTAAGATTTATCAAGCAAGAGCTATAGAAATCACAAAAAAGGACTATTGGTGACATCTTATTTATCCTACTCACACATATACATATGTGCACACAGAGAGGTATTTGTTACATTAATAAACAGTGCAATGTATTTCTAGCTGCTGAAAAACTCAATGGAATCACAGTTCAGATTTAATGTATCAAATATATAAGTAGGAGTCACTACAGCATTTTTACCATGGAAATTGTGCATGAAAGCAATCTAGTTGTAAAAAGGGGGGGGAGAGAAACCAGTCCTGTATGTGTGTTATACAAATCAAAGTTTGTGAGTAGACCTCTAAACCCAAATGATTTTAAAACAATCATTTTAACAGGAAATAATCCCAGAATAAAAAGCATTAGTTAAATATAATAATGCCTTCCTCAGACTGACCTAATATAAGGAGTTCATTGAAGCCAGATTAGTTAAGAGCACAGACTAGAAACAAGTCTTGATCGACAGTCCATTGATACAAACTTCAGAATTTGCTTTTTCTCACTTTTCCACACAGAGCCTCTCTTATTAGTGTGAAAGGAAATAATACCATCTGCTTCAATAAAAATAACAGAAGAATCCTGAGATATTATTCCTGCATGCAAAGCGTAAAATAATTTTTGAGAGGCAATTAGCAAACATTTCACCTGAAAAACATGATGAAGACCTCATTGATCTTCCCCTTCTCTAAATTGCAATTTGTCTATCCTCAGAAACCAATATTTTCCTAATTCATAATGAACACAAACACCATGTTAACATAACATGCTAACCAGACTTTGTTTTCTGTGGTTTTGTATGTTTCATGAAACCAACATATTTAGTTTATGATCCAATATATTGTTCAAATCCAGAAAATAAATTAAATCATCAGATTACAGTAAGCATTTAAGTATAGAAAAAAGAAGTACGTTTTGAACTCCTCCTCACCTTTTTTTTTCTAACATGATCAGCTCTCTAGTTTTCTAATAAAGCTATGTCTTAATAAGGCTTGTTTACTTTTGTCTTCACATGAAGTCTGTGTTGTTTCTAAATATGCTTTCTTTATTGAAATAGTTTCCAATATCACATTAACTAATTAAATTTTATTGATGTTCAAGAATCCACATACACATGTGTTGTAACAACTTCTTATCTGCATACACTACCATGCTTTGCAAATCTTTCTCCAGAATGTAAACAATTGAAAAAGCTTACAGTACTCTATAACCAAAGCTATTTTGATAATTCAAGTTTCATATTTTATTTATCTATGTATTAAATTTATATAGCCATGGAAATATTTGCAGATTTATTCCACTCTGTTTCTTTTTTTGTGTGTTGATCTCCTCCTTATCTTATTCCTTTTAATGCAAAATGTCTATTTCACCTGTGATACAATGAGCACAGCTACTCAGGGAGTTTCCGACTGTCCTTGGGTAATCAATAATAGCAATCATTTTCTTCTTTCTACCATCTGTTTACTTTATTAAAACATATAATAAAAATAATATGAGGTTGTACTTTTTGTCTAATTTCTGTTTTCATCTCTGAAACTTGACTTCATTCTGCTTAGTTCTAAACAGGCTGTGAGCATTGTCCTCACTTGAGACTTATTCTGAACTTACCTCTACTACCTTTGTGCCTCATTAGCAGCCCTGCAGTAAACAGGATCTGAAGCTGGGTGTTTTTTTTTTTTTTACAGCTGCCAAGTGTTAGTATAAATATTGAATTTTTTGTTTCATCTTTCCTACTCCCACATTGCAAAAGACTGCTTTAGAAAAGCAACGTGCCCTTTGCCCAAAGAAGGGCGGTGAAGAGAGAAAGACAGAGTGACAATGTGAAACTGAGTGATTTATTCTTTATGCAAGTAATTTTATGAACAAAAATCCAAACTGATCAGAAAGTTAAATATTCATGAAACATTATTCATTAAGATTTGTCTTGCCAAGTGGGTGAAATGAGGCAAGGGGAAAATGAGCTTGCTTGAGAGTGTCAAAGTGATTATGTGATTAAACTGCAATTTACAATTTCTTCTTCAAAAAATGGTACTTCCTGATTTGTGTTTCTCCCCTCTTTCCTTGTAATAAGAGCCTTGAAGAAAAACACTGCATGTAATTTTGAAAAAAAGTAGAACCAATCCAAGCTTAAGTCTATGTTGAAACTGCAGGCATTTTACTTAGCTATATAGATACAGTACAGTTCCATTTGGCTAAAATGTACTTATACCTCTAAATGTTTCCCACTGGTTTTATGACCTTTTAAAGGAAATATAATTGCCTACCTACTTTCCACCAATTAAAGAAATGCAATCCTTTGGTCTTCTGTGATTGTCATTTTGAAGAAATAAAATATTTCTCGAAGATTTAATGTAAAGTACAACTAAACTTGCTCAGCCTGTGTCCTAATCCTGGTAGGATTCTAAACAAGACTTTACTATGCATTTGCAAATCCCATCTGCTGCAGCATATATATTCTGTAAAAAGCAAATCCCATCACAGCATTTATATGTATGAATAGGTTAATATTCTTCTTTAATTTGAACAAGACTAACTCTGGTTTCCTTCTTTAATGCTACAAATACAGATTAAATACCACTGGTTCACAGGGGAAAAAAACAATTTCAATTTGCAACTTGTTTATGTACAGGCTTGCCCAGGTTAATTAGAAAAGACAAGCTTTTCTTCAAATGAATGCCCCAGTTCACTTTGTCATCCAGTTTATTTGTACATTTTCTTTTTAAAAAAAATACATTTATACATTTATATAACAATGCATAAAATCAACCGTGACCAGGCTTATGTCGGCAGTGTAGCACTGAAGTCCGGCCAAAGTAGTAATCTACACAATATTCACAGTTATCAAGCTTGTCAGGACTTGGATGTCTTTCTGAAATCCTGGGACAGGTGTTTAGGTGCGATAGTGAAATTTTACATGCCTTTAGTGAAAATGGGCAGGGAAAGGATTACAATAACAAACCCCTGACCACTGCATGTATATACAGAAGGCTTTAAGCAAAGATTCATGTACATAATCAATAGATTATAGTGAAAACTCAAGCACATACTTTGGGGGGGACGTTATTTAAAGAAAAGAGACAGCCAATCTCAGAACTCAAGGAAGGAAACATCAGTCGAAGTTAAATGTTATTTCTCTGCTATTCACCACACTACCATTGACATTCAAATAAGCCACACAGTACTTCTAAAAGGTTTTTCAATCTTAACAGAACATTAAATTCAGCTATCGTATTTGGATGATAAGCATTTGTTATCTAAGAACTCATCTTGTTATATGTAAAGATCATGAGAGCTTTAGTAGGAATTTCAATGAGTACCTCTGCCATGAGTGTGGTATTTTCACTGGATAAAGTTTTTAAATGAAGTATTTTCTATTTAAGGAAAAGATATTATGGATATAAAAAGTTTTTTTCCAAGATGCTGAGGAGTTCTTTTATTACAGGAATAGAGTGTGAGGATACACTAGTGTCTCTCAACATCAGCAATGTTAAGGTATGTGGACTTCAACTCCCAGAATTTTCTAGCCACCATGCTGGCTGTAGAATTTAGGGAGTTGACATGTACACATCTTAAGGTTGAGGTTATGAGGTTGTTGTGAGGTTGTTATGAGGTTGCTATGAGGTTGAGGTAGGCTCAACACCTATTGCTCACGTGCTAGTAAAATTTCTACTATTTACCCTCTTCCTTTACTTAGCAGAGCAGCAAAGAACAAACAGTTCCTTCAGCCAATGAAGAAAACATACAAAAAGCAGTCTGGAGCAGGGTTGCTGGGAAGTTGAAGAAATTAGCTTATCCCATCTTCTCAGTGACTCTGATCTGGTTCCCCATTGCACATTGTACTATAACTGAAGAACCAGAGATCTGGTCCAGAAGGGAAATAAAGTAAGGGAATGAGGTTTTTATCCCATTCACAAGATTTCCCTTTGCTGATTTCCCTTTACTTTATTAATAAAGATAGCAATCCACTGAAGGATCAATAGGAGAGAGGTGAGAGTTCTCTCCTTTGGAGATTATGCATTTTGTATGGCTTATGAAACACAACATTGGAGACAGCCTTAGGGCCAAAAAAACTTTGCAAAAAGATAAAACTAAAATGAATTAGATAGCCCATACTAATCTAACTTGTACCTTTTACATTTTCCAGCCCAAAAGACAGAGCATCAGTGTAACCCCAGATGATCTACACAGGGTACAGAGAGTGGTGGACTTTTATATGGTCAGTCTTTCAGACTCTAAGAGTGTTCTGGAAATTGAAATCACATTAAAGGTTGGGTTATAGTTGCTGCTCATATGTTATGTCATATTGCAATATGAATATATATTTGGATGTATCCACAAATAAGCAGTGCTTTGTTTAAGTGCTAGTTCCTGATCCACAAATGATTTTTTTAGTTAAGGAACCTCTGAATTTTGTGACTATTTTATCACCAAGCACAAAAATCAAAATCATATTGTAAATTATCCAGCCATAATACATAGAATGAACAATTTCAGTTTATTTATAAAAAATGTGCTTTCACAATTTCACAGATCCTTAACATTTCATGTTGCAAATATCAATGCTACAATATCCTTGATTAAATAAATGATGTGAGTATTAAAAAAATGAAAAGTATGTGTTGTTTGCAATGTGTTCTCAAAATCATATTGTATTTGCTAAGGATAACTGCAGTTAAATGTATAAAAAAAGTCAGTAGCCAGAACTGTACAATTGAAGCCCCATCTTTTTTATGTACATTGTGCATGCAACACATGTAAAATGGGTAGCGATTTGACTGTGCAGTTGACTTTTTCAGGTTTGAAAAAGTGGTCTGACTTGATCTGATTTTTTCAATGTGATCATGGGTGTCAAACTCGCCACGTCATGTGACGTGTCATGACATTTCGTGACTTTTTTCACATTGCCGGAGCTGGGGTAGACGTGGCCTCTGCATGATGCAACTGATCCACAGGCCGGCAGTTTGACACTCCTGCTATAGATGGTCCTGAATTTTTTACAGATAATTTTGCATTATTGATTCTTTAGAACAAAAACCTCTGAAAAGTGATATTTTAGATCCTAACATTTGATTTGATCATGTGCCATAAAATCAGTGTCAATTCTTATCCAGTCTTTCAGGTCTTTCATTTCTGCTGTAATTGAGTCCTTTCATCTTGATCTTCCTCTTCTTCATTTTTCTTCCATCCTTCCCAGCATTATAGAATTCTTCAGAGAGCTAAATCTTGGCATAATTAGGATTAGGATACTTTGAGCCTGGTCATTTATACCTCGAGTATAAATTAGGATACTTTGAGCCTGGTCATTTATACCTCGAGTGAGAACTCTGGATTGATTTATTTGATGATCAATCAGTTTGTTTTCTTGCCTGCTTAAGGTATTCTCAGCAATCTTCTTCAACACCAAAGTTCAAAGGCATCAATACTCCTCCTATTCTGCTTCTTTAAAGTTCATCTTTCACTTCCATAGAGTGCCACAGAGAATACAATATGGGTGGGATCTAAGTTAATGAAGTCTACTTAATTCCCTCTCATTGCTTTTAATAGATTTCCTCTAGCATTACGTAAGTCTGAAGTAAACTTCATGAAATTATGATACATGTTAATTCAAACTTTCCTATATTATATAAACATAAGAGCTTATGGCTAAGCTGTTATTGAATAATAAATTTAAATGAAAAATCATAGAACACATGCATCCATAGTTTTATTGTTAAGCAATGAAAGAAGCTTTTTTAAAAAGTCATTTTCTTAAAATTGGCAGATGTTTTTATTATATTAGCCAACTATTTAATCTTTTCTACTATGAATGGTCAACAAGGAATATTCAATCTATGTCATGCTTTTCTTGAGTGCATTTGTATAGAATATAAGAACTTAGCAGTGTAGCTAGCTGTTCAAACATTATTAGAGAGTTGATGGACCACATTATTCTGAAATGTAAATCATTCAATCTTATGCAATGTTTGAGCAGTTTAGTTAATCATGAAATTGTTGCCTTCTTAGTTCCTTGGCAAAAGGCAATACTGCAATGCATCTTTTACTCTAAACCACTCAAAGGATTTTGTGCTTGGTTGTAAATAAATAAATTAGAGAGTAGATTGGATTTCATCCAACCTCATGGCAATTTTGAAACTGTATGGGAAACTAAAACCAATATATACACAAATCATACTCATAGTAGCACAAAATAGAAAAAGCTTTTGCTACATTCCACCCAAGCTTCATTTGCAAGCCAGAAGAAATAGCAGATTCCAAATGAGAACTGGATTATTTTCCATGAGCAACCATTAAACAAATAAACAAAAGAGATATATTCTAATTGCAGGGAACTCATTAGCCCAGTATTCCCAACCCTGGACTACTTCCATATTACATTTCACAATTCCCAGTAATGGTCATGTTGGTTTACAATTCTGCCAGTTGAATATCACACATTTGGAGACTATCTAAGTAGGGAAAACCATTAATGTCCAGCTAGAAATGCCACCTTTATCAATGAGAACAATTTTCAAATGCATTCTATAATATTTTGCTTTTTTAAGAACTTATAAAGAAGCATACTTGTTTTTAATATGATTAGTCTAACAAATGAATGTTAATGTACAACTTTCCCTAATATATGTTATGTTACTTATTTGGGATCTAATACCTTCACTGCAAAATTCTGAAAATAATTCATATTTCTTTTAATTAACTAATATTAATTAATTCATATGCCTAATATGTGCAGCATAAACTGTTTACTTAAAATGAGGACACAGAGATTTCTTCCATCCTTATCCTCAATGCATTGCCCATCTTAGTGAGATTTACCCTAACATCAGAACTTCAATTTCTTTAAAAAAGCGCAATGCCAACCATATCTTGTTCTATATACAGATGTGTATCACAGTACAATCATCAGTAGAGAAACTTGGTACTATAGTGAATTTAAAAATTCCTGACTTTTTTTGAAAGAGGCAGCCACCTTTCATTTACTGTATAAATAGTTATTGAATTCTTCTTTATGTCCATTAACACCGGTCAACATTTTATATTTCCCTGAAGGTCTACCCATTTTCCTAAAATACCATTTCCAGGTTTTTTAAGAGTTGTTAGAGGTTATCACCAGAACAGGGTCAAGTTGATATAATGAATCTCACATGCAAATCTGGCCTGACCTAAATTACATTAAAATTCAAAATATATAAAGATGTCTTTTTTTAAAAAAAATCATTAACTTGCACTGCATAATTTTTTTTCCTAGAAAGTCAAGCAAGGAAAGAATGGTCATTGATTAGTACATACTAAGTTATTTCAAGTTTGTTCTAAATACTGTTCCAAGTGATGTCATTATTTCAGACAATAATAATAATAATAATAATAATAATAATAATAATAATAATAATAATAATAATAATAATATAACTGCGTGCCCTTCATCCACACAGTGACATTGATAGACTTTATCTACCAAGGCAAATAGGTGGGCGTGAAATGCTGCAAGTACATCAGATGGTTGAAGAAGAAAAAATGGCTTTGGAAGAATATCTGAAGGACAATGATGAAGATGCACTGAAATTAGTATATCAGGAAGACTTACTGACTACTGGAGAGACCAAACTGGCCTACAAGAAAGACCAAATGAAGAATAGAATAGAGGCATGGGAAGACAAAGCACTACATGGCCAGTACATTAAAAAAAATAGCTGGGAAAGCAAATAATAACAAGGCCTGGCAATGGCTAAGAGCAGGAAAATTGAAGAAAGAGACAGAGGAACTAATTCTGGCTGCACAAGACCAAGCCTTAAGGACAAATGCATATAAAGTCAAAACTGAGAAGACAGCAACAGACAGTAAGTGCCGCCTGTGCAAAGACGCTGAAGAAACAGTAGACTAGCTGGTAAGCTGCTGCAAGAAGATCGCACAGACTGCCTACAAGCAGTGGCATGACAAAGTAGCAACAATGGTGCATTGGAAGATCTGCAAGAAATATTATTTACCTGTAAGCAAGAACTGGTGGGATCATAAAATAGAGAAAGTCATAGAAAATGATAAAATTAAACTGCTCTGGGACTTCAGAATTCAAACAGACAAGTACCTGCAACATAACACCCTGGACTTAACAATTGTCGATAAAAAAGACAAAAAAGTCTGGATAGTGGACGTAGCAGTGCCTGGAGACAGCAGAATAGACGAGAAAGAACTGGAGAAGATAACAAAATACAAAGACCTACAAATAGAAATAGAAAGACTGTGGCAAAAACAAGCAAGGGTAGTACCAATAGTAATAGGCGCCTTAGGTGCAATCCCAAAACAACTGGAGCACAACTGGAACACCATTGGCATTGACAAATTTGCCATTAGTCAATTGCAAAAGGCAACCTTACTACGAACTGCTTCCATCCTGCGACAATATCTGTAATACCATCAAACATCCACATCTGCCTATCCCAGGTCCTTGGGAAGGACTCGATAGGTAAACAAAATGCCAAATTCAGTATGAACATCTGGCTGACTGTGTGATGATCAATAATAATAATAATAATAATAATAATAATAATAATAATAATAATAAAGTTGGAAGGGACCTTGGAGATCATCTAGTGCAACCCATTGCTCAAGCAGGAAACCCTATACCATTTCAGACAAATGGTTGTCCAGTCTCTTCTTAAAAACTTCTAGTGTTGGAGCATTCACAGCTTCTGGAGGCAGGCTGTTGCACTGATGAATTGTTCTAACTGCCAGGAACTTTCTCCTTAATTCTAGGTTGCTTCTCTCTTTAGTTAGTTTCCATCCATTGCTTCTGGTCTGGCCTTCAGGTGCTTTGGAGAATAGCTTGACTCCCTCTTCTTTGTGGCAGCCCCTGAGATATTGGAACACTGTTATCATGTCACCCCTCGTCCTTCTCTTCATTAAACTAGACATACCCAATTCCAGCAACCGTTCTTTATATGTTTAGTCTTCAGTCCCCTAATCATCTTTGTTTAGATTTTTTTATTTAGAATAGAACTAGGAGGGACTTTGGAGGCCTTCTAGTCCAGCCTCCTTCTCAAGCAGGAGGTCCTATACTATCTCAGTCCGATGATTGTCCAGTCTCTTTTTAAAAACTTCCAGCGATGGAGCACCCACGATTTATGGGGGTAAGCTGTTCCATTGGTTGATTGTTCTAACTGTCAGGAAGTTTCTCTTTAATTCCAGGTTGCTTCTATCCTTGATCAGCTTCCAACTATTGTTTTTTGTCCTTCCCTTTGGTGCTCTGGTGAACAACCTGTCCCACTCTCTGCCTTGTGGCAGCCCCTCAGATACTGGAACATCCCTATTTCTTCTTTTCTTTAGACTAGTCAAACCCAACTTCTGCAGCCATTCTTCATACGTTTTGATCTCCAGGCCTTTGATCATCTTAGTTGCTCTTCTCTGAATTTTTTCCAGTCTCTCAACATGTTTTTTGTGATATGGTGACCAAAATTTGCTGCAGTGTTTGAGGTGTGGTCTTACTAGGGCTTTATAAAGTGGTACTAATACTTCATGTGATCTTGATTCTATGCCTCTGTTTATACAACCCAAGGTTGTATTAGCTTTTTTGGTTGCTGCTGCACATTGCTGGCTCATAGTTAAGTGATCATCCACCAGGACTCCAAAGTCCTTCTCACAATTACTGCCTCCAAGCCAGGTCTCACCCAATCTGTATTGTTTCTTTGGTTTTTCCTGCCTAAGTGTAGGACTTTGCTTTTCTCCACATTGAAACTCATTTTTTTTTGATAGGGCCATTGTTCAAGTTTGTCAAGATCTTTTTGGATCTTGAGTTTGTCTTCTAGGATGTTGGCTACTCCTGACAGTTCGGTGACATCTGCGAATTTAATGAGTTCCCCTTCAATTCCCTCATCTAAGTCATTTATGAAGATATTGAAGAGTACTGGCCCTAAGACAGATCCTTGTGGTACCCACTGCTTACTTCTCTCCATGTGGATGTAGTGCCATTGAAGACTACTCGTTGTTCTTCTCTGTACTCTTTCTAGAGTCTCAGCATCTTTTTTACATTGTGGTGACCAAATGTGGCCTTACCAAGATATTGTAAAGTGATATTAACACTTCACGTGATCTTGATTCTATCCCTATGTTAATGAAAGCTTATCACTGTGTTGGCTTTTTTGGCAGCTGCAGCACAATGTCCACTAGGACTGCAATATCCCTCTCACAGTTACTACTATTGAGCAAAGTACCACCTATACTGCACCTGTGCATTTGGTTTTTCTTGCCTACCTGTAGAATCTTACTTTTTTACTTTTTTCATAATTATGTCTGTTCTATCATAACTGAATGGATAGTTCTGAGATATGTTTTAGATACTTGAGCTGTTGACATCTTAAAAAGCCTTAGACAGAAAAATAGAAGCACTGAAAATAACCTGATCTTCCAAGATCAATCACATATACACACATATTCCACATCCCACTGCTCTCAAGGGATCTTCAGCATGGCTCTTGGGAATGAGATGAGATGAGCTTTATTTATTGCTAATGGCAGTTGACTCTGCAATCTGAACCTAAAGAACAAGAACTGGAAAATAAAGGAGGAGTCAGTTCTTGCTCCTTCCCAAGAATAGTCTTCAGCTATCTTTCCCAATGAACCTTTTATATTTGAAGAAAGTGTTCACCAAAAGCCCATTGACAACTGTTTAACAGACTGCAGTTTCACCTATAATTGTGTTCAAGCATTTCTTTTTTACTGTGTTGTTTTCTAAAAGCATTTTCATCTAGTTAGTAAACATCCACTTGACAGCTTTAGCATGTATTTTTCATTATAGTCTAAAAATAATCATAGAAAAATGTGAAACAAATTTATCAAAGGCCTGAGAATTTAAATTAATGTCAACAATGTCTCTTCATTTTTGGGGTCACTGTTCACACTTTCTTCCATCCTCCAGAATAAAGCCATTCTCCTTTTTCATTGTAACAAGTGCCCAGACATTCCAAGGACCGCTCTTGCACCAAAGCAAGAGACTGTTGAATTATTGCTGAAAGTGAAAATGGAAGTTCTATAGCAATTGCTGACATATGGAATTTTCCATGGAGTAGGCCTCAGTTGAACCTGACTCCTCTATTTTAGAATTTCCTCAAGATTTCAGATCAAGCTGGATCCTTAAACAAGTCTTGGGAAAGAATAGGGCATAATAGCTAAGATAGATAGTTTTGCTTCTGATATTATAAGATTTTAGATATTGATGGCAGTTGTCATACTCAATGTGTTTGGTCAGAAGTGTCAGTGTATGTATAAATGGCATTTAACTCATGTGTTATGTTGTTTCTGATACCTATTTGATGCTTTATTTACTTTTAGCTTTCATATCTGGTCAATGACCAAAATAAAGTTTTACTTTGACAATTCAATATCTAGATTCTCTGGAAAGTTTTAAGCAATTCGGTGAATATTCCATAATGTTGTCCCTTTGGAATTTAAATACTCTGAGACCCATAAAACATCTGTTTGCCAACCGTGCTTCTGCCTCCTCATTCTCCTCAGTGTTTAGATTACTTATAATGCATGTTCCATGTTTCCACTCAGGCAGACTCTGCAATTTTATTTAAAGCATTCAGTGTCTGACAAGAGGAAATAAAATATTCTCATTGGAGCTATAAGTAGCACCATGGTTTGTCTTTCAGAATATATTTAAAAAAACTCCTTGTGTTAAAGTAGTGTAGGTATTTTGCCAGTCAACAAATGTGGGAAGAGGGAGGTGAGAGAAAGAGAATAAAGAAAACATGGCTTCCCTGCAATAATTCATGCAGTTGACTGTCCTTCCTCAATGTTTACATTTCTATTTATAAGAACAAATCGATGCTACTATCGTGGCTGGCAAAGGAGGCTGGCTGTCCAGCCAGAATGGCAGGTGTAAAGAAGTCTGCACTAAATATTAATTTACATCAGACAAAGGGGTATTTTGTCTTTGTCACTCTGGCAGCACAAATGGAAAATCCATGCAGTTTTTTCAATTAGGCTGTACAGACAAAGTTCTAATCAATGGGGGAGGCAGCAGGGATCCATGCTGTAGTAAGTAAAGGAAGAGCAATACAGTAAAATACAAGCAATGCAGGTAGAGCCATCAAGTGCCAATCAAATATTTTATCTAGCCTTATTGGGCTGAACATCCAGGGAATATGTGTAAAACATGACACCATCAATCTGTTAAATCTCTTTTACAGTAAGGTTTTGATTTCATACATATTCTAAGCCAGTGATGGATCGATGTTTGTGCTGTTGCTTCTGCTACAAATGCTTGCCCACCCAGCAGTTTGAAAGCATGCAATATGGAGGGTAGACAAATGGGTACCACTTTGGTGGGGAAAAACTTAGCTGTACTTGTGTGTGTGGAGAGTGGAAACCGGCACTGGATTTGAGGCAATGCAACATGAGCTGATTGTGAAGTGACACCAATACAGGAGCATGAAAGAGTTTGGGCTATCAGGACCACATTGTGTCTAGCATTTGTATATTTCCCTGATATTGAATGTCATACAGTAAATAAATTAATCTACTACAGAGCTAATATAAGAAGAGGAAAAGCAAATGGGAAAGTATGGGGGCTGTTGTACTTCCTAATTATATTGCTTATTGTTCAGACATGTGCTAAGTGGTTGCATCATTGTACATATTGGGGCTGATGTGTTGTCTTGTCCTACTGTAAAGGCAAACAAAAGTAGAACCAATCTTGGAATATGCATCCATGTAGATATGTATTTAATAAAGAATGGACTTCCATTAGCCAAATGGAAAATACTGAAAAAGCTTTCCAAATGATTGTATGGCCACATGCCATTCCTATTATATATCACCACCAGTTGGATCCATAGCTGGCTGACTGACCGTACTCAGCGTGTGGTCCTCAATGGAACCGCATCTACATGGAGGGAAGTGTGTAGTGGGGTGCCCCAGGGCTCTGTTCTGGGCCCAGTGCTCTTCAACATCTTCATCAATGATCTGGATGAGGGATAGATGGGGAACTCATCAAATTTGCAGATGACACCAAGCTGGCAGGAATAGCCAACACTCCAGAAGACAGGCTTAGGATACAGGAGGATCTGGACAGACTTGAACACTGGGCACTATCTAACAAAATGAAATTCAATGGTGAAAAAAGTAAGGTTCTACATTTAGGCAAGAAAAACCAAATGTACAGGTATAGTATAGGGGGCACCTTGCTCAATAGTAGTAACTGTGAGAGGGATCTCGGAGTCCTAGTGGACAATCATTTAAATATGAGCCAGCAGTGTGCTGCAGCTGCCAAAAAAGCCAACTCAGTGCTGGGCTGCATTAACAGAGGGATAGAATCAATATCATGTGAAGTATTAATACCACTTTACAATGCCTTGGTAAGGCCACACTTGGAATACTGCATCCAGTTTTGGTCACCACGATGTAAAAAAGATGTTGAGACTCTAGAAAGAGTACAAAGAAGAGCAACAAAAATGATTAGGGGACTGGAGGCTAAAACATATAAGGAACAGTTGCTGGAATTGGGTATGTCTAGTTTAACAAAGAGAAGGACGAGGGGGGACATGATAGCAGTGTTCCAATATCTCAGGGGCTGCCACAAAGAAGAGGGAGTCAAGCTATTTTCCAAGGCGCCTGAAGGCAGGACAAGAAGCAATGGGTGGAAACTAATCAAGGAGAGAAGCAACCTAGAACTAAGGAGAAACTTCCTGACAGTTAGAACAATTAACCAGTGGAACAACCTACTTCCAGAAGCAGTGAATGTGCCAACACTGGAAGTTTTTAAGAAGAAACTGGACAGCCATTTGTCCGAAATGGCATAGGGTTTCCTGCCTGAGCAGGGGGTTGGACTCGATGACCTCCAACTTTATCATTATTATTATTATTATCATTATATATCATCCATGGGGGGATTCTATAGGTACCTATAGTTGCAGAAATTATTGCTGAAATGGTCAAATACTTGCTTGTAAGGTACGTATTCTTAACCAAAAGGCTGCTGCTAATGAATAAAGTGTATTTATTCATGAACAAATACATTTTGAATAAAAATAAAACTCCAACATAGCCTCTAATTATGTAGAATACTACTTCATAAATTATTACTATGTATAACACTTCTTCATAAATTCCTTCACCATACCACTGAAGCTGTTGTACAGGTATTGATAGTGATGCAATATCTGGGCTTATGAGAAACACCTCAAAAAGGATTCACTTGATTATTCTCTCAAGTTTTATCTGCTACTATTTCTTCCCATCTGCCTACTCTGCCTAACAAGACTTTACTCAGAAAGGCTCTTAATCTAAAATAAAAAGTCACTGAAAGCCACCAAAACCAATTAAACATAAGCTGTACTACAACTCATGTCTGGCTGAAGAGAAGTATAAGTGCAGCTTTGCTGGGAACACATTCAAATTTCTAGCCTCTTGCTAGTACCAGTGATAATCTTGCTTTCCTGGTTTCTGACTCCTATCTTCTTAGACTGAATTGGTTGTCTACAGCAGATGGCAGTTGAAATCTCAAAGCTTCAGAGTGAAGCAGTTTCTTTATACCGTGCTTCGGCAACAGCAAACTTCAGATCTTGTTTGCAAAGTTTTCTAAACTTCTGCCTTTTTAGTCTTAATGCCTGTTCCTTTATCTACTTTGACTCCTGCCTTCTAAAGTACCTTCTATGGTAGTAAAGGTACTTTAATCATATTTCAAATTTTGCAAGTCTTCACTACATGACTCTTAACCAAACTGAATATAAGTCCTTTTAGTAATTTAGGAAAGAGAGGTTACACAGTAGGCTTAAATAAAATATTCAGGAAAAACAATAGCTTAAAAAACCCCTTTTATTTTATTGCCAAAGGTCTGATCCACATGGTCTGCTTGTTGCAATGGGAAGACCCTGTACAAACTTCTTACCAATGGTTCCTCCAACTTGGAGCCAGCCTGCTGATGAGGATACCGAACTAAGAAGTTCCAGCATGAAAGTAGCATTTGCTATCTTATGCCAGCACCAGACCACCTCTGTAGACAATTCACAGCAGACAGAGAGGAGTCTTTCAAGGTTGGCAATCTGCTGGATGCAATTGGTCTGGCTGATCTGACCTTGTAAAAGAATAAAAAGATATTTTTGAAGAAGAAATACAAGGGCTGATAAGTAAATGATCATTCATCCCTGGTAAACAAGAAGGGGTGAGAAAGAAGGTTAACTTAACCCTGTCTGATTCTGCTATGTAGGTGCAAGAAGAAACAGAGGGATACTGTGGAAGAGGTCCAAAGTTCTGTTATTATACCCCAAAACAATAAAATAGACTTCAAGAAGTTTTTGTGTTGTCTCTTCGATGATTTGATCTAACCCAAAGAACTGACAACTTTGGAAGGATCACTATCACCACTGCTATCTGCCCATTGGACACTGCATTTTCAT
This sequence comes from Bothrops alternatus, assembly GCA_034064705.1. Taxonomy (NCBI): domain Eukaryota; kingdom Metazoa; phylum Chordata; class Lepidosauria; order Squamata; family Viperidae; genus Bothrops; species Bothrops alternatus. The sequence goes on from JARGCV010000589.1 coordinate 20,077,963, forward strand.
AGCCATTTTGCTGTAGATACTTTTTTGCTCAACTATAATCTTTATTGAAGAAAGGATTCAGAATTGTGAATTTTGATCCCATGTCAATCAATTCAATTTATTACAGCCAAAGGCCACACATAAATCAAACATTCAATTAAAAGAAAACTAGACAGAGCCATCACAAGAGGATATAGCAATACATCACAATCAATGGTGCAATCAGTGGGCAACCAAGGTCTGCCTAGTTTTACAGGCAGTATATCAAAAACAAGCTATCTTCAGAAACTGAATCATACTGACCTGAGTTGAGTTTAGTCTAAAACTGGATAAAACACGTAATAAATTCAATTTTAAAAGATTATTAAAAAGATCTAAAATGATTATGTTTCTGGCGAATCCCCAATGCTGCAGCACAGAATCTGGCTACCTGCACCATGATCTCTACCTGCTCATCCTTAAGTAGCCACTGGAGATAGATACTTTCCGAACGACCAGGATATCTATCAATTATGGGGAGGATATGGTTTTTCCTAATAGCTCTGTAGAAGGAACATCGAAGGAGTATGTGTCCAACGGTCTCCACCTCTCCTGAGCCACGGGAGCAGAGTCTTTCAGACAGTGGTGTCTTTTTGTACTTGTCGTACAAGGCGGCCAAATCCTATGTAAAAAATGTAGGCTTTCAGGAGGTCAATATTCTCACTGTTGACTTCCGGTTTCCGGTCGAGCCGTACGGAGCCATCTCTAGGAAGCTCCGTTACGGCGATCGGATTTTCGGTGGCTTTTTGACAGCCCGAAGCGCCAAATTCAAAAAGGGAGACTCCCGGCAGATAGCGGAACCTCCGGCGACCCGAAAAACACCCGATTGGAAGCAGGATCGCCGGAGGGGACGCGAGCAGAAGAAGAAAACGGAGAGGCCGGCTTCGGCCGGCCAGAAGAAGACGACACGAGGGCGGAAACAATAGAAGTGAGGAGAGAAGACCGAGGAAGCAGCGAAGAAGGAGACAGGAGCGAGAGGCGACCAGGAAGAAGCGGGACGAGGGAAGAAGAGCCCGGGACTTACCCAGCTGGAGGCCTGAAGAAGCTGCAAAGCCGCCCAGCCGCAGCGGAGGAGAGCCAGCTGATGCAAAGAAAGGACGGCAGGCAGCAGCGTCGGGAGAAGACAACGCAAAACGGTGAGACCGGCGGGGGTGGAACCGAACGCTGCGGGACGCTGACCAGAGGGTGAAAATAGCAGCGGGAGGAGGAGGCCTTCACGGGACCCTCAGAAGACCCCCCTAGGCCCCCAAGAAAGGTAACAGAGGCGGCAAGAAGCCAAGCGGGCGGAGCAAGAGAAGACAGACCAGGTGAGAGGAGGCTACGAAGCAAAGGGGGAGAGAAGGGAGGGGAAAAACCCTGCAGAGACACTGTTTCCTCCCCCCCCCACAACGGACGGCAGGGAAGAAGAAAGCTGGAAAGCAACCCGGTGAGCAATAAGGGCAAAGTAGAGGGGAGCAGTAAACACAGGCTGAAAGAAGAAGGGAGGAAGCGACTTGGGCAAGAAGGCAGAGGAAGAGGGGGGAAAGAAGGAACCAGAAAGGAACAAGGAGAAGAAATAGACTGGCAGAGGGGAGTGAAGAGGAAACCAAGGCAAAAACACTGAACTGGTTCCCTGGCTCCCTGAACATAAAATTGCCAGAATACAGGCCCCTACCCCCCCACACTGCCCAAGCCCTGAAGCCCCTCCCCCCTCGAAAGGCTAGACCACCGGACCAACAACAGATCACAACCTAGCGCCCAATTTGATCCAAATTGGGACCCAAAACAGTGCCAAGACAACAGGAAGATAACCTCAAAATGGCCTCCAAACAGACCACACTGACACAAACGAAGGGAGTTGTATCCACCCCAGCCCAGCGTTCTAAACCACCAGGAACTACTCTACCCATCCCCACACCCTCCCATTCAAATGCAGGCACCCAGAACCATACACCCACACAGACCGACCCAACAGCACACATGATACAAAAATTACACGAGGTAATAGAGAAGCTGGTTGAAAGGATGGATGGAATGGATAAAAGGTTGGTGGAAATGGGCACACAGATGGAAAAAAGACACAAAGATTCAAAACAAGTGCTGCGAGAACAAGGTAGAGAGCTAGAGAGAAAATGGGAGGAGCAACGCAAAGCAATAGCTGCAGATTTGGAGCAAATGAAAGAGGCAATGCAAACACACTACAAGGAAGTAGGGAAGGAAATGGAGAGAAACTTTCAGGAAATCAGGGAAAAGGTGGACGAGCGGATGGAAAAAGTGGAGAATCAAGTAGAAGGCCAGAGAACAGAGATAGCAGAGATGAGAGGGGTGCACCAAGACCAAGCCACCACGATACAGTACTGGCAGCTGGCGACCACAATCAGGTTCAGGGGCCTGAAAGAGACATCAGACGAAACCCAAGGAAGCCTGGCCGGAACCTTTATAGAGGCCCTGGCAGCATTTCTGGGACTACCAGCCTCAGCTATCGAATGGCAAATTGACGGAATCAACAGAGTGGGCGCACGGACGACAACAAACAGACACCAACCAAGGGACGTGGTCATCCGCTTTGTGACGCAGGGATTCCGGAATCGCATCTCAGCCACGTCTTACCACAAGAGTTTATACATAAAGGGGCAAGAAGTGAAAGTACTGAAAGAGATCCCCCAGACGATGCTGCGAGACAGAAAGGAATATAAGTTCCTGGTCGACGAACTGAGATCACGTGCCTTGCGATTCAGATGGGAAACCCCCACGGGGATGACATTCTACTATAAAAATAAAAGACATCAACTGAACTCGGTTCAACAAGCCAGAGAATTCCTGGAAAAGGAACTGATGCCGGAGGGATCCCAATACGCCACGAGAGAAAACGCAGAAAATCCACCAGACCGACAGACTGCTGCAAGAACACGAGAAAGGAAAGGACCAACTAGAGACACGACAACACAGAGAACAGGAAGCAACAACAACAACAAGGGAACAAGTCAGATTGCAGAGGGCAGGATAACAAGATCCACCACCAAACGTACAGATCAACACGACGCGATCCCGATATGCAACTCGATCACAAACTCGGATACCATGGGAGCGAGACCAAAGACTATCACAGGAGATAGAATGAAAGCGGTCTCGGAAGAGTATCCTGAAACCGATATTGATGACTAAATACTTGACGTGGAACGTTAACGGACTAAACTCTCCACAGAAAAGGAGGAAAATATTTCATTATCTATTTCATGGAGGAAACGACATAATTTGCTTACAAGAAACACACATCAGGGCAGCAGACCAGAAATATCTGACCAGCTACAAACTAGGTGCGCAATTTGTGGCAGCGGCGCCAAGAAAAAAGAACGGGATTGTTATATACGTAAAGAAACATATAATGGCGAAGCTAATAGAATCCGACCCCCAAGGTAGATACCTGGCAATTGAAATAACACAGGAAGACAAGAAGATTCTAGTAATGGGCGTATATGCACCAAATCAGCAGCAAGGCAAATTCTACAAAAAGCTACACAAGAAAATAACACAACTTAACTACAGATCTTACATCATCATGGGCGACTGGAACGGGGTCATAGAGACCGCTCTAGACAAAAAAAGAACTGCACCGAACCCACAAAAACACCCCAAGTTGCCTAAATCCTTCTTTGACATGAAGGAGGAACTCGAACTGACAGATGTATGGAGGAAAAGACATGACAGAGAACAAGAATTCACCTTCTTCTCTGGCAGACATCAATCCTTCTCCAGAATTGACTTTATATTAACTTCTAGCGACTTGCTAACTCGTCTAAATGCAGTGGAAATCCTACCCAAAGCTCTGACGGACCACAACCCTGTGAGGATGGAGCTAAGACACGGCCAGACACAGAGGAGGTCCGGGAGAATCAATGAAAACCTGTTTAGACATGGAGACAAGGTGGCGGAATGCAAAAAAGCTATGAAGGAATACTTCAGCACACATATGAACAATGAAACACCGATAGAACAGATCTGGGACGGCAGCAAGGTGTACATGCGAGGGATCCTCATATCCATGAATAGCTGGCACCGGCGCCAACAAGAACAAAAAAGAAAAGAGTTAGAAAATGAGATAAGCAAAATGGAGCGGCTACTGATAAAAAGACCAGAAGACAAAGTCGCCAAAGAAGGACTCAAGATCTTAAGAAAGCAATTTGACATGTTGATGGCGGACCAAGTTGCAAGGAATATACAATATGCAAAACATAAGACATTCTGCAAGGCCAACAAACCGGGCCGCTGGCTAGCCTACACTATAAGAAAGAAACAGAAATCCCGCATAATTGAAAAGATAGAATACAAAGGCAAGCTAGAATTCCGACAAAAAACCATCAAGACAGCCTTCACAGAGTTCTACTCGAAACTATATGCCGAGGATAAGATACAAGACAAAGAGATAGAGGAATTCCTACAAAACGAAAAGATACAGGCGATTACCGACACACAAAGAGAAGCTCTGAATGCCCCAATCACAAAGGAGGAAATACACTCAGTGATCACACAACTGAAAGCAGGAAAATCGCCTGGGACGGATGGGATGACAGCGATCTACTACAAGCACCTACAGGAGGAGATGCTAGAACCCCTCAGAAAGCTATTTGCCAGCATTCAAGAAGGAGGCCAGGTCCCACCATCCTGGAAAACAGCCTACATCTCATTAATCCCAAAGGAGGGGAAAGACGACACACAGCCCGCAAACTACAGGCCCATCTCACTACTAAACACAGACTATAAAATCTTCACAAAAATTCTGGCCAATAGACTAATGACTGTTCTACAAAAAACAATACACCCGGACCAAAGGGGATTTATACAAGGACGCCAGATGAAAACCAACGTGAGGCAGCTGTTGAACATAATAGAGTACCTGCAAAGGCACAACCAGATACCCGCCGCTCTAATGTTTGTGGATGCAGAAAAAGCCTTCGACAGACTGAACTGGCCGTTCCTGACGAACTTGATCCTGAAGATGAAAATGGGAGCACAGTTCTTCAACTCCATAACGGCAATTTACCAGAAACAAACAGGCCAGATCATTGTCAATGGAGACTTAACAGACTCATTTAATATAGAGAGAGGCACGAGACAGGGCTGCCCGCTGTCCCCCCTGTTATTTGTCCTAACACTGGAAATTTTACTGAACAGAATAAGAGCGGCAGAGGATGTACAGGGCATACAGATTAAACAACAAGAATACAAACTATGTGCCTTTGCGGATGACCTGCTGGTGACAATGTCGCAACCAGCACAGTCAGCAAGGAAATTGATGGAGATAATGGAGGACTATGGTAGGGTGTCAGGCTTCAAAGTAAATATATCAAAAACAAAGATGCTAGCCAAAAACCTAGACAACAAAGCAAGACGGAACCTGGAAAGAATAACGGGTTGTGAAATCGTCAAGAAAGTCAAATACTTAGGAGTGGAGATAGAATCTACAAACGCGAAATTATACAAGAATAACTACGAGGTCCTGTGGAATAAGATACAAGCAGACCTGGAAAGGTGGAAATCGTTACGTCTGTCCCTGCTCGGCAGGATAGCGACAGTAAAGATGAATGTACTACCCAGATGTCTATTTCTCTTTCAAATGCTACCCATACTCAAGAAGGATGCGGACTTAGACAACTGGCAGAAAGGCATCAACAGATTTATTTGGGACGACAAGAGACCGAGGGTGAAACTAAAAATCATCCAAGACGCAAGGGAGAGAGGGGGACTCAAAATGCCTAATCTAAAGCTATATTACTATGCAGCAACGTTGGTGGCGGTTAGTGACTGGATCAACATGACAAATGATAGAGTTCTGAATGTTGAGGGGCATGGTCTACGATTCGGCTGGCACGCATACCTAGTATACGACAAAAAGGCAGATAGGAACTTCAAGGAGAACCCACTACGAATCCCACTGCTATGGGTCTGGAAGAAATATAAGCACCTCCTACACGACAAGATTCCCATCTGGACGATCCCTGGACACGCAACAGGGGATATGAACACATCCCAAGGGCAAGGAGTGGTGCCCTACAGTGAACTTGTACTGGGAGAAGAAAACAGGTTCCTCTTGAAACCTCAAGCAATGCTAGCAAACAGAGGAATAGGAAGCAACTGGCTATCATATATACAACTACAGTCAAGGTGGCGTGAAGACAGGAAGAAGGGCTTCTCCCAGAACGACGAGAACCTAATTAAACAGATCAGAGAACAGGGGATTAGGCACATCAAACGAGTGTACAGCACTCTGATAGAAATGGACTCTGAAACCGAGCTAGTCAAGAACTGTATGATAAAGTGGGCGCAAGACTTCGGACACCCTATCGCCATAGACACGTGGGAGAAAATCTGGGTGAGGAATGTAGAATTCACGAAATCGCAACACTTAAGGGAAAACTTCTACAAGATGTTCTATAGATGGCATCTGGACCCGAAAAAAATATCACTCATCTACCCGGGCACCCAGCCCAAGTGCTGGAGGTGCGGAGATGGGGAGGCTACTTACTTTCACATATGGTGGGCATGCAGAAAAATCAAAGCATTCTGGAGGAAGATATGGTGGACACTCCAAACTATTTTCAAAAAGCGTATAGAATTTCTACCTCAGGCTTTTTTGTTAGGGATCACAGAGGATATCACTACCTCAGAGTCAACTTTATTTTTGAACTTAATTACAGCAGCAAGATTATTGGTGGGACAGTACTGGAAGAATCCAGAAATACCGCCTATTGAAGAATGGACTGTGAAAGTAACAAATCTGGCGGAAATGGCAAAAATATCGGCATATTTGAAAAATCGCTCCAATGAACAATTTGTGATGGACTGGAAACATTGGATAGACTATATCCAAGAGAGACACCAATCAAACAGAATGCAGCTGGCGTTCAGCTAGGGCTCGACGGGAGGAGGGAAGAAGGGTTAACAAATCAAAGGTTTACAAAAACTAACACCCAATGTTGAATGTATATGTTCTATAACTAATACCTCTTAACATAACCTTATGACTAATGATGTTTGCTTTAATATGGCTAAAATAGACTGAATTTCTACCTCAGGATATGAAACTCTCACCCCAGGACCTCTGGTTAGGGACTATAAAAGATTGCACTAGTAATGGGATGAAATCGAGTCAGAAGCGCAAACATACAATAGGCGATAGACTAGAAACAGTAGATAGACCATATATAAGAGAAACACCAATCCAACAAAATGTATTCGGATTATACTTGAAGATGCAAGGGAGGAGGGTAGAACGTTTACTAAAACAGATGTTTACAAAGATTAATACCTAATGTTGTATGCTATGTTCTAGGAGGGTTGTTTAGCAATAAGATCTTATGTTTCATGTTGACCACATTAATTTCGAAACAGATAGAAGAAACGCCAATCAAATAAAATGTAACAGGAGTATAGTTGAGACTAGACGCGAGGGGTGGGGGGGGAAAAAGGCTTACTAATTCAGACTTTTTCAAAGACGAATACTTAGTATTGTATACCAGGTATCATATTGATTGCTGCATAATATGTTTTTATGTCCAATGCTGATTGTTTTAATAAAAGAATTTAAAAAAAAAAAAAAAAAAAAAAAGAAAGTGATAATTCAGAAATAAATATCTATAAATACATTCAAAAAAAAAAAAAAAAATAAAAAAAATATTCTCACTGTTATACAGAATTTGTAATTTACTGAACTCAAGGATTTATTGGATTCAAAAGGATAATGTTAGTTTTTATAGTAGCCAAAATCAGAAAGAACTTGACAGTCTTTTCAGACTAATAAATTTTATTAAAAAGCATAAACTTTCATGAGTTATTTGTTACTTCTTCAGATGTAGCACAATCATCATTACCCTAACCCTCCTGAGAACCAACTCTGATACAGATCTGATTGTTTCTTTTATTTTGGTGTCACTTCCATCTTTAAATTCTATTCTGTGTTATCCGATTGGTATAAGCAGGGTTGTCTCATTTTTTTCCCAAAAGAGAAGTGTCTGCAAGTTTTCATCTGTACTGCTCTCCCACTGTACCCTTTACATTCCATCATAATCAGCTTTAATTTAAAATAAAAGGAAGTTGCACAGACTGCTGAACAAATCTAGCAGCCATTTTGAATTTTATACAACAAGCTCTGACTTATCACAGTGGCAGCACTTACACAACAACAGAAAGATGCCTTCCACCCCATTTTCCTCACGCCCATATGTTCAGGTGAAAGATTGGTGGACATTTTCTGCCAGTATGTCTAAGGAGATTCTCAGTCATCCAGGTATGGTTGTCCCAAAGGTGCTTTTTTCAGGAGGCAACTGGACTTTCTTGTGTTTCTTTTGAAGACATTTCGCTTCTCATCCAAGAAGCTTCTTCAGTTCTGACTAGATGGTGGGTAGTGGAAGGATTTATATTGCTTGCAGACAGATGGTCAGTTGCATTCCTTTAGAGAGTCATTGAAACCATTTTGGAGGTTTACCTGTGTCTTCAGGGTAACCTGAGAAGTGCAAATGTGTGTAGAGTCTTCTTGGCTGCAGGATGTTTTCTGCCCTGTGTCCCTTCACTGTTGAAAACAGACACAGGCCACTGGGGATGAGTCTGTCAGTAGATGATGCTAGGGGAGAGAAGAGATTCTGTCCCTTGCTGACCTGAAAGTACCCCTTGTTTCTCTGTGTGAAGCATCAGTGCTGACCAAGTTTCACACAGTAATGGTAGGCTGTAAAGACAATACTGGACTTTTCATAGCAACATATTTTCCTGCCAACTCAAAGATAATAAGGAAGCATAGGAAAATACCTGAGAATGAATTATTGGAGTTCTAACAGCCCAAATGCATATTCCAAAGCAATTTCTAAAAGTATATGAAGGTCTGATGTGCATAATAATGTCAAGACATTTCTCCTGACACTTTCTGTTGTTCATAAACTTTCCAGTCCATCTTGTATGCTTCTAGATAGTGTATCTCCCTAATGGATAGTGATTCAAGGTCAGTTCCTGTTTAAGAGTTAACATATCTTTAGGCCATGAAACCAACGTGGCATTTAATTCTTTGGAATTAAGATCATCTGAATATAAAACCACAGTCCCTAAAATGATAGCTATGCTGAAACCCCTGATAACAGCATGTTTATTTAGAATAAGTAAAGGTAGCCAAACATGTGTATTTTTGTTATTAAATAAATGAATCATTTTTTTCAGTAAAGAATACTATGGAAAAAGTCTTCCTGGCTTATTAAAAACACAGCTGAAATTCCCAGCAGATGTTAGAGGATTTTACTATCTGACCTCTACAGCAGAATAGTGTGGTAACTCCAGAGATTCAAGGATGCACTCCTAAAACAATGGGAAACTGATATTATGGGATATACTGTAATTCTTCAAAATCTAGCTTCTCAAAACTCAGGCTAGATTTTCAAACCTAGTGAATAATTAGCAACTTCTATAGAAGATATTTAAAGAAGTTTCAATAGATTGTTCTGCAAATCTAGACCAGTTTTTCTCAACCTAGATAACTAAAATATGTGGGCTTGAACTCCCAATATTCCCCAGCACACTAGGGAAGGTTCTAAATTGCTAGATTATATAAATTATATAGTCTTAAATCCAGTGGGATATATTGTATTAGGGCTGTCCTATCAAAGATGGATTTGTGGATGCAGACATTTCTCTGTATATACGGAATCAAAATGGATATCCATTCAAAACAATGGAAACTGCCAGTGATGTAAATGAAATCAAAGGAAATAGGGCTTAAAATTTCCACTAGGTAGTCTATGTTGGTTTCTATGTGATTCACTACGTTGGTTGGTTTCTTTGTGATTCACTACTGTAAAAAGAAATAAATATCCAGAAACACTGGAGTCATTTCAGCTAAGTTCTGCAGCATAATCCATCAATGTTCTTCAGAAGTAGAATCTTCTACTGAATGTCCATAATCTAAGAATGTAAATGTCTGCCAAATGTTTATATTAAGGCACTCAAATAACTAAAGGAAAGTTGATTAGCCAACTATTTTAAACAATTGATTTCTATTTACATTTGTATATGGTCTCCTCAGATTTTGGTGGAGATAAATGTTAGTATCCATTGCGAAAAGAAAACCCATCTGTAACATTTTGTCAGCAATTTCCTTTTCCAGTAATAACTATGAAGAAATGTCCCAGTAAATAATATATGAGCCTTTAACTAATAGCCTTACTAATTGGAATACTGGGCTCCACTGCGTAATCCAATAAATATTTAACTAATCTATCAATTAACAACACTATTTTTAACAAAACATATGCAGATACACAAAAGAAGATATTGTTTTTAAATCAAAATAGTTTGATAATATTTTCATTCCAATGCTTCCAAAGAAATTTGACAATAAAATCATTGTAAACAACTTAAATATTTTTTCATCTAATTTAAAATTGAAACAAAAAATGCCACTACACAACACCATTTTAATAAAGTCTATTAAATGAATTCTTCTTGGGAAGGGAGGGCAACGAAAGTATAGAGTTTTGCAGCTGAGCCAGAGTTTCTGTGTAAGAGAGAGAGAAAGATCTGTTTGAATTTCTAATGAGCCCATTAAAATTTTTCTATTTTAACCTCATGTTACTGTTGCTGTTTCTTATCTGACATAATTCAAAGAGCTGTAATACAGCAATCCTGAAGTGAAAAAGGCCAGAAATGAGGAAGTAGAAAAAGACTGGTGAATTATTCAAGATATGACAATGATCAAATATGGCAGACCTAGGTGTCAGCCTATTATGTGCAGTGCTTTTTTTGTAAAAAAAAAAAAAAAGTGCCGGAACTCACCCATGTCATACAACCCGCCTTGCCTACCCTACAAAGTTCCATCCAAAAAAGGTGCCGGAACTCTATTCTAGGCATTCTATGACAAAAAAAAAAGGCCCTGATTATGTGTATATATAGAGCAGTGTTTCTCAACCTTGACAATTTTAAGGCATGTGGACTTCAACTCCCAGAATTCCACAGCCAGCGTTGCTGTGGAAGTCCACATGCCTTAAAATTGTCAAGGTTGAGAAACACTGATATAGAGGCAGACAGACCAGGGACATTGGGGGTGGAGGTTCAAAAAGCAAGATGATAACCACAGCTAAAGCCCCAACTATTTACTCACACTGTTGTGCCTTTCATCTTGACTTTTTTTTCACCTTCCCCTCCACAAATGCCCCTAAAACAAAAAGATGTTCTCTGGCATCCAGTATCCTATCACCAGCAACAAAAGTCATGCTTTAGAAGAGAATGGGAGAGGCCATGCAGTAATTAGGAAATAACCTTTGCTTAGCTGTTCATTCTAGCATTGCAAAAAAATTAAAAAAAATAAAATAAAATGTGGGAGGAAGGGCATTGAACCATTTTCAGGCCAAAAGTAATACTGCTTAATTTTTCAGTGGCACAAAGAAAGGCTGCAAAATTTAAACTAATAAGATTACTTCCTATGTATTTATGTAAGTTTCCTCTATCACCATATCAATCTTTTTTTGTTCAGCAGCAGTTTTTGGCAAGATAGCATACCTTCTGCACCTCAGATTTTAGAAGGCTGGTCACTCAGCCTCAGTTTTACACCATTGCAATGTAGTGCAAAAAAAAAATGTGGTGACAAAAAACACAAGCACCTTCACCATGACTGTGAATAAGCGATAGCTCCAGAATATCAGTGCCTGAAGACAGCAATGTCTACTAAGCAGAAAGGCTGCTCTGAAGTAAGAGCAGGCGAAGGGGTTGGAGAAGAAGCTGAAGGAGATGACTAAGAGAAGCCTGCAGAAAAAGTACCCATTGGAGTACTCATATCAGGCCTGTCTAAGCAAACTCCTCCACATTTCTATGCTGCCAGGCCAGGACTCACTTGTTGCAGAGAAGAGAGCTGAGTCCTCCTCACACTGGAAACCTTTACTAGGCAGGAAATTGCTTATATACTCATAAACAAGGCTGACAGTTTTAAATAAGAGTAGGAGAACAAGCCTCAAACTGCTGTTGCCAGGTCAATTTCCTTCCTTGGTTAGATATTTTATTTGGTGAGTTTCAGTGAATTCATTGTTTGGACTCCAAAGAGTCTGCTTTTTTGTCAACCCAAGCCCCTAAAATACTCAAGGGATTGGGGAGAATAAACTTCATCAGATACTTTACATCTTTGAAGATGGCAATGTTTGCTTTTTAGTACTCACTAGTCTGCAAGGGTTTCTACCCCAAAATGTAAGAAAATGAAGTGTGGCAAACATATGAGGATCATAGTAGCAGAGACATCACTTAAGTCTGCTTAGCAGAAAATGCAAGATCTGCTGAATGGTGCAGCAGAATCATTGCCTTTAGATCTTTCTCATGCTAAAGATTGTGCTTTCAATGTCTACTGCAGGGGACTGCAACCTTGACAACTTTAAGACTTGTGGACTTCAACTCCCAGAATTCCAAAGCCAGCACTTTGCCCAAAATCTTAACTGGTGCCAGTTGCTCATTTTCTCACCACCCCTGGTATCATCACTATTTTCTGATATCACTATATCCTTTTATCAATATTACACACAAGATTAGAAAGGACAAATCCTTTTTAATCATATATTGCAGGCAGCTCAAAAAAGAACTTTAAAGAAAGGCTGTAATAATCCAGTGTAGAATATTCTGTTTTATCACTTGAATAGTAGAAGATTAAAGGTTTTTTTTTCCCAAGCCACAATCAGAATTAGGTAAAGAGGTTTGAGAATTTTCACACAAATATAATATCAAAGAAGGTTACTAAGGCAAATACAATTTTCTATTAAATGTACATTATGGGCAGTCCCAGATATTCATCAAATCAGACATACTCCTGAAGCTCTTTTTTGAAGATTCTGCTCACTTACCCATCATAAGTTCAGTTAAGCTAGATAGTATTCTTGAGAGTAGCCCAAGAGATCCAAAATATTCCATCTTCTCAGTTCCAGACAGAGCAACTATATCATGGCGCTTTGAGATGAGTCTTTATTAGAAAAGGAGGCCCATCATAAATCGCAGCTTCCACCTAATCTAGAAATTGTCAACCATAACAACAACTAGGAATATATATTTATTCCAATCTCCATCAAAGGCAGACATGAAAACCAGTATCTAAGCCCTTCCCCCCCTTTTTGTACTACAATGTACACCCTGCATTGCAAAGAAAAAAAAATCTTATTGAGTATAAAGATTTATTTGAAAGTAGCATTGTGCTCAAATTGGAATGCCAACTCTTTCCTCAAAGGCCAAAAGTAGGATCTTAAAAATGGCTACCAGTTCTGACATTATGATATTTGAATAAGGACAGCGCTGACAACATATTTTATCTTTTTGTCATCTGTGCTATATAATCATTATTTTACATATTTGCAAGACAACTACATATGATAAAATGAACCTGGATTTTGATTACATTACTAGCACTTATTAGAAATCCCTTTATACATTTTCGCTAGTTTATCTGGGATTAGGTACCAATGATACATCATTTTATAAAAGTTTTCTTTCAGACTATAATTTAATGTGAATTTTAGTCCATTCTTCCATACAATCTCCCATTTATCTAGCATTATATTATAACCAAAAATGTTTGCCCATTTTGCCATACACTCTTTAACATATTCATCTTCTAGGTTCATCTTAAGTAGCACTTTATATACTTTAGAAAACAAGTGGTCATCTCCAGAACCTAAATTAACCTCCAATTCAGATTTAGTTCCTGTGAAAACAAAAACTTTTAAGGTGCCTTTAAATATTTGTATTTGAAAGTTTATTAAAGATCAATTGAATGAGTTCCACAAAGAATGGAATGGAATGGAATGGAATAGAATAGAACAGAACAGAACAGAACAGAACAGAACAGAACAGAACAGAACAGAACAGAACAGAACAGAACAGAACAGAACAGAACAGAATAGAATAGAATAGAATAGAATAGAATAGAATAGAATAGAATAACAGAATTGGAAGGGATGTTGGAGGTCTTCTAGTGCAACACCCTGCTTAGGCAGAAAAGTCTATACCATTTCAGACAAATGGTTGTCCAATCTCTTATTTAAAACTTCCAGTGTTGGAGCATTCACAACTTCTAGAGGCAAGTTGTTCCACTGATTAATTGTTCTAAATGTCAAGAAATCTCTTCATAGTTCTAGGTTGCTTCTCTCCTTGATTAGTTTCCATCCATTGCTTCTTGTCGTGCCCTCAGATGCTTTGAAGAATAGCTTGACTCCCTCTTCTTTGTGGCAACCCCTGAGATATTGGAATACCTCTATGATGTCATCCCTAGTCCTTCTCTTCATTAAACTAGATATACCCAATTCCAGCAACCGTTCTTTATATGTTTTAGCCTTCAGTCTCCTGATCATCTTTGTTGCTCTTCTCTGTGCTCTTTCTAGAGTCTCAACATCTTTTTTACATCATGGTGACCAAAACTGGATGCAGTATTCCAAGTATGGCCTTACTAATTCATGGCTCACAAAAACATTTGTTGCATCTCATAAAATAAAGTCTTTACTGTTATCAGTAATTCAGAGGTTTTCTTCAACAGGTGAATTATTTTGATAATTCAAGAGGTGAGATACTTTGAAAATAATTCACCCATTGAAGAAAACACAGGCTACCCAACACAATCCAACAATTGCAAATTGACTGCAAGTGTGCTTTGTTGTTTCCCTCTCTTGTGTGCTTTGTTGTTTCCCTTCCTTGTCCCCAACATCAAGGTTGTCAGAAATAAAAACTCACAATCCAGGATTCATGATTAAATATCAATATTAATTTATTTATATTTCATATTTCTAAATAACCCATCTCCCCCAGAGATGAAATTAAATTAAAATCTGTATTATCCAAACTATTTTGTGAATCTAAAGGGGCCTGATATGGGCACACTTTACAAACAACTTCTTTAAGCCACAAACCATGGCCTGATACAAGTTTGTGAGTGAATCATTATGTGTTATTTTGTTCACTACCTTCTAAGGACTATGCTCTAGATGATTACTTAACCTGAAGTAAAGTGCAAAGTTGTTGCTATGCAGTAAATTGTTTGTGTATGTGTGACCAAAATCTTTTAATTTAAACCTATATTTTTCCTGAGTTGATCCTGTTGTACACTCACTGAATTATAAAAATCTTCTTATGGGCTTGTAGCTTTCTTCAGAAAAGTTAAGTGTAAATTACAAAGCAATTATATTTTTTTTCTGAAATGATCTTACAAGTTGGATAACAGTCACAGATGGAGGAGTACAGACTTCTCTTCATTCTGTCATCTATAATAATGCCAACATACAGTACAGTCACCAAAGAGTCTAACAATAAGGTTACATACCTTGTCCTTGAAAAATAGTATAACAGACAATTTTTGTAATAACAGGCCTGATATAAAGTTGTTTTTGCTGCACATTCAGAAGCAATATTGGGCAGATACAAATGGTTCACAGTTTCTTTCAGTAATGGGTGAAAATATGATTCTTGAACACTTTGACTTTAACAGAAAATGAACTGAAATATATGGGTGCTTCCAAATGTAGCTTACATGGTATAGTCACCTTACCTTATTTTAGAGATCTACTAGTAATGTCATTTATTTGTAATTATCAGGCATTTTCCTGTAGTTTGTATCTATTTTTATCACTAAAAAAAAATTGGGGGGGGTTTATGATGTGATGGAAGACTCAAGTTGACTTAGCAACCTCCTCCTGCCCCATGCTTTTTCTAACTTCCCTACCCCCATTTTACTTTATTTGGAAGAGTGATCCTGATCCAGCTTCAGTATTTTCTTCGGATTCTTCCAGAAAGCAAAGATCTGAACAGGCGAATGTCTGTCCCAGTCATTTTGCAGCTACACACCACCATCTGCTGGACTTTTCATTAACACCAGCTCTTTGTAACAATTCTCACAAATACAGTGTTAATTCTGGAATAAGAGTCCAATCTGAGATATGTAACTAAAGAAAACACAGATAAAATAATATCTGAACGTTCAAAATAAAAATGTTCAGACTTTAGTGGAACCTATATGAAACAAATCTTAGGATTTTGTTTTGATGAGACTTGATACGAGTGTAAATTTCTTCTTATAAATATACATCTTGCAAATTTTACTTTGTTACATTTGAGCAAAGGTAAAACTATAATAACAGATTAATATCACAGAATGATGAAAATATATTGAATCTGCCTTTCCATACCTTGATATCTTGTTTATCTGATATGCCATGTATTGTATCTGCTTGCTGTTTTACTATCCCCTCTGATAGTCCAAGTAGAATGCCTGACAGCAGATTTAGACAAGATGACAGCACTGCAAAGGAGGATGCACCAATCATTTTCTAAAAGAGAAATTTGCTTCCAGGTATGTATTTTCTGAACAGATTGAACTTGGCAAAAAGTACAGAGGGCCTTCAGGCTTGATATATCTCCCTGGCTACCAGTGATAGCTGAGTTATCTTTCTCATCACCTTGCCAATTTCTCATGTAGAAAAGCACAGCCTCCTGTCAAATCCTACATGAATGCATAATCTACAATCTCACCCTTACCTTATGATTTCAGATCTAGTTCCAGTAGTTATAAATGTAATCTTGCCTCGCTGTGGTACATTTTAGATAAATGTGGTCAGTTCCCCAATAGCCATGGAGAGATGGCATTCCAAGACGCTTGGAATGACCCCCAGTTTGGAGGTGACTGACCCAAGGCGATTATCTGTATATATTCTCTAGTCATCCTTGCAGCATGCAAGAGGCTGCAGAGCCTTCATAATCAAAATAAGATAGACTTAATGTGCAAGAAAGCTAAAAATAGAAGTACATGGTTCAACAGCCTTTGAGACTGTGGCAATAGTGCAATATATAACTGCAACAGGCTTATGGTTTTTCCTTTGCGGACTATTTTTCTTTCAGTGCTACTTGTTTGAACTTATATGGCTTCAAATGACATGTCCAAACGTAGAGTGGTCTATGCTAGGGCAATGATATATCTCCAAATAGATCCTATTCTCTGTCTGCCATTTGAATTCCTGTATCATAAATCAGAGACAGACCTTGTCCAATTGTTTTCCCACACTCTTTGGTTTAAAACAATTCTTTCCACAAATGTCTAAGGAAAGATGGATTTTCCTAACCCACAGGGTCAATCTGGGAGAATTTTAGCCAGCAAAGCTGGGAAGAAAAGGCTTCTTAACACTCTATTTGTCAACATGTTTTAGGGCAAGTCTAAACGTAGCAACTCTTAAGACAGCCCCAATGAATTGTCTGTCTGCTCTAGCAGAGCACAGAATGTTCATTTCAGGAGAAAGTAATGAGATTCACTGTAGTCATTAAACAGTATCAAGCAGGCTTAGCAATATCTGACAAGAATCAAGTACAGAAACTATTGAAGAATGGACATTAAAAGTTACCCATCTGGTGGAGATGGCTAAGATATCAGCGTACCTGAAGAACCACTCAAATGAAACATTTTTGATGGATTGGAAAAAATGGATTGATTATATGCAAAAGAAATATCAACTGAAAGAACTAGATATGATATATAGATAAATAGTTACTAAATAGTAGATTAGCGGGGTTTCTTGCATTTTTTACTCTGTATTCACTCCGGGAAGCCTGGGGGGGAGGGGGGAGGGAGATAATAAGTAATAGATTATGTTTCTCAACTGTAGTTGGGGATATTAAGGGAATAGATTTTTTCTTTTTTTTCTTAGGGTGCTCGGGAAAACTTTACACCGCATTGGATGGTGAGGAAGGTGGTTTGGAGGTTAGGGGTTAGGATGTGGGAGGATGTGGTGGGGGGGGTTCCGAGCAGCTATTTGTATTCTTTCTTAAATTTGTTATTTCTCTGTTATCAGTTGAGTTATTATATTTTTGTGTTAAAATTTGTTAAAACTTTATAAAATCTAATAAAAATAATTAATACAAAAATAAAAAAAATTAAAAAAAAGAATCAAGTACAGAAACAACTAAATCAGTGGTGGCTTTTCTTTTCTTTTTTTCTTTTTGATTTCACAAAAACTGCTGTAGGTAGCAACGATGTTTCAAGGCAAAACAGACAAAATCTGATATTGTTTATTTTTCTGCAAACTATACATTACTGCTGGTATGTTTATACTATTGAATGAACTGTAGATTATCTTCATCCCTCCAGCAATCCAGTATCTGACCACTGAAATTCAGTGACAAAATGGCCAAAATTCAGAGTTTCCTACTGCCATTTCTACACTCAGCCTCTGAAAGGGCACTGAAACCTGGATGAAAATTGTTCTGCTCCTGTCTCCTCCAGCCCTGTTCAAATATTCCAAAACAAATTCTCAACCTGAGAATGTTCTTGGTAAGCCCCACACTCCATAACATCATTCAATTAATATCAGAGTGCTTTAAACATCCATGCAGGTAGCAACATCTGTACTATTCATATGACTGCCCTAACAGGCTGACATCGTTTGAATGATGTCATGTGGGGAGGCTACATTGGGAGTCTTCATGCAGGAAATATTCCATCTTTTTTGAGCATCTACAAAGGCCAATGATAGCACATCTACTATAACTGAGAATCAGCATTTAAATATTCAAAGAGAATAAATTCTGGAACCAAAAGAAGATTCTGCAGGCTTATTAAATATCTAGTTCCCAATGTAAGCATGTCACTAAGCTCACTAACAGATGTTTTTATCACTAATAGAAGAAATAAATACCTGATTTGTGAGAAACTCTTTAATATAATAACCTATAATGCCTAGAATTATTCTAAAAATAACCTGTCACAATTAATATCTACTATAAGGCCTTCAAAACAAATTTACAAGTTCTAAGGCAAAGTTAAATGTAACTAATTGATTGTCTGATAGCCAAATTCCAACACTATAATTATTGGATCATATCTGCACAGCATAATGATAATATGATTAATGAAAATCAAAACTCAACAGTACTTCAGATGGTAAGCTCTAAGTTACTTAAAATGGGTTTAAGATGGGTCATATAATATTTGCTGGTGGTTATTAACCAAATGTGTGTGGATAGGTGTTTATGTGTGTTTATTAGCCTTGAATTTGGCCATGGATGGTTCTGTTTGTTTGTTTGTTTTTATGTTCAGAAGAGAGTATTACTTCAATTAAAAAATAAACCAAGTTAACTTCCCAAATTATCTTAAGAACCTCTAGCAGAATGAATATCTTTCTTCTGCCCTTTACCTTCCTTTTCAAATAATATATACTACCAGAGTTTATTGGACATGAGTAGATAGATACTATGCATCTTTAAAGTGGAAGATATGATTTTTGCCTCAGCTATTTCTTTCAGAACACATTAGTGTAATATTGGAAATTATATATGTTGGTTTTTCTGAGCCTAGTCTTCTCTAGATTTGTTGGGACTATATTTAAAAGAATTTCCAGCCAGCATTTTTAAATACCATGACATTGGCAATCCTAAGTAGAAATTTTGGACATTGTAGATTAGTGAATGTGCTCCACACATGCATGAAAGTTTTGAATTAGACATCACACCAAGTTATAATTCTTTTAATCATATTTAATAAGCCTCAACTAGCTAAACTAAAGATCAAGATTTCCAGTCTATATTAAATCATCTTAGACAATCTTATCAAAATTGTTCAAACCTGATTGTAGCTTTGCCTGCAACTATGAACCAAGCTATAGGTAGTTACCTTACCTAAAAATGCTGTAAGTAACATCCTCAGGAAAAGAAGCCATAACAATAACACCGAAGGAAAGAACTTAATTAGTATTCAGAGTCTGCACCTAGCTATGCAAACATTATTTGATGAGATTTGGAAATAAATTTTCTAAAAGAAAAATATATTTTTCTCCAGCTTACAAGGCAAAGTAATGACATTCAGATCTGAATAACCTTCAAACAGAGTGTCTGCCCTCCAGGTATCTGCCGGAGCTAATAAATGCCCTATTTTAGTTAATGAGAGGAACTTCAGCTATGTAAGAAAAGAAAGAAACATGGATTTTAATAATTCAGAGAGAAACAGTGAAAGAAATCAAATACATTTCATGCAGGAAAAAAGCCAGAATGCTAAATTTTGTTCTATCAGACAATAAACCTATGTGTATGGGTATAAAATATGTTTTGAGCTGAATTGAAACTTACCTGAATGCCAATAAATTTCTAGCATCCTGCCTGTGGAACTCACCATATAAACTCAGTAATATTTATTTTTTACGAGTACTTCTGTCTTATTTATATATTAATGTACATTTTATCACTTCATCTTACCCTATTCTGCCACAATATTAGTTTCCTCCTTAAACTAAAGAAATTTTGCTGCTATAGTTCCTTCTAATCAGTGACAACCAGTGGATTAAAGATAGCATTTTGTCATTGTGATACAACCTTTTCCTCTTTTCTATTGCATAAGGCATTACAATACAGGTTCAAAGGGGGGTGAGCTTTTATCACAATGTGGCAATGCTGCTTTTATCAATTAATCAATTCAAGCAAAATAATCTAAATAACTGAGCAAATATCCCAAACAAATATCCCAACAGAACAACAGAGTTGGACGAGATCTTGACAGTCTTCTTGTCCAACTCCCTGTTAAGGCAGAAGACCCTACACCATTTCAGACAAGTGGTTGTCCAATCTCTTCTTTAAAACCTCCAGTAATGGAGCACCCACAACTTCTGGAGGCAAGCCATTCCCCGGATTAATTGTTCCAACTATCAGGAAGGCAAAAAAATGATAGGTGAGCACCTGTCCAGCCTAGACGAGTTCAAATCACCAGGACCAGATGGATTACACCCCAAGGTTCTCAAGGAACTGGCAGATGTGATCTCAGAACCACTGAACTATATTTTTCAAAGATCTTGGAGCACGGGGGAACTACCAGAGAACTGGAAAAGAGCTGATGTAGTTCCCATCTTCAAAAAAGGGGGAAAAAATAGATCCAGGAAATTACAGACCTATCAGCCTGATCTCAATACCTGAGAAGATTCTGGAAAAGATAATCAAACAACGAATCAGCAAACACCTAGAGGCAAATAAAATCAGTACCAAAAGCCAACATGGGTTTGTCAAAAACAGATCATGCCAGACAAACCTTATTGCATTCTTTGACAAAGTGACAAAATTAGTGGATCAGAGGAATGCTGTGGATATAATTTACTTGGACTTCAGTAAGGCATTTGATAAAGTAGATCATAACCTACTACATGATAAGATAGAAAAATGTGGGTTAGACAGCGTCACCAGATGGATCCGTAGCTGGCTGACCGGCCGTACTCAGCGTGTGGTCCTCAATGGAACTGCATCTACATGGAGGGAAGTCTGTAGTGGGGTGCCCCAGGGCGCTGTTCTAGGCCGTGCTCTTCAACATTTTCATCAATGATTTGGATGAGGGGATAGATGGGGAACTCATCAAATTTGCGGATGACACCAAGCTGGCAGGAATAGCCAACACTCCAGAAGACAGGCTTAATATACAGGAGGATCTGGACAGACTTGAACACTGGGCACTATCTAACAAAATGAAATTCAATGGTGAAAAAAGTAAGGTTCTACATTTAGGCAAGAAAAACCAAATGTACAGGTATAGTATAGGGGGTACCTTGCTCAATAGTAGTAACTGTGAGAGGGATCTCAGAGTCCTAGTGGACAATCACTTAAATATGAGCCAGCAGTGTGCTGCAGCTGCCAAAAAAGCCAATTCAGTGCTGGGCTGCATTAACAGAGGGATAGAATCAAGATCACGTGAAGTATTAATACCACTTTACAATGCCTTGGTAAGGCCACACTTGGAATACTGCATCCAGTTTTGGTCACCACAATGTAAAAAAGATGCTGAGACTCTAGAAAGAGTACAGAGAAGAGCAACAAATATGATTAGGCAACTGAAGGGTAAAACATATGAGAAACGGAATTAAGGAGAAACTTCCTGACAGTTAGAACAATCAACCAATGGAACAGCTTAACCCCATAAATCGTGGGTGCTCCATCACTGGAAGTTTTTAAAAAGAGACTGGACAATCATTGGACTGAGATAGTATAGGACCTCCTGCTTGAGAAGGAGGCTGGACTAGAAGGCCTCCAAGGTCCCTTCTAGTTCTATTCTAAATAAAAAAATCTAAACAAAGATGATTAGGGGACTGAAGACTAAACATATAAAGAACGGTTGCTGGAATTGGGAATGTCTAGTTTAATGAAGATAAGGACGAGGGGGGACATGATAGCAGTGTTCCAATATCTCAGGGGCTGCCACAAAGAAGAGGGAGTCAAACTATTTTCAAAAGTGCCTGAGGGCAGGACAAAAAGCAATGGATGGAAACTAATCGAAGAGAGAAGCAACCTAGAACTAAGGAGAAACTTCCTGACAGTTAGAACAATTAATCAATGGAACAACCTGCCTCCAGAAGCGGTGAATCCTCCAACACTGGAAGTTTTTAAGAAGAGACTGGACAGCCATTTGTCTGAAATGGTATAGGGCAGTGGTTCTCAACCTGTGGGTCGCGACCCTTTGGGGGGTCGAACGACTCTTTCACAGGGGTCGCCTAAGACCATTGGAAAACACATGTTTCTGATGGTCTTAGGAACCGAGACACCACTCTCTCTGTTGCAGCCTCACTCCCTTCCATCTTCTTTTCCTTCCCAGCCCCCTGCGAGCTTGCAATACCCCTCAGGGCCTCACGTTGCCTCCTGGAGGACTCAGCTGTACGGCGGCTGGAAGTTGGAGCCACTCAGCTGTTGGTCGGGACGCCCGCGGAGCCGGCCCGCACGTTGTCCAAAACCCCTTCCCTGCCCGTTCATGTCGAGCCCGCGGGGGCTTGACAGGGAGAGAGGGAGGGAAGGAGGAAGGGACTCCTCCTCCTCTCCTAAGGTTCAAAGCAGGATCAGCTTCCCAAGAGCAATCCCAATTCATGTGTTTCTGCTGTACCTCCTCAGCGCTTCCGGGAACTGGGCAG
Organism: Bothrops alternatus; assembly: GCA_034064705.1. Classification (NCBI taxonomy): domain Eukaryota; kingdom Metazoa; phylum Chordata; class Lepidosauria; order Squamata; family Viperidae; genus Bothrops; species Bothrops alternatus. The sequence goes on from JARGCV010000589.1 coordinate 20,100,864, forward strand.
GCGGAAGAAAGCTTGGCTACGCTAGGCAAAGAAAAGCCACAGAGCCGCAAGCTCAGATCGCAGGCAGGCTGGGGAAGGGGGTAAAGAAGAGGAAGAGGATTGGGAGAGAGGAAACGCCAAGCTTGTCCTCGCCTCTCCCAAGAACCTCCTGCGCCACCTCACAGGAACACCTTGTTTCAGATTTACACCGCAAAAGTTTTTCTTGCGCAGAAGAAAGAGGAAAAACAATTGCAGAACACTCGGGAATCCCTTGCAAGGTGCCATGTACCTTGGTGCTTATTTCCTAACACCTTCCCCACCCCCGTGTTTTCTGCTCCACCCCGAATTCGCCTCCCTTCCACTCTCCTTACGCAGCCATCTATGGTCTTATTACAGCCATCAGTCTGTCTCTCTTTCAACACCCCCTAAAATTCTTCACTCAGGCAGGCTTCCAGAATTCAGCTGGCAGGATGCAGGTAACCCCTCCCCCTGTCCTGCCGCCTCCCATGGCACCGCGTCTCCGTGTCTCAAGCCTCCGTGGCACAGAACTGCTGGCTTTATGCTTGGGCGGAAGATTTTTTCTTTTACAGATGGGGTGGGTGGGCCCAACATTCGCGGGCAGGCAGGACCCCGCCCGTCAAGCTGCCGCCTCCCCATCACCCTCCACACCAGCCGGCTCCATCGCCAGACCTCCCAGCTGACCGGCGCAGGTCTGGAAGTCGCCAGATGACAGGCGCAGGAGTTCGGCGCTCCGCCGCTTCCCCTTCGCCCTCAGCACCGGCCAAAGCGTTGCCGTACGTTCCAGCTGACGGGTGCAGGTCCGGAGGTCACCAGCTGACGGGCGCAGGAGGTCGGCACCGCGGTCACCTCCCAGCCACCTGCTTCTTCGGCTGGAGCAGTTGCCAGGGCTTGCATGGCTTGCAAGGGCCATTCACGCGCTTCCCGCAGCCGGCGACCCTGGTAACTGCTCCAGCCGAAGAAGCAGGCGGCTGGGAGGCCGCCGCGACGCAGAACTCTACGCCCATCAGCTGGCGACCTCCGGACCTGCGCCCGTCAACTGGAACGTCTGGCAACGCTTTGGCTGGTGAGGAAGGCAAAGGGGAGGCTGCCGCAGTGCCGAACTCTGCGCCCGTCAGCTGGCGACCCTCAAATTTGTGCTTGTCAGCTGAGAGGTTTGGCAAGGGAGCCAACTGGTGTGGAGGGTGATGGGGAGGCTGCGGCCTGGCAGGCGGGGTCCTGCCTGCCTGTGAATGTCAGGCCCACCCGCCCCATCTGTGAAAGAAAAAGTCTTCCACCCAAGCATAACTTTTAAGGATTTTAAGGATCTTTGAGAGGGAGAGAGAAATAGAGAGAGGAAGAGAAAGAGGGAAAGAGAACTAGAAAGAGGGAGAGAGAGAAAGAGGGAGAGAGAAGAGAGGGAGACAGAGGGAGAGAGAGAGAGGAAGAGAAAGAGAGAAAGGGAGACAGAGAGAGAAAAAGGGAGAGAGAGAGAGAGAGAGAAAGAGACGGAGAGAGAAAGGGAGAGAGGGAAAGAGAAAGGGAGAGATAGAGAAAGAAAGGGAGAGAGGGAAAGAGAAAGGGAGAGACAGAGAAAGAGAGGGAGAGAGAGAAAGAAAGAGGGAGAGAGATTAAATTAGTAACATGGTTGTTCAGTGAATCTGGTTTCCCCACTAACTTTGCTTGTCACAAGGTTGCAAAAGGTGATCACATGACCCTGAAATAATTTTATGGTTGGGGGTCACCACAACATGAGGAACTGTATTGAAGGGTCACGGCATTAGGAAGGTTGAGAACCACTGGTATAGGGTTTCCTGCCTGAGCAGGGAGTGGGACTAGATGACCTCCAAGGTCCCTTCCAACTTTTTTATTATTATTATTATTAGTATTAGTATTATTAGTATTATTATTATTATATTCTTTGTGACAGCCCCTTATATAATGGAAAACTGCTATCATGTCACCCCTAGTCCTTCTCTTTGTTAGACTAAACATACCAATTCCTGCAACCTTCTTCATATTTTTTAGCCCCCAGTTTCCTAATCATCTCTGTTGTTGTTCTCTGTACTTTTCTAGAGTCTCAACATCTTTTTTGTTTCATGGTGACTAAAACTGGATGCAGTATTTCAAGTGTGGTCTTACCAAAGCAGTATAAAGTGATATGAACACTTCATGTGATCTTGTTACTATCCCTTTGTTGATGTAGCCTAGGACTGCCTTGGCTGTTTTGGCAGCTGCAGCACACTGCTGGATAGTATTTAAGTGGTTATCCACTAGGGCTCCTAGATCCCTCTCACAGTTACTGCTTTTGAGCAAGGTGCCACCTACTGTATTCTATATCTCTGCATTTGGTTTTTCTTGCCTAAGTGTAAAACCTTACTTATCTCCCAACACTTTCCAGTTGATTTGGACTATAATATCCATATTGGCTGAACCAGACTGTGTTATAAAGTAAAATGTTCTGTATGGGTGTGTGAAACTGACCTGAACAATCATTAGTGAAACAGGTTTTATAAATATAACAGAATATAAAATCATTTATTGGAAATATATTATAGGAATATGCAAAGTCTAGCCTCTAGCTGATTATATCCTATCAAGAAGAGAATCAAAAAGGCATATCTTTTAGACAAATAAGGCAAAATTATAGACAAAGAAAGATGCAGATGAAATTTTTAGTTTTCCATCTAAATGTTGCCATCCTTTTGAGGTCAACAAGTCATGGTGCTTGCTCAAGAGTCAATGCCATTGAATTCGCACTTCCAATGGATGGGAATCACAATACAACATCCGTAAGGCACCAGGTTGAGTAAGGTTGGATTAGAAACATCATCAAAAATTGGCATTTCCCCCTTTTATTTATTAATTTATTTTTATCCCAACTTCCTATACCCAAAATATTTTTATAAAGATACCAAAGTATATATGGAAAGATAGCTGTAACATACAGAATCACTGGACCATTTGCCTGAAACAAATTATAATTCTACCCAACTGAGGGAGTCCTACTTATGGGAATAATAATTAAGATGTGTAAAGTGTATAAATCTACTCCACCTCCATCCCTTCTTCTCACTGCCTGTGAAATTGGCATACTTCTGCCATATTGGATTCCATAAAGCAAGAATTAGTTTTATTCTATCTGAAATTTACAGAGATTTAAATTACACATCTCCATTTCATCTAGCATTATTATTATTATTTCAATGCTTACTTAGTTCAAAATTGTTTCCATTCGAGAATTCTTGTCCCTCAAATTATTTTCAATAAACTATTTTACTGCTAACGTTGGATATTCTTGCTTTGACAACATATGAAGATGCAGCCTTTTTCTTTCTTATGCTTTACTCTTAGAATTAGATGATGCTGGGGGAGGAGGAGGAATGTGGTGGGAGTTAGTTAGACATAACAATATTGTATTAGTGTGTGAATTCAGACCTTTAAATAAGAAATGATAAGAATTGGGTTGGAGAATAGGAGGGAAAGCCTGAATTTCAAAATAATTGGAGAATGTGATTTATGACTGTTAATTAGAGGAGGGAATTGTGTTAGATACTATGTGCTAAGGGGAGGGGAATCCAGATTTTGGCTTCAACTATATTAGTGCTGAAGCTATGCTACTCCAATAAAGATTCTTTAAGGTAAACAATGCCTCGAAGTTCTTTGAAGAGTTTCATCTGTTGGAACCATGACATACATTGTGTATCAGAATTGTTTCTATTCAGCAATCATGCAAAGATTCCTCAGCAACAACACATCCAGATAAAACAAGCATTTTGCTTTTATTTCATAAAAAAAAGATTCACGGTCCTCTTAAAGCAGAGGTGAGGAACAATGGTCCCTTTATGAGTTGTGGACTGAGGGTTGAAGTCCACAAGTCATAAAATGGCCATCATTCCCCACCCCTGTCTTAAAGCAATGAATATTGCTTTAATATTCTGAATATTTGTTCAGATATCAGCAGATTCAGGCATTTCTTCTAATAGCTACAAAAGTAGTTAAAAGTGTTTTGGGAACACAAAACAGAGGTTTGAAAGTTACTACTGAAAAGAAATATTCAGAACATAATGGGGAGACATCACTAAAGGAAGGAACTGAGGCATTCATTTACATTTCCCTTCAGGAATCATCACCATGATCTTGTTGGCTGATTAGTACAATTATTTTATCTTGTAAAGTCAGTCAGTACAGTAATAACTAGAGGATGCAATATCTAAATCTGAAAGACTGACTTGTCAAAGGTCAAACTGAACAAGTGTGAGGAGCCTGTGGCCTTCTAGTTTTTGTTGAACTACAAGTCCATTATCTCTGATCAATGGGCCCATTGGCCGTAGATGGTAGCAATTAAAGTCTAATTGTATTTTCCCACTGTTAATCCAGAGATATCAAGTTTCAAAGAAAGGAATGCTAGGCAGATTAATGGAGTGAGGGGGTTAGAGAGTGGAAATGTCAGTGATGTCAATTCATCATGACATCATAGTGTAAATGACACAATTAATATAATTTGTGTCTTTTGAATGATAAAGTTGTACCTGTGTGACAACATCATTTCAGAGTTCAAGGTGTCATATACGAGAAACTTCCTTCATTTTATTACCACTACAAGTCTGTCAATTGAACTGAGAGGTCATCTGTTGACTTTAAGATTGATTCTCAAACTTCATTCTCTGGTCAAACAAATAATCAAAGCATTCTATTATATTTAGCCTTTGTTCACACATGGTGCTAAAACCATGGCTTGTATTCATTATGAACTATAGAGTAAATCAATGTAGCTGGAATCACACATTATTCTATGTTATACCTGACTTTACCAACTATAAAGGCTAGCTTCGCATTCATGTTAAGACCAAACAAGCAAATCACATTATGGCTCACATGTGGTCTCAGTCTAGTTCCCTTCTTGTTCTAATCTTGATGCAATTTGCTTAATTTTGATTTGGTGTGTTGGGGTTTGTAAAACCATATTTTATTGCTAATCCTTAGGTGTCTAAAAGCATAGTTTATGGCCCAGCACAATATTTGAGTGCAATCTTTTCTGGCTTATTCAATAAACTATGGAAATAACTTAAGCAAGTTAAATCACTAGCCAGTGAAACTACTGTGGGGTTTAGAAGTCTGAATTTTATTCTCAGCTAGAAGAAAATAAGAAATTGATTCCTTCTGTTTTAATATAGTATTGTTATCATGTAACACAAGTAACAATGAATGCAGAATGCTTTCTGATGCTGCAACTAACCAAAGTTGATCCCGAGGCAAGAAATGTGTAGCAAGGACACTTTACTGAAATAAACAGAATGTTGAGTCAGAAACAAAATTACCTTCCCTGCTATATGGTGCAGATTAGAGAAAACAAAAAAACAAACATCAGTCACAAGGTTCTGATCTAAGAATTTGCCTCATTAGTGACATAAGAGGTAAGCCTTTACACAATTAATTATGCACTATGGATTAGCATAGTTTCTCTCTGTTTCTAGATACTTCTCACTGACCTAAGTTCAGGCCTCTCAGTTTATTTTGGCTGAGGCCCAGAAATCATTATACAGATATCTTAATAAAATCAAACTGAGATAGCAATTGCTCTGATTCTCATTTTAGTGATTTTTCCCCCACACTACTTTAACAAGGAAAAAAAAGATTCATGATATTGTATTACTTCATATCACATGTTGGCACTAATTCACACATGCATGTTAATTGGACAATAACTTATCACTCAATAATTTATGACTGAAGGCATGAACTAGTCCTATTGTGCTGAAGAGAGAGTTAGATGATGACTGGCTGGTTGGGACTATTTCAAATATACAAATGGATGGATGCTATAATAATCCAACTGATGAATAGTTAAGTGTGAACTCATCCCAACTTGCAGTGCTCTGTATTACACTTAAATGCACCAAAAATTATAAATGACATTTCCAAATTAGTCAGAGAGAAGCTTGAAACATCACAATAATGTTGGCCCAGCTGATTCTATTGCATACATCCTCCTTATCTATATTGCCCCCAGCTGTTTTTTGCCAGTAGGTATATCTGAGTTGTTGAGAACATGTTATAGAAATTCTGTGCAAAATGGACACTATGCTTGATTACAATCAGAAAGAAAACATGAAATGGCAAACTGGTATGGCTGCTTTCTGTCACCCTCTCTTTTTTCAGTGAATGCTATCTATTAAAGTTTTGCCCTTTTTGAGAACCCAAGAAGACACACTGGTAGATTAGTTTTATTTTCTGTGAATTCCTGAAGAGTCTACCCAACAGCATTCCTAACGATAAAGAAGCCTGAGAGTGTTTTTTTGCAGTGTGCCAACTTCCTACTTGATTATGTTAATTAAAATCCATTTTAAAATAATATAATCAGATAGGACATGGAACAGATGTGATAAAGCAGAGTGAAAAATGTGACTTTCCAAATGTTGCTAGTGTGCAATTTTCATAAGTAATGACCTTACTGACTAGAGGTGGCCATATCTTGTCATTCCAAAGTAAAGGAAAATTGCTTTCTATTCCATATAAAATATTTATATAGAGGCTCCAAAGTGCTATCTGAGAAAATTTGTAAAGATTTTCAAATATTTTCCATTTTAAACCTGTTTTACTGACTGATTTTTTGTTTCTTTGTTTATTTTGGTCATGATATTGAAAAGGACCAGAGTCACTAGTTTGAGAAAATGGTATCTGGAAAGTTCATGAAAGCCAGATGTGTAAATGTTACTTGTAAAAATGATCATTATCAGTAGCCTGGCTACAAATACTGGGAGATAGATTTGTTCTTGCCAGCATTTGCTTAAGCATATTATGAGATAAGCAGATAATACGGGTAGTTTGTTTTGGCCATTACTTGTGCCCTAGTATTGGCTTTGCATCTCAGGCAAATGATTGCCTAAATTTTTTTGTCAGATTGCCTGCATTTTTTGTTTCCCTTTTTGTTATCAAAATACTTAAAAGGGTTGTAAAGATTTTTGGCATTTACATTAAGAAAATGTTTGTTTAGTGGTTCATGGATTTAGTTCACAATTTAGTTCATAGTGAGATTTTCAGTTTGAGTCTGATTTACATCATACCAACCTCCTGTCAAGCAAATTAGCTGCATATAGAAACTGAGATTTTAGAATTATCAAGGGTTGTGGAGCGAAGTGCCATATCTTCATAGATGAGACCCAAGCCTATTGTTTTCTATCCTCAACAGATGAGATAGCCTCAAGGTTAGCTTCTGCATGGGCCAGATTGTATCCTGGATGATGTGCAACACATTGGAGCTGAATCCATAAAAGCTTCAGTATCTGGTTATCAAGGGAGAACTTGTCCAATGGAAAGGGAATATTCTGATTAATAAATTTGTATGGCTAGGTAAAAAAAGCACGAATAAATGTTAAAGCGTTACAGGATAGTAGGTGGCCTTGGACTCCAAAAATGGGAAATTTACTACCAAGCAGCGGGACTGCTTTGGATCAGTGACTGGATAAACCTAGAAAACAAAAGGGTCTTAACAATTGAAGGTCATGATTTACAGGCTGGATGGCATGTTTTCCTATGGGGAAAAGATAAGAAAACTCATACATATTTCCCCCAACATCAAATAAGGGATGTATTAACTTGGATATTGGAAAAAGTAAAAAAAAAATACTGTACGAAAATCCCAATTTGGATCTCACCAATGGAGGTAATGATTCATCCAAACACATTAGATAAAACTAAGATGATAAGGTACAAAGAATTATTAGACAACCAAGGGAAGCTAAGATCAAGAGATGAATTAAAAGAACAGGGAATGACTATTGATTGGTGGCCATATACACAGATAAAATCAAAATACAACAAGGATATGGAGGAGTATGGGATATGTCAGACATTACAACAATTGGATAAAATATTGACAAATAAGGGAGAAAAATTCTTAACAAAAACCTATAAACTCTTATTAGAAATTGAACTGGAAGAAGAAATAGTAAAGGGCCCAATGATAGCATGGGTCCGAAACATAGGTAGAAATATAGGATTAGAGGAATGGGAAAGAACATGGAACATAAATTACAAATTAACGTTGTCAACTGCATACAAGGAAAATCAATACCAAATGTTCTACAGATGGCATTTAGCACCAGCGAGATTGGCTAAAATATACAAAAATATGAATCCAGATTGTTGGAAATGTAAAAAACAAAGAAGGAACATTTTATCATATGTGGTGGCAATGCCCCAAAGCAAAGACCTATTGGGAGCAGATAAGAAGATGGTTACAGGAAATAACAAAACAACAAATTGAACTTAAACCCGAAATATTTTTATTAGGCATAATTAACCCAAAAATCGAGAAACGACTCCAATACATCATTATACATATTATAACTGCAGCATGCATTGCATATGCACAATGCTGGGAAAGGGAGAACATACCAACAAATGCACTGATTGTAGGTAAGATATTAGACTGTGCTAAGATGAACAAACTTTCCTTAGAAATAAAAGACAAAGAAACTACAGAATTTTACGAGATATGGGACATGTATTGCAACTGGTTAGAATTGTGGAATAAAAATGTATGAGAAGTAATGTAAATAAACGTAAATAAACTTAAGAGATATAGGACATAGTATTGTTAAGGAATAATGTATTGTGTATTATGTTTGTTTGTAAAGAAAAAAAAAAGAATTTTTTTTTTAAAAAAAGAAAACTTTTCTCTGAAAGATCAAGTGTTCCTTGTCCTATGCTGTTCTTGAGTCCTCAGAACAGTGGAATGGGAAGGGTTGTCTATTTCCATTTTTGCATAATTTACCAGTTTTGCCCCTTCCTTGAGAGATTTGATTTGGCTTCCAAACACTGGTTACTTCCTAGTTAGAATACTGTAATGTGCTCTATGTGGCAATACCTTTGAAAGAGATTTAGAAATTACAGCAGATTCAACAAGAGGCAGCCAGTGACAGCCTCACTACCTAGACCAGACCAAGAAATCAACACCACAAGAAGGCTAAAACATTTTTTTATTGAAGCTGATTATAGTAACAGAATCCTGCAAATCCAGTTGTGCCATACTTCCTTCTCCTCTTTCTATTTCAGTGAATTAGGAAGGTGTCTGCCTGAGCTATTTTCAAATGTGCTGGGCTTAAAAAAATACTTCAGCCTCTTTTATCTAGGTCACAATTCCTCCATCAATACCGTATGTCAGCATCTCCAGCGGAAGTTGTCAAATTTGATGGTAATAATCTTTTAGATTGTTACTGACTACCCCACAGTTATATGCTTTAGAAAGCTTTCTAAGGCAGAACAAACTTCTTTGGGGAAAGGGGAAGTTCTGGAAATTAACCCTTTTGCTCCCCCAGACAACTGGGTGCTCTCAGACAGCTTCTGGAAAAAGAAGAAGTGATCAGGTGAGTCTCTGGCTGGGGGCTGGGCAACCAAGAAACAAGTTCACTGTGGAGGAACCAGCCATTCTTACATGGACATTAAAGTCTGTCACTGCATCTTAGATACTAGCTCTTGCATATTTACCTTTCCTTCTTAAAAGAGGCTTCCTCTGGCTGCAGCCTGCCTTTTACTTTTTGTGGAATCATCATCATTTCTGAGGCTTTGGGACTTTAAGATGGTGAGAGGGACGAGTTGTTTTATCTGAGTCAAATTAAAGAAGTTGGTAAACAGTGTGGAAACTATTTTTGAAACTTTTGGATTTAAATTTCTTAGAGGATTTTGTATTCTCAACAGACTCTGCTGAACTTTTTTTTATTTTTAAATCAAAGCTCCCATGAACTGTGCTTTGTTTTGGCTAGAAGGAGGGGAGAAACAGTTTCAGTTTTTTTTACTTCTGATTGGTCTAGGACAGTGGTGGTGAACCTATGGCACGGGTGCCAGAGGCGGCACTCGGACCCCTCTCTGTGGGCACATGTGCCGTTGCCCCAGCCTCGCCTCCCCCCGCATCCCCTCCTCTCCAGTAGTCCCCTTGAAGGAGAGTCGCCCCTGAGCGTGGCCCACGCGAAGCAGCGCAGCCAAGGACATGGCAGCCAGGCAGCATAGAGAAGACTCTGCCCTCACACGCCATTGCACACAGTTGATGCTTCAGAGCATGGGCAGAGAGTGTGACTGCCATAGCGCTGCTGGACTGCCTAGGCAATCTGTGGCGGGCCCTGGAGGTGGTGAGTGGCCCTGCGGGCAGGCAGGGTGGGAGATGGGGGGGCAAAGTGGGGGCAGAGCAGGGGGTGGAGCGGGGGCGGGGCCAGTTTTTGGGCACTCTGTCTCTAAAAGGTTCTCCATCACTGGTCTAGCAGCAGAGACAAGGGACATAGACTAGGTCTTTTCTACTATAGTAGTGCTGTTTGACCACACGAGGGAGCCAAAGACTGCAGAATTGTGGTTCCCCTTTTAACTTTTTAGTGGCACTATTCAAGCTATGGGACTTAATGTTACAAATTAACTAACTTAAAATTTTGACTTTAAATTTAAATTTTAGTCATATTCTGAAGGCATGGCTACCTGTAAGAGAGCAGAGAAGATACTGGAAGATGCAGAATCCTTAAGATCCTTTTTGTATGAATATACAATCCAAAAACATAAAGTTATATAGGCGATGGGAGCTAAACTTGAATTAAAAATTGACACATTGGCAAAGGAACTTCGTGAGGAGATACAATGTTCAACAAGAGACATTAAATAGGTGAAGGACAGAATTGATTTTTTGGAGCATAAACAGGGAAAACAAGACAATTTGTTTGAAGCTGAGCTGGATGAGAGGACTCTCTTGGAAGCCCAAGATAAAGAGTTTCAATTAAGATTTAGAGCAATCCCTGAATGAACTGGAGAGGATAGTAGATTAAGGATGATTAAAGCTTTGGCTCTGTTAATTAATTGTGAAGAAAAGTTCCTCGATCTTGAGATGGATAAGGCTTACAGAGTAAACTCAAGATTTGCCACTATGAGGAAATTACCAAGGGATGTCCTAGTTCACTTCATAAGAAAAATAATGAGAGATCGTGTTCTGGATTGCCACTTCAAATCCAAATTATGAATGAAAAATGTAGGCACAATTATTTTGAAGGAAATTCCTGTAAGAATTCTGAGAAAAAGGAAAGGTTACTCATTCCTTACAGATATTTTGAAAAAGAGAAAAATTCCCTTCCATTGGGATAAGCTTGAGGGAGTGATACTCAGAAAAAATGAGCAAAGATTTTGGTTGAATTCTATAGATAAAGCCAAGGATTTCTTGTCCAGACATAAATTAATTTCAGAGCCAGTTGAAGAGATGGAAATAGATAAGACTTTGGAGGTAGACCAACTTAAAAAAAACTGACACTACGGAAGAAGAGACAGCTGAGGTGTCCATACAGGAATTTGCCATTTCATCCAACGATGGAAAGTAAATTTATTACATGGAACATTAGTGGGGCCAATGCCCCATCTAAGCATAAAAAAAGTATTCCATTATTTGAGAAAACTTAATGGTGATATAATTTGACTTCAAGAAACACATATCAAGAAACAAGATGAGAAATATTTAATAAATAAAAGATATGGGGAGGAATTTATATCTGCTGGGCTAAAAAAGATTAATGGAGTGGTTTTATATATAAAACCCCAGTTTAAACCCAAGCTACTATTATTAGATGAATATGGCAGATTTGTAATAGTGTGAATTGAATTTAATGGAATAAAACCAATAATAATTGGTCTCTATATGCCAAATGAGGGGAAAAGCAGTTTTTTGGAGTATCTTATGGGCCAACTCCTGCCTTTTCCATATGAAAATTAGTTTATGTTGGGGGATTGGAATGGAGTGACTTTGTCACCTTGAGATAGAACATCTATTAAGGGATCAAACCCTCCCGGGGTAAATTACCGAAGACATTTTTTTAGATAATGGAACCATTTAATGTTAATAGACTCATGGAGGCAAAAAAAATGGCTCTACAAGAGAATATACTTTATTTTCAGAAAGACAAATCTTTTTCAAGGATTGACATGATATAGACCTCTAAAAATTTAGCAAATAGAATTTTGGAAGCTCATATCTAAATCTTTTTCTGACCATAATCCAGTTGTTCTGGCATTTATAAAAAAAAAATTTGAGTTATAGATGGTGATTAAATGAATCTATTTTGCAAAAGGATACAATTATAAAGGACTGTAAAAAGAAATTACACAAATATTTTCATAATAATTCAGCTAAAGGGGCAGATCTAACAACTGTGTTGGAGGCCAGTAAAGCAGTTGTGACGGGTTATTTTATACAATAAAATTCTCTAGAAAAGAAAAAATCTTTGAAAAAGACCCAAAAGATACTGGATGCAATCAGACAGAAAGAAATTGAATTGCAAAAGACACCTACGAACTCTAAAATTCTACATCAAATTAATTTGTTACACCATCAATTGTCTATGTTAACAGTTCAAGAAATAGAAACAAAATTTAATTATGTGAAGCAAAGATATTTTGAGTTTGCAAATAAGGCAGGAAGATGGTTGGCATATAGACTAAGAAAGGAAAGGAAAAAGAGAATGAAAAAATGTGAAGGCAACAATGTAATAATAGATAATGAGCAGATTAAAAAATCTTTTCATAATTTTTACTCTAACCTGTATAAAATGCATGATCTAGATAAGTGAAAAATAGATGCATATTTGTTAAGACAACACCTGCCAAAACTCTAACAAATTCAGAGACAATTTATGAATAACCCAATAACTACCTTTGAAATATCAGAAGCTATGAGAAAAATGAAATCAGGCAAAGCTCCTTGCCCAGATGGACTTACAAGTCAGTATTATAAATGTTTTGAAGATGAACTTCTTCTGCCACTAAAGGAAGTAATGAATGAAATATTACAGGGGGTAGAAGATACCCCCAACTTGGAAAGAAGCCAATATTGTGCTGCTTCCAAAGAAAGGTCAGGATGTTACAATGATAAAGAACTACAGACCAATTTCATTATTAAATAAGGATTATAAATTATTTGCTGCAGTTTTGGCAAAAAGAATAAAGAAAATGTTACAAATACCGGTATATATATATCAAGAGCACAGCCAAGCCCCTAACCAAACAGAACACACCTCCACCCAATCAGAACACAGCCAAGCTCCCACCCAATCAGTTCATACCCCCACTGGCAGTTAAAAGGAAGAAACAGCTACGATCACACATTGCTCTTAGAAGCACGAAGCCGAAAACACCAGCCTGAAGATGACGAATGGGACTTCGTCAAAACGCCGCCAAGACACTTCCAATTTTACGCGGGATATATGGTTAATAATATATAATATATATATGGTTAATAATATCCGTAAAAATATGACTCCTGGGTATATTCATAATATAAAATAAATAACTTACGACCACCAGGAGAATCTAAGTAGAAAATTACTTTAATAAAACCGAGCTTTCGTTGGGAACTTCCAACATCGTCAGGGTTAAAAGCCAGTTAACAGGAATGCCTTAAGTAAGGTGAACGTTACAAGCATTATATATATGTAGGTCTTTGGTTGTTTGGGTTTTCTCCCACGTAGAATCTGAGGTGTCTTGGCGATGTTTCAACGAAGCCCCATTCGTCATCTTCAGGCTGGTGCTTTCGGCTTCGTGCTTCTAGGAGCAATGTGTGATCATAGCTGTTTCTTCCTTTTAACTGCCAGTGGGGGGTTGAACTGATTGGCTGGGAGCTTGATTGGGTGGAGGTGTGTTTTGATTGGTTAGGGGCTTGGCTGTGCTCTGATTGGCTGGGGGGTTGGCTGTGTTCTGATTGGCTGGGGGAGTGTTCTGTTTGGGTGGGGGCTTTGTTGTGCTCAGGTTAGTCTGAGTGGCAGGGGGATTAGAGATGGTGAGCTGCATAGCTGTTTGGCTTTGTGTTCGTGGTCGTGCCTCATCTTCATGGTGGGTGTCAGTTTGCTTCATTTATGGATTGGAGGGGTTTAAAGTGGCTAATGATGCAGCTGTGGTCTGGCTTCTGGTTTGTGGTCCTGCCTCATCATCGGTGTGGGTTTGGGTTTGCTTTTTGTGTGGATGTGTGATGGTGACATCCTGTGTGCTTTTCGTGAGTGTGGGTCTGGTGTCATTCTTTGTGTTAGGGATTCGTTTGTCAATAAGGGCGGGTTTCCAAACAACCAAAGACCTACATACAAATACCCATGAAAACTTCAGAAAACATATATATATATATATATATATATATATATATATATATATATATATATATATATATATATATATATATATATATATATATATATATATATATTGTTTAAAATTGTTGACAAAGAAATAAGGGAATTTCTGATATAGCTATTTCGAGTTTCTTAACTCTCTTCAGTCAGAACTCACCCTTCTGGGATTCGAACCTGGGCAGTCTGCATGCTAAGCAGATGCTTTAACCTGCTGAGCCACAAGTTCTCTCCTGCTTTGTCAGTAGTCAGGGAGTAAGGATATGTGTCAAGTGGTTATTTTTTAGATTGCACCCTGTAACCCAAATATGGGAGGAAGAAATCATTCTTTCCTTTGCTTGTTTCACCTCAACCCAGAGCCATCTGCAAGCACAAATATATATATGTTGTTTAAAATTGTTGACAAAGAAATAAGGGAATTTCTGATATAGCTATTTCGAGTTTCTTAACTCTCTTCAGTCAGAACTCACCCTTCTGGGATTCGAACCTGGGCAGTCTGCATGCTAAGCAGATGCTTTAACCTGCTGAGCCACAAGTTCTCTCCTGCTTTGTCAGTAGTCAGGGAGTAAGGATATGTGTCAAGTGGTTATTTTTTAGATTGCACCCTGTAACCCAAATATGGGAGGAAGAAATCATTCTTTCCTTTGCTTGTTTCAGCTCAACCCAGAGCCATCTGCAAGCACAAATATATATATGTTGTTTAAAATTGTTGACAAAGAAATAAGGGAATTTCTGATATAGCTATTTCGAGTTTCTTAACTCTTAAAGCATCTGCTTAGCATGCAGACTGCCCAGGTTCGAATCCCAGAAGGGTGAGTTCTGACTGAAGAGAGTTAAGAAACTCGAAATAGCTATATCAGAAATTCCCTTATTTCTTTGTCAACAATTTTAAACAACATATATATATTTGTGCTTGCAGATGGCTCTGGGTTGAGCTGAAACAAGCAAAGGAAAGAATGATTTCTTCCTCCCATATTTGGGTTACAGGGTGCAATCTAAAAAATAACCACTTGACACATATCCTTACTCCCTGACTACTGACAAAGCAGGAGAGAACTTGTGGCTCAGCAGGTTAAAGCATCTGCTTAGCATGCAGACTGCCCAGGTTCGAATCCCAGAAGGGTGAGTTCTGACTGAAGAGAGTTAAGAAACTCGAAATAGCTATATCAGAAATTCCCTTATTTCTTTGTCAACAATTTTAAACAACATATATATATTTGTGCTTGCAGATGGCTCTGGGTTGAGCTGAAACAAGCAAAGGAAAGAATGATTTCTTCCTCCCATATTTGGGTTACAGGGTGCAATCTAAAAAATAACCACTTGACACATATCCTTACTCCCTGACTACTGACAAAGCAGGAGAGAACTTGTGGCTCAGCAGGTTAAAGCATCTGCTTAGCATGCAGACTGCCCAGGTTCGAATCCCAGAAGGGTGAGTTCTGACTGAAGAGAGTTAAGAAACTCGAAATAGCTATATCAGAAATTCCCTTATTTCTTTGTCAACAATTTTAAACAACATATATATATTTGTGCTTGCAGATGGCTCTGGGTTGAGCTGAAACAAGCAAAGGAAAGAATGATTTCTTCCTCCCATATTTGGGTTACAGGGTGCAATCTAAAAAATAACCACTTGACACATATCCTTACTCCCTGACTACTGACAAAGCAGGAGAGAACTTGTGGCTCAGCAGGTTAAAGCATCTGCTTAGCATGCAGACTGCCCAGGTTCGAATCCCAGAAGGGTGAGTTCTGACTGAAGAGAGTTAAGAAACTCGAAATAGCTATATCAGAAATTCCCTTATTTCTTTGTCAACAATTTTAAACAACATATATATATTTGTGCTTGCAGATGGCTCTGGGTTGAGCTGAAACAAGCAAAGGAAAGAATGATTTCTTCCTCCCATATTTGGGTTACAGGGTGCAATCTAAAAAATAACCACTTGACACATATCCTTACTCCCTGACTACTGACAAAGCAGGAGAGAACTTGTGGCTCAGCAGGTTAAAGCATCTGCTTAGCATGCAGACTGCCCAGGTTCGAATCCCAGAAGGGTGAGTTCTGACTGAAGAGAGTTAAGAAACTCGAAATAGCTATATCAGAAATTCCCTTATTTCTTTGTCAACAATTTTAAACAACATATATATATTTGTGCTTGCAGATGGCTCTGGGTTGAGCTGAAACAAGCAAAGGAAAGAATGATTTCTTCCTCCCATATTTGGGTTACAGGGTGCAATCTAAAAAATAACCACTTGACATATATATATATATATATACACATACATGATGATGAATCTGGCTTTCTGCCAAAAAGACAGTTAAGGAATAACATGATAACTGTTTTGAATATTATTGAATACCTACAATATTATAATGAACAACAGGCAGCTTTAATATTTCTAGATGCAGAGAAGGCCTTTGACAACTTAAATTGGGTCTTTATGTTTAAAATCCAGGAAGAAATGGTAAAATAATGGTAAAATAATATCTTTTAACTTGGGCGATCCTACCCTCAAATCCAAAGAGGAGATAGAATCAGAAGGTCAAGCCCACTATTGGTTTACATATTTACAATTAAAAGAAATTAGACAACACGAATTAGAAATTAGACAACACAAATCATGGGTTTAACTTTGTTAAAAATGAATTGGAAATCCTATTGTGTGGTAGTGATCAACATATTATTGCTAAAGTCTATAAAATGTAAAAAATGTAAAAAATAAGTACGGGTAGTCCTTGAGTTATGAGTGTAATGGAGCCTGCCCATTCCGTTTGTAACTCAGAAATTTGTGGGAGTGAATCTCATACCTTGAACAAGATCATTCCCTTGCTTGTTAACAAGCATGCGGCTCGTTAAGTGCACATGAAGTATCTAAGGGTAGTAAATGGATGGAGGGCCTAGTGATGGACCATGCCCCCAAGGCCTCCCCAACCTCATGCTTCCCCCTCCCTTCTTTCCACTCTAGATTCACCTTGAGAAGATCCATCTCCTCTCTGCCGTGGTTCCTGCTACCGCCTAGATCTGAGGCCTAGAGATGCTTCCATGGCCCTCCAGAAGGTGGATCTTGGCATCTGAGGCATTTTCCAGGCCGCTGCTGCCCAGATCTGAAACTGCATGATGCTTCCGCAGCCCTCCAGAGGCCCGTTTCTGGATGGCAGAGGCCTGGAAAAGGCCTTGGACACCCAGATCAGGCATCCAGAGGGCTGCAGAAGCATCTCCCAGCCTCAGATCTAGGCAGCAGCAGCCTGGAAAATGCCTCAGATGACCTCTGATGGCTGGATCCACCTTCTGGAGGGCTGTGGAAGAGTCTCCCATCCTCAGATCTGGGTGGCAGTGGCCTGGAAAAGGCCTCCGACACCAAGATCGGGCATCTGGATGGCTGCGAAAGCATTCCCCAGCCTCAGATTGGGTGGCAGCAGCCTGGAAAAGGCCGTCAGCGGCCAGATCCAGCCTCCGGAGGCAAGCAGAAGCATCCCCCAGCTTCGGTTCCATTCTCTGTTGCAGAGAACAGAGGTCTAAAGTACCATGAGATCATGCGAGATCAGTAGTGTGAGATCTTGCCCCACTGATCTCACATGATCTTGTGTTACTTTAGGCCTCCATTCTCTGTGAATGCACTGAAGACCTGGAACAGTCAAGAAGGTGAAGGATCTTGATCTTCGTAGGGCGAGTATTGAAGACCTGGTGCCTAGGGAGACCTGGGGCAGGGGTGGGGACAGAGGGAATAACCAGGGTGAATGTTGCAGTACCATTGTGGTCTCTCGTAAGAGTTGAATGTTTGCCATGATGTGGCAACATTTGTAATTTTGGGACTTGCTCATAAGCACTAGAGGACACTTATCACATAATTTCGAATGAGCATTAAGTGAATACTCATAACTCGGTGATTATCTGTATATATATTTGTGTTACAAGCTGTTTTGTAAGAAAAAGATGAAAAAAAAGAACCCACTTATCTAAGAAAGCTTAGGGAAATTTTTCCTCTTAGAAAAGAACTAATTTTATTTTATTAATAAATTTTATTTATTAGTAAATAAATAAAATAAATAAATAAACTGAACTGTTCATTTTTCTAAACTATTGCTGGATCACAATTATTCTAGTAAAAGGGAAGTATGTTCCTCTAGTTGTTCAACAAATGTTCCATGACACTGAGAACCATTTCAGAAACAATTTGGAGTTAGGAGTCCAAATAAGCATAGATGGAATTGAAATCTTAGTGGATCTCGAGCAGGGGTTCCCAGCTGGAGGTATGAGATAATATTCCAAGGGGTGCGAAAACTTGGGTTTTCAAAATTATAGTATATATGCATAATTTGTTGCCATCACTTTGAACTTTTGTGAGAATATATTAAAAGCGTCCTAGGGGTAAGGGTTGGGAACCACTGATCTAGAGCAGACATGTCAAACTCACGACATCACATGATATCACGCAACATATTGGGACTGTTTCGCCATTGCCGGCAATGGGGTGGACGCAGCTTCCACATAACGCGTCCAGCCCGCGGGCTGGCAGTTTGACATCCCTGATCTAGAGAGTACCAAGTCGGAGAAGGCAGATCAAATAAGGAGGAAAGATTGTCTTTGTACTGCTTTTGGACTGTTCAGATACATCTGGTTGACCATTGTAAGAAGCTAGGCACTAGACTATTAGACTACTCTAATAGAAAATTGTTATTTATACCAGGTTATGTCCTGTTGCTACATTAATCAAATATCTCCCTTCAGATTTCTTCCAGTGGTTCTATACTAAAACAGTATAGAAACCTTTATACTTCTCTCAGCCTTTTTCTGAGATGAAAGTCAGCAGCAATTAGAGTCTGTTTTTTAACCCCCCACCTCCCAAATGCCACTTTCACATTTTAAAGAAGTATTTTTAAAGGAATCCTTAGCTTTCTACAACAATAGTAATAAGTTTAATTGTTCCCTGATTGCTTAAAGACAATTTCATGCTAACTTATTTCCAATTCAGCGTGCCCCTGGGAAGAAACACTTAGCTTTATACCTCAATAAAGCCTATTGCATGCAAATTAGCAGGGATCTTTCTAGAAAAACAAAATTTGTTTATAAGGGATACAATTTATTATTGTAAAATAAACTCTCTTAGAAGAGAGAGCTATCCAAACACATTATTTCTGCAACTAGACCCATTTGAAACTGTCCCATTCAATGCTGGGAAACATTATTTAAAATCTTTAATGTAACATTAATTTAAAATTTAAACTTCTGTTACATTTACATATCTTTTTCATTTCAAAAAAGTTTTATTCTTTATACTAGTTCTTCACTAGATCAACTGAAAGATCAGAATACTTGACTATAACCTGACAATGAATTTTAGTTATAAGGAAAAAAATCCTGTTCTAACAGCTTTTCAAGAGAACTGAAGATCTGAATCCAATGTCACTAAATTTTCAAGATGACTTTTGGAATTTATTAGGCTCCAGAATGTTCCAAGTTCTGAAATGGAACTACCTGCTGCTAGGTATCATCTTGCATGTGGATTGGTAGTAATATTGTCAGGAGCCCACATGATGTGAGCTAAAACCTAAAAGCTCCTGGGGATGTTCTCAGCCAGTGGTGGGATTCAAATAGCTCAACAACTGGTTCTGTGTGGATGCCGCTTCCGGAAGTCCATTCTGGGCCTAGGCAACAAAAAATTAGCTACCGGTTCTGCCGAAGTGGTGCGAACCAGTTGAATCCCACCACTGTCCTCAGCCCTTCCTTTTTGAAGTAATATAACAAAACTGCCAGATTTGAGATAGCTACACATATCTTTAGGTACACAGAAACGTCAGTGAATTAGTATTGGTATGTAAATAACTTGAATACCAACTTCTAACAGGAACCGCCTGTATATCTGACATCACCAATATGACATCTATTGGAATTACTGTGTCTGTTAGGACATGCTAAGGTCCTCATCATACATTTGCTTCCCTGTGCAAATAACTCTAGTACTAGGCAACCATTTTCCCAGTATGAAAGTATTTTGCTCTATTGAAAATGAACTGAACAACTTTCTCAATTTCCTTGAATTAAGGGAAAATTTGTGCTCTAAAAAAAATTGAAGGAACTCAAATCTCACCACCATAAAAGATCTTTAGGACAAACCTCTTTCTTTGACAAAAAAAACCTGGAATTTCAATGAAAAATATTGGGGCGGGGGTGAGGAATATCTGTCATTAAAGAGAAAAAAAAGTTTTTTTACTCATCCTGCATTCCTTTTTTCTCCTTGTTCTTTTTGTCTTTTTGCCCAATCCTCCCAGTGTTTTTTCTTCCCTTCCTCCTCTGTTTTCCCCATTTTTTAATCCTATTCCCTGTTTTTTTCTCTCACTTCATTGTTTTTAGTTCACTGTCCCACAACCTTCTATTTTTAATCTATTTCTTATCCTTCTCTATATGAGAAAAAGCACATCAAGAAAGTGTACTCCTAAGTGATTAGCTATTCTCCAATTTGTGATTATAATCTCACCATATTTAAATCTCCAGATCACATTCAATTGTTTAAAACAACATTAGCAATCCATTCATGAAAACTGGCATTATTAGGAAGATTGCACACAAAAGCCAAAGCAAAGTGAGTCACCTAATCTGGACATAACATTAACTGGAATGTGAAAATGTGTCCAATATGATAAAAGAAACAGGGCTTAATACTGAGGATGGATGCCTCATAATATTTAAAGAGAATAGGCTATCCCTCACATGAGTTTTTTTCTGGACATTTTTTCAGGTTATATATTTCCTGCAATGGCAGTCTTGATAGTTGAGATATTTTATAATATTTTTGTATCCATCTTTTATTCTTTCTGTGGTGTGTATGGAAGGGAGAACTAATTTTCTTATTCCCTTTGTCCTCTTTGCTTTGACACCTGATATATAGCCCTTGTTTTTCAGGACAACAACAATATCAAACTATTTTCCTCATTTCACCTTCATACTACCAGTAGCACTGCATCCAATGAAAGAGAGAGAGAGAGAGGGAAAGGGAGAGAGAGGAGAGGGGGATGTTGGTAGTATAAATACCAGAGTCACTAGTTTGAGATGGCTTTATAAATTGAAAATAATAAAATAAAATAAAATATAAAATAAAATAAAATAATAAAAAAACAAAACAAAATAAAACTTCCAAAAAATTAACATGAAAATAACTTGGTCTATTACTATGTCAAGATTTGTAAGGCGTTCTGAAGAACATGTGAATGAAAGACATATTTCTCAACACAAGTTGACCGAGTTGGTTTGGAAAAAAGCAACAATCACATTTAGTTGAATACTGATTAAATTAATGTGCATGTCTTCTTGATTATGCAACCTAGACTTTTGGATTTCTTATTGCTGCCATCATGTGATAATGTGGATTTCCACAATTCAAAATGTAGTGCTGCTTTAACCATAGTAAGATGTTTCTTCTGCAATTATTTAAAATTACAAGATAAAATCTTAATATGCATTTAGTTCAGATTTTTTTAAGACAAACTTGATTGATACAAGAGAGTACATGTACAACATTAAGTAGAGCCTTATGCAGAAGAGAACAAGATCAGGATTTAGAGCAGGGGTGTCAAACTGCCTGCCAGTGGGCTGGATACGTCATGACAAAATCACACCCCTCCCATTGCCGACAATGGAAAAAAAGTCGCAATACGATGCAACATGTCACGTGATGTCACAGGTTTGACACGTTATTTAGAGGAACTTTTTTCGCACCATTCTATTGATACATTGGACTATAACTCTTAAAATTCTTGGTTCTTGGAGTTGTAGTTGTCAAGAAAGTATTTGATGAGAAAAAGCTGGTTTAGAGCTTTTCATCATAATATGTACCACATTGTATGCTTGATTTGATTCTTTAAACATATAGAATCTCCACATATTGTATAATTGTCCTACTTCAACCTAGTTCCTAATGGAGACTTCTCTGCATCATGGCGTCCATACTATTGGACAATCTAAGTTTCTAAGGAAAGATTGGGCCACTCCTCTATGCATGCAACCCCTCCCAGAGCATCCATTATCCCCGTAGAACACCTTTAGGTTGAATACAGCCAAACCTTGGGTTGTTTGGGGAAGTTTCAGGCAGGACTAAGGTGAATGATATCCCCACACATACACACACACACACACACACACACACACACACTCTGCAGGCAATATCCTGACATCATCAGCACATTCACAATGGCTCTAAAACACCAATTTTTAAAAAATGCCTCTGACTACAAGAAAGTTATCTTCGTCTACCTTAAGAATGCATTAAACTTTAATTTGGTCTTTGGGATGCTACTGAGCATTACTATTCCAATATGAGTGGTTATTAGAAAAAGAAAAAGTATCCATGAAATCAGTTTTTTTTCAATCTGGTATTTAAAGTTCTAAGTCATGAATCCAAAGGAGTAACACATCTGAGCCAAAGCCATCCAAGATTCAAGTCTTCTAGCTGAAAAGAAAAAAAAATATTGGAAATGAGAACAGTCTCTGACCATTTCATTTACTAGTATCTTTCTTTTCTATGATAAAAATAGGTTTAATTTAAAAAATAGCAAATCCATTTTAAAATATATTATTTGCTTTTATAATATTCGTAAATATATGAAACTATTTTTGTTAGCACAAAAAAAATGAGAACCTACCAAAAGTAAAAAGTGAAATAAAGAGACTCCAGTATAACTAATTTGAGTCTATTTAAAAAAAAAAAAAACTGGCAGACCAGAAGGAATCAACTACTTTATCTACATTAGGCAACAAACAGTTCCTGAGCATGCAAGGGTCCTGGCAAGTCCCATGAACCTGGAGCTGGCTTAATCTAGTACAGTAGGGAAATTTCCTCTTCTCCAGCTCAGTTGAATCAGGGACAATATCCACCTCATACATAGTCCATGGCTTCTAGGATGGTCTCAACAGGTGTCTTCAGGGGATTTGCTGCTGTTCCTGCACTCTTCTAAATGCATGGCTTCCCATATCATGCCTCATCAGAGAATTGCCTTTGGACTCTAAGTAAACAGAGCTACTTCTCACTCACAGGCCATGAAAATACCAGATCACTTAAAACTTAAGAAAAAATAACAACCAGTTTAAAGAATTTGATCAAAATTGCTAAATAACATATTGTAATGTTCCATTAATTCACTGATGTTTTTATATACTATCATAATCAAAGACAATTGGATTTTAAAACCATGGAAAAGTGTAAAATGATCCATGGCTTTATAGTAAAAATTACTGGTTTCTTTATTTATTTATTTTAATTCATCAAATTTATGATTAAAATCAAAATTCATCTCAGCACCTATAGCGGTTTAGTCCCTGATCTAGCTCCATTTATAACTGAACAACTTATAACTCAGGAGAAGTACAGCAAATCACTGAGAAAAGTAGATCAATAAACTAATTTAATATAATAGAACTTGCTAGGTTTCAATGTTCCTTTCTATGAGACAGCATATGAAATAATAAATGTACGGTCTGACCTTATTCATACTAATTAAAGTCCAACCAAACAATATACAGGAGATGATAGGAGTCATTCAGATTTCTTCCTACTGAATTTCCTCTCTTTTCCACTTGAGTTTTAGAAATCTGTTGTCCAGTTACAAACCCATATTTCAGATTCAGGATAATAAGATCTGTCATGCAAGCTGTTAAAACCTTAAAAATTATTAGAAATCCTTTTTTGCAGTACTTTTCTTTTGCATGCTATTTGGAACAAATTGGCTAAGGAGGGACATTTACAGCACAATAAGAAAGCAGCAAGAACCAGTTAGAAATGCAGCACAGGAAACATCTGTTCATTCATTCTGGGAAATAATGAGTCAATGTCTCTTAAAGATAAAGATGCTCACTGCTTCACAATTGCAATACAGCTGGAAGACAGAGAATTCTGCCAATTGTGGTAATAGTATCATCTTCTATGGAAATATAGATCCCATCCATCATAGCTGTAACATCATTATGACATTTTCTTTGAAGCATTCATAACTCTGTGTGCAGCTTCAGCAGAATCCTTACCAGGAATGGAAACTGACGTACAATTAATATTTGAATGTTGGAAGTGATGTTTTTGTTCCTGAAACCTAAAATAGCATTTGCTTTTGTGCTAAAAAAAATTAAAGGGTTCAATCTCTTCAGTTTAGTATCCTATAACTCCTGAATTGACCTCAGAAGGGATCCACTGTATAGAACATAGACTATACATTTATTTGCTTTGTTGTCTGAAGATCTTAACTGTACATACAATGTCAACATTAAATTTTAAAGGTAGACCTGACTAATAAACTAAAATTGTCATAGGTTGTATATTAAAGGAAACAAAGAAGTAAATCTAACACTAAGAGAGCAGATTTCCAGTCAAGTCTTCTGTCATTCTCACTTCCATCTCTGTGCATATCTCCAATCTAATCCAGTTAGTCCTTAACTCCGTGAAGCAGATTTTAGGAGTATAGATTACATATCATTCTGTGAATAGAACAAAACAACAATATAAGATCATTTGATACATCTTACAATAATATACACTTGCAAAGCAAAAATCCATTTTTGTTCAGCTATTTGTAGATGGGGACATCTCTCCACTCCGATAAACCACACAAAAAGAATGTACAAAAACATAAAAACAGAAAATAAACTGCAATAAATAAAAACTAACCATAAACAGATTAAGACTACAAAACAACAAGTTATGCATGTCGTCTATATATTTCCGCCCAGCTTGAGTGTCCTTTACCAGACAGTGTTTTGGTTGAGTTAACCAAAGGATGTTATTTTTTATTTTCTTTCATTTTCAAGTCTCTAAAATCAGGTATCTGAATTTTTACATTTTCTCTTTAAGTTAGGCAATAATATATGTTACCCCCTTGAGAGAACGTACCATATCAAACCCATATTTTTAACATGTGAAGCAGATTGTCAGCATGGGGTGGGGTATGCAGTGCACTGCCATGTATAGAGATCTAGTCTGGGTATTTCAAAAAAAATCAAGGTGGAAGTTGCAATCGTGTGTTAAGTTCCCCTGTTTTTTAGGTCCATCACACATAAAATGCACCTAAAAAGCAGCTAGAATTTTGATTGTACAGGCTAGCATCCTTTAACATCATGGGAAGGAAATTAAACTAGATCTTGCTTAAGGATATTGATGAAAAACTTTTCCTTGTATTCATATATTTATTGTCCAAAGTCTCTGAGATTTGCAATATCCAATCACAACTGGGTCGGTCACTGGGACCAGAGGCTTTGTCTTCCAAGCTCTTGGACTCATGCTGGAGCCCATCTTCAGGGAATGAGTCCGAAAGCTTGGAAGACTAAACCTCTGGCCCCTGTGATCAACCCAGATTGGATCCTGCAACATTATCCAGGGACACGTATATCCACCTTCATTTGTCTCTGAGATTTGTTGCAGCCTTTCAGAAGGAATATTCGAATAGGCAGTACTTTGAATATACCGTAGTAAGGGTGTATCTGGCTCAGACTTTTCCTTAGAACAGTGGCTACACTTGTTGGACAGTTGAAATAAGACTTGTAATTTGAGATCCAGACATCTGTGCTGCAAATATGTGAAATCTTTTCAGAGTTTCTTGTGCATAAACAGGAAGAAAGAAAAGCTGGTGGGAAGAACAAAATATCACAGCAATTGGGATAATTTGATATCTATCCAGGGACACTGGATGCTAATGCTACTGGAAGGATTTACAAACTCAAATAAATTTGTATCTCTGTTATACACATATAAACATAAAGACACACATACACAAATGAATTCCATTGACAACTAAAATATGTAACTTTATAGTCTGAAATTGAATTTCTAAATGTCTGTTACAAAATAGCCCCACAGTTTATCAGAATTTTTCAGTTATTACATGGAACTTTAATGTTTAAAGACAAAAGAGTTATCAGCTTT
The DNA here is from genome assembly GCA_034064705.1 of Bothrops alternatus. NCBI lineage: Eukaryota > Metazoa > Chordata > Lepidosauria > Squamata > Viperidae > Bothrops > Bothrops alternatus. The sequence goes on from JARGCV010000589.1 coordinate 20,126,876, forward strand.
TAGGTGGTAGTGCTTAACTTAAAGTGGACTAACACATTTCTTTTTTGGGGGGGATAAACATAATTAATCTTTTTTTTTAAATTCTTTTATTAAAACAATCAACATTGTACATAAAATCATATTATGCAGCAATCATCATAGCACCTGATATACAATACTAAGTATTAGTCTGTGTAAACATCTGATTTGGTAAACATTTATCACTCCTCCTGTCAAGCCTCAACTATACGCCTGTTACACTTTATTTGATTTGTGTTTCTCTTATCTATAGTTTATCCACTGTTTCTAGTCTATCACATATTATTCATCTCCATAAGAACATAAGAACATAAGAAGAGCCATGCTGAATCAGGCCAAAGCCCATCGAGTCCAGCATTCTGTGTCACACAGTGGCCCACCAAATGTACATGGGGATCTTGAGCAGAAAGAGAAGGCAAAACCCTCCCTTTCCCTTGACCCCCAAACAAATGGTACTCAAGGGAATCCTGCCTGCCTCAACCAACATAGAGGCGGCACATGGACATCTGTTTTAATAACCACCAATACACTTTGCATCCATGAATCTATCTAGCCCTGCCTTGAAGCTGTCAAGGCTGACAGCTGTCACGACCCCTTCAGGAAGTGAATTCCATAAATCAACGACCCTCTGGGTGAAGAAATATTTCCCTTTATTTGTCCTCACTTTCTTAGCTATAAGCTTTAGGGAGTGCCCCCTTGTCCTGGTATTGTGTGATAGAGAAAAGAATTTTTCTCTATCCACATTTTCTATCCCATGCATGATTTTATACACTTACTAATCTCCGTATTAGTACTAATCTCCGTATGTACTAATCTCCGTATTAGTACAATCTTTTATGATCCCTAACCAACGATCCTGAGGTAGAAATTCAATAACCTGAGGTAGATATTCATTCCGCTTTTTCAATATTAAAGTGATCAACATTAAACACAGTCTCATATTGAGAAGCAATCATCCTAGAACATAGCATACAACATTAGGTATTAGTCTTTGTAAACATCTGGTTTGGTAAACATTCTTCACTCCTCACGTCAATCCTCAAATCTACGCCAGATACATTTTGTTTGATTGGTGTTACTCTTATATATGGTCTATCTATTGTATCTAGTCTATCACCTATTGTTCATTTGCGCTTCTGAATTAATTTCGTCCCAGTAATAGTGCAATCTTTTATAGTCCCTAACCAGAGATCCTGAGGTAGAAGTTTCGTAACCTGAGGTCGAAATTCAGTCCGCTTTATCAATATTAAGGCAAACAACATTAGGCATAAGATCATGTTAAGAGGCATTAGTCATAGAACATAAACATTCAACATTAGGTATTAGTTTTTGTAAACATTTGATTTGTTATACATTCTTCCCTCCTCACGTCGAGCCTTAGCTAAACGCCAGATGCATTTTGTTTGATTGGTGTTTCTCTTGGATATAGTCTATCCATTGTTTCCAGTCTATCAAATATTATTCATTGGAGCGACCTTTCAAGTATGCTGATATTTTCGCCATTTCCGCCAAATTTGTTACTTTCACAGTCCATTCTTCAATAGGCGGTATTTCTGGATTCTTCCAGTATTGTCCCACCAACAATCTTGCTGATGTAATCAAGTTCAGAAATAAGTTCGTCTCTGAGGTAGTGAAATCCTTTGTAATCCCTAACAAAAAAACCTGAGGTAGAAATTCTATACGCTTTTTGAAAATGGTTTGGAGTGTCCACCATATCTTCCTCCAGTATGCTTTGATTTTTCTGCATGTCCACCATATGTGAAAGTAGGTAGCCTCCCCGTCCCCACACCTCCAGCATTTGGGCTGGGAGTCCGGGTAGATGAGTGATATTTTTTTTGGGTCTAGGTGCCATCTATAGAACATCTTGTAGAAGTTTTCCCTTAAGTGTTGCGATTTCGTGAATTCTACATTCCTCACCCAGATTTTCTCCCACGTGTCCATGGTGATAGAGTGTCCAAAGTCTTGTTCCCACCTTACCATACAGTTCTTGACTAGCTCGGTTTCGGAGTCCATTTCTATCAGAATGCTGTACACTCGTTTGATGTGCATGATCCCCTGCTCTCTAGTCTGTTTAATTAGGTTCTCGTCAGTCTGGGATAAACCCTTCTTCTTGTCCTTATGCTACCATGATTGCAATTGAAGATATGATAACCAGGTACCTCCTATTCCTTCCCCTGCTAGCGTTGTTTGGGGTTTCAAGGAGAACCCATTTCTTTCTTCCAGTACAAGTTCACTGTATGGCACCCCCTCTTGCCCCCGGGATATGTTTGTGTCCCCTATCGTGTGTCCGGGGATCGTCCAGATAGGGATTTTGTTGTGTAGAAGGTGTCTATATTTCTTCCAGACCCAAAGCAATGGGATTCGTAGTGGGTTCTCTCTGAAGTTCTTGTCTGCCTTTTTATCGTATACCAAGTATGCGTGCCAGCTGAATAGGAGACCCTGCCCTTCAACATTCAATATTCTATCATTCGTCATGTTGATCCAGTCGCTCAACGCCACCAATGTCGCTGCGTAGTAATATAGCTTTAGGTTAGGCATTTTGAGTCCCCCTCTCTCCCTTGCGTCTTGGATGATTTTTAGTTTCACCCTCGGTCTCTTGCCGTCCCAAATAAATCTACTGATGCCCTTCTGCCAGTTTTCCAAGTCCACATCCTTTTTGAGTATGGGTAGCATTTGGAAGAGAAATAGAAATATTGGTAAGACGTTCATCTTTACTGCTGCTATCCTGCCCAGCAGGGACAGTTGTAATGTTTTCCACCTTTTCAGGTCTTTTTGTATCTTGTTCCACAGCACCTCGTAGTTATTCTTGTATAATTTTGCATTCGTTGATTCTATCTCTACTCCTAGGTATTTGACTCTCTTGACTATTTCACAACCCGTTATTCTTTCTAAGTCCCGTTTTGCTTTGTTGTCTAGGTTTTTGACTAGCATCTTCGTTTTTGATATATTTACTTTGAAGCCTGACACCCTACCATAGTCTTCCATTATCTCCATCAATCTCCTTGCTGACTGTGCTGGTTGCGACATTGTCACCAGCAAGTCGTCCGCAAAGGCACATAGTCTGTAATATTGTTGTCTGATCTGTATGCCCTGTATGTCTTCTGCTGCTCTTATCCTGTTCAGTAGAATCTCCAGCGTTAGGACGAATAGCAGGGGTGATAGCGGGCAGCCCTGTCTCGTGCCTCTCTCTATGTTGAATGAGTCCGTTAAGTCTCCGTTAACAATGATCTGGCCTGTTTGTTTCTGGTAAATTGCCGTTATGGAGTTGAGAAACTGTACTCCCATTTTCATCTTCCGGACCAAGTTTGTCAGAAATGGCCAATTCAGTCTGTCGAAGGCTTTTTCTGCATCCACAAACATAAGAGCAGCGGGTACCTGGTTGTGCCTTTGCAAGTACTCTATTATGTTCAACAGCTGTCTCACATTGGTTTTCATCTGGCGTCCTTGTATAAATCCCCTTTGGTCCGGGTGTATTGTATTTTGTAGTACAGTCATTAATCTATTGGCCAAAATTTTTGTGAAGATTTTGTAGTCCGTGTTTAGTAGTGAGATGGGTCTGTAGTTCGCGGGCTGTGCGTTGTCTTTCCCCTCCTTGGGGATTAATGAGATGTAGGCTGTTTTCCAGGATGGTGGGACTTGGCCTCCTTCTTGTATGTTGACAAATAGCTTTCTGATGGGGTTCTAACATCTCTTCCTGGAGACACTTGTAGTAGGTCGCTGTTATCCCATCTGTCCTGGGCGATTTTCCTGTTTTCAGTTGTGTGATCGCTGAGTGTATTTCCTCCTTTGGGATTAAGGCATTCAGGGCCTCTCTTTGTGCGTTGGTGATTGCCTGTATCTTTTCGTTTTGTAGAAACTCATCTATCTCTTTGTCTTGTGTCTTCTCCTCGGCATATAGTTTCGAGTAGAACTCTGTGAAGGCTTTCTTGATGGTTTCTTGTCGGAATTCTTCCTTGCCTTTGTATTCTATCTTTTCTATTATGCGGGATTTCTGTTTCTTTCTTATGATGTAGGCTAGCCATTGGCCCGGTTTGTTGGCCTTGCAGAATGTCTTATGTTTTGCATATTGTATATTCCTTGCAACTTGGTCTGCCATCAACATGTCAAATTGCTTTCTTAAGCTCTTGATTCCTTCTGTGGTGACTTTGTCCTCTGGCCTTTTTATTAATAGCCACTCCCTCTTACTTATCTCGTTTTCTAACTCTTTTCTTTTTTGTTCTTGTTTGCGACGGTGCCTGTTATTCATGTCCATGAGGATCCCACGCATATACGCCTTGCTGGTGTCCCAGATCATTTCTATCGGTGTTTCGTTGTTCATATTTATGTTGAAGAATTCCTTCATAGCCTTTTTGCATTCCGCCACCTTTTCTTGGTGTCTAAACAGGTTTTCATTAATTCTCCATGATCTCCTCTGTTTCAAGCCGTGTCTTAATTCAATCCTCACAGGGTTGTGGTCCGTTAGTACCTTGGGTAGGATTTTCACCGCATTTAGACAAACTAGCAAGTCGCTAGATGTTAATATAAAGTCAATTCTGGAGAATGATTGATGTCTGCCAGAGAAGAAGGTGAATTCTTGTTCTTTGCCGTGCCTTTCCCTCCATATGTCTGTCAGTTCGAGGTCCTCCTTCATATCAAAGAAGGATTTAGGCAACTTGGAGTGTTTTTGCGGGTTAGGTGCAGTTCTTTTTTTGTCTAGAGCAGTCTCTATGACCCCGTTCCAGTCGCCCATTATAATGTAAGATCTGTAGTTAAGTTGTATTACTTTCTTCTGTATCTTTTTGTAGAATTTGCCTTGTTGCTGATTTGGTGCATATATGCCCATTACTAGAATCTTCTTGTCCTCTTGTGTTATTTCAATTGCCAGGTATCTACCTTGGAGGTCAGACTCTATTAGCTTAGCTATTACATGTTTCTTCACATATATAACAATCCCATTCTTTTTTCTTGGCGCTGCTGCCACAAAGTGCGCGCCTAGTTTGTAGTTGATCAGATATTTCTGGTCTGCCGCTCTGATGTGCGTTTCTTGTAGGCAGATTATATCGCTTTTACCTTGGTTCAGGTAGTGGAGTATTTTTCTCCTTTTCTGGGGGGAGTTCAGTCCGTTAACATTCCAAGTCAAATAATTAGTTGTCATTATCTGTTTCAGGATACTCTTGCAAGACCACTTCTGTTATTTCTCCTGCTTTTTTCTTTGGTCTCGTTCCCATGATATCTGGATTGATGCTCATATTGGGTTGTGGGGTCTTGCCTTGCTGATCTGTGCGTTTGGTAGTGGATCCTGGTAGCCTGCTCTCTGTAGACTGTTCTGCTTCCTTGTTTTTGTTGCCCTCTGCTCTCTGCACCATCGCATCTCGAGGTGGTCCATTCCTTTCTTCTGCCACTGCACCGATCTGTGCCTCTGCGCAGCTTGCTCGTTGACCTCGATCCCTCCCGTTTTCCAGTGGTCCCTCTGCATCTTCTCTCGTGGTGGATTGAGGGCCGTCCGACTTCAGTTCCTTTTCAAGGAAGTCTTTGGCTTTCTGGACCGAGTTCAAGTAGTAGCTTTTGTTTCTATAGAAAAGTGACATCCCTGTTGGGGATTCCCATCGATATCGCAGAGCACATGGTCTCAGCTCGTTGATCAGGAATTTGTAGTCCTTTCTATCTCTCAACATCGCTGGGGGGATCTCTTTCAGTACCTTCACCTCCTGCTCCTCTATGTAAAATGTCTTGTTATAGGAAGTGACAGAGATGAGGTTCCGGAGCCCCTGTGTTGCGAAATGGATGACCACGTCTCTTGGTTGCTGCCTGTTTGCTGACCTCCATGCGCCAACTCTGTAGATTCTATTGAATTGCCATGCAATCTCATTGGTGCTCTTACCCAGGAATGTTGCCAGGGCCTCTACAAAGGTCCTGAGCAGGCTTCCTTGGGTTTCGTTTGTTATCTCTTTCCACCCTCTAAACCTGATTGCAGACGCCATTTGCCAGTATTGCATCATGGTGGACTGGTCTTAAGCCTCTCTTTTCACCTCTGCAATCTGTCCCTCTATGCGGTTCTCCACTTCTTCCATCCTCTTTTCCGTGTTCTCCTTAATTTCCTGGAGGTTCTTTCCCATTTCATCCCCTATTCCCTTGTAGTGTGCTTGCATTGCCTCCTTCATTCGGTCCAGGTCAGTGGCCGTCGCTCTGCATTGTTCTTCCCACTTTCTCTCTAGGTCTCTACCTTGGTCTGCCAGCATCCATTTTATGTCTTTGTATCTTTCCTCCATCTTCTGTTCTGCTTCTATGCATCGTTTCTCCGTCTTCGTGCCCATTTCTTCCAATTTTCTATCCATGCCATCCATCCTTTTTACCAGCGTCTCTATCGTCTCTTTTAGCATCTCTATCGTCTCTTTTAATTCTTGGATCATGTGTGCTGTTAGGAAGGCATGGGTTGGCGTTTGGGTCTGGGGGCCTGCAGTTGGATGGGGGGTGTGGGTGGGTGGGGTGTTCCCTGGCAGATTGGAGGGCTGGGCTGGGGAGGATGCAGTTCCCTCATGTGTGGCAGTTTGGTCTGTTTCGTCCGTTTGGTGGCCATTTTGAGCTTCTCCTCCTGTTGGCCTGTCCACCCTTAAAGCCACCCCTTAATGCAAAGAGTTGTGGGAGAGTTGTTACTGTGAAAGATTATCAAACTGCTAGGATAGGTTGGATCAAATTCTACTGTTAAAAGTTAGCAAGTGTTCATGTCTCCCAGTTCCTATTTTAACAGCAAAATAATAGTCCACTAGGGGGTGCAATTTGTTTTCGAATAAACTTCGCTGTACTGGCAGGGATGATGCAGAGATGAGAGAATCTGTGGCTTGGGGTTTGTGCAGATGGCCCTTCTCTCAAGGTGCAGTACAACTAGATTTCAATCACCTAAACAGTCAGGCTTCAGGCTCTTGAATAGTCTCTCAGTGATTAGGCTCTGAACTTGACTCTTTTATTCTGAAGCCTCATCTTAGCCAGGGAAAATTGGTCCTTTTCTATGGCTTCAGGGTCTGAATTCCCCAAGCTCACCACCCACTTTTTGGGGTCTGGGGGGTCTTCTGAGGGTCCTGTGAGGGTCCTCCCCCTGCTGCTAGACTCTCCATGTGGCTCCCTTCCCTCGGTGCGCTAATTGGCCCCCGCTGGTCTTACCGCTGTCATCGGCCGTCTTCTCCCTGCTCCCGTCGGCTCTCCTCCTGCGCTCCCGCCGGCTTTCTTCAATTTCGGAGCCTCTCGGCCTCTCTCTCGGCCTCCTGCAGCTTCCTGGCCGGTCTGCCGGCCGCCGCCGGCTTCCTCGGCCCCGTCTATTACCTCCGCTCTTGTCGGCTTCCTTCTTTCCGGCTCTGGCCGCCTCCGCCTCGGTTTGCTGCTCCAGGTCTCCTCCGCTGCTCTCTCGCCTTTCCTCCCTCTCACCAGCTCATCCGGGGGTCTTCCTCAGGCCGGCAGGCCCCCCCAGCAGCGGTCCGGTGTCCTCTTCCTGCTCCGCAGCTCCTCTTCTCGCCTGCTCTCCAGCTCTCTTTCGCTTGCGGCGCGGCGCGGCATTTCCAGGCCTGCCGGCCACCCGCCCGGCCACTGCCGGCTTCCGCGGCTTCCCGGGACCTTCCGGTGGCAAGTCTCACTTTTTTCTGATGATCTGCGGTTCCTCTTCGATCCCGACCTCTTTTCTCCTCGCTCACTGTCTCGGTATCTTTTTAAATTTGAATTTTGCGCGAACCCCGTCCCGGAGCTCTCACAGAAAGGCTCCGGTCCTCGTGACCGGAACCGGAAACTCAACATAATTAATCTTGATGTCTCCATTGGCAGCAACCTCAATGCTTTACTCATTTCCCAGCAAGAAAATTTTTTGGTTGAGTGAATATTAAATTCTCCTAAAAACTGAGGACTTTGCATCCAGACTACTATGCAAAGATTCTTCCTGGAGATTTGCCAAGTTCATGTAGGAAGGCCTAAAACCACAATTTCATGAAGACAAGTATCCTGAAAATGAAGCTGACTTCTGGTCCAGTTCCTTTTCCCACACATCAATGGAGAATATTTGAACAGAGTTCTTAAAACCAACATAATCATTTTTACTTGCCTTCCCCCCCTCCCAAGTTTACATTTTGATACCATTGTATAATTCTTTTTTTTACCCTTGGATACTGCAAGGTTGGCAACACTGGGAGAAGTCTATTTCTTTCATCACTGCTTGTGATTTTCATGTAAACATGTTGGTTTGTATGAAAAATAATAAAAATAAATGAACTCAGGTATGAGCCATCAGATTTACATTAAAAAAGAGGATATTTTATGACTACTACACAGAGCTCAGCAAACTGTGGGATACAAGCTAATGGCTTCCATACCTAATAAAATTGTTAGAGAAAATACATTTTTATTTAGTGCACAAAGCAACTAATTTTTTGTTTTGTTTGACTGTTACTTTTTATTGAATGTCCCTTTGTAATTATAATTATTTTAATTATTTTAGTCTAACTAAAAAGTAAGTTTATGTTTTTCCATTCTAATTATCTTTCCATTCACCCCTTTGCTGCTGAAATAGACATCAAGCCAAGCCATATAGCATCTGCAAGTAGAATCCATTTAACTAGTATGTAATAGACTTGTCTGTACTTCATATACAAAACTTATTTCTATAGGCACAGATGACACAGCTCTGTGATGCAGTACAAAGTTTTGGACACAGGGTGGAGATACATATTCACATAAACAATTTTAAATTCTACTTTTTTTAAAAAAAAGATCTGTAGCTTGTAACAAATCTAAAACATGATTGGAACTAGCATAACAATCAGATCAGTTCACATAAATATTTTTATTGACCTTTCTTTGGGAGTAACTAATTATTACACTTAAAGGTGAGGGCACAGGTGGGAAATCTCTACTTAAACTTGAGGAAAAAAACTTTTTTGCCATATCTAATTATTTGTTAGAAAAACATCAGGTATACAGTACAGAGCTCTGAAACACTGAAACAATATTCATGAGAATTACTATTTCTTTCATCATTTGGTCCAAGAAATGATTCTCTCTGGGGATAAAGCACATTAAGGAAAGGCCCCATTCATAACCCATCCCATAAACGCTTGGTTTCATATTCCAGAAAAATTTGCTGACTAGAATCCTTTCTAGGTGTCAAAAAGAATAAATATAAAATACAAGAGCAATAAATATGATTTTATTCCACCCACTATAACTATTATTGAATAAAGAAATATTACATTTCACATGTTTTGTTCCCATGAGGGCCAAACTGATGCTTGTGGAGGAGGTCCACTGAAATGTTCTCTCTCATACACACTCAGACAAACCCCACAACTGGTGTGATAGATTTATACAATATAGACTACCTTCATATCAAAGTTGAAGCATTAAATTGGCATTATGAAGGTACTGCTTTCACTCCACAATCAAGTGTCATGGTTCTGATAGATGAGACCAGTAAAAGCAGAACTCCAAAGCAAGAGGTTTCCTTAAAGAACATGTTTATTGGCTACAAAGTATCAGCACAGTCAAAAGTGAAACCAAGTCTGGAGTTCCCTCCCAAGCGTTACAATGTTACAAAGTTAAATTTCCTACCCCAGCACTATGTAATTATCCACGTTCTCCAATAGAATACTTTGGCAGGCTTGCTAACGGAAGACTCAACCCGTCAAAAGTCAGGCAGCTATGATCTTGATTCCCACAGGACAAATTATTGTTTAGTCTAACCTTAAAACCACCTATCCCCTCCTCCCAGTACTGTGGCATCCAAAAACGAAGAAAAAATGGCTTCAACCAAAATTGTTCCAGTGTTGACATCAAGTTTAGGATTTATCAGGTGAACTTGGATAAGTCTGTACCTCTGTATTCCTCCCACATTGTGGTATATTAAGTGATCCATATATGTTGGTTTGACATTCATGGACTAAAGGCAAAATAGTAAGATTAATTCATGTTTATTAGATATTTTATTAATTATATACAACATCTTAAAAACTAATTGATATTGGCTGGCATTCATTTGTAACAAAATAAGCTGAAAAATTGCCAATGTCTAAAATAAGCCAGTATAGCTAAAAGACTGTGTAATGAAGAAGTAAAATGGCTCATTCATAAGAATCTCTCTGATGTGGTTCTTACTTGACAATGAGGAGGTGTGGTCATGGAAACACCCCAAAAATACATGAGTCACAGATTATTATCAATGGTCAGTTTGAGCAACATTAGATACATGTGTCTAGCAACAGGCAAACATTCAATAAATATACAGCAAAGGAAATTCAAAAACTACCCAACAACTTTTCAGTCTTTGCTTGGATACTGATTGAGTCCTTACCTCATGAGCTTCTCTTAATGAAATCCCTCTGGTACGACCAGTGATAGGTTTTATTTTAAACACTAGGATTGGGATCTATTTTTAGACTGATAGTAGGCCTTCCTGCCTACTTTGCTGATTAGTGCCCTGAACCTCTGCTATAAATATTATCCATCTCCTTTTGAGGAGAGAGGGGGAAATAGTCCTATTTGTTGTAAATAGCACTTTTAGTAAAAACAACTCATCTCATGAGTCAAAGGAGGAAATGTTGATGGGAGTAAAGGATTAAACTCCTCCCTACATGCTTCTATTATAATTTATGACTTCCTTATTTAAGAAAAAAGACTCAATATATTTAAAAATGGGTGCTGAAAGTATGTAATGCTGCTAGAAGAGTTCTCCTGGCACATAGCTTGAATGCTTTGCATTGTTGATTACAGTTGCTGAAAATGTATTAAGTCCATTTCATGCTTTAACCTGCCATGATTATTTAGGAATCCACTTGTACAAAAAACAATGCATCATTAAAAAAGAAGAAAAAAGATGTGTGCAAAAAACTGCTTGCATTATAAAATTAAAACATAGGAACAACAGTAGTTTAAATAGTAATTCATTATCTCTGATGGGAAAGATTTTTGTTTGCTTGTTTGCCTCTTGATCAATCTATTAACAGGTTCAAAAGTTGATAAACAGCTTCAGGTCCCGTTTTCCTTTCTTATATTTATTGAACAATAAATTGGACTTGGCCTGGTCAATCCTTCATACAGAGGACTACCTTCCATAACAAAGGATCCAAGGCCACCCACCTCCTATTTTTTTCTTACTCTTCTTCCTTTCGTTCACTTCAAAGATTATTGTTCTGTTTTAGGCTAAATATGCCTGCAGAGTTGAGTTACTAATAGTTTACTTCAAGCTGCAAATAGTTAAGGCTAACCAAATTAGCAACCTATGCAACCGCACCACACTACACACTAGCAATACAGGTAAGCAAAGTTTTACCTGAGTAACCTTAGTCCAAAGTCAAATCAGCATACAAGTAGAATAGTCCAGAAACAACCTAGCATTCATATCTCAGGAAAAAATAACTCATTCTGGGATCAAAAAGACCAGGTTCAGGAAGTGTACAGGAATAATGGTCCTGAGAATAATGAAAGCAAGGTTGGAATGGTTGTTCCTAACAGAGGAACTAGCCATGGGTTGTTGTTCTCATATAGACTGGTCTGAGTATGGCTCTGTTAAGGTCATCAAAACTTCTGTTTCTCAAGGAGCCTAGCAAAGCATCTCTACTCAACCCTTCACAATTTTTAATGCATTCTTGGACTCAGTTGTCATTCTGAATTTGGACCGTTGTCATCTGATTTATCTACATCTGCTCTGGATTATTGCTAATGAAGTCAGGCTCAGATGGCTGTTTGCACAGCCACACTAAATAAATAACTAATTTCAGCTTAAAGTTGGAAATGGGAGATGAATGAAATCAAAAGAAAAAAGGAATGTTATTGATTAACATGACTGGAAGCCAACTCAATCCTCTGACACAAAGATTACTTACTTTATGAGCAGGAGATAAAGGAAAGAAGGCAAGAGATGTTATATAAGGAATTCCAGACAAGTGATTGGCAGCTGAGTCAAAGTGGTATGAAGAGCTTCATTTTCACAACTGAGGAAAACTTCAGAAGCAATTTGGAGGGGCGGAGAAGGAGAAAATTACTCAGACAAAGGAGCATGAAAAAACCTCATATTGAACATTTACAATACCTATGAAAGCAACAGTAAACAGTCAGCAACACGAAATGGGCAGACCAAATTAGAGTGAGTGCTTTATGGAAAGCAAAAGAGAAGAAAGGTTTGGTTCATTCAACAGTGCAATACTTTTAAAAATTCCTGTGGTACCAGGTCGTATACTGTTTCTAATGATGTAAGTCCATCTTTGTGTATGTGTGGATTTGAGAGCAATTGTTGAAAGTATATAGAAAGTTTCATTCTATGTGCAAGCACACGAATTCCAATCCATGTTTGTAAAAGGTGTGTGTGTATACATATATACACCCACATGTATTGTTATTATTCCATGTTTGTAATTGCCAATCACATTAGGGAGAGTTTATTCATGACTGTGTGTTCTTCTAAAAATCTGCATGAGATTCTTTTAAGAAATCTTCACATTTAAAACAAATACTAAGTGTTCAGTTTGTCATGTAGCAAATACTTCTTTAAACTGAATGCAATAAAGGCTTGAGAAAGTGACCCTGTTCAAAGCCAAAGCATTCCCTGATAATCTCCCATCTAAATTCTAATGAGGCCAGTACTGCTTAGCTCCAGAAAAGGATATCGTATTTATCCATAATCTTTTGTAATCCAATATATATTTATCAGTGCTATTACTTTGTCCTATCTGCACTTCATCATCTTTTTCAGATTTCTTTTATTCCTCTTATTCTTTCTACTCCCTCTGGAAAAACACAAAAATAACTCCTATTTTTCCTTTCTGATACTTGCCTGTTACTGTCTTTACAATTAAATTAGTATATGTAAGATAGTGTACCTTCTATTAGCCTATTACTAATAGTAGACTCTTTAGATGGTTGTAATAATACTATCAGTCTAAGCCCACATGACCAAGCTCAAATTATCATATTTCAGACATATTTTGTAAAGATCAAATTCTCTGGAGAAAGCTCTAATACTGGGAAAAGTGGAAGAAAAGAGAAGACAACCAGAAGCAATATGGATGGACTCAGTTGCAAGGGCAATGGAAGACCCGAGAGACCAGATTAGAGACAGGCCATCATTGTGAAGATCTATCTATGTAGTTGCTAAGTCAACTTGATGGAACATTATAATAATACATTATCCATGGCATCACATCAAAATACAAATACAAGACAAAGTATCATACAAAGCAAAGTATAATAAAAGCCAAAGGTAGATGAAAGTACAATTCAGATTGCTGTCTACAATTTACCCCAATCAGATCCGTATGTGCAACTTTCACTTTCACTTTTTATTCACATAAAAGGTGATATGGTTTGTAATAAATGGACTCTGACCAACCAAAAAATATGCTGTTCTAATGTAAGGATCCCAATAGGCTATTCACAATCTCCCTTTATTACACAGTTGGCATTCATTTAGTTTGCTTTGTCCTCAATCTCTGGAGCATCTAAAATACATGTACATTAATGATTGGGAACTTGGTTAAACTTTCCATATTTAATCATTATATTTACAGTAACTGCTAAAATCTCATTCAGATGTCTACCCTCTTGAGACATTTGGACCTTTTTATATTTAGATGTTTTTCAGATTGAAAGTGCATTTATAATGGCTCGTCCATTTCAGCATGTCAGTCTTACTGAGGATAGCTATATTTATTTGAGCTTCTAAGATTCTTTGTGCAGAAGTCTTTTCACTTGTTGTCCAGAGACAGTTGAGCAATAGACAAGGAGGCCACAACTCCTAAAATAACTTATACAATCCAAGAGATCTCTAATTGAAATTTAGTCTGTTCTATCAAACACAATTTTGGGTGTCTATCAGTTTCTACATAATTATTTCTGCACTAATAATTCCATTCCATAATTTGCTAAGTACATAAATAAAAATATACTAGCCAAGTATTGAAATGCATGCTGAAGTGCCTTAGGCATATGTACTTCAAGATCCTTCATCTGTCCTGGTAAGGCACTGATTTGTAAATTAAATAGCAAAAATGCAAATATGCATCTGTCTTAAACCTTTGTAAGTATTAATGTCATGGCTCCACTGACCCCCATAATGCACCCTGAAGCAGGTATTTGTATAAAGCAGGGGTGTCAAACTGCCAGTCCATGGGCTGGATGCATCATGGTGAAACTGCGCCCACCCATTGCCGGCAATGGAAAAAAAGTCACAATAGGTCGCAACACATTACATGACATTGCGAGTTTGACACCCCTGGTATAAAGGGCTTTGATCAGTGCAAGTGTTAAGAATACACGAATGAAGGTGAATAGAAATAAGAGTACAGATACTCAATTTCTTATATACTATTCTCTGGTTAACTACTTCAAATACCCCACAATGATTTATAAAGACAGAAAACAATTGCTTCCCTTTGCTGACATATTTAGTAATTAGTTGATTCAGGAGAAAACAATTATCAATAATAGATTCAGGCTATCTAAATCCAGATTGCTTCTGCTAAAATGCATGTTTCATTTATTCAGCTTTCAACTTTGCTGAAGAGAAATCTGACCTGTATTTTAGCTAGTATATGTATTAGATTACCAAGCCTGTAATTACTAAGATTCTTTTTATTCCAAATTATGACTTCTTGCTAATATATTATATATTATATATATTATATTATATATATTATATATTTATATATATGTTATATATTTATTAAATTTCTATACCGCCCCTCTCCCGTAGGACTCGGGGCAGTTTACAACCCAATAAAAACATATAAAACAATAAATATTTAAAATTAAATTAAATTAAATAAATACAAGGCTGTTACTAAAAACCTGTTAAAAACCCAATTCTAAAACCCGAACAGCCTTGTTTAAAAATTTAAAACCCGAGGAGATCTAGGCCAGGCCGGCTTGATTGAAGAGATGAGTCTTCAACTCTCTTCTGAAGGTGCGGAGATCATGACACGTTCGGAGTTCCGGGGGGAGCTCGTTCCACATTGTCGGTGCCCCCACAGAAAAGGCTCTCCCCCTGGGCGCCACCAGCCGACACTGCTTAGCCAATGGCACCCTGAGGAGGCCCTCTCTGTGGGAGCGAACTGGTTGATGGGAGGTATTTACTGGCAGAAGGCGGTCTTGTAAATAACTGGGTCCTATGCCATGGAGTGCTTTAAAAGTGGTAACCAGTACCTTGAAGTGCACCCGGAAAGCCACTGGCAACCAGTGCAGCTCGCGCAGGATGGGGGCCATTCGTGCGCACCAGGGTGCCCCCACTACCACCCACGCGGCCGCATTCTGTGCCAGTTGAAGCCTCCGCGTGCACTTCAAGGGGAGCCCCATGTAGAGAGCATTACAATAGTCCAGTCTGGAAGTGACGAAGGCATGGGTGACCGTGCATAGCGCGTCCTTATCTAGGAAGGGGCGCAACTGGCGTACCAGACGAATCTGGTAAAACATCCTCCCAGCCACGGCCGTCAGATGGTCCTCAAGGGACAGCCGTGAATCTAGGAGGACTCCCAAGTTGCGAGCCCTTCCCGTGGGGGTCACTGACTCGCCCCGATAGACAGCGATGGAGTCAGCTGGTTGTACCGGGACAACGGTAACCACAGCCACTTGGTCTTGGAGGGGTTGAGCTTGAGACCGTTCTTCCCCATCCAGATCCGCACGGCCTCCAGGCACTGGGTCAGCACGTCAAGGGCTTCATTTGGGTGGTTCGGGGTGGAAATGTACAGCTAAGTATCATCAGCGTACTGATGGAATTCCACCCCAAAACCTCGGATGATCTCACCCAGCGGCTTCACATAAATGTTGAACAACAAGGGTGAGAGGACCGACCCCTGAGGTACCCCACAATCAAGGGGCCTCGGGGTCGACCTCTGACCCCCTGTCAACACAAACTGCGTCCGGCCAGAGAGGAAGGAAGAGAACCACCGAAACACGGTGCCCCCTATACCCAGCCCCGCCAGCCGGCGCAGCATGATACCATGGTCGATGGTATCAAAAGCCGCTGACAGGTCCAATAGCACCAGGATAGAGGAGCAACCCCTGTCCCGGGCCCGCCAGAGATCATCCACCAATGCGACCAAAGCTGTTTTCGTGCTGTAGCCTGGCCTGAAGCCCAACTGGAACAGGTCCAGGTACCACGATTCCTCCAGGTGCTGAGGGAACTGTCGAGCAACCACACTCTCAGCAACCTTCGCAACAAAGCGAAGGTTGGAGACAGGACGGTAATTAGATAGAACAGCCGGGTCCAAGGCGGGCTTCTTGAGGAGGGGTTGCACCACCGCCTCTTTCAGGGCGGTGGGGAAGACACCCTCACTCAATGAGGCGTTGATAATTGCCTGGAGCAGCCTCGCGTCACCTCACTGGAGGCCAGTACCAACCAGGAGGGACACGGGTCCAATAAACATGTGGTTGCTCTAAGACCTCCCAGCAACCTGTCCATGTCATCAGGTGTCACGTAGTCAAACTCAGCCCAGATAGCAGTCTCAAGACCAGCCTCAGCCACTTCTGCTGGACCGCCTTCGTTGAAGTTAAAGCCTTCCCGAATCTGAGCGATTTTCTCATGCAGGTATTGCACAAAATCCTCAGCTCTTCCCTCCAAGGGGTCCCCCCTCACCTCCTGATGAAGGATGGAGCGGGTTACCCTAAACAGGGAGGCTGGGCGGTTATCTGATGACGCAATAAGGGCAGTGACATAAGAACACTTCTCTGCCCTTATTGCCACTAAGTAAGTCCTAATATGGTCTCTTACTCGTGTTCAGTCAGACTCAGAGCGACTCGCCCTCCAACTGCTCTCTAGGCGTCTTTTCCGGCGCTTCATCTCCCTCAGCTCCCTGTTAAACCAGGGAGCCGATCGAGAACCACGCCGGTTCAGAGGCCGCAAAGGCACAACCCTATCCAAGGCATCAGCAGCTGCCCTATCCCAGGCAGCTACCAGCACCCCGACCGAGTTGTGTGTTATATGTGTTAGAGCCTCCGGTATTGGCCCAAGCTCCGTCTGGAACCTCTCGGGTTCCATCAGTCGCCTGGGGCGGTACCAAACAATTGGTTCCGCCTCCCTGCAGTGGGGTGTAGCGGTCCGAAAGTCCAAGCGTAGGAGAGAGTGATCTGACCATGACAAAGGTGTAATAACTATATTTCTCGTATCCAGATCCAGTCCTGATCAAATTGAAGTAATATAACTTTGTTATTTAATATGTTTCTTATATTCTAACAGATAGCCTGTTAGTGTTAGATATGCTCGCCATCTGGAGTTATTTGTAGATAATTCAGGAAAATAATTCAGTTGTAAAAAAATATCAGTAGACTGATCTTCCAAATACTTATGTGAGATTTATTACATTGTCCAACAGAATGGTGGGGTTTTTTTAAATATAAACACCTTTTTATTTATTGGGGATTTTATCATTGGATATTCTCTACACAATAATACACACCTCTCAGGCTATTCTTTGTTAATTGTCAAGCAGCACATAATAAATATTTATTCCCAAGATAAATTAAGCTTGCTAATGAGGTACCTAGTACAATGGTTAGGATGCTTTTTCTCCCTTATGAGATGTGGATGAAGGTGCAATAAACAAGAGGAATTGCCTGTCATTTAGGAATTATAGTGAAAGGTTGTTGAGTTGAAGTATCTCAGGACACACCTTGGAAGATTTCATATGAGTTTAGTTTCCTTCAGAGAATTTATTGGACTGTTAGAGTATACATACCCCATGTACATTTTATGCATCCATGATTGACTGCAAATATTGTAAACTATCAATAAGATTTCATTGAGCTCCTTTCAAATGAAATAAAAACTGCAGTAACTACAGGTTATGCACTCCTCATTATTTAAGGAATTCAGCTGCTTTAATAATTACTATTATGCATCCTCAGACTTCCATGTTTAGGTAGAAATTGCATTAAAAATCAGTTTCTGGTAGAAATGCTACAATTTCTACCACAGAGGAGAAATTATTAATACACTGTCTGTTTTGCCCCCTTTGTAGATTATTGCAGGAATATACATTAACAGCCTCATAACTATACAAACTGAATCTGCTGAATCTGCTGAGAATTCTAGCTGATTT
Organism: Bothrops alternatus; assembly: GCA_034064705.1. Lineage (NCBI taxonomy): Eukaryota > Metazoa > Chordata > Lepidosauria > Squamata > Viperidae > Bothrops > Bothrops alternatus. Next base: position 20,144,932 of record JARGCV010000589.1, read on the forward strand.
TTTTTTCTTCCTACTTTTGTTCTTTGCACGAGCATTATATAGATTGGTGACATTGTCAGGTTCTTTTTATTTCTATTATTACTGCTCTGGGTTCAATTATCTAAAAGCTCTCTACTTGGCAAATAACTACAGGGTTGTATTTTCCTGACATTTGAGAAGAAAGGTAGATTGTTCAAATCACAATCAGTTTGTCAGTTTGATTACCAGAAATGCTTTTGAAACTGATAGGCTTGAAAATTTAATTTAAGAAAAAGAAATGGTGCATGTGCCCTGCTTCAGGAAGGAGGGAATCAGCAAAACTAATTGCAATGCAATTTACTCCTATGTATATACTTATACCATGAAAGGAAAACTGGTCCAGAAAATAGAGGGATTTACCTCCAGTAAGCATCCTGAAAATTATGCTACGTATATGACCATCTGTGATTTAAGTGTTTACTACAGGTTTCTGGCTCTGAAGTTGAGCCCCTCAGACCTTAAAAAATGCATATTAAAGAGTATCTTTCACATTGTAGCATAAGGCGATCATTGTGTTTTTAAATTATAAAACTCATGTCAAATACAAATGGATATCTTTTGAAGTATGCTTTCATGTAAGACAAGTTTACTGATTGAATAACTGAACTGAATGATTCCAAGAAATTGAACACCTAGAGTTTTCTAATTTCATCTACACAACCACCTTTCAAGTCTATCATCGGAAAGGTGTAGTTGCAAAGAAATATGAAACACTGAAAAGAGAGAGTTTGGAATATGTCCTATTAAATTATTGGTAAGATCATTTAAATGATGAACAATATGCTCACTCTGTAGCAAGTTGCACACATTGGGTTTAGCGGTTGATCCAATAAGTAATGTGCTTTGAAAGTACTACTTATATCTGGCATAAAACTAGTAACACTTTAAACTTAACTCTTATGTGACTATGTTATATGGATTGTTTCACAAAGTAAATGTCCCCTTCAAAGCTTTGCACAATCCAGTTGTTCATTACAATTCCACTTCAAAAATTAACAAAAGATTGAGACTGACATAAATTTGAAGTAGCTCATCAACCATTAGCATGTGGGTGCCAAACAGAATACAGAGATCACATGCTGACAGCCCCCATATAGCAAAATGTATTTCAATATAAATTGCACTAAATATGTATCTTCATTCATTCATTCATTGATTCAATTTCTATAGCTACCCATCTCAGTCAACAACTCAGTTAAAAAAATACATTGTAATAAAAAATACTAAAATCATTTTAAAACAATAAAAACATCCAATTTAAATATACATAGCAGCCGAGATACTTGGCCAGTTAGCAATACAACCAGGAAATGGGCCCCTTAACACATTCAGTGCCCAACCTCAGGAACATAAGCAGGTTTTTAGATCCTTATAAAAGGCTAATGGGGATGGGACCATTCTAATATCCAAAAGAAGGATGTTCCCTAGAGCAAGGGCCACTGTGGAAAAAGCTGTGTGCTTCTATTCCTCACCAGCCAACACTCTTTGGCTGATTTGCATAATTCACAGAATATTTGCACATATTTTAAATATCTATATATATCTACACAAGGCAATGTTAATTTTATTCCCTTTATGGATATTGTATTTTCTATTTTGTGATGGTATTCCTTCTGTTCTTTGCATCATTTCTGCCATATTTCAGGATCCACAGTTTAGCATCTCCTCCCTCACTTTGTCAGGCCTGCAGTATCTCCCATGTTGGCATTTCGAGTGTTCTATTGGATTTGATGCATAATGATGCAATGTTGAAATCTCAGCTGATTTGTCAGAGTCTGATGCCTACCCTCCTTTCTCCTCCAGGCTTTGGACTGGCAATGGCAGAATTATTTTGTAACGTTATTAAGAATATTTTATTTCTTAATTGGTTTATACAGGATTTCACTTTCCATTTGGATATAACCTAAATATATAAATACAAGCCAAACTTCTATCATTTGGAAAAATGGTAGTTCAGTAGAAATGCACACATTTATTCAGACTTTGGCATTTCCAAGTGATGCGATGAAATCTGAATCATCACTAATGCCCCAAGAACAATGCCCCAAGAACAAAGTGTCCCAACATAGAATAAAACAACTTCTTATGCATGATTACTATAAATGCTGGGAATAAAAACTGAACTTAAAAAAATGATGCGCTTATCCAGAGAATATTATTTTTCTAGATACATTTCTAATCCATGATTAAGGTACTTTGAAACTCTTTTTAGCTCGAACTCAAACTAGTATCTTTATAGAAATTAAGGTCTCTAAACTTGATTAAGAACCTAATATTCATGCCAATGACGTATTTGCTTTTGAACTTGTTTTCATCACTTGAAAGAAATTAAGTCAAAGGGCCTTGGAAGGAATACATTGCTAGCAATCATGAAACTACACATTCATATTAAATAATTTTAAGAAAATTAATTATTGTTTTATTTTTATAATTTGGACAGCAGCAGTGACTTCAGAATATGAAATCATACTTCTGCACATTCTGGAAGATTTCTAATTTCAAAACATCCATTTGTTATGAGTGAAGGATTATATGTTATCATGGCTAAATCCTCAACCTTTCTATCTCAGCTACACGGGCAATAATATTCTTAACTGCATTCTACTAACAAGTACGTTTTCTCAGAAGCCATAACAAGAATTAAATCAGGTTGCACACCTTTCTACAGCCCATAGCCAGACATTAATATTCTGACTACTGCTAACTAATCAAATAAATGGCAATGGCAAACCACTTCTGAAAAACTTGCCAAGAAAATTGAAGGGGCTTATCCAGGCAATTTCCAAGAATTGGACAAGGATGAACAGAAGAAAAAAAAATCAAATATAAATATTGGTCTTGAAGAATGTTATCCCAGCCCATAATTCAATATTCAAGAGGACAGGAGAATGATAAAAACATACAAATAAGTGTGAAATATGAACAGTGTATACTGTCTAACAGGATATACCAGTCACACTGTTGTGCAAGGGCCTAAGTATCACAAACTAAAAAGCTCCTGACAGCTACAGGCATGCCTGAAAAAGACCTCACTTTAACTATCCTACCATACTCTTAACAAACCATGTTGTTATAGGCAAATCAGGTATCAGGACATTAATACTTAAGGGTGGAGTTTGTGTCATGATATCACTACGATATTGGTTTCATTCTGATGCAATTATCATTGGCTGTAAATGTGCATGCTTTTCAATCACAAAAATATTTGACACTTATGATCCTATTATATATGAGTAGATTCATATTTCATACTAAGTTATAGTTTCTTTTTACTATTGCTTCTTAAAAATATAATTGGGTTTACTTTCTTTTTCTTTTTTTTCTTTCTTTCCTTTTTTTTCTTCTTTTTCAAGCTTATAGCCATCTCATATATGACTCTGGGTGGCTTACAATTAAAACAAATCTAAAAACAAAACAGAAAAACAGTGCAACAATTTAAAAACAAAAGAAACCAATATGTAAGTGCAAAAAAGAACAACAAAAATATAAAACTCACATCCAAGGTAATCCCATTCATCAAAACAATTAGTACAGTAACTGCACCAATTGTATCACATTCCAATTGTATCACATTAGTACAGTAACTGCACCAATTGTATCACACCAATTGTATCACATCCCAAAGCCTATTAGCAAAACCATATCTTCAGGGCTTTGCAAAAAGTCAGCAGAGTTAAGGTCAATCTAATCTCCAGGGGATGTGGCTCTCAATGTGGATACCATAACAAAAAAGGTCCTCTTTCCGAGTCTCACCAGATGATGGAACTGAAACATACCACTTGGGTTCCACCTGATAGAATGGGTGGATATAACTGGAGAGAGGTGGTCCCTCAAGTAACTAACTCCCATACCTTAATCAAGAGTTTACTTTTAATAGAAAATAATAGTAATATTTTTAAAAATTATTTTGATATAATAATAATAATAGTAATCATAATAATAATAATAATAAGTTGGAAGGGACCTTGGAGGTCATCTAGTCCAACCCTGTGCTCAGACAGGAAACCCTATACCATTTCAGACAAACGGCTGTCCAGTCTCTTCTTAAAAACTTCCAGGGTTGGAGCATTCACAGCTTCTGGAGGCAGGTTGTTCCTCTGATTAACTGTTGTAATTGTCAGGAAATTTCTCCTTAGTTCTAGGTTGCTTCTCTCTTTGGTTAGTTTCCATCCATTGCTTCTTCTCTTGCCTTCAAGTGCTTTGGAGAATAGCGTGACTCCCTCTCCTATGTGTATTATTATTATTATTATTAATAATAATAATAATAATAATAATAATAATAATAATAATAATAATAAAACCTCTATTTACAAATTGCAAGACCTAGTGTTAAATGAAAGTTCTGAGTTCAGAACCAGGCTGGATCATCCAAAGAATACACAGACAAGTTGCTTGGAGCAGAACCAAAGTTTATTCAAGAGCATAGGTAGAGGGATCAAAGGTTGCAACAGAGTTAGAGTTATCAAATGATTACCTTTATACCTTTTCTTTTGTTCCTCCCAGAAACAGAGCCCGCCCACTGGGAATTATTGGAAGCTATAATTAACTGGATGGCACCTTGCTGAGCTTGTGAGATTTTACCATATCAACTGGTTTTCTGATTACTTTATATTGCAGCTGGAGGAGAGAGTCATTATTAATACAGAGGTATTAATAATGTAATATCTGATGTCCGAAAAGGAATGTTTACCTGGATGGGCTATCACCTTTGGCCAGTCTCCACCTCTTTGTTATCTTTTGTTTAGTGCAATTTTTCACCTTTTGCCCAGGAAATAGCTGAGTTTCGGGATGCAAGGAAAAAGGAAAGATTGAATGGCAGTTTCTTTCCCACACTGTTACAGAATATGCTAAGCAAAAGCAAAGAACTTGACATTATGATTTAATGGGAATGTATAAACATAACACAATCTAGATTCTGTCCAAAGTATGGAAGTCTTGACAACATGATCTGCACCCCCAAAATGATACAATTTTTCTAGCATTTCTTCAGTAAAAAGCAATGTCATTTTATCCAACAGCAGATCTTACCTTATCAGGTATGAAATATTTAAAAAATGATCTCAATTACAATTCAATCTACATAGGATTAAGATGATTTACCATTCAAGCCACCTTGAAAAGGCATTCCATCTGTGCAATAGGAGTGCATAGATTCTATATATGTCAAAGGGAAGCCCAAATTATCAGATTCCCATTCATCATTTTGAATTAAAAGAGAATACACTGCAATTGCTGCCCGTGCACCATTGGCACCCAGTACTTTGGAGATAACTGGAAAAACACCAGTTGTTTGGAAGTTTTTATGCTTGCTTTCTGAAAACGAATCATCAACACAAATTGCGCACTGAAGAGGGGAGTAAGCCCTGGTCTAGTCCAGGGCTCTTCAACCAGTGGTACGGGTACCACCTGTGGTACATTGCCACCTGGCAGGTGGTACGCAACCATCCTAGAAAAGTGGTAGCGGGGGAAGGGAATGAGAGAACCACTGGGCGGGCAGTGTCTTGCTCGGCTGTGGCTTGGGAGGCACTTTTTTCAGTGCCATTGTAACTTCAAACAGTCATTAAGCGAACTATTGTAAGTCGAGGACTACATGTACTTTATCACTTTTTTCTTTTTTTTGGGGTCATCATGTTTTTGACACCTTGCTAGGCGACTGGTGGTACTCGGATATTGCCATATCCTAAAAGTGGTACAATGGGTAAAAAGGTTGAAAAGCCCTGCTCTAGTCTACATCAGTACCTCTGCTAACGTACTTTAGCTCTGTAGCTTAACGTCACTTCCAAATATTTTTCCTTAGTTATCAGCATGATAAATGAGACCGTTATAGGACATGAACTAGATACACTGATGTTTTAAATCCACGTTTTAAATAACTTGCTCAAAAATAAACTGGAACCACCAGCAGGCACCCACCGAAAAGACCAGACCTCTCAACAAAAGGAATAAAAGTTGCACGACATCATCCCGCTTCACTGGCATTTATCTCGACAGCAAAATTTCAAAGACATCTAAAGATAACGTCCGTCCGAACGTCTGAAACACCCTAAACCCGTTTCAGCTAATTTGGCTGCGCGAAAGCCTTTCTCCGGAAGTGACGTCTCAATCAGAACTCCCCTCTATCTATTACTTCAACCACCGCGAACAAAAGGGATTTTCAAGCCCGTTCGGAGACCGATGTACACACCCTCCGCAACAACCACCGGTCTCGGCTTCTGATTGGCTAGGAAAAACGTTTAAGGGACTACTTTATCGTCCCCGCCCTTTCATTTGCCGATTGGCCAAGTGCTTGGGCTTCGCTCCACATCGGTTGGCGGTGGAAGACGTCAATCTCGAACTACTTGAGAAAGCTGGATGGAGAGTGGGGCCGAGTGGGGACGTTGGCTTTGGCTGCGACGGAGGCGGTGGCGGCGAGGACGACGGCTGAGGGCGTTTGGCCGAGCTCCTGGGTAGGTCGGCGTGAAATCGGACCTGGCGATCTGGCGGCTTTGGGCCTTTTGCGGGGAATGGCGCGCCGGGGCATCCTCGCGCGGGTGTGTCTTTGGGAACCGGCAAGGGGGAGGGAGAGGCGGGAGCCACCTGGAGGCCCGTTTGCGTGAGGGCCGTCTGCCTGCCTGCCTGCCTGAGAGCCGTGGGACGCGAGGGAGGGACAGCCGACGTGCTTCAGACCCGAGAGGACCGCGGGCCATTGTCGCGGTGGCCGCCGTCGCAAGCTCTTCTGAGAGCTGGAGTTTTGTCAGGGAGGCTGCTGCGTTACGAGTGAACGCGATGGGGCTCCAGGCCCTGGGCGGGTAGAGAGAACGTCAGGGACTTGTCGGAGCAGATGACCGAGGAGGTTCAAAGGAAGCGCGTTGAGGTTCGCGGACGGCGGCAAGTGCTCCGTTCATTATTTTTTTCGTGAAGAAAAAAAGGGGCTTACACGGGTACCTCTGCTGTACAGAAACGGGGCTAGGAAATCTTAACGCTAGACTAACCATCCGAGCGTTTAAGTACCGGGCGGTAGATCGATATCTAGCCGTGTAAGCTGTGAAGTGGCCATGAGAATCTAATATTTGGGATATCAGGGCGGGGATTGAGTGGCGTAATTTCTTAGGCTTGGCTTGGCCGCTTTCACAATTCATTCTGGAAATTAGATAGGGAAATGCTGCTAAACCTGTTTACCCCTGGTACATGCCTTGTTAAGACCTAAGGATGCTGTAGTGCAAAATACTTCTCTCTTGATCAAGAGGTATGGTGTGGCTGGGCAGCTTTTAAGATGCCTCTGGAAATGGAGAAGTATATTTAGTTATTAAGGGCAACAGTTAAACAGTGAAAGATGGCTAGATGCAACTGAAAAACATCAGAAGATGGGTTAGAGTAAGAGAAAAGTAGTATTTATACAACTATTGATCAGTCTGGAAAATAATCTGGACCAAGGAAATAATGTCTTTGTTTATTTCATTCTTAACTATTTTATGAGATGACTGCTTTGGATTTCTATGGTTCTTAGTCTGTATGACCAATGTCTGTTCAAGATTTGAGAAATGCTATGGTTATTTTTTTAATAGGTTCGTGGTATGCTGTTTTTAAAAGATAATAAAATCATATCTAAACGTTTCATATATAATAGTCATATACCATTATAGGGATTTGTAAAAATTAGCTTGCTTAAAACTATTATATCAATGCTGAAAATTACCTTCCTGTTGTTACAGAATAGCAAATTTTCAGTCATATATTAAAAATAAAATATTTGCACTGATTAAACAACAGTGATTGCTTTTGTCAATTTGTCGTCATGAAGTCTAGTATCTTTGCCCATAGTGATACATACTAGTAGTAGTTGTTGAAAATGTGCTCAATAGCCAGAGAAGCACAGAAAATAAAAATCAGAAAATGTTTTTTCTGAATTCCTGTAAATCAAGATGCTTCTGGAATAAAATGTAGTATATTGAATGTTTTTAATTTGAAATAATAAAATTAACTGCTAATAGGGAACTAGCTACGTATTTTAAATGTATTCTGTGTTCTGATGAAATGTTTGATATTAATGTTGATACAGTCTTGTACAGTATGTCTAAAATCAGTTCCACCCAATACTTTATTTAATCATGCATTTTGTAACTCATGGGGTGGTGGAGTGGATCCTCTCTAGTGTCTGATTTTTAGCACTGACAGATTCTGAAATGATTATATGCCTGTGTCTATAGACATGTAGAGTAACTTCAAATAGACAGAATAATTTGTTTTATGTCAGACATAATCTTTAATTCAAGAATTTAGGGATACCTTAATAGAATAGTGTTATTTTTAGTATTAAGGTCATCTCTAAATAACCATGAATGTGTCATTTCTTCATGTTTCTTTCAGCTTTCAATGTTGTTGTTTCCATGTGTCCTGCCTCACACTGACTATGAAGGGGATTTCCAAAAGGAGCAATTTAGATTATGTCAAAATGGAGATTTAGTTACAGATCTCAGATGAGTGTATTTATATGAAATAACTGTAAATTTTATTTCTATGTTTTCCCCAGCCTGTTAGAAACAGATTCGATTTCCATAATAAATATACCAAAGGTATATTTGTAGGTGGAGAATAAGAATGTTCTTCTGTCAGTATAGATAAAAAAGTAGATTCATATATAGTCCTAGAAAATATGTACAGTATGGGATACTAAAAGCCCTTGAAGGCAAGCTTGATTCTTAAAAGGCTTCAAATCTAGAATTTTTAATATAAACATATCAAGATTTGATTTGATTTGATTTGGGATGGCAAGTAAGAGGTGAAATTAATGTTTAGATTGCAAGGAATGATTGCTCTAGCATTATTACACTAACAATATACAAGTTTTTATACAGTTGGTGTCCACTCATATTAAGTAGTAAATTAGGATAAGATTTTCCATAAAGATACTATGTTAGCCATCAGATGGGAAGAAACTTGCTTCTGTTTATTAATGCTTGAAAAAAATGTATCTTATTACTGCCATGAAACACATGGAAGAAAAGTAAATCAGCAACAAATAGCACAGATTTCTAAGGAATGTGAATAATTAGATATTTGGAGAATAAAACAGGAGTGCAGTAGGTCAGGGATCCCCAAATCCCAGTCTATGGACCGGCACCAGGCATGCCAAAAACTGGGCTGTGCAAACAAGTGAAGCCCCATCTGTGGGATGCAGGCAGCAAGTGAAACCATGCCCCCTCCAACTCACAGAAAAACCTCTCTACAGAACCAGTCCCTGGTGGCCAAAAGGCTGGGGGCCACTGCATAGGTCATTCCACCAAATCACTGCAGTTTCATTCTCTCAATTTATGTTATATTTTTTTGGCATATAGAAAACACTCATTTTATATACATACACACACACACGTGTGTGCGTGTGTATGTCTGTGTGTGTGAATCATAGTTATAGTTATCTTTGTGTGTGTGTGTGTGTGTCTGTAATTTCATTAGTATCTGGATCACAGGCTTGTATTTAATAATGGGACCTATCAACATACTACTTCATGCTGTGTTATTGTTTAAATCATAACAATTTAGAATCCTTAAGTTCTTCAAATTCTTTTCCATCGTACTTAGTATAAACAGACAAAAATAAAAATCTGATACTATGAACCAGGATGGATATGTCAGAAAATTCAAGTAGTTCATCATTTCAGCATCAACTTGTTATTTGTAGAAAGTTTAGGTACTTCTGTACCATTTAGTCTGTGTTCAGAGTATTCATGAATTAGTGTTGGGTTTCTTGGAGAACAGTCACTAATTCAAAGGCTGCATAGATATGCAGTCTCTGTCTCCAATGGCTTTGTTGTTTGGTATCACTGCTGGCTATTTCCTAAAACAACTATAAAATCATGGGGGACGGGGGGGGGAGAGAACAAATGGCGGAGAATGAATGATAGAAGAAAAAAATTACCTGTCTGTGGCTAGAATGTTTATCAAACACCTTACCTAATTTTATAGTTCTTAACTATAAACATAATCCATGGGAAATAGTGTATGTAATTACTGTCTCTGAAACTTTTGGGAAAATTTCAAGTAGTAAAACTATTAAAAGTGTGTAAAAGCGGAAATATGAAAAATGTGTCTATAAAACTTGGTGTGCATGCATGCACACACACACACACACACACAAACGTGTCTATTGGGGGCCTGGCCTTGGCCAAACTGTTGACAACTTTAGCCCAACTTCATTGTTTTTGAGATCACTAAGAAACCTCACAATTCAATTTCTAGAGGAAGGTAATGGCAACTCACTTCCATATTGTATCCCAGAAGACAATATCATATCCATGAATCCACCAGAAGTTCTATGTTAACACTTATATCTCCTAGTTGATAGATGTTTTAATTTTTTGTCTTATGTGTATGTAATGCTTAACAAACAAATATTTAATATTAATTTTCTGAAGCATTTAATCAGGGGTTTTCAAATATGTCCTAGGGTTGATATTTCATTTTTCTAATATCAATTAAGAACTTATTTTTTTTCTGCTTTTGATACAGAATTTGTATGTTTGTACTTCTTGCATAGAAAAGATATTTTGTTTTGCTCTATATGTGTGTGTGTGGGGGATAAAATGCACAGTATTGATACTGTGTGTTTGCGTACCACAAGATGCAAATGCTATCATTCTGAAAAGAAATCATCCAGTATTTTGACATACGTGAATATTTACTCTTTCTAAGAGTTTTTCCCAGAATGAAACAATTAAAAATGTATTAATTTGTTGATTTAAATTACTTGGCAATTGATTGCTTAATGAAAAATAAGGTAATTTTATTTTTAATTATCTGTTAGTAATTTTAAAAACTTTTGTAACAGTTTTTAAAAAGGTCATATCACTTTTTTAACAATAACTCTCTTGGAATATAGTTTCTAAAAACTAAAAGAAACCCCTTTCCTGCTGAAAAGTAAAAATTTAGTTTTTTTAAAAAAGTACAGTTTTTTTTAAAAAAGTACAGTTTGTATTGCTATTTATTTTATAGAGAAATGATTTCATTATAGAATGTGTTTGAATTATAATAACTTTAAAATGAGTATATGAAAGGGTTTCATAGAAAAGTTGAGTTTTCCAACTATACCTAGACAATCTATTTGTTTATTAATATTTGAAATAATAATAATATAAAGTTGGAAGTGACCTTGGATGTCATCTAGTCCATCCCCCTGCTCAGGCAGGAAACCCTATACCATTTCAGACACGCTAATGACAGTTTAAATGTGCTGTTACAGTGGATTTTACATAGGCATAATAGTAAAAAGAATCATAAGTGTGCTTCATTTGAAGAAGAATCTCTGCTAAGACCATCAATAATTCTTTTACTCTCCCTGCCTTTCAGAATTTGAAATTTGAGTTAACATTTTACTATAACTTCTGTATGGTAATCCATTTAATTCATTGGAACTCAATAAAATGATACTTTTAATGTTCTTATATACTTAGTGCTTATGTTTAAAAGCACCACAACTAGAAAAGTATTGCACCTCAAGCAAACACAACTGCCTTTTCATTTTTTTCAGGGTCTGTGTGGAACAGTACAAATATTTGCAAAAAGGTGATGGTATTTGTGGAGCAGTTTAAATGCAATAAACTCTTTCTGAGATAAACTGCCCTAGCAAAGACTATTTTTCTAAAAGACAAAATAGCTTTTAGAAACCTTGAAGTGGAATAAGAATCAATTTGTCTTGTCTACTTTATATTCCTTTAAAGATTTTAAATTATTTGTGTAAATGTAGATTGAGTCCACTGTGCATATGAATGCATGCGTTCTATCCAAATCAGCTAGGTATACATTTCTTTGTGAGCATATGAGAAAAGATGGGGGTTCTCCCCTCCCCCAAGTAGCTATAATTGTAATGAAAAAGGAAAAGTACTTAGAAAAGGTTAAAATGTCATTGTTGCAATTATGGGTATTGTGTTGCATTCTTTAAAAAGCTTGATATACAAACAATATTTGGCTAAACTTCCAATTTTTTTTTGCAGGTATTCAAGATGAATCTTGAAAAACTCAACAAAGCTGAATTACTGACACTTTTTAGTATCCTTGAAGGTGAATTAGAAGCCAGAGATCTTGTCATAGCAGCTTTAAAGGTAACCCATAGATATTAGGAGAGATGAAATACAGCAGTTCTGCTATATAAATATTATGTAACAAATCCTGTAGTAAGACTCTGTACCTTGGCATTTGATTGACAGCAAAAATAAATAATGTAATGAATGAGCATCTTGATGATTATGGAAAATAAGGACATCATATTTTAATCAAAAATATTCTCCCTTCATCATACTTAAATAGTAAGACTTGGAACTTCTTGTTCTCAATGCCATCAATGAGTTTCTGTTAAAGAGAAGATTTGGTAAAAAACCAACATGTTTCTCAACAGGCAGGAATAATAATATAGATTCCTGTTCTACTTCCATTTAAAAATGGTTTCTGTTTATCTTCTTCTAACAGTATTTTTGTAATTCAGTTGATGAGTTTAGGGCTGAATATTGAAATATATGGATAGTCCTCATAATGATATAGCTTGGCTTTTGCTGGAGTCTATTGAAATTTTAATTACAGTATTTGCTTTAAACATGGATTAATATCCAAATTGTATGGATATTCACTAAAAATGGATTAATATCCATGTTTAATGGATATCCATACAATTTGTGTATCTTCTCTCTCTCTCTCTCTCTCTCTCTCTCTCTCTCTCTCTCTCTCTCTCTCTCTCTCTCTCTCTCTCTCTCTCTCTCTCTCTCTCTCTCTCTCTCTCTCATTATTGTGCTAAAGACTTTACAAATTGCTGATGACTGCATTTCATCAGTGCTGTTTACTATCTATTTCAAGACTACTAGATCTTGCTTGAGCAAACAACTATCACTTGGTGGCAACTGAGACATACAGAACATCTATCTCTTAGCTGCCATTTTAGTAATCAAGAATTTGGGGGCTCAGATCTAAAGCTGTGTTCTATTACATCATATCAGTTTCCTCATTTTTTTTACATGTTTCCTTTTTTCAAAATAAATGTCTATGCACTGAATTTCCTTTGCCTTGGAAAGAATGACAGTGAAATCATTAGAAGTGTTCTGTGATCATCTTTTTTTTAGCAAAATTGTTTATGGTATATACTGCCTCCCCTTTTTCTGTAGTCTTATTTATCCAGTCAAAAATGTTAATTTGAAGTCTTTTATAATTTTATGCTTCTTCTTTGGATGTTTTCCTAATAACATTTTTGATGTTAAGATCAGCTTCAGTGTTCTAATATAGATGGTTCCTTGCTCAATAGCAGTAATTGTGAGAGGGATCTTGGAGTCCTAGTGGACAATCACTTAAATATGAGCCAGCAGTGTGCTGCAGCTGCCAAAAAAGCCAACACAGTGCTAGGCTGCATTAACAGGGATAGAATCAAGATCACGTGAAGTATTAATACCACTTTACAATGCCTTGGTAAGGCCACACTTGGAATACTGCATCCAGTTTTGGTCACCATGATGTAAAAAAGATGTTGAGACTCTAGAAAGAGTACAGAGAAGAACAACAAAGATGATTAGGGGACTGGAGGCTAAAACATATAAGGAACGGTTGCTGGAATTGGGTATGTCTAGTTTAGTGAAAAGAAGGACTAGGGGTGACATGATAGCAGTGTTCCAATATCTCAGGGGTTGCCACAAAGAAGAGGGAGTCAAGCTATTCTCCAAAGTGCCTGAAGGCAGGACAAGAAGCAACAGATGGAAACTAATCAAGGAGAGAAGCAACCTAGAACTAAGAAGAAACTTCCTGACAGTTAGAACAATTCATCAGTGGAACAACCTGCCTCCAGAAGCTGTGAATGCTCCAACACTGGAAGTTTTTAAGAAGAGACTGGACAGCCATTTGTCTCTAATGGTATAGGGTTTCCTGCCTGAGCAGGGGGTTGGACTAGATGACCTCCAAGGTTCCTCCCAACATCATCATCATTACTACTACTACTACTACTACTACTACTACTACTACTACTACTACTACTACTACTACTACTACTTTATGGCCTTTAACACACTTCTAGCACTTTTATTGTGTTTGAGGACTGGTATTTATCACTACCATAACTGTCAAAAACTGCTTCTTTTAAGATTTCAAGTTTGCGTTGTTTTTTAAAATCTCTGCACGTTTTGACTTACAGAAAAACAACATCCTAGCCATTTTCCTCCCTAAGTTTCTATCATAGGTATTGAGGAGATTATATGTTGTCATTTCTAATGTTTGTTGCCTGGCATTTTTAGTTATAATCCTCTGTCTTTTCAATTGGCTATTTTCCTGGTTTTTTTTTTCCTTGTCCTGTTCCCTTTTGGATGATTAACAGCATTTTCTGTCTCATTCCCTTTGAATGATTCATCCTAAAGTTAATATTCCCCAATGCGTGCTGGCTTTTTCCTAGGGGCATTTTAGCATGAATTGGACGTATTGAGATATGTTGATCTTCTCAAAATGTTTCTGTATGTTATTCCTGGAACTGTGGGTAACCATTAGAAGTCTAAACAAAGCAAGAATTCTGAATCTTGTCCCCAGCTACAGTATTAAAGATAACTTTCACAATGCTTAAGGATATAATGTTTTCTTGTTGGCTTTTTACAATGAATATGTCTATTTATGGACAATTTCATTTGACAGTACAAAATAAATATTTGTGTATGATAATGATAAAATTGTGGTAGAAATACATTTTGTCTGCCTATTAAATCCTTCTGAAGGACCTGATATAGGTAGATATTGTTTAAAAATATTAAAGATACCGTTGCAGGATGTAAATTGTTCCAAATAAAAATGCCTTTATTGATAGTGATTTTGTCAATGCTGATGGTGTTCAAGTGGTGATCCAAATGTTTTGGGATGGCACCCTATTGCTATTAATACTATCTTTGCTTTCTTTTGTTCCAGTTACAGGTCTTTGTATTTTGTGATTTTCTCTAGTTCTTTATATTCTTAAAAGTATTTTGAATCCTCAGTGTCACCAATGGGGAATGAGGGATGACAACTTGAAGCTGCTGAAAATTAAATGGACTGTAAAAACAGCAACTAATGTTAGAAGGATATAGCCTTATTCACCAATTGCTATTTGATTTTAACTCGGTAGTCTTTTAAAGCAAAAGAAAAATACAGTAGAGAAAACTAAAATAAAGCTGATGGTATGACTATAGGCATTGTAGGTTTGGTCTTATCATAATCCAGCAATATTATCTGGTTTACCAGAACTCTCTTTTAACTGTGGAATCTTAGTGTGTGCACAGATAGAATATGGAAATGTGGTCATCTTCTTAACTTCAAAGAAAATAAAGAAAAAGACAAGATACTGCATGAAATCTGGCTGTTTTTTGCTTTATTTGTTTTTGTTTGCTTCTGCTTAGCACTATGAAGATCAGCTAGATATGAAATTAATTGTGTAATGCAATTAATTTTTGTATTTATAGTGTACAAATAGTAGTCTGGAGACTTTATTTTTTTCCTGTATTATCTACCAAATCTCTCTGAAGATTCTGTTTCAAGGGAAAACAGAAACTTTTATTGTAAATATTCTGTAATATAGTATAAAGCTACAGAGTAGGTTTAATAATTGCTTACCGTATTTCGCGCTCTATAGGGCGCGCCTGCTGATAGGGCGCACCTAATTTTTAGAGGAGGAAAATCGGAAAAAATGTTTTGAGCCAAAAAGTGGGCTAAAATATTTATTACAATAACAGGATATCTTAACATGAACAATAGCCAACAGCAGCATTAAGAACCATCATTACTGTAAAAGATAAGGTCTCTAGTCATTGGTAAATCCAAAAAATTCCTCACAACTGTCCGAACTTGCGAAGTCCAGTGGCTCTGGCTCACTATCACTGGTGTCAGGGTCTTCATAAAGGGCACCATCCTCTGAACCATCCAAGGCATTACTGATGCCACATTTCTTGAAGGAACTTACAACTGTTTCATCCTTCACGGCTTGCCATGACGTTTTCACCCACTCACAAACTTGAGTGATGGTGGGCCTTTTCATTCTTCCAGTGGGTGTCAGGTCATGATTCCCAGCAGCCATCCACTTGTTCCACTCCTCTCGCATGAACACTTTAAATGGCTTGTTAAGTGAAACATCCAGAGGTTGCAACTGGCTAGTAAGCCCCCCAGGAATGACAGCTAGATGGGTGTTTGCTATTTTAAAGTTTTTTTTTGTGTTGTCACTGATATGTGCCCTAAACTGGTCAAGTACTAGTAGGGCAGGTTTCTTCAGAAGACCTCCAGGGCGTTTGGACCACACTTTTTCTATCCATATTTTCATTCCACCTTCATCCATCCATCCTTTCTCATGAACATGGACAATAACTCCACGTGGGATCACCTCTTTCGGCATGGTTTTTCTTTTCAAAATTATCATTGGAGGCAACTTGGTGCCATCCGCGCAGCAGGACAACACAACAGTATAATGGGTTTTCTCATGTCCTGAGGTCTTCACAGTTATGGTTTTTGCACCTTTGTCATCAACAGTCCTGTTTGATGGAACATCAAAGGTTAATGGGACTTCATCCATATTTCCAATCTGCCCTACTTCAAAGCCATTTTTCTTTCTTGCATCAATAACAAACTTATGGAAAGACAGAATCTTGGATTCATATTCTTTAGGCATTTTTTGCGCAATTCTAGTTTTGGTGCGCATAGCAAGGCCAGATCTTCTCATGAACCTGTAGCACCATGATGCTGATCCAGTAAAGTCGTCAATGCCTTTCTCTGCAGCAAAACGCTTGGCTTCACATCTTATCATTTTCGTGGAGACTGATAATCCATTGTTCCTGTGATGTTTGATCCACTCTTTCATTTTCACATCTATCTGTGGCCATTTTGCAGCATGCCCACGAAAACTGTGTTTGCTTTTATCTGCTTTTTGCAGTGCTTCCTCCTGTCTCCTCCATCCCCGTATCATTTTTTCAGTTGGAGGTGGCCCAAAATGTCTTTCAGCTGCCCTGTTTCCATGTTTTTTGGCGTATTTTACTACCTCCAGTTTAAATGGGATTTTATAGCTTAGCCTTCTCTTCTTTGACATACCCCATGTACATGAATGTGTTAAACTGTCACTGAGTGATTCTGTGTAGTGACAGTTCAGAGAATTCATGTTGTGTTTTGCCATTTTTTTCTTCTTGGCACGCTTTTCCGAGGAATCAGTTGGCGTTTTGAGGCTTTGGGTCTGCTTAGCTCCCCTCCCCAGTCCGGCTCTTCACTCACCTTAGCAACACCTTCGTCCTTGCCCACTTCAGCCCACCCCTGCCTCCTTTGCAGCCTTTTCAGTCTTTGCAGCCGCCGGCCAATGAGGGCTCAGAAGGTGCTGGGCAGTTTACGTACGGTATTCCAAAGAATAAAGCACTGGGCTAAGCCAGGCAGGGGTAGGCAACCCTGGCTCTTTGAGGACGGGTGGACTTCAACTCACAGATGGTGGTAAAACCAGCGGATTCTTAACCCCCACCGCAGTTTCCTCCTAGCAATGGAAAAACCTCCCGACTCGAACCGAAGCCTGGAAGCTCAGCATGCAAGAGAAAACGCCGCCGTAGAGTCACGCGGATGCTAAGCGGCCTCCTATTGGGCTTCCGAGTCGTCACGGGGGCGGGGCGGGGCTAGGCTACATTTCGCCGGCCGGCGTTTGTTTCTTGGGCTGGTCGCGGCAGATTACGGCAGCCGTGAAGATGAACGCGGATCTGCGGAAGGCCTGCACCCTCAGGAGCTTTCCTAGCGCCTCGCTGCTGCGGCTCATGGCTTCACCGCCGGCGCTGAGCTCGTCTGCCTGGCCGCAGGGTGACAGCTGCTTGCGGGCGGCTTCAAAACCGCCCGCTCGAGCGGCAGCGGTGGCCAAGAAGCTTTGCTCGCGCTCCTCTCGCGCCGCATGCTTCATCATCAATGGGAGCAAGAAAACTGCAAAATTCAGCTGAATGCGAGGGGGGGGAGGACAAAGATGAGGGAGGAGATAGGGGAATGGAGTTGTTGAAATGCGCTCTGTGGTCACAATGCAGGCAAGCTCCCCCTTTACCCTGGAGGAGGCGCGCAGAGGGCTGCCTGGTTTGAGCCATTACCGGTAACTGTGGAATCCAGGGTCAGCTTGGGGGGGTCAGGACATGGCCCCCACAAGCTAGAGGCTCTTCCCTCCTCACCCATTTAGGGTGGGGCATGGGGGCTTCCCTGGGCTCCTTGGCGGCAGCAGGTGTCCCTGGCGTCCCTCCTCCTGGTTTGTGCTGCTCCTTGTGCGGAACAAGGAACAAGCAAAGCCACAGAGATGTCTTGCTGCAGGGACCCCCCCCAAGGGCTGGGGCAGACCAGCTCTCACCCCCCCCCACCTTCTCCTGTCTTTTTAGCGCGCCCTCATTCCCCCAGCCGGCATAAAGCTTTTTCCAGGTTAAAAAAAAAAAAACCGCCCGCTCCCTTCCTTGTTTTGCCGCCCCTCTTGTGTGGGCGGGGTTGAGGGGGTTATGCTAATGCCAATCGGGAAAGAGCTGAGGTGAGTCTGCGAGCTGCCGCTGAAGAGGCGATCGATCGGAGGCTGAGCAGAGCGCCCCCCGCCCCCCCACACTTCCAGAGCCATGGCTGAAGGGGGCGAAGGAGGGGAAGACGAGATACAGTTCCTACGAACTGTGAGTATCCGTGCGTGCATCGGTGTCGGGGTTTCTAGAGCAGCAACCCGGTTTGTTTCCCTCCAGGTCTTCCGAGTGGGTTGCATTACTAAACAAGGTTTCTTCCCCAGTCCCTTAAGCTTTTGCTTAGAGTGAGTGTTTGGGGAAGTGGGAGAATCAAATTACAAGCTTTTCGGAATCAGCTCAGCTCCCGGGCATGGTTGTTTTGGGCTACAAGCCTTTCTTCCCGAATGCCTTCTTGCGAGTCGGACTTCTGGTCCCAGCTCGCCCTTGTAACGCTGGTTTGCGGCATTCGTGCCGTCTTCTAAGGCAACGCCGTCTTCTAAGGCAACGGCGCTTGCGTCACATTCCCTCTGCTCCAGCGCGCCCCCCCTGCCTGCACCTTCGCTCCATAGGGCGCTGCTGATTTTTCCTCCTACTTTTGGAGGAAAAAAGGTGCGCCCTATGGAGCGCGAAATACGGTAAATATAAGTTCAGATATTGTTTCAGTTATTAATAAGACTGAACTTCATAAACAGTTTAAATACTACATAATCAATGCTCTTACATTACAGTCTTCTTTAACAAGAAAAAATTGGAATTTAAGTAACCGTCTTTATAAAAACTGTTTCAGTATTTAAGATGTAATAATAAAATAAGTGTAAATAACTTTATTTTTGTAACAACAGGTCAAAACATAGTACCATAAGGTGTTACAGAAAAGTTGAGAAAAGGAAGAAAGAATCTCAGGATTTATGTAGAAATGTGTCTCAAATTAATATTTTGAGCAATATCAGGAGTAATAACACCTGTAATACAGAGTTGGACTTTTATGACAGGACTTCAGAAATGAAGAAATGCATCGATGTGGAGATTTGCATTGTTACTGCTTTGAAGGGCTTCTGATTTGATCTCCAAAAGATGCTTTAGAATCTATGGAGCACAAATATAGTACCTGTTTCCAGCTTCTCAAAGCAATTTTGTCTTTTTCCTGCACTCCCATGAGTGATGGGATTTTTGGATATCAACTCCAAAGCACTTCATTGTTTTCCTGCTTTGCTAAGAATGTAACCAGATGTTCAGATTCAACTTTATTATTATTTTAATAGAACAAGGGAACACTCCCAGTATTGTATTTGATAAGCTTGGCTATACCGGTAGTACGGTAGTAAACTAGCCAGTGGTGAAATGGAGTTAAAAGTGATTGCATGGAAGGGAGTGAGTCCAAGATTCTATGTCTTCCAAATATAATGGTGTTCATGTTAAAGTTTTTATATATTATGAAGTTTCATTATGCAAAAGTGTAAGATGCTCTGCCAGTTCTTGTCTGTAATTTTGCTAGATCAGATTTTATTCAGTTGATTAAGAATGTATTCAGATACATTTTAGATATCTTTATTTTCCTTAAAAATATTAGTAATCCCCCCCCCCTTTAGAATAAAAATCATTCCTTTGGATCTGGATTATCTGTGGTCCAGTTATAAGTGCTTCAGCCTCTTGTTGTTTTTAAATTTAATCTAGCCAGTCAGTAAACACAGTTTTGTTTTCTCACTCCCCTCTTGTTATGTTCATAGATTATATTTATTTTCAAACAGCTGTCTCAAGGGAAAACTAGGAACTGAAGAAGTTCGAGATTATGCAGCAAGCTATTTAAAGGAGATTCTGTTTTAGAAGAGGAACCTTTCTACAAAACTGTTTGAGAAATGTAGAATATAATGCAATTTTGAAACCCACAGTAGCTTGTTTATATAAAGTCAGATTGAAAAAATATACATAACAGCTGTAGAATTTTGTTTCATACTCAAGATTTTATTTTTCAACTGATGTAGATGTATTACATATTAAAAACATTCCTTTAATTCTTTTTTTTTAACCCATGGGTTAAGCAGGGAAGAGGAGGACATCTATTGTTTCTTTAAGACATAGAGTAGTTTGTTTTACCCAAATAAGCTAAACATCTCTTAATTTTGTATTTGCAGTTGCTTCAGTCTTTAGCCTCCATGTTCTGATCTGATTTGATGCTTATTTGATGCTTATTAGCTGGCTGCAAGTTTTGTCCAACTAATTTGATGAAAACTATCTAGGAGATCCTCTTATGATTCACCTATAACTCTAGAATTGAATCAGCTTCTTGGTTAGGGAAAATGCAATTGTAGAAAATCAAAAGGAAATAGGTTTTCCTTATTATGGATTAAATCAGGCTGATAGACAGAATAAAACTAACCTAAAACGCTAGCAGTTATCCAAAATATAATGTTACCAGAATTAGTTTCTCTCAGCTTTTAGCTTCTACATTTGCCTTTTAGCTTCTAGTCCAACGTGAAGTAGAGATAATTTCATTTCCATTTTGGATTAATCACAATATCCTTTATCACACATATTTAAAAAAAATTGGTTAATTTATCATTGAATATTAAAATATCTGCTTTATACTATAAAACTAGATACTTTTCTTTTTAGTCAGTTTTCTATTCTGAGATGAAAATATATCTCAGCATATTACATGAACTTCTGAGCTTACGAGATATTGGCAACAGCATGTCAGTGTGCAGGGTATTCTCTAGATTAGAGAGCTTACTTAGCACAGAATAAAGTGAGTGTGCTTGTAGAAAAACCTGATCTGGATCATGCTTTCGGCATCTTGATTAGAAGCTGTCCAAACTGATTTTGGAATTAGTTTTATTTCATGATTTCAAAAATTGGACACTAGAAGGTGCAAGAAAGTGCAAAACATTCTCGCAATAAACATACTAAAGGAGACCTTTAAAGAATGAAATCAAAATAGTCATAATATCAATAATGTGAGTAGTTATGTCTGCTTCAGTGGATAGATTGTGTCCAAAAGATGCTATTGAAGAAATGTCAGATGTAGAATAAATGTAGAGATGATTTCAACAATGAATTTATTACTGACAGGCCAATAAAATGCTTTAGAAAAGAATGTTTCATTGGATTTACAAAAGAAATTGGCTGAGCTTTTAAAATTTAAAAGGAAAATACAAATAAGAGAGTGACCTGGATAATTTTTTCCTACTTGATTTCCAGTGAGACTTCTTAAAGCTTTGAAGTAGTCTGTGTGATGGGACAAAGAAGAAATTAAGAGAAATCAAATCCTATGACAATATTTGAATCAATTAAATGTTAGGACTATTAGAAATAAAAGGAAGGAATACAAACTTGGTTTATTTAATCAAATAAGAGATATTGTAATTTTTAGCTAGCTTTTGGATTTTCTGCTGACACTAGGACTAAAATGTTTAGCAATCAGCATCTTGAATTTCACCCAGAAGCAAACCAGTGTAGCTTGCAAAAGAGAAGTAATAAGCTTATTAAGTCAAACCCATCGTTGCCTGTGCCACTGCATTCTGGACCTGCTGAAGCCTTCTAGGTAGTCTTTAACACCAGTCCCATTGCAGTAGTCAAGCTGGGACTTCACATGGGAGTCCCACAATTTTGGAAAGGGTTCAGCTGGCACATCAGATAAAGTTTTAGGCAAAAGCATTCCTGACCACAACTGCCACGTGCTCATTGATGTGTACACATTGGCATTGGCTTGTGTGGATTGGCAAATCAATGCATAATGTGAATTGATGTCTAGACCAGCGGTTCTCAACCTTTTTCAGGCCGCGACCCCGACCTGTCAAGCGCCGCGCATGCACGGTGCTACCCCCTACGCCGCGCATGCGCGGTGCTGCCCCCTGCACCGGCCGAGGCATAGGCCGCCGCCCGTTTGGGGTGGCGGCAGGCAGGCCCAGGTGCTCCTGGGCGACCGCGGCGGCGATGGTGCAGGGAGACCACGGGCTGGGCCACCAGCTGGCCCAGCTCAAGGGAGGTAAGACACCCGCCGGGCCCCACGCGCACCAAAAACCCTCCCTGCACCCGCTGCTGCCCCACTAGCCTTACCTTCACTGCCGCCCATTCGGGGGGGCGGCAGGCAGGCCTGGGCGACCGCGGCGGCAACGGTGCAGGGCGACCATGGGCTGGACCACCAGCTGGCCCAGCTCAAGGGAGGTAAGACACCCGCCGGGCCCCACGTGCACCAAAAACCCTCCCTGCGCCCACCGCTGCCCCACTAGCCTTACCTTCACTGCCGCCCATTCGGGGGGGCGGCAGGCAGGCCCAGGCGCTCCTGGGCGGCCGCGGCAGCAATGGCACAGGGCAACCACGGGCTGGGCCACCAGCTGGCCCAGCCCAAGGGAGGTAAGACACCCGCCGGGCACCACACGCGCCAAAAACCTTCCCTGCGCCCACCGCTGCCCCGCTAGCCTTACCTTCGCCGCCGCCCATTCGAGGCAGTGGCAGGCAGGCCCAGGTGCTCCTGGGCGGCCGCGGCGGCGCAGGGCGACCACAGGCTGGGCCATCAGCTGGCCCAGTCCAAGGGAGGTAAAAAAAAACCGCCGGGCCCCACGTGCGCCAAAAACCCTCCCTGCGTCAAAAGCCAATAGAATAAGAGGGAGTAGCACAGCTAAGGAAAAGGGGGGAAAATGGACTGCGTTTTTTGGCGACCCCCGTGAAATGGTCGTTCGACCCCAAATGGGGTCGCGACCCACAGGTTGAGAACCGCTAGTCTAGACCATCAGAAAAGTACTAGAATACAAGTACAGTTAATTTTGCTCTATTTTCTGCTTTCTATTCTCATCAGATTTTAAATACTCATAGCAGTAAATACTAATTCTCTTCTGGATAAATCACTTGTATTATGCAGTATTTCAGAAACATAGGAAAGTAATGATTTCTCAGTCTTGTTGGATTTCCTTTCTTTTTAAACCAAGCCAATCTAGTGACAATCAATGAATCAACATTCATAGTTTTCCATTTTCAAGTGCAAAAAGTAAGTTAAAAATACATCTAGTTTTTCTTCCCCTACTTACTGGTAAGAATTCTATATATGTAGAAAGAGAATGGCTCTTCACAAAATCTAGTTTTGTGGCTAAATCACAGAGATTGCTTCAAAGACATAAATGAAAGTGTTTATGGTCTTTTTGGTCTACTTTAGAAAAATATATTCTTTGTTTTATTATAAGAACATTGCCACCTTTGAATCACTTTCACAAAGAGTGATTCTGTAGTACCTCCCAACTCCTGCTTTTTTTAGCAAGTGATATAACCCCTGGAACAATGCATTACAGATTGTATCGAGGATGTTATTTCCTTCCATAATACAAATTGTTAGCTTGCTTTTCCTGTAGTTTTGACAGCTGTATGTTGTTTAAAAGGATCAGTCAAACTAGTGCTTAATAGAGCCACTGTTTAAAATTAAAGTTTTTATTGATGCTGAAAGACTTACTGTATTTAATTTAGTATGACTTAAAGATGTGTTTGTATTCATAAAACTTCCCAGATGTGAACCACACATGCAAGTAGCAAATAGTTAATACAATTACATTACTAGTCTTGCAGGAGACAAGATTGTGCTATCAGAGGAACTCATTTTTCCCATTTCCATAGATTCTCTAACCAATAAATCCCCAAACATTGGAATGCATGAATAGTTTTTTGTTGTTGTTTAAAGTAGCTGCTCTTGCTATCAAATAGGATGAAAGAACTTTTCTTTTGTCTCCTATCTCTTTCTCTAGGAATAGTATGACAAAAATACTGTGGAAACTGTTTTGGTTTTTTTGAATGTCTGCCTTGAAATGATAAAAGACAAATATACATTCTTAGGAAAAGCAGGTATTACTTGTATGGAATGCTGATCACATGAGTGTTATGGAAAACCCTACCAAGGTTGCTTTGTAATGTCAGCTTCCCAATACAAGTGTTTGTACAATCAGTGTGAATATTTGCAGGAGAGTAGCTATAATAGCTAGTGAAAGCTAACATGCCATGGCTCTTCTGGCAGACATTTTGAGTATGCAAATGTTGCATGGAAGACAGTGTCATTCAAGTAATGTCCATGTATAGAACTAAGTAGAATTTAACAAAGTGTGAATACTTCACTTTAAATAACACTTGAATAATGTTCATAATTATCAGGATTCTAGATATTTGCCCTTTAGACTTCCTTTATAGAAACAAAGTAATGATAAAATTTCTGATGCTTTTCAGTCTGAGCTCTTCTCTGTAAGCTAGCTTAAGTATTATTCTCTAGTTATCTTAGTATGTGCAAACTTAAGTGTCTCTTTATTATTGGTGTATTGCTTATCAGTTTTTCCAGTTCTTTTTAATTGATTGTAATTGTATTAAGCAAAAGAAAAAATATAATCATTTCAAAAATATATTTATTTGCCTAGATTCTGTATCTTATTTGTACCAAATACTGTTTATATACATATTCTTCCATGTTGTCTCCATGCTTAGGGACACATGAGACAGTGATATTTAATGCTAGATGCATTGTGTGAGCGTAGATATGATAACATAATGTTGATTGTAACTGTGTGTTTATCAGTTATTAAAATATAACTGAGCATTATGTTTGATGGCATACAGAGGACTTAAACATTGAACAAGGTTACTATGACCATAATTTTGAATTGCTTCTATTTCTTTTAACTTTTTATGCTGCCACTCATAGTTTCTAGAGTAATTTATCAATATGCCATGCAATCAGTATTCCCTCTAGTCTACACTTAGATATGAATCTCTATGAAGATTCTCAGACATCCATGTCATGGTTGTGCCAAAGGTGCTTTTTTCAAATGGCAACTGGACTTTCTAAGCTTCTGAGAAGTGAAACATCTTGAAGACAAATCAAGAATGTCCAGTTGCCATTTGAAAAAAGCACCTTTGGGACTTAGATCTGAAGCTTCATGGATGTATATTAACTCTGAGGAACTTGCTTATTGCAGTATTAAAGCACCTGATGACCAGTTATGTGTTTTTCTTCCATTTTGAATTGGAAATGTACAAAAATGGGCTAAAATAAACAGCTCAACCCTCCTAATTTCAAATCCTTCTGTTCAACCTGGAGGGTGGAGGGGGAGAGGAAAGTTCCTCATCTTTATCATGAATGTCAATACTGACAATCCCGATATCTTTCCATCCTCACCCTGTCTTAATACAGGTCTTGTCTTCTCAGAAAATATTATTTGGGATTCTAAAGTAAATGAAAAAAATTCTAGTCCTGATATAACTGAAACTGAAATGGATGGAGCTACATCACATATGGACAAAGCAGGATTTCAGGAGAGGGGTTTGGAATTTTTGTGTTTTTTTCATGTGATTTGTCTGTTTTAAATCTTATAGTACATTTTTCATGCTTTGTCCATTTCAGCAGAAAGTAGACTTAGGTTCTACATATTTACATGGCTGTTCTTTATGAATTAGTAGTTGTTACTTTATGTCATTTAGAATAAAGAGTACCTCAAATCAAGCTTCATTCCTGGTGAGAAAATGAACATATCTATGTTTACTTGACAACTTGATAACAGTACCCAAGTGGTACTATTCTTTCTAGTTGGGAATTTTTTCAGTCTAGCCTGCAGCCCTGAAATTTCCCAGTGATCTCCCAACTAAATCCTAAGCTGTTTTGATTTGATTTGATTTTTGGGATGCTTCCAGCTATTGTGATAAAGTATTGTAAGCCAGCCTGATCAAGTCAGGTATATTGAAACATTATAACATCAACTGAGTGGAAACTACTACTACGTATCAACATTGTTCTTCAGCTACTAAGGAACAGGTTCTGACAAAATAAACATTAGTATTCTGCTTTTATGAAAATAATCAGAGAACTTCTTTATAAGATTAGGGTTTCTGCATAGTTCACAAAAATGAAGACATAGTACATCAGGAATATAAGTATCCAGATTGAGATTAAATTACTGAACAATAATTCATAACTGCTTTTTCATTTTAATATTTGTGTGGACTGAGATTGAACAAGCACCATTTCACTTTTTCAATTTCCTGGGGTATTTTTCCTCTACAAGTACAGAGGGTTTTTTTTTTTCCAGTAGCCATTCATAAATTACCTTATTCAGTACTGAGTAATTCTGAATGAGAATCAGTGTTCTCATCCTAGAATGGGAGTTCTCTGTAATTCAAAACATGTGATTCTACTGATAAATTGACTCTTGTTTAACTTGTATGTAGAGCCTTTGTAGGACTGCTGTGGTGAAAATTTCCAAAATAGATTCACAAAGCAAAAAATTTCTAGGCAGTTTCAGTAGTACTTCACAGTTACTGTTTAGCAAAAAACACTGTAGAATCAATATCGCTCTAATGCAAAAAGGAAAAGTATTTGCGACATGTACTATTCAATATACAGTACAATTTTTGAAGAATTCTTGGTCTTAGTGCTAATAGCTTAGACAAAAGAAATAAATAATATCATCTGATACCTATGTTGAATTTGGAATGAAGGGAAGGAGGGGGATTTTATGCTGTCAGATATGTCTTGAAGTCCAGAGATTTTCATTTTAAATGTGATTTCTGTAATTTCACTGAGCTGTTAATGGATATCACTAGCCTTTACCATACTTTCATGTTAGCCATATATTTATGTTCTCACCACCATTTAAGGTAGAGTTATTGCATTGTATTAATATGTTATAATCAGAAGGTTCTGGGACAAGAGGTGTTAGAGCAGTCTTCTCAAGGGTATGAATAGCAAACACTCAAGATGCCAAAATCTTCACCAGTGTTGTAGTATTTACTGGACTGGGGTATATTATTTGGTACAATAACCAAATAACCAGAGGGTTTTGGGGTTTTTTATACCAATTCTTTATGGTTTAATGCACACATATACATGCACACTTCAAATATTCAAAAGTATTTGATAACTTATGGGAAGTAATTTAATTCACAGTGGTAAATTTTGCAACCACAGGATTATCTTCTCTAGCAGTCCCTGTATTCCTTTAAAACTTACTTCAGTTTGCTAAACTATTATTAACTTTTTGTTTTTAGAAAATACCAGTTTTTTTTTTAAAAAAAATGAGGTAAAATCCTTTATCTCAGAAGCTGTTTGTATTCTTCCAAAGTTCATTCATTTTCATCCTCATATATTGGTCAGGATTTAGATAGTTCTGTTGTTATTCATACAGTATATTATTTCAGTCAACTAGAAATGTATGTCCATTCCTGTGCAAAGGTTCTTCTTCCTGTTTTTCCTTACTTACAGTATATCATCCATCCAGTTAACTTAACTACTTCCTGATATTCCTAAGAGTGAATAAGCCCCAAGTAATAAGTCATGAGTAATTCACAAGTATTTGTGAATAACAGGGTGCAGAAGAGACTCTGCAAAGGAATTCCTGTACTATTCATCA
The DNA here is from genome assembly GCA_034064705.1 of Bothrops alternatus. Lineage (NCBI taxonomy): Eukaryota > Metazoa > Chordata > Lepidosauria > Squamata > Viperidae > Bothrops > Bothrops alternatus. Next base: position 20,172,752 of record JARGCV010000589.1, read on the forward strand.
AATTGCCAGATGCTTTGCTTGTCAGATACATATAATTTTTTCCTCTTAAAAATACCATCTAGAATAGAAGCAACAAACCTAAGCCTGTACTTTCAGGTTCAACAAGCTAGTAAATTACTGTGTCAAAAAGATGATTTGCTTTAATTTTATACTCAGAATAACTGATTCATTTCTTGAGTGAACTGATCTACTTCCTAGAAGTGTTCTTCAGTACTACAGTCAAGAAAATACTTGTCCAGATTTGTATATTAAAGCAAACTCTAGGGTCATTTGATATCCATCTGTCTTACTATATTGTATTTTTATTTGAACAAATGTGTGTGCGTGTGTATATGTTCTCATAATGCACAGGTATGTACCCTTGTATTTGTGTATTAGATATCTGTAAAGCAATCTGTAAAGCAATCTTCAAAATCTAAAGGATTGGTTTGGACAAAACTCAACAGCATTTTTTCGTGTGGCTGCTGAGAAAAACAGGATCGCCAACAGGATCGCCAACGGCCGATAACAGATATGGCACAAGAAGAAGAAGAAGAAAGCAATCTGGTAGACAATGGAAAATGGAAGCAGATTGAAAGATAGCAGATTTTCTAACAATATGTTCCTCAATTCCCATAAATAGGCCTCGGGATTAGGAAAGTAGAGATGCTCCATTAGTTTTTCTGTTAGTTTCTTCTATCTTGATCTTGGAGTTGCTTGTTTAAAATATCACAGAGCTCTGTATTTTGAACTTGAACTTCCCTTTCCTGCATATGGTTTCCTGTTGGGAAAAGTCAGGACACAAAGTGAAAGCTGCCGTGATGATTCTGGAGATCATAATGAAAGAAAAAATATTTTTCAGACTATGGGTATGCTTTGGAATTGGAAGTAAGATATTAATTCTACCATATACGATTTGTTCAGTTGCCATATGTCCCTAAATATATTGTAGTTTTCTGGAAATATATCATCAGTCCCAGGAATTTCACAGCAATTAAATATATGGTGTTAAATCCTGGCTTCAGATCCCTTTTCCTATCTGGTTATATCTGATAGTTTGTAGTTCCATTCAGAAAACTAGAAAAGCATGCATTATTTTATTTAGTTGACATAATAGAAATACATATAAAATCATAACATGATTGTAGAACTAGGTTTTGCTTTCTTTCTCTACACTTGCCCCTATTTCTATTCTTGCCTTTTTTCTGTACCTTTCTTCAGTGCCTTCCATTACATGTTACGATTACATGTTTAGGTTCTGCTTTTTTCTTAGTATTTCTCTGTTTAGTAACTTTTTTCATCTTTACTTCTTCGTCCCTTTTGCAGTGTTCAGTCACTTTCTATACAAACATTAATGTTTTTTAAAGCTTTTGTTAAGTTAAGGCTGTTCCCAATTTCTCAAATATTCCATAGTCCTGTAAAAAAATATCTTTTCTGATACTCATGTATTTAGGCAGCAGGTGCATTGGCATTTGCTTATCTGTTTAGTCTTTCATATGTTCTATTTCAGTGAAATGACAAGATTTTAACTTCTATTTCTTTATTAGCTGCTAATAAATACTTCATAATTTCAGGCCCAACATAGAGATACCTTTATTGAAGAACGTTATGGAAAATACAACATTAGTGATCCATTGATGGCTCTTCAGAGAGATTTTGAAGCACTGAAGGAAGAAAATTATGGTGAAAAGCAACCTGTTTGTGCCAATCCTTTATCCATCCTGAAGGTAGTAATGAAACATTGCAAGAATATGCAGGAAAAAATGTTGTCTCAGCTGGCTGCTGCAGAGAGTAGACACAGAAAGGTGGGTTTCTATCACCTTGAAAGATTGATGAAAGTAATAATTGTTCTTATTTAGGAATTCATAGAACACAGAACACCACAGTATTCTATAGTTACCTAATTTTAATTTTAATTATTAAATATGCCATATTATATAATATTTCAGATTCAAAGAATTGTTTTGGCTAATTAATGAGGGAGATGGACAGTTAAAAAATTAAACAGTTAAATAAATACTCTGATCGTTTTTGTAAATAACCTCAAATTTTAAGCATTTTTAAAAGCAAAACAAAAACATTAAAATTGAAATGTACTAAACAGTAAATTTAAAATACTGTAATTATTAAAGGAATTACAGCCACCTGTATATTTTGCATCTATTCAGTTGCCCGGTATTTATATTTATGAATCTTTGATATATTTTGTTCATAAGTTCAAAGTTATTTCTATGTCAAAGTCATGCTTTTCTTTTATGCTACTATTGTTGAAACTTAGTTATTGTGGTACAATTTATTGCATTGTTTTATATTTGTATGTTTCTAAAAGTAGTATTTAAATTTAAGTTTCACTATGCTGTTATATAATTATAGGGTACTGTTTCATTCCATTAGGTAAAATTTAAGTTTAAAGCAACATACAGTCCTCTTTATTATAGTCTAATTAAAAGAAATTAACACTTAAAGAAATAGAATTATATTTTCTTTAATACAGTATAGAGTGTAAAAGAGCTCTTTAGATGGTTCGTCACACAAATAGTTGCTTAATTGTTATTTTGCTTTCAAATTACATCACAGAACCAGTTTACTATAGTAGCTAAAGGCATCAGGCTAGAAACCAGAGACCGTGAGTTCTAGTCTCACCTTGGGAACAAAACCAGCTGAGTGACCTTGGGGCAATCATTTTCTCTCAGCCCTAAGAAGGTGGCAGTGGCAAAGCACTTTAAGGAGGGGGGCATACCAAGGAAACTACAGGGACTTGCCCAGAGAGTCACCTAGAATCAGAAGGAAAGAAAAAAAAGTGCTCTAACATGACACAGATTCCTATTTGTTATGCAACTCTGGCTAACTTATTTTCTATTGTTTTTTGAAACTTTAAATCAGTGGTTCTCAACCTTTCTGAGTTTGAGACCCCACTTGCCCCGCCCATGCGCGCCACGACCCCGACCCGGGGGCGTACGTGTGTGCGCGCGCACGCAAATTTTTTTTTTAATTTTTAAAAAAAAACAAAAACAAAATGGCGGCCGCGATGGGCGGATGTGCGCATGCATGGCGCGTGCGACGGGCCGATCCGCGCATGTGCAGATCCGCCCATCGCGGCCGCCATTTTGTGTTTTTTTTTTTAATTTTTTTTTAATTTTTTTAAATTTTTTTTTAATTTTTTTTCCGGCGCGACGGGCGGATCTGAGCGTGCGCGGCACGCGCGCGCCAAAAAAAATAAAAAAAATTTTTAACAATTTTTAAAAAAAAATTAAAAAAAATTAAAAAAAATAAAAATAAAAAAACAAAATGGCGGACGGCAGTGCCCGGCGACCCCCGCGAAATGGTCTCGTGACCCCAAATGGGGTCGCGACCCCAAGGTTGAGAACCACTGCTTTAAATACATTTCTATAAAGAAACATCTAATATCAAATACCATTTACACAATAAATATTCAAAATTGCCTACAGTTATATCCTTCACAATTTATCCCAAAATTTTTAAGACACTGTAGATCTCAAAAATCATATAAACCCGGCGAAGCCATCCTCGAAACAGTGAGGGAACGGCCCCCACTGCCTTGGCTCTGGCCCAGGCTGGCCGGGAGCCAATGTACAATTTTGTGGTGGCCATCTATGCTGAAACACATTCAGTCTTAGCTCCACAAGACCGTCTAGAAATAGCGAGGAACCAGCCCCTGCCGTGTCAGCCCACGCCCCCTGGTGCATGCTGGGGAGGTGTCACCCTTTGTGAGGAATGAAGAAATGGACCATGCCTTGGCGCTTGCCCTGGTCCCACCCCCTTCTGCCAGAGACCCTCAGATCTGTCCAACTCCTGCCCAGGCCCCCACAGGCACCCTTGACGCGAACCATGTAAAGTTGGCCATGCCCACCCAGTAGGCCACACCCACTCCATCCACGCCCACCCAGTAGGCCACACCACCCTGGCCACACCCACCCGGCCCCCGAGGGCAACCACAATGCTGATGCGGCCCTCAATGAAATTGAGTTTGACACCCCGATATAAGCAAAAGATAAGGTTTTTAAGGGTTTTTTTTAATTATACAGCAAATTATACAGATAGTCTTTGACTTATTACTGGTCACTTTATTGACCAGTAAAACTTGTGATACACCCTATTTTGACAGCCATACACACATACGCAAAAATAGTCTCATGGTCACATTCTGGGCGCTTGGTAACCGGCTCACCCTTACAGACATTTGCAGCATTCTCCAATGTTGCATGGTTTTCAATGTTTTTTTGCCAGTTTCCAACATTCACTTCTAATTTCCAGCAAAGAATGTCCATTGGGTGAAATGGATTCATTTAATGACTGTGGTGTTCACTTAATAAGTGATGCAAAAATGTCATAAAATAAACCCACTCACAATGACCAGAATAATTGGCAAATGTAATTCTGGGCTCAATTACGGTTGCAAGTAAAGATTAGCTATATAGGGCTTCTGATCTTGCACAGTAGCATAGCAGCCAAGGGATTTTGGGGCTCCATGCCCTTTGGCTGAATTTTTTCCTGTTAGGAAAAAACCCTAAATGGGCAAGAAGCCGCCCCGAAGACACGGCAAAGAAGGAAGGAAGTCCCGCGAACCACAGAGAGACAGCAGTCAACCTGGAGAAGCCTTCCAGAAACCAACAGGAGAAAGGCTAGCCTAACTTCAGAGTCTAGCCCAAGCTACAAGCAACCAAAGTCAAAAAGCACTATTTTAAGCTGATTATAAACAGTGCATTTAAATCTGGGTAAGATCATCGATTTTCTCTATCCTACTTATTAACTTTCCTGGAAAAAAATTCCCAAGAAGCAAAAAAATATCCGAACGTGAAGGAGGGGATTTTTTACCTACCCTTTTACTAACGGAAGCGGCGAATTAAACCTTTTAAGGAGGACCAAAACATACAGAAATGAAATGAAATGAATTTGGATAAGTTTGGAATTTTTGAATGGTTAAGATTCTCATTTTAAAGGCAATTTTCTATTTTGATAATTTGAAAAATAAACTGGTGCTGACATCTAGAGGTGGATAAAGACTATGACAGCTATGGCTTTTATACAGGACTTGGCAAAATCTGGAAAAAAATAATCTGTGCTTGTGACAATAACAATAGAGAACAGCTGTAACAAAAAAAGAAAACAATTTGGTTTGCAGCAAAGAGAGGATTATAAACTTCAGGAAACCTTTTTGAACCTTTTTGGATTATAAATATCTAGTAACTGTGATTCTAAAGCTATTTGCAGAGAAAAGAAAACCTCGATTCTTGACCACTATGGAAAATCAGAGACTTGCAGAAAGAACTTATCAAGAAAAAATAAATACCTTTCAAGAGGAGACATATGAGATGCTGCAACTAATTCAAACAACAATGACTTCAAACAATAAAGAAATCCAAAATAACTTTGAAAACATAAACCAATTCATCTCCAATTTAACTTTACAACAACAAAAAATCCCAGGAAATAACAATAGAGAAGGAGCAGATAAAACTGATAACTGAACACAAATTTGAGAATAGAGACTCAAAGATGGAACTTAACACAAGAAGTATGATTTAACCCAAGTGGAAATTTTTTTACAAGAAACATTGGTTTTGGAAAAGACAACTTATACTTTAAGACCACAAGACAAATTTGAGGATAAGAAAAAAGACTGGTCAAAATGGATTGCAGAGATGTCGAAAACACCACTAGAACTTGAGAGACAAAAAATGATAAGAGATACAGAGACAAAAAGAAAGAAAAAGATTTTCAACAAACATGAAAGAGCAAATGCCTCTTACAAAGATATTGTACTTGACTTATTTTTTATATCTACAGTGACACCTACAAGAATATGGAAAGACTCTTTGATTCAGCAGAATATTAAAGATATTGGGCAAAAGAAGAAGGCCAAGGTGAAAATTAAGAAAATAGATGATGGGACTTATCAGAGAGAATATTTTAAAAAGAAACACCTGTTTGAATATGGTTAAAGTAATAGAAAGATTTTGGATATGAATTTTACTTTAAGAGGGAGGAGTCCCTCAAATAACATAGTACTCTCTCTTTCTTCTCTTTTCTTCTCTTATTTCTTAATATGAGTAATATAAAAGAGTTAGAATGGCTTATATATAAGGATATATTTTAGATATTTAAATGTGATTGATTTTAAGAAAATTACAATAGATTGAAAAAAAATGTTTTGAATAAGAGTTAAAAGAGCAGATGACTAGATTTATTAAATGGAATATTTAAAGATTAACTATATTCTTAATTATGGTAAAAAAAGAATGGAAACATTTTGGAAATAAATATGTATTAGCCTAGGGGAAACCTGGACTTTAAGTAGTATACTATCTTTTTATCCCTCTTTACTCTTGTTCTTTTTTTCTCTCTCTTTTTTTAGCCTTACTTATTCCTTAAGTAAGGTAAAAGTTATGGGATGGTTTACATGAGAAAAAATAGAATCAAATATCTAAATGTAATTAACTTTGAGAAAATCTTAACCAGTAAGAATGTCTTGAATATTGTCGGAAAAACAAATGTAAATTTGAACTGTAAATGGGATTTATGACTAGAATGACTAAATAGACAAGAAATATTATATTGATGTGATTATTATTTGCAGAAATATTAGAAAAAAATGTTATATTCAATTGTTACCTATTAAAACAATAAGAATTGTATTAGCTTAAGGTTGGTAAAAGACAACATTATGGGAAGAAGAGGAAATCAAGTAAAGCTATTATGTGGATTGTAGATCATAGAAACCAATGGTTAGCAAATGTTTTTTAAATGTAAACCCAGACAACACACTCTTTACCGAATATTAAGGCAACCATGTTAAAAAATTAATAAAATATATTATAAAAAACAACAAAGATTAGCTGTATAATTTAATAATGAGGATAAGTTTGAAGAATATTAAAAGGGGTGCTGTGGGTGATAGATGTCTGTTTTACCATTGCCCTGGATCCTTTCAAAAAGATCTCTTCATTAGCAAAAGTTAAGGAGTATTTGTGTCTGACGCGTTTGCTTTAAATTTGGCTTTGGGCAGATAGGTATCTTTCTTTACATTTGGATACAGTAGTAATTATTTCTCTAAATGGGATTGATAATGTTCCTTTTGGTTTGAAAGGTAATCTTGGATCTTGAAGAAGAAAGGCAGCGACACGCCCAAGATACTGCTGAAGGCGATGATGTCACTTATATGCTGGAAAAAGAACGAGAACGGCTGACACAACAGGTATGTCTTCTTCCTAAGCAGCAGTCAGAGGGAAATGATTAATTAATGTTTAACACAAGAGAACATGCCTTCTTTGGGTGGGGGAGCTTATGTTGGTCTCTTAAATTCTGAGTTTTTACTTTCTCCCTCAAGCAGAAAATTAGACTTCTAAGAAAGGGATATTGTTCAGAGCTACACATTTTGTTTAGTAGGAATAGAATTCAGTCTTTTAAGATATAAGTGAGCTGGGTTAATGAAAGAAACATCAGATCCTTTAGACCAAAACGTAACAGTGTTTCAAAATCTAGCAAATATACCTTGTGACCTGCAGTGTACATGTTAAACAGTAAGAAAATATCTCTCTTGTGTAGATATTATAAGCAGCTGAGATTATATATGTCACCATGTTGTATTTACTTTATAATTTATTGTTCTATTTACTCTATAACCTTTTACTTATTTGGATTCAAATACAAGCTATTAAAAACTTCAATTTTTTTCTCTGAAAAATCTTTATATCCATTGTCTCATTGATTTATTTATTCTTATTTATTTATTTTAGTTTGATTGGATGTTAAAGCTTTAACATTTTAAAAAATATACTTTTGTTTTAGTTGGAATTTGAAAAATCTCAGGTGAAGAAGTTTGAAAGAGAACAAAAAAAGTTGGCTAGCCAACTGGAGGAAGAGCGTGCACACCACAAGCAACTTTCTTCTATGCTTGTGTTGGAATGTAAGAAAGCCACAACTAAAGCTACAGAGGAAGGGCAAAAGCTTGGAGACTTAAATACGAAGTTGGAAAAGGAAAGGAGCAAAGTAAACCAGCTGGAAGAGGAGCTAGCAGCCAAGAAGAAAAGAGGCTTGCAAATGGAAGCACAAGTTGAAAAACAGTTATCTGAGTTTGACATTGAACGAGAGCAGTTGAAAGCCAAACTTAACCGGGAAGAAAACCGTACCAAAGTCCTAAAAGAAGAAATAGAGGATCTGAAAAAAAAATTAAAACAACTAGAAGCTTCATTGAAAACTGACAGCAACAAAGTTGAGAGCACATACCCACATGTCTCAATGGTGTCCACAGCAACTATTACAGAAATCTCCTTAGGTAGGTCAGTGGCTTCTCAGACTAGTAATCACTTGACAGAAAACATGAACCAGGAGTCTTCAGTCAAATTGGCACACATGTTACCACTGGCCACAGCTCTCCATCCCTATGCCAAGGCAAATGGACATTGTGATGCTGATACACTAACAGGTGTTGAGGCAACTCAACCTGCGATAGAGAATCTATACAAGGATAGGTCTGTTGGGCCAGCTGCTGAGAATACTGCAGAAAGTAGCACCTCCCCAGTAAGAACAGAGTCTCTTTCCGCTTCACTTTCACCACTTCCTTCCAATGGAATTTCCTTATCTCCCAGCAACACTGCTTCTTCTTCTCTGACATCTTCACCATGTTCCTCCCCAGTCATGACTAAGCGTCTACTTGGAGCATCAACCAGCAACCCTAGCTATCAATCTTCCTACCAAGTGGGAATCAATCAGCGCTTCCATGCTGCTCGTCACAAATTCCAATCTCAGGCTGATCAAGATCATCAATCAAGTGGTCTCCAAAGTCCTCCATCCAGAGATTTGTCACCAACTTTTGCCGATAATTCTGCAGCAAAACAGCTTGCCCGCAATACAGTCACTCAGGTTCTCTCCAGATTCACCAGTCAGCAGGGGCCTATCAAACCAGTCTCCCCTAACAGTTCACCTTTTGGCACAGACTACCGAAATCTCGCCAATGCTATGAGCCCCAAAAGTGAAACTAGCCCAGGTAAGGTCTCTAGCCCTTTAAGTCCCCTTTCACCTGGAATTAAATCACCCACTATACCCAGAGCAGAAAGAGGAAATCCTCCACCAATTCCTCCAAAGAAACCTGGTCTGGTTCCTTCTCCAGCAACTACCACGCCACCAGTGAAAACTTCAAATCAGGCATCCCTGGGTTCTCCTATGGAAATGGCAACTAGTTGTTCAAGCAACACTGTTGTAGCCAATGGGAAAGATATTGAGATTTTATTGCCAACCAATAGCTAGTCTTAAAAAGAGTAACATTCCAAGTGTTTGCAATTCCTAGAGCTGAAACTCAGTCTTATTCACTCCATGTTATTTATTTAAGTACTAACAGAATCTTCTTGTATAACACATTTGTTTCTTTGTTTTATACAGTGTAGAAAATAATACAACTTATACAATTTTTTGAACATTCAGAGCCTCAAGGCATTTCATGGCAGCAGGGAAATCAAACAAAAAGAGAAGCAGTTGTTCTGTTCTGGGAGCTGACCTATGGACTATGACAACAGAATACTCATTTTTAAATTATGCAGAAAAACACTCCATGCAAATTTCTGTTCCTTTTCTAAGAAGTGCCTGAGCTAAAGCCTGCAGATATGAATGTGATTCTCTATAATACCAATAGGCATTATCCAACTGTAGAAAATAACAGTTTTTGAATCATGAATGTTTGAAATCAATATGGTTCTTAATCCTTTCCAATATATTTATTAGTAATGTGCTATGAATAGGAAATGTCCAAAGGTGAACATTAGACTAGTTTTCTCTGTTATGAACAAAAAAATTAACGTAACTGTTATCAGGTACACTTTGGCCCTGTTGCTAAATTTTAAGCAACCTATGTTTTTCCTTTGATACAAACTTTGAAGAGTTGTTAGCTTTAAGCAACCAAGTTACCAGTCTTTATAAAATATTGTCCATTCCTTACAAGTTTCTCTCCATAGAGCAAACTAAGTAAAATTTTAATAATCAATTTTAGTAAGCATTCTACTGTTGTGTGTAGAACTTCTGACAGTAAGGCCTTTGCTGTTTCTTGAGAAAAAAATTAAATACTACTTGAAATCAGAAATGACTAATCAGGATTTTCAGATGTTGATTATATATATATATAAGATAGGATCAATACTACAAGATCCAAAGCAATAAGTAAAGAATTGCTTAATATGTAATAATGCTGTAACTCAAGCAGGCATAGGTCTCTCTAGATAAGTTTTATTGTCTTAGAGAAAAGAACTGCCCATTTGGCAGCAATATGGAAGCCAAATTCTTAAGTTTTCAAAGATGCAGTTTATATAGAGAGATGTATACATACCTAGACACAACATTTTTAATCTTAACAGTGATCACATTGACATTATTTATACCTCAGATCACTTGTACAATTACTTTTAAGTCTTTATGTATTTGTGAAAATCCATTTTCTTAAGAAAAATAATAAGCTGGGACTCATACAAGGCTCAATAAGCAGTTTTCTTCGTAATATTTTTTCCAATAATGCAAACTTGAGGGCAAAAGTTTATGCCTTGATCATCATGTCAGTGGGGCCAATATACTTATATAGCTGTTCATGTTTGAAATTGTTTCAGGAGTATCTCATATTACTGGGATAATCAAGATCAAGGTTAATGATAAACTGGGTGTCTTTAATTTGACCTTAAGGGAAAATATGTGACTGCCTCACCAAACTCAGTGTGCACTAATAATAAGAATCACAACATGATCTTTTGAAACTATTGCTGCTTTGACATTCAGTGATCAGGTTTGGGAAACCCTTGAATTGTGGGTGGCATTGTTGTGAAATTTAGGAGCAAATATCTGGGTTTAGATGACGCTGGGTTTTTTCAGTGCTTTTAAAGCAAATAAGGGCTGGAATTGGTGCATACTTCTTTGCCTGTTATTGTCACATATATTTTGCCTTTTAAAAACAAAAATAAGCCAAAAAAAATCTTGTCTCATTTCAGCAATTATAAGTGCCACATATCCAGTTGCCATGACAAAATTGCCCATTCCTGCATTAGACCAAAGTTCTTCATTACAATTTTTAAAAAAAACACCATTACTTCAGGATGCCACAATATATGGTCTAGACATTGTTTTCCCCTCCCCTCTTTTTTTTCTTTTTTCTTTTGGTATGGAGTTACTAGATTATTGTATTTTAATAAAGTGTCAAATATTTCTGAGGTTGCATTATATTCCACAGTATATTGATACAGGAAATCATACAAACCTAATGCTATTCTTCACATATTATGGTCTATATTAAATTTTTCCTAAGTGTTTGGCTATAGATGCATAGAAACAATCCTGATAAGCACATAAACAATTTAGTTTTATAGTGTAACCATTATTGGAAAGGCTATATAACTGAATTCAAGTAAACATTTTGATGGTATTGTGTCTTACCTTAAAAGAGGTTATTGTAGCAGCTCTTAAAATATTTCTATATGTTTACTAACTTGTATCCTTTCTTTATAACATGACACTATAGAGTTTTATACACAGCAATGAATTTCATTAGGAGATGCACTGAATACTATAATCTACAGAAATATTGGGACAGTGTAGAAGGGAATGTATTTTGTTGCTAATAGTCAATATCCTGAGATTAAGCACAACTATGAAAATGATTCCAGCTAATCCCCTAAGATTTTAGGGTTAGTATTTCAGTTTTCTGTATAGTTAAAACATGGAATTAAAATGTTTAATATTCTTTTGATTGTGTATTGAGAAGTGTCATGGACTAGATTATAATGAAGTTCAAACTGTATAACCTAGTATTAATTGTTCATTAACATCTGTATATTTGTAAAGTCAAATGTATGAAACAGAAGTCTTTTTATCATTTTTATAGATGGCAGCATTAAACATGTTAAATGTTCGTACTATCAATAAAGGGTTTTATTTTTATGTGGAGTGTTATGTGCTATATGGTATAAAAGTCAAGTAGACTATGTTCATTGATAGTAAATATTTCACTGCCAGTAGCCTAAAATACCTAAAATTAGTAATTCAGGAAAATACATAAACGCATCCATTACTTGGCATTATAAAGTCAATGATTTTAAAAGCAAAATAGAGCTACAGAATTAGTGGTGCTGATGATACTCAGTGATACAGAGCATGATCATCATTTAAAAAAATATTTTAAGGGCTTTATCAATGGTCAGCTATCCTAGGGCTGAATAGCCTAGATGCATATTGGTCTTTGTTACAGAGCGTAAGATTTTAACTGTTACTATGGTACTTATCTTAACACTATTGGATTGAGATCACAATCATTCACTTTCTCCATTTTCTGATTAAAATAAGCTTTTCTCCTACAATATAAGTAGTTTCCTTCTATGCTGGTTATTTTTCTTGGATGGGAAATATGTATTCATTATTAGGGGTGTGTTTTGTAGGTGTGTCTTTAGTTAGTACAATTTATCTTCAATATGGATGTGTCTGGGAGACCAACGAATGAAACCAAACATGGCATTCAACTTGATTAAGATAAGATAAGCTTTATTGTCATTTTTTTACTGTGGGCACAACAGCACACATCAAAAATGAAATTTAGTTACCCGCTCTCAAAGTGAAACACATACATGACACACACCTAAACATACTATAGATATTACATAGTTATACCAGATAATAAGGTATATTAAATATAAATGAGGAACATTTAGCCATTTTTGTGCATCATGATTCTGTAATTCACCTGGTTTATTTGTTTCCCCCCCTTTGTTGGCATGGCAATAGAGTTGTTTTATGCAAAGCCCTCACCCTACTCTGGAATGCTGCAAAATGTACTTTACAACATCAAAAGCCTATTAAAATTCCACCCACTACTTTCTACATCTTGTACTCAAGTCAGAAAAGATAACCTCAATGGCACCAATCTACTCAGTGTACTTTTTTAGGACTCTTGTTTCACAATAGCCCAGAAAATAGTTCTGTAATCTGTTTTGCATCTGCAGAAATAGAAGCAGAAGAGATAGTTGTATCAAAAAGCTCTATCAAATGCACTGTATTTTGTTTGAGTTCTTATCTATCACCTTCCCTTCCAAGAATGTAGAAATAACTAGTGCCATCTTGTGTTGGAAGTTACACTCTGCCTTTATTTTGTTTTTTAAAAAAGTATAAAAGTTCTTGCATTGAAGCTATGATATTTGAACTTCCTTTTTCATAATACCATCCATAGATGGTATTATAGTTGAGTTTTGCTTTCTAATTAGTAGAATTTCTACTTGGGCTCAATTTTTTCTTCTCCAATGAAAAGCCATTAATGTGGAAGGCACTGCACAATTGCTGCAATTAATGATTCTGCTCAGCAAGATATAATCAAGGTGGAAATCAGTTATATAGACAGTAAAGTCAATAGTCATATCAAGAATAATATAGGATTTTCAAAATGTATACATGCACGTGGACTTGCTTCAATTCTCAATAGTTGGAGGTGGGCAACAGTATATCAAACATGCTTTAAAATAAAAGGTACCTCTCCTTGATATTATGAGAATAATACAGAATTTGGACTGATTTAAAAGTCTTAATAAGGGGCAAGCTATAGGTTTAGTTATTTTCCTATAAGTCTCTTGTTGTAATAATGAATATTTTCCCTTCCCATTCTTGACAACAATGATTAAACCCATGGCCTTGTACTGTCTTTTTCCTGTGGTTCCTTTTAGGCTAGAGGAAGGGAAAAAAGATGCAATGTATTACAATGAGTGGATAATCTTTTAAGCATAAAGGACAATGCTGGCTGGGAAGTTGCATCTAGGGTCATAAACACAAAACCTTGTTTGCTTCCTCTAACAATGTCAAGACACCTGAGAAGGATGAAAAGGGAAGACTGAAATCCATACCTACTTCCACCCAGGCCTGAGCTCTCATGCCTTAAATAGTTACACCTGCTATCTATTTTTCTAAAACTGCCATGGATTGTAGTGTCTTCTCCAAATCTGGGATAGCAGTGTAAATGTCATAAAATGCATTTTTAAAAAAATAAGGGAGTGATTCAAATACAACAGTCTAGTTAATTATTGCTTTCAAGATCATTGTATCAGGAAGTCTGCCACTGATAATTACTTTTTTATTTACAGATTCGTGGCCAATTGAGGAAGGATGTTACCAACTATAGCTTTGTCAATGCAGATTGTCAATCATTCAAGGTGTACTCTGTTTTTTTGCAAGTAATAAAACTAGTTTGGAGTGTAAGTTGTGGTTTTAATCCCATCCTAAGCATGAAACCGGCTGGGTGATCTTGAACCAAGGGCCAACCATTTCCAAAAACATTGCAAAGAAAATTTTAGGGACTAATCCAGGTATTCACCAGGATTCAAGAGTGACTTGAAGTTTAGTCTTCATCAAAAATAAGCAATCTTTTAATGGAATGCATGCAGCCTCTGTAAATCAAGTTCTTAATTTTGGCAGCTAGGAAACATGCTTTTCTGCCATTTTTAGAATGTGCTTTAATAGGTACTTTTCTGTTATTTTAACCTCTTTCTAGGCTAAACAAACTGGGTGACACAAATCTAAGAAACCCCTTACCAATAAAACAAAATATGCTGTGAGAATTCTGACCCTGTTCACTGATTATGTCACAGTCTTTCTATCAGACCCATTTCCTACATTTCTTGTTATAAAAGTGCAGAAAGGTTGCCTACTTCTGATACACTAGAACAGGCATGTCAAACTGCCGGCCCACGGGCCGGATGCATCACGCCGAAACCACACCCACCCTATTGCCAGCAATGGGGGAAAAGTCTTAATATGTCACGACATTATGTGACGTTGCGGGTTTGACATGCCTGCACTAGAATGTTTGGTTCAGAGTGGAGACACAGTTAAGAAATTAGAATGAGGGCAGGAATGAACAGAAAATGCTGGACAGCAGACCTTAGAAAGGTAACAACGGAAAAGGGTAGAGCTATGTACCTTGTGGCTTTGAGATAGATATCTTACTTGAATTGATTGAGATTTGAGATAGATATCTTACTTGAATTGATTCATATTACACTATAAACCAGAATAAGTCACAACAGATGGCAGCAGTTTGTGACAACAGTTGCTCTCAAAAAAAGGTTACAGTGGGTTGAATCAGATTAATACTTGATTTGGAGAGTATGAGGAAATTTTAGAGCTGTAAGTTTGGCTGCGAAGTCAAGGATCTAGAATTAGTAAATGGCAAACCATGTCTGTGTTTCTATTGTCAAGAAAACTACATAGATTGTTTGTGTAATCACCCAGGAATTGAGTTTGACTTGAAGGGATTTTAAAACCAAAATAATAACATGTTATTTCTTGGAAGCCCTTGCCATTCTCTTCAAGGATATTTCTTGGGCCATTGTAACCTAGATTACTGTATCAATATGTTAACAGAGATATGTGAAGACTGGAACAGGAATATTACTACCGGTAATTAGTTTTCCAATACTATTTTTTTCTGGTAACATTTACACAATAGATCCACTAGGGTGCAATCTATCCATAAATT
Organism: Bothrops alternatus; assembly: GCA_034064705.1. Taxonomy (NCBI): domain Eukaryota; kingdom Metazoa; phylum Chordata; class Lepidosauria; order Squamata; family Viperidae; genus Bothrops; species Bothrops alternatus. The sequence goes on from JARGCV010000589.1 coordinate 20,188,236, forward strand.
TTATTTACTTCTATGATCTAGCAATACTTCTTGGCTAAATGAGCTTTTAAGATAACTTTCCCAACTGGTGTCTTTCAGATGTGCCAGGTTCAGTTTTCATAATCCATATCCAGGATGCTCAAAGCCTGTATAGATCAGGATATGAATTTCAGCCTGTTAAATTTCAAGGATTATATTACCTTTAAGGCTGGATAAATACATAATGCAGGGTTCCCCGTTTTCTGTAAAGTGAGTGGACATAATGAATTTTCAAGGGATGTTACTGTTATTCTCCCAAAATAGCTGCTGGATCTGATATTTTTTGTATATATTTCCTTCCATTCAACCATGTCTGAACACTCGATTGCCTGGACAAGTCCCTGCAGTTTTCTTGGCAAGATTTTTCAGGAGTGATTTCCTACTGTCTCCTTCCTAGGGCTGTGAGAAAGTGACTAGCTCTAGATCACCCAGCTGGCTTTGTGCCTAAGGCAGTTTTCAGATTTCTAATTTGATGCCTTCAGCTCTACACCAAACTGTCTTTCACACAGATCTGATATAGCGAGACACAGAATTGCCCTTTACTAGACGGCAAATGGTCCAGTAGCTCTCAAACAGCATCTTTGTCCTCCAGGATGAACTTTATTACCTATCATGATATAATTTCCAGGTTATTGCATAATCTTTTCTCTTGAACTTGGGAATCTGCAGAGGGAGGCAAACGTCTAGAATGGCAGGTCCAGACTTTTGCCCACATATCTGAATTCAAGACTTCAAGTTCTACTTTGTTGTTTTTTTCCAGATGCAAGCAACCTTAATAAGACAGTTTCTTATTGAAACCTTAACAACAGCTTCTGTCACACTAAAGTTCTAATGCTATGTTTATGTATGTTCCAAAGTTTAAATGTTAAATTCCTGTCCCACCCACTAACCTTTTCTCTGCCTTTCCTGGAAAGGTGGGCATCCTTCCAAAGAAAGTATCAGGCTCTTATCCCACATTATTTTATTTTCTAAGTATGCGAAGATAATATATGTAAGACCAGAAACATTCAAGTAAAAATCAAGAATATTTTAGAAAATATAAAGCTAGCATTCTAGTTTTCTGTTTTTCTTTATTTTTTTATAACAAATTTTATTGGTTTTTTAACTTTTACAACAGAATGCTCAAGACACACCATGGCAGTTAGGTGATCAATCATCCCAAAACAAAATCATATAATAGCTCAAGTAAATACATTAAATGTTCCTTCTCTATTTCCCTCAAATAATATAACCTATTTAACATAATCCATTTCTACATTACATATCTATAAATCCTAATCCTGTTTTGAACTTCATTAATTTACAGTTACCATAGTCCGATTTAATCTTAGATAAATGTATTATCACTTCGGGTATCCATCCCTTCTAAAATACTAATCCAGATATATTCTAATTCATAATCTCATAAATCATTGATTTTATCACAAATCTCTCTTATTTCTTCAGATTGTTTTTCTTTATTTTTTGATTATTAAAATATTTCCTTTAAGAATAATTATGTGAATCATGGTATTTCCAGAAAAAAAAATAGGTTCACAAAAATACTTCCAAGAATAATAATAAAAAATGTGTTTCAATTTGATCAGTGACCAAGAAGTCGAAAACTATTTGATGACACATAATCAATGTCTATCTGGATTTTTCCCTGATACAATGGTAACAAGAGTAAGATTGCCTTCGACCAAATTCCAAATGTTTCCTCAATCTCAGAAGGTTATCTGGTCCATCTTCTCAGCTATAAATTATTTCAATTGATCTTCATGACAAGTTCAGGTCACTAACTTGAACTTTCAGATGTTCCAACAGTGCCTCATTGCCACTGTAACTGAGCCACTCACTTTGCTGCTGGTCATGGTCTTCTCATTCTTTCCACCCTTCCCAGCACTAAAGTCTCCAGAGAACCTGGTCGTTGCATAATACGTCCTAAAAAACCATAAAAATCGCATAATGGCATAACATAATAGTTGAATTCACACATACATTGAGCCACAAATTGCCTAGCCCTGTCCTAGCCTTAGTCTAGCCCAGGGGTAGGCAACCTTGGCTCTTTTATGACTCGTGGACTTCAACTCCCAGAATTCCTGAGTCAGCCAGGCTGGCTCAGAAATTCTGGGAGTTGAAGTCCACAAATCATAAAAGAGCCAAGGTTGCCTATCCCTAGTCTAGCCTGTTGTCAGCCCAGCTCTCTTGTTTCAGATGCAATTCTAGATGCCCCCATTCTTCCTGATATAAAGATATGGCAGCCTAAATATGTGACCAGTAGATGGCAGCTTTGCCTGTTGCATATTGTTAATTTTTTTTCTTTGGCCAAGAGGAAGTACAGTACAATATTCTGTCCCATATCTGAGCAGGAAAAAAAATGATTGCTATGCTTGCCATCTTTACCTTTAAATCTCTAATTGATGAGGGCATAAGCTTAAAGTTTCTCAAGGATATTGCTGAAAATCTTATCTTTCATCAAAATTATTTGTGCAGAAATGTATATATATAGTGATTGATTGATGTACAGGCTCCGCAACTTCAAAATTACTCTGAATGGCTTACAACTAAGGATTGACAAATATATAAAAGCATATAAATATACAATTGTCCAAAATGGAATATGCAAAACAAGATTAAAACAAATCAAAACAAAATAAAATAAAACAGGGAAAAGGAAAAAGAGAGTCTCCACAGCCAACCTGTCCCCCAAGAACAATCAGGTCTTCAATTGCTTCCTGAACAGTATAAGGATAAGACCACATAAATTTCTGGGAAGAGATCTTTCCAGAGGGCAGGAATTGTAACACTGTAAGTGCACTACCTGGGTCCCACTTTCTTTAATTAATAAGATCTGCAATGCACCCAGTTTGCTGGACTATATCAGAGGAACAGACATAACCGATTTTAAGATGGTAACTGCTCATAATACTCATTGCATTATATATAATAAGCAATAGGCTGTGCTCTAGTTCTTTGCCCCACTGTGTAATATTATAGAAATGCATATTCTTCAAGTAAGGCCCAGGAACTAATACCCTTCCTGTCCTGCACAAAGAAATGAGTGTAAGCAATATGTGGGGAGCGGATGATTGTAGAAGAATGGGCATAGATGGTTTCAAATCCACTTTATTTTTGAAATGTGAGTCCCACTGTATTATCTGCAGATATCAATGCTACCTAAATGCATATCAGATCCCTGTATACTTTATGTTAAATTTTATTTGGGTCACCATTTTCTCTTTTTTTGTACATCATTTTTTTCTTCTTTGTTGTTAGTGATGAATGCATGCTTTTGTTTCAGTTTGTTTGTTTTTCTGTTTTGTATTTTACCTTTAATGATAAAACAATAAATAGATAAATATACATACATACAAATAAATGAATAAATAAAATATCCCTGTATATATGTCAAATTACAATCCCAGCCAACTTTAAAAGATTATTTTTAAGTATTATCTGTAGCATGTTGCACCTAAAACCAATTATATAATTCCCATAATTGCACAATGATATCATAATACATTATCATGTCATTGTGACCAAATGTTAAAGCTCATGGCAGGCAATTTTCCCCAGTGTGATCATCATTCCAAAAACATGATCTTAAATAATTATTGGTATGGTGAAAGAGAAAAAGCATTTTTATTTAACTACCCAGAAACTGCATTCACCGCAAAGTGCAGTACAGATATATTTTATTGGTTCAGGCCAAGGATTAAAATGTCCAGCTGGTTTTTATACCTCTCATCTTCAGTGTTATCATGAACAATGAGTGTTAAAGATGATAGAAAAGCAACATGAGGGTGGGATATTATTTTTCCCCAAGTGGAGCTTCCCAATAGCCTTTGATGTGCTGGCAGTATAGATTCTTCAAGCTGAAGTTTAGAAGAAGAGCAGGAGGTCTGGAATATTGCCAAGAGGGAATTGAAATTCTCATCTAAAATTCTCTCTAGTCTGTATCCCAAATAAATCTCATTAATGTTTCTGATACTGATTTGTCATATTCTAAAATATAAACACAAATTGGAGTATCTGGAAGAGGGAGAGTAAGAAAAGTTAGTGAAAAAGATGTATAAACCATAGAGTACCATTGTGGCAGAAAGTAACTGATGAAGAGAATTAGACTGAACCAAGTTTCGCATAAAGATGGGTAGATTTTATGTGTCTCAGCCTGTTTTCTTAAACATGCTTGTTTGCAGAGCTGGTCCTCTTGTTTGGTAGATAGTGGGTAGTAGCCATTGTATTCGGATGAAACACTAAGGAGCAAAGCTGTGGAAGAGGATGCTTGAACTCAGTCTACTGCATTAAAATGCTCTCCCTACCCTCAAGTTATTGTCTTATTGCCAGGTTGGAAGTAGCAGTCAGTCCAGTCAGCAGCTGTACTTAGAATTGGGTGAAATGAAACTTGCCCTTTGCTTGGAAAGCTCAGTTGGGATATGGGAGGGAGGGGGAAGGTTTGCATGCTTAGAAGTAAGCTCCACCAAACCTAGTGGGCAAAGACTGGACTTTGCATTAGGATTAAAAGTTGAAATGAACTAGAAAAATCTATGTAGCTGGGTGTCATTGATTTATAAAAGGAAAGTGAGAATGTTTTTGGAATTGTTTAGAGTCAGATCTCAGATGCTGAGTTTATAAATCCCAGCAATTCTATCATAATTAAATTCTACTCTTTCCCTCCACAATCAAGGCCCAATGCTGATAGCAATTCTCCCCTTGGACCCCACATCTGCCTTCAGTGGCACCAGTATGCTTCCTATTCAATTGCTGTGAAATAAAACATTAGGGGTACATATTCATAATTTAGCTGCCAAGTGCTAACTCAGTGGTGTGGCTATTCATAGAGGATGCTCGAGCGCTCACAGGTAAGACTACAGGGACCATTCTGTGGTCCAATAACATTCTATGAATGACACAATACCACCGGCAGAATCACATCAGTGGTCACTCACCTCCTGGGACTTGCCTTGTCTACTGTGTCTTTTTGTTTCCTACCTGCTGTTCGTTTACATGAAATCTGCTTGGAGAGCCCTTAAAAGAACAGAAACACGTTCATTTGTCATTTCCCAGGTACTGTGTATGTTTTGTATTCTCCAAGATTCCTTTGACCATGAATGCTGAAAATTGGTGAAGAAATTGTCTGCTACTTGAAAGCAGGAAGCAAGAAAAGAGTATTTATTGGGCTTAAAAGCAAAGAAAGAGAAAGCTGAAACGCTTCCTCTAAACTCAGGAAAAGTACAAACAAACTTCTGGCTCTGTACATATTATCTACCCATTGAAAATCATGAGTTATCCTTGGTCTATATAATGCAGGAACATGCAACTTTGTGGTGGGTCAGGGCCCATATTTGACTACATTTGGTCTTAAATCTGGAGACACAAGTAGACAGAACATAACCAAAACAAAAGTTATTTTAGCTAAATTAATTGAACTTGCTATGCTGCATATAATTATCATTCTCTATTGCATAACAAATCAGTTTGGCAGAAACTTTTGGAGACATTTGGGGGGAGTTGCACCAAAAACGTAGGAGGCATATATGGCACTGAATGTGCCAGTTATTCCTCCCTGCTACAGTGATTTTATTACATCATACTTGTATGTCATGCAATTTCACTAAGTGCTACTCTAAAATAGTGTTAACTAGTTAGTTTTTTCCCCCATTATTCTTTTTTCTTCTTACTTTTCCTATTAAGTTGGGAATCTCCTACAACCTGCTATTTTAACATCCCAATTAAGGAGCAGGATTTTTTTTACTCAAAGTTGCCTTACAGGTTGATGGGCCCAACAGGACTAGAATTAAAATTATCAGGATTTTTTTCTCCACAGAAATAATTTCCAACTAAGGATATTGAACACAATTCTTTAAAATGATTGTGAAAATTAAAGCAATGAATCTTACAGCATAATTTTCCATTGGTGATCTGGCGGAAAAACCCAAATTCAGGCAGAATTTTGAATGAATCGGTATTGGAAAAACCATGAGCCAAATATTTTGAAGGGCTTAATGCATATTGCCCCTTATTTCCAATAAAGGCAATAAAAAGAGGTGAATGAGTTTTTACTGCCTTGGCAAAGAACATTCAAGTAGGATTTGTGAATGGAAGGCCCCGTTTTACTGCATTCCAATTCTTCTACAAGCTCTTTCCAGGTCAGCTTTTTTTGGTTCAGCCGACCAAGTTTTTCTACACACAGCTGCCTCTCGTCTGCCTCACAGACTGTGTGTGTGTGCGTGCGTGTGTGTCATGCCAGATGATTAATCTCTTGCACTTGAATAATTGGCTAAGGCAGCAATTAATAAACCCCCAACCTAGACAGTGCTGCCTGGTAAACATTTCCCTTTTTTACTAACTGTGACTGGGGATAGTCCGACTGTCAGATGCACAGAGCAGAACAAATGTTATGGTAAAGGCTGCCAGGCTCAGAGCCACTGAGGCAAGGAGAGTGTGAGGATCTGGGGTCAAATGTGTTTGACGGGAAAGGGTCACCATGGCGGGAGGTTTGTTTGTGGAGGGGCTGCCTATATAAGAGAAGGGGGGTACGAAGGGAATGTCTGCTGTCACTAGGAGGCTGAAGAGAAGGTGGCCAGCCTGAGGATAAAATGCTTGACAGGTTTGGACTGGAAGGCGAGTTGATGAGCTGAGAGATGAAAATTCACAGCTCAGCACATAGGCCTGTTACTGAAGAGGTGTTTATTTCAGGGGCAAACAGAGAGATATACCTACACACACACACACAGACACACAGACACAACTGCAATTACAATGTAAACACAAAATATAAATACAACCATGCACTTTACAGAACTGTCATGTGGAATTAAAAGTATTACATAGACCAAAAATAGCTTAGAATGTTCTGAAACTTACATTAAGAATATCTTTTAAATCTGTAATTGCAAAATATATGAAAAAAATTAATTTACAGCTCCAATGGAAAATAAATATGCAACGTTCAAATGATAGCCCCTGAAGATATCTGCATTATTTGAAATTCAGATGCCATTAGTTCCTATAGAAGAGTGTTTTTCAAACTTGGCAACTTTAAGATGTATGAATTTCAACCTCCAGCATGCCCAGCCAGTGGGCCTGAACTAATTAATAGTACTCTTATTAGTCAGTGGTCTGATTTTATCTCACTTCATATTGAAATCTTTGTTTTTCTTTCAGCCCAAGATATTCTTAATCATTTTCTCCAACACTCCAGCATCCATTTTATTTCATTCAGGATTTCTAATGATCCAGTTTTCACAGCCATGTTACACCTGGAAACATCCTCACAATATCTTTGAGGTCAATGTGGAATTCTTGCACTTTAATATTTTGTCTATCACTACTTGTGTTACCAAATAACAGGCAACTCTATTTCATGGCTGTAATCATCATCCTATTAAAGTAAAACAGGAGGACCTATGCTGAAAGCTTACACACACACACACACACTAATGGTGGGGCTGGGAGGGATTTAAAAAGGTTGTTGATCCAAAAGATAAATGCAGGTAGATGAAGGCAGTATTGATACAATACATTATATAATTGCCTTGCAAAGAAACTAATAATTGAGCTCAGAGAATGCTTTGACATATTGAAGTAGCAAAGCAATACATTAATGGCTTCACTTACATCTGTGGAATGAAGTTAATTTTATCTCCTGGATGCGGTTTTTTAATGAAGTGGACCATAGGTCTCAAATGCTTTTGGAATAGATTTATGGTTTTATATATGGTTGTATATGTCACACAATTATAGAATGGGAATTATACTTTCCCTGGCCTAAAAGATCAGGCAACCTAGCTTCTTCCTATAGGAAAAAATGAAGTTACATTGTAAATTATGTTTGATGATGTTTGTGCAAAGCAGCTGTATATAAAAAATATTTAGATCTCTGATGACTTGACTGTATGAAAAAATTGATAACGAAGCCCAACTCCTAAAGGCTTTTCTACATGCATGATTAATGTGTATTTATTTATAAATGCAGGCTATAAATAAATCTAGATCATCACCCTAGAGGTCATTTGCTTGCACACAAAAAACACCCTTTCGAAATTAGTACTCCAGTATGTCAAAAACAGAACTTTTATGGGTCACAGCAATTGTTTGAAACAACTATATTATGAGATTTATTATCTAAGTGCTGGAAGAAGTACATTCCACTGCAAGAATGGACATTTCCCCAATCATGGTCATCACATTATTACGCCTCTCTCTCTCTCTGAAAATCCTATTTCATGCAGGAATTGCTAAGTGGAATTTGGTGGCTGCGGAGAAACAAACCATCAATATATATTAGTTTGATTGTCTCTTCTCATTATTATCTCAGTATCTCTATATAAATGTTCATACTTAGAATAATCTAACTCTGGCCATAAAAGGAAGATGCATTAGGTCTCTCACATGGGTAGCTCTTCAGAAGGTAGCTGTACAGAAATTATTGGATATGAGATTGGAAAACTTTTTAGCAATATTTGCATCATTGAAGTTAAACAGATAATATAAAATGAAAAACATTTGATTCTGAATATATATTGTAAAATTGAAAGAGCTTTGTTTAAGAAAAATTAAAAAACACCTGCATATTTTACCACAAGATGTTAACTATAATTTATTACAATTTATGGTTGTATGTATGTAAAGTTATATCTATGAAGTGACAAAGCAACTCTAGAAGTTCATAGTATATTTAATGGATGTTGACTGTATGGTTAAATCTGGTCCAAAGCTGTCTTTAAATTCACATGCACATATGAAGACTGGATAAAAACTAATTCATTCATTTGAATGAAAGAAACAACCTCAGTGTGAATGCAAGAATTCACACACCAATCAACTTGCTTAATTAAGGTTTCCTAGCATGCACACTATGAAATACAATAAAGCTGGGGACATCTATAATACTATGATTACCACCTACATGAGCATTTATTGGAGGTACTTCCCCCCCCTTAGAATGGCTGCTAAGAAGACATTGCACACTTCCACTTCTGTTTTGGATAACTCAATTTAGTGCAGAAGTGGTGAATCCATATCCTCCAGATTCTCTTAAAATGAATCCTGATAGTTGACATTGCTTAATATGTAATTCAGTGTCATCTGGATAGCCAAAAGTCCTCTTCACTTTGTTTAGTATGTCATCTAAAGCCTCAAATGTGATTATTCTTAATTATAGTTAATGAAAACAATCCAGTTTAATTAGCCATAATTTGAATTTGGCTTTCTCTTTCTAACCACAATATTGAAATATGGAATGGAAAATAATTTTCTTTCAGTTATCTTTTTTAGCTACTCTATCCTTGAATCTGAAGCATTATAATAAACATAATACATTTCAGTAAGCATTGTCGTTTCCTCCCCCACCAACCATTACCTGCCTACAAAAAAACCCCAGCATCTGTCATAGAATTAAGAGGTATTGGAACAAGTGTAGAATGGCCTGTTCAGCAACTTGTCAATTTGCCCAATATGGCACTGGCACAGAGACATTTCATACTTGTCACTTATTAATTGGGTCTTTCTAAACATAGGACTACTGATGAGGGTTGAGGTTCGTTCTCCAAGCATGTGGGTTGGTTTCTGAACATTTCATTACCAGGCTAGGTAACATTTTTAGCAGAATTTAGGGGATGTCAGTGTCAGTATTCTTCTGTTTATAAGAGCTTTGTGTGGTCAGTAGGTCTTGTGATGGTGAGGTCACATCACATCAGGGTCACATCAGGTCAGGGTCTTGTGATAGGTTTTGTGATGGATCTTGTGGTGGGTCAGATGTAGGTTTGTCAAGTGAGGATTTTTGGTGGGTCTTTTGGAGAAGTGCTGGTTGGGGGGGCTTGTGTAGGTTGGTTGAGAGTCGGTACTGTCTCTGATTGGCTGTGTGGCTGATTTGAATTCTGAGGGGTTCATAGGCTGGTTGTAGGTTGATGTGTCTGTTGATGGAATTGCTTGTGGAGTGCCAGGCTTTGATGAATTAATAAGCGTGGTGGGTGGTAGTGTGGCTGATTCTTGCATTGCTCCAATCAAAATGGTGCTGTTTAGTGTCAGTGTGAGTAGAGATAATCTACTTATGCAAGACCCCCCCCAACCAGCACCTCACCTCCCAATGACCTTCAGCTGACGTAACTTCCCCATCACAATACCCATCACAAGTCTCTCACTGGTGACCCACAGCAGACTCAACACAAGACCCTGACCTGATGTGACCCTCACCTGACATGACTTCAACATCACAAGACCTACTTATAAACAGAAGAACACTGACACTGACATCCCCTAAATTTCACTGAAGATGTTACCTAACCTGATGATGATATGTTCAGAAACTAACCCACAAGCTTGGAGAATGAACCTCTACCCTCATCCCACCCAAGCTACAGATATTTGCCACTATTGCAAACAGAAATACTGCTCTTCTGAAACAGTCCTAGACCTATATCCAAAAGTTACCTGGCTGACAGGGTGCAGTGCAGAAGAGACGGTTGGGTAAATTAGTAGGGAACAATCCAGAACAAGGCAGTCCTCAATTATTTCTGCAATAAAATAACAGTGCAAGCAATGGGTTTTCTGCTGTTCCATGAGCACAACAACTGAAATTACTCTCCCCACCCTTGCTCTCCCAAGGAAAAAAAAATACTAAATACTAAAGCATTCAGCAACACAAAAAAAATCTTATTGGCAGAAACAGTAGAAAACCTGCAATACACCCAATGGTGACAGAACCTACCACTTGCAACCAACCAAATCTAGTTCTCTTTCCTAATTAAAATGAAGCACAAGACTAGCATGCTAGCTTTTTTTAAGAATACTAAAACCATGTTTAACAAGTGAGTTTAACTCTTTCTAAAGCATGCTAAACTCATCCTTTAAAGAGCCTGTGTAAGACCTTACAGGAGCACTTTGGACAAAGCAGTCAGGTACTAAGTGGTTAGTTGACCTTTGGAAAGCCAGGTGGTGGTGGTGGTGGTGGTGGTGGTGGTGGTGGTGGTGGTGGTGGTGGTGGTGGTGGTGGTGGTGGTGGTGATGATGATGATGATGATTCACTCACAATAACCTAACGTGGTCAGCATTAGCTGGCTAGATCATATCTCAGATTCGCCCTCAGAAAATATATGATGAGTGAAGTGGGCTAGATCATGTCCATAGCAAAAATTATGCTAGAAAATAAATGGAAATTGCTAATTCCAAATGTGCTGGATTTCAGCTCCCAAAATTTGCATCAAGCATTAACAGAAGACTGGTCTAATAACTGTTTCATTATGTTAAATTAAGAAGGGAATGGTGTTAGATTATTCAGCAGACTTGATAAATGAATAGATTACTACAACTTATTTCAGCAAGACAATTATTTAGTAGATTCATTTGCACAAGTATTGGGGGAGGGACATTTTAAGTAGCTTACTGTGTGATCCCAGTCTATTTTGGTAAATTTATTATTCAAAATCCAGAAATATTACACATTCAATCTGTTTGAGACCCAGCCAGTGGGACTCTAACTTATTCTATCTCATCAGGAATATCCATAGAGTATGGCCATCCAAGTTTTTATATATGCCACATGCAATATCCATTAAAATAAAAGTGGAGTTTTGATTGCATCATTGTGGGCCAGCATCTTAATTTTGTTGGCCACAGGTTGTATCCCACAGAAGTTTAGTAGAAGCAATATTGTGCCAGTATTATTATCAGCATGATGCCAGCATGGTTAATTAGAATTATTAAGATAACTACTATTGTTCATTAATCTCAGAATATTTACAGGCTAAAAAACAGAATTTGCAAATTTCTGTTACATTTTTAAGTACCTTTACAGCAAAACCTCCAAAAACAGCATGCAGTTAGAAACAGTAATACAATTCAGTGTGACAATATCACATTACAGTGTAACAAATTTGTACAGTTACATTCCTGAAGATAATTTGAAGAATATCGTAGAAAAAAATTCAAATTTTTGAAGTCATAAATTCTGTTTCCTGTAGTTTTCCATTTACTAGTCAAAAGGTCTTTTATTGTCAACTCAATGCAGTTTTAAAAATACTTAAGAGGTATGATTTTCTCTAATGTTTTTAATAAGCTTATGTATCTATTCAAAATTTTCTTTACTTCCTATGGGATTTTTTTTCAATAGAATATGGAAAAGAACTCATCATATTTTTAAATGCACTTTTTATGCTATGAAACCCATTAGGTTTACAGCTCACAAAAGTTTATTTTTTGGAATTTGCTCCTTTGGACAGATGTTGAAAAACCTCTTTGATTGCTAGCCCTCTTTGTTGACAAGTCAATGACAATAAGAGGCTAACCAGGAGAACAATTAAATATGTGGATTTTCAGCAATGTTTCAAATAATTCATTAATATTCATGAACATTTTTATGTCGGTAAGATACTGATTACTTATGTAGTGTACATATATAGTAAACAGTATGTGTGTGTGTGTATACATATAGACACATACATACATACACAGAGAGAGAGAGAGAGAGAGAAAGAGACATTTCTGACAAACTCCACACTTGAGCTGCAAGACTGTGTAAAATGATCATCTTCTCTACCTGTTTGGAGAAAGTCTGCTTTAAAGATAATGAGGCCCCATATGAGAAATTATCCTGAAATTATTCATTATTGAGTATCACCAGGACAAGTGGCATCCAGATCGTATACTTCACTGACTATAGTGGGATGTATTATTGGCCCGTTTAAGTAATAAGCACTGTTTCTAAGTTTGTAATTCTATCTAGAACATTTCATATGCAAATTTCACATACAGAGCTTCCACATGCATGTCAGTGTGTCCTTTTCACATTCACACAGCAAAGATCTATGTCAAGGGTCTATCTGATGAGAATTTTAACAAGATCCCTCTCTCTGGCAGGAACTTTATTTCCACTTTGACATATGCCAGACTCTCCTAAAAAGATCTGCCTGCCAAGAAATAAAATAGCACATGAGGAAATACATCTTAAAGACAGAAGAGACTCTGGAATCTGAAATAGTAAACACAGTTACAGGTTCTACTGATCAGGTTATGCTCTGGAAAATGTAAAAGGGGTGTGTATGTGTGTGTGTACTTTTGTGTAAGTACAGCTATGTAATATATATATATATAGACGTGTGTGTGTGTGTGTACTTTTTTGTAAGTACAGCTAGGTGTTATATATATAATATATAGAGAGACATGTATGTGTATGTGTGTACTTTTATGTAAGTAATACCGTATATATAGATGCAGACATTTTGGGAGTACCTAACAAGAAAACATATTTGCAGACTAATCAAAAATGGTAAGCATTTGTTAAGTGAGTGTTTCTTGCTGTATTCCAAAGCTCTTTAGAATATCATATCTGACAGCAAATTGAAATGAGTACAGATTAAAATAAAACTAAAATGGATTCTTTCAGCTTCCAACCTACTCCCATCTTGTTACATGCCTCAATTATTCTGACAGATGGAATTCAGAACTTGTCTTTCTTATTGTACATACTTACCCACACCCATGAATTTATGTATCACCTTTTAAACAATTAGCACTGAAAGTAGTCTGTCTCAGCAGTTATAATAGCCATTGTATGTTCTATTTTGTTTTGTTTCTTTCAGCCCAGCAGTTAAAATCAGCAAATGGAATTGAAATAATATGAGCTCTAAGCTTAAAAGACCAGGAAGATAGGGTTTGAAAATGTAGGAAGATACATTCAGATAATTAATCCAGATGTTGTTGAACTGTAGGTCCCACCATCTCCAGACCATGGGCATAATTGTGAAAGAGGTTATTTTATGTTCTGCTTGTGAACTTCTTAGATGTACATTTAGATGTACATGAACTATGATATAAGACTAGAAATGTCACTCTTGCTAATGTCAGTTATCTGATACAGAACTATCATTTTTAATTGCTTATTTACAAGCACTTTTTTCTTTCTTCTTTGCTTGCAGTATAATTTTCATCATACCTTGATAAAATATACAGAATAATCTTGACATTCTAATTGTGGAGTTTCAACACTCTGAGAAGACACTAAATTTGAGGAAACTGAAATAGAATAGAATAATGCTGGAAGGGAACTTGGAGGTCTTCTAGTCCAGCCCCCTGCTCAAGCAGGAGAACTTATACCATTTCAGACAAGTGACTGTCTAGTCTCTTCTTAAAAACCTCTACTGATGGAGTGCCCACGTTTTCTGAAGGCAAGCTGTTCCACTAGTTAATTGTCCTCACTGTTAGGAAGTTTCTCCTTAATACCAGGTTGCTTCTCTCTTTGGTCAGTTTCCAACCATTGTTTCTTGTCTGACCCTCTGGTGCTTTGAAGAATAGTTTGACACCCTCTTCTTGGTGGCAGCCCTTCAAATATTGGAATACTGTTATTGTGTCACCACTGTTTCTTCTTTACTTTAGACTAGCCAAAACCCAAGTCCTGCAGCCATTCTTCATATGTTTTAGTCTCCAGGGCTTTGATCATTTTAATTGCTCTTCTCTGAACTTTTTCCAAAATCTCAACATCTTTTTTGTAGTATGGTGACCAAAATGGTTGAAGTATTCCAGGTGTGGTCTTACTAGGGTTTTATAAAACAGTACTAATACTTCATGAGATCTTGAATCTATGCCTCTGTTTATACAATTGTATTAGCTTTTTTGGCTGCTGCTGTACACTGCTGGCTCATAGTCAAGTGATCGTCCACTAGGACTCCAAGGTCTGTCTCACAGTTACTATTTTTGAGCCAGGTCTCACCTAATCTGTACTTATACCTTTGATTTTTTCTGCCTAAATGTAAAACTTTGCTTTTCTCCACATTAAAATTCATTTTGTTGGATATGGCCCATTGTTCAAGTTTGTCAAGATCTTTTCAGATCCTGAGCTTGTCTTCTGGGATGTTGGCTATTCCTACTAGTTTAGTGCCACCTGCAAATTTGATGAGTTCCCCATCTATTCCCTCATCTAAGTCATTGATGAAGATATTGAAGAATACTTGGCCTTAGATAGAGCCTTGTGGTACCCCACTGCTTATTTGTCTCTTTGTGGATGTAGTACCATTAAGAACTAGTCGTTGAGTACAGCTTGTCAGCCAGCTACAGATCCATCTGGTGATGACGTTGTCTATCCCACCTTTTTCTATCTTACCAAGGAGTAGGTTGTGGTCTACTTTGTCAAATGCATTACTGAAATCTAAGTATACTACGTCCATTGCGTTTCGCTGGTCTACTAATTTAGTCACTTTATCAAAGAATGAAATAAGATTGGTTTGGCATGATCTGTTTTTAACAAACCTGTGCTGGCTACTAGTTATTATAATTATATACTAGTTATATACTAGCTGAGACTAAGATTGTAATATATCAGTCCAAAGGTAGAAATTAATGAAAAGAAGGAAGAAAGGGAGGGAGGGAGGGAGGGAGGGAGGAAGGAAGAAAGAAAGAAAGAAAGAAAGAAAGAAAGAAAGAAAGAAAGAAAGAAAGAAAGAAAGAAAGAAAGAAAGAAAGAAAGAAAGAAAGAAAGAAAGAAAGAAAGAAATGGTCATTTTAATGAACTGCTAAGTGTGGCATGAATATGTCTCGCTAGTTTTTAAATGTTCTCATGTTATTCTTTCATCTCCCCTCCAGCACACCATGGAAGCAGCTTACATTTGTAATTTCATTGTTAAACTGCTATTTTTCCTCTTCTTTTGAAACCATTCTTGCTATATCAATAATCCACAGCACCCCACGAATGATTTGGTTCAAGATGCAGTCAGTTGCAGAGATCTGCCCAGCCTCCACATGCCATGTTAGATTGCTAGGGGCACATCCCTTCCTTCTTCAGCCAGTAGCCATTCTGCTTTTGGCATAGAAGAGCAGGAAAGGCAACTTGTTTTGAAAATAGCTTAGAGCAGGGCTAGCAATTGAGGGGGAAGCAGCTCTCCTGCTATATCACACAGCTGTTCCTTCCCTACTATAAGCTCATTTAGAACAATATTTAAACTCATGTTAGAAAAATTCTGTAAGGGCACTAAATCCATATTTAAAAAAATAGTCTGAAAAATATTTAACCAGCACTACAGGTGCCAGTTTTTCTCACTTCATTTCACTACCACAACAATAACTGTCAGCTGCTTCCCAGACCTGGTTGGTGGGTATATTTCTTCTGTACCATCCTTCCGAACCCCGGCAGCCTGTTGGGAGGACTGGAAAGACAGTCTGTAGGATGAGGGAAGGCACATAGGCTAGGCTCCATGTTCTCTGTATAATCTCTGCTTCAGGCCTTTGGTGTGAGCAAGGAATTGGCAGTGAGCTGCTTCTGTTTTACAGAAAGAGCCCCACCCCACAGATCAGGTGCTGATCTTAAATTGGATTCATGGGATGATATACTTCTTATTCCACTTCACCAATTACCTCTTGATTTGTGGGTGGCCTGGATCTACCCCTAGAACAGGCTCTTCAACTAATCCAGGAGGTGCAGGAGCTGTTGGCTTTACTATCCTATGGATCAACTGCACATCATGAGAGGGGGGAGGAGTTTGGGGAGGTCAAGATAAATGGGAAGAGCTTTTTCCCACTTCACCTTACTTTTTAAAAATACTTAAACTTCTATCCAAAAGAAGTCTAACCTTCAGTTTATACCACTAAACCCATTGATCTAGCCATCTGTCAAAACACACTTCTTCCCTAGCCTCTTCCCACATTAAGGAGACTGATACATCAATATTTTTTCTGCCAGCTAGTGATGCTAGGTAGGAGGCAAACAAAGTCAGGGGATTCACCAATCACCTTGCTTCAATTGTCCCACATTAAATTGTGATAACAGCGCCACTCAGCAGTAAGGACAGGAGTAAGTACACCGATCCACATTATTGCCACCAAAAGGACTGGAAGAAAATGACTTTAACATGACCACAAGGAAGAATCCTTAGTCAAAATGTTAAAAATATAAACTGAACTTCAAAACAAAAACACATTCCAACATGTTTCTAGTAAGATGGGATATCATAGCATGCAACATTAGTGTACCAAGTCTGTATCTGCTGGTCCCTTTAAGAAATGAGTTAAGTTATGGTTGAAGTCTATTTAGGAAAGCTCATCTCTCTCAACTCTGTGGTTAAAGCTTGGGTGTTGATCCTTACCTCCAAAATGCTGGCAAAATTCCCAACTTCCACTATACAGAAGACTATCATAATTGCTTTTCCAGTGTTAGCAGTTACTGGGTATGATACATCATTGTGGGATTTCACCTGTATCTATGGGTCAGAGACATTGTTTGTACAATTTTAATTGTTTTGACAGCAAACATGAAACTGCTTGTACAATGCTGCTGGGCTTTATTCAGAGGTTAGGCAAATAACATTAACAGGTGGCTGTTAATCCAAAAGCAAAGCAAGATTTTTACATTCCTGTGTTTGTCTGACAGTTGCCTCCTTTTGTTTTCTTCTGTAGGTAGCCCTGCCAAGTTATACATGATAAACCTGCAGTGAAATGTTGCAGCGTAGCAACAGTGTTAAGATTGCTTTTGTTTGGTGCCCCACTTACACCAGAAGCCTTTAACAAAGAATGAGAGACTCTTAAAAGCATCAGTTCAACAGGTTAAAAATCTATATGTTTGTGCATTGCAACATGTTTATATTAGAACAAGTCACAACTGCAAGCAAATCTTCAATGTATTTCGGGTAATCCTTACTGTTAGTGTTATGGAAAAGTTCCCCCATTCTCTTCCAAGTAGTTTTTAATATTGAATTCAAATAGCAGGAAAATCTATATAATTGTATCTGTGATCTGTGTAAACAAGAAGAATGAAGACATTTTTTTCATTTAACTACTGTATTTTGTTTGTACAGATTTCAGTCAATGGTTCTAGTCAATGTAGAATACATGTGGTGATGATGGGTACATTTTATTGGTAAAATAGGGTCCTTGTGGCAGGGGCATGTGAGGACCCTATATTATATATGCATTGCAGATGCAACACATGTTGAAAAAGAGAAAGATTTTGGTCATCTTTATTTGCATCTTTAAATTCATCTTTATTAACATGCATGATTTTTCTCCTTTCCATTTTGTATTTTAGATGTACTCTTAAAATATAAAAAGTGAATTTAATAAACAGGGGTTTTTTTCCAAAGTTTATTGTACAGTTATCTCCAAAATTCTTGCTGTATAAAATGAGGCTTTGTCATCTGTAAGTTTAGCTACCCTCAAGAACATTATTTGCGATTCAATTAAATAGTTAATTCCTCAACAGCTTGACTTTGTTACAAACCTATAACCCAAGGCTGCCCTGTCTCTAATCATGGAAAATATATACCATCTGAGCTTATATAGTATTAAGCTATTGTATAGTTTAATCTTAAACATTTTCCTAAAAAAAGAAAGGGCAGTCAGGGACCAGTCTGCAAAATATAGGTTTGCAGATTTGTAGGACAATGGAAGATGCAAGCAGCTTAGGGATACTCGTAATGGATTACAACAGCTTCCCCAAACCATCACTTTTCAGATATGTGACTCTGTAAATCCCATCAAGCACAGCTTCTATGGCAAATGCTGGAAATAATGGGAATTGTGGCCATCATCTCTGGGAAATCAAATTGAAAAAGTTGAATTAATTTCTGTCAAGAAATGGTGTTGAATATAATTTCAATTGAAAACCATGAGAGAGAGAGAGAGAGAGAGAGAGAGAGAGAGAGAGAGAGAGAGAGAGAGAGAGAGAGAGAGAGAGAGAGAGAGAAGAGAGAGAGAGAGAGAGAGAGAGAGAGAGAGAGAGAGAGAGAGAGAGAGAGAGAGAGAGAGAGAGAGATCTTTTTCCTCCTTCAGCTGAGTGATTTTAGGCCAGTCACTCTCTTTCAGTCCTAGGAAACAGACAATGGCAAACCACTTCCAAAATCTGTAGGAAACTGTCCAGGCAGTTGCTGGGACTCAAGACTGATTCAAAGACTTACTTACTTACTTACTTACTTACTTACTTACTTACTTACTTACTTACTTACTTACTTACTTACTTACTTACTTACTTACTTACTTACTTACTTATACTGTACATATATGCATAGATACACATAAACATATACTGCAACTTCTGGCTCACCCTCTCCCTGCTTTTATTCCAGATGATTATTGAAAAAGAAATTTGTTTTCTGCTTACCTCCCAGTCCTTTCTCATTTTGTGTTATGTTTTCTACATTGTAAACCTGAGGGCAGATATTGTCTTAATTAATCTCCTGCCCCAGGAGCCAAGAGAAAGGAAACATATGCTGAAACAAACAAAGAAATACCATGTTGCTATGCATTTGACTGTCACTATCTGCCACCCAATACTGTGAGATGGATCAGGAAAATATAGAATGACAGGGACACATATTCATGTTAGATGGACAAAAATGAGAAAAAAGAGAAGACAATAGATATAAAAAAGAAAATATATATTTGAAAACAATTCCAAATCATCATAAATCTACATCTGTCAGAGGGGCAGGATTAGTTTTAACTCTCTGAATAAGCTGATCATATTGTGTGAACAGCTCGTACTTCCAAATGGAAATTTTAGCTTCAATGTGGAAATTAACTTAAAAAGCAGATCTATTTGTATAAGGAACTCTTGTCCTATTCTTTTCACTGAGTTTCCAATCTGCATGAGACAATCAAGATTTCCTCCATAGCCATCAAAATCAATGAAATATTCATAGCAATTTTATATAATTTTGTGCCATGGCACTTTGAAAAATTAAATTAGAGCGAATGTGCACTAGCAGCTGTCATCAATGCAGAACACAGCTATGTACTGTATATTTCTTCTTTCTGTGTGGAAATCCAACAGAGACTTCAGCAGCATTTTTTTCTTTCAGTCACTCTTTTGCCCAGCAGGAAATGTTAAATGTGTATATTGGGAAAAGTCTGTACTTCGAAGTAAACATACAGAAAAATAAATAAGGAAGACAAACTGCAGGAGTGAATGGGTTGGACACAGATGCTGAGGATTAAAAAGAAACTTTGGAGATTTCTAGTCCAGAGTTTTTCTGGTCACCAAACCCAAGGAAAAAAAATACATTTCCATCTAAGTGGGTTTTTTTCCCCAGAACTATTTAAAAATAGCTTTTTAAAAAGCAGCTGCATTTTATCTGTTGTCCAAATGATCTAAATTTTATTGCCAGATGCCTACATTTTTATGTACTTAAGCACAATGAATTATTGAAACCTTGAAACAATGGAATTGTCATTTATATCTCTTTCAATTGTTCAAGGTCACCACTCTCTTTTTCTTCCTTTTCTACTTGAAATTCCTCTCTCCATTTTAGGGACTTGCAAAAATGTTTCTGTTTTCAAACTGAACATATGAATGTTATAAATATCTGAGTAAGATCCAATACCTGCAGATAGACCATCTCACCCAAACTTTTTTTTTCCCCCTCAAGGAACAATTTTACGGATTAATGAACTTTGGCAACATCTCCTTTCAAACCTGCTCCTACAAGATAGGCTGCAAATTCCTTGAATCAGTTCCAAACATGCTGATTCCCAGGCCATGCACTCTGCGGGAGACCTTGGGCTGTCAGTCACGTACTGGGGTTTATAAATCTAGAGGCTCTCTAGGAAACAGAATTGAAGGGAGCGTCACAGGTGGCCTATTGCTCATGATACGTTACCCCAATGATATCGTACCTCCAGAACGCGCTATGTATTTAAAAGTTCTCTTTTTGAAAGCCAAAACCTGCAAATGAAAGGACCAGGAACTTTCAGGCATCTTCTTAAATAAGATGTTGATGATCTGGAATTAAAAGAATTATACTGCTTCTTGATAATAAGAAATTAAAAAGAAGAGCATACATACATTAAGACTCTGTAATCAATTTATACTTGCATCACTTTTGACTCATCCTGAAGCCAAAAATGTCCCAGCTATTTTAACTTAGTACTCACCTGAGTATATCCTGCATGAGTTAGGCTAGGGGCAAAAGCAAGGCTACTTCTCAGGAAAAATAATTTCTGTAGGAATAAACAAAATAGTTTGCTCAGTTTCTGATGTTCCATTTTTGTTTTACCTTATTTGCTTTCTTTAAGTCAAATGAAAATTCATGCTTACATTTTTATTAATATTTCTGCTGGCATATGAATTTCTATGCATTGTTGGCAGTCATTTCCTTTACAATAACACATTTGAGAGGGGTTATTTTTGAAATTTCCATTGTTTATGTTGCAGAATCATTTTGTGTAAGATAAAGAAGTTCTAGACCAGTTTATCAACCATAGTCATCCTTGTGCTTTACAAATACAAAGGGCAATATAGATAAATTCTGGTATATTTGGCCAGTGTGCACAAGCACAATCAAAGCCTGTGGTGACAAGAATGCTTGTGGTGACATTAGAAATGTGTTAGTTGGGGACATGAATTAACATGTTCTTTAGTTTGAAGAGAATGTATATTTTTCTTGGAAACCAAATAATTTATTAGATTGTATGATCCAGTGAGGAATACAGATCTTATTGTAATTGAAAGAAATAGAAATGCCTATGTATAAGAGTGTGTCTCTGCCACTCTCTTGCTATATGTTAAATTGAGGACTGGATCTCTGCCCTTCTTTTAGTGTCAATTCTTATAGGAAGCAGCAATATTTGTTCTTCAGATATTACAGTATTTGTCTTCAATCAGTGATGAACAAATATAAGAAGAAAGATTAAAGAGATAGAGGGGAAGGAGTAAAACAAGACAGTTGTATTTGGAGGAAGTTCATGAGATCCTCAGAAAGCATTAAAAAGATGCCTTACACTAGATCAGCGGTTCTCAACCTTTTTCAGGCCGAGACCCCACTTGCGCCGCCCATGCGCGTCGTGACCCTGACCTACGCCATGCATGCGGGGCACGATGGACTGAACCGTGCATGCGTGGCGCGACAGACCAAATCGCGCATGCGTGGCACACGTGCGATGGGTCGAAGCACGCATGCGCGGTGCGACAGGCCGAATCGTGCATGCGCAGCGCAATGGGCCGAATCACGCATGCGCGATGCACGCGCGATGGCCCGAACCATGCATGCACGGCATGCGCGGCAGCCCGAACTGCGCATACACGGCACGATGGGCCTAAACGGGCATGCGTGGCATGATGGGCCTAACCGCGCATGCGCGGTACGCGCACGGCGGCCGAGGGGAAATGGGGAAAAAATGGTGGACTGCCGTGTTTGGCGACTCCCGTGAAATGGTCGTTCGACCCCAAATGGGGTCGCGACCCACAGGTTGAGAACCGCTGCACTAGATCAAATTATGTTTCTACCTGGCTCATCCTTATCAGCTCTGACTAATAAAGGTTACTGATGGGAGACGGGGCATAGTTCATTCATTGCATACTTATTTTGCATGTGTAATATCATGCATCCAGTCCTTGATATCTTCAACCAAAAGTGTCAGGAAGCATTTCATTAAGACTATAAATCACAACTACACAATGATGACCCAGGGATCAAATATATGAGAACATCCCATTGGCGGGGAAACCCACTAAGGGTTAGGGTTAGGAATGTGTGAATTTCTAGAGCAAAATCAACACCACCAACTGATTCGGAACCCACAGGTATGTTTAGGAGGGCTCGCAGTTTCTGAGCCCCTCTTCTCTGAGATTATTGGCGAAATACATGGGAAAATCCCATTGGTGGGAAAACCCACTTAGGGTTATGGTTAGGACTTATAGAGAAAAATGGACACCAATGTTTACAGACCCCATGGGAACGGTTAGGAGTGCATTTTCCTTAAGTCTACCTTATCTGTGTTTCCAAGTGAAATACCTGGGAAAATCTATTAGCGCGAAAACTCACTTTGGGATAAAGTTAGGTCTCTGTAAATTTGTAAGCAAAATGGACACCACCAACATATTCAGAGCCCATGAGAATGGTTAGGAGAGTGCATTTTTCTTAATCATTCCAGCTTAGCTGTGTTTCCTAGAGAAATACCTGAGAAAATCCTATTGGTGGGAAAGCTCACATAGCATTAAAGTTAGGTCTCTGTGAATTCATACAGCAAAATGGACACCACCAATGGATTTGGAGTGCATGGATATGGTTAGGAGGGTGCATATTTTCCAGGACTACCTTATCTACGTTTCCTGCTGAAATACATGAGAAAATCCCATTGGCAGGAAAACCAACTTAGAGTTAGGGTTAGGGTTAGGACTGCATGAATTCATACATCAAAATGGAAACCACCAACAGATTTAGAGCCCACCAGTATGGTTAGGAGGGCACACTTAGCCTGCCTTATCTGTGTTTCCAGTTGAAATGCATGACAAAATCCTATTGGAGAGAAAACACACTTAGCATAAGGGATAGGTCTCCATGAATTCATAGAGTGAAATGAACACCACCAATGGATTCAGAGCCTATGGGAACGGTTAAGAGAGTACATTTTTCTTAAGCCTGCCTTATCTGTGTTTCCTAGTGAAATACATGGCAAAATTCTATTGGCAGGAAAACCCACTTAGGGTTAAGTTTAGATCTCTGTAAATTCATAAAGCCAAATGGACACCAACAACGGATTCAGAGCCCATGAATATGGTTCGAAGGGCACATATTTTCTGAGCCAGCCTTATCTCTGTTTCCAGCAAAATCTCATCGCAGGAAAAAACCACTTGGCTTAGGATTAGGACTCTGAATTCATAGAGCAAAATGAACACCACCAAGGGATTCAGAGCCCTCAGGTATGATTAGGAGCCCTCACAGTTTCCTAGTCTGCCTTATCTGCGTTTCCTCATGAAATACATGGCAAAATCCCAAGGGCGGGAAAACACACTTAGAGTTAAGGTTAGGAATTCATGAATTCATAGAGCAAAATGGACACCACCAATGGATTCAGAGCCCATGGGTATGGTTAGGAGGGTGCATAGTTTCTGAGCCTGCCTTACTTAGGCTTTCTGGGGAAATGTATGGGATAATCCCATTTTTGGAAAAACCCAATTAGGGTTAAGGTTAGCTCTCTGTGAATTCATATAGCAAAATGGACACCACCAATGGATTCAGAGCCCATGGGTATGGTTAGGAGGGTGCATAGTTTCTGAGCCTGCCTTACTTAGGCTTTCTGGGGAAATGTATGGGATAATCCCATTTTTGGAAAAACCCAATTAGGGTTAAGGTTAGCTCTCTGTGAATTCATATAGCAAAATGGACACCACCAATGGATTCAGAGCCCATGGGTATGGTTAGGAGAGTGCACAGTTTCCGAGCATACCTTATCTGCGTTTCCTGGTGAAATACATGGCAAAATCCCCTTAGTGGGAAAAACCCACTTAGTGTTAGGGTTAGGTCTCCATGAATTGTAGAGAAAAATGGAAACTATCAATTCCCATCAAAGGGATTTTGCCATGTTGAGCAGAACATGAGAGACATTAGCGAAATCAGAATGATCATCTCTAGATCCTTCATTGTACTTTTTTTGTGTCTTAAAACATCCAAACCCTTGTTCCATTTACTCCTTTTTGTTATACACTGGCCTTTGACCCTCTGCCCAAGGTTGATCCAGCCTTAGGCTGACATAATTGTGCCTCCCGCCATACAGCTAGTGTAATGACTGACCCAAGGTCTGAGAGTAAATATTAATGCTGCCTCAGAATTTCACCTTTGTTCAAAATCTAATTTTGTGCTGGTTGCTAATTGTTGGATAAGACTATGTCCAGTTGCACAATGGACTTGGCAATTTTTAAATGTTTTTTCCCCTTTGTCTTTTTAATGCAATGATTGCTGCAGAATTAGAAAAGCCTGTGCTAAAGGCCTGCTTTTGAATCTTACTCTGTAGTCCCCATTCCAGTCTGTGACTATCTTGAAGTTGATTTGCCTTTAGTTTACCATTGCTATGGAAAGAGTGAGGCAAAATAATATGACCCTTATGAGTACCTCTTTGTGTTGTTTCACTGTTCAGACTGTCTCTAACCTTAGTTTTGTCTTTACTCTTTAATTTGCAAGGCCAGTTGATTCTGTTAGAATACAAGACATTTTAGCTCTTTCTACAGTGCCCCAAGGCCTCCCCATTCCTTTGACCTGTCTAACATTAATTATCCTGCTTTCTCACTCAGCAATACCAGTTGTAGGCTGTTCACTAAGTTAGACTGAGTTTCAACAAGCCAGGCAATGGTGGGTGCTCAGCTCAAGCCAAAAGATTAAACCATGTTGCCAAGTGGTTGAACTTGCTGAAAGCAACTAATTATCCAGACAATTTTTAATTTTCTGAAGTGACTCACAGAGCAGGAAAAAAAAACCTGCTCTCCACAATCTGGTCATGACACAAGAACAGCCCACTGTGCACAGTGAAATTGCTCTTATGAAATGCTGCTTTTCCTTGTTGCCAAAATCCTGTTTCTCAGAGCAGGCTGGTGGGAAGAATAAACTTTGTTCAAGAAAAGGGTGGGATCCTTCAGCGTCTCTCTCAAGCCTTATAAACTGACACAAATGTTTAGAATATTCCTAAGTGCCTCTGCATGATGAAAAGAGGTCTCTGGCAGTGAAATTTTTGTTTGGTTTTTGGTTTAGGATGTTCAGCTGACAGGAGGGGGCTCTCAAAGGGGCTTCTTTTTTCCTTTTTTATTCTGCATTGCCTCTTTGCCTATAACAGTATATATAATAGAGCAGCTGGCCAATAATTTCATGGCACTTGTTCCTCATCCAGGGCCTGCTGTACCTTGAGAAAGAGTATAAGGCAGATTGATGGTTTGAAATGTCTTCACAGGGCAACAAATTGTTAGCTATTTAGTTTAGGATTATTTAATTTGTGCTGTCATTGGAGCAAGGAGGCATTGTGGGTTTATGTTTTCTTAGAGCCCCAATGACTTGGCTGACTTGTAACTGCTTATTTACATTTTCTCTTCTTTTGGGGGGCTTGGCTTTGTTTTTAGTGTCTTTTAAAAGTTTTTTATTTCAAATTCCCTTAAGCATTCTCCTATGAAAATCCTGATACTGATATAGCCATAAGAGAAGTAGGGACCATAAAGTATCCAGCAATGACACAGGACTGAATATGCACTTTCCCCTAAGCCATCAGGGGACATGTTTGTT
The DNA here is from genome assembly GCA_034064705.1 of Bothrops alternatus. NCBI lineage: Eukaryota > Metazoa > Chordata > Lepidosauria > Squamata > Viperidae > Bothrops > Bothrops alternatus. The sequence goes on from JARGCV010000589.1 coordinate 20,214,200, forward strand.
TTGGATTAGCCTGCCGTGCGAATCCAACGATTGTGATTTGCCATCAGGATTTAAGATAACTTATTAAGTAAACCACATAGTTCAATATGTATCAAGCCAATCAGGCCCCTAAAGACTAGAGTATGAGATTTCTATTTGTATGAAGTTACCATGATAGAAGAGATTGTTCTAGTGACACCAGGATGCAATAGCCAACATGGAGCGAGTGATACCATGGGAAAAGAGAGATAAGGAAGTTATAGAGAATGTATATTTTCTGGAGAGGAACGAAGCTCTTAGTGGTAGATTGTTTGAAATGCATATTTAGAAGTTTGTAAATTCTTATTTAGAGTTTCTTCTTGTCTCTCATAATATTTTGGCTTTCATCATTCCTTCAGAGTGAAAAACAATGGGAACTACATTTGCCAAAGATCATTAAAGTTATACCATTCGTAAGATGAAGTAAATTTTCTCTTCCACCATTATACATATTGCTTTCAACAATATTTTAATAAGGCTGTTAGTAAGTGGGGAAAAGTACAAGACAACACCAAGCAAGACTTACAAGGAAATTTAGGAGGGAAATTATTTGGGATAATTTAGTAATAAATAACTGAGGGGTGTGTGGTAAATGAGGTTATGATGTTTGTTTTCCAGTGCGTCAAACATAACAACACATATGCCAATAGTCTGCAACAACTGAGACAATTTTCAGGCGCAATTAAGTTAAACCTTAGGAAAAAATAATTAAAGTAAAAACTTTCAAATAATCTTAAGAAACATAAAAATAATTAGACAATGAAACAGATTACTAGTGATGTTACAGAGTTTTTTTAACTGGAACAGAAAAATAATCCTTAGAAAACTATATGCATGCACCTAATTCAGGGTTGTTGTTTGCTAATCTAAGCAGTCTTGAACCAAGGTTAACTTTAGATAACTTGCCTTCACTGAATCCCCTCTTCTGTGTGCATAAGGCAGCAACATCATACCCAGCATGTTGCTTTATCAACTTCCTCTTACTCAGAATCTAATAGACTTTGCTGTGAAAATCGCCTTAAGTCTCCAGTATCCTAGCCATATATTCTTACTGCCTGATCATAATGTATGTCCATTGAGCCAGATTTCTTGGAAATGCAAAATGGTTAAGATGGATTCCACAAGCAACAGCTTAGCACATTCCCTAGGACAATGCCCTAGGGTATGGTTGAAGGCCCACAGAGAAGATCAGAAATCCCCAATTTTTTCAACTAACATAAACATTTAAAGCATTGACAGCCTGCCCTGGGTACACAGATACCATTGCACGTCTGGTAATGATAATTAGTGCTTAAATGGGAGACTGACTGCCAAGACTAGACATGCTCTTTGGAAAACTCAAACAATCAGTACATCTGCACAGTCAAAAGACTTGCCAGTGTGATCCAGCCCTTGTATTCAAGAGGCATCTGTTTGCAGTCTTTAAATGAAAAACATATCTAAATGAAAATTTAGTATCAAATTAGAGAAACAAGAAAAGGGAGGATGTACAATATCAATCCTTGTCAGATTTTGAATATTCTTCTTCAATATAGATTAGGCCAGTTGTGCATGATCCCAATATCTTTTGTGGGTAAGCAGATGTTATTCAGAGCCCAGAAAAAGAGTGAGAAACACTGAACAAAATACTTCAAATATATGAGATAATAAAAAATGAAGGAACATCTGATTTAAATTACATTAGTTCCCTTTGCTGAATATTGGTGACAGGATCTTGGGGAGTTTGTGAGTTGTTAAAAAAAAAAAAGCTGGTAATTGCATTTAAAGTCACCTGCCTGAACCAACAGCCTAACCCACTTTCCTGATGTACTTCTCAACACAAGATGATGACAAACAATATTCCATTTGGCAAATCCCAGACCCAGGAAACATGCAAACCTGGATGGATGCTTAAAGCAGAAGTCATAAACCTGACTCTCTGAGGAAACTCTAGCCAAGGAAACTGGCAGCCAGATGCTGCCACCCACTTTCCTTTTATCTTGACATTTGGGCAAGTTGATGGTCTTCTTGTCAGCTATAGTCAACATAGATATTAAGAAGGTAGATAGAGGTAGGTTGGAAATGTCTTTGATAATCATAGTTTTGTGCCTCTATTTATAAAACAGGACAGTGTTTTCTGGGAGAAGCACCTTTTCCCCAAAAATGGTTTCCAGATGTATTTGGCAGCTATTACTATTAGTAGGCATACCCACTCTAAATCACTAGTTTAATTATGCCTCATAACATCTGTGCAGAAGCTAACCAGAATTAATGCAGATGAATCAATAATTGCTTATTTCAAAGCATCCTAATGAAGAACGGGATACTAAAGTCATGATTGGCCTAGATCAGCTTCATATTAATGTTATCAAATTTAAAAACAAAAAGAACATTGTTGCATGAATTATTCATCATTCATAGAAATGGGATAATAAAGGAAGAATTACAGACAGACAGAAAATATTTTGACTTATTGTCTTACCAGTTTTGGGAAAGAATGAATTAAATAACACCACCTGTTGTCTGGTTACATGAAAATCATCTTCTCTAATTTTGATTTTAATGGAACTTTAAATAAATAGAATGTTCAGGAAAGATATACATATTATAATGCTGAACTTTTTTAAAAAACAAGTTTTATTAATTTTCCAGTTTTACAAAAATCCAAATAGTAAGGAAGCAGCGTGGTGATTGGGTAATCAATAGTCCAATAACAATATCTTTCGTACATATCTCAGGTTGCATCATCAAAAATTCCCTATTTCCCTTGATTATCACATCACATTCATATTAATACATTGCTAATTATAATTCGATCAGTTAAGACATTTATCAATATATTTTAACTTATACATATCCATATCCTATTTTAAATTTTTACCTAATTTCAATTACAGTGTTCCAATTTAGCTTAATATCCATAGTATTTAGATTTCAGATAACCCAAATTTCCCTTATTTCATTACAAAATAATTGTCATATCTAAAATACACATAATGCTTACTTAAATAGATTCTTACTTTATTTCACAAATATATTCTATTTCTCATCCTAGTGCCTCATCACTTACTAATAAAGTATAGTAAATCTAAGTCCTAAATATTAAATCAATTAATATATTTTAAAATCTCCTTAGCCCATTAAGTAAGATTTTAGGCTCTTTCATTATAAGACACTCTTCTCACTGGAGAAGAGCCTAATGCTGGGAAAGATTGAGGGCAATAGAAGAAGGGGACAACAGAGAATGAAGTGGCTGGATGGAGTCACTGAAGCAGTAGGCATGAGCTTAAATGGACTCCAGAAGATGGTAGAGGACAGGAAGGCCTGGACGAACGTTGTCCATGGGGTCGCGATGGGTCGGACATGATTTCGCAACTAACAACAACATTATAAGACAAAAAAAATACCCATTTTTTAAAAAATCTGACTCTAGCTTTCTTTTTGTGCCAAGCAGGCTTCCATACCAGTGCCTTTAAATCCTCAGGTGGATCTCCCTTCGTTCCCACACATGTTATTTGAATCAAGGGAGACCATCCAGTTAGCAATTTTTCAAAGGAACTGGCCCCTTTGTAATCATTGGATTGTTGGCCTAATAGTTCAAATCTCCATGTTTGGTTTAGTATATTTGTCGTCAGTTCAGTCTGGTCTTCTTCTTCTTCTGGTTTCATCTGGCTTAAGTAAGAAGTCATGTCCAATGTTGTGATTGTTGTTTGGTTGTCTAGGTTCTCAATATGCTGTACTTGTTGATCTTCAGCATCCTCCCTCTTAGTGTTGCTTTCTTCAGTTTCTGTTGCTTTTGGAATTGCAGATTTTTTTAGTTGAAATCAAGGTTTGACTATCAAAGTTCTCAGTAGATTGTAATTGGTGCTCTTCTGTTGCTTTTTGGATTGTAGGTTCATCAGTTAAAATCTGGGCTTCATTTTATAAATTTAGGGTGGCATCTTTGTCTTTCAATCTGGAATTCCTTAGCTCATTAGCTTCAAAGATTTTTCAAGTATAAGTTTATAGTTAAGTTGTGGGTAGTCCATTTCTATGGTGTTTACAGATAGTTCTTTAGTGGAGGCTGTTTTTGATAAAAGTCAGTGAATATCCACCTCCACTATTCCTAAAAGTTGTTTTCACCACCCAGCTGTTTCAAATTCTTATCTTTTTTAGATAGTACCAAGGACAAATCTGGGCTATAGACAGGTCTCAAAGTCAAAAAGAAAAAAAATCACTTGCTATACCAGGTTTCACCACAAGATGTCCCTGATAGCAGGTAAAGTCTTTTTCCACAGTCAAATTAGGCTTTTATCCAATTTAATTTTTTTCCAACTTAACAAGTGGATAAGGTAATAGGTCCTCATAGAAAGAGGAACTTTTTCGGACCCCAAATATCCAAAAAGTGCAAGTCCAGTTTGACATGGTTCCGAAAAGAAGCAGCTTTTCAAAGAACTTTGAGGCTTATTTACCTTAAAGAATCCTTTTGTTTCTGCATAGCTTCGTCACACACGAAAGTTAAGCCAAAAACTGAATCTTCCCACCCCCAATCACCCGTAACAAAGCATAATTCATTCCTTCATTGTACAGTCATCAATCACATTCTCCAATTAATGTGAAGGGTGACGTGCCCTTCCCATTACAACTGACCTTGGCAATACTGTGCTCAGATATTGTTATGGGTAGCTTCATATTTTCCCATCCACTAGTATTATCTGCTTTAACTCTAAAAATGCTATACAGGCTAAATAAAAACCAGGCTTGCTTCTTTATATATGGCAAGCAAGAACATCCAATGTTAGCAGTCTTGACACAGTTATTTAGTTGTTTAGTTTAGTTGTTCTTTTCTTTTCAAAGCTTTATTTTCCCAAAGTAGGCAGACATCGCAAAGTTAAAGGGAGGAAAGAAATTTCAAGAGGCTTTTACAGAAAGGTAGTTGGGATACAAGAAAGGTAAGGTAAGGTAAGGTCTCACCCAATTCCTCCACGGTGCTTTTGTTGTGTTTGGTGGTGATTTTGGCTTTCGGCTGGTACGGCTTAGTGATCGGCCATGTTGATGGCCGATCTTTTCTCCATTGGTCCAAAGGAGCTGCCTCGGATCAAACAGAAGGGCTCCCGCCCTTCCACAATCTGTCAAGGGTCCTCCTCATGGTCATCACCCCTCCAGGGCGACTTTCAATCCTTTTCAGGATCGCTCGACAAAGGAAAACCGGACGGCAGAGAGAGCGCTCCCCCCGCACATCCACCGGTGCTGCGATCGCAAACCGGAAGCCATTATAATACTGAACTTTAAAAGTGGGTTATTTGTTGAAATTTCTTGCTCTATCTTTTTCTCTAATCAAGACCCCAGAAGTATAAAAAGTATTCAAACGTGAAAACATCACTCACATCAGACAGAGTAAATAAATCCACACCAGCTAAAAAATTAAATTTACATGTATGCTTCTTTTTTGATGGTAACTATTTACAATGTGACTAAGTCTTATTCCAAACAGTGGTATTGATTTTTGAGCAAGCATAAGCTCAGGTTATAGATATTCATTCATGTCAATAAGATAATGTAAGAGGAGATAGTTTGTACATCATGCTTAATCCATAATCTGGTTTATTTTGTTTTGATTTAGCATGTCAGTGGAGAGTCCTACCAATGTAGTTTATAAAGGTAAGCAAATGTAGTGTCTGAACCAAACCAGTCATTCTCATTATTTGCAGATTACATATTTGCAAATTTGCATGCTCACTAAAATTTATACATAACTACAAAAGCAATACTCATTGCACTTTTGTTACCATAAAGGAGAAACTGCCAAAGAGCCAACAGTAAACAGCCCAATCAAAGAATCTTCTTCCAACACTAACAGGCAAGCCACCAGAATATAAACTGACAGCAAATAGGACTCCTTACTAGCATTGATGATATTATCTAGTTTGGGTAATGAAACGCCTGCAGGAAAACAAGCAAGCTCAGAGATTACCAAGGTCCCCTCATTTTGTTATCATTCCTGGACATGCAGAGTGGTAAAAATGTGAGGTGCCTGATGGGCACGTTCCCATGTGAGGTTTCAATATTTTCTAATTTAGTGTTTGCAGTGTAATAGGACATAAGAAAGGGAAAAAAAACAATCCCAGGAAACAACAGACCAATCAGTTTAACATCAATACCTGGGAAGATCCTAGAAAAGATAATCAAAAAACAAATCTGTGAACAACTAGAAGCAAACAAAGTTGTAACTAGTAACCAGCACAGGTTTCTTAAAAAACAGATCATGTCAAACCAATCTTATTTCATTCTTTGATGGTGATTAAACTAGTTGACCAGCAAAAGGCTGTGGGTGTAGTGTACTTAGATTTCAGAAAGGCATTTGATAAAGTAGACCACAATCTACTCCTTGGTAAGCCAGAAAAAGGTGGAATAGACAACATCACCACCAGATGGATCTCTAGCTGGCTGGCAAGCCATACTCAATGAGTAGTCCTCAATGGCACTGCATCCACATGGAGTGGGGTACCACAAGGTTCCGTCTTAGGCCCAGTACTATTCAATATCTTCATAAATGACTTACATGAGGGAATTGAAGGGGAACTCATCAAATTTGCAGATGACAGTGAACTAGCAGGAGTATCCAACACCCCAGAAGACAAACTCAAGATCCAAAAAGATCTTGACAAACTTGAACAATGGGCCCTATCCAACAAAATGAGTTTCAGTGTGGAGAAAAGCAAAGTTTTACATTTAGGCAGGAAAAACCAAAGGTACAAGTACAGATTAGGCGAGACCTGGCTTAAAAACAGTAACTCTGAGAGGGACCTTGGAGTCCTAGTAGACGATCACTTTACTATGAGCCAGCAGTATGCAGCAACAGCCAAAAAAGCTAATACAATCCTGGGTTGTATAAACAGAGGCATAGAATCAAGATCAGGCGAAGTATTAGTACCGTTTTATAAAACCCTAGTGAGACCATACCTGGAATACTGCAACCAATTTTGGTCACCATGTCACAAAAAAGATGTTGAGAGTTTGGAAAAAAATCAGAGAAGAGCAACTAAGATGATCCAAGGCCTAGAGACTAAAGCATATGAAGAACGGCTGGAGGACTTGGGTTTGTCTAGTCTGAAGAAAAGAAGAAATAGGGGAGACATGATAGCAGTGTTCCAGTATTTGAGGAGCTGTCACAAACAAGAGGAGGTCATGTTATTCTCCAAAGCACCAGAGAGCAGGAAAAGAAACAATGGTTGGAAACTGATCAAAGAGAAAAGCAACCTGGAATTAAGGAGAAACTTCCTGGCAGTGAGGACAATTAACTAGTGGAACAGTTTGCCTCCAGGAATTGTGGGTGCTCCATCACTGAAGATTTTTAAGAAGAGGCTGGACAGTCACTTGTCTGAGATGGTATAGGTTCTCCTGCTGGGGGCTGGACTAGAAGACCTCCAAGGTCCCTTCCAGCTCTATTCTATTCTATTCTATTCTATTCTATTCTATTCTATTCTATTCTATTCTATTCTATTCTATTCTATTCTATTCTATTCTATTCTAACCTAGAACTAAGGAGAAATTTCCTGACAATTAGAACAATTAATCAGTGGAACAACCTGCCTCCAGAAGCTGTGAATGGTTCAACACTGGAAGTTTTTAAGAAGAGACTGGACAGCCATTTGTCTGAAATGGTATAGGGTTTAAACTAGATGACCTCAAAGGTCTCTTCAAACATTATTATTATTATTGTTGTTGTTGTTGTTGTTGTTGTTGTTGTTATTGTTATTATTTCTCAAGAGCTTATTTCTTTATTATTGATAGTTATCTTAAAAGGCAGATGTTATCCACCATTTCAAAATCTTTACAGTCAATTCTAAGACTGATTGTTGTCATTATTTTCTTCTTCTTTATATTTAATATTTGTCCAATTTTTTCATTCTGCTCTTTAACTTTTATAACTACAGTTTGCAGAGCTTTTACATTTTGTCTGTCAGAATAGTTTGATCTTCACTGTGCAGTTAATAATGTTTTTTTCCTCCCGTTTTAAAATCATGCTATCTAGCTTCTTTTAACATATATTCAGCATGTAAATTTTTAAAAGGCAAGAGTATACAGCCTTGATTCATTCTTCGCAGCATTAATTCATTTCTTTGCCAACTGGACTCCAGGTTAGCAAAGAAGTGAATTAAGGCAGTACAGACCTCACCAATATATTAAAATATTTATAAAGCTTGTAAAATAGCAGATTTTATAGTATATTTCTCAGTGGCAGCACCATCATGAAACATCTTCTTCAAAAAACACATGCTTCACTGATTGCTTTCTATTTCTTTTGGGCAACTGATTATTCTGTTGATCTTTTAGAAATGTGACACTGTTACAGAAGTACTTATTTATATTTCAAAAACATAAAGGCAATGCCTTACTTAAGCCAGCTATTACAAAATAGATGGAAGCTTTCAAATTTCCAAGAATTCTTCATCAGTAATTGTGGTTAAAAGGCAATAATGGGGAGGGGGGGCTGATAGAAAAAAGACATGATGTTAGAACAGTGTTTACACTGTTTATATCTTAGAGTGAACGAGTGCCTCCAGACATGCAAATGGGGAATTATCCAGTATTCAGTATTGTTAGATTGCACTAAATGCTCTCTCAAAGCCTGTTGGAAAAAAGAAACAGGAAAGATTTGTAAATTCCACTCCTCTCCCTTTTTATAAAATATTAATTCCAGCTGTTAAAGTTGAAACTGTTTTCATCTTATGACAAAAATTCAGATACCTTGGTTGATGGAAAACAAATAAAGAGCTGTCTTTTATATTATCTGCCATTCTGAGACTTAAGAGTCACAAACAATGTAATAATAAATGATAGTAATAATAATATTTTAAAAGACAAAAGGTATGAAAAAACAGCAGAGAAAGGATAGACATTGGATAAAATTTATTCATTCCATAAATCAAACACCTGCCTAGGTGAAATCTCTGCAGCTATTCTTTTATTTCCTTCTAAGTATGCATAGCTTTACTACCTATGAATAGTGCCATATAAGTGAAACTATTTTTACTATGTAATTGTGTTTTCAAAACTTTCTTTGCTGATGAATGTTCTCCAACTACATTCAGCATGATCTAAAACATGACCTGAAATAATATTACTCTTCATATTATTTACTTAGCTAAATATCTTAGCTATTATTACTTAGCTAGTTAGCTTATTAATATTACTTATCTGAGTATTGATGTCTTAGTATGTACGATCAGGGAAGATCAGTTGAACTCCATTTGCAGCCATCGAAATTCACCAAGCCATTCTCTTTCAACTTAACCTACCTCACAAAGTTGTTCTAGTTGGGATAAAATGAAGACATATCCCCTGTCCAGATAGCCCAGAAAATTTGTAAGAATGCCAAGATATAAATTAATATTTTAAAAAGAAATCACATGGTGATGATATTAAAGGCAGAATAAGTCCATTGATACCCAATAAAATATAGCCCAATAAAATATATCTAACCCTCCCTGGAGAATGAAGATGAAGCATGGCATGCCATTTCAGGGATAACATTGAAAATTGCCCCCTGCAACCTCGATCAATATCACGGCATATTCTACTCCCCTTCAGTATTTGCTTATCCTTCATATTTCTATCCCAAACATTAAGACTCTGAGATATTATCTACCAAAACTTTGGGAAGCAGCCAAAACACAATGGAATCCTTTGATGTGCCTCAAGCTGCAGAAACTTTTGAAGCCAGCATGGGAGCACCAGCTTGAGCAAGCCAGATCTTTTCTTGACACAGTGTAAACCCTTGTTAACTACAGCATCAGATCACGGGCAGTGTTGCTTTTGACCACATAGAAAACTCTTAACTGAACTGCAAATGATCCAGTCCAGCAGCAGTTGGGGAAGTAATTCTACTCTGGACAAGTGGGAATTCCATAGGCATCCCTCAGTGTGCTTGCATCCGCTAGGCTCCTCTTAGCATGCCATAGAAAAATACCTCATATTTATTTCCAGACTGCTCTCTGATGTACAGTATGTATGTGTGTATATGTGTATGTATAGAGAAACTTGGCATGCATATTTATATCCATTACCAACTAATGAAATGTAACTGGCTGACAACAGCCTAAACATTGCCAAAATCAAACATGAGGCTTGCAGATGTCCCTGGGAATAAAAAGTAAAGACTCCTTCTGAGGGGTTAGTACAACACAAAAGGTTAGCCTTAAATTTGGTACAGATGCGAAACTTGCCATTTGAAATGCATTTTACTAGTGGATGGGGGTGTTTTCAGAGAGAAAAAGCATAAATTCAGTTTCAAAACCCAGGTACTTAATGTTTTCTGCTGCCTCAAATTATGTGACTCAGGTTGTTTTGATACTGCATTGCAACTTGTCTGTTACCCCAGGGTATGGTGAGGATGGAGGAAGAGAGAAGAAAAATAACATTTGACTTTGATACAAGAAAAGAACAGGCTCTCTGGTCTATAATTACTTGAACTAACATCACTTTTTACTCGGAAGGTTAAAACTGGGATCAAGTAAAAAAAGAAAAAGTGCTAATTTTTTTTACTGATGGTGGATTCACATGTTAATCATTGCCAGTAATAACCAGTCAACAGTTTAAAGCTCAGGGAAGTATGGTCTTATTCTCAAAAAAAAAAAATTCAAGGAAGTAATGTTAAATCGCTGCTTACGACATCAACTGGAAAAAAGAATGGAACACAAATAGAGCTAGTATTTTCCTAGCCTAAATCCTTGTGGTGATTCTTCAACTTCATTGGCCAGGGAATATGTATCCTGGCATTAAGAGCAAGAAGATTTGCCTATAGTGGAAGCTTCTATGAAATGGGGTTAAATGAACCTATTTAGATCAAACAAAGGAAGTAGCAAACTTCAAAGGTCTTGAGGTCACTGGTCACTAAGATTGAAAAACTAATTTTATTTAGGATAAATTGTTGCAGTCAAAGAGATCTTGAAGAAAACAAGGAAAGAGGAGGAGGAGGAGGAGGAGGAGAAGGAGAAGGAGGAGGAGAAGGAGAAGGAGAAGAAGAAGAAGAAGAAGAAGAAGAAGAAGAAGAAGAAGAAGAAGAAGAAGAAGAAGAAGAAGAAGAAGAAGAAGAAGAAGAAGAAGAAGAAGAAGAAGAAGAAGAAGAAGAAGAAGAAGAAGAAGAAGAAGAAGAAGAAGAAGAAGAAGAAGAAGAAGAAGAAGATGGTGATGATTTGTGAAGTGGCATAATTTCTGAATTTATCCAATGCCCAGTAGGAGGTACAGTTAATTGTGCCTCATTCACTAACTTATTCAGTGGTTACAATAATACCACATGCTGTTTGCGCAAGCCCTACATTTGTATATTCGGTTTATCTAGAATTATATTTCTTTCACACTAATGATTACCTTTGTTTGATGTCATTTGTATATGTCACAGGCATCTTTTTTATTTTGGCATCCAATATATGTCAAATATCTCTAATTCATGCACAAAATTACACAGTAGTATGTTCTCATCTATCTTCAGATTGCTGGGAACCATAGATGGAGCTTATTTAGGTATCCTCCATTGGCTGGCTATAAATCCACATAACAGTGGTCTAAACTGGCCCTTGGGAGACTTTTTCAACTTAATAGTTCATTAAAACCTATTGGAAAAAGAAATGCAATTCATAATAGTCTTGAAGTGAAATCTTTCTTAACACTGGACTTTCCAAATACTGCCAACTTTACTCATAACTGCTGCCAGCAAGCCTGGCACTTGAAAAAAAAAAGCCAACTCATTACCCATTCAGTCCTGTAGGCTTGTTGAGAGGGCAAAAGAGCAACTGTATTTGGAATGAAGTGAGTGAAAAACCAATAGGACTGGCAAAGCAAATAGGAAAGATAATTCTTAAACAAGAGATACAAGACAGCTTCTGTATTTTGGACACCAAGTATTTACAATCATACAACTAGAAGAGCCATTTAGTACATCACATTCACCCTCCTATTTGATTCATAAACCCTAATTAAAGTATCTATTACAGTTGGCAGTGGAGCCCTGATTTTAACATTTCCAGTGAAGAAAAACCAACTGTTTCCCTGGAAAATTCTTCCATTGTTGATTTGCTCATCAAGTTTTTTTCTAACACTCAGAGAGAATCTGCCTTTCTCTAATGTTCATGTTTCTGGTTCTATGTTCTAGAACAATAGAGATTAGTTTTTTTATTTTCTTCAGTATATTTCCTGTCTAGGTTATAAGTAAAGAACCTGGCATTTGTTTCTGATAAACCTTGTTACATTATTTTCAGCTGGTTTCACTAATCTATCAAAATATTTTTAATTCTTATTTCTCTTATAGGGCATTAGAATATCTTTTGTCATGTGCTACTTCAACACCTCTTCTAAGACATTCATAAAAACATTGCAGAATACAGGGCCCAAAGCCAAAATTTGTGACACCAAATTTAATAACTCCAGTTTAATGGAGAACCTTTGATATACACTCTTTAAGCAATGATTTAAGCTACCTTTATTGCCACTTAATAGTCCTACCATCAGGTCCTACATTTAACTAATTTGGCATGGGATGCTTTGCTCAAATTGAGATTTATTGTGTAATATAAGTTATATAACTAATAAAAAAGTTTAAAAAGTAAACTCTACCTTGAGCTAAATCCACGTTTGGTAACCACAACAAGTCTTGTTGACATTTGACCATTTTCTTTGTTATCTGTTAGCTAGCTTTGCTGTTTTCATTGAGCAGCTCATGTACTGATTTTTGTTCTCTTTTATTTTTAATACACAATATTAAAGAAGCTATTTTACTGCTTTTAAAATTCTTCATTAACCTCAGATCATTCTGAACTCTATTTTTTCTCTCTGAGATCATCGCTCCTTGTATGTATTCCTTGGTAAAATAATGCTCTTTTCATACCGTTCATTTCTTCTTTTTTCTTTGCAAACTTTCACTAAGTTTTCGGGTAGTCACACTGGGTTAATTGATTGTTTGAAATTGTGGTTTTTATTATTGCTTTTTTTTTAGTATTTAGTATTTAGTATTTCCCGTTTATATTTTTCTGTTAGCCTCTCCTGACATGGAATCCTATTTATTCCTTATGTTAAGTTTATTGAAATTCATTATCTTGAAGTCCAATGTAAAATTTAATGTAACATTCAAAACAACCTATGCTTAAAGCACAATCTATTTTTTGGTCAGTCCAGTTTCAGGTTGAATTGGTTGAAACTTGCACCTCAAAATTTCAAGTAAAGTGATATGATTTGAGCCATTTTGAGTTCTGTTTGATGGAGGGAGTTAAAGGGCTATAACGCAGAAATATTGAATTGCATACGGGTACTTCATTCTATTCATAAAAAGGGATAACAAATACTTTTTTTAAATTCACAAAAATTTTCTCTACATCTTCTATGGCAGAAATAACAAAGATAAAGAAAAAAAACACCTTAGGTCCAGCAAAGTACCTATTGAGAAGTTGGAATGAATCCATGCAGATAGTGTCTAACTCCAAAATAAAAATACACACTATAAAACCTTTTTCAATTTGACTGTTCTGGGATGCTGGGCTTTGTATGCCATCGAAGACTGCTCCCTGACTTGCTTTGTGAGATGGTGTAGAAAATTCCACTTGCACAATAGAGAACAAAAGACTCGGGAGTGCAGCCGCAAGCAAGACTAGTATTCTCTTCTCCTGCACCCACCCAAGAGTCTGAGGGACACATAATTAAATGATATAATATAACTCATATCAACATCAGAAGTACCTCATACATATAGTGTCCACCCTCCGTCTATTCAGAATGAAGTTGTAGCGACATATATTGTCTGTAATAACCCCATAAGAAGCAAAAAAAGGGCACTGAATCTGCAGACCACTTCACAAGGCTGTGAACCCCTTCTTTTTGATTTCATTCAAAGCATTGAAGTGGAATCTTCAGGAATATACTTTGATGGAGTGATTCAGTCAAAGCTTTGTCAAACCAAAGCAACTTTTGAAACTTTTCAGATCTCTGCTGTTTTCAGTAGTAGGGAACTAATATTATTGATTGTCTGTGTTTATAAGAGGAGAGCTGTTTTACTTTTTGGCAGTCTGATTTTAAGAAATTAATGTTACTAGAAAAGATGATAAAAGACTGCTGATAATTGTGTATGTTTCTATGTATATGAAAGCAACCATAATTCCATTGAAACAATTTTTATAGCAAAAAAGTGAATGTTTAGATCATTATCTGTAATGATCACTGAAAAATAGGAGAAGGGTAGATTTTTTTAAATTATGTTACCATTATAATATTACCAGTTTACTAAGTGTTGTTAACACTGTAAGACTCACAGTTTTACTTGCCCGGTAGCCATTAATCACAGATCCACTCTGGCAGATATTTGGGTTCACTGGGAGGTTGGATTAGACCACCATTAATACTCTTTCACTCTGTGGACCTGTTTGCAGACTAAGTGAATCAAAAGCCATCCTACTGGGAAATCCAGACTCTCCACTCACTTCTGCTTCTGCTTGGTATCCACCAAGAGAATACTGGCAAGAGCCCTCTATATATCAGCCCCTACAATGGGACACATGGAAAGGAAAGTGAGAAACAAGAGAAAAGCAATGGTGTTCTAAGCCATTGTTTCTTCCACAAAGATCCTGTTCCAGCTTTGATTCACCAATCCCTGCTTAATATCCCTCTTTCCCTTTTTGGTGGTCACAGAGGGCTGAAGGCAGGTTGCTGGGGGAGTGATGATGAGCTTCTCCTATGTTTCCCCATCTCTTGGAGTATCAAGCCAATTTTTTTTCAAAATGGCCCATGAAAAGCTCACACTCTTTGGAAGGAGAATAAAAAGGCAGGAAAACAACACTGAAGGAGTTATCCTTCACCCACAATAACTAATCTCCAATAAAATATAAGAAAACTAGGAAGGAAAAAAGAAGAATGAGAGAAACTAAGATAAATATCTTGGGGCACATTCCTAGCATCACAGACAAGCAGACAGGACTGGCAGTTTCAGACATCAGATGCACACACACACACACACACACATACACAGAGCACCCTTGGTCATCTAGACCAAGCAGGGAGTGGTGTTTGTTAACATATGAGAATATGTGGGAGGATATATAAATATTTTCAGAGCTTACAGGGGAGAAGCTTTGCTAATTCTTTTTTCCACTTGAAGTCATTGTTATCACAAGTACTTCCAGGAATGTGGGCAATGAAAATTATTGTAAGGAGATAGATTAATTGACTTTTCTAGCCAGTTAGTTTCAGAGTTGTGTTTATCGGCCGCTGTGACTAAGGCCATGAATACTACAATGGAAAACTTGAATTTTCCAGACATTCTGTAAATATAGATCTACCAGATGCATCCTACAGAAATAAAGATGACCACTCCATGATAATAAATTCTTGGAGTTTTCTGTATGTTTTTGTTTTCATCTGATGGTCATCTAGATAATTGTAGCCTAGATCTGATAGCACTTTTTGTGTTTGTCCTGAGTCAACCTTGACTCCTGACATCTGCATAGTCAAATCCCTACCATTTTCTTGGCAGCATTTTTTTAAAGTAGCTTGCCATTGCTTTATTCCTAGAGCTAAGATAGAGTGACTTGCTCAAATCAGCCAGCTTACTTTCGGTCTACGGCAGCGCTAGAACTTAACTACCCCTGGTTTCAAGCCCAGTACTTTTTTCTTAAAGGGTTGAAAAGTCAGAGATGGTTTATGAGGTTTACATGATGTGGCTGCCCAAGAGAGGACAGTTTAACACAAAACAAATTTGGACTTTTCCCTAACCTCACATTGACCTGAATTAGATACTCATTCAACATGTTAATCCACATATGATATATGTTCAGTGACTACAGGAACTATATTAATATAAATATTAACAACCATTTATAGCTTGATCCTCTATCAACTAATCCTGCCTGCTTTCAAAACCATCCATACTAACTATTATTACTGTAAATGCTGACAATATCTACTACTGTTTAATTAGGTGTTGCATAAAAAAGAAAGTCCTTCTGTTAGTCTTGAATTTCCTTGCATTTAATTTCAGTGGATGACATCAAATTCTAATACTGTGGAGTAGAAGGAAGACTTCTTTTTCTTTCTCCCCTTATCTTCCTCCATTCCACTTTAAAGAGTCCCATTTGCCATAGTCTTTCCTCGAAAGGAAGAGTTGGTAGAGCCCTCTAGTAATTGGGACTACTCTTTTTTTCACCTTTTCTAGTTCTATTCTTTAAATCCTTCTGGAGATGCAGTGGCCACCATGTCTAAGGCAATAATATAAACTGTACAAGGGTGATTGTTTCAAATATTTTAAATCATCCCCAAACTACATAAGAGAATATTAACCACAGTCTACAAATGGTTGAAACATCCCACCATCATCTTTGGGAAGGGCAAATCTTGAAGAGAAGCAGAAAGTCAAGACAGAAGAACAGTTTGAATGTTTGGAGGAGCTAGATTCCTTTAGGTCAGGGGTTAGAGGTAAAAGTTTGAAGTCAATATTCTTTCTTGCCACTCTTGCAACATTCTTAGCGTGTTTTGTGTCTTCTTTGGAAATGAGTATCAGATGTGATTGGAAGAAGCGAAAAGCATATTGGCTTATCATTTGTCAACGTCCTTCTGATGAAACAAACAACAGACAGAGATTAAGGCCAAAAGATTTATTTCTTCTGACAGGCTCAGTGTGTTCCTCTATTTTTCTTCATTATTTTTGACATATATCCTGTCATCCTCTGAACTTCTGAAAGGGTCAGCTGAGCCCTGATGTCAAAGCAGGCAAAAGAAATAAGTGGTGGAGCTGCTCTCATAGGTTTGAATAATAATATCAACCCCAAAAAATGAAACAGAGGGGATGAAACCAGATATTAGGTTAAATCCAATAGGATTATTGATTCACCCACTTATTATTGACTATACTTTCCCTTGAAACTTTCCCTTGAACAGTATTTGTTTACTAGCATAATACTTCCACAAAGTACATAAACAGTTCTGCTAAGAGAGACAATTATCATATTCAATTGAATATTCACAAAGTTGTCTTTATTTTACCTAATTGCACTGTCAATATTGACAGGCACAGATTTACCTCCTTCAAGTCTGTTCTGAGTGTGAGTTATAATTGACTAATATTTAAGAAGTGCAGGAGCGTACTCTGCAAAGTGCCAAGACTCCTCAATAAGATAATCTGAATGTTCAGTTTTCCATTTTAAAAAGCAATTTATAGTAATAACGAATATATTCTGCAGAAATTTTATTTACTGTAATAAAAGCCTGTGGCTCATTTTCATTTTTAACTACAGTAAATTCATGCATTTCAAATGGGCAGCTACATAATTTTCTCAATAAATAAATGTTCTAAATACATAAATATTCTATTTCTTCAAATAGAACAACAAAAAAATGCTGTTAATTTATTGGCTGATAGAAATTTCAGCATTAATTCATACCCAATAAACTACGACAAAACAAACCATGAATTAGAACAAAGTGTGAACCCAGCCCATACAGAATGGAAGGGGATCTTTGCTATCCAGCCTTACCACTCTTCTCTTCCTTTATGAAAATCCAAAGTAAAGAACTTATAATAGATACAGTAGCTGTTTAATACTTTTTTGCCAGATTGTCATGCGTTGCACTTCACAGATTGCTATGTGATAATATCTTTCATGTCCATTTTTAATGAGAACTTTTTAAAATGTGCACTATGTGAATAAGGCTTCTAATCTGATCTAATGCCTACTTTTTGTCCTTTTTTCTGGATAAAGTGGAGACATCTTACATGCTATTACATGAAGGAAGAAATTGCAATTAGCATATGAATAACATATGGACAGAAAATAGAGTTGGAGTTTTTTCCAGACTAATACAATGGCTATCAGCTTACCTAGATATTAGAAGTTATTTACATTTCAATGAAAGAGGGAAGAATTATAGAGACCGCATGAGAAAACATTTTAAGACACAGCTTTATAGTTAACATCGATCACATTGGAAGTGATGGAGCTTCTAGAGAAATATAAGCAAGTGTGAAGTGTCTAGAGATGACTTTAAACATTATCTTCTATTTATCCTTCATGAATGTAAACTACGGCTGAGTCTAGAAACCCTTCCATTTCCCCAGCCTGTCAATCCAACGTCTTTCACCAGTGCTAATTTCTCTATTTTAAAGGAGGGAAGCATTTGCAAAAACAAACATAGTACTTGCTTGCTCTTGGACAATGACTAAACGTCACAGCCTAAGTATGCAAAATCACCTGCCACCCTACAGATGATAAGACTATATTTGCCTTCCTCTACAAGACCTCAAAGGGGTGAAACGGTACAGCACTCTCATTTGAGAAGTCATCAGGGAGAGGAAAAAAGTCCTACATCCCCTTAATGATCATATATGATATATTTCTGTCTTGTCTAACACAGAGAAATGCATATAGAAACAGTTCTCACACACAAAAAAATAACCTTCACCAAAAGTTCTCTAACTTTAACCATCCAGGGCTGGGTTTAAAGACTAAAAAAACTGAAACAAAATGATACAAGTGTGAGCAGAGTTAGAGAAGAGAAACATTATCACTGAGAAAAACCTATAAAGGCCAGCTAGCATATTTTAACAAGAAAAATAATCACAATCATCCTCTTTTTCTAATCTCACCATATTTTCAGGACACTTCTCTTCAATTCCTCACAAATCTGAAGTTTGAAGCCAGCTCACTTAGAGCAATACTAAGGTTCTGAGATGAGGCCTAGAGCAAAGATTATGAAATTATATCTTAAAAGAAATATAATGTAAATTTGGAAATGTTGGCTCTTCTGACTCATCCAAAGAAGCCTGGGAGAAAAAAAATGAATGTGGATAAAACTAAATTAGGCATCTGCCCTCAAATCCATAACAGTACTAATATTAATAGGATAAGTACAATTCCTGAAGAAACCAGTCTACGTTAGCTGTGCCCTGCTAACCTATTCTCTCACATATTCCCTTATAAATTCCGTGATATTGAGAAAGCAGAGTCCCTTCATGAAGCTGTAATGTCCTATTTGTTTTATAAATGGGTTTCAAAGTTTTGCTCTTGTTGACTTTCTGTTGGCTTTGGCTTAAATGAGAAGAATTTAATGGCATCATTAAACAGTAAATGGAAAGGCTCACCAGATAATGATTGAATTGTTGTGAGTTTGCACATATGGTCTACTGGAGATTCAAAGCAGAAAAATAGGATGTTTTAAACAAGAAAGATCTTCTGATGTAATAGCAAATTGTAAGGAAATTAGCTCCACAGACTTTCTATTCTGTAAGAGTAGCGGAGGTTCATTTCCCTTCTTGCTTACTCCATCACACAGCAAAAGGAGGATCAAATTGCTTTTAATTAACAAGTCTGATACTGGTTAGCCTCCAAAAAGAGAAAAGGAACTCTTCTATGTTAGATAGAAGGCTGCCATTTCCAATTACACATACCAACCAATTCGTTAGATGGAAAGGGTTAATTTTAAATTGTAAAACTGTGCAAACTAGTTTTCCTTAGAGGATATCGAATGGCCAAGAGATTAATGGAACTATTGCCTAGAAGACATGCTATAATGTTGTGTTTATATTAGAAACTTGTCGACACTGGAAATAGAATTAAAAAGCCTTGAGTTTAAATTTTAATTGCAATATCTCATATTCTTAAGCTTGGCCAAGACATGAAACTTCCTGAGGAACATTGTGAATAGAGACATAACTGAGAAACCACATAGAAACTATATCAGCTGGAACAAAGAAGAATTGAAAAGAAGTTTGAGTTTCTTTTTTCTTCCAGCTGAAGGATTAAAATAGGGCAAAGCAGAGTTGATTTGGATGCCCTATGTGTTTTCTCAGAGTATTTGATCAAGCGCTTTCCACAACTGAAGCTATTGCATACACAAAATAATTTCCTCTCTTCTTCCATATAGGTACAAATAAAGGACATGATGTACTGTATATGTAACTGGGAAACTATCCAGATTTATTCTTTTGCCACTGCAGATTATACAGCACTGGTTCTCTAATATTTCATTCCTGTGGGCTACTATAAAGTTTTTGTAGGCCATTTAAAACATTTTAACATAGCTTATGGCCAAAATTATAATCGCTGAATGTGCATTGAAGTTTATCATGACCTTATATACAGTAGCTTGCAAAACTACCATTATTTAAATTTGGAAAATATTTAAACATATATTAAATATCTGTCAGTACCTCCTATTTTGTGAAATGTCAGCATCAGTATACCCATTTACAAAGCATGCTATTAATCAGAGATCCTAGCTCAAACTTAGTTTGTAGGTTAAAGATTGAATATGTTTGTTAGTGATTGCTATCATCAGTGACTGGTTTCACCTAATATTAATTCCCCTTTCACTACCATGAATCACCACAAATATGCTCACAGATAATTAGTAATCCATTGACTCCAGATTGGAAATTACTAGGTTATCAAGTATATATGGAATGGTTACCCATGCCCATTTGCAGCATCCTCTACTAACCTTAAAGAAATTGACAGTTTTGATATATTTTGGCCAGCATATCACAAGTGCATATCACTTTTATTCTAACCTTTACACAACCATGTTCATGTTATTCTGTACCAAATAGGATCACTAAATTAGAAACTACTTTCCAAGAAAACATACTGCATGAGTGTTAGAAAGAACTCTGATTATGCATTTGTTAATTTACAAAAAAAAACAACCCACAATAAGATCATGGATTGTTGAATGTTTTGAATCAATATGCAGTTGAAAGTTGGTTGTTGATTTCTATAAGCCAATAAGATTCCTTTTCACATGCAAAATGCTCTTCTCCAATGTGATCTTTGCATCAGTTCTACCCGAAAGATTAAGCATAAAGTTCCTACTAAGTTTTAGGAAGTTTGAAGTCTGAGCAAGGATTTGAACCAAGATCTCCCCATTCTTTGTTCAATACTGTACTAAGTATAGTGCACTAATGGAAGGAAAAGTTTAGCGAGAATATTGTCTTATCAATATTCCATGCTTTTGTGATTATAATCATACAAAATGTGCAAAATAAATGTTTGAGAATGTAACACTCCTTATGGATGATGCCATTCTGAGGCCATTTCAGCAGTTTCCAGTCTTACAATATCCAGTACCATAAGTTCTTTAATCTGTTTTAAATCTTTCTGGTAAATGTAAATAAGAAAACCATGTATCTTTTTCATTGTCTGTTCTCTTAATTTTATTTTGGATTTTGGACTCTCTTAACCATTTTTGATTGCATTTTTATTTCTCTTATCCTGACAACCACAAAGGTGTTTTTGGGCCCAGCCCGGATTTGTATCTATCCCAATATAAATTCCATATGGCATGTTTAATCTAATGATTTTTGAAATCTACATTAATCTTGACTTTATTGTGCCACAGATATCCATGTCATCCAAATCTCAGGCTGCTTTTAATTCTAAAAGTCTTCTTTTTCTGACCAACATCCATGCTTCCATCCTCTTTTCTTTACATCTTTTAACACCTAATATTTAATTCATACTTTTCCCTCTGCCACACATACTTAGACATATCATTTTGCCACTGTTTAAAAGATATAAAGGTAAAGGTTTCTCCTGTCCAATCATTTCCAATACTCTGAGGCAGTGCTCATCTCTGTTTCTTAGTCAAGGGAACCAGTGTTGTCTGGAGACATTTCCATGGTTATATGACCAGCATGAGTATATGCCGAGATGCACGGAACACTGTTACCTTCCCACCGAGGTGATACCTATTTATCTACTCACATATGCACGTGTCAAACTGCTAGGTGGACAGGAGCTGGGACAAGTAATGGAAGCTCACATTTCCATTACTTGGATCACGTCGAACCCAGGTTGTCAGCTTTCCAGCTGAGAAGCTCAATGTCCTTAATTGCTGAGCCACCACACTCCCTTAAAAGGTATATCAGTTGCCAAAATAAGTATAGTCTGAAACAAAAATATACTAGGCAACATATTCATCTTTATCACAGAATTTCTCTCCAACAATGAAGTTGAAGTTTCTCCTATCTTAATATGTCTTTTTTTAACTTAACCCCTATCCTAACATAATTATTTTGAAATCACATACAGTTTATATTTGTCATAGTGTTATCCAAATATTTTATTTTCTTTCAACCTTAAAAACTATTATAATAATAATTAAAATCAATAATAATGATGATAACAATCATGGTTGGACTTAATAAATTTTGGAAGTTGTTCTGTCATATCCCTAACTAGGCTCCTGACAAGTAACATGTTTCACTTGCTCAGCCTACAATAGCTTGTTTTCCTCATATTCATAGTACTTGGAGTAGCAACACTGATTCCATCTGAAATACTGATCTTTGGGTAAATCCAGCAATCAGAAATACTGGTGGATATAGAAAAAGAAAAGTAAAGAAATGCTAAGGCTGTATGGAATTCCATCTAGATCGGGGGTGTCAAACTGCTGGCACGTGGGCCAATTGCATCAGATGGTTGCTGCACCCACCCCAGCTCCATCAAGAAAATATTCAAGTTCAGAGAGCACCAAGGACTCCATAGTTCAACCATGAGCTACAAATATTCTCTTCTATTGATATATCTAATATGTGTGTAATTTTAGAAAATATGGTACACTTTAGAGTATGAGTATTAGAAAATGCCATGACATTTGAACAGAAAATGCAGAAGTTTCAGGCAGGTGGGTATTGCCAGTGAGTGGGGGGAAAATCAAATAAATGAAAACAAATGAAATGGGAAAATTGAAATAAAAGGGGGGAAAAGTGTAAAATATTTAAGGGAAAAGGAAGAATCTTACATTCCCTTCCTGGATCATGTATGAATGAACCAATAAACTTTGGAGCACCTCTTTTTTTTAAAAAAAATTATCCCATTATAAAAAAGAAAATAAATGAATCAGTCTTAAACAGCTGATCCTTGAGGAATCACACCAGCAACCTTTTCCATATGCAAGAAACTGAGGTGAGCAGTCCAGCTCCATATCTGGCTCCATTAACTGTCCAAGGTTTGTTTTTGTTGTAAACTGCGACAGTTTAAAAAAAGCAACAGCAACAGTTGGCAGGAACGTTGTGGGAGATGAATCTAGCACAAAAGCTATACTAAGTTTATTACATGGGCTTTTTGGTGGATAAATTAATGAAAAAAAACAGCTGAATGGGGAATTACTGAAAGGTTTATTACAATAAACCTTGACAGGAAAAGAACCTGCATTGCTGCACTTTCAGATCAGATTTATTTTTCCTGCATTATGTAGCCTTTCAGCCAGCAAGACGATGTATTCCAGGATGGAAATCTAAAACATCTGAAGGTCACCTGGCTGGGGAAGGTTTGTCTATATAAATATGAGCCAACAGTATGCAGCAGCAGCTGAAAAAGCTAATACTATCCTAGGTTGTATAAACAGAGGCATAGAATCAAGATCACACAAAGTATTACTACTGCTTTATAAAACCCTAGTAAGACCACACCTGGAATACTGCAACCAATTTTGGTCACCATACTACAAAAAAGATGTTGAGACCTTGGAAAAAGTTTAAAGAAGAGCAACTAAAATGATCAAAGGCCTGGAGACTAAATCATAAGAACAGCTGCAGGACTTGGGCTTGGCTAGTCTAAAGAAAAGAAGAAACAAGGGTGATATGATAGCAGTATCCAGTATTTGAGGGGTTGCCACAAGGAAGAGGGGACAGATTATTCTCCAAAGCACCAGAGGGCAGGACAAGAAACAATGGTTGGAAACTGACCAAAGAGAGAAGCAACCTGGAATTAAGGAGAAACTTCCTAACAGTGAGGACAATTAACTAGTGGAACAGCTTGTCTTCAGAAAACATGGGTGCTCCATCACTGGAGGTTTTGAAGAAGAAACTAGACAGTCACTTGTCTGAAATAGTATAGGTTCTCTTGCTTGAGCAGGGGGCTGTTCTAGAAGACCTCCAAGGTTCCTTTCAGCTCTATTCTATTCTATTCTATTCTATTCTATTCTATTCTATTCTATTCTATTCTATTCTATTCTATTCTAGAGTGACAGTGCCTTTTCTGAGTTTTAACTGGAATGTTTTCCCACACATACAGCTGCAGGCTGCATATAGACTGGCTTCCATACATTGCTCTAAGCTAGGGATACATATCTGTTCCCAAGCCAGTTTTAGCATATGTTGGAAATGGGCATATTCCAAAAAGTGAGTGACATGGGGAAAAAAGGCTCTAAATTTGATTTAATCCAAGTTTGTACTAAATTAACTTTAAATATAGTTAATGGGATTACTTTTGAATCATAGATTTAGGAATTTCCTTATTTTGTCATAATGTTCTGTCACAATGTGTTAACAAATTCTAGAGGCCTGATGATAATCCACAATACAGACAGCCCTTGATTTACAATTTTTCATTCAGCGATTGTTCAAAATTACAACAGAGCTGAATAAAACAACTTATGACCCCTGCCTGAAGTTCCAGTTGTTGCACCACCACCATGGTCATATGATCAAGACTGTCAGACTTGGCAGTGTGCCTGCCCTTACCATCATGGGAACACTGCAATTTCCTGCCCTCCATGGGCCAGGAGGCCTCAGCTAACTAGGCCCATTGGGTACAAGAACTTGCTGCAGGCCAGAAGGCCTCAGCCATCTAGGCCAGAGGTACATGGGCTCCTCCCTCCCCTTTCCAATCTCAAGAGGCCTGCCCCACCACATCCAGGTCCACTTACCCTACTTTTCCCAGCTGCTGACAGGTGCACCCAGCTGATGCAAGGCTTGGTTAGAAAGCTAGTGGAGGCTAGAGGAGCAATCTTTCTCAAGGCTAGCCAGGAACAGGAAGTCAGCCACCTTCAATGTTATATACTTGTGGCGTAAATAACTTTTCTTCCAGTAGTCTTGCAGCCATTGGCCCTAGTTATTTGGTCAACAACCATGAGTCCTGTAACCTGTTTGTCACCAAATGTCCAGAAATTCCAATAACTAGCATGGTCCTTGTTGGCCTAGGTGATAACCAATCTGGTATGGATTTCTGTAAATTATGTTTCACCATATTTTTTCTGGGAAATACACCCTTTGTCTGGCTCCTCTGGTAAGACCTGTCCAATATGGTTGAATTTCTGCAATAACTCTCATCTTCATCAGAGTCCACAAGCCCCACAACTATGTCAAGATAGTGCCTCCATGGAGGATGTTTCATTGCAAAGATGTTCAGACTGGATTTGGCATGTTATCCACTTATTATTATTATTATTAATAATAATAATAATAATATCCACTTATTATTATTATTATTATTATCATCATCATCATCATCATCATCATCCTGTGGATATATCCATTGTCTGTATGGAAAGCCAGGTTGATTAAATAAATAATTTACAACTTCTGTAGATAAAAATACTAGACCTTAGGTCGCTTCTTCTCTCACATGTAAAAACAAGTAATATGATAAATAATGTGAGTTTTTAAAAAAGAAATTATGCAGTCAGAGGTATTAAATGAAAAAGGTTGGCTACCAGCCCATTATGTAGTTAGGCATCTTCATAGAAATGGCTTGGCATTCATAATCTGGCTATTTCTCAAAAATTGAAGTTTATGAGACTGGTATCCCTGCTCCTTTGGTAATCAATATTTATTTCAAAATTACACCATCAAATGGATAAATATTATCGGTTCAAGCAATTTGAACCAAAGACCTTCAACTCTATTACTGGTATAACGTATGCATGTGGTTTTCCTTTATATTTCACTACAATGTGGATATCATCTTGGCATTTGAGTGCCATCACATTATTATTATTATTATTATTATTATTATTATTATTATTATTATTATTATTATTATTATTAATTTAATTTCTATGCCGCCCTATTCCGGAGAACTCAGGGCGGCTCACATATCCTGATCATAAATGTACACTGAAGTAAATACTATTGAAACCATTGAGACTTCTGCTTCATGTATGTTCCCATAATGCCAAAGCCCCATATATGTTTTGATGCACATCTTGAAGCACTTGGGCAGCAGAGGTTCTTGGAGAACCTCGTCATGTGGAATAAGAAGATCCTTTCAGAGATTGGTGTTTTTAAAAGCAATAATACACAACATGCTGCAGCTGTTAAATCTGATGGAACATTTTGTCCTTTAAGACATTACGAAGGTATTAAAATGTTCTGGGGATGACACTGCCTCATTTGTCAGGGAATCATTATAGGATAACCCAAGATGCCTTATTTATTAAATTTCCTCCTGGTTTAATTTCTCTTGGGTTAAGTTTTATAAACTTTCAGCTGGGATCACTTTGAGGCAGGTTTCAGTTTTGAGTTTTATAGAGCTGGTTTTTAGAGGGTTTATTATTATTATGGTTCATCACACAGTCAGACAGATGTTTAGACTGGAGTTGACATTTTTATTCACCTATCCAGTCCTTCCCAAGGCCCTGGCACAGGCAGATGTTGCTTGAGGGTGCTAATATTATTATATTGTTGTATATAATTTATTATATCTACTTTTGGGATTATTTTATCACCCAAAAATGAATTAGATATTTTAGGATTAATTAAATTCATGCAACTTTCATATTTGGGTACTACTTCTATTTTCTGTTGAGCTCTAAAGTTTCAATTCAAACGTGGTGATTAAGCAATCACCCAATTTAATACATATTTATTTTAATGAAAAAGCCTGGCTGATATGACAAGGAAAGGGGTGAAAATATTTGCTAGTCTTTCATGATGTATGGTTTTATAATCTATTAATAATACACTGCACAGGTGTAGGTAATATGTGCGTAACATTTAGGGAGATTTTGCTACTTAAGCTCAAGAATTGAGAAATGCAAAATATAACCAGAGATGGGAAAACACCACTAAGATCAAATTAGAACCTGATGGGAAATAGTTGAAAAATTCAGGAGTCTGTAAGAAAGAAGTTGTACTAAGATAGACCTGAGGTTTTTGATTTTATATCAAATCAAATATCAAAGTATCCTAATAAATATAAAGAAGCTATTTAATATTTGTTCTGATAAAATGTGGGAAAATAAAAGAGTACATAACTAAACTTTTTTAAGTTGACTTCTATCTAATGGCTTGATTTTTTTTCTTCTGCTCTTTTTGTAGTCACATTGTAACTGTTTCAACTAATTTGCAAGATGATGTTATGATCCACCTGTCATTTGGGCTTCTCCCAGACCTTTATGATGTTATGACATGACAAACTTTGAATGAATCCAGTCATTGTAGTCTGTTATCCCTAGTCACTCTAAAAGAAACCAAAGTTTACCAGAATGTATGTAGTCAGTCAGCATGTTTTGTGTAAATTTGAATTTTATTTTGTCATATTCTACTCCAAGCCCTCTTGAGAAAAACATTGCCATTTTGACTGAAGATAAATATAATATTTAAATAATAAATGCATATACTTCACTCTCCTTTCTACTCTCTCTTTGGCTTAGATTGGACATCCAAGCTGAAAGTGCAATGCAGACCTATTGACCATAAATTCCTATAAGCTTCAGATATGTGCTAAAAATAAACAAAAGCTGTCAATCTAATGGGAGAACAAATGTGAAGTTCTCAATGGAACTGCATCTACATGGAGGGAAGTGTGTAGTGGGGTGCCCCAGGGCTCTGTTCTGGGCCCAGTGCTCTTCAACATCTTCATCAATGATTTGGATGAGGGGATAAATGGGGAACTCATCAAATTTGCAGATAACACCAAGCTGTCAGGAATAGCCAACACTCCAGAAGATGGGCTTAAGATACAGAAGGATCTTGACAGACTTGAACACTGGTGTTATCTAACAAAATGAAATTCAATGATGAAAAAGTATTTAGGCAAGAAAAACCAAATGTACAGGTATAATATAGGGGGAACCTTGCTCAATAGTAGTAACTGTGAGAGGGATCTCAGAGTCCTAGTGGACAATCACTTACGGTAAATATGAGCCAGAAGTGTGCTGCAGCTGCCAAAAAGCCAACACAGTGCTAGGCTGCTTTAACAGAGGGATAGAATCAAGATCACGTGAACTGTTAATACCACTTTATAACACCTTGGTAAGGCCACACGCGGAATACTGCATCCAGTTTTGGTCACCACGATGTAAAAAAGATATTGAAAGAGTACAGAGAAGAGCAACAAAAATGATTAGGGGACTGGAGGCTAAAACATATAAGGAATGGTTGGTGGAATTGGATATGTCTAGTTTAATGAAGAGAAGGGGGTGACATGACAGCAGTGTTCCAATATCTCAGGAGTTGCCACAAAGAAGAGGAAGTCAAGCTATTTTCCAAGGTGCCTGAAGGCAGAACAAGAAGCAATGGCTCAAAACTAATCAAAGAGAGAAGCAACCTAGAACTAAGAAGAAATTTCCTGACAGTTAGAACAATTAGTCAGTGGAACAATCTGCCTCCAGAAGTTGTGAATGCTCCAACACTGGAAGTTTTTAAGAATAGACTGGACAACCATTTGTATAAAATGGTGTAGGGTTTCCTGCCTGAGCAGGGGGTTGGACTAGAAGACTTCCAAGGTCCCTTCCAAGTATTATTATTATTATTATTATTATTATTATTATTATTATTATTATTATACACTAATAACTTTCAGCTACAGTTGAATATAATACAACAAAGTTATTTATTCATTTTATTGATAAAATTTATGAACTGCATCATTCCAGAGGTTATAGGTTCTATACAAAATCAAACGCATGATACACTAAACCAGGGGTCTTCAAACTTGGCCCTTTTATGACTTGTGGACTTCAATTCCCAGAATTCCTCAGCCAGCGTGCCTGACTGAGGAATTCTGGTAGTTGAAATCAACAAGTCATAAAAGGACCAAGTTTGAAGACCCCTGCACTAAACCTTCCCATCCAAATATTTGAAAATACATTTGTCTCAGACTTTGGTCCTGCAGATGGCGCCAGACAGCAACTTCCAGATGTGTCTTTTCTGCCCTAGACAAAGACAGCAAACATAGGTCCAGTTAAGCATAATTAAGATATGAGACAAGATTCATATCCTGGAAAGAAGGCATGCATATGAACATAGAACTATAAAAAGGGAGGACATCTTTGAAAGAATAATGGTAACTAAAGATAATATTCAATGTAATGAATCCTGCATGTATTTTGGATGGGGAAAAAACAAGTTTTGAATAATTGTCTGGCCAATTTCTGTTTATATAATATAATTTGGGTTTGGGTAATTATGTAACTCCCAACATTGTAATATGAAAACATGTCTTATGGCTAAATGTACTAAAACTGTTTGTACTTTATTAATAAGCCATAATTCAACAATTACCCACAAAGCATAGAGTACAAAGTAAGACCCAATTATTTCCAAGTATTTTGCAGTATTATTTGAAGGGTCTGAATGCAGCCTGAGCTCCTGCAGGCTACAAATGGGGCAAAAATGTGATGCAAGGTACCTTATGGAGTGAAATCATCTCCACATCAACCACATCCTAAAAGCTGGCTTTTCGGTCATCCTGCCACTGTCATTGCACTTGTCAAGGGCCTCTTTTGCAGCTTTACCTTTGTTAAAAAACCATATGGGTCCTGTTATCTGGAAGCACATAAAATTCCAGGCTATGTTTGCCCCGAGTTCTCTTGTGTTTGCCCCATCATCAGGAGACACCACTTTAGTGGTGAGAAATGACAATTGCTTGTGTTTCCACTGTCAGCTCCAATAAACAAGGATCTCATGCACCAGGAGACGGGGTGGTCATGAATACTCTCCAGAAATAACATATTTGGATCTTAGTTATTCTGCCATTCTAATGGCCAGTAAGATGTATAACACTTGAGGGAAGTTAGTCAGTGTACTACAATTTGGCACCAATAAATCAAGAAATCTTTCCCTAGATAGTTTTCCTTCAGGAACCTATCACACTGCAGAACTTTTTTTTTTTTTTAAGTCTGAAGGTCCTGGAATCATGCTCTATTAACATTCTCAGAGTGACATTTGGGGGGATAAATTGGTTGCTCAGTGATTTTCTCAGATGATTACAATTCATTCTTAGAAGGTGTGCTGGCATGGAGCCAGAGCCTCCATTTATGCATTCTAGTTCTACTCACAGGAGGCTAGCTTGATACTCCCAGCCCAAGATGTAAGGCTATCCCAGCTGGGTGGTGCTAGAGATAGCATCCCAATTAGAAACCAATAAACGGGCAATAACTGTGATAGCTCATAAAAGGCTTAAGTACTTTGGAAATGTAAGATAAACTGAGCCAAAGGTACACTATAGTTAAGAAGTCAGCAGCTTATTTAGACTAGATCTTGCTCATCTAAGGAATTGACTTTTGACTCAGTTTAAAAGTATTAAGGACTACTTTTCATATTGCAGTTTGAAGACACTTACAAGTACTGTTATGAGTCGTCTTATGACTATGACTTGTCAGGATAGGGAATATATAGCTTCACAAAATGAACTCACAGTTTGCTGGAGTTTTGAAAGATGTATTTAAAAATTAAGATTTACCTACCATATCTACAGTACTGTATTTGAGACTCTGTTTCATACACACTTTTAGTGGACATTTTAAGACATTATGAAGTTCTATCAATTTCATCCCCAAATGATTGGGAACCATAATATTCTCATAGATAGCTATGCACAATGAAAGGAATTAATGATTATGTCTACCAGGATGTTTTTTTCTTTAACTTAATAATATTAATTTTCGACTGCTGCCTATTCACATCTAGTTCTGGCTTCCTATCTTCCTGCAAAAATCTTCCACAAGAGGCCATAGGCACATTGCACTTATTGGGCTAATGTATAAGGGCAAAGATTTTTACAAAGTTCTCATCATCATTACCATGACCATCCGGTATATACTGGTGCTAATTCCTTTATTAATCTTAACCCATTTTTTATGCTCAGACATGACATAAGACTAACAGTAAAAGTATTCTGGCATGTTCTGCCTTTTGCAATAACACCAAAAATAATCCAACTAAGTTCCACTGGAGCCAAATTCTCACAGAATTTCAATAAACTGAATCTTTAAGTCACACTGAGAAATAATAAAGCAAAGGAGTCTTCATACTTTCATAATGAGAGAGATATAAACATACCCAATTTTTTGCTTAAAATTGATGAGACGTACAATTGCTTATTTTTGGTTTGACTATACACGAACTATTTTCCAATAAAAATACTTCTGAATTGGAAAATCTCGGCACTCTTTAGTCTCCAATAAATATGTCCTTTCAAAATGCTTCCATTACAAGAAATACAGATGGGGGGGGAGTAAATTTCCCTCACAAACTATTTGGCACCAGTGCCTCCCCCGCACCCTGCTCAAAGAAGCTCATTGGTCAGTTAAAAGGAACAGAATGATTCTAATGACTGGGATTTTTCTTCAGCATTTGTTCTGGTTTGTATTAGGCGGCTGCATCATTCTCAGAGCATGTGGAAGCCACTTGCTATCTGTAGGAAAAGTTTACTCAAACCATAAAATACCACAATAGAGAAGAAAAATGGCTTCTTGTATAGAGTGTCTAATCCAGATGTCACCCTATCACCATTAAAATTGTCCCTGTTATTTTAGCCAATAAACTGTGCAGAATAGGACACATAGGAGGAGAGAGTGACTATTTGAAAGATGTAACTATAGATTGCATTGAACTTTTTCTCTACCTGATACTTCACTGTTCTATAAGCTGTCTGGATACTAGATGTTCTTTAGCATGTGGGGGCGGGCAGACACATTTAAACTTAATAACATTACTCAATATAAGCTCCTCACATCCCCACTGGCTATACTGGGACAGAGAATGAGAATGGATTTTTATTACTGCCATTGGCTATTGAATACATCAAGTATCAGAATTTCTTACTATGTAAGGTATATTTAGTTGGAGAAAAAATATCATTTAAAGAGATGCTTTGCTTAGTCATGTATCTTATCTTTCAATATATGCCTGTTGAAAGATACCTTGTAGTATTAATGCTCTTAAGTATGCATTGACAGAGTCTTCCTTCCTAAAAGGGCTGTTTGATTGTAGAATCATTGGAATTTTTCCAGAGGAACCTACACAATTGTCTGACAGAGACATTATAATCTGGATTTCTCTATAAAACTTGATAATGTAAATGGCTCCTTTCAATGTTTCTCTAAAACAGCATGACTGAAGCATTGCCAGCTGTCCACAGAATAGATGAAAATCTCAAACATAGTCTACAAAGAGAAAAGCCATTAAACAAATTATTATTATTATTATTATTATTATTAAAAAGGCTTGCAATTCCTAACTCAAGTTCTTCTCAATGAAAAGTTACTTTCAGTATTTACTATATAATTTCCTTAAGTCACTGGCTGTCCTCTGTTTTCTACTATAATGGATAAAAGTGGATTTGAACTTGGTTGCTGTTATGATTGAAAATCTATAACTAAATCTTAAAACTAGATCTAAAGAATGGCAAACAGAAGCATATGACTGCTCTAATTTCTATACAAGTGCACTGAAGACTGTTCAGGTTGAATATCATGATGATTCCTTTAAAATGGGATCACACAGAAACAGAGCAAAATGAGGATCACTCCTACAAATTGTGATTTATGTCCCTTTTCAGTTAAACTGAAGACATCGGAGGCAATACATGCCAGAACAGTCTCCATCTCCATCATTGTCCAATTAACTGCCCCTAAGGGATCACCTCAGATGATCTCAGCAATTAGCCAAAAGAAAAACAGACCCAACTTGTAAACATTGAAATCTCAGCATTGGAGGAACAGATCTGACATGCAGCCTGAAGCTGCGGTCCCTTAAAAACAATAAACAGCTGGAGAGGTTGACAGATATGGAAAGAAACAGGACAAAAAGCAAAGGGAGGAAGAAACCAAAGGAAGTGGTTCAGTGAAATGGCAAACCGACAGCCTTTGATCAAATTGTTTCTTTCCCACCGCAGGCAGCATTTCAACCTAAACTGGATTCTCAATTCTTGCTGAAATACTTCCCAAGACAAAGTTCTTCCATGAAAAATGATACCATGTTGAAGGGCATATTGAAAGTAAATTCTGAAAAACAATTAGGAACTTCCACCAATCTAGTAATAGACATTCTCCATATCATTATTTCTTTGGATATCTAAGCAACAGGAAGCAATACAATTCATAGGATGGGGAGAACATGAGACAGAAATTATTACCTTGGCTCAAACCATGACCTTTAAAGCCACAGGGACATAGGTTCAGACTCCTTGATGAATCGTCCTGTCCTGCTAAGACAAGTCTGCCCAACTCATGCCAGTAGAGTAGGCCTGCTGAGGATCCCATCTGTCAAGGAGCTCTGACTGATAGGATCCAGAAATGCCTTCTCTGTTGTAGCGTCAACCCTCTGGAACATCCTGCCCCCTGAGGTGATGTTTGCCCCACCCCCCTCTCCTTCTGCAATGGCCTGAAGACCTCACCCTGCAGGTTGGTCTGGGGGCCCAATAACAAAGTAGATCACAGGAAGTGGTTAGTAACTAGCTGACTCCACCTCCACCCTTGCACTTCCTGCTCCCCTTCGGCTCATTTTTTAAATTCCATATTATTGTACTTCCACTATTTATATTTATTGTTTTATTTTTTTACTATTATTTTTTTTACATTTTAATCAATTTTTTCTATTTTATTGTTGTAAGCCTCTCAGAGTAGCTCCACAGCAAGATGGGCAGCAGATAAATTTAACAAATAAATAAATCTAGATTCAAAAGAGAAGTTCTAACTATATTTCCCTAGATTATAGGCTTTTGCCAATCACTATGAACCAATTCTTCTCAAAAGTAGCTTCCCAGAGAAGGAATCCAGCTAGATGGATCTAGATAGTTCATTATTTACCACTTATCCTCTATCCTTAATAAAATATTATATGTATGAAAACTCATACATCATACAGCACCATAGCCTAGTGCTATTGGTGGATCCCTCTGCCTCTAGTGTACCACTCCAGATGGACTTATAAATAGTGGGCAGATCAACTATGTTACTCCATAAACGTTACATTATGTTACTCCATAATCTACCATGATTTATCCAAAATGCCTTGACCTGGGACAAACTAGGCAAACTTCTAGTAGGTTGCATCTATATTGTATTGTATTGTATTGTATTGTATTGTATTGTATTGTATTGTATTGTATTGTATTGTATTGTATTGTATTGTATTGTATTGTATTGTATTGTATTGTATTGTATTGTATTTATTATATTATTATATATTTTAATACATTATAGCTTTCTTTAACTTGAATGACTAGCAATTAGAATATTAGGTAGACTTGTTTAAAATTGTTCTAGAAGACAGCACAAGAGTGTAGATTTTGGCTGGACATCAACCCTAATAATTAGAGCTGTTCAACTATGAAACACATTTCCTTAGAAAGTGATAAATTCTTTGCTAGAGGTATTTAAACAGAGGCTGGATGGCCATCTGTCAGGCATACAATCACTTCCTGAAATGAGCTAGAAATTGGACTAAATGATCTCAAAGATTTCTTCCATTCTATGATCATCAGCATCAGGTAAACCACATACAATGTTCCCAATTCAGAAGTAGAAAAACCTTTCTCACTGCAGTAATATAGATTTTAATTTATTTTTGTTTCCAATCCAAAACAATACATTAGAATTGTTATTATTGGGAGCAGTAAACCATAGGATTTTTTTGAGGCATCCGTAAAAAAAAAGGATAGGAAGAGACAGAGAGAGATCTCCTTTGAAGAATAAGCTGGAATATCTGGTACTTTCCAGCTGAATTCAAGATAACCAGAATCATGCTTGTTTAACTGTAAACGTTTGTGTGAAGTTAGTCAGTGTGTTGTTTTTGTGGTTATACTTCTTTGACTGCCTTTTGTACTCAACCTGAATTTAAGAAAAGGACAGAACATTTTTGGGAGGGGAGGGTGGATTTTTATCTCTGGCTAATCAGGAATGTTAAAACTTTGTGAGTAAGAAATGGGCTTTGATACATGAAACCTATCTTAACATCCTTATTTAGCCATGAAACATGTTGATGGCATTGGGCCACTTTCCATTTATTTATAAAATTCACCATCCAATTTTTATTGTAACTAGTGTATTCCCCAAAAGAGATTGTTTACAATACAGTTACTTCAACACAGAACAGTTGTGAGAATACTGTACAATGGTTGGAGAAGGTGGGCCATAGAAATACAATAAACAATAATGGGGAGAGAAAAACCCAAATAAATTATTATAGAAACAGGAGTATCTACAAGGGTGATCAAACCCAAAACACATACAAAAAAAGGGACCAGGGCTTTGATCAGGCGGTCATGGCGCCTGTTATGTCCTGGGCCTGCTGAATGACTCAGCAGGCTCAGGAGGCTAAAGAAGGCCCGGGCAGACCATGTGGTTGCCTGGGACCAGACAGGCTGTCTCCAGCCTTGTGAGCATGCGCAAGATGGGAGACTAGCCTTGCATTGATAGGCTGATGCTGTCCCTGCAAGGGAAGTATGAAAGAGCCAACGCCATTTTGTTTGCTGTTCTGTTCTGTTTGTGATCTCAATAAAGAAGTTGTGTTTGTTACTCCTGCCTCACTTCGATGTCTCTGATTCTAAAACAGAACAGCGCCCATCTTGATTTTTTGATCTCCCAACAGACACCCTTGGACAAAAATCACATTTCAGCATGCTAGTCGAGGTGCAAGTTGTCTTTGGCTTGCAGTGGGTCAGTTGTGTTTAACTACACCATCAGGCAAATCCAAAAGAGAAGAAAAGCAAACAGTTTTGTTTAGTCATCTGCAACCTCTCTGTGTATAATTCTTAGCAGTGATAAGCATTCCTGAATGTTGCTGCCATGGAAAAGAGTAGGGGGGAAGGGGATCCTCGGGAATTTGTCGGAGTGATTTCCTCCAAAATATGTTTTTATCAACTGTGCCTTGAATTTATATTATATTTGCATATACAGGGCTGTGTCAGCAGCATATATTTCATCAGATTTATTTAGATTCTATTGGATTTAATATAAACAGAATACAATATATGTAAAATATTATTTTGATCAGCTGAGATTTTTTTTTCATTCAAAGCATGGTATTGGTTTTCAGGAAGCTTTTCCTTTTAAGATATTTTTATTGTTAGAATAATGAAATACAGAGGAACAAGAATCTACATTTTGGCAAAATGCCTTGTGGAGTGTCCAAAAAGGACTAGCCCCTTTTTCATTTTATTATGCAGAGCATATCATAAATAGCAGAATATTCTTTCTTTGCCTGTTCATAATTCTTTATTTTTTTCAGTGCATCCTTTTCTGTGTCAAAACAAATACCAAGAGTTCTAGATAATATCACTTTTTGAAGGAAGAAATGTTTAAAAAAGAAGCCACTTTTTGCATCTGTGAAAGCCAATGTAGTGTTAGTCCACAGCCTGCTCTTTCACTCATCTCAAAGATTGCTACTTGCTTGGTTTCATAACATATCTCAGGATCTTCTGGGGATCTCAAAATTGTTTTTCAATTACAATTTTCTCAGGTCTCCAACACTAGTCAATAGACAGTTGTATTAGTGAAACATATCATCACATGCCTTTTATTTCCATACTAATATATTTTTATAGGAATTGGGCCATTATAATGTTAGCAGGTGCAAACTTTTATTAGGACAGAGACAGAGAATGTAAGAGGATGCTCTAAATGAAAAGAAAAGAAGGGAGGGAGGGGGAGGGAGGGAAGAAAGAGAGGGAGGGATAGAGAGAAGAAGGAAGGAAGGAAGGAAGGAAGGAAGGAAGGAAGGAAGGAAGGAAGGAAGGAAGGAAGGAAGGAAGGAAGGAAGGAAGGAAGGAAGGAAGGAAGACCAGAGTTAATGGCTCAGAATGTTTTATACATTTGCCTGAGTAAGTTTCACTGAATTCAATGGGACTTACAGTATATAGGAGTTTTCTGTTAATAGTTTTATTTTGTGACTCTTCTTAATCAAAAGCCCTCCTCCACCCAAAAAAAGACATACATATGGTTAAACTGCAATAGAGAATATTTGAGAGTATAGCTACACATTTTCCTTTTGTCCTAGTGCATACGCTGCTATGAATTGGCACTCATTTAAAAGCACAAATCTTAAAATAGAGGTCCTTAAAAAAAAATCAAACGTTTGTTTCTGATTCAACAAGGAAGACAGTTGTTTGGGCTTTTTTAAGGGATTCAGTTCAGAGGAAAATATAGCCCTCCTTTCCATAAAACCATCCAATAGTGAAGATTTACTGTTATGGACAACTCTGTTGAAAGACAAGCCTCCTCCCCTCTGCCCTTTTAAAGAATGGTACCAATTATAGCTATCTTTGATGCTGCTGACTTTTCTTCCTCCCAGTGGGTCCAATAAAGAGGAGCATGCTCAGACTGATTCCATAAGCTCTGCACCAATATGTGTTAGTCTTGCTCAAGTGGATCTGCAACTTCATGTTAAAGTGAGCATAAGAAAATAAAAGGAGCTTGATGAGATCAAAACTAGTTGTCTTTCTAGCCCAGCATTCTGTTTCTTCCATCAGCCATGCAGATTCCTTCAGCCAACACATTACAGGGCAGGAAAGCATGATGTCTGCCCCACAGTTTGTTTCCTAACTATTCATGTTTGGAAATATAAGATGGATGGTTCACTCAGACCTATTCCAGCCTTTCTCAAACTGGGTGTCCTCCAGCTGTGTGAACTTCAATCCCCATAATTCTCAGCAATGGCCATTCTAGCAGGGGAATTATAAATGCTGAAGTCTAAATTTTGGAAAAGTGCCCAGTTATATTAAAACTGAGCTATTCAAATGATCTATTTATTATCTATTGCAGGGAAAAGAGACTTTTTGTGGTTTAAACGCCCTCTTTAAAAAAAAGGCCTCCAGACTTCCGGTTCTGGGTCGCGGCGCCTCTAGTCGTACAAGGAGACTCATCTTGTCGGCTAGCCTCCCCCCGTCGGTAGACCCTTATGCGGGTCTAAAGTCACCCTGGAGGGTGCGACT
The DNA here is from genome assembly GCA_034064705.1 of Bothrops alternatus. Lineage (NCBI taxonomy): Eukaryota > Metazoa > Chordata > Lepidosauria > Squamata > Viperidae > Bothrops > Bothrops alternatus. Next base: position 20,252,092 of record JARGCV010000589.1, read on the forward strand.
TCTGTCGAGGAGGCTTTGCTCGGCCATGGAGGAGCGGTGGCTCCTCCAGCTGTCTGGGCCAGATTCTGAGGGCCAACGGAGAAGAAGATCGGCCAGTAAAATGGCCGATCACCTAGCCGCAAGAAACTGCAAGTCACAGAACAGCTAAGCTTTGAACCCACCGTGGTGAATCCGGGTGAGATCTTTCTTTTTTTTTCTCTCTCTCTCTTTTGTTTTCTATTTTTTTTTTTTTTTTTTTTTTTTTTTTTTGCCTGTAAGAGCCCTGATGGTACTATTTCCCTGGCTTGGAAAGGCAGCTTTTATGTGACTGGGAAGAAAGGTGAACAAAAAGAATAGAACGAAAGTTTCAAAAACTATGGTTTTTTAATATAAGTTTATTTTGGGGTACTGGAACAAAAATATTTTTTTCCTAAGAACTTTATTATCAGCCTATATTGGTGTTTTTTTTAATATTTCTTCCTCTATTTTTCCCTGAAAAAAAAGGATATTTGAAAAAAGATTTTTTTAGCTTACTGAGGACATCTACTGGTTAAAAGCTAATATGGCAATTGGAGAGGAGATGATTTCTTTATGAGAAAGTTAATCTGATGAAGTTGAACAACTTTTACAAAATGGAGCTACACTCACATTTAAATTCCAAACTTATAGATCTATGAGACCAAAGTGGAAATATGTGTTACAATGAAAGAACTTACTACAGAATTAAGAACTAGAATTTCTTCTTCAAACTCCAAAATTGAATTTCAGACTATACCTGATTTTTCTACAAAACAGATTACACAAGGAGAGGACTTAACTGAAAATAAAGAGAACTTGATTTTGCCTTATAAACAATGTACTTATGATGCTGAGAACCAGGAAAAGCAAAGACTGGGACTTCAAATCTTAAAGTAACAAGTTCTCATGGTTAAGAAAATCAGAGGGCCAATGCAAAGATCAAGATGGCTCTTACTGATCCAAATACCACTACAAGCAATAGAAAAAGACTTATCAGCTGGAAGAGAAGCCTTGCTATGGAAACCCACTTGGCATTTGAAAAAACCTAGAATAAGACTAAAAAAGAAGACTGAAAATTAAAGTGTTATGTAATGGACTAAAGGCAACCTAGAATTATGGACTGATTTAAGGACTAAGATTATGAGTTAGATGTGCGATTAATGGAAGATATATAAGACTTACCTATATGAAAATTACTGATGATTTATTTGTCTCATGACTAATGAATTGAAATAAACTAAAGTTTGATGCTATGTGGTCAGTTTAAAGAGATTGATTGATGGATTAGACAGTTTTAGAATAGATTACTATTTCAATTTAAAAAGGAGATATTTTTTGGTAATGGATTAAAGGTAATTTAGAATTATGGATTGATTTTAAGATTAAGATGGTGAGTTAGAACTAAGAGAAAAAGGGGTGATTAATGAAATATATATTAAATAGATTAAGGTTATGTTTTTGTTTTTTCTTCTTTCTTTTCTTTAGGATAATAGGGTTACTTGCAAGAAAGTTTTTATGTAACTTTGACTTAATCTAATAAGATTATTTGTCTGTTTGATATTATTAGTTATGATAGATTATTATTTCAACTTAAAAAGGAGATATTTTTAGATAATGGCTTAAAGGTAATTCAGAATCATGGATTGAGTTTAGGATTAAGATTGTGAGTTAGAAGTAAGAGAAAAAGAGGAGATTAATGAAATATATATTAAATGGATTAAGAATATGTTTGTTTGTTTTTTCTTTTTTCTTTTCTTTCTTTAGGACAATAGGATTACTTGCAAGAAATTTATTATGTAAATTTGAGTTAATTAAATAAGATGATTTGTTTGTTTGATAAGATGGATGTTATTAGTTATGATAATTAATTGAATTCTGTTTAATGGATTGAAAGGACTTAAGGTTTTATTTTTTGTGTTAGTAAAAAGAAATTGATTAATTGATAGACTAGATATGTATAGGATAGACTAATACTTTGTTCTAACTAAGGGATATTAGTGGAAGAATTAAATGAAATTTATGAAAAAATTAAGGAACTAGAATATATTTGGAAGGGATACCCAAATTGATAAGGTTTACATTTAAAGTTAATTTGACTATGGTAGTATAAATGTCTAAAAGTTTTAAAAACAGGTATAGGTTGATTGAATTTAAGCTAGATTGAACTACTTTTAATAAGTTATGCTATTTAAGGGAATAAGAGAGGGAATACTAGATGTATTGATTGAAATATGTATAAATGTTTTGCTTTTGGATGTTTGTTCACCCTAACACCACAGTGTGCCTTGAGCATTTTTTTTCTGTAAAAATTAAAAAACCAATAAAATTCTTTTTTTTAAAAAAAAAAAGGCCTCCAGAATAGTTATCACTAGAGTAGACAAGGAAAAAATATTCAATCCATTCAGCACTTCCCGAGAGGGAGTGACTCAATCATCAAAACAATTAAAAAATGAAAATTAGAATATTTCAGACATGAGATGCGACACCCAGAAAAATACGGCACACTCCATTTAATCCTCCAGGGAAAGATTGAAGGCAAACAAGGTCCAGGCAGAAGAAGAACATCATGGCTTCAAAATCTAAGGGACTGGCTTGGACAAAACTCAGCAGCACTTTTTGGTGTGGCTGCTGATAAAAACAGGACTGGCTAACATGATTGCCAATGTTCAATAACGGATATGGCACAATAAGAATAAGATATTAAACATAGGAGGGCTTGTTTGTTAATTTAGTTAGTTCATACCAACAAGTTCCTTCATCACCAGCAAGTTTTTAAAGCAGCTAATAAAATTCATATCAGGATAGGCAACACACGAGCACACCATTTGTAGACTCTTAACACCCAAAATTCAGGCATAAAGTGACTGAACTTGGTTGACATTTCAAAAAGAAATTAAGAAAGGTCCCAAATCATGTCTTCATGATCAATTTTGGTCCATTTCTTTGCATTGTAGCAGGGTGTAAGGATAAGAATGAGAGGGAGAAGTCTCTGAAGGTAAACCACTGCCACTGACATCCTTAAACCCTTTCAGAAAATGACCCAAACAAAACAGCACCCAAATATTATTTCTGATTCTTCCAATGTTATGCCACTATATCAATAAATGTCCTCCATTGCTCGTCTAAGAGTTTGGGAAGTTTGATTGCCTCCCTGATCACTTAAATATAGCTTGCCCCTGCTTTAGATATGAGGTCATGAGCAAATTAAGACTTTAAATTTCCACTTAGTATTGTTCCCAATTTACAATTGACTAACAGTGTTGATCACTGGGCACCAGCATCAATTAATCCTGTGTTTCACAATGATTAGTAATCTCATTTTGAATTTCAAGTTTTTAGCCCTTTTTCAAGTTAGCTTAAGATAACACATATTAGTTATTGTGTGATTATTGCCAAAACTGATTGGCTCAGAAATGTCCCAGTCTATCTAGGGAATATATGAAAACTGCATTTGCCACAACCACCAGCTAATCAGCAAATCAAGTAACAACAAAATTCCAAATATTGGACTTGCTCTTTCAATCAGAATGTTTTTCTGTCCTAAAGTAATTAAACCTCTGTGTTTGAATCCAGTTTCTTATTTACTATCAGCACTTCTACCTTCTTCTTCTTCAACCAATCCATTATTAAAATGGGCAATGTTTGAGAATACCAATTGTATAGAGCAGTACTGTAGAATTGATATCTCAATTCTATGATGATGATACCTCACTTCAAAGGTCTGAATGTCCTCTCTCAGCAGTTTCCTATAATGTTGAACAACACTAGGGAAAAGAGGATGAAAACTATTGAAAAACACCCATATTCTGAACAGTGGGCTCCCAGTCGCATTCTTCTGGATACAAGTGAAAAGAAAGGAACAGATCCTTTTCAAAAACCATGCCCATTAAGCCAAATTTTGTCAAGCAACCCAGAAGGATGATATAATGGTACTAAAAGCCTCCAAAAGTTCAGTATGCCCCATTGTACCTCCCTTATTAATTTTCTGGTAGTGTTCATCTGCCATGAAGGTGACCAAAGCAATATCAATACCATCTGAGCTGAAAACCCAGTTGTAAAATTCAGTATCAATGAAAATAAAGTGATTGTTTTTGCAACTGAATTTTGAAGAAAAGGCTTTGGGTTGGCAAAAACAAAGTCTGGTATTCAAATACAGCTTACCTATCTATGTTTGGTTGTTTAAACTCTATTTAAAGTCACCTATCTAAACCATTAACCTAGAGATTTTTGCCAGAAAGTACTGGGTAGTACTTCTAATTGAAACATTGCTTGTGACTGAAAGTAATATACAATCATTCTTGAATGCATCTCAGTCCATCCTTATTCTTTGTGTAATTAATTTTAGTTAAGAAAATTAGCTACCTCTAAAATATGAAAGTAGTTATTTCCAAAACAACATGAAAGGACATCCTGCTTTTGGTTTGTGTTTCATTGCTTACAAATTTGAGTTGGTCTTTTTTTGCCACCTTTTCCAAAAGTGATAGAGAAGTATAAGAATGCATTCTTGTTTATGGTTCTGTGCCTGGAATGATCCATCAGTCTACCAGAAAAAAAAGAAAAATGTCCTTGAAAGTGTGAGGGTATGTACCCCTGCTGCTAGGATTAGCTGCCATACAGGACCACTAAATCAGATACTGCAACCTTAATAGGATTACTCATTTGGGAACTCCAATCAGCTCAATGCTCACCAGCAAAGCATCTCTCTTTGCTGACTGGGATACTGAAAACTTCCCCAAACATGAGACACAGTCGCTTTCAACTGAAAATGTCATAACAAAAGGGGATTTGATGAGCATTAGGTTTGGCTATGCTGGCAGGGAGCAGCAAGAGCAGTTTGATCTTCTATTGTGTTTGGGTGGATTAAATCCATCTTTCTGTGCACAAACAACATGAAACAACTCCCCTGCTCCTTTGCAAATGAGGCCCTGAATACAAGAGCTTGAAGATTGAGATGAACTGAGCCTATTTCATTTTGCTGATATTCCTATTTCAATCAAAAATCACACCATGCAAAATGCAAACATCATTAGCCCAAAGATTTTTTTTCCCCCAAGAGATATACATGCCTAGTGTCCCTCTTTTCTAGTCCCAAGCCTGGCAAATCGACTGTCCTTCTCAATTTCAAAAAGGGTAGAGGGTTTTTGCAGACACTATGTAAAAAAAAGTTTTGGAAATTTTGTTCATTCAAAATGTATCACACCAGTGACATTATGAAAAATGGCAGACTATATTTTGAATGAACACAATTTTTAGAATGCTTGTTTTTTCCTAGTATTTTATTAGCTTCTTTCTCCCTTCCCCTATCAGTTCCTCAGTTTCCCCCCAAATTTAAATACTGATGCAGCTTTAAAATTAATGGGGTATTGAAAAGGAGCATTCTCCACATGGTTTAGTTCATGCAGCAGAGCCCCAGTGTCACAAACTAGTAGATTTATAATAGCAGCTTACGAAAGGAGAGGTGGAGGGCTGGGAAGAAATCTCAAAAGATATATCTCAATAGTATGAATAGTATAGTTTAATGCATTCATATTAATAGGTCTGATATCTTTGATCAGTAAATCAGTGTGAATGTGTGTGTGAGAGAGGTGGGCGTGCAAATCTATAGGCATATGTGTGTGTGAAGGAGAGCTGTACAAAGTCTTGATTCAGAGTCAAAATTATTTTTAAAAGGCAAAAAAGAAAAATAGAAATAAAAACACATAGAACATATTTATAGATACCTATATACAAACATTTCAATGAATTATAGCCATATATCATTATAATATACATAATAATTAATGGTCCATATCGGAGTATGTCACAAAGAAAACTTTGGGTTTCTTTATAATACCATTAATTCTACAATGGGTTGAGTTGGATTCTTAAATGGAATTGTAAAATTCTTTTGTAAAATGAATGTATCTCTTTCCTGGACTAATTCAAAAAATTGAATTGAGCCAAACTGGTTTGCAATCTTAATAGGTATGCATGTTAATTACAGCCTCCACATATTGTTATGGGAGCTATTGTTAACATTTCTTTTTATACTAATGTTTCCAAATAGTATACTGTACACCAAAAATAACATATGTCTAATTGACCAATAGTTGGCAATAGAAATCTAAGAATGAGTTATTCTCTAAAAATATATGATGGCTCAAAACTATAAGGCTTTATAGATCAGAATGTCTCACCAAGACCTTAATCAAAGACTTCTGTGTCTAGCAGCCTAAAACATGTTTCTTTGAATTTTTCCACTTCTAGAAAAATGAGTATTTAACATTATCTATGTTTCCAGTTAGTACAAAAATCAGATTTAGAATACCTATCAAGAACTATGAATGAACATTGAATGTGATTTGTTGGCTGTATCTTACATATGCCTAAATACCATCATCCAAAAATTGCACTATGTTGGATACCTATTGGAGGAAAGAGGAAATGAGGTCAGCTTCAGAAAACCTAGTATCAAATGCTTAAGGAAGATCTTAAGACTATTAATGTTCCTTGCTGCCCAATATGCTCTGCACAGGACCTGGTGGAGGTGGTGGTGGTGGTGGTGGTGATGATGATGATGATGATGATGAGTGATGATGATGATGATGATGATAATGATTCCAATTAGTTGAATTTCCAGGTCAGAGGAAATAGATCTTGACCTGGAGAAGCTGAAAAGCAGTATGCTGCTTTATCTGTGACATTTCAGGACTACTTCCTGCCAGCTGGGGGGAAAAAATATTCAGTTTGAGGAAAAGTACCACTATCAAATCTGGTGAAGGGTAACTGGCAACAAAAAGATACAATCTCTAACCTTTGGCTGATATTTAATGGTGATCTGTGATTTTGACAGCCCAGATCTAGTAGGAAAAATACATTGATTTAGCAGAGCACTGGATGCCTAGTCCAAAGTGGGAAACAACTTTGTAAGTCAAATTATAATAAATTCTGGTACTTTAAAATGGCATTCTTGCTACTGAATATGCCTGGATTCCCATATGGTGCTATTGTTATTTTATAGTTTAGCATCTCCTGCTTCATTTTATTCAACATGCTACTGCTTATTGTAATGAGTAATCTAGAGCTGATTCTCATCCAGTATATTACAAAGTTATAATATCATTTATTTCAATCTGATTAACTAAATAAACTCAGCCATTATGATGTAAAACAATGTATGGCTTCACATACACTGAGTGCCCAATCTGTATTTTAAACCTCTTGAGACATTTGTGCAGACTGTACACTGACACTGGTTAAATAGGCTTCACAGGTAATAAATATACCTTTTAGGGGTATCCAAATCTCTGATAATAATTATATATTAATTATTATACCTTATATTAAGAACTGCTCAAATAATAGAGCTCACCATTAGAATGAGAATGTATCAAACAGCCAACATTTCTGACTTAGAAGGAGCCTTGAATATTTTCTACTCTCTGCAAATCTGCCTTCTAAATCAGAAAAGTTTATAATATTACTTTTCCTGATTGTTATGGTATAGCTTGTTTTTCTTGTATATGAATCAGATATCTTACAAGGAAGAATGGCATAGGATACTTAATAAAATAACACATTTATGGGTAGATAATTGATGTAATCTGTTCACGCAAAAAAAGAGGGAGTCCTACTGTTGGATAGGTCTCTAATCTTTCTCCCTTCTCATTTTGACTAGGTGCTCAAGGACAGTTTTGTTTTGAGATTTGAGCTTAATCGTGTTAATCCTAATGGACTATTCTGAGATGGAAAACATTAGATTCATGTTATATAGAAATAAGACAAAGCCTCTTGAGGAATACACTTAATTTTTATGATGAGAGGTGGGAGGCAGACAGCAAAATGTCATTACTTTCCCTCTTCCCTAATCTCTCTATGTGCAGTTAAAGGACAGAAGTTGTACAACATTTACATAAACATCACAATAAGAAATCAGATTTTTTTTTAAAAAAACGCTTTAGATCAGTTGCCCTCTGGATCCAAAACTGATTGCCTTTTAGATGTAATAGGAGCCATAATCAAGATTCCTGGAGATATCAAGTAGGATATGTTTTGCTGTATTGATTCTGAAAGAAGAATAAGTATGGACCCCAGCAGAATTTTTTATTTGAATTAGATATTTTGTATATACAGGTAGTCCTCAACTTACAACAGTTCATTTAGTGACTGGAGTTACAACGGTGCTGATCTTTTTTCACATTTACGACTGTTGTAGCATCCCCATGGTCACATGATCAAAATTCAGTTGCTTGGCAACTGACTCATATTTAAGGCAGTTGCTGTATCCTGGGGCCATGTCACTTTGTGTGACCTTCTGACAAGCAAAGTTAATAGGGAAACCAGATTTACTTAACATCCAAGTTACTAACTTAAAAGCTGCAATGATTCATTTAACAACTGTGGAAAGAAAGGTTGTAAAATGAGGCAAACTCACTTAACAGCTGTCTTAGCAACAGAAATTTTGAACTCTATTGTGGCTGTAAGTTGAGGACTACTGTATTCAATTTAGATTAAAAAGGAAGAAAATAAATATAATTAATCAAATAAAATCAGTTTATTACAGCCATATGGCCAGAAACATATAATTAATTTAAAGTGATGGGAAGATAGTTTGTTAGTCTTAGAGTATAAAAATCTGGTAATTTATAAAATCATATTTGCTGATTATTTTATATCTACGAATGTAAATTTAACTCTGGATTGTTACAGGAGAGTAAGAGCTGTTTTGAATCTGATTAAATATCATTTTTGTTAAGCAGTTTGCTTCTGCAAGAGCCAACCAGAAGCTTATTGGAACAAGCTCATAAGTTGTACAGGAGCAAATATCCAACAGCTTGAATTTTAAAAAGTCTTCCATACATAGCCAATATAACTGCTGAGAAGTCTTATTCTCCAGGATTTGTCTAAACCCATTCTGAAGGCATGCAAATTGGCAGCCATCACTAGCTCTTCTGGAAATGAACTGCTTTGCTTATACAAGTAATGAAGGACAACAGTTTATTAAACTTTTCTGAATTCTAGGAAGACAGCTCTTGAAAGCAGCACATGACAGTTATTTTTGTCCTGGCCTCACACAAATTGTATCTCATGAAATTCAGAGCTTATCTGATAATTCCATAATCTGCTTGTATCATCCTAGCCTTTTCCTTTTCTAAAACAAATGTTTACAATAAAGCATATATTCATTTAATCTCATGAGCTCACCACATGAGCTCATCCTGCCTACTGAGAAGAAAAGACCCACCACATTATACTCAGCCCTGGATATTATCTTGACCAGTCTTTGCAATTAAAAAAGAACTGCCACAACCCAGTAAGTATTCCAGTCTCAGCCTTCTCTCCCTCCTGCTGTCAAGAAGGCATTGCAAAGCTTGAAAATCATTATGCTGCATTCCAGTCATTGCTATGGCATCACACTGGGATACTCTTTAAGAATGGGAGACCAAATTAATTAAGGAGGCCATTATCCCTATTCCTCAGTTTTAATTTCTGATGCTATTATGATCCATCTTCAAACAGCATTATTCTGAGGCTCCCGATGATATAGTCCTAGACCACTCATGCCTACCTAGTTTCTAAAGCTATATCTTCCAAAGACAGAAAGAAAACAGCAGGAGCAAAAGCAACCACTGTTAAGCAAATTATGTGAGATAGCACTTGATTTAGGTACAAATAAGCATCACCATGCCTAGTTATGTGATCCAAACAAAGACATCTCAAGATCCTAGAAACATTGCATTTTAAAGGGGCAATTAGACCATTTGCTCCAATCCTTTACTTGAAGTAGAAATCTAGAATAAAGTATCTCTGGCAGATGACCACGTATCCTGTATTTGAATACAAAGAATTCAAAGTAAAAAGGATTTCAAGTAGAAAAGCTGTGGAAAATGTCCCACACCTCCAGCAGAAGTGTTCTACAGTATCTGTTTTGTCCAGAATAGTGTCTTGATTTGGTTTTTCACCTGCAACTATAAAAATCATCCTGGACTCTGAAAGTAATCAAGTACAAAAGAGGAGTAGACTACTACACTTTGTTATTACATAGCTACGCTTGATAAAGTGTCCTTTTTCTCTTACAACATTAACAATTCATCCAGAGCTACATTATGATAACTTCTATTTAGTCATAGATATAGCTAAATCACAAATCAACAATACAGGAAATGCATTCTCATAAATAAAGATGATTTTGGGGGCAGAGAGTTGGCTTTATGGCTTACTACATGCTAACTTTCCTTTTGTCTATTTCAGTAGAAGAATCAGAAACATAATTAAAGTTAAGTGGAACAGAAAACTGGATGAGCACCCAGGGAGAGGCCTGAAAGTGCATTGTTGCCCTTGGGCACTGTATTGTCTATTCTGGCTTATGACCACAACTATTGTGAGTTCCTAGTTTGACTATAATGAAACACTTCAATCGTTTCAAATTAGGAAATTGAGGCTTCTAGTTTCCCTTTTAAAGGCATGCTGGAATAATGGGAGATGATGCAGAGTATATTAAGTCAAAAGTTGGATTTACACCTGACCATGACTTACCAACTACATTTGCTATTTCACATAGCAAATTAAATTAAAACTAAAGAAACCACAATATACTTTAGGGCAGGGGTTCTCAACCTTGGCAACTTTAAGACTTGTGGACTTCAACTCCCAGAATTCCTCAGCCAGCTTTGCTGGCTGAGGAATTCTGGGAGTTGAAGTCCACAAGTCTTAAAGTTGCCAAGGTTGAGAACCCCTGCTTTAGGGGATTGTGAACTAAGCCCAAGGCTTGTTCCTATAGAATTAATTTATGAAATTGTTGAAAAGTGGGCTATTGTCTATATTCTACCTCAACCTTCACCATTTGAATGTCCACCAAATAAGTGGAATTAAACTCCCTGAATTTCAACAATAGCCACATTGGCTGGAAAAGTGCTGTCATACCTAGAATTCAAAAGTCCTTATCGAAGCAAATATTTAGCATTACCTATGCTATACCATCTAGTGGTTGTCCAGACATTTGTAGCCCAAATATGGTATCCCTGCCCACATCATATTGGAGTTAGACAGAAAAGTCCATGTATGATGTTATTCCAAGATCTGACATTGGCTTGGCATCTTACAGTTCTCCCTGATCACATCCAACTCTTGCTTAATACAGATCACAAATATCTTCCATTGCAGATTTTGGAATTCCTTGTTTTTATAATTCAGGTTCCAACAGCCCCAGCCAGTATTGGAATGATCAGGGATAAGAAATATAATCTGAAGCATTTGGAAGATTAGGAAAGCAGCACTACAGAATCCCTGCATTAAATATCAAAAAATATGTGTTCTGTTGTCAACCTCTTAGATTATTTCTTCCAAACACCCTCAGCAGGGTTGTGCCAAACATTTTGTCTGAAAAGTTACAAGGTTTCCTGCTTGAGTAGTGGTTTGGACTAGAAGACCTCCAAGGTCCCTTCCAACTCCATTATTCTATTATTCTGTTATTTTTTAAAGAAAACTTTCAACAAGCTGAGGTGCAAGACAAATGAAAGGGGAGAGAAAATTGTGAAGTAGGAAGTTTCAGATTAATTTGGAAGTGCTTATTATCCCACCTAAATGGTAGCACCTACATTGCTCTTGAAAGTCTAAGCTGGGACAGACCTTTTCAGTACATGATTATCAAGAAATCACAGACCAAGGGTGAGGGACTGAAAACAAAGTATCTACAAGAGAGCAACAGGATATCACTTTATTTGTTATCAAGAACACTATATTGATATGTCTATGAAATCTTCAGGACCTCAGCTCAGCTTAAAGGAAACCCAATCTTTAGGTGCTTGTGTGTAGGCAGAACAGTGTTTTTCAAACTTAGTAACCTCAGTGCTTTTTTTTTGTCATAGAACGCACGGAATGGCATTCTGGCACTTTTTTTTTTTAACGGAAAAACTGGCTCCTTCTAAGCTGCCAGTGCGAGTAAAGCTCTGGCTCGGTGAAAGGAAGCTGCTCGAGGAAATCGGGGGCATCGAAGGTTGACCTGAAAACATTTCCACGGCCCTGAAAGCAGACCCTCTTCTCTGCCTTGTTTCATGGGGCTCCCCCTGCCACTGCCACCTGTCCTCACCCCCGTGTTGGCCACCAGGGACCAGGAGTAAGTCCTCAACCGAATCTCTTCGAGGGACCAGACACACTCCCAAAGCAGCAGCGCTGCCGCCACCTTGGTTACTCTGGCTCTGGAGGAAGCCTGTGTGTCATCATAAGAACATAAGAACATAAGAAGAGCCATGCTGAATCAGGCCAAAGCCCATCGAGTCCAGTATTCTGTGTCACACAGTGGCCCACCAATTGTACATGGGGATCTTGAGCAGAAAGAGAAGGCAAAACCCTCCCTTTCCCTTGACCCCCAACAAATGGTACCCAAGGGAATCCTGCCTGCCTCAACCAACATAGAGGCGGCACATGGACATCCGTTTTAATAACCACCGATACACTTTGCATCCATGAATCTATCTAGCCCTGCCTTGAAGCTGTCAAGGCTGACAGCTGTCACGACCCCTTCAGGAAGTGAATTCCATAAATCAATGACCCTCTGGGTGAAGAAATATTTCCCTTTATTTGTCCTCACTTTCTTAGCTATGAGCTTTAGGGAGTGCCCCCTTGTCCTGGTATTGTGTGATAGAGAAAAGAATTTTTCTCTATCCACCTTTTCTATCCCATGCATGATTTTATACACTTCGATCAAGTCACCCCTTAAATGCCGTCTTTCAAGGCTGAAGAGACCAAGGCGTTGCAATCTGGTTTCATAAGGGAGGCGCTCCATTTCCTTGATCATTCTTGTTGCCCTTTTTTGCACCTTTTCCAGTTCCATTATATCCTTCTTGAGATGCGGTGACCAGAACTGTACACAGTACTCCAAGTGTGGTCTCACCATCGATTTGTACAGAGGCAATACAACACTTGCTGACTTATTTTCGATTCCCTTCCTAATCATGCCAAGCATGGAATTTGCTTTTTTTACTGCTGCTGCGCATTGGGTTGACATCTTCATCGAGCTGTCCACCAAAACCCCAAGATCCCTTTCTTGGGTTGTCTCAGAAAGTTTGGTCCCCATCAGTTGGTAAGTATAATTGGGGTTCTTTGCCCCGATGTGCATAACTTTGCACTTGTTTAGGTTAAAATGCATTTGCCACTTTGTTGCCCACTCACACAATTTCGAGAGATCCTTCTGGAGCTCCCGACAATCAGTTTCACTTTTCACAACCCGGAACAATATAGTGTCATCAGCAAACTTGGCTACCTCACTATTAACTTCTATATCCAGATCATTGATGAATAAATTAAAAAGCAAAGGTCCCAAAACTGAACCTTGGGGTACACCACTTCTCACTTCTTTCCATCCGGAGAATTGTCCATTTATTGCCACCCTTTGCTTCCTACAATTTAGCCAGTTACCAATCCAGGACAAGACCTGTCCTCTAATTCCGTGGCTGGAGAGCTTTTTTAGGAGCCTTTGGTGAGGAACTTTGTCAAAAGCCTTTTGAAAGTCAAGATATACAATATCAACTGGGGCCTCTTTATCTATGTATTTATTTACACCCTCAAAGAATTCTAACAAGTTAGTAAGACATGATTTGCCTTTGCAGAAACCATGTTGATTTTCTTTCAGCAATGCCTGTTTTTCTATGTGCCCTGTAATTTTATCTTTAATAATGGTTTCCATCAGTTTGCCTGGAACTGAGGTTAGACTGACTGGTCTATAGTTTCCTGGATCACCTCTGGATCCTTTCTTGAAGATCGGGGTTATATTTGCTTCCCTCCAATCCTCCGGTACAGTGCCTGATCTTAGAGAAAGATTGTATATTTTAGCTAGAAGTTCAGCAATTTCACACTTGAGTTCCTTGAGAATTCTAGGGTGGATGCCATCTGGACCCGGCAATTTGTTGACGTTTAGTTTAGAAAGGCATGCAAGAACATCTTCCTTGTTTATCTCTATCAGGTTTAATTCTTCTATTTCCCTCCCTGGGAAAACTAATTCAGTGGCAGGCAGATGTTCTCTATCCTCCTCGGTGAAAACGGAAGCAAAGAAGTCATTTAGTCTCTCAGCAATCTCCTTGTCTTCTCTGATTATCCCCTTCTGACCATTGTTATCAAGTGGCCCAACTGATTTTCTGGTTGGGTTCCTGCTTCTGATGTACTTTAAAAAGGTTTTGTTATTATTTTTAATATTCTTGGCTATATGCTCCTCAAAGTCTCTCTTGGCTTTCATGACTATCGCCTTGCATTTGGTCTGCCAGAGTTTGTGATCCCTCCTGTTCTCCTCGGTAGGAAGAGCCTTCCATTTCTTAAATGAGTTTTTCTTCTTTCCAATAACCTCCTTTACCTCATTCGTAAGCCATACTGGTATCCTCTTGGACTTTCCAATCCTCTTTCTTCTTTTAGGAATGCATTTTATTTGAGCCTGCTGTAACGTATTTTTAAACAGTTTCCAAGCATTTTGGAGGGATTTGACTTTTTTTACTGTTCCTTTTAGTTTCTTCTTTACTATTTTCCTCATTTTGTCAAAATTTCCTCTGTGAAAGTTTAAGGTCTCTGTGTTAGTTTTCACTGACAATTTGCTATCCATGGTTAAGTTGAAGGTTATTGTGTTGTGATCGCTGGTTCCTATGGGCTCGGTTACAAGGACATCATGAACCAAATCCTGTGCATTAGTTAGAACCAAGTCCAGGATCCCCTTTCCCCTGGTAGGTTCCATGACCATCTGCTCAAGGGAATAATCGGCTAACATGTCGAGGAACCTTGTCTCTCTTTCATGTGTAGAACAAGAATTTACCCAATCTATTTGGGGATAGTTGAAGTCCCCCATTATGACTACCCTATTTCTTTTTGAGGCCTCCTTAAATTCTTTTTCCAAATAGCAATCTGCCTCTGGAGTTTGGTTGGGAGGGCGATAGCAGATCCCTAACGTCAGATTAGTTTCCTGTCCTGGGATTTTTATCCACAATGTTTCTGTGGGTGAGTTTGAATTTTCTTGAATTTCGAGTTCATGAGATTCTAACTCCTCATTTATGTACAAGGCCACGCCACCACCATTTCTCCCTCTCCTGTCCATCCTATACAATTTGTAACCTGGAATCCTTGTGTCCCATTGGTTTTCATCCGTCCACCAGGTTTCTGTTATGCCGATAATATCAATATTATTTTCCTTCACCAAGCATTCCAATTCCCCTATTTTTGCTCGAATGCTTCTAGCATTTGTGTACAGACCTTTATATGTAATTTTCTGGTGCACTTTCAACTTTGACTGTGGATTTTGACTGTAGAATTTGGTTGTAGAATTTGTAGATGGTCTACCATGTCCTTCTGCTTGACTATTACAATTTAGTTTTCCTGTTGACTCACCAATGTGTGCATAACTTCCTCCCTCCATATTAGGCAGTGCGCCTTCTCGAACCGGAAGCTGCCCAGCTCCTGTCGACTTGCCCCTATGAATCAGTTTAAAAGCTGCTCTGAAACCTTTTTAATATTAATTGCCAACAGTCTGGTTCCATTATGGTTCAAATGTAACCCGTCCCTTCTGTACAGGTGTGGCTTGTCCCAAAATGTTTCCCAGTTCCTAATGAATCTAAACCCTTCCTCCCGGCACCACTGCCTCATCCACGCATTGAAGCTCCTGAGCTCTGCCTGTCTAGCTGGCCCTGCGCGTGGAACAGGTAGCATTTCTGAGAATGCAACCTTGGGGGTCCTGGACTTTAATCTTCTACCTAGCAACCTAAATTTGGCTTCCAGGACCTTCCGCTTAGCTTTTCCAATGTCATTGGTACCGACATGTACCACAACAGTTGGCTCCACCCCAGCACTGTCTATCAGCCTGTCTAGATGCCTCGTGATGTCCGCAACCTTTGCACCCGGCATCAGTGGCAGAGGAGGATGAAGTGGCAGAAGACATGCTGGCTCCGAACAAGCACCCTTTCAAAAGCCACAATGGTGTCCATCAGCTGATGCTGCTCACGTGATCTGCACCTTGGAAGCTCCCTAAAGTGGTTTCCCCCCCCCCGCGCTCCATAAGGGCTTTTGATTGGAGCTGGAGCTGTGTGTGAGTTCCAGCACACCTTTTTTTTTTTTTTTTACAAAAAAAGCACTGAGTAAGATATTTGGTCTTTAACTCCAAGAATTCTCCTGACAGAATAAAAAAACACTGGTGTAAAGTACCAGCATAATTAAAAGTTAATTTAAAATTGCTTTCTTTCCAGATTTTTTCCTTGTTTTTTTAAAGGTTTTGCTGTTTTGTTTTCCCGCCAAAGCTATACTCCTGTTCCATTGGAGGCTACCTTAGCACACAATACATCTCAGGAAGGATCTGGCATCAAGCATGCTCTTGCAAGTGCATTGGGAGTGATCCTAAGTGGTTTCTAATAGAGGATGGCTGTAGCTGCTGCACCACAACAACTGAAAACAGAAGACTCAAAATGTGCTGCTTTCTTTGTTAAAATGAATATTTACTTGTATTTTTCCGGCTCATTTTCCACTTTGCATATAGGGCTTCCTCACCAGAGAATGCTAAGTAGGGAAGCATTTTACTACCATTCCTTTGTGAACTACAATGAAAAAATGCAGTAGAAGAATATCTCATAACATTCCTAAATAAATTAATTCAATAACATAAATCTGTAATAAAAAATCAGGATAGGTCGTAAAGGAAGGGATGTATGTAATGCTCACTTTGAGCGAAACCTCAATATTTGAATAAGCAATGCATTAATTTTTATATGTTCAGTCAGTCCCTTCAGTAATAGAGTTTTCAGACAATAACAATGTTACTAACAATGTGTGAAGTATAACTTGCTAAAAGCTGTATACTTCTGCTGCGTGCCTTAAAGTAAGAAAAGTGATTTATTCATTAGCTACCTTCTAGGACAGCCTGTTCCTCAACCTCCAGAATCTCATTATAGAATTATAATTGAGTTTGGTTACAAAGGCAGATCCTGACCTGGGATAACCTCCTGATCTGTGGGTCCACTTGTGTTTCAAAAATGGTTTACCCATTTGAAAGCAACTATTCCTCTTCAATCTACTTGATTCCTTTGAAGGCCAATGAACCAACCTTTCCAGATACTTATATGTCTAAGCATGGTAGATATTTCTGCAGAATCTATTACCCAGCTGCTGATAATATACCCCCTCTTTCTGGTATACACAGCAGTTTCTAAACACTGCTTGATAACTGGTGTGCAAACCTGGAAAAAGAACGAGCATCTCTGGGAAAGTCATATCTAGGAGATTAAAATAACTTTAGCTGGCTGAATTTAGCCATGGTCTAAATAATGGGGGGAAGTATAGCCTGGTACTGTTTGATAAGTACTTGCATCAAATCCCTAATGAGAACTTGGCCTGAAGAGAGTCATACATGTGAACTGACAAGAATATTTTGCTTCAGGAAGTCTGAGATGTTTAAAACTGGGGGAAATTGTATTGTTTCTTTTTCCCTCCTAAAGCAACTATGTCTTCATCTTTGGTAGCAACTCTTTTGTTAGATTGTTCAAGTAAAATAATTCAAGCTTTCATGGACATATAAAAAAGCTGGATTCATAATTGTGCAATTTATTTAATTTTCCTTAGCATGCTGCATAAACCTAGTCATGATGGTTTTCCATCTGTAACCGATGGCTTAGCATGGTGTATGAAAATCACTGAAACATTCAATAATTCAAAAATAATTCATGTTTAGTGCAATGAACCTAATCACTTTGTGAATGGAATCTTCCAGGCTCCTTTCTTCTGGCCAGCTGCAAAACCTTCTCTTCTATAGGCTACGTTGAAAGTGCAGTTTTTCCTAAATTTAGCCCCAGATCTTTTAAGCTAAAATCTTACTTAGCAAACTTTTTCAACCCATCAAAATGGACTACAGGGCTGTTTCATCCCCTCTACTAAGCACTTCCCCTACCTGAAGATCATCCAGCTGATCATTATATAATAATCATGATTTTAGAATTAGTACCCGGGCTTCTTATTTCTTTCCCTTCCTGCCCTTTTAGATAAGTCTTTTGTAATGGATTGCTTTGTTTTGTTTGTGTTGATTAAAGGGAATCAATAAAGAAAAGTCTGTAAATGAAATTAAATCTGTGTGTGTGTGTGTGTGTGTGTGTGTGTGTGTGAGAGAGAGAGAGAGAGAGAGAGAGAGAGAGAGAGAGAGAGAATAAATGCATCAAGACTCAAATGAATCTTCATATAAACATCTGAATATTAAAGGTACTGCCCTTAGCTAGGGGACTGAGTTATGCTAATATTATACAGTATAGCAGGGACCTCCAGCCTCTGGGCAAGGAACCTGGCTATGCAAGCAGCAGGCAAGTGAAGCTTTGTTTGCACATGTGCAGGATCTAAGTTACAAGCGAAACCATTTGCCCCCCCCCCATTTCTGGAAAAATTGTCTTCTATGAAACCAATCCCTGGTGCCAGAAAAGTTTGGGTCTACTGCAGTATAGCATATCTTCTATCTTCTGACTTCATAACTGTCACAACAAAAGTTTACAAGGGATAACAGTCATATTTATATATTCTTCACTTTGAGATACAAATTTATTTATTTATTTATTTATTTATTTATTTAGGTTTGTATGCTGCTCCTCTCCAGGGACTCGGAGCGGCTAACAACATATATATAACAATAAAATTACAATAAAAAAACCCAAACAACGATATCTAAAAAAACCCAATAAAACACACATTCAATTCAACAATCAACCACAATCATCCCCAGGCCTGCCGGCAAAGATGAGTTTTTAGATTTTTCCAGAAGGCCGAGAGAGTCGGAGAAACGCGGACTTCAGGAGGCAGTTGGTTCCAGAGGGCGGGCGCCACAACAGAGAAAGCCCTCCCCCTAGGGCCCGCCAGATCACATTGTTTCGCTGATGGGACCCGGAGGAGGCCAACCCTGTGCGCTCTCACCGGTCGTAGAGAAGTATGTGGCAGAAGGCGGTCCCGTAAGTATCCTGGTCCCATGCCATGAAGGGCTTTATAGGTGATAACCAACACCTTGAATTGGGCTCGGAGACCAATAGGCAACCAATGCAGCATGCGGAGAGTTGGTGAAATGTGGGCACAACGCGGAAGGCCCACAATTGCTCGCGCAGCTGCATTTTGCACTAATTGTAGTCTCCAAACACTCTTCAAGGGTAGCCTCATGTACAATATCTCTCCATGTAATATAAATAAACTATTTCTATTTGGTTCCTAGCAGCAAATAACATTCCCTTCAACCCTTCCTCCACAAAAAAACTTGATGAAATTCTTTTTAAACATTTTTTATTTTACATATAAAATTGTACTTTCTAAGCTGGTTCTTAAACATTGCTTAGAGGGAGTAACAATATATGTAACAAATCATTAAAAACTAGATTTAAAATGTACACCTGATAAAATAGGACTTTTTACTATTTAAATACCTTAAGAGAAATGCCAAATCAGCCTTGAGGCAAAGGATTTGAAAGTTCAGATATGATCCCAAAGAAGCTCTGTTTTCCTTTAGCCTCATCAATTGCATTTTGTGGTGGCGCAGGGGTTAGAAGGCAATATTGCAGGCTAATTCTGCTGACTGCCAGTAGTTCAATCCTGACAGGCTCAAAGTTGACTCAGCCTTCCATCCTTCCAAGATTGGTAAAATGAGGACCCAGATTGCTGGGGAAATATGCTGACTTTGTAAACCACCTAGAGAGAGCTATAAAGCACTATGAAACAGTATATAAGTCTAAGTGCTATTGCTAGTGCTATCAATGTTGGGGCATATAGGAAGGATTTTCACCTGATCTTGGATACAAGCAGGCTGATGTAAAAACAATTATCTTGTTATACAACAGATACTATTCTAAATGTATCTCTGAACTACCAGGATTACATTTTATACTTCATCCACCATCAATGATTCCTATCTCCAATGTGATCCTAAAGTGTTATGTTTCAAAATGGCATATTAAAAGAAAATCTGATATTACACTGACCATTCAGTTATTGTAGAATAGTGATCTTGGTTTAGTGTACAAGTTGAAGTACTTTCCTTAAACAAAATAATTTATTGTGTTGCCGAGGTTGCCCAGCAGAACAAAACATAATCACAACAGCAGAGCCACTGCCCCAAAACCTCAGCCAAGCCAAGTCATTGCCTTCAGTGTTGATGGAATGGGGAAGAAGCTGACCTTTTATGAAAACAGGGACTTTTGAAGTTAATGAATCATGAAGCATTTGAAAGTGAGCCTTGTTTGTTTACACACACTTGCTGTTCATGTGGAGCAAATAGGAACCCATTTGGTACACACCGCTAATTCGAATGAAAGATCAAACTGAGGCAAGCAGAACCATGTGAGGCAGTTGGAAAGGCAAATGTTCTGTCTCCTGTGGCCTCTGCTTATAAAAATTGGGCCAGATTCTGAATCATGTCAAGCATCACTGGAGACAGTTTCTTAGTAAAGATGCCAAACAAGTGAAAACGTGTTTTCTGTCTCAGTGGGAGGTTCTTCTTTGTTTACAAAGTCTTATACAAGACACAGCATAGACCAGACTGTCAGTAAAAACTTAAGATCTTGTGAATGAATATATTCTGGAAAGGATTGATAAAAAGGAGCAATTTTTCTGTTAAAGTTACATTTCTTTGTAGGCTATCTGTTTGCTGACAGAAAGCGGGATCAGTATCACACTGAAATGGACATCCCTTCCTTCAGTCTCTATATCAGTGGTTCTCAACCTTTTTAATGCCACGACCCCCAACCGGTCATAAGTCGAGAACTACCTGTATTTCCCTGCCTGGGAGCGCCACGCATGCGTGGTGCCACCCCCTGCGCCGGCCGAGGCGTAGCTGGCAAGGGGCAGTGACAGCGCAGGGCGACCACCGGCTGGGCCACCAGCTGGCCCAGCCCAAGGGAAGTAAGGCTGGCCCCACGCGTGCCAGCAACCCTCCCTGCACCTGCCGGCCTCCCACTTCCCACCCCTGACCCTCTTTTACTTACATTTTTAGTAGTTGCTCAGCAGGGAGGGGTGGAAACTTCCAGACAGCTCGCCTTCACTGCAGACAACTTGCAGCACCGTTTGCAGACTGGGACTTTTGGCGGGCTCAGCAGGGCAGAGACAGCCTGGACAATTCCTATTGGCTTTTGAAAGCCAATAGAATTAGACTCTATTCAAGAGAGTCTATTCTATTGCTTTCAAAAGCCAATAGAATAAGAGGGAGTAGCACAGCTAAGGAAAAGGGGGGGAAAATGGTGGACTGCATTGTTTGGCGACCCCTGTGAAATGGTCATTCGACCCCAAATGGGGTCGCGACCCACAGGTTGAGAACCGCTGCTCTATATAGTTCACTCTGACTTACTCTTCTTCCATAATCTATAAACTCATTACCTTGATCCTTTCACCTGTACTAGATGTGGGAGTTCCACCACATCTACGAAGCTTCCATCTAAATACCATTGCCATTTGTTTCTTTAGAAAAAATAACCCTTGCAATGAACATCATCATTATTATCACTGTCATCATCTCCATCGTAGCATAAAAATCCAACCTTCATTGAAATGAACATATGGACACAATTTATGTTTTCTTGTATGTCTCAGGACATAAGATCATTATTTTAAAATATACATACTCTGTAAAAGAAGGAAAAACATAGTTTATGAAATGTTCTCTTTACCTTTCAAAACTTTAATATGGATAGAGTTTGATTCATCCTAAGATTTCTTAATATTTATAAAAATAGAAAACATGATTAATTTCTTCATATTTATATTCTATAACTTTTTTTCATTAGAAAGATATCAAATTAGAATCTTACTGAGTTAAACTAACTTTTGATATACTTACCTAACATTTCCTACAGCTTGGGAATAGATTTAATAATGTATTGCCAATGTTTAAACAATGAAATGGTAAAATTCTACTTCTCTTAGTTATATTTCTCCCTCTTTTTTTAGCCAAAGCAAAAACTTAAAAGAACATCATTAAATGTTTTTTAAATATACTTGGTCAATAAAGTATTCTATCCTGTCCTATCCTATCCTGAAATAGTTTGCAAAGAAACATCATAAAAATTGCTTGAACAACTTTATAACACTCTACCAGTTATACCCTCATAAAGGTCACGTGAAAATACATTCCCCACTCATGTAGACATATTTCTTGACTTAAAGAAATCTGAGCACTCTATTAAAAGTCAGAACAACCAATAATGATAGAGGGAGCTGATGAATATTCTAGGAGGGCAAGTAAAATTCTCTGGGCTCCAAGGCAATTTGAGGGAAGCTATCAAATATCAGCCATTTGTCTGAAATGGTATACAGTTTCCTGCCTGAGCAGGGGGTTGGACTAGATGACCTCCATGGTCCCTTCCAACTTGATGATGATGATGATGATGATAAAATCCAGCAAAAGGGGCAACACCAGGCAACTACAGGCCAATTACCTGCTTACCAACAACTTTCAAATTGCTAACTGGTGCGGTAGCTGATGCAGTACAACAGCATCTAGTTGAAAACAATCTCTTTCCACCTAAGCAGAAAGGAAACCACCCCAATAGCAGAGGAACAAAAGATCAACTCCTAAGAGACAAAATGATCTTGGAAAACTGCAAGAAAAGGAAGACCAACCTGAATAGTGGATGTGGCATGGATTGACTACAAAAAGGCATTTGACTCTCTGCCACATGACTGGATAATCAAGTGCCTAGAAATAACAGGAGTCAGTAGAAACATCAGAAAATTTGTGCAAAGATCGATGGCACAATGGAAGACACAGTTGCAGGTCAATGGTGAAAGACTGGGAGAGGTTAATATCAAGAGAGGAATATTTCAAGGAGATTCATTATCATCACGACTATTTGTTATTGCACTGTTTCCTCTGTCAACAATACTGAATAACTCAGGACATAGCTATCAAACATCAAAAACATCTACCAGACTATCCCACCTCCTTGACATGGATGATCTAAAACTGTATGGAAAAACATCATCTGAAATAGAATCGCTGCTGAACATCATCTGTATATATAACCAAGATATTGCAATGGAGTTTGACTTGGACATACGTGCCACACTTACTGTCAAACAAGGAAAAATAGTGAAAACTGAAGGGATCAAGATGCCCCACGAAAATAACATTAAGAGCCTGGATGATGAAGATTACTACAAATACTTGGGTATCCTTCAAGCTGACAACATCAAGCATACTGAAGCCAAGAAAAAGATTAGAGGTGAATACATCAAGAGAGTGAAGAAGATCTTAAAGTCCAAACTCAATGGAGGAAATACCGTGAAGGCAATCAACACCTGGGCAATTCCAGTCATTAGATACACAGCTGGAATAGTGGACTGGACTCAAGCAGAACTAAAAGCAATGGATAGGAAGACCAGAAAAATAATGACAATGAATCATGCCTTTCATCCACACAGTGACATTGACAGACTATATCTACCAAGTCAAATAGGTGGATGTGAAATACTGCAAGTACATCAGATGGTTGAAGAAGAAAAAATGGCTTTGGAAGAATATCTGAAAGACAATGATGAAGATGCATTGAAATTAGTATATCAGGAAGGCTTACTGACTACTGGAGAGACCAAGCTGGCCTACAAGAAAGACCAAATGAAAAACAGAATAGAAGCATGGGAAGACAAAGCACTACATGGCCAGTACATTAAAAAAAAATAGCTGGGAAAGCAGATAATAACAAGACCTGGCAATGGCTAACAGCAGGAAAGTTGAAAAAAGAGACCGAGGGATTAATTCTGGCTGCACAAGACCAAGCCTTAAGGACAAATGCATACAAAGTCAAAATTGAGAAGACAGCAACAGACAGTAAGTGCCACCTATGCAAAGAAGCTGAAGAAAGAGTGGACCACCTGGTAAGCTGCTGCAAGAAGATCGCACAGACTGCCTACAAGCAGTGGCATGACAAAGTAGCAACAATGGTGCATTGGAAGATCTGCAAGAAATATCATTTGCCTGTAAGCAAGAACTGGTGGGATCATAAAATAGAGAAAGTCATAGAAAATGATAAAATTAAACTGCTCTGGGACTTCAGAATTTAAACAGACAAGCACCTGCAACATAACACCCCGGACTTAACAATTGTTGATAAGAAAGACAAAAAAGTCTGGATAGTGGACGTGGCAGTGTCTGGAGACAGCAGAATAGACAAGAAAGAACTGGAGAAGATAACAAAATACAAAGATCTAAAAATAGAAATAGAAAGACTGTGGTAAAGGCAAGCAAGGGTAGTACCAATAGTAATAGGCGCCTTGGGTGCAATCCCAAAACAACTGGAGCACCACTTGAACACCATTGGCATTGACAAATTCGCCATTAGTCAATTGCAAAAGGCGGCCTTACTAGGAACTGCTTCCTGAGCCACGAGTCATAAAAGAACCAAGATTGCCTACCCCAGACCTAGACCTTACATCTTTTTGATAAGCAGCATTGTCACTTCTAACATCCATATAACAGAACTTTCAAAATTGGTGATCTAAATCAATATTCAATAGTATAATAATCTAAAGACATTCAGAGGATCATTGCACATTGTGTTAGCTTTCAAACGAATGTCCAGGCTTTAGTCTACAAATATCAGGCTTTCTCCTATCACATCCACACCCTAAATTGTTTTATAAATACATTGTTATACATACAATCACTCAGTTGGATTTGTAAGAAAAGCACGAAGTTCAAAAAGTTTTTGCTTTCTAGCATAGTAAACTGAAGAAATCTAAATGGATTATGAGAAGTGTCAGTTGCTGGTCTCAATTTCTTTGGGTCCAAATAAAGTCATTATTCCACTGCAACAATTGGACTTCGAAGAAACAGGATTGGCAAAGGAAGAAGCCACAGATGCCAGAACACTTGCTGATACTGAAGTTTGTAATCCTGAGAAATTAATTAGTCATTAAACATAATGTTACTTAGTAGAACATTAGAGTCACAAAAGCTAGAAAAGCACCTGCTTGTCTCCCAGAGACTTAGCAAAGTTTGTTGATCAACCCCAAGACATCAGAGGGTAGGCAGAGCAGTTAAGGGAAGCTTTGAAAATAGAAAATAATTTGGTGAACTAATTAGATGTATGGCATTTTGAACCCAGCTCAGGAGATATCACCAATTGCCTAGAAGCACTAAAAGTAGGAGAAGAGATAGAGACAGAGAGTCAGAGACAGAAAGACAGAGAGAGAGGTAAGGTGCTTCTCATGACAGATAAATTGTATCTTTCCTGCTATGCAAAGCTCTTTATTGTCATAAATCATAGCCACTGCACTCCATCTTAGGGCATTATTTTATTTGTAATATTAATATATCACTTTCTCTTAAAATTTCAAAGTGATTTACACTAAAATCCAAACAGATTAAGAAAGAAACACATTTTTAAAAAATCAAATATTATATAGAGTTTCCAAGACAAATTGTCAATTAAACAGAAAATGAAGAGCAGAAGCAGCAAGTTAAAATGCTGCAACAGTGGAAGTCGTGCAAGAATGCAATAGAAAGCTAATGCTGAAAAACTAAATATGGCGCCTGGCATTCCCATCCAAAAGTAACAGCTACCACCAAAAGGGCCTGTTCTCCAATAAACACTTCTACGCAGCATATGAAGATAATTTATTGAAATAGGCAGGAAGACATCTTCAAATAGTCTGAAGGGTTTTTCTCAGGTGGAGGGTGTTAAAAGCAGCACTTTGAATCTAAAGTGCCACCTGATCTTCAGTTTGGTGCTCTGCCAACAGGACGGATACCAAGGCAGCCATTAAATTCAGTGGGTGACTTTAGGCCTCCCACATTGCTTTGAGTATAGAGCCTCTTGAACAGACTCTATTCTATTGGCTTTCAAAAGCCAATAGAATAAGCGGGAGTAGCATAACTAAGGAAAAGGGGGAAAAAATGGCGGACTGCGTTGTTTGGCGACCCCCGTGAAATGGTCATTCGACCCCAAATGGGGTCGCGACCCACAGTTTGAGAACCGCTGATCTACAGCAAGAGAGGGGAGAGATTTGCAAAGCTTCAGATGCTATTGGATTCCAAGATTAATCAATTTCAAACTCCTCTCTTAGAGAAAAAAGCAGCATATAAATATAATAAATAACTAGAATCAGAGTCAGAATAGAGCTGGAAGGAGCCTTCGAGGTCTTCTAGTCCAAGCCCCTTACTCAAGCAGGAGACCCTATACTATTTCAGACAGGTGACTGTCCAGTCTCTTCTTAAAAACCTCCAGCAATGAAACACCCACAACTTCTGAAGGCAAGCTCTTCCCCTGGGTTAATTGTTCTCACTGTTAGGAAGTTTCTCCTTAGCTCCAGGTTGCTTCTCTCCTTGATTAGTTTCCATCCATTGTTTCTTGTCTTGCCCTCTGGTGCTTTGGAAAATAAGTCCATCCCCTCCTCGGGCTCCAGCCGGGTTAAAATGTTTTAGGGGGATTGTGTAATTTTATGATTTATACATATTGGGTTTTATATGGGGATTTTATGGCCTAATTTGTTTAATTCATTTTTAATTATTTTAATTCTGTATATTTATATGTTTTTTAAATTTTAAGCCTGTGCACCGCCCCGAGTCCTTCGGGAGAGGGGCGGTATAGAAATTTAATAATAATAATAAATAAATAAATTATGGTAATCTCTCAAATACTGGAATACTGCCATCATGTCCCCCCCCCCCCAGTCCTTCTTTTCTCTAGGCTAGCCAAACCCAAATCCTGCTACCATTCTTCATATTTTTATTTTTTTTGTCTCCAGGCCTCTGGCACAAGGGGAAAAAGAGGCCAGAACTCTGGAGCTAAACTCACGCTACACTGAGTCAAGATTTGCTTAAACGGGACTTATTGTCTAGATTCACACCATCCATTAAGCCACAAACCCTATATTGGCTTAGCATTTAACAAATCCAGTAAAGTGTCAGATCTGGATTTGGGTTCGCTCTCTCCTTTGGGGCTGAGAGAATGGACAGCTCTTGGAGGCACTAGGACCAGAGGAAGAACAGGATTGTCTGGGGAGGCTGCCTGAATCTGAGTTCTCCGGAATAGGGCGGCATAGAAGTTAAATAATAATAATAATGATGATGATGATGATGATGATGATGATGATGATGATGATGATGATGATGATAATGATAATAATAATAATCTGTCTATTGCCAGCAAGGGAGACTTCAGCACTGTCTCTGATCTCTTCTGACTTTCTTTCTCGGCAGCAGGTGGTGCCTGGGAGGGAAAAGGTGAGAGTGTTCAGCTAGCAAGGGAGGAGAAAACACCGGTGGAGAAAACACCAACGGCGATAGAGAAAGCACGGTCCCAACCCCTTGGCTGGGCTTGATTTCCCCCCCACACACACACACACTCCACCCACAGCCTTGTCTTTGTGCCTGGGAGTTTTGCCCAATAAGAGTCCAAGGAGGTGTCCATCTCCCCAGCCTGCCCCAAAGACCCACCCCTCCAGCGTGTCCTCCTCATCTTCATTCCCAGCAGATGCCGGTCCTTGGGGCTGCTCCACAGACGCTCCTGCCAGCCCAGGAGACGGCTAGTCCATCTCAGGAGGCAATCAGCCGGCCCGCCCTGGGATTTAGATTAGTTTGACTTGGCCGCTTTCCGAAGCCATGCCTAACGCAGCAGCCCTGGTAGAAGAGTGGTGACTCCCGCCTTCAGGGGTAACCTAAGAGCCGCCTCTGTTTGCTCTTCCCCACAACTCCCCCCTCCCAGTTGGAGGTCCAGGAATCCGTCTTCTTCTCTTTGCGATCTGGGGCTTGTTCTTTCCTTCTCCGCTTCCCGCGAAAGAGAATTATGCTTGGCTCAAACCGTCTGGCAAGCTCCGCTAGGATTGCCAGCGCTCCCGAAGCCACCAGACGAGCGTCCCAGGGCAGGCCAGTCCGCTCCCGCCTCGCTTTGCCTTTGCTGCTGACTCTGTTGATTCTCACGCCGCGGGTGGACTCGTCGTGGTGGTAAGTCCGCGGGGGAGAGGGCGAAGCGGGAGCGGGAAGGGACGGCTGCCCGGAAACTTTCTCTCGCGTCTAAAAAGTGAGATGCGACAGCTGACTGGTGGTGCTCAAGTGGGCTCAGTTCCAGGGTGTTTTTGAGCTGTCACAGCTGGTGATATTTTTTTTTAAAAAGGGGGGTGCGCCTGAACATATGCAGAGCGCCTGGATTCTGGGGAGGTTTCAGAAGATGGAGAAGGTTCTCAATTACTCCAGATCAATCTATGAGGCTGCACGTTCCGGAGATCTGACCCCCCCCAAGAGGCAGGAGGTTCCTCTTCCCGGCACAGTTGGTGATGGGACTTGGCAGCTTTAAAAGTCGGCGGGAGATGCGTGGACAAGAAGCAGACATTTCTTTTCCGAAATGGTTCGATCCGAGAGAAGCTGTCTAAAAACCGGGCGAGCTTGACGTAGAAAGCGGGCTGAGAATTAGGAAATGGACCAGACCAGAGATTTCGGAAAGGGGATGCGGGCGGAGGGCTGTCCAACGGTTCAGGCTTACAAACAGTAGGGCGTCGTGGCTCTCGGACACGAGCTGCGGTCCTTTATTCCTCCATCACCTGAGCTGGGGTTCGGGATTCGCGCAATGCCCTGAACCAGAAATTAACCAAAAAGATCTGTTTCGTAGGACTCACTAAACATACAGGACTTAAACCCGGTTAACATGCTACAAGTTTATCATGTTCGGCCCACAAAACTGTTGGGACTCCACAGCAGTCGGCGATTATCATCGGGATGGCGGGGCCCAGCCCCTCCTCTTCTGTGTCGCCTCCCGCGCTCCAAAGCCTCCGCATGGCAGTACAGTCCAGGCCAGCGCCTGAGCGATGGAGCCTGCGGAGCCCGCCTGCGTGGCTCCTCATCTGTGAAAAGGCCTGAAGGCCCGGAACGGGCTTAAACCTGCAGGTGGACCCGGGGAGGCAGCATCTGTACCCCGAAAGAAATCCCTTTACTCTCGCCGGATCGTATCTCCGCCTTTCCTCACAAGCGTTCCATCCAAACCAGCGGGAGTTCAGAGAGATCATGGGGGGAAACAACCCCCTTCCTTTTATCCGGGGATCAGTTTCTAACTTGTCAATGGCCCACTTTTCCTTAGAACCACCTGCCTCGTTCCCACCCCAGAGGGAGGGAGGGAGGGAGGGAGGGAGAGAGAACGATTGGCTTCCACCTCGCGCTAAGTCGGGAGGTGGCTTCAATGTTTCTCAACCTGGGCAACTTGAAGATGGGTGGACTTCAACTCCCAGAATTCCCCAGTCCAGCAGTTGCTCGCTGGGGAATTCTGGAAGTTGAAGTCCACACGTCTTCAAATTGCCCAGGTTGAGAAACACTGGCTTACTTGGTTTTCGGCAAGCCCATTCCTAGCTTAGCGCGACCTACGAACACAGTCGCGGAAAGTCGCACTAACCGTCCGATTAACCAAATCCACACCCTGAACCATAATCTAAGTCAGGGCCTGGCCGCGAATAAGACGCTCGGCTAAAATGCGATGGCCCGGCTGAGGGCCCAAGCTTTTCAAGGAAAAACCACCGGCGAAGAGGCCAAGAGGCGCAAGCGCCGGACGAAAGCAGCGCAATTGACAGCAATTGTCGGCTGAGGCTCCCGGGCCGAGGCAGGAGAGCGTGGCTGTCTTCTGAGATGGTTCTGCTTCGAACTTTCTTCCCGCTATCCCAGCCTGAGCTGGCCTGCGGTAGTCATGGAGGATGGGGTTTATAGCCTCCGCATTTGGACTCTTCCGCCCTCTCCTGAGGGAGTGTTTCTGCCTAGGTATCTCCTCTCCCGCCTTGAGGGAAGGGCGGCTCTATCCGGAGCTCCCGAAACTTCGTTTTTCTCAGCCGTCCGGCACCACCTCGGGCCAGGCAGCTTCGGCGATATCCAGGGCCGCCTTCGACGGAGAATGCATTCCCTTCGAAGGGGCGGAACAGACGCTCCAGGCCTCTCTGCCCGCGGGGCTGCCCAAATCCCACACCTCGGCCCGTCACGGTTGGCGGCAGAAAGAGCGCCTCAGGGCAGAATCGTTTTCTCTGAAAAGTCTTGCGATTTGGTTCTCGGGAGCTGAACGGGCGCTCAGTCTCAACCTGCCACAGCTGTCAGTCTGCCTCACCCGGCCTTCTCTTGCTGCCTGGATGAGAGACGCGGGAGTGCCTTTGCTGAGGAAGTGAATCAACAACGGTGGCTGAGGACATAAGTGTAAGCTTCCCGTTGGAGGAATATGGCAGAAGCGGGAACTTGTGTGCAGGACTGTCTCTACTCCCAGGAATAGCCGGAAAGACTAGTCCGGAGCTTTTCTTCTCCTTTTGTCACCACTCAGGCCTTTGCCGT
The DNA here is from genome assembly GCA_034064705.1 of Bothrops alternatus. NCBI lineage: Eukaryota > Metazoa > Chordata > Lepidosauria > Squamata > Viperidae > Bothrops > Bothrops alternatus. The sequence continues at coordinate 20,282,330 of JARGCV010000589.1, forward strand.
GGAATCTCCTGGACCTTCCAACGCTCCTGGACCTTCCAACGCTCTTCTGCCATCCATTCCTAAGGCCTCTTGGCGCTGACATCCTTCATTCTTTACATGATAGACAGCCGGAATCTTCATGTTCCTTCACCCAATCGCCCTAGTGAAGAGTTCACATTCAACTAATATTTAAATGTACTGTAATTTTGGCTGCTTAGTTTAGACAAATGTATAGTACATTCAAATGTGAAGCAATTTATCTGCAAGTAAACTGTAAATAACTAAAGCTCTGCAACTGTCAAGTTGTTAGGCTTAGCCATCCTGAATAGGTAAAAGGCTTGGGGGGCTGGGGGGAGATGGAATATGACTCTTCTTTTTGCCTTGAAAGTGACTTGCCAAATACCAGATAAGAGGGCTGGATGATGGAAGGCAAAGAAGACATCTGTTTGCTTCCTTGGGATATCAACATTTAGCATATATTTAGCAACAATTGAAAGTTCAAATTTTAAAAGATTAAGCTAGGAGCTGGATTTAAATAACACTTGAACTACTATAGCTGTTCAGCTGCCATTGACCACATAGTTGGATAGGTGTACAATAATGCATCCCAGAAGGAGAAGGAAATACTGTGATGGTAATACATGTTAACTTAGGGCATGGTAGAAATTTGAATGTCATTATTTTATTGCTCACTGAATCACGTGAACACCAAAATCACAAGTAAATCGTGGAAAAAGTGAGTCATACCTATTCAGTACCTGTGTTCCATTGTTTTCTCTCACAAAAGTATGTTTACTCTGATTTATTCCCAAGTAAATATTGCAGTTTAATCTCATTGAATGCAATAGTGTATCTTCCCAAGTAAGTTGGATTAGCGTACATAAAGAGTTTTTTCTTTTTCAGTTTCCTTTTTTCAGGGGAAAGCTTACATACAAGCTTTCAATTTTAGAAATTCATTCTTAATCAAATCCATTTATATGTGCTTAGCCATTGCCTGCATGCTGAAAAGCAGATGATGTTAAGTCAGAGAATCTGAAGAAGTTCATTTTTATCATTCAGTTATGGGTTTGGAGAAAAGGAGAGGGCAGGATCTAACTTGGAGCAGTGATTCCAAATTCCTTCCCTATAAATAGCAAGGGGGAGGGCAAGAGTCAAACTGTAGTGCCTTCAGTATTATTTTATTAGATGGTGACATGTTTATCTTATATTTATAAGTCCTTGTATTGTAAAGTCTTCACAGAGCAAAAAAGGTTGCAACCTTCTGCCATGATGAAATCTAGGGAATTTGCTTCTACAGTTTTGTGCTTAAATTTTATTCAGCAGGCCCAAAGAGGTAGTATCACTAACATCACAGTATCAACAGTAGGTAGGATATATTTTCATTTGATTTGCCAAAGCTTTGAGGGAAATAATGCTTGACCTCTCTACTTGTGCCTAGAGAAAATGCTAGTCCTTTTCTTCCAGCAGCTTTGTGGAACCAAATCCTAATGTACGCTACATCGATTTTGGTTATCACTAAGAGAAAATATCTACTACATATTTCTAAACAGCAACCAATTTATGCATTTTCAGTAATATCAGGGATAGCATGGATTGCTTCACAAACCCTGCATGAATTGTAGGACTTCTACAGCATGATGGTTTCTATATAGTCTGTGTGCATGTATTTCCTAATAATTCTAAATGAATATTACTGTATCTCAGATTAAAAAATGTTTGCCAGATAAATTCTATGAGCTAGTTACAAAAGACTTAGTTGGGAAATGCTACCTTGTATTGTGCATCATGTTTTGAAATGGTTATGCAAACAGGAAGAGAATGGTGATTTATAGAAACTACTTTAGAATACATTAAAAACTAATTAATAAAAATTGTAGTCTTAAAATATAATCTCTGACATTTTCTTTTGGTGGAACACAAAAATGCAGAATTAATTGAATAATTTCATTGAGTTTCATATTTGTCTTGTGTAAGTTGGGAAAAGATTGCAGCTTTAACAGCTAGATCCTGAAGGCAAGGCTTAGTTACTACGTAAATACTAGAATGATTGGTTGAGAATTGAGGTACAAAATTTGCAGCTTTTTCACAGTGTTTATACTATTTGATCATTTAGATTGATTAATTGAAAAGAACAAATAGCAAATTAAAGAAATCATTGTTATGTTAAGATTTACCATGTGCATAGACATGTAAACCTCTTGGTATTATTTCAAAGTATACCTTCATCAGCTTGCACTAGATGCTATTGAGATATTAAAATATTGCTTAATTGTTTAAAAAGTTCTGAAATTAGCAACTTGTTTTTAATAATTCATGCCTATGTACTAAATCAAAAGAAGTATACCAGAGGCCTGCTTCTGCTCTAGTTAAAAGGTTTTCTAGAATTAATGCTGATAAATAACTTGTTGTCAGCCATTATTGCTAAGACTGAATAATACAGAAACAAGCAAAGGATCAGAGTTATACTGAAACACATCATATATTCAAGGCAGTCAATAAACATTTTAAAAATCTGCCCTAAACATTAGCCGCAAGCTTTGTTTTAGGACTCTTTGGAGTAGATTAGAGCTACAGTATGTGGCTTCCAAACATAATCTGTACAATAAACAAGCTTGGTGTAAATAACTAAGTAGAGTTTACTTATAGCTGAAAGTAAAATGAACAATTACAAAATAGGAGACTATTTTAAAATTAAAAGTCTTGAGCCACATGCAAACACATATGTTTGAGACTGCACTAACACCACACACCAACAGGAATGCAAATACATTTCCCCTCCTCATATAAACTTTCACTCAGCTCTTTAACTGAAACCACTGTTCCTCAATGTATCCACATTTCTCCCAGCCTGCACGAGAACAAAGATCAAATTTTCTTGAATATATATTGTACAATGTTCGACTTTCCATAAAAGTGCATAAATATGTATAATTACAATCACCATGACATGTACAGAATTGCCAAGGTCCATGGTAATGATGATGTGATTAAACCACAAATTAGGGACTCAAGAGTATTATCTTTATTATGACAGTGAGCTAGGGTTATAACTGAGTTGCAAAAAATTGGCTATCTAATGCTAACCAATCAGTTTGTAAGCAAAATAAGATTTAAATTGGCATCTTTCCAAAATAATATCTCATATTCCAAGCAGAAGGATAGTAGAGTAAATAATAGGATAGGAAGAGCAAATGGAAAGGCCAAGTAGTAAGGAGACTCAGAACCTAATTTGCTCTAATGCGTAAGGCACCAGGCTAGAAACTGAGAGACTATGAGTTTTAGTCCCACCTTACGCATGAAAGCCAACTGGATGGCTTTGGGCCAGTCATCTTTCTTAGCCCAATCTACCTTAATGGGATGTTGTGGGGAAAATAGGAAGAGGAAGGAGTAGTGTGTGTGTTTGCCACCTTAAGTTATTTATAAAAATAATAAGGATATAAGTAAACTAAAATATAAATAAAAAAGCTCAGATGAAGGGTGGTAAAAATATAGGATTGTTATTTACAGGAAGGAAATAATGTCTAGTGATCGTCTCAAACGTGAAGAGGGAACTAATAAGATTCACAGTGAAGGGGAAATAAAGACAGACAGAAAAAGGGAACTGAACAAACCAGCTATGCTTTTGGCTAGCTTTCTCTAAGCTAGCATGCTCTTCATTCTTCAGAACTGGAGAAGGCTGCTCTTGGCTATTCATACTGCCACACCTATCAGAGGAAAACACCCAGGGACAGATAAGACCTACCCTACCCACCCTACCATTGTGCTAAATGGAAGAGAAAGGGAACACCCAAAAGATATTATGATGATGATTATAGTTTATTATTTTTATTATTGTACTTTTCCGATTGCTTTATACATTGTTTTGAGAAGATAAGTGAATTCCCTAAATTATAAAGTTCATTTGGAATTTCAAAGTTCTTAATAACTTCAAATTATCTATATCTATCTATCCATCCATCAAATCCCTAAGACTATTAACAGTTCTGGTGGCAAATAGAGGGGGTGGGCAGGAGCATCTGAATTATGACAGGCAGCAGCTAGCAGTAGCTATTGTGCTTTTAAATTTTCATATACAATAAATTGCAGACCTCCAAGGCACAATGAGAGAGATATTACATGTGTCTTTTGTTGGAATTATTTGAAATAGTTCTAAAATCACTTGTAGGTGCAGAGTGCATTTGGAACCACTTAGAAATTAACTAAATGCCAACTGTGACTATCTTCTTTTCCTAGGTAGGCATATTGTCACAGAAAATTCACAAAGAATTCTGACTTCAGGGATTCCCTTGACAGGATGATTTGGGAATACTTTCCGTATTATAAAAATAAGTAATTCTAAGTATGTTTAAAGCAGTTATATAATGAAGGAAGAAGAAACAAATGTACTGCTCACTGAAATTAAACCAGGTTTTCCAGTATCAGTTCTGAACTGTAACTGTTCATGAGTAAATTAACATTCCAAATTGTAGCAGGCTAAAATAGCCCTGTTTCTATAAAGGCTTAACAAAATAGTAAGAGTTTGATGCAGCTAGACTATTACCTCTTTTATGGAACACTATTTAAAATAGACATTATAAGCTCAAAAAGCATGTAGATGTTTTTTTAGTGTTTCTCGTGCAGATTGCAAAATGCATCATGTCTTTTCTCCAGTTAGTCTAGTCCAGTTGATAAGCAACTGAATGATTCAGTTAGTTACTCAGAATTCCACTACTATAATATTAACATGTTGCCCTTTCCAAGTCAATGGACAGGGAAACTAAGAAATAATGTGGCCCATTGCCTAGCAATTGATGAGTGTTTCCTCCAGTTCTATGGTCCCCATGTCAACTTTGGTTATCTGCCAAGGGAAAAAGAAACAGTCAAAACCAGCGTGAAGTTGGACATTTAAAAAAAAAAACCTGGAGAAGCTTTTACTAAACTGAGTAAATGAAATGAGGTATTTTAAAATAACAATTTATTAACATACTTCTTACTCATGTTTATTATGCAATGTGGGAAAAAGCACTTTAAGATTTCCTGGGGATTCTAACAGGATTCAGGGGCAGACGGGTCATTTGAGTTCCACCACCATCATGACTTTCTTCCCATGACATGTTGTTATCCAGTTTAGTCTAGTGGTTAAGGCACCAGGCTAGAAATTGGGAGACTGTGAGTTCCAGTCCCACCTTTTCCATGAAAGACAGCTGAGTGACTTTGGGTCAATCACCCTTTCTCAACTCACCTCACCTCACAAGGTTGTCATAGGGAAAATAGGAGAAGGAAGGTGCTGGCTATGTTCGTTGCCTTGAGTTGTTTGTAAAAATAATAAAGGCAAGATATAAATAAAAAACATTTTAAAAGTACAAATAAATAATCAAAAATTAAAAATGGCCCAATAAACAAAAGGTGTAGATAAAGTCCTAGAGAAAAAAAACATTGATCATATTGTAATTAACTTTACTGTATCTCATGAAAAATATAAATCCACTTATTTATTTTATTAAATTTATTGACTGCCCATCTTACCATAAGGAACTCTGGATGGTTTACAATATTTAATCATTTGAAATACTGAAACAAATTTTGAATGGGATCCCCTCCTTTGCCAAGGCAATTACTTATTCCCTTGAAAATGCCTTGATTACTATAAGATTACCATTTTAAGCATTTACTTTATGGGGATTTCAGTGTGGATAGTGGATCACTTCACAAGTCAAACTAAACCATAATAGAGTTTCCTTGGTTTTGATTTAATGTATTGAGTGAATCCAGCTGCTTGTGATTTATTCAGTATGGTTAAAACAACTGTGGTATGATGTGTGAACTGAGCCAATGTGTTTGGTATCAAAGTGACATGATCAGACAACATAGCTAAATTATTAGAAGCAAGATAAAACCATTGTGCTTCAGGTGACAAATTCTGGGAAGGGAGAATTATCCTGCCTCTAATCTTGTGGCCTGGAGCCCAAAGTGACACTATTAATCACAACACACACAGCCTGCATTTGAGGGTCTTAATAATCAACCAAGTAATAAAAAGTGGTCTTGTAGTAATTCTGGTCCCAAACTGTTTAATGCTTTCTATGTCAAAAGCAAAGCCATGAACTTGGTTTGGTAGTTGAAAATGATAAGGTTTTTCTCAGTTTTGCAGATGTGGTTTTCCCTAGCATAACGCATTAAAAAAAACTTATTTATTTATTTGACTTCTATGCCGCCCTATTCCGGAGAACTCAGGGCGGCTCACAACATAATAGAAATCAACAATTAGAAATACATATATATTAAAACCCCTAATTTAAAAGAAAAACCAATCATTCAACATACACACAGACATACACTGGCTAGGGGCAAGATGTTAACTGCCCCAAGCCTGCCATATGTGAGATTTTTAACTAGTTTTAAGCCTCTAAACAACTTCCTGCCAACCTGTTTAATCACCCATTAACCTGAAGTTGAACAAAAATCCTGTATATCCTCTTGGACTTTACTAATACTAATCAATGAATAAAACTGAAATGTATCAACTTTTAACTATGATGGGATTATATGCTTAATGTTTCTTCTACAGGACACTGTGAGTAGTGGTTCAGAACATAGATCACAAAATACCACAGGCAGTCATACTAACTCTGGCAAAGAGCAATACCACTGACATTTTAAAAAGTATGAGTATGTAAAATTAGTCTTATCCAAAACTAGATTAGCAGAATGTGGGAGGACAAGAAGAAAGGAATTTTAGTACATGGAGGCAATTCATTGTCTCAGTAAGGCATTCTTGATTTCACTGAAAGGTTACTTAAAACAGGATTGACTCATGTAGGCTGATTTCAACTATGATAATACTGTAACAGGTTGTGCATGTGCAATCACACCACACCACATCACATATTGACCATCCTGCATAGGCAAGCACCCTTAGTTCTACAACCAGAAACAAAATAATCCATGAAAGAGAGAGATATCCTGTTAAAAATATTTTTTAATTTACTAAACCATATGGGTCTTCCAAGTGCACTACTCTATGTCCAATACAGAAAAACAAATCATCATGATCATTACCACCAATCAGAAGTTGATGGCTTAGAAAAGGATTTCTTTCCATATCCAAATTGAAAAGCTTTGTTTTCCACTTTTAAAATGTTTACGCTGAAAATTGAGTAAGCTGTTTTCATTGAGGTTTCAGTGAGACTCTGAAAATGCAACAAGAATCATAAATAATCTTCTAACTCAAAGTTTAAGAACATTTCTTTAATTGTATCTAGCTGCTCATAGCTGGCAACTTAGACCTGCCTTTTACGGGGCCAAAGATATCATTCTATGATGATTAATGGTTTCTTAATGGGTCAGTGCTAAACTTATGGCAAATATCTTCTCTAGAATTGTAGAATTTTATTTTTATTTTTTTATTTTTGTAGATTCAATGAGCTAGTTCAAACTGTCAATCTGACTCTAACTCTAGATAGAAATCATTCGTAAGTGACAATATTTTACCTATTCATCCAAAGCCTTGAGACCTGTGATAGCAATGCTGTGTGCACTACTAGTTTATTGTTATAACCTAAACTCACTTTTCACTCTCAAGTATAATGGAAGTTAACATCATTCAATTCCAATATTGAAGTAAGATCAAAATGGCAATTAAATTTGCTTCTGTATTTGAAGAAGGGTGAGAAACTACAATGTCCTTGGCTTTTAATAGAGTGAAATGTTCTGCTATATATTCCTGGAGATGGCTTTGAATCTAAGCTTGTTCTGAAACTTTCCACTATAGTTTCTTAATTATAGACTTCTGGTTTTGTTCTATAAAAAGAATAAAAGAACTGGATAGTATTAAAATGGTCCATTCATAGTTACTCAGAAATAGTTCATATGGAATGGAAGGCTGAATCGTGGGAGATACCTGACACAAGTGACACTTTTTGCTGTAGAGCAAGTGAATGTACACTCAAGATTACATATGGCTCTAATAGCCTTGACCTTCCAGAGGTTCCTAGTGAATTGTAATTGTTAATGTGTCATAAGGAGCAAATTACTAAATCCATGTGGAATAACAATTAAACCTATGTGGAGCAAACATGGTCACTTTTAAAAAACTACTTTAATTTTAATTAGACTTGAATATAATCACATTTATTACTTACAGGACCGTCTGCTGCCCCATGAATCCCAGCGGCCGGTTAGGGCCCACAGAGTTGGCCTTCTCCAGGTCCCGTCAGCCAGACAGTGTCGCCTGGCGGGGCCTAGGGAAGAGCCTTCTCTGTTGTGGCTCCGGCCCTCTGGAACCAACTCCCCCGGAGATCCGTATCTCCCCCACCTTCTCCGCCTTTCATAAACTGCTTAAAACACACTTCTGCCAGCAGGCCTGGGGCAGTTAACATCTTGCCCCTAGCCAGTGTATGTTTGTGTGTATGTTTGTTGAATGATTGGTTTTCTTTTAACTTAGGGGTTTTTATATATATGTATTTTAACTGGTGATTTCTATTTATGTTGTGAGCCACCCTGAGTTCTCCGGAATAGGGCGGCATAGAAGTCAAATCAAATAAATAAATAAATAAATCAAATAATTAATTTCCCTTTGTCTGTACCCATTCTTTGGAGTGAAGCCTTCTCTGAAAAACCAACAGTGGCCCTCAGCTTGACTAGTGTATCTCTATTGAAGAGAATGCCATTAACTCTGCTGCTTTCTGGGACAAAGAACATAGGTTTCCTGAGTGTGGAAGAATGTATCATACAAATTATCTGCTTTCTTACTGCCACTTTCACTGAAACATATTTGACTGACTTCCTTTCATTCTGTTATCTCTTAAGCCAACAGAACTAGATAAATAATATTACAAAGTTTTGAGAGGATCCCAAAACTCCTTACTGTCCCATAAATTGGAATGGATAGCAAGTAACTTGGGTGGTTGAATGGCTGAAATCTTTGGATATTCTGACTACTCATCTCATAGGAACATACATGTATGCTCTCCAGGAATCCATGCTTGCTGAGGTTTAAAATGGAACGTACGTTATTGAGTAAATAGATGTGGCTGTGGCTGATTGTTTTGTTTATCTAAGAGGCAATTTAGGATTCTCCTTGTTTACTGGAAGAAGACCCAGAAGATTCTTACAAGAAGAAATTTTTTTAAAAAAACAACTGTGGTGACATGTGACAATTTTCTTCTGTTATCTTAAGGGTTGCATTAAGGCAGCCTGCATTAAGAAGAAGTCTTCGGTTATCCTGACTATCCAGATTTGGATTTATAATAGCTTCACTCACGGAAAAAGGAAAAAAGGAAAGGAAAGGAAAAATGAAGCATTTTCCTTATCTAGATACTTATGTAGATACTTTCATGAAGTGCTAAGGAGATATAGAGCAAGAAAAAAGAGGAGCAATTATTTTGAAATAACTTTTAAGTGCTTCCCCTGAAATGGTAATCTCGGAATCAGACTTCACAATGCAATTAATGTGTTGTGTTAAACATCTATTTTCTATTTATTTAAAATAGAAATCATGGCAGGGAGAAGATTACAACTGTATACACAAATTAACCCTGTCATGCACATAGCAGTCCAGTTTAAAATTGCAGCCTCAAACTAATATTTTCACTGGAAGGAGCTACAGTTTTCATTTGGGAAGAAGTTGAACCAATCTTTCTTGTGCATTAGAATCTGAATTCTTATCCTTTTCCCCCATGTCTGCTAAATAGAGCAGAGAAATTAGATAGGTTAAATGCAAACAGTATTGCATGTCTAATTCAGCATTCAAAACCACATATAAAGCCCCAGTCCTGCTATTCAGCTGCAAATAATCATTCCTTTATAATGCTGGAGATGTTTTATATATATTTTGTACCTCTGGGCTTCATACATTATATTTAGATTAGGTGAAGAATGTACTACAGTATTATAAAACTGAGTTACCTCTAATAATGGTACTTCCATATCAGGTCTTCTCTCTATACTTGCAGCCATTTATTTGTTTAAATTCCTTGCCAATGGTATGGAATGGGAGTGGGATGTCATATAGCATGAGAACATCAGAAACTGGATCCGGATAATAATATGGTCAGCATATTATAAAAAAAGATGTTGAGATTCTGGAAAGAGTTCAGAAAAGAGCAACAAAGATAATTAGGTGGCTGGAGGCTAAATCATATGAAAAAAGTTGCAGGAATTGGGTATGTGTAGTCTAGTGAAAAGAAGGTCTGTGGGTGACATGATAGCATGTTCCAATATTTCAGGGGTTGCCACAAAGAAGAGGGGAAGGGGTCAACCTATTTTCCAAAGCACCAGAAAGCAAGAAAAGAAAAATGGATGGAAACTAATCAAAGAGAGAAGCAACCTAGAACTAAGGAGAAATTTTCTAAGAGTGAGAACAATTAACCAGTGGAACAACTTGCCTTCAGAAGTTAAGAACATAAGAACATAAGAAGAGCCATGCTGAATCAGGCCAAAGCCCATCGAGTCCAGCATTCTGTGTCACACAGTGGCCCACCAATTGTACATGGGGATCTTGGGCAGAAAGAGAAGGCAAAACCCTCCCTTTCCCTTGACCCCCAACAAATGGTACTCAGGGGAATCCTGCCTGCCTCAACCAACATAGAGGCGGCACATGGACATCTGTTTTAATAACCAATCATTCAACATACACACAGACATACACTGGCTAGGGGCAAGATGTTAACTGCCCCAAGCCTGCCATATGTGAGATTTTTAACTAGTTTTAAGCCTCTAAATAACTTCCTGCCAACCTGGCATCCATGAATCTATCTAGCCCTGCCTTGAAGCTGTCAAGTTGTGGATGCTCCATCACTGGACAGCCACTTGTCTAGAATAATATAGAGCAGAGGTCCCCAACCTTTTGGGCACCAGGGACCAGTTCCTTGGAGAAAGGTTTTTCCACGGACTGGAGAGTGTGTGGTTTTGTGTGCTGCCTGCATCCCACAAATGGGGCTTTGCTTGTTTGTGCGGAACAGTTGCTAGCATGCCGCAGCCTGGTACAGGTGTAGAGTTTTCTGCTTGAGCAGAGGGTTGGACTAGAAGACCTCCAAGGTCCCTTCCAACTCAGTTCTTCTGTTATTCTGCTAAATTGCTCTGCCCAGATGGCAGTGGATATATATTAATGAATATACAAGCATGTTAATGTTTTTTGTAAGTGGCTTTTTTAAGAAATACATTTGAGATCAAGGTAATTTTATTGTTTTTTTTCTTTTTACGGACAAAGACTATACCTTTCGAACAGCTACATCTAGAATAAATTAATAAATTGTTTATCAATTGTAAGGAGGGAACAATGGGGAAAGCTTTCCTGCTGATTTCTATCTTTTACTAGTTGTTAAAGGGCAGTTTATTCATAACAATTTGAGTATCAAAAGAATGCAAAAAAAATTATTATTTATATTTAGCAGGGATAAACAAGTAGGTATCATCAGTGAGCATGTTCAAACTTTTCAGTGTAAAGCCGCTATAAAAATTTATTATGCAGTCATAAAATGGTTGCTGTGACAGGTGTGGTAAGATTGCTACCCAAAGAGTGTTCCCATCACAGGCTACCATTCTCATTTCTTTAAGCATCTCTTTTGTTCTTTATAATCTATAACTGTCAACAATTATTAATCTTTCTATAGACTAGGGTTTATTCTATAAAATAAAGAGGAAACCTGAACCTGGTACATTGTGGAATATTAACTTTCTACCTTATTCTTTTGGGAAGGAAGGAAGGAAAGAAGGGAGAAAGGAAGGGAGGGAGAAAGTGAATAAGCACTGAGTATTGCTTACTTATCCCAGGTCTACAGTATATTTTTTGGCTTCCTGGTATATATTAACTCTCCAACTACCCAACTTGTTTTAAAGTGGAAGTGGTCCAACTCAAGTTTTATTCCATATTTCCATTTCAGAAAAACTGAGCTCCATTCCCATCAGAAGTTCCCATCACAGTTCTCAAAAGTTTCCAGAAATCCTTTGTATGCTCTGTTTGACTGAGATACATTCCCATTTTTCCTCACCTTGTCCAAGAACTCCTTATGCTGGCCAATGAATCTTTGAATACATGAAAAACAGAATGTGAATACTGGGGGAGAAAAAAAGGGGGGGAGGAGAGATACTTCCTAATGCACACATACATACAAAAGTATTTCTATCATTAAGGCTAGACCTGGACATGGTATGTGACTTTGCTTAAGAGGACAACAATTAAAAAAAGACTAACATAATTATTATTTTAAAAGACATTAGTGAAATATTTCCAGGAGATACCAAAAAATGAGAATATTTGTAGGTCAGGGTTGAAATGAGGGGTCCTTGGTGCCATCTGAACTTGGTTGTTTTCTTGCAGACGTTTCATTGCCCAAACTAGGTAATATCATTAGTGCTAGTAAGGAGTGTGGTTTGCTCTGTTTATATTCTAGTGGCTTGCCCTGTCAATGTTGTTCCACGAGAGATAAATAAATGAAAGGACAAAGGTAATCCTTAATTTGCAACCATTCATTTAGTGACCATTCAAAGTTACAACAGTACTAAAAAAAAAGTTACATATAACAGTTTTTCACACTTACATCCATTGTGGCATTCCCGTGGCCATGTGATCAAAATTCAGATGCTTGGCAACTGATTCATATTTATGACCATTATAGTGTCCCTGGGTCATGTGATCTCCTTTTGCGACCTTCTGACAAGCAAAGTCAATGGGGAAGCCAGATTCTCTTAACAACTGTGTTACTAACTTAGCTGCAGTGATTCGCTTAACAACTATGGCAAGAAAGTTCATAAAATGGGACAATTCAAGTAGAAAGTCCAGTAGACATTGAGATGTAATTGTTAGTAAAAGAAAATATAATTCACCTCACCCAGCCAAAGATGGTGATTGGGTTAACTGTGAAACAATCACAAGTATTACTCCAATGTTCCACTCCTAATGTTTCTTCCAGCAAAATGTTTTGTATTAGTAAGATATTTTTTTTTATTTTTGTGCCTTTAACTCTGTCCTGACATTTGGCAAGTACCTGGACAAGTCACTGTATGTTTCTTAGCAAAATTTCAGAAAGGGTTTGCCATTCCTCCTTCCTAGGGCTGAAAAAATCTGACTGGCCGAGGGTCACTCGGCTGCTTTATACCTAAGGCAGAATTAGAACTTGTAACCTTTCAGTTTCTACCTGGTGCCTTAAACTCTACACTTAACTGGCTCCTATTAACAAAACACTTTTAATTTTTTCTCTCATATTGGTTCCATCTTTGACGATACATTGGAGATGAGATTTCACAAAAGATTTTGAGTTTGAGATACAGTAAGAAATTTCGTATGAAATGAATAAAAAAGTACCTTTTGGACAGTTTGCCCTGAATTGAAGCACAAGCTACATGTTGAGCCAAATGGGCCAGCCAAAAGTTATTCTTGTAATCTTGTTTCTTGCATATATCTTTAATATTTACAGACATGTAAAAACATAAGCTGACTCTCTATCAAAATGCAGTTCATCCATGTGAACAGTATTAGATACATATTCTTCATGGCTGCTGAAGGCTTCCCAGGAGATGACATGTGGCTGGATTTAGACAGTGATGAATTCTTCCTTGAGAGATGGAATGATTCCTCCACCTCTTAAGAAAGTAGGGTTTGCTTCCTTCTCAAGAAATTATTGAACCATACTCAACAAATGTTATTCTTTCTCCTCGGTGAAGTGGATTATCTGGATCCCTTTCAATTCATGGTCATGTTTTGACTTCAGGTGGAAGCAGATGACGGTAGTGCACCTCTCCTTATTCTTGATTTCTCAGCTGTCTCTGGTATCATCAACCATGATATCCTTCTGGATCAGCTTCAGAGTGTGGCAACTGTATTTTTCTAGTACTCCTTCATGTCCTGAGGCCAGTTCCAGTAGGTGTTAATTGGAAGGTGAGAATGCTTTGCAGGGTTCTGCAGGATTCGGTACTCTCACCACTCCTGTTTAATCCAATAAAGGAGAATATTTGTAGCTCAGGGTTGAAATGAGGGTTCCTTGGTGCTCTCTGAGCTTGCTTGTTTTCTTGCAGACATTTCATTACCCAAACTAGGTAACATCATCAGTGCTAATCTTTTTTTGTTGACTTTCTTGTGCTATGTTCCATCCAGCTGCACAATTGATTGGAGGTTTGTATATGACACTGTTAGGCAGGGCATGAAGGTGCTGGGTGAGATTTTCCAATATCATTGAATAAAGTAACATCAACACGTTGATAAGGCCCAGCTTTACATCTACATTCCTTGCAAACTAAGCAGTGTTGTTTATGTCCTGTCTTTGTGTCTCAAAGCTGTGGGGGGTTGTATAGGGAACAACAGACTTCAGCTCAACTCTGGCAAAACTGAGTGGCTTTGGGTTTGAGGACTTTCTGGTTCCAGGGATTTATCATTTTCTTTTTGTTCTGAACGGGGTAGCTCTGCCTCAAACAGATTGTGTGTGAAATCTGGGTCTCCTGCTTGAAGAGTAGGTGAAAACTCTGGCCAGGAGGGCCTTTGTACAAGTTCATGTTGTGTACCAGTTGCATCCTTTCCTGGATCAGGAGGCTCTGCTCTCAGTTCCTCATGCCTTGTTTGCCTCCTGAATGGATTATTTAATGTGCTGTACATGGGACTGGCCTTGATGAGAATTTAGAGTCTGCAGCTGGTGCAAAATGCAGCATTGTGGGCAGTTATATGTACTCCATGAGTTGCATTGACTACCAGCATGCTTCCAGATGTAATTCAATTCTGTTACATCTACCTATCCCATCAGATCCAAAAGGAGAGGCATGTTATGGGTTCTGTCAACTAAGGAATGGCAGTGTCATCATGTTTGGGACTCTAGTAAAAGAGGAATAGGATAGGATAGGATAGGATAGGATAGGATAGGATAGGATAGGATAGGACAGGACAGGACAGGACAGAATAGAATAACAGAGTTGGAAGGGACCTACTCAGGCAGGAAACCTTATACCATTTCAGACAAATGGTTGTCCAATCACTTCTTAAAAACTTGCAGTGTTGGAGCATTCACAACTTCTGGAGGAAATTTGTTCCACTGATTAATTGTTCTAACTGTCAGGAAATTTCTTTGTAGTTCTAGGTTGTTTCTCTCCTTGATTAGTTTCCATCAGTTGCTTCTTGTCCTGCCTTCCGGTGCTTTGGAGAGCCTGATTCCCTCTTCTTTGTGGCAACCCCTGAGATATTGGAACACTGCTATCATGTCACCTCTAGTCCTTCTCTTCATTAAACTAGACATACCCAATTCCAGCAACCGTTCCTTATATGCTTTAGCCTCCAGTCCCCTAATCATCTTTGTTGCTCTTCTCTGCACTTTCTAGAGTCTCAACATCTTTTTTACATCATGGTGACCAAAACTGGATGCAGTATTCCAAGTGTGGCCTTACCAATGCATTATAAAGTGGTATTAACACTTCACATGATCTTAATTCTATCCCTCTGTTAATCAGGCTAGAACTGTGTTGTTGTTTTTGGCAGATGCCGGCTCATATTTAAGTGATTGTCCACTAGGAACTTTTCAGTAGATGTACTGAATGGGATGTATGATTGTATTCACTGCAGTGATTATGTTTTATGTTTAGCTTTAATGAGCTTTTAGTAATGGTTTTAATATGGTTTTTATTTATTGCATTTATATTTGAATTTGTATTATCTTTTCTCACTGTAGTTTTTAATTGTTCCATGCTGCCCAGGGTCACATAAATAAGAAGTGTGACTATACAAATCTAATAAGTAAATAAACAGCAATCTATAAAGAGAAGGGAAGCAAATAAATAATGTCATGATGCAAATATTGCAATTTATGTTCTGCATTAATTATTGTGATGCAAATAATATTTTATGATGACATTATCATGTACGTGTCATGACAGTTTGCATTTATGCATCTGACAGGAATGTAGCCTTTCTGAGTCCTTACAATCAGTTTCTTTGCTGGTTCAGTCTCCTTAGTTAAATAACCATTCTATGGCCAACATCTTTGTCAAATGAAAGTTGTAAATACTGGCTATTTGCTAAGATGCATGATTCATGATTTGTGTGTCATGTTTACTTTGAATTCAACCCTAAAACCATTCAATAGTGAGTCCAGTCCAAAAACATAAAATAGTAATAAAGAACAGAGAGCATTTCTGGGCATTATTATTTTAAAAAAAATCTTTGAGTAATTAAAGCCGTGACAATAATTCCAGTTTCCCCCCTCCATCCCATTTTATTTCTGGCAAGCAGGTATTTCAGACACCTGCAACATTTAGTATAAACAGTAACAAGACAAAGTCATATGTATGTACAATATAGAAATTTCTCCCAAACCATTTCAACTTCATTAAAAACGTCCAAATGCTTAAACATTATTTAGCTCAAGCAACAAGGATACTGCTAAACAAGCTGCTCCTATTATTTCACTGGGATTTGCAGAACTCAGAATCTTGGAAAGGAATTGCGTGAAGAACTAAAACTCAAAATACTGTCCATCAACAACACTTTGAAATCAGGAAGGGACTAAATGCATCCTATAAGAAAGTTTGGCAGTACCTCTAAATGTTGTGGTCTTCTCTGCTCTTATGCCTCCATCCCTTTCATACCATTCTCATCATTCTGAGGAGAGGTATTGTTGAAGGATCGAAAAGAATTCCAGAAGCGGTGCCTTTTGTGCTTTTTCTTATTTTATTTTTTGAATAAAATAGTTCTATAAGGATAGTTCCTAATAGTTATGAGGTATGGTTTTCTTTGATGCATGATTGGCTTGGGAAAACTCTTCAGAGTTTGGAGTAGTTTCAAAAGGAGTGCTTGAATCTTTGAGCAAGGGCTGTATATTTCTCTAAAAGTCCTGCCCTTGGATAAGCAGTGCTTTTTTTGTCATAGAATGCACTGGAACAAAGTTCCGGCACCTTTTTTTGATAGATTTTCCAAGTTTTAAAAGTAACTTTTGAAAATTTGATGTTTGGTCCACATGAACTTGAATCGCCCTGTTGAGCGTAGCAGGTCGGTGGCAAAATCATTAAAATGGTGCATGCAGGCTGCTTGAGTATTGAGTCCGATACATGCGTATTTCATCCGCACTGGTTGTGATAGCACTGCTCGGCTTGTGGCACTGCTCGGCTTGTGATTGGTCATGTGATCACTCGCTGAGTGCTTAGTCCATTTTGTCGAATCTTTTTTCTTGTCTTTAGATTTATTTTGTGATCTTAGAATATAAGTTATCTTTTCCATGTCCAATATTTCCTGCAAGTTTATTTCCACCTGGGTTAAGTCTTACTTCCTTCTATTGTTAGCTTCCATCTTTCAATCTCTTTCTTCTGGTTTATATTCAGTTGTGTGTTTTATCTGGTCGCTCTCTATTTTTATTTTTTGAGTTTTTTTGTTGTAAAGTTAAATTGGACGTGTATTAATTTATATTTTCAAAGTTATTTTTAATTTCCTCATGGTTTGAGATCAATTTTGTTTGAATTAGTTGCAACATAGCATACATCTCATCCTGGAAAGTGTTTGTTTTTTCCTGGTATATTCTTTCTGTAGCTCTCTGATTTTCCATGATAGCCAAAAATCAGGTTTTCCTTTCTTTGCAAACAGCATTAGAGTCACAATTGAGTAGATATTTATAATTCAGAAAAGTCAATTTTTTTCCTCTAAAGTTTATAATTCTCACTTTGTAGATAGTGAGAATTTTTGTTACAGCTGTTCTCTGTTATTAAAACATTGAAAGTCACCAAACCAAATTATATTTTCCTGGGCTTTGCCAGTTCCTATATTGGAGCAAGTACTATTGTATATTTTCATCCACCATTAAATGTCAGCACCAGTTCGTTTTTCAGTTTTCAAAATAAACAATTGCTTTTTTCTGTTTTCATGCTTTAAAAAGAAAATCTTAACAAATTGCACCAATTTCAAACTTGTCCAGATTTAGATCTTATATTCATTTCATTTCAATATATTTCTGTCCCTCATAAAAAATTTAATTCGCCGCTTTTGTCTGTAGGAGGGTGGGGCAAAAATCCCCCTCCTTCTCACTTTCAGAAGCTTTTTGCTTCTTGCATTTTTTTCCCAGGAAATCAATTATCAAGTAGAAGATGGAAAATCAATGTTCTTACCCAGTTCCAATCACATTGTTTACAATCAGCTTAAAATATACTTTGGGGCTTCAGCTGCTAGTAGCTTGGGCTAGACTCTGGAGTTAAGGCTAGCCTTTCTCCTGCTGGTTTTTGGAGGACTTTCCCTGAATGACCGGATTGACCGCTGTCTCTCCATGGGGCTTCCCTCCTTCTTTGTCGCTTCTCCGGAGCAACTTTAGGCCCATTTAGGGTCCCCAAACAGAATGAAATCAGCCATAGGGTGTGGAGCCCCGCAATCCCTTGGCTACATGCACTACTGCACCCACTGGCTCTAATACTTCGTGCTTTCTTCACTATACCTCAATTATTCTTCACTCCCTCAAATTTCACATTTTATTTTACTTTTCAAAATTATCAATTTATAAGATTTCTGACTCCAAAATTACTCTGGGCAGATTACAGCAAAAATATACAATATGTAGCTAAGATGATTATTAGGAGAGAGAGAAAGAGAGAGACAGAGAGAGAGACAGAGACAGAGAGAGAGACAGAGACAGAGAGAGACAGAGAGCCAAATGTGCAAGATTCAAAACAAAACAAGCAAAAGAACAAAAGTTATGTTCTCCCAAACAACAGAGAGAATATCCATGTGTTTAATAGTTTCCTGAATTATATAAGTGTGAGAGCTGCACAAATCTTTTGGGGGAAGGGGGGAGAGCATTCCAGAGATGTAAAAGAGTAGGCATGCTTTCTATTCTTTCAGTTCCCTTTCTGTTTGGTCTGTTTTGTCCTCCTGTCCACATCTCTCCATTTTTAGATTTGTTCCTTCTTGCCAAAATTAGGAGTATGGGTTTTCTACTTTCTCTGACAACCACACACTGAGAGAGGTTTGGATGCATAAGCAGCAGGGTAAAGAAAAATCAGCTTCATCAGAACTTTCTGAATACAAGGGAAAAGGCTAGTAAAGTAAGGCACCCACATGATTTTATCCACTCCTACTCCTGCTTTAAAAAAAAAGTTTTATTGATTTCTTACAATAAGAATCTTTAGTGCCTAGTGTACATCATGTTGTCTTGGTTTGTATATTTTGAAAAAAAACAATCAATAGTAATTAATTAACAGTCAATAATAATTACTTTTTGCAATTCCATAATAAATATATTAATTAATAGTATATTTCTTTGATCTTCCCTTCTCCCAACAGTATTCTTTCTTCAATCTTAAACAAAAATCATTCTTAATATTTTTAATGCATAAATGGTTAAATAAAAACATTTTTTCATGTTTGTACAAATAATAATAACGTCCATGTATGACATTTTCTCTTATCAACGTATTATTTTTCTAAAAATCATCTTATTAGTTCACCATATATCCTATTCTTGAGTTCTTATTTAAGCTTAATTTCCCCTTAATATGCAAACAATTTTACCAGTCATAATTTGCTCAATATTAATCATCTATCTAGATTTTCCATTTAGATACACCATCCCAATGTTTTCATATTTCATGCATTATAAAAATACTATACTGTTTATATATCTTATGACATCTACCTATAACATCTTCTCTGATCAGTTTATATTTCACTTATATTTGTAAAAGCTAATTTGTTAAATCACTAGATATCTTATTTTCAAAGTTCTTATTCAAGCTTAATTTCTCCTCAGTGTCTCCCAAACTGTAATGGTTCTCCTGGCAGTTCTATAGTCCATTTTGTTAAATCTTCTTTCTTATCCTCAGATTTATTTTGATGTTCTGATGAATAAAGTACCTTTTCCATTTTTATTGTTATATCAAAGTATTGTAGTTTTTTCCCCTATTTGTGTTAAATTATAATTGTCTTCATTTGCAGCTTCGCTGATTAAGTCATTTTCTTCTGGTTTATGTTCTGTTATCTGATTTGTTTGTTCATTCTTTACCATCATTTTCTGAATGTTTTTTGATTGTGGGTTTAGATTAGAGATGTGCTCATTTATGTCATCAAAGTTATTTTTGATCTCATCGTGGTTTGAAGCTATTATCATTTGTGTCTGTTGTAGCATTACATACATTTCCTCCTGGAAAGTATTTGTCTTGTCTTGAAATGTTGCTTCTGGAGGTCTTTGATATTCGAGGCTAGATCCTTCAGGAGTAAGTATTAAATGTGGTTTTCTGTCATTTTTTGATAAGTATGTAATATCCATGTTATCTCTCCCTTTCAAATAGTCGTTTATCAGGGCCATAGTCTCTATAATTAGCCTTATCAAACCAGCCAAACTCAGAATCCAATTTTGTATAGTTCTTATCTTTATATATAGTTTTTATAATCCACTGTATTTCCAATTGTCAAGGCATCAGTAAAATCAGTATTTTATAACAGTTCTTTTATTCAGGGGTCAGTTGTCAGCCAGTCAAAACTGCAATTCAGTTTATTAAGCCACCTTGAGTCCTTCCTATAGATTCCCCCCTAAAAGATTAGACCAGAGTCAAAGTTTTTCTTTTTCTGTAAGCAATTCTTGAATTTAGACAACAATCAAAATATTTCTTTTCCTTCAGACACTTTTTAATCTTATGGCTGGCCCAGTATGTATTCTTTCCTTGTTCCCATCAGCTGTCTTTTCAGGATTATTAAAGTTCAAGGGAACAAATTATTCTTTGTTTCTGGGCATCTTGCCAATTTTTGAATCAGTGTTATTAATGTTCTATGCTAGTTCTCCACTAGATGTCAGTAGTTGTTTGTTTTCCAGCTTTTTCAAACAAAATTTATTTATTTATTTATTTATTTATTATTGTTGTTGTTTTATCAAAACCCTTTAAAGTATAATCTTAGCAGTTTTTTATTTCTAGATTTATCCAGACTGTAGTATTTTAAATTTGATTTCAATATATTTCTTTCCCCCTTAAAGGTTAATTCACCGCTTCGGTCTATGAAGGAGTGGGGGTATAGTCCCCTCCCTTCACTTTTAGAGGTTTTCTTACTTTGGGGATCTTTCCCAAGGACTTAGTTACAGAGCAGAGGAAAGAAGATCGATACTCTCACCACTTCCAAGCATGCTGTTCACCATTGTTCTGGTTCGTGCTCTTGGACTTCACTCACAAGTATCTTGGGCTAGACGCTGATGTGCAGCTAGCCTTTCTCCTGTTGGGTTAGAGGGCTTCTCCCAGATCAAAAAGAATGACCACCATCATTCCGTGATCATCGAGGCACCTCTCTTTCTTTGTCACCTCTCCGGGGTGACTTCAGACCCATTTAGGGTTCCCTGGCAGGGCGAAATGAGCCATGGGGTGCAGAGCTCTGCAATCCCGCAGCCAAGCACTATGGCGCAAAAACCGGAAGTCTCCCTACTCCTGCTTTTGATTGACTTGGTTTCCTACACAGGAATTTGAAATGATGATAATCCATGGATATTAGAATTCCTCCAGTGGCCTTGATCAGTTTATGGGCCTTATATTGTGCATATCTATTATAACTTAAATCTGATTATTATTGGTGCATCACATAAAAACATATATCCATTTAGATCAGGAAAAATCATTCAATAGTTTTATATTTCCTCTTTTTGTACATTTGTACATTTTTGCACTGTGCCATATCCAAGCAACTGGTAGAATACCTAATTCTTAATTGGGTATTTACCCTGCATACAGGCAGATATGGAACTTGTCTTCTAATGCAAAGTAATGCCTGAACAAGTATTTTAAGTTATTTTGGCCTGTCACTGCAGACAGTAATCATCTCACACAGCATGAAGCTGGCGCTTTGGAAGTAGGACTTTGTTGGCACAGTGGACTGCTGGAAAAGAAAGCAATCAGTGACCTTTCTGTATTCTCTTTCTCAGCTTTATCCTTAAAATAATATTTGCCTCAATTGAAACCCTTGGCATGAAAAGCGGACAAATGTTTAAATCATTGGCTCCCTAGGTACAATATAGATAATAATAATATGACTTAAAATTGTGTCATTGGGAAGTTCTGCCTCTGAACCTAATATGCACATGTTTGAGCAAAGGAAACAGGTCTCCCTATAATATGTTGTCAATAAACTTAGATGCCATCTTCCAAAGTTGGCCTTCACTCACTTGTGTCAAACAATTTTTCAACTGCACAGATGCTTCTGTTTCAGGATTTCCCATTTATGCTTGATAAACAAAACATCTAAATGAGATGATGGTTGAATTGATACAGGTAGCCAATTATAGGTCGAATTGCTTGAAAAGATAAAAGAATGATAAAAATTGAACATAAGAACATAAGAAGAGCCATGCTGAATCAGGCCAAAGCCCATCGAGTCCAGCATTCTGTGTCACACAGTGGCCCACCAATTGTACATGGGGATCTTGAGCAGAAAGAGAAGGTAAAACCCTCCCTTTCCCTTGACCCCCAACAAATGGTACTCAAGAGAATCCTGCCTGCCTCAACCAACATAGAAGCGGCACATGGAAATCCGTTTTAATAACCACCGATACACTTGGCATCCATGAATTGGAAGGAGTTATTTAAACTATCAGCATTCAATGCAGGGAATGATGGTCACTGACCTAGCATTTTATTTAACATTACCTCTGTAATATACATTACACCATAAACTAGACTGTTGGCAATCTATATTGATTACCCAGTTAATAACTATGTTACCGTATCTGCTGTTCAGAAAAGAGCTATTATAGTCAAAGAGAAAGATCCTGGAGTGTTAATATTCTCAGTGAGAAAAAGATGTGTCCATTAAGGCTTCTTCATACTTTTCATAGTAAATCCAAGATATTCAGGGTTGTTACTGATTTACTCTGCTTCCCCAGAAAGCCCAGTTAAATTAACCTGATGAATAGATAGGAAGGACATATGCTTAATGATTCTGGATAGATATTCATTGAAAAGATAAAGCAAAATATTTGGATTCTACATACAGAATTTTAAGCACTTCTGGGAATGAATCAGTTCAGCCTTGTGAGTCCTTCAGCACAAGCTTAGGTGAAAATATTGTTCTCGTGGGTATGATCTTTTGAATTGATACATGTACAGACATGTTTATATGTACTATTACAAAGGCAAGAATGATAAAATCTAAGAGGTGTGGCACATATACAGTAACCTTATGTACTATACTTTTAGATGTGGGAATATCTATTTCAAGGGAGAAAATATAGCAGAATATTTTAATATTATTCTGCTAATATTCTGCAAGTAAGAGCAGAATAAATATTACAAGTGTTATTTATAATGAACATTGTATAAAGAGAAAAATATCCAAATGCATCTACCAAGTGGATTGTTTCAGTGCTTGGAAATTTCATTCACAGTTTAAAAGTTGTTACCTGCTTAAGGAATTCAGTCAAATAGATTCTAAATGATAAAGATATCAGTAAAATAAGTATTCACTTGCACGACTGAGCAAGGATTTTTGGTTTTAGATTTTGCATGTATGTGCTACAGCATGTTGTAGCATGGAAAAATATATCTGGCTGTTATGGGAACAGAAGGGCAGGAAGACAGTTGAAGAAGTGCTATTGTTTTGAGAAAACAGATGCCATGTCATTGTAAGAAAAACTGGAGGTTTAGAAAGAAAACTAAATATTGAAACTGAAGAAAGCTGAAGAAAAATAGATATCAAAGTCAGAGTGGCTGAAAAATGACAGGCACAAAACAAGAGAAGACGATATGGAAGGAAATCAAAGAACTGAGAAGTAGAAGGGACAAAAGAGACTGAGGAGATACTAGTAAGTAGAATATTGTATGAGAAATCAAGAAAACTTGAATAGGAGAAAAAAGTATTTACAGACAAGGAAAATTCAAAGTTGGCAAATGACAAATCACTGCCATCATGCTGTGCTATCTGGGGAATTCTGGAAGTCCACACATCATAAAGTTGCCAAAGTTGAGAAATATTGGGTTAAACTATGCATTTTTCCCTATAGGCTTCTAAATCTATAGGCAGCATGGAGCCAAAATCTTGTTTCAAGCTATTGAAGCTAGGAAAAAGAATAGACATCCTTTAGTGTCAGAAAAATATTTTCATTTTCATTTTTAAAAGGAATGAAAAGTGGCCTGCAGAGTTAAAAATAGTTTCTGTCTCTCAGGTTAAAATTTTTAAAAAAGTTTTAAAATAAAAGTGGCTAGGTATATATGCACCTTATTTTTATGTGTACTATATTGTGAAATTAGGTAAACAGTATTTAAACACAATTCTAAAAATATAGAAACCGAAACAGATAAAGCAAAATAAAGCAAGTAATAAATAAATAACTTCCTGAGTAGCACTGTCAGTTGTGTTGTCAGGGTTTAAGCTTACTTTCTAGGGGACAGTTTTGAACTTTACAGGTTTCTAGCTCTATTTTCTTTACATGAGAAAATTATTGGAAATATTGCTATTTCCATCATTTCAAGACAATGGTTTTGTGTTCCTTAATGATATCATCTAGATTCCTGAATGCAGAGTGAAGAACTGGAAAAAAGTTTCAGTGAAGGAGCAGCATATATCATATCTTAATTATTGATAAAAGAATTACAAATATTAGAGGAAGAGCACTTTTATTTGCAGACTATTGCCTCATAATTTCCAGACTTCTCCATTATTTAAATTAAAACTAATTTTACTCTGACTTATGGATGGAATCAGAGTTCCATCCTGGTTTTTCTAAGTCATAGAAGAAGAATCTAAAGGGGTTCTGCAGTTTTATCCATGGCTGTAGTTGCCTGAAAATATCCATTCACCAGAATAGTCTACCAGAGCACACATGTAACCACTTGTCTCTGACATTCTTCTAAGTGGTGAGAATTTTACCACACATTTACAGGCAGTCCGGAAGCTAGGAATAACAAAATTCTCCATATCACTTGGCAGGATATCATAGGCAATCTTCTTTTCAAGTGGTTTCATACACACTTTGTGGTAAGTTCCCACTAAGACCATGGTAGAATAGGGTCAGTCTAGCTTTTACTGACTTTGAGCCAAAGAGTCAAGAAAACATTTTGTCTCTACCATTATACAATAGAACCTGGCCCAAACAAACTATGGAGTTGTTGCATTAAGCTTCTTTTCCTAAGGTCATGACTGAATTCCATGGTCCCTTATATTTTCCTACATACTCCATGTTTTGCTTCACATTGACAACAGACGGCCTTCTAATTCCTCTTGAGCAGTTAGTTGATCAGCCAACTTGTGAAAATAATGTATGTTAGCCAAAACAGATTTATTTGCCAAGGATGTGGGGAGCAATATTTATCATCTACCATGCCAGCCCTAGATGACCTCAATGTCTCATCAGAGTTGAAACAAAATATATTAAGAGGAGAAAAGTAATGGGACTTTGTCTGTATTCACAGATCTTTCATAAGGATGCGAGTTAACTTCACGACTAATACAAATGATAGCAGATGGTGTAGGAGACAGTGAAATACAGCCATATAGCCCTTTTTTAATTATTATCATTAAAGAGAGGGTCTTAATTCCAGTCTAGGAACTCAAAACATTTGAAATCTACCCAAAACTTTCATTTTTTCAGCCAGAAACACAGTTTTAGAGATATGTAATATGATAGCCTTACACATAAAAATATTATAACAATATTACTTTCTGTCTGGAAAAAAAGTTGTTTGATCGATGTGGAAATTTTATACTTGATACAACTGTTCGTTTTTATTTATTTATGTTTAACTATTTTTAAATTCTCGGTGGGAGATACTCAATTTTTTTATATGGAAGTCCAGAGAATATCAACAACAAACAAGACAATGAAGGTTTATTAATCTAAAGCAGGAATCATGTTACAATATCTTGGGAAAAAGTCCTAATGAACTCAGGTTTTTAGTGCCAAATAACTTTTCATAAGACTGTGTTATACATGAAGTATCACAATTTCTTAAGAACTACTGGTAAGATGACAGTTCCTGAATGAAATACGTATCTGGCAAAGTGGCAATAAACTCTTGGTTCAGTTTCAAGTCCTAATTGAAATATAGAGTATCTTTCAGAGTTGTTAGCAAGAAACACTGAGCCAATCTCCATGCAATGCCATGAAGCAATTTTCTGTGTAAGTAAATAATCAAAAGCAAGCTTTTTCCATGTATAGACAAACTTATGGAGCAATGTGATAATATATTGTGAGTTTTATTATATTTTATTTGGTAATCTCATTTCTGTCACATGCAAGAACATTTCATCTTATTTTTATGTAAAATAAAAGCCATGTTCTCAAGCACTGCAGCCTGCAGACTCAACTGAAGCAACCCATTAAATACATAAAGGTTTTCAAAAATCTAATACCGGTATGGTTGACTCATAACTTTGGAATTTTTTAAGCTGACACCAACAATGAATTTGCGGAATCTTAAACACACAGAAAAAATGGCGCCTTTTAAAACCCACTGTTATATTCCAGCTGCACCTGGATACTCTGCTTTTTAATGCTGTTGGGAAATGTTGCTGTTTAACTTGTTTGGCTTCCAACAGCATCAATTTTTCAAAGAGATGCATGTTGTTTTGACCTGGGATGTTGACCTGGGATAATTTTGTATCTAAGCAGTACAAAATTGTTTAGCAATGTCCTGTTCTTTAACCATTTCATAACTGTTTGGATTTCAGTATAAGATCGACATGCTAGCAATTCAAATCCAAGTCAAAACACATCTTGACACCCACAAAGTTTCTGTTCTTGTTGGAAGATACTTAACATATGAAAATATTTGCCTGTTCTACTTGCTACAATGCCAGCTAGAAAGAGTGAGTGAGGGCTGAAGCAAGACTGATAATAGAATGCTCTTGAACTAAATATGCACTAGAAATAAAATATTGTTCTTTAAGAAATCCAGAGTACTAGAGTTAGATTTTATAGCATTAATTTACCATAGTCGTGACATGATATGACATGACATAACATCATAACATAATGCAATGTATTTGCCTATTAAGGGCAAAACCCATAAATTCTCTGGGAAGAGAAAATAAGTCTAAATCATTAATTATATTTCTATTTCAAATATCAAGATTAAAAATGAGCCCAATAATTATTTGCATGTTTCTTCTTGTCATTATACTTCAGAATAGTTCTTGGTGCAACTTAGTGATTGTATCTGAAAGTGCCCAGTTGCCATTGTCATAAAATTATATCCAAGTGTAAGGACATAATTCCTTAAATATCAGATACATTTTCTCCACTCTCCTTCAACCTTGTCTCCTTGATTTTTAATCACAGATTTATAGAATGAGAAGGGACTGTAAGGATCACCTTGCCCAACCTGTGGAATGTGCAGAAAACCAATTTCCTCCATCTTGTTGTAGAGTTGTTGCAAGTTTGAGAGGCAGCCCATTAATCCCATCTTCCAGGTCATTATTAAAACTATTGAATAATACTGCCCTCAAAAAAATCCCTGCAGAAACCCACTATTAATGCTCTGCATCCTGATATAGAGCTATGAATACTGACTTTCTGGGTGTGGTTAGCCAACCATTTATGGATCCACTTTATGATACTATTAACATACTTTCAGCCTGGCAATGATAATATCATTGACATAATCTTGAATAATCTTGTTAACAAACATTTAAAGATATAAGCCTACATATGGATTTCAAAATATTACTTTTTTTAAGTTTTCTGTATTGCCATTGCAAAAGATTTCATTGTTGAGTATTGTCTTGTTAACTAGATAAACTTGTCTCCTACATGAGACTATATTTATAAATTTTAACTGCTTCAGTGTTGGTATATTTAAACTTATTTTTATGCTGTGTAAAAAGTGGGATACATAGCATTAGAGAAATGTGCATGAACAGGAAACTATGAGCAGTTTGTGCCAGATTGAGAAAGAAAATGAAAAGTTTTAAGGAAACCAGTAGCTACCTATACATTTCATTCATTAATAGCATTAACTGTTTTATGAAATATAGAGTTCTGATGTTTTCACAGACATTATTTATGTCTCTACAGGTATATTGGGGCCCTAGGCACAAGGGTGATCTGTGATAACATACCAGGACTAGTCAATAAACAGCGGCACTTGTGCCAGAGTTACCCAGATATCATGCAATCCATAGGGGAAGGAGCTAAAGAGTGGATTCGGGAATGCCAGCACCAATTCCGTCACCATCGTTGGAACTGCAGCACTTTGGACAGAGACCACACCGTTTTTGGCAGAGTCATGCTCCGAAGTAGGTCCCTTGATCAGCTCAGTGGTGATAATGCAGTATCTCTCTCTCTCTCTCTCTCTCTCTCTCTCTCTCTCTCTCTCTCTCTCTCTCTCTCTCTCTCTCTCTCTCTCTCTCTCTCTCTCTCCCCTATCTCTTTCTTCTGCCACACACTAAATAAATAAATAAATAATTCTCTTTCTTCAATGTTGCTTTGATTTTACATCTGAGATAAAAATGTAGAGACACTACATTGTTTTAATTTTGTTCTTGGGCACAAACATTTCATAAAAAGTTTTGTAGTAAAATAGCCAAAACTGATCACTGCTTCTGCTTCTTCTGTCTTTTCCCACTGACAATAAGATGGCTTTCTGAATTCTTTTCCATCAGCGGTCATCCAGATGCCTTGGATAACCTCACAAACATCTCATGATGGGAACTACCCTCCCCTGCTTTCTTCTCCCAACATCTGTTAAAGTCTACATCTACAGAAAATGTAGGACATATGAAGTATCTGTTGATAAATTTGTACTCTTGAATTTTAACTCTTAGAAATCCTCGAAGCAGGTGATCATTAGAGAAGACAACCTCTCTCAATCAAAGCTATTATAGAGCAGCTTAGGAACAACTGATTGTTCATTCCAAACCTTTTAGCCAATATTTGAACAGACAAATGTTATTTAAAATTAGCAATCTACAAGACTTAGTTCTAGTTAGAGAAGATCAATAATTCTAGAGTCAGATGTTGACTTGCTACAGTTTTTAAGGCACATTTAGCATGTGCAGGTTTAAATGGAAAATAAATTCATTGGATGTTTATCATGTGAAGGGCTTTTGAGCTTTAAGCAAAAGTTTTTAGTATGGTGGAAATGTTGCAATGATGAATTATGACTGTTTACTCATCTATTTACTCAGAGGTCTTATTATATTCAGTGAGATTTACTTCCATGAAGAACTGCAACCACCTTTTAGCAGGAAATGGCCCAACTTTTTAAGGAAATGGCTTTTCTCACTGCATAAAATACAAGATTGGCACCAAGTTTTATCACTTGTTTACAAGTTTACAGAGTTTAAAATTTGCAAGATACTCTTGAAAATTGTAAACAACAGAGCTTGAAGTAGTTCTTTAAAGTTAAAATAAAGTGTTTTCTTTATTTAGTAAATTTGATTATTTCACTGCAAGAACCTAAATTTTAATATTTCAGATCAACACAATTTTAACAAACTCCCTTCTGAATTCTTATCCCAAAATACCTGAAATGCCTCAGATTTTGAAAAAAAGTGGTATGTGCAAATTTAGTCCAATTCATTAAGTAGATTTTATTCATCATTTTGATTGGTAGCCTGCCTTGCTACTTGGCTCAGAGCCCAAGATAACTGGCAGTAATTAAAATATAGAATACAAGACAAAAACTACAAACAAATGCAAACGTTAAGGTTAAAAGTCTAGAAAAGAGCTGTTCGTAAAACAGAGAACATTTTTTCATTCTATTTTCTGTATGATTAAAAACAAAACAGACAATAATGATAACTAAAAGTCTAATTGGCTTAAAAATGAACTGAAACCAGAAACAAGAGAGACAAAAAACGGATTATAAATTTAAGGGAAGTGGAGATAAGGAGGCTGGCTGCACTGCCCCACTTTCACAGGCAAAAAAGTCAACTGCTAAAGGCAAACTCTGTAGTCACCAAACATACTACAGAGCTGGCCTCCCTGTGATGGAGGAATTTAATCGGTGTTAACTTAGTTTTCTTATTTTTGCTTTAGAGCATGCACTGGAGTCATGTGCAGGAAAAAAAGTATTTCATTTCAAAACATGATGAATGGGAATACTTTGAATTATCCCTCTTTCACAGCTTTCATGCCTGAAAAGGTGTGCACGTGTATTTTTATGTGATTGTTTTCAACTGATGAAGCTTCTTGGATGAGAAGCAAAACGTTTTTTTCTTTCTCAAAAACAGTCCAGTAGCCTTTTGAAAAAAAGCACCTTTGAAACAACTATGACCTGGATGGCTGAGAATCTCCATAGACACGTTTTTATATACTCAGGTTTTTATGGAAAACACGCATATGCATATATAAGCTCCCAATCTCTTGGTCTTCTGCAAAGGGGTCAAAACCTGTCTGTGCAGCCTTATATGGGGGACACCGGGGCTCACACAACCATGAAACTAATTGCCCCTCCCATGAGAACCCCCCCATACCTGTATTAACAACTGCTAACCTCGCCATCTTTTGTAATTTTATAATGTTGTTTTATATATTTAATTTTTTTTAAATGTTCTGTTTTTAATGTTTAATTTTATTGATTAAATTTTATACAGCCCGAAGCCCTTCTCTGAGGGAGTTAGGCAGTTAAGAACTGTGAAATATAAATAAATAGGTTAATGCTCAAAATAATGTGGGGTGATGATGCATTCACACTGTGAAAAGATTATTTAATAGAAAGAAATCTAGATATAGCAATCTCTTTACATCTGAATGCATCAGTTTTGGAGCTTTGATTGTCATCATTTAGATTGTTTACAAAATAACTTGGATTTGGGATCCATAATAGCTCTATAATGATTATTTTCCCCAGTCTGTGTTATAGGACAGAATCTACCTTGATTGTCTGATGGAGAGGGAGTGCCATTCTCTTACTTGATAGTTCAGCAGCTTTTAATACCATCAACCATGGTTAGCTCTGAAACAGTGTCTGCCCCTGTCTGAGAGAATAACATTGGAAAACCATAGAATTGCTTTCTAACAGGCTTAGTACTAAGACATCCTTGGATATGGTTACTAGGGGATTTGAAGCAAATTGATATCATCAACTATATATCTCTATATCAGGAGAACTTAGGCCACAATCTAAATTGATGCTTGAATACACAGGTGAGGAAGGGGACATGGAAACTTAAGCTGAGTTGCATCCAAAAAGATGGAAGAAGGACAGTTTCTAAATCCAGAAATAGGAATTCCCAGCTATGCTTGGAATTTCATACTTTAGAGCAGGGGTCCTAACCTGTGGGCTGCGGTCCAGTAGTGAGTTGCAGGCTGCTGCCACTGGCTGCAGGACAGGCTGGCCAGTATGCACATATATGCATGCACACACCCCCATTTGTGCTAGCGCTGCAGCCACGGGGTGCAAAAAGAGGACACCGTGCTGCTCAGTGCAAAACCAGGATGCCGCCGTGCCTCGGGGCACAAATGTGGGACATCACCATGCCACGGGGCATGAAAACGGGATGCCGCACTGCCACACTGCGAAAACAGGCCAATGCTGTGCCTCAGGGCACAAAAATGGGATGCTGCCACGCCTCAATGCACGAAAAGGGGCCGACGCCGTGCCTTGAGGCATAGAAATAGGGCACTGTGCACAAGAATGGGGCAGGGCTAGTGAGTATCACGCAAGCATTAGCCTCACCCCATTTGCATCACACTCACGGCCGTGTGAGCATATGCATGCACGCGTGTGTAAAATGCTTCCCCTTCCCTTCCCCTTCCGGTCCGCCAACTAAGACAGATTGGTGACCTCTGCTTTAGGGGATGCTCCTACCACCCTTTCAAGCTTAGGCTATACATCAGCTGCACCATTTCTGGACAGAAATAATTTACTACAATTGGTCATACATTATTAATCTAAATATTGCAATAGGTCTGCTTTTTGGACTTATCTGGAACCTACAATAATATAGAATACAGAAACTGGGTTCCAGCACAGAGTTGTTATGGTATCTATATTTCATCTGTGCTAAAAGAGCTACATTGGCTGTCAATCTGCTATTGAGTCACATAAAAAATATTACTATTAATTAGTACATAAAGCTCTAAACAGTTCTGGGGCCTTAAAACTTTCCCAAGTATTTAAGTTTCTTAGGCAATTAGGGCCCTGGCAGCAGTGCCAAAAGAGCTTTTACATGGTAATATCTGATGTGACCTCCCTTTCAGTGCCAACATGTTTTATACCTCTTTCAAAAGCTTACTTTTTAATGTAGTCCTTCTCCAGCCATAATCCACACTAAATTTTTATTTTAAGGGTTTTTTTCCAACTTGTTTTTAATTTAGTTTTGCTTTGTTTTAGCCTGAAATCTCTTTTGGAAACCACTTCTGGATCTTCTATAATATAAAACAGCATAAAATGTTTTAATAAGTGAAAAGCCTTTAAAAGGATATGTGTTACATTTTTTATGCTGATTCTGCTACTAGTTATAGAATTTTGCTTTAGTTAGAGTGTACAGACGACAAAAGTTAGAGACTATTCTATAAAACGGTGTTTCTCAAATTTGGCACCTTGAATTTATGTGGATTTCAGCTCTCAGAATTCCCAGGCAGCATAATATCCAGATTAGCTACCTGGATTCAGGGTGCTTGGGTTGGAAAAATGGGGAGATAGCCAAATCTTCTGAAAAGAGACCTCCCTGGTTTCCCTTAAGGCAAATAAAATGAACTGTTTGCTTTTAATGAAACTGATTAAATGTAGGATGTTCTTGCAGAATACAGTGGTATGTTTTTGATTTGCTCTTGCTTTTACAACATTATAAAATCAGGTGCAAATTTAGAGAACTATAAAATATTAGCCAGTAGTCTGTGCTATATAGGAACTTGCCAAACAATTTAATATTTCTGGAAGAAGTACTTCTCTGTTTTTCCAACCAAACACCTCATTCCCTGACGGTCGCAAATGTGAATAAGTTGGAATAACTCATTGCTCACATTCAAAGGATATAGTCTACAATCAAGCAACTTCTATAGCGATAATAAAAAACCAAGGGAAACCTTTGAAAAGTGTAATACAGAGCCCATGATGGCTATCTTCCATATAATGTCCTTCAGCTATGTTCAGATTACAACTCTGGAATTTATAAAGTCCTCCCAACCTACCTGAAAGGCACTGATATAGAGGCATATAAACTGAAATACCTAAATTATCCATTCCAATGCATAAAAAAAGAAAATGAAAATAAAATATTATATTGCTTGGACAAAACATTTTTTTCCTAATTAGGTCTCACACCCTTGAATGCTATGCTTCTTTTGTAAGACAGTACATAGCTAAGAAATCCATTTTTCTGGCATTCTCACCAGATGAAATTTTATAATAACTTGGGTTTAATTCTTCTTTGGTTTATCCACTCCTAATCCCTGTTTTGATCCAGAAAATATTTTAGAATATTTGCTTGGCATGCCTTACCTTAGCTACTCCTATAATATGAACTGATAATTCATTGACAATACAAGCATTATCTCAATTACTCATGAAATGAATATCTGTAGTGTTACTGTTATGTCATATTTTCAGGTTTCCTAAAAATATTTTTCCGGTTAGTAACTTATCTTTTTCTGTTCTTGCTAACTCAGAGCCTTTTACTTGGAGCTATTAGGGACTGAACATGGATGGAAAAGGCTTTACTTTTCATATACTGAGTCTGGGGAGAAGGGCGGCATATAAGTCGAAATAAAGATAAAGATAAAGATACGTATTCTATTGTTGAGATAGGTATATCTTGTAAAAGAATTGATTGAATCATCTGTTATTCTCTTAACACATCACTTAACACCTCTTATTTTGGCATATAAAGATAAAACATCATGTGTGCACAGTTCCATTGATTTCTAACCACTCAGTTATTAGGTGGATTAAAAATACCATAAGACATCCAAACAATACACAAACATATGTGCTCTTTTCCAAACCATCTAGCTGTTTCCTGACTCACTCATGTTTATTTCTTTTATTTATATGGCAGGTAGTAGAGAAGCAGCCTTCGTGTATGCAATCTCCTCAGCTGGAGTTGTATATGCCATCACCCGGGCCTGTAGCCAAGGAGAGCTAAAAGCCTGCAACTGTGACCCCCATAAGCGGGGCCGCTCAAAGGATGAGAGAGGGGACTTTGACTGGGGAGGCTGCAGTGACAACATCAATTATGGCATAAAGTTTGCAAAGGACTTTGTGGATGCCAAAGAGAAAACAGTGAAAGATGCCCGTGCTTTAATGAATCTGCATAACAATCGTTGTGGCAGAACGGTTAGTAATGCCAACCTTAAGTTGGAGGGAGGCAATTTTTTGTAGTATAGGGCTACAGTATGAATGAATGAATGAATGAATGAATGAATGAATGAATGAATGAATGAATATGGAGAGAGGGGGACATCTAAAGGCCACAAAAGGTTGACTGATGGCATGTCAGCATCATTAGCAAATAGATTGGGCTGAACTTTTTTCTTTTGACCGGTTTGATATTTAAAATGAATAATTGGAACACTGAAATTTGTGAGAAAGGTGAAAATGAAAAAAAAGAAAGAAAGTACTGGCATAATGTGGGGATAATATTATACTTTGAGAGAGGAACAAATTATCTAACTCAGTCTTAGGGACTGTATAACCATTCCTATGTTATTATCTTATGCTTTGTAGCATTTTATAATCAACCTAAGAACTTTTCAGACAACAAGAAATAACATCATCACCAACTTCACAAAGGCCTAAGAATTTGTTACTGGAACTTTGAACCTTCTTCAGATTCTTAGCCACATTCAAGGAATTTTCAGTTCACTTTGATTGAAAGTGTCTAAATAGAATATACCGTAAATAAAACAGGGAAAGAAAAAGAGGCAGACCAAGGCAACAATTTCTAATTCTCTCTGTGTGTCACTCTCTCTCTCTCTCTCTCTCTCTCTCTCTCTCTCTCTCTCTCTCTCTCTCTCACACACACACACACACACACACACACACATATACACATACATATGGTCTCCAATTATGCTAAAAATGCAAATCCTGGATAAATCCATACCATAAAACAATCCGAACACCAGGATAGTATTAAAACCAAAATGTTTAATGTAAAAGCTAAGCCTTTCGTCAATCAACACTACCAACATCATCAGAGCATAATGCAAGATTGCTGGGAGTCCTTCTTATGCTGCCGGGTGGCTCTGCGCTTGGCTCCTTGACCTAGTTACCGGTCTGTCTGTTCTCTCTACCTGGTTTCTTAAACAGCCCACGTCTCTTACTATGCTAAAGCCCTCCGAGGCTGCCATTTCCTTTTTCTTGGATCCAACCACTCTGTCTGCTAGCGTGAGTTAACTGTTTCTGCTCACTTACTCTCGCGTCTGTCGTCCTTTACAGTTCTATTTCGGGATCTGTCTGACTTTCTTTGACTGGACTGTGCTTGTATATATTTGGGGGAGGGGGTGGGGGTCTATTAAGCAGATCCGGACACTTATCAGCGCAACCCCTGGTGGCTGCATTCCTGCATGTGTTCTTCCAACCAGGAACGCTGCCCTCCATGGGTGTCCGTGAGTATGCTATACTGCCTCTGGCTGTTCCCCTCCTCATAAAGTTTTTCGTCATTTGATCACATACTAAATTCCTCAGTCCTCCTTCGCTGTTCATCAGTTCTTTGCGCGTGTTAAGCCCTTAAAGGTGGAGGGGGATGAGGTGATGGTATCATTTGATGTCACCTCACTCTTTACCTCCATCCCGCAGGACTTGTAACCTTAAGAGACTGCCTTAATGAAATGGGACAAGGACTACATTAGGATTCTTTGCATAGTGATGACCAAGTGAAGTTAATAACATTATGTTTAAAAACGTATGTTACCTTCCAAGGGACCACATACGAGCAGGTCAAAGGAACACCTATGGAATCCCCTATTTCAAGCATAGTGGCAGAAGCCGTTTTACATCACCATAGTGATGACTCAGTTCCACCCTAAATTTTGGGTCCGGTATGTGGACTATACGTTTGTAATTATTAAGAAACAACATAAGGCAGATTTTATGGAGATGCTAAACTCAGTGTACCCAGACATCTGCTTTATGGCAGAGGAAGAGAATCAGACCTTTCTAGGTGTGTTGGTCCATCGCCAACCGGATGGGACCCTATATACAAAAGTATATTGCAAACCGACTCATACTAACAGGACCCTCCATTATGAAAGCAACCATCCAGTGGCCCATAAAATCAGCTGTGTAAGAACATTGTTCAAACGGATTGATTCACACTGTAGTACAACTAGGACCAAAATCGAAAAAAGAAATAACCTCTTTCGAACCTGTAAGTATAATGGTTACCCTATTGGATTCATTAGGAAGTATAGCAAACCATACAGATCCTGTAAAAACTTACAGGAAACTGATAGGACGATAACACAAAATGTACGCATCTCCCTCCCATATATCAGTGGGGTGTCAGAGGCAACAGCCAGACTACTGGCCCCCTTTAATATAAAAGTGGCCCATAAACCAGACCAAACTTTAAGATCATGCATCCAAAAGACCCACTCCCCAACAAAGAAAAATCTTCGGTAATTTATAAGATGAAGTGTAAGGACTGTTCCTGCAATTATGTTGGGGAGACCACAAAAAGGTTAAAAACTAGGGTGCATGAGCACGCACTAGCAGTTAGAAGACAGGAACAGCATTCACAGATTTGGTCCCATATGACCAATAATGGACATAAATTTGACCTTAATAGTGCACAGCCCATATCTAGGGACACTACCAAGGGAGGCCGTTTACTTAAAGAAGCCTGGCTTTCTGATGGCGATTCCATCAACCACCATATAGAGCTTTGCCCGGCATACCAAACATTTAAGGTATGGGAACACCACCAGAATCCACAACAAAGGCAACCAGAGGGAAGGAAGAATGGAAGAGATAGCCCATCTATGTGATAGGGAACCTACAAGGGGAACAGAGAAGGAACAAGAAACACCCCCCCCCAGATACCTCAGATATGTGTGTTTTAACTCACTCCATGAAAAGGTAAAATAATGATGGGGCTGAACAACAAGGATGGCTGGATGACAACCCACGGGCCACCCACTCCACGACCCCTGCTAATATGAGGGGAGAAATGAGTCACTCCACTGATGTGCATAAGAAAGGAAGCATAGATCAACGGTAGAAAGCCATATTGTGGGACCTTGTATGCACGCAAAAAGGGCAAAAGAACTGATGAACAGCGAAGGAGGACTGAGGAATTTAGTATGTGATCAAATGACAAAAAAAATTACGAGGAGGGGGACAACCAGCAGCGGTATAGCATACTCACGGACACCCATGGAGGAGGGCAGCGTACCTGGTTGGAAGAACACATGCAGGAATGCAGCCACCAGGGGTTGCACTGATAGGTGTCGGATCTGCTTAATACACCCCCATCCCCTCCCCCGAATATATACAAGCACAGTCCAGTCAAGGAAAGTCATACAGATCCCGAAATAGAACTGTAAAGGACGACAGACGCGAGAGTAAGTGAGCAGAAACAGTTAACTGTTTATATATATATATATGTAGGTCTTTGGTTCTTCTAGCTAGAAGCACGAAGCCGAAAGCACCAGCCTGAAGATGACGAATGGGACTTCGTCGAAACGTCGCCAAGACACTTCAAATTCTACGTGGGAGAAAACCCGAAGAACCAAAGACCTACACACACACACACACACACATATATAGCTCTAATAGACCAGACAGAGATGTATCACAAAAGAGAAGCTGTAAGTATTGCTCATAGGTCTGGAAGGTCATTATTGTAACTAGCAAAATCTAAGTAGAAATACCCAGTCTAAGAAATAAAGCAGTATCTCTCAGAAAAAGCAGCAGCCATTCTGAATATTATTAAAGCAATTTTTGTCTATTCCATCTAGATCTGACATTAAAACTTCTATTTCAGGCTGTGAAGCGTTTCCTGAAACTAGAATGCAAATGTCATGGTGTCAGTGGTTCCTGCACGTTAAGGACTTGCTGGCTGGCAATGTCAGACTTCCGCAAAACTGGAGATTACCTCCGGAAAAAATACAATGGTGCCATCCAAGTGACTATGAACCAAGATGGCTCCGGATTTACTGTGGCCAATAAGAACTTCCGGAAGCCCACAAAAACTGACCTTGTGTATTTTGAGAACTCTCCTGATTATTGTGTGATGGATAAATCTGCAGGTAAAACAATATTTTGACATTTTGCTTGCAATAGCCTTCCCCAATTTTAGCACCTACCCTCCAGAGGGCAGATTTCAACTTCCCAAATTTTCAACATTGATCATGATGGTTGAGTAATTCTTGGAATTGAAATTCGTACATCTGGAGAGTATCCCACTTAGGAAAGGGTGACTTGGACACTAACATTGTAGGAAGGCTTCCTTCTCTTCAGAATTCCTATCTGCATGAAAATCTCCATGGAAACTAATATCTGAAATATAAAGTGTACATATCCAAGAATTTCAATTTTACTTCCAGTTAATATTAAATTATGTGAAAAAATATACTTGCAAAATGTGGTTGAAAGAGTTGGATTGATACCACTCTGTTGTTCTTGCTACCTAATCACCTTACCAATATCACTCACCAATATTTCTTATTTCACACCCTTCTTGAGGCAGGAAATTACATTTTCTATTTCCCATAAATAGTTGTTAGAAATTATTCAGGTCAAGGGATTGGACTAGAAGACCTCCAAAGTCCCTTCCAACTCTGTTATTCTAAGATTCTAAATTTTTTAGCAGACCCAATTGTATTACTACTAATTTAAGTGAATTTCTAGAATTTGCTCTTATAAATTCTAGAGGGAAATTCATTACAAAAAGTAATGAATTCTATATTTCCCAAGATCCAGTGCCAACGTCATGCAAGATTAAATAAAACTATTCTTCTTTTCTTACAGGTTCACTAGGAACTGCTGGTCGTGTATGCAACAAGGTATCACGTGGGACTGATGGATGTGAAGTCATGTGTTGTGGCAGAGGTTATGATACCACTCAAATAACTCGAGTCACTAAATGTGAGTGCAAATTCCATTGGTGTTGCGCTGTTCGCTGCAAGGAATGTGAAGACACCGTAGATATTCACACGTGTAAAGCACCAAAGCGTGCAGAATGGATTGACCAAACCTGAGACAGTGCTGGACAGATCCAGAAAAGGAAAGTAAAGCTGGTGCTGTGCCATCTGTGGGCCTGAGAATTCTGGGAGTTGTAGTTCAACTGCATGGCATTTATTTAACTCATTCTCAAAAATAAAGAGAAGACTATATTTCCCAACGGGTATTAGTGGGCTCCTTTGCTCACCAAGCAGATTTTCACACCCCTGTTTTTAAAAAAACAAATTAGCAAATGACAGTGAACTGTGCAGCTTTCTCTACTTGGTATTACTGTCCCAAAATAGGAGAGTGAAGTTGCTGATAAACATAGGATGCTAAGAATCAGGCTGTGATTTAGTGCCTCATTCTAAAAAAAAAAGTTTACACAGTAAACTATAAATATCATATGCACCCAAAAGTAGGAGAAAACAATCACAATTATTCTATCCAATCTGGAATAAGCATCTTTCAAACAGAGGTTACCATGCCTGCATTATGGACATCAGTTGAAAAAGAGCAACTTTGTGTAAAGTGACATTCATTATATTCCCTCTCCAACTGAAATTAAACAATGGAATTATAAAATTGTTTTCAAGAAGAAAATCAATTCTACAGAGAGGGCAGAATAAAAAAGGTGAAAGAAAGTTGAGAATATGTGTATGTGTCTGGACAAGTTGTAGGCTCTAAAGCAGCTAATATAATATTTGTTTAAAATAAATCCATTTGTTATATGCATTGCTTTAAATACTTCAGAAAAACAACATAAAAAGTACTATCGGAAAGTGCAGTAAATTTCTGCACTTATGATCATTTGTGATTAATTGGGTAAGTGATGGATAAGTCTAGTTCTTCGTTACTGTTTCAACTCTGTAAACTCTGTGGTTTTTGATACTGAATCAAAGCAACATTCTTGAAAAACAGGACATCATTATAACTTCAAAATAACAACAAATATCTGCAATCATAATTTTTTTAACTTTTCTTTTCTTTTTCCCCATGTCTCATTGTGGCCATTCTGAAATTCTACCTTTTCCCAGAGCCCAACATGCTGTGTTTGGGCCTCCGCTAAGCTTATCATGTACAATCACTATCATATCCTCAGCTTCCTTTTGCTTCTAGATCCTTTGGAATGGAACAAAAAAAAATCAGCCAGAAAATTAAATCTCTGGTCTGGGTGACCAACGAGATTGGATCCTGCAAAAAAAAAAAATCAGTCTTCAACATTATTTTCACATTACTTTGAACATCTCACAAAAGCACACAAAAATCTTTGGTCCAGCTCAGGAGTGTCAAATTGCCGGCCCATGGGCCGGTTGCATCATATGGAGGCTGCACCCACCCTAACTACGGCAATGCAAAAAAAGCCGCGACACGTCATGTGATGTGGTGAGTTTGACACCCGTGGTCCAGCTGCTCCAGAATTCAGCAGTATGCAGACTTTTGAGTGTCCCATAGTTCATCCAAGTAACACCACTGCTGGATGAGTTTCACTGAGTTCTAATTGCTTTCTGGGTGCAATTCAAGTGCTGGTTATCGCTTTTAAAGTCCTACATAGCACAGAGCCAAGTTACTTGTGGGACTACCTCTCCCTGAGGGTATCTGCCTGTCCTATTAAGTTAGATAGATGAGCACAATCCAGATCTCCTCCCTTAATATTACCACTTGATGGGACTTTGGACCTGCACCTTCCCAATAGCTACTCCAGCCCCATGGAACATCTTCCCGCCTGAGATTTGAGGGATCTCTTCCCTTTTAGCCTTCTGGAGGACTATAAAAGACCTGGTTCTTCCTGCAGTCATTGTAGTAGGATAGGGTTGATTTGTTGAGATGTTTAGTCTGGCACTGATGGGGGAAGGTATTTTTATCATTATATGAGATGGGCAACCATATAAGTCCTGTAAATAAATAAATAAACTCTAATCTAAGACAGGATTTGACTCCTTTGGGTCTAGCTATTGATTTATGACCTATAAATTTTGATCATTCAGGTGATACAAGAGTTTTTGTCCAGACTCTTCTGCTCATCCAACCTGTAGATGAAGGTATGCACTGGTAAAAAATATATGTTTGGAAATTATTAAAGCCCTTAGCTATAACAGTATTTATGAAAGAAACTGTACTATGTTGACTTCAACTCTATAACAGAACTCAGAATTTTAAAATCCATTCAGCTTCATCACATCGCTAATTATTTTAAAGCACTATGGCACTCCCATCTCAATTTTACTAGGATACTACAAAATATTTGAAAAAGTGCTTCCTTTCTTTTGCCAATGCCATGCGTATACAAATGTCCTGGAAATGTCCTTGATACAGCAATGCTAAAACTCCTTATTTCAGCATTTACAGGGACATCAAATTTAGCTAAAAGTGTTGTTATATATTTACCCAGGCAGGACACAATAGAGCCACAGTCAGACTAAATGAATCTGTATACCTCTGTTAAGAAGCAAGAACCAATGGAAAATATTCCTCAGTAAAATGTGTACAACATTATATCTTACGTCAGGTAACATAATTCTAGATCAGGGGTTCTCAACCTTGGCAACTTTAAGGCTTGTGGACACAAGCCTTAAAGTTGCCAAGGTTGAGAACCCGTTTTAGATAGTGTTAATAACATTAGATGATACAAAATATTCAACCATTTGTATAACGTTCCAGTTTTAATCTATAGCATTTCCAAGCAGGTCTACAAAAGGCAACTGAAACCCTGGAGGGCAACTGCCTATTATGATGACTCCTGGGCTAGATTGGCCTGTTATCTAGCAGAGGCAAAGACTGTTTTCTGTGTACTAATTCCCTGCTTTCAAATGGCTGCTTTTTCTCAGAAGCAGGAGGATTGGAGATAATAGCTTTATAGAACCAAAACAATCCAGAATTTAGAGAAAAGTTTGTCTCCTGTCTGGAAAGAGTATCTAAAATCAACAGTGGATTGACCTTAGTGAAAATTATCAGCACTGTTAACTTCTCTGGTGCACTGGTTAGTAAAGAAAACATAGGCTTATTTATGGCTCCCCATTTTAATCTGAAAAGAAGTTTCCCCATCTTCTGGAAGATATTTTATATATATCTTTAGGAGACATAAAGGTAAAAAGACAATGATTCTTTGGCAAAATAGCAAACCTTGTATTTTTCAAGGTGCTGCAGCAGCTGTAGCTGTTCTCATTGTTCAAATTGAAAACAACAGGACCATTTGGTAAATTATTGCCAGACAAGAATGATTAAATGGCAACTGTATATAAAAAGGCTTCCTGTATGTGCTCCCCTTTTAAATCTCTTTTTTAACAATTAGGAAAAGGGATTATCATTAGATCATCTCTTATCTTATGAAATGGTCTACTGAAAGGCTGCCAAAGCTATTGTGTGCTTGTAAAGGGATGCTCACAAGAATGGAATAGGTCTAAGAAATGATAAGAATAAATGTCATACAGGTTTCCAGTATATATTACAGAAAATGGCAGAAGACCTGAGAACATTCTCTGCTTCCATAGCAACAAGCAGCAAAACTTTGAAAATGCCCTATCTTTGTAAGGTCATAATTCATATTCTTTTATAGTATTGTATTGGCATAGTTTGCTATTCGTCTATGAAATCTTTGATTATGAGACTGCATCAGGCAGTATGAACAAGATGGAGTTTGGTATGTTAAAAAAAGAGAAGAAAGTATCAGTCTTGCATTTTTATATGCAAAGGCTTTCTCATATTTATGTTCGCTCTGACTAATACTGCCTTTAAAATTCCATGGCCTATTTTTATCATGTTTTCATTGGACTCTGTAATACATTTCTGCATTCTATAGTTGATATTTCAACTATTCTTCACCTGTCCTGCTTATCTTTGTTTGTCTGACTTATGCATACACACACACACACACACACACACACACACACACCAAGGCAGCAAGCATACCTGATACTCCTTCCTCCTCCTATTTTCACAATAACTCTGTGAGATGAATTGAGCTAAGAAAGAGTAATTGGCCCAGTCAGCAGCCAGCTTTCATGCTTAAGGTGGGACTGGAACTCATGGTCTCCTGGATATGTAGGAACTTCTTTTGAACATTCTAAAACAAGAGTGTCAAACTGCTGGCCCGCAGGCTGGATGCCTCACGTGGAAGCTGTGCCCACCCCAACTCCGGCAAGGGGGGACACATCACGTGACACGGCGAGTTTGACACCCCTGTTCTAAAATATTTCATGTACATTATCTCAGCCATCCTTCCTTATAATCAACCATCTAAGATAGAACAATGTTATTACTTAAGTAGCAGCTTAAGAAGAAGTTGAAGCTAAAGGACTGCAATTAGACAAACTGTTACAGAAAATTCTGTATCATTAAGGAAGCAGAAAAAGGATATAAAGTATGTTTCGCATAACCATTGAGGCTCTACTTCCATTGCCATTAAATATTTTTAAAACTCAGGATAAGTGTGAGTTAGCATTATTACACCAAAAAGCAATTCTAAATAAAATAGTTATGATATATATTTAAACTGCAAAAAAATAATAAATATATATCACATTCTAAACTATTTTTTTCTGCCTTCTGCATTCTTCTTTAGACTTAGTATTTTCATAACTTTGATAATTAACTGTTTGGTTAATCTGGTATTTTATAAAATTTGCCATGTAAACAAATGTTTCTACATTTCTCATGTTTCTACATAAAAATCCTAATATAATAAAGTAAGGATATACTGATCATTAATTTATGGCAATTAACCATGAAACATATGATGACTATATACTACCTCTGTTATATGCCTCTAGAAATTATTTGCTGAGGAATGAAGTAGAAGATAATATTGTGTTGTATTTTGCTTATGGATTTAGCCTAAGCATCTCATTGTCCTCATAGCTATGGGCTAACAGTTGTTTATTTATTCTTATTGTTTAGGGCAGGGGTAGGCAACCTTTGCTCTTTTATGACACATGGACTTCAACTCCTAGAATTCCTAAGCCAGCATGGCTCACCTTGGAAACCTCTCCCTTTCCCCTCAGCATGGCTGGCTCAGGAATTCTGGGAGTTGAAATCCACGAGTCATAAAAAAGCCGAGGTTGCCTACCCCTGGTTTAGGGGTATGTCTTGCTCCATTTTTCACATTGTCTTGCAATATTCCCGTTACTTGAAGTACTTCTACCAAAACACACAAAGTCACCATTTATTGCATTTCCATTGCATTTCATTTGCATTTCCAATTCTTTTATTTATTATCCCCACTTATTAGATTAATATGATGAAGTGTAAACATATAGTGAAATTATAACAAAGTTACATACATTCATGAAACTGTAATATAATCCTCTTTGGTAATAATTTAACAGCAACATTGATGACATTTGCGATATATTTTGTTCTTCTGGTTTAAAATAGCCATGTCTGTTACAGCCAGGAAATAAAACCAAATAATTTATTAAGAAAAAATGCCACAATGCACCAGTTTCTCAACATCATTCAATATATCTGTCCTGAGATCATATGATCTCTATTAATTAAAATCATGAAAATCAACATCTGTATTCATGATTTATTGTCAGACTATATTAATTTTGTTTAGAAAACATACCAACAATTTTAAATAGTTAAAAATATAGGTAGTCCTCAACTTATGACCACAATTGAGCCCAAGATTTCTGTTGCTAAACAAGACAGCTGTTAAGTCAGTTTTGTTCCATTTTACAACTTTTCTTCCCACAATTAAGGGAATTACTGCAGTTGGTAAGTTAATAACATGGTTGTTAAGTGAATCTGGCTTCCCCATTGACTTTGCTTGGCAGAAGGTCACAAAACGGGATCACATGACCTCCAGGACATGGCAACTGTCATAAATGTGAACCAGTTGCCAAGCTTCTGAATTTTGATCACATGACCATAGGAATTCTGTGACAGTCAT
The DNA here is from genome assembly GCA_034064705.1 of Bothrops alternatus. NCBI lineage: Eukaryota > Metazoa > Chordata > Lepidosauria > Squamata > Viperidae > Bothrops > Bothrops alternatus. The sequence goes on from JARGCV010000589.1 coordinate 20,327,154, forward strand.
AAGTGTGAAAAATAATTGTATGTCACTCTTTTCAAAGCCATTATCACCTTGAACAGTCACTAAATGAATGGTTATAAGTCAAGGACTACCTGTATAGTAAATAATTTGAAATATTTCATGGACAAGCCCTTTAAAATTTAGGACTTTCCTTTTTGTGGTAATTGTAAACTGTTAAGATGGGCTATTCAAATTCTGAGAAAAATTCAAACAGCATCAACTTTTGAAATGTGTCCAATGCCAAAATAATTTTTATTCATCAGTTCTATATTTACTAATTGTAATCAATAATGATCAGAGGCTATAGTGACTGCAGAGGTTTCTTTTGCTTTCTTTAGTTACACCATATGCCAAATATATATCAGCTTCCTTTTCCGTTTTAAGAAACTGTTTAGCAAAATTCAAGAGCATTCACAGCTTTAAGAGTATTCATTAAATCTATTTGATGTATATGACTAATTAATTTAAGTATTTGAAATTAAATTGGTTCTTATGTATTAAAGTTATATTCTTTACCTCTTGTATCAACTATTACTTATTCTTTTTTATTTTTAAAAAATCAAGAGAAGATAACTTAATAATAAAACAAAAACAAAATCACTGCACAAAAATATTCCTGGCATCCAACACTCTATTTCAGATGCTGCTTTAAAATGAGAAATTACTCTACTATTTTTTCGTAGCTCTTCATATTGTCTTCCAATACATAAATACGTATTTTGTTACTTAGAGTCATTGCTTTGATGCTGATCAATTTATCCATTTTACTTACTTATTTACTTACTTACTACATTATACACTACCCATCTTGCCTAGAGGTGACTCTGAATGGCGTACAAACCTTAAAAGCCAATAAAACATTAAAGCAATAATCCATACACACACATAGAAAATACTTGTTCTTATCAAATAGGTAAGAAAGAGACCTGGGACAAAATAAGCTTACTGAGAGTATTACCATTTCTAGAATATTTTGACCTGAAAGAATGTTTAGATCAGATGTCTCACATTCTGTTTTGAAATTGTAATTCTAGGACTTCTAGAAATGGGATGACTCTGAGACTAGTCCAATGCTCCAGGTGATCTGTTGGTTGAACTGGATGCTGGCAAATTCAATAGTAGAATTTGAGCCTGCACGTAAAAGGAGTCTGACCTTTGGGAATACATGGCTACAGTGCAGCTGTAAGGCTAAGGTTGAGGCTGATGTGCTCGTTGTGAAGGTTCAGACTATGCACTTGGACAGGCAGTAGAAGAACTTTGTATAATACTTGCTGTACCAATGACTGAAATTCCTGCAATTATAAAAATATTAAGCATGGTTTGTCTCTCCCATTTTATGGTTCAAGTTTATGTCAAATCTGGATAAACTGTAGCCAAGTGCCTTCATCTGAAGTCTTCCAAATCTTTCCAAATGAGGCTAAACCTAACCCTAACCTTTCCAAATAGCATTATTGGAATTTTTAAAGGTGAAAGGGGAGAAATTGAATTTGGCCCAGAGATTTTCAAACCTTCCCTAACAGACATGTTCATCAGCACTGAGATCTAATCTATTGGAAAGAACTCCTTAATCTATCTTCATTATTGCCCTACTTGCCATTAGTTTAGAATTTAAGCCTCCCTCCACAACAAAGCAAGACTTTCTTCTCTCCTAGAGGGAAATGTTCACTCGATGGGCTGGAAAAGTTAAAAATGTTGAGGGGGAATGGAAATAGCTGAGAAAAATCTTCTCTTTGCAACTATTGGGAAGAGCCTCTGTCCAGAATGCCAGACTTTACACTATTTAAAACTGACCTGATGAATATCAAGGTATGACCTGAAGAGAGAGAGAGAGAGAGAGAGAGAGAGAGAGAGAGAGAGAGAGAGAGAGAGAGAGAGAGAGAGAGAGAGAGAGAGAGAGAGAGACAGACAGACAGACAGACAGACAGACAGACAGACAGACAGACAGACAGAGACCGTTTTGATTTGCCCTAAATATTAGTCCAGCAATATTTTTTGACCTTGTGTAACTGTGTAAAATCACCCATCATATTTTGGGAGCCTGTTACTAAAGAGAACTCTAAGAACAAAGTAAAGGCGTTATCTAGCTATTCATGGAAACTGGCTTTTAAGTTTTTATTTATGTGTTTTCTGCCTATCTTACCACAAGGTGATTCTTTTTTCTGTTTACTAGGATGAGGCTTTTGTCTGCTAGGTCTTTAGTGGAATGAAGCTAATACATACTTAGAAGAAGGAAAGATGTTATTGCTGCTACTCAGTGCTTTTTTTGTTAAAAAAAAAAAAGGTGCCAGAACTCACAAACTTCATACAACCCACCTTGCCTACCCAACAAGGTTTCATCCAAAAAAGGTGCTGGAACTCTGTTCTGGGCATTCTGTGACAGAAAAAGCCCTGCTCCTACTATCCAAAGAGTTCAGTAAATGGGGTATCTTCCCTTCCGCAACTTGAAGCATTGTTGGACCTTCTGGGTCTGCTTCCCATTTGCTCTGCTCTGTACTTGGTCAAGAAGGGGTTGCAGCTTAATTGAGATAACACTCTGAGGTACTAAGAAGAACAAAGTAAGAATTCTCATCAGGAGGAAGACACCTTATCCCATTGTTTCAGAGAAGTGTGACAAAATGACACTTTTTGTAATTGTGGCAAAGTTTCCTCTGAAGCAGAAGTCAAGCTGGTTAATCTGGCCAAAAACCCAGTGACACAAAAATATAAAAGAGCAGCACCAATGTCACATTTCTCTGTTAGTAGTATACGGAAGGAACCTCAAAGCAAGACAAAAGTATGACAAAATAAGCTAATAAGTACTTTTATCTTTCCTAAGTTACTTAAACCAACATTCCTCATTTTGCTCTTGTCCAATTGATAGGAAATGTGGGGTGCACATCTGGAGGGGTCCAAGATAGGAAAGGCTATTTTAAACTGTTAGATGAAACAGTCAAAAGGACAAATCTTTTCTCTCTTTTGGTAACTCTAATAATAATCAGAGTTTTCTATGTGTTTTTTTTACATAATTTATCTATTGCTCTCATTTTTCCACTGAATGTGCACATTTCTCTCTTAAAAAGCAGATGTTTTCTATCTAGTGCTGCTTTTAAAAAGGGATGAGTCTTGTCAGGGATTCTCTGTTCTACTCAGATGGCCTTTCTAAATTATGCCTATTAAGTGTCTAAAACAATTGCCACAAAAGATCATGTTCTAATAATCTTCCATTCTTACATGTCTGATATAAGCAGCCAGTGGGGGGAGGTTAATTGGTTTAAGGATGGATCACAAAGAACTGGGACAGAGCACTTGGAGAGTGAATTATGCCATGCCTGCTAGGTAATTTAGCATGCAGATGCAAGTCTTCTGAATATAGGATGAATAAAATTAAATGTTAGTCGCAGCCCCAATCATTCTTGGTAATACTCCACCTTTATACCGTTAGTTTGATAGTAATAAAGAAGTACAGGTAGTTCTTGAGTTACAACCACAATTGGAACTGGAATCATTGAGTCAGATACAATTTTATGATGGTCATTACAAGTGTTAAGGAATCAAGCTTCCCCAATGGGTGGTTTTGCCAGAAATCAGCAAAAAATGTTGCAAATCACATGATTGCAACAAGTCATAAATGTGAGCCAGTTGCCAAACACCCGAACTGAGATCACATGACCACTGGGTTGGTACCATGGTCATTAACTGCAAGTACAATTGTAAATCATTGTTGCCAAGGCTTTCATAACTTTGAACCATCATTAAATGAATGGTCATAAGTTGAGGACTACCTATATCTGTAACATGAGCTTATACCATCTGTAACATGAGCTTATCCCCTTTGTTACTTTATAAGTAGTTCAAGGTGGCAAACATACATAATAATCCTTTCTCCTATTTTCCCCACAACAATAACCCTATGCCTTTTACAGTGATACGCAGAAATTAGTATATGAATGCTTTTGCTACCCTGTATTTATTGTCAGCAAAAGCATCAGTTATTACATAAGGTAAAGACTTTTTAAAATGGTGAACTGCTTCCTTCAACGTTATGCATAAGTTACTACATGAAATCATGTAATTGTTTATTATGTTAACTGCAGAATCAGTAGGTGGGTCACAATTTTGAAGCAATAATTTTTGAATGTTATTTTGAATGAATTTTTGAATGTTCTTTTTTAAGGCCAGCAGTAACAAATCTGCACCCCTAAACAAAATCCTTTATTCCACTGTTTCTCTATAGGGCCAGCCTTTCTACAGTGTTTCACCATCATCACTATCAGACACTAACTATTCTATGAAGATAGATTATGGGGTGTTCAACAGATTTCCTATGTTTGCACAGCCAAATGTCTTTCATAAAAGTGAGGGTTTTGTTTTTGGGCTTTGGGGGACTTTTCCAAACATTGGGCTTTCCTCAAGTAGGCCAAAAAATCGTCTCCACTTGTTCTTCAGTAGTTCCACTTTGGATACAGAGTTGTTTGTTTTCATCAACTGCTTCTGCTATGAATCGAAGAATAGCATGGCAGCGAGGGCACCTCTATGTGAAAATAGAAACAACCCTACTAGAATTGTTATCATGGGTTCATGTCTATTGCGATATGTGAAAAAGTCTTCAATTCCTGTCCAAATCAAAATGCCAATTCTCTTGTACTTTTTCTTCTGCACAGAAGGAATTCAGTTTCACACACCCTAACAGCCACTAATTTTCCTCTTGATATATGCCATGAAAAGAAGTGACTGCTGGTCTGCCCCCCCCCAATTTATGGGACATTTGAACTAATATTTTTGTAGCCTGCCATGACCTGTGCGGGAGAGGATTTTTTAAACCTAGTCTTCAAGTGTATTATCACTGCACAGGAGACCAGCCAGGGTGACCCAGCCAGCCACATTGTGGCCAGGAGCAATGACTAGTGGGGAAAAGAGTAGGAAAAGGTTGCCTTTGGTCTTGGCTGAGAATGGGACTTCATTCAGTTGATTGTGCAGCTAGACTGAAAGGAAAAACATAGAAATTCTGTGTAAAAATCCAGTTCATGAAAAAGTCCAGCAGAAGATTCAGATCCACCAAAAAACAAAAAAATATATATGCATTACTGCACATTGAAGTTGCAGTATTTATTTTATAAAGAGGCTATAAAAGAAAGAACTACTCTCCTGCTTTATAAAAGGTAAAGGTTTCCCCTGTCCAGTTGTGCCGGACTCTAAGGGGCGGTGCTCATCTCCATTTCTTATCTAAGGAAGCCAGCATTCTCCAAAGACTTTTCTGTGGTCATATGGCCAGCATGATTATAAACCGAGATGCATAGAACACTGTTACCTCCCACCAACGTTGTATCTATTAATCTACTTGCAGTTGCATGCTTTTGAACTGCTAAGTGAGCAGGAGCTGGGGCAAGTAATGGGAGCTAACCCTACCGCACAGTGCAAAGATCAAATGTATAAGCATGGCCTATGGTTCCAGAATTTATACACATTATTTATTGCAGGCACATGCAATAGAATTCTTTTTCATATAAAAGAAGCTGTGTGAATTTAACATTCTACATTTCCATAAATAAATAAAATTCAGACTTGTACTGGTTTGGACCAGCTGGTTTTGAAGGGCAACACAGTAGCATTTCCCAATTTTGTTGGCAAGTCTTAAGCAAAAGAAGAAAATAAATGATGGCTGGAATAGGGTAGGTTTTAATTTTTATTAGAAGAATCATAATTCTAAGTGAGGAAATGTGCCACTTCTCTCCCTCCCTCTCTGGTCCAGGAAGCAGCAATCTTCATACTAGAATTTAGGGGAAAGAGGGTTTGGGAAATGCAGTGGAAAATACTGAAGGTTTTATAAGACAGCAAAGAATAGCAACAACAAAAATCATTTGAAGCTTTTCAAATTGGAGACTTTAAAATGGCAAAAACAACTTAGTATAACCTATGTATAATAGTATATTCAATGACCCTCCTCCCAATATTCCCAGCCCCCCCCAACACACATCAATGGTCAGCCACTAGTTTTAGTTGAACAGGAGATGATTTTACAGCTCTAGTGGACTGCTCAGTGTAAATATTAACACAGTGAAAATTGAGGGTACAGAATGATTAAAAAAATTCTTGCAAATCTGGGGAGAGGTCACTTCATTATTCTCCCCACTTGCCTTACCAACAGTGTTGAATGTTTACATTGCAAAATTCTGCCTGATAATAGATCACTAATGAGTAGTGGATAATAGATCAGCCAATTGATTACTTAAATAGTTCTACCAGTAGCACAAAGGGACAAGGAATCTGAAACTCACTGCAATACATTACAGCATATACGCCCATCACACAAAACCCTCCAGCCATGCATAAAAAGAGTTTGTTCTATTCATCTGTCACTGTACAGATTAACCATGTACCTACACACCACAGAATAAATTATCTTGCTTCTTTTCCTTCACTGAAAATGTCTTTACTGCTGTGTGAGCTCTTACTAATCTCTTATCATTGAGATCAATTTGAGCTCTTAAACGTCTATCGTTAAAGGCCAGCCACCTTTTTATGAGAAAGAAGAAGAGATACAAAGCACCCTCTGAGTTTGCAGGGCTCGGGATTTAACTATTGCTTCTTAAGTGAAGAATAACCTTTGAGCTAAGGACCTATGTAATAAGCAGAGACAAATAAGTTCAGCTACCACTGCAGAATTACAGCACCAGAGAACAATTTGCTGCATTCCTTCAAAGGCCTGTATGAACCCAATCTCCTAAATAAGTACCAGACACCAAGTGCTCCATAAGCAAACAGAGCCCCCGAAGTGCATAAATGAAATAAGTAAAAAGCTTCACATTACATATAAACCAGCCGTTTGCACCTTGTTATTAATGGTCTTGACTGTGACCTCTGAACCTAGCTTTGCTTGGAGTCACGAATCCTCAAGCCTTGGCACTCCTAAATGTAGGAAAATAAATAAAATTGTTCATAGATGTTTAGATTAGGTCGTACAAAACAGAATTTAATTTTAAGAACTGCATCACTAACCTTTTTCATGAAGAAACTAGTGAAAGTTGTGTAGTATGAAACAAACATGAATACAAGCTGCCTATGGTGGACTGACTGGATTTTAGGTAAAGGACTTACCTAATACAGTATGTATTAGCTACGCAATGGGCTTTTTCCAAACTTTCATTCAATCCATTTCCACATCATAGAATTCATGCCAGGTTTGCTCTCATTTTTAATTTCTTAGGGGTGTGTGAATCAGCTAAGTTCTGGTTCAGATTTGAGGTTCAAAGACAAAATTAGATTTCAATTGACTGAAGAATCAGTTGGTTAAATCATAGACTATCATAAGAAAGCACATTGCTTCATTTTTGACAGAATGAAATGAGAGTAGTAGGAATGGTAGCCCTTTGGAGGGCAAGATTCCCAACAATAAATTTGGGGAAAAATCATTTGTTCACTTCTTAGAAGTGAGCAGAGATAGAATGGATGAGGAAACAATAGAAAGCTGCCTCCATATTATTCAGCAAAATGACTATAGAGATGTTTTACTGAACCAATAAATAAAATGTCCTATCTAAATAGGGGGGGGATTAAAAATCAACAACTCAACTATCTTCTTAGTACTTGGTTGTTCAGTTGGCCTAATTATCAAGATGGCTTTAGGACAATGTAATCCAAGAACCACGGCCGCAGTAGTTACAATGCAGTGCTGCAGGCTAGTTCAGCAGCTCAATTTTCACAGGCTCCAGGATGACTCAGCTTTCCTTCCGAGTTTGGTAAAATGATTGTTGGGGGCTATATGCTGATTCTGTAAACTGCTTAGAGGGCTGTAAAGCACTGTAAAGAAGTATATAAGTCTAAGGGCTATTGCTCTGTTGAGATTAATTTAGTATGCTAAATCTTGGAGCTGTTTTTATTACTGAGGTATTATTGCGTATATAATACATTATGACTATTTTTCAGTTTTGGCAATTTTAACCCGCTGGCTGGGGAATTCTGGGAGTTGGGTCACACATCTTAAAGTTGCCAAACTTGAGAATCACTGCACTATGATATAAACAGTTTGTTATATTCTATAGTCTAACAGCAAACACATTCTCTTAGATCACTCCATGCAGTGAGACAAAACAGAGACAAAGAAGTACAATATCTGGAGATTAAAAAGGAATTATTATTATTTTTAGTGAATAGTAGAAAAGAAAAAGGATGAAAGTGGAACTGAGAAAGTGAAGAATTGTAGACAGACTGGAGAGTGAGAATAACAGGGACTATACAGGACATATAAAACATAAATAGGAGAATAAATCTGAATATATTTCTTTCCCGCCCAGCAAATCTGCATGAATACATTCTAGTGAAAGTGTGAAGTTGAGTAGCACTCACTTTTCTGGCAAAGAGTATTTGCAGGTGTGATTAAGTCATTAGCCAGTTATTTGAGTCATTGTTTGTGCCAGTATCTCAGAGCCCACTGCCTCTCTCAGTGCCCATTATCCTCTCAGCTTTGTTCATTTGAATATTTCACATTCTGCAAACCTAGCAAGTCCACTTAACCATGAATACCCAGTGAATCTGGGCAGTACATTTAGATTCTTATTCAGTGTCTTAAAAATTCAGTTTAAAGGGGGATTCAATCAAAGCTTTGCAAAGCCCTAGTTGTAAGATGCCAAGCTTCTCAATGAACATTCAACTAAGATGCATTACAGTTGTGACTGTCAATTTGGCTTGTATTAGCATCACCTTAATCCTTATAGAACCTCTGTGATGTGACTATGTGGAATAAATCCACAATCTGACAAGCATTCGCCAGATTCAAGCTAATAAGGCTCTTTTCTTTTCTGGTGTCCTACATTTTATGACATTTTGATTTCATTATTTACGATACCAGAAGCTGCCTTAAGATTTTTCAGGATTCAATCCTATCATTTCATTAGTTTTCTTAGGCCAGAAAAATATAAATTCTATGATCTTAAATAAACTTAGATGAGATGACTGGGGTAATATGAAAACACCCTTCAAGAAATCTGACCTCAAGATAGAGAAAGTTGCATTTCAACTGAATTCAAGAAAAGTTGCTTAAAGGTATTTGAGGAATAATTAGAGGGATTTGACAGTAGGGCCAATTGCTTAAGATGATGAGCTCTTCTATACTAGATGCATTCAGAGATGCTCAGGAAGTTTATGGGGCACTTGTCATTGTGACTTTGCAATCTATATATTTTAGTTTTAGATTAGTTTTCTATTCAAGAGTTGAAAACTTAATTAAGTGAACTGACAGGATGTACAATTTTAATAATACAGGTAATCTCGACTTATAACCATGATGGAGCCCAAAGTTTTGTGGCTAAATGAGACATTTGTTAAGTGAATTTTGCCCCATTTTACAACCTTTCTTGCTACAGTTGTTAAGTGAATTGCTGCAGTTGTTAAATCAGTAACACGCTTGTTAAGTGAATCTGGCTTTCCCATTGACTTTGCTTATCAGGTACAGAAGGAGATCACATGACCCCATGACATTGCAATCATCATAAATATGAGTCAGTTGCCAAGCATCTGAATTTTGAACACTTCACGATAGGGATACTGCAAAGGTCATAAGTGTGGAAAACAGTCATAAGTCACTTTTTTCAGTGCCATTGTAACTTTGAATGGTCACTAAATGAACAGTTGTAAGTCAACTGTACTTCTCATATTCAAGTCATGTACTTGAATATGAGAAGTACAATGCAATTATCTTTTAATTATTTAGAAGAGCAATTTAACCCACTGATCTGTATAAAATGCTTCTTTGAGGAAGTTCAAACCTTCCTTAGGAAGAACTAGCAACTGAAATATTTTATCTTCATCACTTGAAAACTAGTCTATAATAATGTTATGTACTTGGTGTTGCTCTTCGTGAATAGAAGCTACCAGGCAGTACAGGATACAATATCTTGTCTACCAATAGTTAGAGACATGGTGTGGTACCTATTGCAATTTATCCTTTCCTTGAAGGTATACATAAATTTTGCATATTTACAGGTCTCTTTCCATTTTTTTCTTCTTAAAGAGAAGTTAAAAACATTATTTTACCTCCAAATCACATTTGGCAATCTATGACCTACACTTAATTTTAAAACTCTACAAACTATTCATTCATGAGTCTGATAACAGTAATCTAGCTGTTCTTCTGGTAACTCAATTAGCAAAGAGAGAGAAAAACAAGCAGTATATAAGTTAATAACAGTGAGAATCCTCATACAACTAGTAACTACCATGATGACTATAACTTCGGGCTAGTAAAATTTAGGATAAATTTAACACATAAAAACAAGGAGTGCAAAATTAAAGCAAGATATCCAACATGGAGCAAATAGACTCCGTATAATCAGTGGAGAACATAACATGAATTTTACACCTGTGTTAAGTAAATTTGCAATTAGAGGCAATGCCATAGGTATATGAAGTGGCATAACTGAAGGCACAGCACAAGGAAATATTTTAATAGATGAAATGTGTTTCTCTGTGTTATGAAAGTAGGACAGAGTAAGAATTATTGATAGCAACAGACATTGCAGAACATTGCCAGCTCTGTTTGCAAGCTTATCCCACTCTAATATGCTCATGTCAAAGAGAAGACAGTGAGAGAAACCAGCCTTAGGGAGTGATGCACAGGAGACTCTGCTTCATAAGTTGGAAAAGATTCAATTTTAAAAAGCATTATGCTGCTTACCTTATGGGCCTCTGTGGATGGCAAAGTGAAATTGGATGAATACAGCATGACCATTAATCATCAGAGATACCACCGTGAGAAACTACCCCTGTGGCTTATGCTCACTTGGCAGATAACATTTGAGTTTTACCTCCTAGTTGCTGCATAGATCCAGCCGTCTGTTTCCTCTTTCTTGTCTTGTCACAAATGAATGCAAACACCACTACAGATAGAGTGGTAAGTGACATATTTATCAAGTAGTAATGATCCCTAATAATCAAGAACATATCATAGGCTTGTAGATAACAAGCTATCTGCCTTGCAATATACATTTATGAAATACAGCAAAGGAAAATACTGTAAGAGATAGAGAAATGAATGATCTTCAAAACATCTATGAAATATAACTTTGCTTCAGAAAGAGCAGTCATTTTGTGTAGACGTTAGTGTTTTTGCAATATGCTGTGTATGTATGCTGTGTATGTATGCCTTGTATTTCTTCTATTCTTGTATGCTGTGATTACACATCTGAACTAGCCATGCTTTAATGTTTAACAGCAGTTGAGAAATACACCTGTCATCCAATACTACAATGCTATTACTCAAGCATTTAGTTCTCCCACTTTCCTTCATATAGTTGCTGTTCAAAACAAAGACAGAAGATGGGAGAAAGGGGAAGGGATAAAGTGAGCTTTATAAATGACTCAGGATAGTCAAAGGTCAAGGATAAAAATCAATTTTGTCTATTGATGTTAGGAGAAACTCCTCCTAAGGTATCAGTCTCCATCAAGCTCTACAAATGGTTGAGCAATTTAAGAAACAAGTGCAAGTGACTAATCCACTTATTAAATTCTGATTTATTGCTTGATGAACAATAAAAAAGTAAAAACACCCTTGAGTCAAGCAGTTATCTTGGCAGAGTTAGTGTTTAAATGTCTGCAAATTCTTTTGAATTTTCAGTATTTCTGGATAAACAATGTAATTAAATAAATGAATTAAAAACATTTGTTCATTGCTTTATTGAGAAAAATGATCCAAAGCTACATATTTGTGTGTGGCAAGTATGTGAATCTTTGCTTTCAGTCACTGGGCAGCAATAACTGCAACTAAACATTTTCAGTAACTGATCAGTCCTATAGATTTGTGTGGAAGAAATTTTAATGCATTCTTCTTTACAGAGTATCTTCAAACTAAGGGATGGACTTCCTCACATGAACTGCTTACTTCAAGTCCTTCCACAACATATCTTTAGGATTAAGGTCAGGACTTTTAAGTTGGCCACTCCAAAACATTAGCAATTACTGAAAGCAAAGTTCATATACATTTTGTGACAAATATGTAGCTTTATATCCTTTCCTCAGCAAATAAATGAACAAGTTATGTTTTAGACTCATTTAATTGGTTTTCACTTTATATAGTTCTAAACAACTGTGTGGATGACAGATCACATTTTAGGTCATATTTATAGAGAAATATTGAAATTTTAAAAAGGTTCATAAACTTTTAAGGATTACTGTATAGAAATGATTTGCCATTGCTTTTTTTCAGGATTTTTAAAAACTTTCTAATCTGGCCAAGTTTCAGAATTGCCAGGTTGTCTTTCATCCAAATGTAAGCCAGGGCCAATCCTGCTTAGCTTTTATAATGGGCAATGGTTGGCTAAGAACTGCTACTTGCATGGGGAGGAGATGGACACATAGCAACTAATTAAACTTTTAATAAAATGACTAGGCTGCACAGGCATTTACTTATACATAATAAATGATCCTGTCCAAAATATAATTTATATTCTTTCTTAACTTATAGAACTATCATAGGGGCATGCTTTCTATGTCACTCACTGTGCATGCCCTGTGGAACAGCATATTCCTGAGACATTGATGGCCCCAACACTAATTCCTTGTGCAAGGAATTATACAACTTGGCTTCAATTTGTGTGTGGCCTAGGCATGCTGTGTGTGTGTGTGTGTGTGTGTGTGTGTGTGTGTATTAATCCCTTTGTGATTTTGTTAATTTTAATTAAATTAAATAAACCCAAGTTAACTGTAATCCTCAAAAAACACAATATATGGTGACCAGTTGGAAGATCTTCATAATTACGAATGGTTCAGAACCAAGTTTCAGCAGAATTATCTCTTGCTTTCAAGACTAGCATTAGCAACACATCTCTATGGTACATCTTGGTCCCTTTTCTTCATCTTGCTGCCTTAGACCAGGAGAGAAAAAGTAAAGCAAGTGCAGGCTATGATTCCTTCTTGTTTTTCTGTTAACTGCTCCCTTCCTTAGGAGTAAACAAGTGAACATGCAGCAACAGAAAGAAGCAGGAGACTTGATGTACTGGCAGTGGGCCCCCCTACTGGGCCGTGCATCTTGGCAAATGGTCAGTAACACAAGCCCTGTGGGTTAGATTCTTGGCTAATAAACATAAGTAAGCATATCTCCACTTCAGAAGGAAATTTCAACATAGGATCTATCAGATTTATTGCTTTCTGGAATTTCTGAGAGAGAAAGCAGTAGCCTTAAGTACAACAATCCTCTCCCCACCCACCCAGACATTGAATTGTGGATTTTAAATCTACAATATTTTAGGCTTACGAAGGAGTACAAAAAATGTTTAACAGCCTGTAAAACAAAGCTAAGTAAGGCTTCCTTCACACTCTTAGTTGCCAATGCTTTTGTAATCAAGAGGCGCTGATGTTAAAGTTCATGTGAACTGAGATGTGTTCAGATTTGGGTCAGCTGATGCCAGAGACCAGAAGGCATGAGGCGTTCAATCTTCTCCATCAAGAAGCTCAAAGGTGACAAAAGAGTTCCAAAAAACTGAAAGAAAGAAAAAGCTGTAATAAAAAATGATGCTGAAGTTAAGCGAGCTATTCAGATGTACGTTACCCCAAACTTCAGCCTCTGAAGAAAAAACAGGAAATATTTTCCAGCCTATATTAGTGGACCTCACTGAGGATGGGAAATAGTCTAAGTATCACACTATAATAAACTTATCTCCTTTTCATTTTTTTTAAACAAAAGACTATAAATATTTGTGTAAAACTTAAAATTTTAGTTTGAAACATACAATCCAATAAATGTGGAGAAATGGAGCAGCTGGTACTTTAAAAATAAAGATTTAAAAATAATGAACCAAGCTCCCAAAATGTTCCAACAAACAGGAAGATTTAATCAATGTTTACGGAAGTAGTAGGATAAAAATATTTTAAATACAGGTTTGTATGAAATTATGGCATATTCAGAATGTTAGGGTTGTTTCCCTTAAAGTAAGTTAAAGTAAGTCAGTTTCATTACTTCAAAGCTATCCTTATTAGACAGAGACATTTCATGAAACAGTAATAATAGTAATCTTGATTTTTAGCCCAACTGTTAAAACTGTTATAAAAAAGCCAAGTAGTTTAAGAATGGTAGATTCTATGAATTTATTCAGCCATCATTTATTAATCTCATTTTTTCCAATCATGACTGCTGTCAGCAATCTGAGGCATTTAGTAGATCATACATCATAAAATTAATCCAGAAAGTTAACATAACAAAAAGTCATGCTAATATGGACATATTATCTGTAAGGCTTTGATGCAGAATTTTTTTTAAAAAGCTGACTTTATAACAATTTCACCATACTATCAACATACTACAACTCTTCATGTTTCAGAAATTATGCACCGAAGCAAATAAAAAATGATCAACCTATGGATGCCATTCTTCTCTCACATCAATAAAATAAATTAACATACAATTTATAAAGATACATGGAATTTATGGACCTCTACTTCAGATGGTTTAAATATAGAATTGGTTCATTACACATTTTAAGCCATATACATTTCTTGTAGATAAGCAAAAGCTTCTAATGTTTATAAATCTAGGATGTTCAGCAGCTGTGGAACAGCTTAAGTCTTCAATGTCACTTAATGAGCTTAACAAAACAGTAAAGATATTTATTCCAGTTCTAACATCAGATCATACAATTAAAAGGGCTGATTTTTTTTTTAAGATTCAAGGATTACTATCTATTTTAGATCTAAATAGAATCCAGATTTTTAAAAGAGTATGTGTTGAACCAAACAGATTAAACGGCAATTGGGTGACAATTTAGTATAAAACTAATCTTATTTAAAAAGAACACTTTGAGGAAAACTTGAAATTTCTTTTCGGAAAAACTATTTCATACATGTTATAGCAAGTGAAAAAAGAGAAATCAACACAATTCTGTGACACTAAAGAAACTTAACAGTTCCTCCTAGAACCAACAGAACACAATAGAAAATACTAATGCAGATGTATGCTAGTTGTGAATTGATGTCTTCTGATTCTCACCAGCATTAAAAACTTCCACAATAATAAAAGCCCTGGCATTACAACTGGTATAGCTATACCTATAGAAAATTCAGGAAATAACTCTGGATGTTCCTGCAATGGAGTAGTTGAGAAATTGAGCAAAGCCAAAATTAATAAAGCAAGCACCTGTTTTTTTTGCCCATGTCTATACAGCAGTTTCAAGAGCAGCCTCTGAAACAACCAAGGAGGCCTGAAGCAGGACATGGCTTCTTTAACTATATAAAAAGATGTATTTCAAGTGCACTTTACTCCAAGCATTTCCCAATGTGTATGGGTGTGAGGATCATCCCTGCAAGAAACAACTCCAATATGACATGGAATAATACTCAAAAACAGAAACTAGTGTAAGGAAACACTCAGTTTAATAGCCTGATTTTAGAAAAGATACTTTTCCCACACTGCAAGTATTTTCTGATGAAAGCCTCAGAATTCACATATGTGTCCTGGGCCCTTGGATCAAATGCGAGGTCAATTTAAATGTTGTGGGATGGAAAAGAGAGTCTACACAGCAATACAATTGTTCTAATGTACTTTTGACTTTAGTTTTTCATTAGTTAAATTAGGCACAGTTATTTTGGTAATTAAGACTTACAGCCTGAAATGCTACAAGAAACTGATCCTAGAATTTGATAATTACACATATAAAATCATTAGAACTGAGGCAGAACTCTTGTATATCTTTCCACAGTTTACAACTGGTATACAAGAAAAACCATGCTGGCTTCTTAGAAAAATTGAAATAAAAGAATTGTAATGGAAATTAATCTGATATGTCATTAAATAGACATCTATCAAATGAATCGGTACAACAATCTGGAAATAAACTGTTATTTTTATCTAATATAACATTTTTAAAAATAAAATATATTAAACTGAATATTTATTAGTATACATACCCTTGAATTTTCTAAAATTATATTCTATTCAATTTTTTTTTTAAAAGTTGGAAAGCAGTACAACAAATTATTACATGATTATAATTTAAGTTAAGCAAATCATAAACATCTTGCCATAATAGAATTCTATTTTGTTATATGCAGATGAGGCAGCCATTCTTCCAATCTCATTTATGGCACTTAGAAAAGATCTCCAGATCTTTTGGTTTCTCTGGTGCTGAAGAAAAGTTTATTCTAAATTAACTAAACACCAAGTCTTCTCTAAAACAGTAGCTCTTAATAAAATATGGCTCATGGATAAATGAATATGAAATACCACAAGCTAAAAACTTTGGATTCCTAGATGCTGTTTTATAGGCCTTCAGATTGGAGGGGAGTGAGGCATAGATTATGCATGCTATGAAGTTCACCCTGAAGTGTGTAGCTTTCATTCTCAGGTTCAGTTTTCAAAAATGGTGGCTTTTATATCCCCTCTATAATTAGAAAGTTTCAAGGCAAGGCAGAATGTGGGCCTGTATCCCCAAGAACTTTTCCCTCTTGGAGTTTGATCTAAGATGTTGAAGATATTTAGGATCATTTGGTTGTCCCAGTACCACCTTTTGATTGAAAGTAGATCTCAATTCAATCATAGCCTGAGCTTGAATAACTAAAATCAATCTTTGGCTTAAACTAACATTCTTCCCTGAGGGCCCAGACCTACTGACGCTATTAGATAATTTTTACTCAACTTGGAAGACCACCTTGGAGATAAAATTACAAAATATTGGCTTATCTATAACAGCTTTACATTCTTTGGCTTTTTCCAAAGCTAAAGAAATGGCCAAACAGCAAATAATTGATTTGCACAGAGATAGTGCTAGGAACTTCCTTTTTTTAACTTTCTTTTTTAAGATGGGGGACTAAAATAAACCTTTTGCCCTGGCTAAATATTAAAACAATCTTGCTACTGCAAAATATTGTAGGGTCTTTGCCCTAGCATATTTTAGCATGTCTTCATCCTTCCTAGAAGATAATGTATTCATCTTAAGAGGGAGAGTCTGTCCCTGTCATTCTGGAATAACTGAAACTATGGGCCATGTACTGCTGTGTTACTAATTTTATGAAGAGATTTATCACTTGCATTTTACTTTATTTCTAAGCACGTTCCCCAGTAGAATACATCCTACATTTAATTTCTTCTTGCAAATTGTACTAGTGATCTACCTTTAAAGTTGCCAAATTTTGTTTCAATTGGATTATTTAATTCAATTGGATACTGAATGATTGGAACACAATAACTATTATTCAATCTGATCACAAACAAAATATGAAATCTGGCAATTGTATTCAAGTATTTGTTATTTTGTTTTACCCTATATTATTTTATATTACTCTGAGTATGGTTGTTTGATAACATGGTAAAATATTTTTACAATTTAGTGATTTAGTCTTAAATATTTAATTTTTAGCATGTTAGTATTTTTCATACATTCCATTTTTTTCTAATATAATTAGAAATGTTATGGATTTCTATATGAAATCTATAAGCTGTATTTCACAAATGTGCACAATTCTGATCAGGAACTATTATAAAGCTGTTCTGTTCAACTGTAAGCTGAAAGAATAGTGGATCCTTTTTCTTTGGATTGGACACAAGTGCAATCACATCAATTTTTGAAAAATCAAAGAAATGAGAGAGGTGCTTTTTTTAAAAACAAGGTAAAACACGCAAAACAATGCTATATTAACTTACAACTTTTCGTTTAGTGACCAAAGTTACAACGGCACTGAAAAAAGTGAGTTATGACAGTTTCTCACATTTACAACCTTTGCGGCATCCCCATGGTGACGTGATCAAAATTCAGATGCTGGGCAACTGATTCATATTTATGATGGTTCCAGTGTCCCAGGGTCATGCAGTCAATTTTTGTGATCTTCATATAAGCAAAATCAATGGGGGAGCCAAATTCACTTAACCACTGTGTTACTGACTTAACAACTGCAGTGATTCACTTAACAACTGTGGCAAGAAAGGTCGGACAAAATTCACTTAACAAATGTTTTGCTTAGCAACAGAAATTTTGGGCTCAATTGTGGTTGTAAGTCGAGGACTACCTGTACATAACTGAAATCTTACAAAAAATATGTACCAATATACTACTGTATATGCTTTGTCAGATGATTAGCTGTTATTTAGCAGCTACAAGAAGCGGGGAAAATTCATTTTTTTAATAGAAATTTTGGAGAAATTAAAGTAATATTTACTTTTATTATCCTTTAAAAATACATTGTTTCCTTACCTATTATGTTATACATATTTGTTTGCACATTCATAAACCATTACAGTCATGTTAGACTTTAATTATGTTTACATCACTGAAATATGGTTTATTCAGACAATAATAAGTTTAGTTTTGCCACAAATTTTATTAGTTTATAAAAATATAAAGTACAAAAATACAAAGAAAAATGAAAATAGGGAAGTAAGGAAGAAGAAGGGGAAGAGGGAAAAGTCTGGGATAAAAGGGAAAAAAGAAAAGAAAAGCATTGACTTCCAACTCTTTTTGTCACAGTAGAATAAGGTAACAACATGTAACCTCAACTTTTTACTTTAATAATATTTTATACTAAACATTTTTATAATAAATCCATCTAATCAGCAAGCCCTAATAATTATGAGTTTATTGGCTGAATGTACTTTAAAATGTACTCTTTCATTGAGGATAGAGGAACTGGATCTAAGCAATATAGTAGCATATCATATTAAATTCTTTTAAAAAATGGCAGTTAGGCAAATTGTATAAAACAGATATAAAAAGAACTGATTTTCAGGAGGAATAAAGAAAAAGATGGAGACACAATTTCTCATTTTGCACTGTCTGCTTTTATGGAAAAGCATAATCACAACTCATAGTACCAATCATCTGAATACTATTTAAACATGGAAAAGGTCCCAATTTAGCTGAAATCAAGTTAGCATTAAAGACAAATTTGGACAAGTTTTAACTGAGCATAATTTTAATTTGTGAAAATAAAACAAGAAGTAACTACAAATAAATTACAGTGGTCAATTAAATGAGCTGAAGTAGAATAATGCCTAAGAGTGACAGCAATTTAAATCTTGTATATACTCAAGACTGAACTATGTTAAAGGTTGTGTAAGGATTAATTAGATAATTTGAAGCTCTTTGCACACAAGAACACAATAAAAACAAATGTTTTACTTAATAAATCTTCAATTACTTAATAATAACCTGAATGGGTACAGGAACTGAAAAGCTAGGTTTTAAAAAGTGCATTAGAACAGCCATTTGAAGCATGCTGCACAAAATAAAATTTTCTTGGTTTATACTATACTAACACTAAAATCTAAACACAATTATTATATATTTCTAATTTGCAATGTGGGTAAAATCCTTATAAAGTAAACCAGAGGAACAATGTCACTGAAAGCTACATTTACCAATCAAAGTAAACTTATAGGATAGAAAAGTATTATAATTGATTTCTCTCAGGGACCTGTAGTTTATATCAACTCTAAAACTATTCAAAATAATGGATTTTACTTCTTAGTCTTAACTTTAATTGACTGTAAATTTCATAGAATAAAAGAAATCCATTTCCTTTAGCATTCAAGACTAGGGATGGTTCTTAAAATTAAACGTAAGCAAATGCAAGTTATCAATAGGAAAATGTTCCATACCTTGGAAACAGTCATCAATAACTGTTTTCCATTGCTTCGTAATAAAGCTACCCCTGTTACTTCAGCTCTTAGGAAGTACCATCTAAGATGAAAGGAGAGAGATATCAGATGGTCCTTAACTGTTGCATCCTACTTGCATCTGTAATAAGGCTACATTAAGATGAAGACTGTTGTACAAAGACAATATTCCATGTATAAGTTTTCATAGCATATAAATCTACTGCAGATTCACTTGTTTTGTAATACAGAACTCTAAGTCACACTACTGGTTTTTCCCTCTTCATGTTAAACAACCATGCCATTCAGTTATACTAACCCTACTTCCCAGTGGGGCATCCAAAGCTTCTGGAAGGCAGGACTTCAAAATCTGAAGCCCTTTCCAACTGAAACAAAAGTTGGCCAACATTTCTGTACCCCACTGGACTCCATTCCATTGAGCGACTCTGCCAAATCTGGGCTATTTGCTGTCATATTCCATTGTGCATACACTACAGCTATTAAAAGATTCTCTGTGGGTTTTGGCTTCTCAACAAGTTTTTGCAGTTTGGCTACAGTTTTGTCTGGCAAACTGATTGTATAGGAAACAAAGGAAATATGACCCAATAAAAATATTAAAACCATTGCTATTCCACTAAATAAATATATTAAGTTTTGTTCTTTTACAAGATTATACATCATAACGGTACTGAATAGCTAACTGAGATTATCTAATATGTCCACTTAAAATGTTTTTAAACTGAGAGATACAGTGGCAAGCTGTTTTTTGCTTTTTTAAAAATAAATACAATTTGTATTCATGAGCAACTTGTAACAGACTGAGTATGTACCAACCTTTAAAATTTAGAACAGGGACAAAATCTTATGAGCTTCTTTCACACACAATCTTGAGGGAAATTGTGTCTGGAATGACCGAATTGTTCTAGCATACATACCACTGAATTCAAATTCCCTCTCAGCCATGAACCCATAGTGATGTCTCAAAGTTTATGAACTCTTTTGAATTTTCAATATTTTTGTATAAATATAGCCTAAACCATGCAATTAAACAAAAAAGTCAAAAACATTATACTTGTTCATTTATTTATTAAAGAAAGTGATCCAAGCTACACATTTCTGTGTGGCAAAAGTATGCGAGCCATACAACCAACAAATGGTTAAAGCAGAAGAAAATTAATGTTTGGGAGTGGTCAAGTCAAAGTCCTGACCATAATTCTAGAAATTAAATCCTTGTGGAAGGACCTGAAGCAAGCAGTTTGTATGAGGAAGTCAACCAAGATTCCTTAATTGAAGCTCTTCTGTAAGGAGGAATGGGTTAACATTTAGAAGTGATTATCAGTTGTCAGAAATGTTTAGTTGCAGCCCAGGGGGGCACGTGAAAGGAAAGATTCACATACTTTTGCCACACACAATAATGCAGTTTTGGATCATTTTCCTCAATAAAACAATGAACAAGTATAATGTCTTTGTTTAATTAGGCTTTATTTAATTTTAGGACATGTGGACAACAGATTATTTGTTGAATCATTCGGTCATATTTAGGCAGAAATATTGAAAATTCAAAACAGTTCACAAACATTCTAGTACACTGGGAATTAGGTTGGTGGCTAAAAGTACATTTCATTTCTTGGAAAATAGGCAGCAATCAAATTCATCACAAATTAAACCAGAACAGTTTTTATCTAATAATTAGGGGGGGGGACCCAAGCTCACTTTCATGAAATATAAAATCTATTTAATGTCCAGATCAATAGCCAAATAATTTGGAATCCATATTAAATCTGTTTGATATGAAACACAGGCCATAGCATGAAATAAATAAGGAAGCAACAAAAAAAATAATGCTGAGCCTGGCATGGGATGTCCTAAGGGGAACAATTACAGTGCAGGGTTCTTGTTTGTTTGTTTTTGTTGTTATGATTGCTGTTTTATTAGTTTTATGGTTGTTGTAAGCCACTCAATTTTTGCTTAAGCAGAGTTGCTTAAGATGGGTGGCCCTAAACATCTTTTAAATAAATAAATAAATAAATCTTATGGTTGTCTTAATATTTAATTTAGCTTCAGAGATTAAAAATGTCTAACTGGATCTTTTTAAAATAACTCTCTGTGTGTTAAAAGTTCAACATAGCTCCAACAACAGTTATTCAGCTGCTCAAGATCTTCTACATTTAAAATGCGTAAAGACAAAACCAACCTTAACCTTTTAGAAGATTGGAAAATGAATGGATTCAATCTATAACATCAGGGTAAAGAGAATTATGTGAAGCCTAGTAACTCACTATACCAAAAGAAACACCTTTTTAGCACACCTCTTACAAATAACAGTGCCTTTAGGGCACATTTCAAAGATTTGGTCTAAAACACTGAGTCCATAAACTAATTTTGCACCATCACAAAAGTTAATTATCAACAGACCATACTTTTGTGACTGCAAAAAGCAGTTCAGACACAGTACACCAACTGCTGTGATTCTAGGTCTCCTCATAGCCTCAAAATAGCCATAATACTTTCCCAAGACAGTGCACCATTTTAACTAGCATTCAAGAGACTTAAAAAACCAGTTTTAAGATAGGTACAACCTATGTATTTTAACTGACATCCAAATTATGAAATAACATTAGAAAATTAGATAAAATGCCAATTTAAGATTTTATTCTAGTTAAATGTTAACCTCATGGAAATGTCTATATGTTTAAAAGAGTCTTGCTAAAAGACAAGATTATTAAGACTCTCCAATACCTATTCAGTATACTACCCATGATATTCCATTATTTTTTCCATCCCACTTAATTTCTTCCATCCAAAACAATCAATATCTAGCGGCAACCAATACAATAAGTTCTCACTGGGTTATTTTTATGTTTACTTATTTTGAATAGAACTGGAAGGGACCTTGAAGGTCTTCCAGTCTAGCCCTCTGCTCAAGCAGGAGAACCTATACCATCTCAGACAAGTGACTGTCTAGTTTCTTTTTAAAAATCTCCAGTGATGGAGCGCCCATGATTTCTGGGGGCAAGCTGTTCCACTGGTTAATTGTCCTCACTGTCAGGAAGTTTCTCCTTAATTCCAGGTCACTTCTCTCTTTGATCAATTTCCAACCATTGTTTCTTATCCTGCCCTTGGTGCTTTGGTAACGTGACCTCCTCTTCTTTGTGGCAGCCCCTCAGATACTGGAATATCATGTCTCCCCTATTTCTTCTTTTCTTTAGACTAGCGAAACCCAAGTTCTGCAGCCATTCTTTGTATGTTTTAGTGTCCAGGCCCTTATCATCTTAGTTGCTCTTCTCTGAATTTTTTCCAAACACTCAACATCTTTTTTGTGGCATGGAGGCCAAAATTGGCTGCAGTATTCCAGGTGTGGTCTTACTAGGGTTTTATTAAGTGGTACTAATACCTCTCATGATCTTGATTCTATGTCTCTGTTTATACAATCCAGGATTACACACTGCTGGCTCAGGGTTAAGTGAATGTCCACTAGGACTCCAAGGCCTCTCTCACGGTTACTGTTTTTAAGTCCGACCTTGCCCAATTAATAATAATAATAATAATAATAGTTGGAAGGGACCTTGGAGGTCATCAAGTCCAACCCCCTGCTCAGGCAGGTAACCCTATACCATTTCGGACAAATAGCTGTCCAGTTTCTTCTTAAAAACTTCCAGTGTTGGAGCATTCACTGCTTCTGGAGGTAGGTTGTTCCACTGGTTAATTGTTCTAACTGTCAGGAAGTTTCTCCTTAGTTCTAGGTTGCTTCTCTCCTTGAATAGTTTCCATCTGTTGCTTCTTGTCCTACCTTCAGGCTTCTTTGTGGCAGTTCCTGAGATATTGGAACACTGCTATCATGTCTCCCCTCGTCCTTCTCCTCATTTAAACTAGACATACCCAATTCCAGCAGCCATTCCTTGTTATGTTTTAGCCTCCAATCCCCTAATCATCTCTGTTGCTCTTCTGTGTACTCTTTCTAGAGTCTCAACATCTTTTTTACATCGTGGTGACCAAAACTGGATGCAGTATTCCAATCTGTACTTGCACCTTTGATTTTTCCTACCTAAATGTAAAACTTTGCTTTTCTCCACATTGAAACTCATTTTGTTGGATAGGGCCCATTGTTTAAGTTTGTCAAGATATTTTTGGATCCTGAGTTTGTCTTCTGGGCTGTTGGCTATTCTTGCCTGTTTGGTGTCATCTGCAAATTTGATGAGTTCCCCCTCTTTTAGCTAAATATATTTTTTCTATAAAACACTAGAATTTAGTATATATTTTGTTAAAGATACACCCAGAATCACATTAAGATGCATTTTTTAAAGTTTCAGTGATGTAATTTATTTTATATAGATCCACTAATCATGAGAAATAATTGATTCCATAGCCTTATTAGACTTAGCATTTTTAAACTGTAATTACCCTTCCTTCTGAACAGATAATGAAAAACCTACACTGTATCAATTACCTCAGAATTAAATATGTTTTAAAGTATAAAAGTAAAGGTTTCCCCTGTCCGGTCATGTCAGAGGGGAGGATGTGCTCATCTCCATTTCTTAGCTGAAGTAGCCAGCTTGTCCAAAAACATTTCCATAGTCATATGGCCAGCATAATTATATGCTAAGGCGCATGGAATGCTGTTACCTTCCCTACCTATTTTTCTATTCGCATTTGCATGCTTTCAAATTGCTAGATGGGCAGGATCTGAGGCAAGTAACAGGAATTCACCCCATTGAACAGTGTTCCGATCTTGATCCAAGCTGTTAGCTTTCCAGCATCTTTAACTGCACAGTTATCACACTCCGTTTTTAAAATATACGTAGCTACAAAAAAACCCTGTAGGTAAATAATCTTTTTCTTTCATATAGGTGGTGGTGATTAAGTGATTATAAATAATGAAGTATGTTCTTTTCTCAGAAATGTTAAATATGTCTGGATAACAACAAAAGTCATTACTACTTTAATGAAATGACAGCAGTACTAATCACACAAGATTTTCCAATTCCAGAGCAAGACTCCAGTGTCAGAGCGAGCAGAACAAATGAGTTAAATCAATTTACATGTTAAACATGAAAGCTGCAATCTTAAGATTCATCCAGAAGTTAACTGCTTTTAATTCTAAGTCTGTATGCATAGGACCTCACTGAATCATTTTTCTTTATTGAAAACTAATTTAAAGAAGGGGAAGGAAGATGACTAATTCCCTTCCATTTTATAACAAATTACTGTTATAATTATAAAAAATATGGGAGATGATAAAACTGAAATTAAATAGAAATTTCAAAGAGGCCTTCCTGCTGTCTTTTTTGCCAGTTCAAACATTGTTCAGTGATGATTTAAGCATCAATTTCACTGGAAAAGCTTGTTCAACAAGTAGAACTTTGAATGTCATTCACATATAAAATAACATATCAAAAAGCAAACATAAATCACTTCAAGCTTTCTATACTAATAATTATCATATGCTATTTGTTAAAAGTACTGATTTAACCCATCCATTAATTTAATGGTAACTGTTAGCAGTCTCCTTCTGAACATAGTACTGAACTAATTTTTAAGGTTGGGGGCGCCCTCTGGAGCAGACTTGTAGCAACACAGAGTGGAAGAAAGCAAATAAGCAATTATTTGTTGCTTGTTAATGCAACATTTTATCTAATTATACAATTTGACTGATATATCTTTTTGCTCTTTCTTCCATCAACAAATCAACATTTTTCTATAATAATTTTTAAATTTGGTGCTAACTAAATTTATTTATCATACAAATTTATATTAGCAATGTCTAGCTAAAATAAAATACCGATTACATGAGAGTTTGATACATGAAACTAGCAGTTCTGTTCAGTTTCAACATTTATTCATTACATTATCTGACTACTTGCTGAGGGACCAATTCTTTCATATTTTTTTTTTAGCTTATATTTCAACGTAGCTCCTTTTTGTTAATTTTATGTTTTATTTTATGGTACCATTTACTAATATGAAATCCTTCAATTTGTATGATAATTAAAGTTTGCTTTTGGGTGAATTTTTAATAAAAATTACCATTGTGTCATCAAAACCCATCATGGAACAGAAACTAAACACTACTAGAGTGAATCATATATTATTTTACTAACAATAATATGTACTATTTTAGATTCAAGTTGGTGCCATAAAATGGGTATCATGAAAGATAATTTTCAATTTTATTAAGGGGAAAGAACTCCTGAGGACAAGTCCAACTAAGTCTATCAATATAATCTAAGGACATAAAATTCATTATTAGATACAATATTTTCTTGTTTCTTTTAAATTAAGGTGATTTTCCTGCCACCAGATTCAAGATTATTCAGGATGTTCATAGTTCAGAATACTATTCTATTTTCCTAGCTAGTTGAATCCTGTTTTTTGAACTCTTATTTAAAAACTCATTGAAGTCCAGTATTTCTCACTGATTTGGATATAGTTGGGACAACAGTTTTACAATAATAGAAAGCGAAAAAGGAAAGTTTGGTTAATAAAAAGTATTTAGAAATTCATACAGATGAAACTCTGAATCTACCCAAAAGTTGAGTCTAAAGTGATACAATCAGTTGGAGTTAGATGACAGGTGAAAAAAAGTCTCTTTTTCTCTCTTCAAGTTAACAAGTGTCAAGATTACCAACAGAACAAGGAAACGATACATAATTTCAGGTTTAACCAATTGTACAAACAATTTGAATTTTATTTCCAAATTTCAATAAATATATATTCTGAAAATACAAGTAAAAAATAGAAAAATTCTGCATGGTTCCAACTTCACTATATCAATCAGTCTATTACATTATATTCTACTTGGGGAAGATGAAAAGGCTTGCAGACAGACTTGAATTTGTGGTAACTAACATCTAGGTAATAGTACCATATTACAAATTCCATTCAGTTTCCCCCAAAAGTTTATTTAGTAGGCAATGAATGTCAAGGAGAAAAAGATACAATTATTTATTATAATATATTTGTCTAATAACAGGAAGGGATACTGATGGAAACTTTCTTCTTGCCCAGAGAGCTTCAGTCTAAATATTTTCATGCTGATGAAGTAAACATTAATTATTAACAAATCCTAAGTTACAAAAACTTTATTTGAAATAGCATAAGATTCCTAACTTTAAAATTCAAAAATTGCGACACATTAAACACTGCTTCTTAATTTAAGACGGCCTAAATGAACCTTAAGCTTTTCATCTGATCTTTAATAAATCTTTCTTTAAAGGGGAAGTGAGCAACCACAATCAATGTTCAATCAGATTTTTAGATGTCTGTGGCTCTGAGTAAAGGTCTGCAGACGATGTTCTCAATTTCATTCAATTTCTGCATGCCTCACAAACATCTTAAGTAAACCCTGGAGTAGAGACAATACTTACAGCTTTAGCAAAAATGACCATGAGTTCAGGAAACTGATGTGTGAGGAGGGCTAACATTGCTGTGAAAGAACATAGCCCTGCTGTAAAATGGATGAAAAAAGGAAGATCTTTCTGGGGATACACAGATACATCATGAAATGCTGAAATAAATAAATAAAGGAAAACCAATTATTTGATGAATTAGGAATTTAAAATGATTTTATGTTGCCATATTTTTTTTCGTAAAATCATACTGGAACCTTTTCTATTATAACAACAACTATAATTGTATTCTTAAATTTCATTTTAAATAAAATATAGGAGTTGAAGACCAACCATTGTTGGTAAAGTTTGATCTAAATAAAGATTTCTAAAGGGGTTGATTAAGAACAAGAATAAATTTTATCAGTCAAATTGCATAAAGTCAACAAGCTAAAAGAGGGCTCTAAAAAAAGGTTGTGAGTATCCTTTCTAAACTTTTTCTAAACTACACATGAAGAACATGCCAGGGCAGTTTAAATATTTGTAAAATATTTCAATTGCTATGACTATATATTGTGTCACTGCAGCTATCTACTGGGTTAGAAAACAACTTATAAGGCAATATAATCATGTTATAAATAATACCTATCCTTCATTTATTTTTTTATTTTTAATACTGATTTTTATATTTTATTTTTATAGCTTTAAACTCTAATTGCATTGGGATTCATTTAATGTATTTATTATTAAAGTTGAATTTAATATAGTAACTGGATGTTAAAATTGGGTTTTATTGACACAATTGTATTTTATTTTATTTATATATGTTGTTCTGAGATCTTAGTTCATAAGAGATTTTAAAATCTCCAGGTTTTTCTTTTATATTATATTATTACAGATGGAAGTCAGTATAAATTTCTGAACTTCTTTTTTAAGTCTCTATTTTAAGCTAACAATAATTTTGTATCTTATATTATTCCATCCAAATAGAGATTTTCAATACATTTTTTTAAAAAAAACCTTCCTTTTTCAGGTAAAAAAGTAAGCAGTACTAATATTACATTTTAATTAATATATATTGTTTATTAAAAAATGAATAGGCAAGTAACATAAAACTGCTCTGTCAGTCTGATCTAATTTTATAATGCATTGTAACTCCATTGAGCAGACTGTTGAATTTTAAAATATATTTTGAGATCATTGTCTTCCATATTCTCACCATTGGTAATCATCTACCTTTGAGAAGACATTATAAAATAGAAGTTTTGTTCAGCAACAATCCATCTATTTGTTTGCTTGTTTATGAAATTTATAAGGCTAACTCAAACAATGTGACTCTAAGCATATAGCATAAAAATCAAACAATAAACCAAAGAACAACTATCCCCCCATATCATTAAATATGTACAATATGTCAATACAAAATATAAAACAATGCTCAAACAACATAACAAAACAGCCAAAAAGATATCCCAATTCAAGTGGACTTAATAGCTTTCCTAAAGGGAGCAGAGTTGGTGTCTGTTGAATATGGTTTGGGTGTCTCTGGGGGTTTTGGGGTGTGTGTATGTGTGTGCGCGCATGAGTAGATCATTAATTTGAAAACTCCCTGACATTTAAGCTTGGCATTGAAACACATTATGTTTAAATACAAAGCTGGTCATAAATAAAATGAACAGGAATGCATGAGTTACTGTGTTGAAATGTCTGCATGCATAGAGTTTAATTATAATGGAAGCTTACTGCTTAGAATTATCCAATAGCCAAAGTATTCCTTGTGCAATATCCTGCATGAGTGAGAAATGAGTAATTTAAAGCAGTCTGGGGAATATTCTAATTAATTTTAAGTACAGCTTTTTAAGATTTAATCTTTACCAAATAACATCTCTCCAAGTCTATCTATGGCAGATGTGTTCTTTGGCTTTAGTTATAAGCATTCCTTATACTTTATTTAAAAAAACAAGACTGCCTAAGTTGGAACCTCAACAGCAACTACTATGAAAAAATGCTTTATAATGCTTTACATTATGTGAAAACTTTACACCCAGCAACAGAAAAATTAGTAACATATTTTCAGACTGCATAACAACATCAGTCAATCTTTACAAACCTAGCAAGGGTTTAATTCATCTTTATCATAAACTGGAACAGAACCACAGTGCTGCAAACAAATATAACCTTTGAAGCCATTATTATACTTAAACAAACAGCATTCATTTAAAAGGAGTTTTTAAATTATCTGGAACGTTAGACATATGCATTTTAGAAATTATATATAAGAACTTTTTAAAGATATTATCTTCAAATCCATAACCAACTAACTTGCTTAGCAATGGAAATTCTGATCCCAGTTGGGGTCATTAGTCATGGACTACTTAACTGAACAGCATAACGGCACTATAGTTAGCATGAAATACTGCATATAGTATTTGTATAAAGAGGGTAACCATCTAATTTTTATCTGATTAAAAAGGATTATATAAAACCTACAGTTGACAAAACTGTGAGCAGTGGAGTCAATATCTAATATTCATGGTTCCATTTCTTTCTTTCATACATTCATGATTGTTTGCTTAGTTCCAGGGTAGTACATTATGTATTGCTTGTAAGATTCAAAATATTGTAAGACTCAAAAGAAAGACATAGACTTAAATTATATTACTGAGTAAATTGTCTATGGTGGATAACAATAGATAAAATCCCTGTACAGAATACTAATTATAGAAGGAATAGGTTTAGCCAATGGACTTCATAGCTGCATAGGAATAAAGAACTGAATTTGAAGAGACTTATTTTAACGTAATTGTTGGAAATGTGGAATCTTCTAAAAACAAGAAAAAGTCCAGTGATCTTTGTGCTCGAAGTAAAATACTTTTACTTCAATATATCCCCATTTTTCTATATGAGAGTTGGAAATGTCAGAAGAACACAGAAATAAGTTGAAATAAGTGAGAAGGGATTGCTAAAGAAATGGATGTAGTAAAACAAAAAAAGAACAAGAAATAGGCAATGAATGAATGAATATGCATACAAAGTGAGTAACTTATACAAAATAAGTATGCTGAGAGGGCATGGTCACAAAGAGGGAATACATAGGAACACACACAGACAGAGAGAGGAATGAATTGCAATCTGTGTGTGTGTGTGAAATAGAGAGGAAAGGAGGACCAAGAAAGTCATGACTAGATGGAGTTAGCAAGGTCTTCTGAAAGAAAAATATAAGAATTTAAGGAGGGAAAGGCAATATAAATAGCAGCATGTGGACATATTGAAACCAAGGATGGTTTGAAATGATAGAATAATAATGAGCTCTGTTGGTATAAAACAGATGAATGTTAGTTTAATTTTATTTTTTATTATCTCCTACCTCCAACCCTTTTAGTTATTACTTTTTATTTCCTTCTTGCCTCTCCAAAAATGGAGATGGAATCTTTGTATATCATTCTATACTCTTCATATGTGTTCAGATTGCCAGTAGAAGCAGCAGCAAATACTAACTGAAAATGCCTTGCTATTAACCCAGACTCTGTAAAACAGGGGATTCAAACTCATTTTCATTGAGGGCCGCATCAGCATTGTGGTGCCCTCGTGGGGCAGGTTGGGCATGGCCCACTGGGTGGGCATGGCTCTGGTGGTCACAGCTGACTGGGTGGGCGTGGCCACTTTAACACTGCCTGTGGGCTAGGGTTAGGGAAGGTGAGACAAGGCAAGGCAAGAGCCGGGGCAGCTGCTGCCTGACACTATCGGTCCCAGCTCTCAGAGGCCAGCAAGTGCATGGGAGCCAACAGTGTCCGTCAGCAGCCACAGCCTGCCGGCCCCTCAACCGGTGCACTTTGAGGCTCTGCAGCCTGCTGCGAATACCAGGCCAGCCCTCCAGCAGCAGTTGGAGTAGGAGAGGTGGAGGCATGTGATGCAGATCACTGGATGGGCCTACTCTGTCCCATCTGTTTTGGAGAGCAGGTCACTGTTGGTCATCTCCTCTTGCCCTTGGCCCGCACGTGGAGCCTGTTCCACAGCAGCTCGCGCAAGTCCATTAGGCTGTCGCTGTTGCCCAGAGCAGCAGGCCCACCTAGCACAAAGGAGGTGAGGTGGCTGGCTAGGAAGCTCAAGTAGAGGTGATAGAGCACGCCCAAGCCCAGCAAACAAAAGGCCATCCCAAGCGGGGAAAGCTGGATCCCCATCAGTGCCATGGCCACCTAGTCCCAGTCAGGATTGCCTGCCTCCCCATCTCTGCTAGGCCTGGGCGGCCATGGCGCTGATGGGGATCTGGCTTTCCCCGCTCAGGATGGCCTTTTGCCTGCTGGCCCTGGGCATGACTTACCACTTCTAGTCTGGGCTTCCTAGCTGACCGCGCCTCCTTCGTGTTGGGCAGGCTTACAGCTCTGGGAGGCAGCCTAATGGACCTGCATGAGCAGTTGGCAGCTGGTACTGAGGTGAGTGAGGGAAATGCGCTCTGCCCGCTAGCCAAGAGCAAGACCCGTGAGAGGGCTGAGATGACCAGTGGCGACCTGCTCTCCAACCAAAAAGAGATGGGACGGAGTAGGCATATCTGGCGGTCTGCATCACATGCCCTGTCTCCACGTGCTGCCAGGGCCGGAGCAGCACTGCTACTGGATGGCTGGCCCAGTATTCACAGAGGGCTAAGCAGCCCCTGCTGCCGGACAGTTGGCCCCTGCACACTCACCGCCTCCTGTGTGTGTGTGCCTTGTGGGCCAGGCTGGGTGGGTCGGGGCCAGGGCAGTGAGGGCCAGTCACCCACCATCTCCAGGCCAAACAGTCAATCGTGAGCTGCATTCGGCCCACAGGCCTTGTTGTTTGACATGTCTGCTTTAAAACAATTAAACCCACAAGATCACTGATAAATTTGAAATTCCTATAGTTTGAAAACTTTGTTCAATAAATGCTTCAAATGCCTTTTCTGATCCAAGGATATGAAAACAAGCAATACACAATGTTATTCTCTTGAACTAAGCTATCAATCAAGAATATATCAAAGGAAAGTTCTTTTATTCTGTTCAGCTGAAACAAAAAGAGGATTTCAAATATGCAGAACATTTATTGCACATTACTCTTACATCCTGGAAATAAAGAAATCTTGCAAGTTACTTTCATGTATTATTTTACAAGTTGTTGGACTCCAAATGCTATTAATATACAATTCTAACTTTTCTGATGAATCATTACTCAAGCCATTGCTAATGGAAATCAGAAGACCAAGAACAGCTTAAGGAACTAAGGTTCCTCACCATTCTTTATAAAGTAAAACTTTCAATGTAGAAAGGGAGCTGCACTACAAAGACTGCACATTGCAAATTCAACATAAAGACTCTACTATAGCAAATCAATAGTGTTCTTCTTCACTGTCACATTTAAAACTAACAATATTTAAACCTGATGATATATTGAATGTGTTTGCATAGAAATAAAGTGTACAAATGTTATACCTTAGATCAGGGGTTCTCAACCTTGGCAACTTTAAGACTTGTGGACTTCAACTCCCAGAATTCCTCAGCCAGCAAAGCTGGCTGAGGAATTCTGGGAGTTGAAGTCCACAAGTCTTAAAGTTGCCAAGGTTGAGAACCCCTGCCTTAGATAAAGAAAAAATGTATGAAAAAATCCACTTACTTGGTAATAACTCTCTGTCTGCTGTTTCTGTACAACTGGGATAGGGATAAAATAGATGTCCCTTTTCTAATGGATATGGAATCATTCTAAATGCTGAAAAAGAGGTAAAAATAATGATTTGCATCAGATCATGGAAAACTGCTTTATAATTTCTACAACTTCATATACAGGATCTTGGTAAAGTCTTTTCTCAGTGTAAAATCTGTAAAAAGGTTACAAGGATAAGAAACTTGTCCATGAAAATTCTGAAAGTAATCCCAGTATAAAATACAATGAGATTTGACTAGCAGCCATAAAAAACATAAATGAGGATTTCAAAATAGATATCTAACAGGAAAACATGCTTAGGTTTTCTTGAACGAACCTGCAATCAAACTCTTTATAAGCAATGCCATCATTTCCTCAGCAAATCCACAAAATTTACTTTTAGTAACCTAGTGACCTTCTTCACAAACCGAATAGGATTTAAATATTGCAAATAGCTTGATATTTAATAGTAATCACTGTGATCCAAATAAATAGGATGATGCTTTCTGACCTCTTTGATTTCAACACCTGCCTTCACAGTGACATCCAAGTACTGTTAGACAGGAGGGGAAAGCCTCAACATTTTGGAAAAATATGCCATAGTGGGATAATTTCTGTGTTTCTACATACTAGATTTTGCCACAATTTAAAAGTGAGAATTTCAAAGACTGTCTGGAAATTGTTAGTGAAATAGATGTTAAAATTAGTTTCTGATTCTATTTCTACACAGTTTATTTACAAAAATAATCATCTCCAGAAATCAGCATTTTCCTCTAAGTGTTCTGAAAACATAGGATGTAGTCAAAAAATATATTATCAAACATGGCTGCTTGTGATGGATTTATAAGAAATTTTCCATCTTTTTCTAGATTTACAAGAAGTCTACAATGAAAATAGGTTTGAATTAAGTTTCCCATTAAAAAGAAGATTAAATTCAATGAAATTTGGGGAGTTTGAGAATGTCATTTTATTTAAATGCATTTTATTTAGAAGCTTTAAAAACAGAAATGTGGAAAAGACGACTAATAAGTATCTGTTCAAAAGAGAAATATGGTGAGTGAAGAGACATTTATAAATTCTTATTTTCCTTAGAAAAAAATAAACTTCTAAAGCTGACATCAATTACGTCTAAGGTTTGTAATGCAAACTCTAATTTACTATCAAGCTATTGTTTACTATAAGCCACCAACAGATTATGGCTTTAAAGTGTAGTCTACCACCATTAAAACAAACTGATCTATTCAAAGATCCTGCTATAATGTGTCAGAGCACATTTTATTGTATTAAGTTATTGTATTGTATTAAACTAGTGAAAAAATAAGTTTGTACTACTGACAGAATACTTACTGCCTTCCCATGTGCAGTGCAGCAAGTTAAGGGCCCCTTCTATTCGTTTCCAGTGCTGAAGATGGAAGAATGCATAGGCTACTGCTTCACTGTCCCCACGCTTCAGAATGTGCTCAGGAGGCAAAATTAAGCTTTTCATTTCTAGCAAGTACTGGAAGAAAAAAATGAGAAGTGATGAGAAACTATACAGAACATAACACCTAAGTGTTTTCTTTGTAAGTATTTTTAACTTAGTTTAATCTTGATTTGTGTACAAGAAAGAGAAAGCAATAATTGTAAGAAAATGTGAATTATTTGGCAAATTAAAATTTTAAAAAGGCATTTTTGTGAATCTTTCACAGTAGGAAAGACCATATCAATTTCATGTGGATATTTTATTTGAAAACAGTATTGTTTTGCAGAAACTGCTTTGTGCAAAAGTCTGATAAAGATTTATATTATGCGCCTCCAAAAATATTACCCTGGTAAAATTTTGATAAAACAACGATTTGTGTACAAAATAGAATAGCAGCTCAAGCAGTTTACTAGGGGTATAATGCAAGTGTTAGAGATGATTACAAAAGTATAGTGCTTGCTCATTTTAGTTGGAGTTATCCATTTCCAAGTAGGTTTCAAATTAAAGTCTCCAATTCCTATGTTGAAAAAAGCAGCAAATTTAAAAACGGATGGTTTTGCTGCAATGTCCTTCCTCCTGTCCTAGTATTGCAACTGAAGATACTTTCTTATTGAGTTCATAGTTCATTCTAAACCTGAAGCAGAATGGAAGATAACTGCATATAATAAATTATTTCCAAATATTTAGAATTCACTTGTAAATGACACTAATAACTATCTCCTTCCAGCATTATTTTGGATTCTTTTCACCCAAAAACTACAATCATGCCCTGAAAATATTTTATGCATGTGAAATATGTCCTTGAGGAAAGTCCAAATATTTGTAACCACTCAATTAACTAATGGTCTACAATTTATGAACTAGACCATTCCATTTATTAATAGTTAAATCGATTTCATATTTGATAATATGAAGTATTAGGTATAATATTTGATTGTACCCAATATTTCTGCTGACTTGCCTTAAAACTCTAAGAACTTAGCCAAGTTGTTGCTTGCAGATACCACAAACAATGAGATTATTTAATAATCGAGTTTACAGAATTTAATTTTCCCCGTTCTGGTTCTTGAAGGAATGTAGCCAAAGCTGTGATGGTCAAACCAAATGCATTTACTGCCTGACTGATTCTTCTCTTAGTGTTTGAGTCAATTTACTGGAGGGCAATACTCTTAACTAATCCTATTTAATCCTTCTTATTTTTTTAAACTAGTAAGGAATCATTCACACATTGTCATAGTGTGAAAGTAGCTTCAAATATCCAGCCTCTGCCATAATTGTTTTTAGTCCATGAAATTATTAGCTTGGTATTTGTTTATAGTTTTTAGACCCACAGTTACCTTTAATTAAAATAATCTTTTAATCAAAGATAACAGTGGGTCTAAAACCTCTGATATGTTATTTTCCACAGCCTCTTGACATATAACTCACAATAATACAACTGAAATCTGAAAGATTTACTAGATAAGAATATAAAATTATTACTATGACACACTGGTTTTCTTGATGTGTGATGCCAGTGAGAAATACATAAAACATATTAATCTCCTCAAAGACAAGTAGTCCTGAAGAAATAGGACAGACACCTACTGTAATTCTTGGATAATGATAATATATCCCAGTCTTCCACCCTAAAGGCAGAGGCTAGAAAAAATGAGACTCCCTGAAATGAACTTGCTGTACTTTTGATCAGTCATGCAAGGGAGCAGAAAATCTTCATAACAATTAGCTCTCCCAATGCATAATCAAGGAAAGAGAAGACTAGATGAATAAAGTCAAACCTTCAAGGAAAGAACCATTTGGATACCCTGATTATCATAAGAGGATTAAGTCTAGGGATAAGCCATCCTTCTATTACTAAGGCTACAAGGGTAATATATTATCAATGCTCAGCCATGGCTATTTGAAGTTCCAATTACTGTATACACATTTATTTAGGAACAGATGAATTGGGTATAACATTTCTCATTTTTTTCCCATTGGGCAGTACAAGTTTTACAGGCAGGCTTTAATCTGTTACAGTTCTATATATTAAAATAAAATAAAGTATTTCAAGTATGCTCAGTGTAACAAAAATAATTAAGAATAATGTATTTATATAAATTATTTTTATAGTTCCCTTATACAAAGGATAGAATCCTTTACTTTACATACTGGGATAACCATGGAACTGCCAATGATAGAAAGAATGCTTTTTCATAATGGTTATAAAAAAGTTATGATTACTGAGATTTACAGTTATTTGCCCACTTGTATGTGTAATCATATATACAAATCATTCAAGATTTTCTTGTGTCTGTTGCAGACTTTGCAACAAAATTATGCTATCATAAACTTCAGTGTTTCTTTAAGAGTTTGGAAGTTTGCTAATTGTTAAAGATAAATTGTTGCCTGTGACAGATAACTTAAAAATGAACTGCTATAAATTATATTACCTATTTAATAGTATTAATAACACATCATTAACACAGACAGATATAAATACAGTTGCAGAACTATGACTTGAAAGTAAATTAGTCTTGCCCCACTAGATGGCAGCACCTAGCTGTCTTTGACTAATCTCATAATAGTAAGAGGGGACAGAGATCACAAAAAATACAGCCCAAAGAAATGAATTATATCACAACCTTCCATTACAAATTGCCCACCCATCTAACCTACTATAGCTCCAACCTTTTAATGAAATTTTTCAAAAAATAAAAACCATATTAGTTGGTAAATGGATTAAGAAATAATAAATGTATGTTACAAAAGCTGAAGAAACTATCACAGGCTTTTGTTTAATTACTAAATTTGAAGCACTTTTGAAATAGGGTGCTTTTCAAGTTAAATTCTGACTAGGTCTGTTAAAATGAGTTTGATTGTAAATGGTAATATTTTTTTAATATACATTTTATTGGTTTTTTTAATTTTAACATCAAAGTGCTCAAGAAAACACCGTGGTGAAAGGGTAATCAATCATAACAAAACAAGTCATATATATATAAAACTCAAATTAATACCTTAAAAAAAATCCCCTCCCATTTCCTCACATAATATAGCAAATTTAGTTTAATCTATTTCTTCTTAAAATTCAATCAATCCACAGAATCATCCCTACCATTCCATCTACATCAGTGGTTCTCAACCTTTCTGAGGTTGAGACCCCACTTGCCCCGCCCATGCACGCCGCGACCCCGACCCGGGGGCGCGTGCGCGCAAAAAAAATTTTTAACATTTTTTTCAAAAAATAAAAAAAAATGGCGGCCACGATGGGCGGATCTGCGCATGCACGGATCGGCCCATCGCACGCGCCACGCATGCGCGCATCCGCCCGTCGCGGGCCGCCATTTTGTTTTTTTTAAAAAAAAATTTAAAAAAAATAAAAAAAAATGGCGGCCGCGACAGGCGGATCTGCGCATGCGTGGATCGGCCCGTTGCACGCGCCATGCATGCGCCCATCCGCCCGTCGTGGGCCGCCATTTTGGTTTTTTTTTATTTTTTTTAAAAAAAAAATTAAAAAAAAAACAAAAAACAAAAAACAAAATGGCGGCCACGATGGGCGGATCTGTGCATGCGCAGATCGGCCCGTCGCATGCGCCATGCATGTGCCCATCCGCCCGTCGTGGGCCGCCATTTTGTTTTTTTGTTTTTTATTTAAAAAATTTTTTTAAAAAACAAAAAAAAACAAAATGGCGGCCGCGACGGGCGGATCTGCGCCTGCACAGATCGGCCGGTCGCACACGCCGCACATGCGCGGATCCGCCCATTGCGGTCCGCCATTTTGTTTTTATTTTATTTTATTTTTATTTTTTTTTTTAATTTTTTTTAATTTTTTTTTAATTTTTTTTTCCAGCGCGACGGGCGGATCTGAGCGTGCGCGGCGCGCGCGCACCAAAAAAAATAAAAAAATTTAAAAAAAATTTAAAAAAATTTAAAAAAATTAAAAAAAATAAAAATAAAAAACAAAATGGCGGCCGGCGGTGCCCGGCGACCCCCGCGAAATGGTGTCGTGACCCCAAATGGGGTCGCGACCCCAAGGTTGAGAACCACTGATCTACATAAATCACTCCTGCTTTTAAACTCCACTAATTTCAATTAAAATATTCCAATTGATCTTAAACAAACATATTAATAAAATTTTGGGTATCCCTTCTAAACACATAGTATTCCAAGAATTAACATTCTAATATTTTCACATATATTCCATCTCTTAATTTGATATATCATTAATTAATACCCTTTCTTCTCTTATCGTAGATCTTTCTAATTCTTCTGCTATTACAAAATAGTTTTCTACATAAACAAAGTAAAAAAAAACAAAACAAAAAAGAATCATTTCTACCTGTTAAGTAAAATTTAACTCTCAACCAAATTAGATATATCTAAGACAGACATATTATAAATGGTAATATTATTATTGATGTTAATATTTACACTGTTTTGTTTTTCTGCATGAAAATATTATCATTGCATAAGTCGGATCAGCAAATGTTTCTACATTAGCTCTAATTCTGCTTCCAGAAGAGTTACTGATAAATTTTTCACACATTTAAGGAGTTACATACTTCGAAAATTTCTTTATCAACACTGTACCATTGCACTAACAAGAGTTAAATAGCCAATTTGTAGAAATATTTTGTGGCATCATTTATTCACCAGTGAAGGACACTTTATTTTGTTTTATATCTTCTTGCACATTTCTCCTAATACTGCTGGGTGATCTTGAGCCAGTTACTCCCTCTGATCTTATAGGAGTGTTGTGGTAAAAATAAGAAGAGGAAGGAGTACTATGTATGTTTGCTGCCTAGAGTTATTTATAAAAATAATAGAGGCAGGAAAAAAAATAAAACATGAAATTTGTACTGTTTTGCATTTTTTGTGAGATTTTCCTGCATAATTTCTACTATAGCCATATATTCTAGGAAACGTGACTAAAAAAGTATAATATTTGGAAAGGTGAATAATAAAGTAATTGTATTTTGGTTCTTATATTGGTACAAAGATCGTATTTATATATAAACCAAATTACTGCCACATCACATCACGGCTGTAGATAACTCTATGAAACATAAGCATGCTGTGCTCGTCTTTCACTCAGGGGCATAGCCCTATTTCACCAACATGGACAATGAAAGATCTGTGCATGTTCCCCATATTCTCACTTATCTACAAGAAATCTGTATTCATGGACTTACTTAGGAGTTAAAAGGGGCAACAGGGACATAAAAAACTGAAAAAAAAAGACTGAAAGAAATATGTAAATTTCCCCTTTTTATTTCCTGATCTATTCATTATATAATAAGAAAAATGAACATATTAGTAGCACATATATTTTTAAAAAATAAAATCCATTGAAATATGCCTGATGCAACTTTCAGCCAAAACAAATAACACACCAAAAGAAAATATATTTTAAAAGAACATTTCTACCTTTAGATAGCCTGGTGCCAACTGCATAATTTTCAAATGTTTCTTTAAATTCTTGCTTATCTATATTGGGATCTAAACTCTAGCTCAATACTCTTTTGAACCCTTTGGACGTGTCTATGAGGGATAAACAATTCCTAAGATGGGAGGGATTGATGTACTGGTAAATACATTCTTGAGAGAAGGACCTACCTCACCAGTTTCAAAAGGGGCAGTGTTCCTCCCAACCCTAAGAAATCTTTGCTTGAGTCAACAAAATTTGATGATTTTTATCCTACTTTGATCTTAGAAGGTAATCAGCTTTCAGTTCCAAAGGGTCCTAAAGGAAGCAGATTATCCAGAACCTTTCGAGTCTGATTTCAGACTGGGATATAGCATTAGGAAAATACTGGTTATGCCTACACACAAACCTTTCCTGATAATTTAATAGCCTTCAGTGTTGGAGAGTGTTATGGTGGAGAGTGTTATGGTGGTTCTACTTCTTCCTAATGTTTTTTACCCATGTTGTATCCTGGATTTGATCTGGTGATTTTAATGGGCTTTATTGTAAAGTTGTCTATTCACACAATAAGTGGCATAATCACATTTAGTTTGATAGTGCTTTCATGATTATTTAGCCTTCAACTTCAGTTGACTAAACAGTATTGACTGACGATAAGACAATATTTTTCTACAGTGATGTAGTTTGGAACTGGACTTCCTATACTTTCAAGATGCCATCTATTATCAGCTTATCTCTGATTAGATAAGTAGCTTTCCCTCTGTTAATACAATCAGCTACCAGCACAGGATTGGATTATTTTGCTTGGCACTGTTATGGCATAGTGTGAGCAATCTAATGTTGAAGCTGGAGAAGCAGCTACTATATAATGGAAGCTATTCTCCCTACTGAGCAGCTATTCACTCCTCCTTTCTATCATTTCAAAACTAAAATGTTTTAATTGTTAATGACTACATGGCTATGCAAAGGAATTCCTAATTTAAGTTAGGAATTCCTAACTAAATCCTTCTTTTCAGGCATGTCTGAAGAGTTATTAAGATTGGATGAAACATTCTTCCCTTATAATTCTCCTGCTATGGCCAAGTGAGTCCCTTAACAGAAAGGCTTAGAACAGCGGTTCTCAACCTGTGGGTCACAACCCTATTTCGGATCGAACAACCATTTCACGGGGGTCGCCAAACAACGCAGTCCGCCATTCCCCCCCCCCTTTTCCTTAGCTGTGCTACGCCATTTTTTTTCCCTTTTCCTTAGCTGTGCTACTCCCTCTTATTCTATTGGCTTTTGAAAGCCAATAGAATAGACTCTCTTGAATAGACTCTCTTGAAGGGGGCACTCCCTAAAGCTCATAGCTAAGAAAGTGAGGACAAATAAAGGGAAATATTTCTTCACCCAGAGAGTCGTTGATTTATGGAATTCACTTCCTGAAGGGGTCGTGACAGCTGTCAGCCTTGACAGCTTCAAGGCAGGGCTAGATAGATTCATGGATGCAAAGTGTATCGGTGGTTATTAAAACGGATGTCCATGTGCCGCCTCTATGTTGGTTGAGGCAGGCAGGATTCCCTTGAGTACCATTTGTTTGGGGGTCAAGGGAAAGGGAGGGTTTTGCCTTCTCTTTCTGCTCAAGATCCCCATGTACATTTGGTGGGCCACTGTGTGACACAGAATGCTGGACTCGATGGGCTTTGGCCTGATTCAGCATGGCTCTTCTTATGTTCTTATGTTCTTATGTTCTATTGGCTTTCAAAAGCCAATAGGAATTGTCCAGGCTGTCTCTGCCCTGCTGAGCCTGCCAAAAGTCCCAGTCTGCAAATGGTGCTGCAGGTTGTCTGCAGCGAAGGCGAGCGGTCCGGAACTTTCCACCCTTCCCTGCTGAGCAACTACTAAAAATGTAAGTAAAAGAGGGCCAGGGGTGGGAGGTGGGAGGCCGGTGGGCGCAAGGAAGGTAGCTGGTGCGCGTGGGGCCCGGCAGGTGCCTTACCTCCCTTGGGCTGGGCCAGCTGGTGGCCCAGCCAATGGTCGCCCTGCGCTGTCGCTGCTGCTTGCCACGGCCGCCCAGGAGCGCCTGGGCCTGCCTACCGCCGCCCTGAATGGGTGGCAGCGAAGGTAAGACTAGTGGGGCAGCGGCGGGCGCAGGGAGTTTTTGGGGTGGCTTACCTCCCTTGGGCTGGGCCAGCTGGTGGCCCATCCCGTGGTCGCCCTGCGCCGTCGCTGCCGCCCAGGAGTGCCTGGGCCTGCCTGTCGCCGCCCCAAACGGGTGGCAGCGAAGGCAAGGCTAGCGGGGCAGCGGCAGGCGCAGGGAGAGTTTTTGGCGCGCGTGGGGCCCGATGGGTGGCTTACCTCCCATGGTCGCCCTGCGCCTACGCCGGCGCAGGGGGCAGCACCACGCATGCGCAGCGCAAGAGGTAGCACCGCGCATGCGCGGCGCTTGACAGATCAGGGGTCACGACCTAAAAAAGGTTGAGAACCGCTGGCTTAGAAGGTCTTCAATTAGATAGGCTGACTAGCCAGATTGATAACAAAAAAGCATAAGCCTTTTCAGAGATCCAATAAACAATATCTCTTTGCTTCATAATTCATAACAATATTCTCAGCTATTTGGGAATAACTTCTATGAAATTTATTCAACTTCTAGTTAATGCTATATGCATCCAGTTACTCTCCCGCTGTTTATTTCTGGTTTTTTTACTATATTACAGATTCATAATATTTTCTTAATAATATTTCATGCTCAATATATTATGCAGAAAAATGATTTAAAAATTATAAAACACAAACTATTTTGGTATTTAGAAGATCAGTGAAAATAGTTTTATTTCACTAAGCTTTCAAACTTAAGTTAATTGTTATTGGCATTTAATCAACACTTGTCTGTGGCGGGAGGCAAAGGATGGTTAGGGATGTTCTTACCTTTGGTACATGAGGGTTAAATTCTACTGCTCTGTGTATTGCTTCTACAGCATTAATTTCGGCTGTGCTAAGTCCCCTTCTAGAAGCAGTTTCTGGAGAAAACCTACAGCAACATTCCAAAGTTTGTTATATTACAAAATATGATAGGAGCAAAAGTTCAAATTAGTA
Source organism: Bothrops alternatus (assembly GCA_034064705.1). NCBI lineage: Eukaryota > Metazoa > Chordata > Lepidosauria > Squamata > Viperidae > Bothrops > Bothrops alternatus. The sequence continues at coordinate 20,369,618 of JARGCV010000589.1, forward strand.
ATATAAATATCATTATACCAGAAAATTGTAATCCAATAAAGAACTAAGCACGTTTCTACTTGTCAGATAAAAATGTATCAGTATCTCACATACACAAAATTTTCCTTGCCTCACAAATTCCACAAATATTAATAAAGATTGTTTGGCTTAATATGTTATAAGAAACCAACCATTGTTGTGCATTAAGTATGGTTAGTGTTTTGTAATTCTACATATTTATGGCTATCCAATAGGTTATTGAATAAATACCCGTTGAATAACCATAAATAGATAGAATTGCAAAACACTAAATAACCCAATATATAGCTGAACTAGCCAGGAAAGCTAAATCAAACTTAATTTCTAATTACTCTATGTTGTCTCAACCATCTACCTATATCCACAGAAAGCAAAATGGCACACAAAATTTTAGGTGTAGCCTCCAAAGTCCTCCAAAATTTTCTTCTGAATTTTCATTTTAAATATATGGAGAGTATTCAAATCCACTATTTAAGTCAGTTTATTTACATTTACATTTAAGCAAATCAATTTTATGTTAACCAAGTTTTATCCCCTTTTGAACGTTGTTCGCAGCAATTCACTCAAAGGATATATGTTATCCTTGACTTGAATAAGATGGTATACCTCTGTCAAAGGCCACTGCTAACTCACAATAAGAAATTAGACAACCAAATATTTGTAATTAGCTTTGTCACTTCCCATAATAAATTTTTTAAGTGGTTGTTTAGAACTGAATATTATGGGTGTCTATTATATAGGGCCACAACTGAATTCATCTGCCTATATTGCATATATTCCAATAGGAGTAAGTTAGTAGGAAAGTAAGGTGTAAATGACAAAGATTGGCTACATTTTCCTCTTTTTTTAAACGTAGCCAATCTTTGTCATCACATCTTACTTTCCTACCAAATTACTCCTATTGGAATATATGCAATATATAGGCAGATTAATTCAATTGTGGCCATATATAGTTGATACCCATAATATTCAGTTTTAAACAACCACTTAAAACAACCATTTGAAACAATCACTTGTCCTCTTTTTAAAAAAATGGACAAAAGAAATTTGATTTATGTTATCCTTTATATCAACTTGGAAGCAAAACTGCCATGATTTTTCATTGAATGCAACAATGAAAACATGTTATAACTGCTTTATTGTATATCAATATGCCTATCAAATATTTCACTTACCTATCTGAAACTGCTCTCGCTTTTAAGAGTGCTGCTGTGTAACATATTGCTGCTGATTTTGGAAGGCTGATATCTATGGAACAATAAATTGTTGTCTTTAGATCCTAAAGTAAGAAACATTTCACAATCATTCCTTCCCCAAACAGCAATTTATATAGGAAATTATCTATATATTAGATATATGAGATTAAAATCTGAAAGACAAAAATCAATCATATACTTCTTTATAAAACCCTAGTAATACCACACCTGGAATACTGCAACCAATTTTGGTCACCATTTTACAAAAAAGATGTTGAGAGTTTGAAAAAATTCAGAGAAGAGCAACTAAGATGATCAAAGGCCTGGAGACTAAAACATACGAAGAACGGCTGTAGGACTTGGGTTTGGCTAGTCTAAAGAAAAGAAGAAATAGGGGAGACATGATAGCAGTATTCCAGTATTTGAGGGGCTGCTACAAAGAAGTGGGGGTCAGATTATTCTCCAAAGCACCAGAGGGCAGGACAAGAAACAATGGCTGGAAACTGATCAAAGAAAGAAGCAACCTGGAATTAAGGAGAAACTTCCTGACAGTGAGGACAGTTAACCAGTGGAATAGCTTGCCCCCAGAAATCGTGGGCACTCCATCACTGGAGATTTTTAAAAAGAGGCTAGACAGTCACTTGTCTGAGATGGTATAGGTTTTCCTGCTTGAGCAAAGGGCTAGACTAGAAGACCTCCAAAGTCCCTTCCAGCTCTATTCTATTCTAATTCTATTGTAATATTTCTACATTTAGTACATTCATCCAAGGTAGTATTGCAATGAACATATTAGATTTGTGCTGGGGAGACTGATTGATTGCTTTTACAAATTTATATAGCCACATATCTCACAATGAAACTCTGAGTGATGAATAGAATATAAAACACAATATACAACACAATCATTTAAAAAATTAAGTTGAGGCCACTATAAAAAGCACCATATCAACATGTCCCTCTAAAGGCACCAGGTTCCATTAATTCCACTGGCATCCCTACAACAGTGCCTAGTGTCAGAACCCATATCTGTCTGATTTCATACTTCCTTTGCTTCTTCCTCTGATCCAAATTCCATTCTCTTCTCTCCCTGGGTTCTGCCATAGTCCTAGAGAGGAGGGTGGGGGGAATGATCGAGGGTTTATTGCCTTAGCTTCCTCTATTGCTACAATGTAACACTTCACTTTCCTACACTATTTCTCTCTGTAAACTCCTCTCTTTAAACTGTCAACTAGAAAAGGGGGAGCTTAACTCTCAGCTCTCGCTGGATGAACTATGGGGTGGAGTTTGCTTGGGGACACTTTAAATCACCGATCTGAGCAGGAAACCCTCAGATCTTGTCTAGTATGGCTGCTATCAGCCTCTCCTAATAAAAATTCCTTTTGGAAGAGCTTGCTTCCATGAGTTCTGCTTTCTTGGGATGAGGTACTGAAGCGGGTCCTGACACCTAGGTAAATCAAGTCTTCATGGCTTTCCAAAAGCCCCTCAGGATTGGGGCCTTCCAAATCTATAGGACAAAGCTACTCCATAAGGCAGGTACTATAATCAAGAAACCTGGCTTCCAAGAACCCATCAGGTGATACCATTTTACCAAGGGAACCCAAAATATGCCCCACTCTATTGGATTTAGTGCAGAGGTCTTCATACTTGGCCCTTTTATGACTTGTGGACTTCAACTCCCAGAATTCCTCAGCCAGACACAGACTGAGGAATTCTGGGAGTTGGAGTCCACAAGTCATAAAAGTTGGAGTCCACAAGTCTGAAGACCACTGATTTAGTGTAAGAGAGAGAAATCTTTTGCATTGCAATCATGCAAATGACCTTACCCCATAAACTCTGAATTAAATTCAGAAGCATACTGGGACCCAGCACAGATAATCTGGCAATAGTGTTTTCATGGGCCCTCCAATGTGCTGCATCATTCTGGACCAACTAAAGGTTCTGAATGCTTTTTAAGGGTAACCCCATGTAGCGGGCACTACAATAGCCCAACTGCCAGGTGATTAGGGTGTGAGTGGCCATGATCAGTGCCTCCCAATCTAGGAATGAATGCAAGTGGAGCATTGGATACATTTGTGCAAAGGCCTACCTGGTCACAGCTTCCACCTGCTAAAGGCACTAGTTCAGAAAGATTCCAGATCAAGCACCATATCTGAGTAAGTGTTATCCCATCCAAAACTAACAACGGAAGATCATTAGATTCATGGTTTTAGTTTTGAACTAAAGAGATTCAAGTCCCAACTTGATCACAGAGTTCACTAAGTAACCCTGAGCAGTCATTTTTTCTGTTTAACCTAGCTCACCAGTTCGTGGCGTAGAAATAAAAATTACAGGTAGTTGAGTTATGAGTGTAATGGAGCCTGCACATTCCATTCGTAACTTGAAAATTTGTAGAGTGAATCTCGTACCTCGAACGAGATCATTTCCTTGCTTGTTAAAACGCAGGTGACAAGTGCATATGAGGTATCTCAGGGTGGGGAAGGCCTAGTGATGGAACAGTCCCCCAAGGCCTCCTCGACACACTGAGATACCTCATGCTTTCCCCTCCCTGCTTGCTGCGCTGGACTCACTTGCCTTGAAAAGATCCATCTCCTCTCTGCCGTAGTTCCTGCTTTTGAGGGACAGGAGAGTCCATGGAAGCCCCTGGGTGCCGTAATATCGCACGAGGTCAGGCACCAATCCTCTTTCACAGAGAGTGGGTGCCTGAAGTCTCACGCTGTTTGCAGTGCCTACGTCCTGCTGCCCAACTCTCGAGCAACATGGCTGCCGCCCATAGAACAGAAATGGGGGGCCTTCTGCATGCCTCTGGAGGTTGGATCCAGCCCTCGAAGGGGTCTTCCTAGCTGCATATATAAGCCCCCCCGACCTCCATTCTGCGCTGCTTGGAGGTCTCCGAGGCTCCGGGGACAATGGGGTCACTTTCTTCCCCAGCGGGGCGAGTTCCACCAAGCTGGATGCAGGTGCGAGGGGCCTGGCCTTCTCCCTCAGTTGAAGGCTTCAGGCGTGCCGTGAGGCAGAAAGGAGTTGGGGGCAGGAGCAGGAGACAAGTACCTTTCACATAGAGAATGAAAGTTTCTGAGGTCTGTGATTTGGTGCAACTTCCAACACTCACGCAAGATCACAAACTCCAGAAACTTCCATTCTCGACACGACAAACATTTCCAAGCCGAATCTCCTCTCCCTCAAAGGGAAAGAAACCGCAGCAGAGAGGCTTTTTGCAAGGTGAGTCTGGTGCGGCAGGAAGGGAGGGAGAAGCAGTTGTAAGGAGTGTAGGGGGGAATAGGGTGAAAGTTGCAGCATCACTGAAGTTGTTCGTAATATTGCAGCCCTTGTGCTGCAATATTCGTAATTTGGAGGCTTGCTCGTAAACAATAGGGAGATGTTCATCACATAACTTCGAACAAACGTTACGTAAACGCTCTTAACTCGGGGATTACCTGTTTATACAATCTTGAGAATCCAAGAGAAAAGTCAGGACATAAATGCAGTAGCAATGTAGTAATAATTACTAATGGGTTTCTACAACAAAAATTCAGAGATCCAAAGCAGTAGACCAGTGGTGGCGAACCTATGGCACGCGTGCCAGAGGTGGCACTCGGAGCCGTCTCTGTGGGCACACACACCGTCACCCCAGGCCTGCCTCCTCCCACAGCCCCATCCTCACCAGCAGCCCCCTCGAGGAGAATCGCCCCTGGGCACAGCCCGCACGAAGCAGCGCAGCCAAGGACATAGCTGGCAGCAGGGACAAGACTCTGCCCTTGTGCCCCATAGCATGCAGATGATGCTGCAGGATGTGGACGGAGGGCATGGCTGCCATGGCGCTGCAGGGCTGCCTGGGCGATCTGCTACGGTGGGCCATGGAGGCGTGGCCCTGCAGTTGGGCGGGGCAGGGAGTGGGTGGGATGGAGCAGGCAGGGCAGGTGGCGGAGCGGGGGCCGGTTGTTGGGCACTCGGTGTCTAAAAGGTTCGCCATCACTGCAGTAGACCTAAGGAGCTTTTGTTATGTTAAGTGATCTACCTAACGAATAGGGACTTTACAATAGTAGGCCATATGTAGTTTTAAAATAAATTTCACATGTTATTATTTGAATTATAGGTACAACAATGAAGTGCATGATCTATATTCTACTCTTTTGAACCAGTTGCAAGTTACTATTTTGTTTCACAACTTCATATTATCTATAACTTTTATTTTTCTGGATTATTAAAGATCTACACAGCCAGTGGTTTTGCTTCATAAATATGTGTTCCCAACATTCATTTACATACAACAACTTTCTTTACTTGAAACAATCACCATCACCTAATTTGCTCTCCTACACAATCTTTCTACCCCTCCCATTTCCACTGTTTATTGCCAATGAAGAAACATAAACCCCATAATTATTATACATTCTTACCATCATACTTTGCTAGAACTGCCTGGACATCAGCATAAGCCTGTAACTCCAGAAGTGTTTCTAGGAGGTTTTCATGGATATTCAATACACTTAGGACAGGAAATTCTTTCATTAACTATAAACAAGGGGGAGGAAAATATTTTTATGTACAATTATAGTTTTGGTAAAAATGAGTGTAGAGTGCAGAAATGTAGACAATATAAATTTGCAAGGTTTTTATTTAGTGCTGGAAGCTGAGAGACAGAAAAGGGTAAGCAAAAGTTCTTTCTAACATGCAACTATACCACATACAAGCCCAATCAGTACAAGACAAAAAAAAGCTGTGATTTCATTTAACCCAGCACTAAGTCACAAAAACCCAACTCAGCTCTTAAAACAAGCAAAGTCATCTAATTAGAAAAGTCCTAGAGTGAAGATGACCTGAAATGAATCCAGATAACCTTTAACATCCAAATAAATCAAAAGTAGAGGCCACCATAATCGCTTTTTAAAAATATTAATATGCAATAACGGTGCACAACATACTGTGAATTCAAAAATTCATTTTCAAGTTATGAAGACTGCAAGCTGACAACAGTCATTTTGACTGTGTCAGATAGGAGTATAATAATTTCAAAAATTATTATTTCAAATTAATTACATCTCTTTCATATTCAGAACTGATTAATTTATAATAATAATAGTAATAATAGTAATAATAAAAAGTTGGAAGGGACCTTGGAGGTCATCAAGTCCACCCCCTAGACATACCCAATTCCAGCAACCGTTCCTTATATGTTTTAGCCTCCAATCCCCTAATCCTCTTTGTTGCTCTTCTCTGCACTCTTTCTAGAGTCTCAACATCTTTTTTACATTGTGGTGACCAAAACTGGATGCAGTATTCCAAGTGTGGCCTTACCAAGGCATTGTAAAGTGGTATTAATACTTCACGTGATCTTGATTCTACCCCTCTGTTAATGCACAGTTGCTACTATTGAGCAAGGTACCCCCTATACTATACCTGTACATTTGGTTTTTCTTTCCTAAATGTAGAACCTTACTTTTTTCACCATTGAATTTCATTTTGTTAAGATAGCGGCCCAGTGTTCAAGTCTGTCCAGATCTTCCTGTATCCTAAGCCTGTCTTCTGGAGTGTTGGCTATTCCTGCCAGCTTGGTTTCATCTGCAAATTTGATGAGTTCCCCATCTATCCCCTCATCCAAATTGTTGATGAAGATGTTGAAGAGCCCTGGGGCACCCCACTATACACTTCCCTCCATGTAGATGTGTTTCCGTTGAGGACCACACGCTGAGTACAGCCAGTCAGCCAGCTACGGATCCATCTGGTGGTGATGCTGTCTAACCCGCATTTTTCTATCTTATCAAGTAGTAGGTTGTGATCTACTTTGTCAAATGTCTTACTGAAGTCCAAGTAAATTATATCCACAGCATTCCTCTGGTCCACTAATTTTGTCACTTGGTCAAAGAATGCAATAAGATTTGTCTGGCATGATCCGTTTTTGACAAACCCGTGTTGGCTTTTAGTAATGACTTTGTTTGCCTATAGGTGTTCGCTGATTCGTTGTTTATCTTTTCCAGAATTTTCCCAGGTATTGAGGTCAGGCTGATAGGTCTGTAATTTCCTGGATCCATTTTTTTCCTTTTTTGAAGATGGGAACTATATCAGCTCTTCTCCAGTCCTCTGGTAGTTCCCCAGTGCTCCAGGATCTTTGAAAAATATAGTTCAGTGGTTCTGAGATCACATCTGCCAGTTCCTTGAGAACCTTGGGGTGTAATCCATCTGGTCCTGGTGATTTGAACTCGTCTAGGCTGGAGAAGTGCTCACTTATCATTTTCTTGCCTATCTTAACTTGTGTTTCTATTCTGTTTTTTATGGCACTATTTTTGATAGGTTGGTTTGTTTTTTCCCTTTGTGTAAAGACAGATGCAAAAAACAAGTTAAATAGTTCCGCTTTCTCCCTGTTGCTTGTCACCTTCTTGCCACTTTCACCCACTAATGGACCAATCATTTCCTTCACTTTTTTCTTGTTTCTTACATGCTGAAAGAAGCTTTTTTTTGTTATTTTTGACTTTGGTCGCAAGCCTTAGTTCATTTTGAGCCTTAGCTTTCCTCACTTCATCTTTGCAGGCACGGGCTATTTGCTGATATTCTGACTTAGTTATGTGTCCCTCTTTCCACTTTCTATACTTGTCCTTTTTATCTTTCAATTTATCAGAGAGTTCTTTATGCAGCCATGCTGGTTTCTTTTGAGAGCTGTTATTTTTCCTCTTTGTTCGTATTGTGCTAGACTGGGCTTTTATTATCTCACTTTTCAAAATTTCCCAAGCTTCTTGAGTTGTTTTCCTCTTGAGGATTCTCATCCATGGAATCCTTCCCAAACCCTCTCTAAGTTTACTGAAATTAGCTCTCTTGAAGTCCAAGACTCTAGTTTGACTATGTTCTATTGCTTGTGCTTCCATAATGTTGAATTCCAATATTGCATGATCACTTCCTCCCAAAGTTCCTATGGCTTCAACACCTTCTATCGTTTCATCTCTGTTAGTGAGAATTAGATCCAAAATGACTAATCCCCTAGTTCTTTTCCCTACTTTCTGGGAGACAAAGTTGTCTGCTAGGTTTGTCAGGAATCTGTTTGATCTTCCACTTGGTGCAGAGTTTGTCTCCCAGTTGATGTCAGGGTAGCTAAAAGTCCCCCATTACTATTGTGATGTGCTTCCTACATACCTTAGTTAACTGACTAGCAAAAAGTTCATCTATTTCCTGTGTTTGGTTGGGTGGCCTATAGTATACACCTATGGCAATGTCATTTCCCCCCTTTTATATTGACCCAAATGCATTCAAGACAGTTTTCATCATTGTTGTGCTCGATTTCTGTAGAGAAATCCACCTCCTCTTTTATTTGGTCTGTTTCTTTTAAATAATTTAAATCCCTCTAGCTGTGTGTTCCTTTTGTGGGTTTCATCCCACCATATTTCCATAATGGCAACAATATCATATCTGCCCACATTAACCTGAATTTCTAGTTCACCCTGTTTGCTATTCATACTCTGTGCATTGGTGTATAGACATTTGAGTCCTTTATGACTGACCCTGTGTTTATTTTCTATATAACCTGTGTGGTGCCTGAGTTCCCCTATTGTCTTACCACCTATTTGGTTAGTGCACTTTGTGTGGCACTCACTATTAAGAGCTTAATTTTGCTTGACAGCAAAGTTGATGTTCTTGTCCACACACACACATCTATGTTACATGCACTGATAGCCTTATAATTTTTAGATTGCTGGGGACAGGGATGTTCTGTATCAATTAGCTCCCTGTCCCCGCTGTTTAGTTTAAATATTCCTCCAGAAAATCTTTGAATTTGTAGCCGAGTAACTCAGTCCCTTTCTTTGATGGATGCAAACCATCTCTTTTGTACATTTTTTCATTGGACCAGCTGCTGACATCGTGACTAATATATCCAAGGCCTTCCCCTTTACTCCACTCTTTTAGCCACATATTGAATTGTGCTATATACTGGCTTTTTCCATTTTGGTCCTTATACACTGGTAAGACCTCTGAAAAAATAAGCCTACAGCCTATTCTGTTAAGTTCCTGTCCCAGGCGCTGGAAGTCATTCTGCACAGAGAGTACATCTTTTTGAGACAGATCGTTAGCGTCCACATCACAGTCCTTGCTGGCATTCTTGAATATTTTACAAATACACTTCTTGTCCCTACTGGCAGTAGCACCTGGGAGACAAAACCTCTGTGTCCTTTCCTAAATTTACATCCCTTACAATTGAATCACCAACCAGAAGGTGGCTTCTTTTTGCGTGCCTTTCTGTTCTTGCATGACTGATGTGTAATACCTGATTCGCACTTCTCCCTGTCGAAAACAAGTTCATCTCAGACCAAGATCCCCTACTTATTTGAGTTATCATCACAAATACCTTTACCTGTCTCCTTAATGTTCCTATTAAGGTCAGCAAGAGCACTGTATCTGTTGTGTAGGGACACAGCAAAAGCTTTATGTTTATGGTTCATAGCTCTCACCCTGCCAGATCCCACGGTTGTCCACTCTGCCCTTCTCCTGCAGGATCTTTGTAGTAGAGGGGGTTGACAGTGTGGAGGCTCAATGGAGTAGAAGGGCTGAACTGGACACCTTATTTCTGCCTGAAGAGCAGAGATTACAGACCCTAGATAAATTATCTGTCCTTGCAGATTAGTGATTTGTTTACAGATAGGACAGTTTCCAAGATTGAAAAGGGTACTGTGAAAGACAGTTGCAAAACAAGTGTTGCACTGAAACTATGCTAGACATTCTTAGATACAGGGAATCTCAGACGCACTTGCCCTGAATATACTGCTGCTGTTTGATTTTTGGTTATATAGATCCAATCAGCAAGGTCCTAGCTGCTTTTAGAGCTACACCCCCGACCAACTTATAGTTATAGAAAGCACTGGGAAGTTTAAATGCAATAGATCCAATCAGCAAGGCCCCGGCTGCTTTTAGAGCTACACCCCCAACCAACTTACAGTTATAGAAAGCACTGGGAAGTTTAAATGCAATAGATCCAATCAGCAAGGCCCCAGCTGCTGACCATCCTATTAATATTTTGAGTTCAATTTACATGCCCTTACTATGCAAATTTAGACCATCATTATAATTATTTTTAATCACAATACACTACAGATCTTCTTTTACCTAATACATTAAAACAACTGAAAATGAGAAAATGAAAAACACAGTATTTCTTTGAACTCTTCCGTGCAAATATCTTACTTACATCCCTCATCATTTTTGCTGCTTCTTTAATTCTTCCAAGCTTTCTTGCACACATAGCTAGTCTTCTTTTCACATAAACCAATACATTGGTATCTCTTCCTGAAAAGAGATTCATCAAATGTATTGTTAGCAAAAGTAACCATTGTCTCTGAGTTTTTATTTACATATGTACAGTATATTTTGTTATTTTGTCTAAATATACTTACTGACCATAAAAACATAAAATGCAGAAAATACAGTAAATATGACATTTTATTTTCATTTTTTATACTCATATATGTAATTCTAATAGAATACTTTTACATTGGGGGAAAATATTTTTTTTGCAGATGTTGCTATATAGAAAGATTATGTTTTTTTAAAAAATAAAAGAGATACTATTCAATGATCTTGTCTAATATATAAAAAATGGAAATAATTCCTTAGTAAGTTTAAGTATTAGCAAGTTAATAACGTGTCCATTTGGACATACACAAAAAAGAGAATATTACATTCTCTGAAAGAAAAATGGAAGTCTACAGGCATGTGAGATTCTGATCCAATATGAAATACAGCAAATCCAAAGGGTTCCTAAACCTGTTACTATGGAATCATAAGCTTGCTAACAACCTCTCATCCAAACAATAAATCATATTTGTTTCTCCATTGTAATAATAATTGATGCCTGAGAACTTTTTATGACTTCAAAAGATATCACATTCCATGGCATAAAACACTAAGAAGAGAAACAGAAAAGGCTATAGTAATCTTGATCCTTTATTGTAAAAAAGTCAATAAGTACATACCATACTTAGACTAGTTAGCTAGCTCTTTAATGATAGCACTGGGGATAGGATAATGTACTTTCCAGAGTTACATGATGCTATAAATTAAGTACAGTAATGCAGGATATTTTTTGACAAATAATAGGATAAGATTTTAGTAAGAAAGTAAAAAATCTTATCTGTTCGAAGAGTTTGTAAATGGTTAACTTCATTTCTACAAACTTGAAGTACTGAGAATAAAGAGTAAAAAAAAATACTGTCTTGCCCAGAACTGCTACAGATAATATAGTACAAAAATCCTTTTATTTTCATTTCACAAAAGAGGGAAGAAAGGAAAAAAATCAACTGTTTGTCATTTCAGTCCCATGATAGAAAGAGGAAAAATTAATGAAGCATTTACTTATGTGCTCTGGGCTACTCACAAAACTTCCTTATAGAAATTACAGCTCTGAATGGGTAAATGAAACTATATATATGCTTTCATATGTGAAAGTATCCTTAGCATTGATATAAATTACTTACACTATTATTATTCCATTAATGGAAGAACCTTTTTTGGCTGTTTCATTTCATGTATGCTGCAATTTTAGTTGCAAACTGTAACATTTGGGACATAGGACTAAGGTTGAAATTTCATACAATGGAGTAATTCCATTGCATTAAATTTGACTATAGGTAGTCAATAACGGTAATTTGGATCAAATGCTGTGGTAGTAAAGCACTATGTCCTATGGCTGCATTACTTAACTATGGCAATCCTGGTAGTCTCTGCTGCCATCACTAAGTGAGACTCACAGGTTCTTAAATGAGGATCTCCTCACAACTTCTTGCTGGCTTACAACAAGCAAAGACAATGTTATATTTGGCAGGAAGTTGTAGGGAGGTCCTGGACAGGAGTGACTGATGACAGGGGGCAGGTAGGGCATGCAAACAGCTTCAATGGCCCAGTACAAAGTCCCAGTTATCCCGGTCCACAAAGCCCGAGCAGTCTAGCCTAACTATGTGGTACAAACCCCAGCTGCTTCTTGTAAATCACTACATGCAACCTCAAGGAGGTCTTGCATGGCCAGGAACTGCCTCACAAATGGTCAGGCTGGGTGTGCTTCATCAGCACCAGGAGCAAGACGAAGTGAAGGTCCACTGGGGGTGGCAGAGCACAAGGTGACATGATCTGTAGAGTGCAAGGGACCAGGGTGTGCTGTCAAGCCTTTGAATTTTGATCACATGACCACAGCAGTGCTCTAATGGCCAAACTTTGAGAACCAGGTGTAAAAAACATTCATTCATCGCTTTTGTAACTTTGAATGTTTGATGAACAAAGAATCAGAGTAAGATGTGATGGAATGTACACCTGAAGAAGCAGAGGGGAATCTTTGCAGCTTTCCCAGGAAAAAGGCAATACATTTCAAAGAAAAACCCAAACTAATACACTGTGCAAGATGAATTGGAGAGGGGGAAAAAGTTCAGGGTAGCTACACCCTAGAATCTCTTAGGATATATCTATTAGGGTAGAGCTTTAGTTTGGCAAATAAACACTGAAGCAAATAAAACATTGGACTCAACTGGATTTCACTGTGTCATCTTTGGGCTTGACAGATTATCTGTCAAATGAACATTCATAGGTTGCTCAGTCAGATCAATTTTACTGCTTTCTGTTGCAGTAAAATTAAAATGCACAGTAATCAGTAGTCTATGATTTAAAATTTTGTGTTATATTGGTTTTAACTCCTTATTATTTAAAAAGTATTAGTTTTTGTGTTAAGGATTACAGTGAGACCAATCTCAAATCTACCAATTTTAAACAATTTGTGCAACAATACTTACTCAGCTGTGCCTCATGGTGTGGATTTTGTGAACTGCTATGCTGAGACTTTTTATAAACTGTTTCTCCTGCCCTCAGAGCTTGTTTAAAGTATTTTTCAGCTTCTAAAATAGTAGTTGCTTCTTCCTCAGCCAGAAGAATGTATGCTGTGGCACAGCTGAAAGGGAAGGGGAAAATTTTGTAAGCTGCCCAGAGTCACTTCTGCAGTGAGATAGATAGTATATGAATTTAATAAACAATGAAATATTGTATTTAAATAAAAACTAGGATTTATTTTGAATTTGGATATTATAACAGCAATTAAGGTTTTCTGAATAGGAAACTTATAGTAAGTCTGAGTAAGGCATGTGCTTTCCTAGTTCACAACATAGCCAAGAAACACATATTTACTTCCACTGTACTTTCTTTTTAAGAACTAAACCACAGAAACAGATCTAGTATCTTCACATTATCACTTCATACTTCATTTGAAGAGTTCAGCCTCTAAAAAAAATCTTGTATCATTTAAAGAACTGAATAACATGGGGCAACTTTCAAGAAATTAGAATGGTTATTACACATATCATTTAAGTCTGCCCATAATATGACTAGGTAATATAAAATTATATTTATGCCTTAAATTTAAAATGTAATTCTAAAATTCAGAATTTTAATTCATATAATTTTTTTTAGATCATGCATGTCCTAACTTCTTCACTTGCCTAGGCCACACTGAGTAAAGAGGTGTTCTCTTGGGCCGCATATAAAGTATATAATATTTAACGTATATAAAGAACAAGCTTCCTTTATTTTTGTATATTTTTATTATATCTTGTGAGGCCACATTAATAGTTGTCCAGGGTCACATGTGGCCTTCGAGCCATGGGTTGGATACACCTGCTTTAGACTGAGCATGCAAACTTACTCATTATTTAATTCTAAAGCTTGATACGCTGCTTTGATTCGGGCCTGAGGATTCCTTTCCCGCCATGCCTTCTGCATAACTATTTAAACAGAATAATGTATGTAAAAATTAGTTATTCATGCAAGAAACACATTTCAGAAAAATAAAACTAACTGCATGACAATGCTACACATTTCTGTGAAAATTAATGTCCAAATAAATTTTATGTATGTTTTTAACAAGAAAATGTTTAAAAAGTTATTAACGAAAATATACAAAAGAAGCAATTACATTTCTCACACACACATATTTAACAAATGACCCTAATTATTTCATTCCTCCTGCCAATAGCAATAGCACTTAGACTTATATACCACTTCAATAGTGATTTACAGCCCTCTCTAAGTGGTTTACAGAATCAGCATAGTGCCCCAACAATCTGGGTCCTCATTTTACCAACCTCGGAAAGATGGAAGGCTGTCAACCTTGAGATGGTAAGGATCAAACTGTTGGCAGTTGGCAAAGTCAGCCTGCAATACTGCATTCTAACCACTGAGCCACCAAGGGAGGCAGTTTGCACTAGGTGACTTGAATTTATTTCTTTCTCTTGATTTGCACTGAGCTTATTTAGCTATTATATCAGAGTACTTTGCTGAGAATCTCTCTCACTTGTAAGAAAGTAAGTGAGAGAGATTTTCAGTATAGTACTCTGATATAATAGCTAAATTCATTTTTTTAAAAAAAAACACAAAAAACTAATCTCTGCGAAAAAGGTTATAAGCAAAAGATTGTGACTTGAAAAAAAATACCTACACCTGCCCTAATCATAAAAAATCATGGCAAAATCAACTCTACTAAGATCCATGGGGCTAACTGCAAGACAAATAAATGCAAGATTGCAGTCTGAATATCTAGTTGCCCTTAATTTTGGCAAGAAAATTTAAAAAATCCATATATGTTTCCTTTGGAAACAAAAATGCAACTGTCCAACAAAAATAATGTGAGAAATGCTGAAACAACTTTTTGGAAGCAAAAAGTTAGCTTTGGCTTGGTGAGTGAGGTAATAGACTACATTAATATAACCTTGCTCTTCTAGCAATGGACATTATCACTAGAGTAACATAGACAGTAAGTTGTGATTGATAGATGAATTGGAAAACATTGATGCAATAATTGCCAAAAAGTTGGTGTACAACACTAAGTGCCTTTGTTCCTGTTTTCTTTTTAAAAAAGGTATAGGTAATATATAACTCCCACAGAGAGATAGCATGATCAGAAGTTGTAAAATCTCAGGTTCATTTTTTAAAAGACATTTGTAAATAAGTACAATTTTTCATTCTTTACTATTTCAAATCTACAAACTTTACAAGAATATTCTATCTTATAGACCGCAAAGTAACTTCATTTAATTTGATTTAATTCAGACAAAGAGAGAACGAGCCCTAAAAAGAAATTAGCCCAATTTGAGTTTAAAATCATTTTTCATTTATTTTATTGATATAAATCAATGAAAAAATGGCAAAGCTTCAGGAAATGACTGTGTTACAGTCGAGATGCTGAAAGCTGGTGGTCACAATTTACACAATATACTAGCAAAACTATACTTGACATGCCTCAGAGAAGAAAAAATACCCAATGCATAGAAAAATGTTGAAGTGATTCATAAACAAGCAAGCATAATTTGGCTTAAAAATAAACCTGAAAAAGAGCCAGGTTATGTTTAATAAATTCACCAAAGAATTTTTTTTTATATCTGGAGAAGAACTAGATATAGTAGACTACATATACATAAAATGTTGGCCATCAGATCTCAATGGAAGGTGATACAATAAAGGAAATTGAACGGCATGTTAAATGTGGTTGGCAGGCATTCAGCAAGCTAAGCATAATTTTCAAGAACATCTCTCTATGCTTGAAAAGTTTTCAATCATTTATACCATCTGCTCTAACATATGCCAGTGAAACATGGACTCTAACCTCACAATTGATACAAAAGCTACGAGTGGTGCAAAGAGCCATGGAAAGATACATGCTCCGCATTACAAGACAAGATACCGGTAGGAAGACCTGCACATGAATTGGATAACAAACGAAAGTATATGATATCATTGAGACTACAAGAATTGAAATGGAAATAATTACATAGCAAGAACTGATGGCAGGTGGACCAAGACAGTCACAGAATGGATCCTACTTGATAAAAAGCATCCACGAAAGAGACCTAAAACAAAATGGATCAATGACATCAGGAAGTATTGCCTTCATCCTGCAGTGGACAATGACCAAAATGATGACGACGATGATGATGATGATCTGCATATAAAATATGGGTCTCCAATCATCTCATCCAGACTGCCCCAGTTATGATGGATGATCTCTGGCGGGCCCGGGATAGAGGCCAGTCCTCTGTCCTGGTGCTTCTTGACTTCTCAGCGGCGTTCGATACCATTGACCACGGTATCCTTCTGCACCAGCTGGAGGGATTGGGAGTGGGTGACACCGTATTGCGGTGGTTCTCTTCCTATCTCACTGGTCGGTCGCAGTCAGTGTTTGTGGGGGGGTCAGAGGTCCACCTCTAGGTTACTCCCGTGTGGGGTGCCTCAGGGGTCAGTTCTCTCCCCCCTACTTTTTAACATTTACATGAAGCCACTGGGTGAGATCATCCACTGCCATGGATGAGATACCATCAGTATGCTGATGATACTCAGCTGTACATTTCCACTCCTGGCCATATCAGTGAAGCGGTTGAGGTGATGTGCCGGTGTCTGGAGGCTGTGAGGGTTTGGATGGGTGTTAACAGATTAAGGCTCAACCCCGATAAGACAGAGTGGCTGTGGGTGATGCCTCCCAAGGACACTTCTATCTGTCCTTCGATTACCCTGGGGGGTGAATCTATAAACCCCTCAGAAAAGGTTCGCAACTTGGGAGTCCTCCTTGATCCACAGCTGACATTGGATCATCATTTGTCGGCAGTGGCGAGGGGGGCATTTGCCCAGGTTCGCCTGGTGCACCAGTTGCGTCCTTACTTGGATCGGGAGTCTCTCCTCAGTTACACATGCCCTTGTCACCTCGAGGATCGACTACTGCAATGGTCTCTACATGGGGCTACCCTTGAAGAGTGTTCGGAGACTACAATTAGTGCAAAATGCAGCTGCACGAGCAGTTGTGGGCCTTCCTCGTTGTGCCCACATTTCATCAACTCTCCGCATGCTGCATTGGTTGCCTATTGGTCTCCGAGCCCAATTCAAGGTGTTGGTTATTACCTATAAAGCCCTTCATGGCATGGGACCAGGATAATTACGGGACCGTCTTCTGCCATATACTTCCCTTCGACCGGTGAGAGCGCACAGGGTCGGCCTCCTCCGGGTCCCGTCAGCGAAACAATGTCGTTTGGCGGGCCCTAGGGGGAGGGCCTTCTCTGTTGTGGCGCCCACCCTCTGGAACCAACTACCTCCTGAAGTCTGCGTTTCTCCGACTCTCCCGGCCTTCCGAAAGAATTTAAAAACCTACCTCTGCTGGCAGGCCTGGGGATATTGTTGATTGTGGTGTGACTGAGGAGTATGTGTGAGGTTTATTTTTAATGTTTTTTTCGGATTTATATTGAATTGTTTATTTGTATGTTGTGAGCCGCTCCGAATCTGCGGAGAGGAGCGGCATACAAATCCGAAAAATAAATAAATAAATAAATAAAGTGGAAGTTTGCACCAATGGGAAAAAAGGAAGACTACATTTTAATATTCAATAAATACACAGTTAATAGAAGAGTTGCTTCTTAGGTTTTCCCTTCATATGCTTACATTACATCTATGGATGGAGTAAAGACTGTAAGAAGAATAACAGTTTCAACAATAAAAATATATCCTTATTTACCTTTTTTCTTCTTTCACAAAGAAAAATAAATTATACCTGCATCTGAAGGTCTAAGAGAATCTGTTTCACAGGTAAAAAAACTCTGATGATCCTGAGCAGATAAGTTCATATCATAATATGTTAGTGGCTCCTTTCCTGTCACCCATGTATATCTTCAAGAGAAAAAAATGAGCATCATTAATTCCATAATTCTATGTACATCTATTCAGAACTAGTTTCTTTCTAAATGAAAGTACTTTTAAAATTTTCTTAGCAACATTTTCAGGTTTGGTTTATTTTTATTTAATTTATTTATTTACCAGGTTGTCTTCTTCTTAAGGCTAAGAATGTGAATGGCCCTATATCATCGCATTGGCTTTGTGTCTAAGGACTAAAGACTCCCAATCTCCCATTTTCTACTAGTGTCATTAACCTTAACACTAATCAAGTCCTCAAGCCTATATTATACTTCAGCCTTAAGGAAATAGTAACACAAGAAACAGAAACGTAAGTATATTTAACTGAATAGCTTGGTGTTTTTTTTCTGTGCAGCATAACCCAGACTGAATAAATAGAGAATAGAGAAAGAATAGAGATTTAGAATAAGTCTTTATCATAAATTTCCAAACAGGCTGGGATTTCAGAATAGCACACTGGAATTCATGATAACAATTATTTTTTATAATATTCTGAAAATGATAAATTCAAACATTTCCACAAAAAATGAAGAAAATAATTATTTGTATGTGATTTACCTGTGCAAACATTAATATACTATATCTTTGAATATGCTCAGGATTAGAAATAGGTTTGAACTGGTGACTTTCTTTTTATTGTTTAAACAAATAAGGTATAAAACAAATAGAATTGTTGGGTACCTGTTATATTCTGCTCCTCTAAAGAGATTGAGTGGATTTCTCCATACTTTGCACTCTGTTTTAGAAAAAGATAATTTAGTCTTAAAATTAATCTAGAATTACCCTTACTTAATAAATCTATCTTTCTAAATCCTAAAAATGGGAAATTACTAAATCTAAACTGGGTCAATAGAACTTGTCCTTCAAATTGGAGTGTCTTTGAGTTAGTCTTGAAACCTGGCCACTGCCTGGATAAGTCCATGTAGTTTTCTTGGCAGTATTTTTGAATCACAAATCATATGGTTTGGCAATTAACAGATTTTTCAGGATTCCAAATACTAACTGTCCAATCAAAAACTTTTTCATTTCTTTTTCATGCATATATATTATATATTTATATTTATATATATTATATTATATATTATATATATTATATTATATTTATTAAATTTCTATACCGCCCCTCCCCCCTAGGACTCGGGGCGGTTTACATGTCCCCTTAAAAAAAATCACTTAAATAAATAGGCTAATTATTAAGTACATTTAATAATAACAAAACAACAATAATAATAAAGTTGGAAGGGACCTTGGAGGTCATCTAGTCCAACCGTCTGCTCAGGCAGGACACCCTATACCATTTCAGACAAATGGCTGTCCAGTCTCTTAAAAACTTCCAGTGTTGGAGTATTCACAGCTTCTGGAGGCATGTTTTTCCATTAATTAATTGTTCTAACCTTCAGAAAATTTCTCCTTAGTTCTAGGTTACTTCTCTCTTTAGTTTCCATCCATTGCTTCTTGTCCTGCCTTCAGGTGCTTTGGAGAATAGCTTGACTCCCTCATTGTGGCAACCCGAGATATTGGAACACTGCTATCATTTATAGAAACCTAGTATTAGAAACAATCACCTGAGAGATTTTGTCTGTTCATTTCATTTTCTCCACTAGCAGCAGAAAAATTTGCCTGTCCAGAACTAGCATTCTCTGCCCCTCCAATGAGTGGTCGCAAATGACTCACAGAAACCTGCTCGATAAAAGACATGCCATATTTTCTGAAGTACCACCATTCAAATATCTGGAACAAGAAACAGAAAAATAAGTGGAATGCAATTATTATGATTGGTTGTACACAGAGAGAGATATTTAAACTGGATTTGGCATTTTTATTGAGTTATGTTTTTATCCTGCCTTTTCATTTACCCTTCAACAGAAAAAAACTGACCATTTTTCTCACAGCTAATCAGACATAAAAACAGAATACAGTATCTCAAAACTTTTCTTTTTCATTTCAGAAAGAAAATATATTTAATAGTTGGCTTCATTTTCCAGTTCACAAAATGAGCATCAGCATATGAGATGTACATAATCTAAGCAAATAATTGTTGAGTAAATCACAATCCATTTAATTTGCAGAATTCCTCACAGATGAGTTTCTTATAATTTTATAAACCTTTTTCTTGCAAGACTATATTTTTTATTCTATCAAATAGCACCATCTGGAGTTCAGCTAGTGTATCAGATGCACTGTATTTTCAATTTAGCGCTAGCATAGTTTGCATAAAATCTAATTTTAAAAATCTACAGCTTTGATGAAATGATACATCAAATTATATTAGGCATGTTATCCATCGTCCAAGTATTGTAAACATTTCAAAAGATACCTAACTCCTTCTCGATTGCTATATTCATACATATAACATGTTTTTAAAATTATTTTCTCTGCTTAGAGCAGAAATGTAACAATAGTAGGGGCAAACATAGTTTAATCCTCAAAGCAAGCCAGGAACCAAGTTTTTATTTGCAGTTCAATGAATATAGGATTGCTTCTAGCTTTAGACAATTGAAACTGATGGGATCCAGACAAGATTAACTTAAGGCAGACTCAATGAGTCTGTTTCAAGTATAGCAACAACTGAAACTAACCTTGGATATAATGTGGTAAATAAAATCAATCTTATATGAATATGTAAAGCATTTCTCTAATACTCAGTTTGCTTCCAGTGTTCTCAAGACCTATGAACTCAAGCAACAATCTAGCTCACTTCTACTATATTTCTTGATTACTTAAGGAACACAGAAATGCAGAAAAATACTTACAAATATCAGACCAGATATCAAAGATGAAGTTCCCGTAAGTGCAACATAGAATTTTGGTGTCAGTGTGCTCAAGAAAACAGTCACTGCCAATGAAAAAATAAGCCTTGTCAATTAACAAAGTTGGATTATACAATCTTCAGGGGAATAAAATGATGAATATATTGATCAAGGCAAGTGGTCTTGTTCATATATATTACAATATAAACTATAGCTAAAGCAACCAAACTGTCTGGATTCACTCACCACATGAAGCTAAAACCTTACAAATCACAATATGGCATAACTTACTATATTCTCCCAGCCAGTGTTAAAAATTAATAGCAAGTTGCTCTATTTTGAGAAGTTCAATAGTTTAAAGTAAATAGCTGAAAATACCCTGTAATGTTTTAGTGAATAGACTCAGGATCTTATCTAGGTAAGATTAAATCCAAAAACCCGTATCTTGAGAGTTATAATAAATGAAAAGTGTAAACATAAAGTAATGGAACAACAGAATAAGCAATGAAAAAGAAAACACTGATATAATGATATGAGAATAAAAGAAAGAGTACAGAAAGAGTACAGAGAAGAGCAACAAAGATATTAGGGGACTGGAGGCTTAAGCATATTAGGAAAGGCTGCTGGAATTGGGTATGTCTAGTTTAAGGAAGAGAAGGACGAGGGGGGGCATAATAGTGGTGTTCCAATATCTCAGGGGCTGCCACAAAGATGAGGGAGTCAAGCTATTTTCCAAGGCACCTGAAGGCACGACAAGAAGCAACGGATGGAAACAAATCAAGGAGAGAAGCAACCTAGAATTAAGGAGAAACTTCCTGACAGTTAGAACAATTAACCAGTGGAACAATCTGCCTCCAGAAGCGGTGAATGCTCCAACACTGGAAGTTTTTAAGAAGAGACTGGACAGCCATTTGTCTGAAATGTTATAGGGTTTCCTGCCTGAACAAGGGGTTGGACTAGATGACCTCCAAGGTCCTTCCAAATTATTATTATTATTATTATTATTATTATTAGTAGTAGTAGTAGTAGTAGTAGTAGTAGTAGTAGTAGTAGTAGTAGTAGTAGTAGTAGTAGTAGTAGTAGTAGTAGTAGTAGTAGGAGATGAGAAGGCAAAGAGCGAAGGGGAAGATCAGTATGCCACATCCAGGGTGGAACTCCCTCAGTCCAACAGGCACAGCTGAAGAGTCAGGTCTTCAGGCTCTTTTACAGAAAGATATTATGCAAATCAAGCCAACTGTAATTCAATAAACAATGCTTAAATGATCCATGACTTACTATCTATGTTCTAAGTATGTTCTTTTGCAAGGAAACACCCCCCCCCGGTAGGCTCCCCTATCCCTGCCACCTTATTTCTTTTGCTCCCGCAGAGTTGCTTTACAACCCCGACGCGACCGTCCCCTTACCTGCCACTAAGTTGTCCCGCAGCCGAAGCGGGCCCCGCAAGAAATAAAGGAGACCCAGCGCCGCCAGGAAGCCAAATGACCGCGCCCAGGGCCCTGAAGCCAGCCTCAGCCGCTCCCATCGCCGAGGACCGGGCCCAGGGCCAGGAGACTGGGAGAGAGACGGCGCGGCATCCCCACTCCCAGGATTACTCTCCGCCATGATTCCCGCCCTCGGCTTGCTGAGGCCTGGCTGGCTGAAGGAGGCAGGAAGGCGGGATCAATCAGGCGCGCCGCCGCGGCCGATTCGCCGAGCTCAATGGAAGCCGGCACTCGCAGCGGGTGAGGAGCCGGATAGTCGCCCTCGCCGGCTCCCCGTACTCTCGAATTCGCTTTCAGACGGGCAGCTCTCCTGTTTGTTTTATCGAGATTGCTCGCGCTGTGGTTACAGGGAAGTCCTTTTGAACAAAGCTATACCTTGCCCAGTATATGCTGATATATTGGAGCTATCTGTTTTTCTGATAGGAAATCAGGACTAATATACTTGGTTGAGCACAAGGTTTATTGTTTGCGCGTAAAGAAAGGCATTTGGAAGGAAATTAAAAAAAGGAAAGGAAAACACTATTCATATGAAACGCTGCCTTGCAATTGGACCAAAGTGGTTCGATGCAGTTAACCTGTAGGGATTTGCTGAGCAAAAAACGGGATTGGGCCCGGGAAGGCGGCATTAATGAGCGAAGATGTAGTACAGTATCCACGTTTCAAAAGTGATTCTTTCAAACGGCCCTTTCAGGCCGCCAAGCAGGCCTGTACTGCAAGCAGCGCCCATCCCCCTATTCCTAACAAGGCAGTTATTACCGTCGGAATAAGCCGGCCACATCCGCTCCGCTGACATCCGGCCGGCGAATTTCTGGCTCCGCCCCAAGTTCCCCAGTCCCGACATGCCGTGCGCGGGGTGACAGGTGGGGCGCTAGACTGATAGAAGCCAAAATGGCGGACTACGAAGATCGGGTGTCGGATGAAGAGAAAGTAAGAAGCCTGGGGTGTTTGGGATGTGTTTAGGAACAGAAGAAAGATATTTTTTCTACTCTGAGTGTACAGAGGTTTCTTTCATTGATTTTATTTTTCTTAGCCGGACTAAGGTTCTTGAAACTGAGGAGGTTCCTAAGTTAACTAACTAATTTTTGTCGGAAAATTAGTTAACAGGAACATTTTCTGGTCTTTCTATATTTTTGTTACTCCACTTGAGTGGTTTTTTTTTCATAAATTAATGGGGCATATGGGGAAACTGCTCAGTTTCTGTGAACATTGGGGAAATGTTAATTTTACATTGGTATGATTTAATTATAATTTTCCATTTTGTATTTTAATTCCAACAGTTCATCCACTAAATACTGTGGTTCTGATAGTTACTGAGTTTTTGGATTATGTTTCAGTGTTGTCCTTCCTTAAAGGAGGTCAGGACAGAGAATGGAAGCATTTGATTTTGAAAAGCAGTATATTCTCTATTAGAATTATTTTATCTTTGCATAAATGCTTCAGTATAAATAGAATTGCTTCTTTCTCGTTTCATAGACATTATCTACATTTTATCTCACAGAATGCAAAATATTTTATAATATTTTGTAACACTTCCATACCTATAACCTCATTAAGTTTGAATTGAGTTGGATGCAGACGTTTGCTGTACTGAAGGTGGCAGTTGTATGTTCACATTACAAGTGAACAATACACTTCTTTAGAGGATCAGGGTAACTCTTGTAATAAACAGTTATTTATAGTTATAAGTTTTACTAGAAAATGTGATGATATTATTTGCTTTAGTATATAAATTCGTTCAGATGCATGCTTAGAAAATCAAGCATAAAAATATTTAAGTTTTCTTTGTTGTGAATGAGTTCTGGCAGGCTGAGCATACTACGGATGTCCTCCATTAAATAGAATAGAATAGAATTTATTTTCATTGTTTAACTCACAATGAAATTAAGTGCTGTCCATAGTGCACACTACTCACAAGTAAAACCCGCAAATAAGAACATAAATTATATACACACATTGTTCACATTCTGTGTCATTTAATGGGAGGCATGCCTTTTCCATCATGTTATGTAAAATGATGTGCTCTGCCCTATGCAACAGCATATCATCCAAAATTTGAATGGCCCCAGCTTTTCCGACTTTTTGTAATACATTAAAAACTTGGCTCTTCCCCATAGTTTTAGGCCTGAGTATTGGGTGAGCCAGTTTACTATTGTGATTGTTAGCATTTGAGTTATGCTCCATGTGCTCCATGTTTTTTTAACTTGTTTTTTATGGTTAAAGTGGTTATTTATTGCTTGCTAATCATTCAGATGCCTGTGTTAATTGTGGTGGCCATATAAATCTATATAGTTAATAAATACCCTTAATAAAAACAAAAATAGAGATACTACATTTAAAATAGCAATTAGCAAGTTTTGATACCACATATTAGTTTCTAATATTTATGTCTACACTTAATCTTTAATTCAATCTAATGTACACTAGAAAATATACAGTCTTAATTATTATGGAGGAACTGAGATAGACAATCAATACATTCTTGATTTTGTGTTTTTTGTGAATACTGTATGTTGTGTGTTCTATTTTACTTGTGCTTTACTGGGAATTAACTATGGAAACTCCTTTCAAGTCTTGCATAAAAGGATAGATATGAGTACCTTCAGGCTTTTTAACCACAAACATATACCACAGGTCTGCCCAAAGCATTTTTAGAAGCCTTCTCCTTACAGAGTTCCTGGTTTTGATTGCTAATAGAAAAATTATACATTGCCTTCAGAAATGTCCCTTGCCTAATTCAATACTGTCCCTTTGGCTGTTAATTATGAGAGAGTTCTACATGTGTTGTTAGCAATAAACAAGTGTACATTTTTCTAATTGCTTTAGCATCCCTTTTCTTATATAGCAGTCCTTTAATATTGGCTGATACAATTACAGTAATCTTTACAGTGATCTCCTGACTGCATAGAAAAATTGTATACTTTTGTAGACCATGCATTCATATCTGTGTGCCAGATACACTGGAGAAATATAATATACTGTTTTTGTAATATTATTTCTTTTAATGCTGCATAAGAATTCTCCCAAATGCCAAGGAATAAGAATGCAAAGTACTTTGACTTAAAAATCACATTTGATTGAACTTAGCTTCTGAAGTTTTATCTTGTGTAGCAGATATGAGAATCATGGTTAGTGGAGAGTTGGCATTTCTTTCCTAATTTCTGAGATATGGTATAACGGTATCATTGCAGGATGTAAACTGTTCCCAAAAAATTGCCTTTTGCAATTAACTTGATGGCACTTTTATCAATGCTGGTGGTGTCCTAGTGATGCTCCAGATATTTGGGGATCGCACCCAAGGCATCTATTACCATTTGTACTATCTTTGCTTTCTTTTGTCATAATCATTTTATTTTTATTTGCAGTTTTGTCAGTTTATAATATTTAATTTAATCTGAATTAATATAGTTTCTACAATAAAAACCAAAACTTCTTCATGGAAAACTTTTTGCAAAGTGCAAGAAAACTAATAGACTGAAGTCTTTATGAAAATTACTTAAGTGTTAAGTAGCAATGGACATTAGCATTTTTATAATATATGCTATATATAATAATTACAAAGATCAGCAAGTATATTTGTAGATATCCATCTTGATAGGGAATTTTATATGATTACCACAAACTGTCAGAATGTATTAATCATGTTTAACCACATTATTTTTATTTATTTATTATTTATTTATTAGATTTTTATTTGACCTTTATTACTTTATAAGTAATCAAAGTGGAGAACATTAATATATAATTATGTTATATATAATATAAGATTAATATTAATGCTTAATATATTAATGAGACATGTATCGTTATTATTTACTGATTAGCATATTGTCGTTGTATAGAAATAATGTGTAGTTACGTGCCATGTATTTCTGTGAATGGTGATGAAAAAAGATAGCTTTTTTTGGACAGACTCAGAGAAGGCTGAAAATGACAAACAGTTTAATCAGGAAAGTTTCAACTAGTACAACATGTGGAAAGGTACCCAGGCAATGATTTCAGAGAAAACACAACAAGATATGAGATGCTCAGTTCTCATAATAAATGATTCTTGACATAACAGAAAATTATTTCCCTGGGAACAGAAGAGGTAACAAATATTTAGTACAAAAGTACCAAGAAGAGTGAGAAAGGAAACTGGTCAGACTTAGTTGGACTGATGAAGCCTTGTTGGAATTATATTAAAATTATATTCCTTTAGGGATATCTTATAGAACAAGCATTTGCAGAGATTCAGACTGGATTTTACCTGAATCTAAATCTAGCCTGGCTATCTGATCTGTTGAAAGGAATGCATGGATATGTAAGTGAAAATTTTAATTCAAAAAGTGATCAGTAGAAACTCAAGTGAAACCATGTGTCTAAATCTGTGGGTAAAATACCAAAACAGAACAAAGTGCTTTATAGTATTCACGATGACAGAGCATAATTGCAGGGCTAAAAGTAGATCCTGAAACATTAGGTACTGTCACTTGCCACTATTTTTTAATGTGACACAAATATATAGCAAGAATAGAATAGAATAGAATAATAACTTTGTCAGTTTAAATGTACACTAATTGGCATACATTAAAATGAAATTTCATTGCATTCAGCTCTCAAAGGGTCACCACCTCCGATATAACTACATAAATATAGCATAAATAAATACAGAATTATGCATATACCTATATATGTTATATGACACAGTGAGACAACAGTCTAGTCTGGGTTATGTATACATGTACATGGCGAGCAAAACGGATCTTGCGAGTTTACCAGATAGATGGCATAGGGAACAAAGCTATTACAGAATTGGGTAGTCCTGCTAGAAATTAAATCTATTAAAATTAAATACATTGTTTCTTGGCTCTGTTCACTTATTTTCATGTAGATTCTACATGTAGTTTCTTCGCTACACATTTTCCTTCAATACTGCACAGTATCACTATTGTTTTTAGATAGAAGTTAAAAGTATTTGATAATGGAATATACACCTTTTAATATATTTTTTCCCATATTTGCATTTGAGATAAAATCAGGAAAGCATTGACTAAAGGACAATTTAACTTTTTAGAATCTCCAAGGACTGTGTTGATAGTAATTATCTGAGTACACAGATATTGTGCACGCTTATAAGAAACAGCATTACAGTAATTTAAAAGGAGGGTTTTCATTGTGTCAATATTGTTTTGTATCCTTGTCATATTCAGAGATTCTGAGGAAAACTAGCTGAGGATTTGATTCTCATGCTATGATTTTCTATTGCATTGGCTGTTAATATTTATTAGACTAAGTAATATATTATCTGAGTAGCAGTGCTTTAAAGTAATCAGAGTGTCATGATTACTGCTTACAGGTGCAGTTTCTAATAAAAGCTCATACTATAGCTTGAAGGAAACTTTTAACCATCTAGAGCAGACATGTCAAACTCACAACGTCACGCTACATATCGGAATTTTTTTGCCATTGCCGGCAATGGGGTGAGCGCGGTTTTGTGATGACACGTCTGGCCCATGGGCCGGCAGTTTGACACCCCTGATCTAGAGCAATGTTCTAGAAAGTCTGTAGGGAATTTATGAGATAGGGCTTTCTTTCCCAAATAGTGATTTTTTAAGTATTTTTATTTAATTTGTCAATTTTTTGCTGCATCAATGGTAAAGTAATATATAGTCACTGAGATAACTTAATAAGAGCAGCATTAGGTTACAGATATTCTTACTATAAAATTAAGAATAAGGTATCATTATATCAGCACTGTCAAAAGTCAGACAACATACTAAAATATAAAGTAAAGCAGATCAGAAATATATTAACTGGATGTATATGAGAATTGATTCCTAGTATCTTTGTTATATGAGGTTGTTAGATATTGGTGCTACTTTCAGTGATATTAAAGACTGATTTCCATGGATTTGGAGAAAAGTATAATGCACATAGATCAATGACATTCTTGTATACCAAACTCCAATAAAGCTTTTCAACCTGTAATAATTGAGTATATAAGAGTATTTCAGCAGCATATATGAAGCTATACTTTGTGGGCAGCTGAAAAGCTTTATTCATACATACACATGACTGTTAAAGGTTTAATCAATAAATTAGAATACATCTCTTTCATCTAATAAATATTCCAGTTGATACTTTGATGAGGCGTATTATAGAAGAGATGAAAACGAGATTCAGGATTTCTAAGGTGGAACAGTTGAGGGTTTTCCATCGGCTGTAGGAGCATACTTTACTCTTTGGTTTTGTATGTTATGACTCTCCATTCTATTGTTGTTGTTAATTGTGAAGTTGTGTTCGACCCATCGCGACCCCATGGGCAACATTCCTCCAGGCCTTCCTGTCCTCTACCATCTTCTGCAGTCCATTTAAGCTCACACCTACTGCTGCAGTGGACTCCATCCAGCCACCTCATTCTCTGTCGTCCCATTCTTCTGTTACCCTCAATCTTTCCCAGCATTAGGCCCTTCTCCAATGAGTCCTTCCTTCTCATTAGGTGGCCAAAGTATTTGAGTTTCAACTTCAGGATCTGGCCTTCTAAAGAGCAGTCGGGGTTGATCTCTTCTAGGACTGACCGGTTTGAACGCCTTGCAGTCCAAGGGACTCTCAGGAGTCTTCTCCAGCACCATAGTTCAAAGGCCTCAATTCTTTGTTGCTCAGCCTTTCTTATGGTCCAACTTTCACATCCATACATTGCAACTGGAAAAACCATGGCCTTGACTATACGCACTTTTGTTGGCAGGGTGATGTCTCTGCTTTTTAATATGCTGTCTAGATTTGCCATAGCTTTCCTCTCCAGGAGCAAGTATCTTTTAATTTCTTGGCTGCAGTCCCCATCTGCGGTGATCTTGGAGTCCAGAAAAATAAAATCTGTCACTATCTCCATTTCTTCCCCATCTATTTGCCAGGAATTGAGAGGGCCGGATGCCATGATTTTGATTTTCTTAATGTTGAGTTTCAAGCCAACTTTTGCACTCTCCTTCTTCACCCGCATCAAGAGGCTCTTTAGTTCCTCTTCACTTTCTGCCATTAGAGTGGTATCATCTGCATATCTTAGGTTGTTGATATTTCTCCCAGCAATCTTAATTCCAACTTTTGATTCATCTAGCCCTGCCTTTCTCATGATGTGCTCTGCATATAAGTTAAATAGGCAGGGCGACAGTATATAGCCTTGCCGGACTCCTTTCCCAATTTTGAACCAATTAGTGGTTCCGTGTCCAGTTCTCACTGTTGCTTCTTGACCCACATATAGGTTTCTCAAGAGACAAATAAGATGGTCTGGTACTCCCATCTCTTTAAGAACTTGCCACAATTTGTTGTGATCCACACAATCAAAGGCTTTAGCATAGTCAATGAAGCAGAAGTAGATGTTTTTCTAGAACTCCCTAGCTTTCTCCATGATCCAGCGTATGTTGGCAATTTGATCTCTAGTTCCTCTGCCTCTTCGAAATCCTGCCTGTACTTCTGGTAGTTCTCGATCCACATACTGCTGGAGTCTAGCTTGTAGGATTTTAAACATAACTTTACTAGCATGTGAAATGAGTGCAATGGTGCGATAGTTTGAACATTCTTCAGCATTGCCTTTTTTTGGAATTGGAATGTAAACTGACCTTTTCCAATCCTGTGGCCACTGTTGAGTTTTCCAAATTTGCTGGCAAATTGAGTGTAGCACTTTTACTGCATCGTCTTTTAAGATTGTGAATAGCAACTTGACTTACTAAAATCACATGATTTTTTTCTATAGGTTTGTATTGCTGCAAAATTTATCACTCATGCACCCCCAGGGGAATTCAATGAAGTGTTTAATGGTAAGTAAAAGAACAAAATATTATTGATGTTTCTCTGTATTATTGTTAGTAAAAATTTACATACTCTATTTTGTTTTTGTTATTTATATTCTATGTAATCTGCATTAGTTGTTTAAAATAATAAAACAATATTAAAGCAAAGACACAATGTCAATAATAATACATTACAGCAGCAGTTCTCAACCTGTGGGTCGCGACCCCATTTGGGATCGAACGACCATTTCACGGGGGTCGCCAAACACCGCAGTCCGCCATTTTTTTATTTTTTTGGTCGGCCATTTTTTCCCCTTTGCGATGTGGGCCGCCGCACATGCGCGATGCGGGCCCGCCATTTTTTTTGGGTCAGCCATTTATTTTTTTTTTGGTCCGCTATTTTTTTTGGTCCGCCATTTTTTTCCCCTTTGCGATGTGGGCCGCCGCGCATGCGCGATGCGGGCCCGCCATTTGTTTTTTTTTTTGGTCGGCCATTTTTTTTCCCTTTGCGATGCGGGCCCGCCATATTTTTTTTTTTGGGTCAGCCATTTTTTTGGGGTCAGCCATTTTTTTCCCCTTTGCGATGTGGCCACCGCGCATGCGCGATGCGCCCGTCGCGCATGCGCGGCGCGGGCCGGGGTCGAGCCCCGGAAAAGGTTGAGAACTGCTGCATTACAGTAATAAAAAAGGCATTTACCCTACAAACAAATCATCTAGAAGAGCCCTATCTTTGCTAGTTTCTAGAAAGCCATTTGATTTAGAGTAATAGAAAATAAATCATTTAAGACGTTTTCAGGTTTTTTTGGTGGGTTAATTGATAATAATATTCAGAAGTTGGGAATATTTTAGGAATCTCACTTGTATATCCTTGGTTCCTCATAAATATCCTTGGTTCCTAAATCCATACAATTATTTGGCAGTGTTCTCTTGTAATTGAAATTTTCCTGAATTTGGTACTATATGCCCACTATATATGGATTTACTTCTTTAAAAATACTTGGATTTTTGTCCTTAGGTAGTCTGGAAATATTTTAAGTAAACACATTTTTAATGTCATACATTTGCCATTCAAAAATTATTTACTTGAGAGTCACAAGATAGATTCCTCATGTTACACATGCATTGCTACAGTACAAATATTGTATATTAGTTGTATAAAGTTTTGTGGATCTGGAGTCTAGACAAGAATGTTTACTTCAGCTAGTCTGATCCACGTTGCCTTCTCTCATTATTTCTGAACTTCTCTTACTACTGTACTATCTCTTTTTCGTGAAGACCTCATGAAGTCATATTTTAGTTTCTCCCTCACAGTAACAATAACTTTATGCTTAGAACTTTTTTAAAATTGAGAAATCATGAATGGTAATTTTATGAACTTAATAGCTCACAGAAATTTTATTCAGGATTGCCCCATTTTGCCCAATTGATGTTCTTTGGCTTTCTTATGTGCTTTTTCAAAATGACCTGTTTTTCTGGCAAGGCATAAAGAACTATTAAGACAGAAATCTACTACAATAGCCTGTAGTTTAGTGCCTGATTGGGAAAAGATTGATGAAGCTGTATGTGCTTGCAGCTGGCTGAACAAGTTGCAAAGGTATAATGGGAGCTTTTGCCATCAATAGCACATAAAGATAAAACTAAGCTATCCAGGTAATTTTCATTTTTACCCATTCTGTCATCAATGTTCTATATGTCTGTCAGTATTTATCAGAAATTTTTGGAATCATTTATAAAAATGCAAAATCTCACATCAGGACACCATGCCTCTTGCATGCTCATTTTGTGAAATAAAAAAACATTAAATTTCTTCAAAATTAATAGGTAGAGTATTAATAGTTTTTACCTTTTTAAAGTTCAGTTTTATTTAAAAAAGAATCCATCTTAACATACACATTTATATTTATATTACTTTTATTTAAAAAATGCGAGTCTCGGGTATATTCATAATAGAAAAAAAAACCTACTAAAAATATTGATCTCCGAGACTAAAAATTTTATTAAGAACTAAGCTTTCGTCAGCAGCTGCTGACATTGTCAAAGTATAAGCCAGGATCTGGGGCATGCAGTCGGAGAGGCAGAGCAGTAAAATTCAAACTGGATGTCGGCTAGCACAGCAGAAACAAGATTGGTGCAGCCAATTGTAGGTTCGCAGGGGATGGACCAACCTACGATACACTCATTGTCCAAATCTTTAGCTTCCCAAAGACTATAAGGACGAGTGTCCCCAGATCCTGGCTTATACTTTGACAACGTCAGCAGCTGCTGACAAAAGCTTAGTTCTTAATAAAAATTTTAGTCTCGGAGATCAACTGTTTTAGTAGTTTTTTCTATTATATTCCTTTTAGTGTATATTCTTTAAAACCTAACTTTCAGAGGAGATTTCAGTGACAGAAATATAATCTTCAAAAAGTATACATGAATCATGAAAACATTCTATGTGGAAGTGATAGTTTTCATATGTAAAATCTACAGTATTTTCTTTTTAACATCCTTTCTATATTTGTGTTAAATTCTCATGTTTCTAAGACAACCTTATCAGTTCCTACTGAGAACAGTAGTTCCTGTTGAGAACAATATAGAATATGCTAAGCAACTTTTTATTCAGAGATGAATCTGAATGCCAGTTGACATTGTTTCAAAGTCATAGCATTTTTGCTAACCTACATGAATATTTTCTTTTCCTTAGATGTTCGTTTGCTGCTCAACAATGATAATCTTCTCAGGGAAGGGGCAGCCCAGTAAGTACTATGAAAGTATAATTGTTTCTGAAATTGTTCTGTTGATGTAAACCTAAAGTTTTAATGTAATTCAAGACCATAGTTTTATAAATACTTTAAAGAGTGTAGGGTTATGTGCCTATTTTTCTATAGAATCAGAAGCTAATATGTACTTATCTGTTTCTGACAGTGCATTTGCACAGTATAATATGGATCAGTTCACTCCAGTAAAGATAGAAGGATATGATGATCAGGTAAATTGTAATTATTCTTGTCATCTACTGTATTTGCTTATTGAATTTCTCAAGTAATTACATAGTAAAATCTTTCTATAGAAATATGTATGGAATCCTTCTTTTTAAAACTGTATATCATCATGTAGTATTCTCTTAAGAAATAGAAGATTGTTGAAGAACCAGCACATAGAGAACTAACAGATATGTGCTTTTCAGTTTAGATATCTTTTGCCCTCCTTCAATACTCTTTACAATCTCTTTTTCCCAGTGTCAAATTGAGTATTCATGATAGTGATAACAATATACTATTGCAGTTTCACATACTTATAGGCTGCATCATTTTGAATAAACTGCTGTAGGGGTGCAGCACTGTCCTAAAGTCTGTCAGGCCTGATGATTAAATTTAGAAACAGTAATAATAAAATGAGCATAGCAAGGTGAGGGCTGATGTAACTGCAACATGAGACCTGGTAAGAATTATCATGATAGCAAAGGGGAGGTTTCGTCATACAGTATTAATGTATTATTCATTCAACTTGAGTTGAAAAGGAATAGAATGTTTCCTGTTCAAAGAGAAATAAAATCTTTCAAGGAATCTTATCCTTGAAAAATGTATAATCAAACATTGAACAAATTCATTCTTAAGGAAAGAGGCACCGTGTTCTGAATTTGTTTAGGAATTGGGTTGCATAGTATTTCTATGAGGTGGTTCTTTCAGTTGCAATGTAGTAAAGAATAATTTATCCCAATAATTGATGACTTGATGTAAATTAAATTGTACTTGAACAGATGTTTCCAATTCAGAAGCAGAGAAACCGTTGCTTACTTTTTAAGTTTTTATCTTAGAGCAGGGGTGTCAAACTGCTGGCCTGTGGGCTGGATGCGTCAGGCGAAACTGCGTCCACCTCATTGCTGGCAATGGGGAAAAAGTCGCAACATGTCATGTGACATTGCGAGTTTGACACCCCTGTCTTAGAGGATCATAAAAATTAATCTGTTACAGAGATAGTAGGAATTAAATATCAATCTGTTTTGAACAATAGCAATTTCTGCTTGGAGTGCCACAGTAAATTATGTCTTCCTTTGAATAATCTGTAGAATTTCAGATATTTTCAAACAGTACAATCTCTATTTTATTTTTAAGGTTTATGTGAAGCAGATGACAAATTTGTTGTGGTTTTTTTTTCTGTTAGGTCTTAATCACAGAACATGGTGACCTTGGTAACAGTCGATTTTTAGACCCAAGGAACAAAATTTCCTTTAAATTTGATCATTTGAGGAAGGAAGCAAGCGATCCTCAGCCAGAAGACGTAGATACATCACTAAAGTCCTGGAGGGATGCCTGTGACAATGCATTAAGAGCTTATGTAAAAGATCATTATCCACATGGATTTTGTACTGTTAAGTATATGCCTCTTCCTATGCTAAAACTTTATCCTTATATTAATTATTGTAAAAAAGCATTTTGACTGATAGAATCAGAGTTATTAATTTTTCAAAGTTGGAATAAGCTATATAAAAATAGATTCATTTATAAATTACCTCATAGAGCAAAGACATTTAACTTTTTCCAAGGAAGGGCCATGCTGATACAGGAAAGTGTGTCCCACCCATCTTACATAACAGCTAAGGACAATTGGATTTGCAGTGCTTTTATTTTTTATCAATGTAAATATTTTTCTTTGAAAATAGGTTTATAGTAAAACTATAGATGGACAGCCAACAGTTATAGCTTGCATTGAGAGTCACCAGTTTCAACCCAAAAACTTTTGGTAAGCATGTCTCTAATTCTTTAATTTATACTCAGCATACTTACTTACTTAAAAAATCCTATATGCTTTCAATTGCCCATATTCCTTAGAATCTTAAATTTCTCAGAGGAAGTTCATATATGAAATTATATTGAATAAATATTTATATACAAATAGTCTTTGACCTACAACCATAATTGAACCCACAATTTAGATTGTAAATCATAAAGTGGGTCACATGACCATGCCAGATTTTACAGCTTTTTTGTGGTGGTAGTTAAGCAAACGTGGAAGTTGTAAAGCAAATATGGAGATTAAGAAAACCCATTGTTTGATATGAGGGGGTTTTTGCCAGAAATCACAAGGGCGTAAAGCATGGTTAGATAACTGCGGGATGCTGCAAACACTTCTAAATGCAGGCCAGTTGCCGAGTGCCCAAAATGCGGTCATGGGAAGGGGGATGTCAGAACTTCGAATCGGGGATGTAAGTAGCTTTTGGAAGCGGTCTGTTGTAACTTCAGATAGTTGCTAGGTGACAGGTCATAAGTCGAAGACTATCTGTATATGCACATAAAACCGCAAATGATATCAGTAAAGGATGGTTATTTAGAATTACTGAAAAAAATGGGGAGGAGAATTTAATTGTGATCCAATTAACTTGGAATTTGCATTAAAAGAAAGATTCTATTGGCTGAATACACTCATCTCTCCTATCTCTAATGATCCTGGTAATAATAAATCATTACCTTGTAATAGTAAACATGTACCTCTAGCATAGTTTCGACAGTTACTTCTAAAAGCTTGAGTCAATATTGTATAAGTTTATGAAGTATAACAGTTGCAGTCAAAAATATGTATAGAGCAGGGGTGTCGTGATGTATCGTGACTTTTTCCCTCTTGCCAGACCTGGGGTGGATGCGGCTTCCGCGTGACGCATCCAGCCTGCAGGCTAGCAGTTTGACACCCCTAGTATAGAGTATCAAGATTGCATATTCTTGTGCAAATGAATGGTATTTGCCTTTTCAAAATTCTCTCTGCTAAGAGGCAAAATTAAATACAGATAATTCTCATTTAGCAACTGCCTCATTTAGTGATTATTTACAGTTACAATGGTACAAATAAGTCACTGAGTATTGATTCAAAAAGAGCACATATGTGTTGTTCTTTGATGCCTGTTTTATTATAATAAATAGAAACAACTGCCATTCTTCTTTGTAAAAGGATCGACAGACTCTGAATAATCCTTATATGATTATATTTTTAAATACTAGATATTATGACACTTTTTCTGGTGCCTGAATAGATAAATAATGCAATTTGGAAAATAGCCATAAACTTATGACTTCACCAAGTCTCATCACTTTTGGAGGCATTTAAAATTATTTTTCAGTCCTACCTATGCTATTTTAGGGCAAAGAGCTTGCTATAGTAAATGTGTAGACTCTAGGAAACACTACATTGAAAGGAATAGTAGTAACCTGAAAACCATTTAGAGCAGACATGTCAAACTCGCGATGTCACATGATGTCACGCAATGTATTGGGAGGGTTTTGCCATTGCCGGCAATGGGGTGGGCACAGCTTCCGCATGATGCGTCCAGCCCGTGGGCCGGCAGTTTGACACCCCTGATTTAGAATGAATAATTTTCAACCCATTTCCCCCATTCCTATAAATAATTGTAGTTTCTGTTTTTGGTAGGAATGGACGTTGGAGATCAGAGTGGAAATTTACCATCACTCCACCTACAGCTCAAGTGATTGCAGTGCTCAAGATCCAGGTTTGTTAAGCTATACAGAAAGTGTACCAATAACCACTCTTCCAAAATTTGATTCTTTCAAATAGGAAATTACATGTCTATCTGCTGGAATTGGTTATGTCTAGTTTAATGAAAAGAAGTAGAGGTGACATGATAGCAGTATTCCATTATCTCAGGGGTTGCCACAAAGAGGGAGTCAAGCTATTCTCCAAAGCACCTGAGGGCAGGACAAGAAGCAGTGGGTGGAAACTAATCAAGGAGAGAAGCAACCTAGAACTAAGGAGAAATTTCCTGACACTTAGAACAACTTGCCTCCAGAAGTGGTGAATGCTCCAACACTGGAAGTTTTTAAGAAGAAATTGGACAACTATTTGTCTGAAATGGTATAGGGTTTCTTGCCTGAGCAGGAGGTTGGACTAGAAGACCTCTGATGTCCCTTCCAATTCTGTTATTCTTTTCTGTTCTGTACCTTAAGGACAAGATTCTTTTAGGCTTGTGTAAACAGTAGGTGCAACACCTTAAAATATGCCACTGTTTCTATTTTAGTATCAGGTTAAAACTAATGAATTCTAAGGCCTCTTCTAAAACTTAATGTTATTCAGCCTTATTAATATTATTTAACAAGATAAAGGCTTTGTGTTAGGAAAGTCTTATACAATGAGCTGTTTGAAAGATTAAAGCATTATGTGTATTTCCTTCTATTGGCTTGGTAATCTACAAATGGTTATTGCTCAGCACAGCTTTCTTGCATGGCTTCATTAGCTATACCACAAAGCCTTTCTCACTGCTATAAATTTGTTATTGCTTACCTAGCATTATTTAGAAATGTTCCAATACATTTAAAATAGTAGCATCCTTAGGAAATAAATTTGGCTTGTGCTTTTTATTGCTATAATGATGTTTTGTATAAATTAAGATAGTTGCACAACATGGATTTGTGTAACTATTATGTAGAATTTAACTGAATAGTTACAAATAATGAGCAATTTTTTAAAAGTGCATTCAATATAAATTAATGAGCATTTTTAAAAAGGTAATGTATTATTTTTATAAGTAAAAATATCCTATATCAGTGGTAAACAACCTTGAAACAAGCTCATTTTGCTTTGACAAAACTTGATCAGAAGTATCAAGGAAAAGGTTTTTCTCTTTAAATTAGGAAGGAAGGCTTTGTCCCTGTACAATATTTAGTACAAAGCATTTAAATCCTCAATGGTTTCATTTTAATATAGGTGCATTATTATGAAGATGGTAATGTGCAGCTGGTTAGCCACAAAGACATACAGGAGTCTGTAGCAGTTTTGGTAAGTGAGGAAATTTACTTAATATATCATTATTTTTCTGTCTTTATTACATGCAATTCTCCTTTCAAAGATAGAAATCTTCATGAAGTAGTTATTCAGTAGTGGATAGTATTTTACTTAGGGAGAAACTGCTGTGAAAGATATACTTCACTTCAGAACGTAAAGTAATTTCTGCATTTCAGAAGTGACTTCTCTTTCCATCAGAGAATTAAACCTTTGTTTATTACAGCACATAAACAAAAAATACTCTATATCAGGGATCTGCAACCTTGACAGCCAGCATAACTGGCTGAGGAATTCTGGGAGCTGACGTCCACAAGTCTTAAAGTTGTCAATGTTGCAGACCCCTGCTCTATACAGATAGTCCTCGACTTACAATCATTTGTTTAATGACAGTTCAAAGTTATAACAGCATTGAAAAATGTGACTTATGACCAGTTTTCACTCTTATGACCATTGCACCCCCATACTCACATGATCAAACTTGGGTGCTTGGAACTGGCATGCATTTACAATGGTTGCAGCATCCCAGTGTCCTGGGATTGTTATTTGTAACCTTCTTAGGGAACTACTGACAAGCAAAGTCAATAAGGAAAGCCAGATTTAACCCTGTGCTTAACAACCACAGGGTTCATTTAACTGTAGTGATTCACTTAACCATGGCAAAAATGGTTATTAAATGGGATTTGAGTCACGTAACAACTGCCTTGCTTAGCAATAGAAATTTTGGGCTCAATTGTGGTCATAAGTCAAGGACTGCCTGTTATCAAAAACTGTTGGTTTCCCAGCTGTCCCCCACCATTGAGTCTGCAATGATAAAATCTATGTATGTAGGCTTTTTCAGTAAATGAAATATTATATTGTCAATTTATCAGATTCTGTGGAATCAGGGTTTAAGCAATGGTGTCTCTATCATTAAATTACATGGGCACCTTTCCTATATTTGTGAACAGGCCTTCTTTGAGTGAGAATATATTGTGGATGCTGACTATCTTGTAGATTTCTCCAGTTTATGTGGTACTCATATTTTTGGCAAATGCTAAAAGAGACATCAAATAAGTATTTTCAGAAAAACTAAGAAAAAGAAAACTTTAACAGCAACTGCACTTGTATCGTGAACATATCTTTTGAAAAAAGAGTTACTGCAGAATAATAATAAGGCAGGCAGAAACATGTTAATAAAGGCATACTTGATTATTTGATAGTGCATTGATGGTGATCATTGTGTCAAAGTGTGAGTCAGGGTGGCACACTGGTTAAGGTATTGGATGTAACTGGATTGAGAGAAATGAAATTCAAGGCCAAATTACTTTTACCTGTGGAAACTCACTGGATACCTGTGCCCAGTCCGAATCTAACTGATGTGGTTTTTATTTTATTTAACGTATGACATCTACAGAGG
Source organism: Bothrops alternatus (assembly GCA_034064705.1). Classification (NCBI taxonomy): domain Eukaryota; kingdom Metazoa; phylum Chordata; class Lepidosauria; order Squamata; family Viperidae; genus Bothrops; species Bothrops alternatus. The sequence continues at coordinate 20,408,672 of JARGCV010000589.1, forward strand.
CCATGCAGTTATTGATGACAATACAACCTGATGATTATATAGCTATAATGATAAAATATCCCCATTTAAATTGCCTTGAGCTCTTGAAGAAACATTAGAATAAGAAAACATTTCAAATCACACTAATGGGTTTACATCCACATTAAACAATTGATTTCAGTTTATACAGCGTTTCCTTCCTATCTTTCTTTGCTCCTACAGGATACCTGAATTAGAACAATTTTGGAGGAGGAAAAGCTAGATTTATAAATAGATAATTATTCTGTGAGAAATTGACAAAAATGGTTTTCATCTAGACACTTACCAAATACAAATCTACATGCCGACCTGGCATGTATCACCGAGACCTGGCTGGGCACGGAGGGGGGTGTTCCCCTCTCGGAAATGTGCCCAGCTGGGTTTCGGGTGTGGCACCAGCCGCGACCCCAGGGAAGGGGGGGAGGAGTGGCTATAATAGCCCGGGAGACCGTCGGCTTGCGCAGGCTCACTGTTTCCGAGATTTCGGGCTGTGAGTCCCTCCTGGTGAAGTTGGACCTAGGAGTTCAGGTGGGCTTGTTGCTTACGTACCTGCCTCCCAGCTGCGTGGCATCAGCCCTGCCTGCGTTGCTCGAGGAAGTGGCTGGGCTGGCAGTTGAACTCCCGAGGCTGATAGTCCTGGGAGACCTCAACTTGCCTTCGCTTGGCCGGGCCTCTGGGTTGGCGCAGGAGTTCATGGCTTCCATGGCAACCATGGACCTGACTCAAGTAGTTCAGGGTCCGACCCACCAGGGGGGGCATTCGCCCGATATGATCTTTCTCTCGGAACAGCTGAGTGATGGTTTGGTGTTAAGGGGTTTAGTCACGGTACCCTTGTCATGGTCAGACCATTTCCTGCTGCGGCTTGACTTTGGGGCTCCAATCCTCCCCCGCAGGGAGGCGGAACCGATTAGGTGGTTCCGCCCCAGACACCTGATGGATCCAATGGGTTTCCAGACGGAGCTTGGGGAATTACCAGATTCGCTCGTACACGGTTCGGCAGAGTCCCTTGTGGCGGCCTGGAATATAGCTGCTGCGGGGGCTTTGGATCGGATCGCGCCTATGCGGCCTCTCCATGGTTTCGGACCCAGGAAGTCTCCTTGGTTTACTGAGGAGCTCAGGGGGATGAAACGTCTTAGGAGACGTCTAGAGAAGCGTTGGAGAAGATCGAAGGCTGAATCTGATCGAACCAGGTTGAGATCACACATTAGATCCTACCTGAGAGCGATTAAAGCGGCAAAATCCCGGTATTTTTCCGCTTTAATCGCGTCTGCGGAATCGCGCCCGGCTGCCCTGTTTAGGGTGACTCGGTCTCTCCTTGGTACGGGGAGGTCCGGGGGACCCTTGCAGGGAAGTGCCGAGGATTTTAACAACTTTTTCGCAGACAAAGTCGCTCAGATCCGGGCGGACCTTGACTCCAACATTGTAGCAGTGGCGACTGATAATGATTCAGTCGAGGTGACTGGGGCTCGTCTTAGTCAGTTTATTTGGGATGAGTTTGAAGCTGTTACACCTGATGAAGTGGACAAGGCCATTGGAGCTGTTAGTAATGCCACCTGCTTGTTGGACCCGTGTCCCTCCTGGCTGGTTTCGGCCAGCAGGGAGGTATCACGGAGCTGGATCCAGGAGATAGTCATCGCTTCTTTGAGGGATGGGTCCTTTCCGGCTCCTTTAAAGGAGGCACTTGTGCGCCCACTCCTCAAGAAGCCTTCCCTAGATTCAGCCATTCTTTCGAACTATCGTCCTGTCTCCAACCTTCCCTATGTGGGGAAGGTTGTTGAGAAGGTGGTGGCACTTCAACTCCAACGGGCCTTGGAGGAAACCGATTATCTGGGTCCCTTGCAGTCGGGATTCAGACCCGGTTACTCTACGGAAACTGCTTTGGTCGCGCTGATGGATGATCTCTGGCGGGCCCGGGATAGGGGTTTATCTTCTATCCTGGTGCTTCTTGACCTCTCAGCGGCTTTCGATACCATTGACCATGGTATCCTTCTGCGCCGACTGGAGGGGTTGGGGGTGGGAGGCACTGTTCTCCAGTGGTTCTCCTCCTACCTTTCTGGCCGGTCGCAGTCGGTGTTGGTAGGGGATCAAAGATCGACCTCTAGGCTCCTCCCTTGTGGGGTGCCGCAGGGGTCGGTTCTTTCGCCCCTGCTGTTTAATATTTACATGAGGCCGCTGGGTGAGATCATCCATAGACACGGGGTGAGTTACCATCAGTACGCTGATGATACCCAGTTGTACGTTTCCACCCCGTGCCAAGTCAGCGAAGCAGCAGAAGTGATGTGCCGGTGTTTGGAGGCTGTGAGGGCCTGGATGGGTGAGAACAGACTAAAGCTTAATCCCGACAAGACGGAGTGGCTGTGGGTTCTCCCTCCCAAGGACAAGACCAACTGTCCGTCCATTACTCTGGGGGGGGAACTTTGAACCCCTCGGAGAAGGTTCGTAACTTGGGTGTTCTCCTCGATCCACAGCTGCACTTAGACCAACATTTGGCGGCTGTGACGAGGGGAGCATTTGCCCAGGTTCGCCTGGTGCACCAGTTGCGACCTTATCTGGACAGGGAGGCCTTGCTCACAGTCGCTCATGCCCTTATCACCTCGAGGATCGACTACTGCAATGCTCTCTACATGGGGCTACCCTTGAAGAGTGTTCGGAGACTTCAATTAGTCCAGAATGCAGCCGCGCGAGCAATCGTGGGCTTACCTCGGTATGCCCACATTTCACCAACGCTCCGCGAGCTGCACTGGCTACCTATTAGTCTCCGCTCGCAATTCAAAGTGTTGGTTATTACCTATAAAGCCCTACATGGCCTAGGACCAGGTTACTTGCAGGACCGTCTTTTGCCTCATACCTCATCACGACCGGTCAGAGAGCACAGAGTTGGTCTTCTCCGGGTCCCGTCGACCAGTCAATGTAGGCTGGCGGGCCCCAGGAGAAGGGCCTTCTCTGTTGCGGCCCCTACCCTCTGGAATCAGCTCCCTCCGGGGATTCGGACCGCTCCCACTCTTCTGGCCTTCCGAAAAGAATTAAAAACTTATTTGTGTCGGCAGATCTGGGAATGATTGGTGCTGAATGTTGGATGAATGTTTTTTTTATTAAAAATTTGGGGTATTGTTTTATTTTATGATCATTTTAATTTAATTTATATTAGACTTTAATGCGATTGTTATTATCTATGTTGTAAGCCGCTCTGGGTCCCCTGGAGAAGAGCGGCTTATAAGTCTAATAAATAATAATAATAAATAATTTTAAAATTCTGCAATACACTTCAGTCCAAACTAAATTTACAATTTTCATCCAAAACCTAAGATCTGAGGTACCAAGTTCAGCTCAAAATTTAGGAATATGTATTCATTATGTCATAAAATTGAACATAAAACATTTTAAAAAATCCTTTTTTGTTTATTAGTTTTATTCATTTATAACATAAAATGTGAAAATACAAAAACAAATAGTAAGGGACAACAATAGAGAAAGGGAAAACAAAAAAGATGGGAAGAAAGATAAGGGAAGAAACAAAAGGCATTGACTTCTGACTCTGTTGCAGTAAAATCAGACATTAAAATAAAATCTCAACTTTTTAAATTTCTATAGCAGTATGCAGTAGCCATTTCTGTATCGGCAAATCAGTCTAATCAGTAAAACCCAAAATCATAATATCATTTTTTCCCACAAGCACAAAGTCCAGAAGTGGTTTCCTAGTAAAAACAAAAGCACTTACGTTCTTTTCTTTTATCAGCACATTCAGTTTGGCCATCTCTGCTAATTCCATCAGCGAAAACATAAAAAAATCCTGAAGAATCATACAGTGTAAAAGATTAATATTTATATTCTGTTTTTGTAGAATGATGTCCAAACAGCAAAAGAATTTATTAAAATCATAGAAAAGGCAGAAAATGAGTATCAGGTAAGATAAAATGAATGTTTTTCTTATTATTAATATTATAAAAATGCATTTTCAATCACATCCTATTTCTTTTGGAGTTCTCTATTAAGCGAGGACATAGAACTTAATTCTTTCCATCCCAAAAATTTTGTCCCCAGTGGATACAATTACTATAGTAAGCAACAGTATGCACTACAACAATCACACAGATTGACTCAAAGTTTCAATACAGCTGTCCTTTAATAGAGTTCTCAAGTCTGGTACAATTAATTAGAGCTGCATCTTGCGGATCAACATGAGTTTTCCAAATAAAATAAGCAGGTTATCTAAATTAATAATCAGATACTTAGTATTTCAGTCATCATACCCAATTCCAGTTCATTAAAAAGTACCAGTCCTAAGACTTAGTGAAGCTATGTTGGATTGTGTCTCCAAATGTTTGGTAATGTTATCTTTTATAGTAATTTCCACTGTCATCTCTGAAATGAATATTATGTTGACAGATCTATAATTTCTTGATCTCCCTGTAGGCCTTTCTCAAAAATTGAAGTTACATTGGCAACTTTCCAGTCTTCAACTATAGAAGGCTGAATGTAAAGATAGGTTGCATATGTTAGTTGAAGATGCACACTCCCGGCTTCAAGTTCCTTAATACCTTTTGGTTGAAGGGTTATCATCATCAAGCTGGTGATTTGTTGATGCACAAGTTGTCAGTAAGGCTTAGCAGTTCTTATTGCTGCTATATGGCTCAGTTCATCTAATTCCCTTCCTGAGAACAGGGCTTGGGGATCTTCTCTAAGTTCTGTGCTTGAAGATGGAAGCAAGTAATTGCTTCTGGGCAATTTTATTTTCTCTTCTTAACATACCTCAGTCATTGGATTGGATGATTTCAGGTGACAGTTCTTCAGAAAAAGTAAATTTACCATGCCATCCATAGGTTAATTTTTCTCAATTCAGGCAGAAGCACTCTGCCCCTCTTGGAAAATGGTATTATTTGGAAGGGTATACCAGCACTCTTTTTTCTGCATGGGGAAATGATCTATCTAAGCAGAGCATGCACTGAGGAAATAAAGAGAATGCACTTTTATCTTGCTTTAACTAATCTGGCAATGTGCATAGAAGGATGGCTTAAACATCTGTTAATAATTAACAAGTATATGTTATAAATATGTACATTTGACATTCTAACCTCTAACCCACTGAATTATTTGCAGACAGCAATCAGTGAAAATTATCAGACAATGTCAGATACGACATTCAAAGCCTTGCGTCGCCAGCTACCAGTCACCCGTACTAAAATTGACTGGAACAAAATTCTCAGCTACAAGATTGGCAAAGAAATGCAGAATGCCTAAGAACAGAGATGCTGTGGGAAATATTAGCATGCAAAATAAACAGAGCAAATACGGTCCTTTGCCAAGCAGGTGGGTTTCCTGAAATTGGCATTTGTCTCAGGCTTTTAGCATTATCAGGTTTTATAGCCTTATAAAGGACTGTTACAGACATAACATTTTGTTTGTGTATATTCCTGCCTTGAAAACATCTGGTGTAAGAGTTATAGTGCATTTCCTAGTAGGCTTACTTAATATAGCCACCCTGGAATAAGTACTATCAGTCCTTGTAATTTGCTAAAAAGTGTCTTCGCTAAAAGTCTTTCTAGAAATGCAGGCTGGTAATATTGGACTTACAGTCCTGTACTTTTGCCAGCACAGGTATTAAATGCAGTTCAATAGAAATGCTGGCAGGCTTATGGTATTGCTTTATACCAGATACAACTTTTCCTTGCTTGTCTCCCCTAAAAACTGCCAATCACCAACTAGCAATATCTTCTAGGCTTACCTTTTTCATGTTTGCAAAGTGTTTATAAGACTCTTCCCAGAAATGCCAAGAAGGCCAGGTCTTCTTAAATGCTGTTTGGGGGGAGGGGTTGTTTTTGTTTTTTAAATCCAAAGACTTGAGCCTCTTTTTCTTCAAGTAAACTATTTTTCTCATTTGTATTCCTGGAAGTACAGTTAATATAAATGTCTGCATTTTTACGGGATGGGTCCTCCATTTTTCTTAATACATGTCTGCTGCTCAGATACTTGTTTAGGTGGAGAAGAAATTACAAAAATAAAATGCTGTAAATGTTTAAATATTGGATTTATTGTGCTTTAATGCTTTGTGGCAAGCTGATGGTATTTTCATCAGAAATGTATGAATGAACATGTCTAAGTGAGTCAATAAAATATTTGCACCAAGGCATATTTTGGAGTTTCTTGTTTATGTTAAGATACTTGGAGAAATTTGGTTTGTTAGGAATATTTCCATATCACGTTATATTAAATTGGAGCTAATTAAATCATAGATTATACAGAACCCAAATACTCCTCCTTCTGAAGGAGCAAAGCAGACAAAAATATTTATAAATATTTTACTTAAAATTATTTCTTTGCTGTTTTTAAATTTTATTTCTCCATAAGTATGCAAGATGTCAACGCTGCTAACATCGGATGTTCTTGCTTGACAAAATATGAAGATGCAGACATTTTCTATTTAACCTGGGTATTACTTTTAGAGTTAAAATTAGACAGTTGATGGAAGGGAAGGGGAAAGAATGTACTTGGGAACTAGTTAGCAATAACAATATTTCAGTAGAATATTTTTCAAGGTTGTAACAAGAGGAGATAACGGGAGAGAAAGTTCACACTTCAAACTAATTGGAGAGTGTGATTAATGACTGTTAAATGAAGGAGTGAGTTATGCTTTGTTCCTGCGGAAGCTATGTAGCAATTAAAAAGATTCTTTAAAGTAAACAATGCCTCAGAGTTCTTTGAAGAGCTGCTTCTTTCGGAACCATGACACAAGATTTGTTAGGTATAACTCTAGTTCCAATATGGCTTAAAATTCTGTCTTGTTCACAAACTATAAAGAATGATGGTGGGCTTAGCTATTACACTAAGCTATTTTACTTACTCTTATAGGCAGGTGAAACAAAATGGGAACAAATAAGATGCAAGCTGCAGAATGCAGCTTGGATACATTGGCTGTTATCTCAGCAGTTTATAAGGTTTGGATAATACAACTGTTGATTCTTTTTTCTTTCCCCTACCCAGGAATATATGTGGAGAAGGTAATCTATGGCCTTTAGAAATAGTCATAGGAAGATTAAAACTATACCATTGAAATAGGCAATATTAACAGCATCTTCCAAGTCTGTATTTTCCTTTTTTTTTCTCTCATACCCCAGGATAGCTTTTTAGTTCTTAAATTAAAACTGGCTCAATTGATTTTGAATCACTGTTGGTAAAGATTCTAGTCCCAGTATCGCTGAGGGTGAAGAGAGGCAAAAAAAGATGTTAATCGCACTATCCATGACTTTTTGAAGGTCATAAATTACCTTCTCAGCATACATGTGATGCAAGAGATCAGAATGAGAGATGATTAGGCATATATTAAAGGCTCTTCATTGTTCCCACAAAAGAAAATGAGAAGGCATGCTATCTGATACATCGAGTACACAGATTTTAGGTAGAATCTCTGAATACTATCATATTGTTCTAAAGCTACCTGGCCCAGTCAGGCTTCCAGACATACCTACATAATCTAATTTAGCCATCCCATTGGACGTTACTAAATTTCAAATAATAGGATACTCTCTTCTGGTATTAAGTAGGGCATGGATATCCAGAGCCAAATATAGGCTTAGAGGATTGGGGCTTCTTAATCAACAAAAAGCAATTCATAGCCTCGAGTACCATGGCAATTGTGAACACTAAGAGGCCTGATCTTTTTGCCAAAGTCAAATTACTCTCACCAATATTCAGGCTCAGAAGATGGCTCAGAAGTTGCTGCTATCCCTTCCAATGAACTCTCTTTCCCTTTAAAGCCTAATAGTGTAATGCTCCCAGGGATCCTAGAGAAAATTCAGGTAAACCTGAAAGAAGCTGCTATTGCCTACGTCAATAGGTGTAGTATTCCTATGATTATTTCTAAAGGCCATAAAGAAGCTGATGAAGCCTCTTAAGTTTCTGAAAACAGTTTTCCAGCTTATTTTATCAGCTAAAAGAACATTGTACATCTACAAGCTCATGGTAATAGCAGACAGCTGCATTTTGTTATAAAAGCATTGGATATTCTGAACACTGTTCCAAAAGTTCAAGGATAAAGCATATACAAAATAACTTGCATGATTGGCTACAAATTTGCAGAAGGCAATCTCTCTTTTATCCACCAACTATTTGTTTTGCTTTCAGAATGCACACAAACGGAATGACTCAGGACGGGAGGGGTGGTGGTGAAGGCTTAGCCATCTAAACTATGTCTTAAGAAGTCAAATTCTTACTGGATGTAGCTTTTGAGGAAATTTCTGCAAACTTTATATCAAAACTATTCTATGTTGTACTATGTACAGTGTATATTATATATAATACTACAATATACAATTGCATTTCAAGAGACGTGGAAGGGAAAAAGACTTCCCTTTTTTGTCCTTTTTTCGTCTTTATTTATTTTACAGTATGAAGTAAATATATTAATATAACTCCATGATTATTAACATAATAACATAATTCCATGTTACTTAAAAACAAAGAAATATAAAACTACAAAAGAATCTACCATGTAAATAAATCATATTTGCATACTATATGTATGTGAAAATTCAACATGCTGTATATAAGGAATACACCAGATTATAATTTATTGCTATTAAAGTAAATCATAAAATCCTACCAAGTTTGATAAAATTGTTCCTGTTTCTGAAATCTCACTGTTTTACATTTATCTGTGATTTTTCTAATGTAGAAATTGAAGAGGCACAAATCTACAACTAAGTTTTTATATTATCTAAAGTTTTCCAGTGTGGCACAATTATTGTTTTGGCTGTTATAATTAAATAGATAATCAATTCTTTGTTTTAGGCTTATGATCAAGAAGCATTCAATTCTTTGTTTAGTGATGATACTTATCTCTCCCCCCCAAAAAAAAACAAATTGCCCAAACGGTATAATTTTATCACATGACACAACACAACTGAAATAATGATCATTTTTTCAATAAACTATCCAGCATTTGGAAGAATATTTTTATATATATGTGTCAGCCTAAGAGGAATCAAATACCAACTAAATATGAACTTCCACTGCATTTCTTTATTGAAGCTGAAGTGAATTGACCTGGTTTCCATAACTACTGCAAAATGCCTCCTACATGAAATTATCAAGATCAGCATCCCAAACTTCCTTTAATCTATATGATAAATCTCCTATTTCTAATAGAGTAGAATAGAACAGAATAGAATAGAACTGGAGGGGACCTTGGAGGTCTTTTAATCCAGCCCGCTGCTCGAGCAGGAGAACCTATACCATTTCAGACAAGTGACTGTTTAGTCTCTTCTTAAAAATCTCCAGTGATGGAGCGCCCACGATTTCTGAAGGCAAGCTGCTCCACTGGTTATTTGTCCTCACTGTTAGGAAGTTTCTCCTTAATTCCAGGTTGCTTCTCTCTTTGGTCAGTTTCCACTGTTCTAGTAAAAACATTTTTAATGTGTTTTCTAGAAAACTCTTGGATAAAAACACCACTGCATTATAAACTTATTTGGGCTGACACAGTTTCAATCTGAATTCATTGTTTAAAGGAGTCTTCCATAGTAAATGGAATCATATGCCATAACTATGCTGCTTGATAATGTGATGACAAATCGGGTATGCCCCTGCCTCCCTGTTTCTGAAGTCTAAAGCTGAACTAAATGCAAACAAACTTAAATAAAAGTATACAATCTAAAATGCCTCCTAAAAATAAATATGAATAAATAAATAAATATGACCACACAAAATAAACGAACTGCACTCTTTGCTAGTCTGCTTCTGAGTGTGATTCAAGATGATGGTTATTACCTATAATGCTCTACATGACATGAGATCATATTATTTGAGGGACTATTTATTTCCCATGGGGCTCAGCTCGGCGTACCATCCCAGTACCAACAGGACTGCGGAACAAGTGAATGCCGCGGTAGAGCGATATCTGCAAAGCTACGCAAAGACAGCTGGCATGCTCCAAGTCCCTTTGATTAAACAGTCTCATCTGTCACATCCCAATAAGTATATCTTCTGTCATGAGATCCTCCCCCCTTGGGTTGGAGAACAGTTCTTCCAAGCTTTGGGTTGATACGGATGAGGCTTCTTGTTGGACACATCTGTTAGTTTTGTTTTTATTTCTATATTATTTCCATATCCCATCTAGCTTTGGTTTGCATGGTTTCTATTGTATTATATTGTTAATCACCCAGAGTCAGTTGGAATAAGGCAATACCTAGATTAAAGCAAGCAAGCAAACAAACATTTTGCTGGTCTACTAATTTAGTCACTTTGTCAAAGAGTGAAATAAGATTGGTTTGACATGATCTGATTTTAACAAACCCATCTAATACTTGATTTAAACCTGAGTATCATAAAGAACAAAATTGCAGTTCACGAATGAGTTAAAATTTATGATCAGTCAATTCTCATTAGAAGAGAATTCTGGTACAATAGTTTTATTTAAGGATTTCCTGCCAAGAGTATTGTGGTTTTCTTTTCTAAATGCTTTGATCACAATGGAGGTTGGGGAGAAAAGAGCAAACATGCATTTCTTTCTTTAAGAAGTTTTGAAGCAGAAAAAAGCAGAAAAGGATATAGAAAATCTGGAATTGTGTTTCCAAACATGCAGAGTTATATATAAGATTTTGAAAGGGCATGGTCAGAGAAAAAAAATTAAAACAATGAAATACTGAGAACTGAATATCAATATAAATTATTTAATATAATGTAACCTCTCAAATACCAGAATACTGCTATCATGTCACCTCTATCCTTCTTTTCTCTAGACTAGCCAAACCTAAATCCTGCAACCATTCTTCATATGTTTTTGTCTCCAGGCCTTTAATCATATTACGGTAGTTGCTCTTTGCACTTTTTCCAAAGTCTCAACATCATTTTTTGTAATTTGGTGACCAAAACTAGATGCAGTATTCCAGGTGTGGCTTTAGAAAGCAGTACTAATACTTCATATGATTTTGATTCTATGCCTCTGTCTATAGAACCAAGGATTGTATTAGCTTTTTTAGCTGCTGACACACACTGCTGGCTCATATTTAAGTGATTGTCCACTAGGACTCAGTTACTGTTTTTGAGCCAGGTCTTGCCTAATATGTACTTGTACTTTTGGTATTTCCTGCCTAAGTGTAGAACCTTGCTTTTCTCCACATTACATTTCATGTTGTTGGATAGGGCCCATTGTTCAAGTCTGTCAAGATATTTTTCAATCCTGAATTTGTCTTTGGGGGTGTTGGCTTTCCTGCCAGCTTAGTGTCATCTGCAAATTTGATGGTTCCCCTTCTATTCTCTCATCATTTAAGTCAAGTCATTTATGAAGATATTGAAGAGTACTGGGCCTACGATGGAAGCCTGTGGCATCTCACTGCTTACGTCTCTCCATGTAGATATAGTATCATTAAGGATGACTTGTTGAGTATAGTTTGTCAGCCAGTCACAAATCCATCTGGTGGTGATGCTGTCTATCCCACATTTTTCTAGCTTACTATAAGTAGGTTGTGGTCTACTTTGTCGAATGCGTGTTGAAATGTAAGTATACTATGTCCACAGCATTTTGCTGGTCTACTAATTTAGTCACTTTGTCAAAGAATGAAATATGATTGGTTTGGCATAAACTGTTTTTAACAAACCCATGCTGGCTTTTATTTATAACTTTGTTTCTAGATATTCGCAGATGTTCGCAGATCTGTTTTTTGATAATCTTTTCCAGTATCTTCCCAGGTATTGATGTTAGGCTGATTGGTTTTTACGATACATTCACATCTCAGTTGATTTCCAATTTGAAAAGAAATTTAAAATGTATTGGAGAAAGAAATGCACACTTAATACATTCTTTTACATAATACAAAAACTCTCACATATGTATTCACATGTGGTCTTATATAGAGAACGCAACACAGCAAGTCAAAGAGATGGCAATACGGAGATTAATTTGGATTGTAGCAATGAACACAAGGTTAGATTTGAGTCTAAATCCGAGCTAACCTATTGCTATTAAAAACACTGCATGGGGTTTTTTTAATATCTGTTTTTAATAACAAAATCCTTCATCTTTCTCGTTTATTGCTTTCACAAAATTTTTCATCAATCATAGTACCATGTGAAGTGGAGATAAAAGTGTCTTTGTCAGGTCAACAAATGGTTCATGTGCCACATTTTTCGGTCCCAGAACAAATTATTTTAGAGTGGCTATTTCTTTTTAATGTAATGTGACTCTTTTGCATGGCTATCCCTTTTGCATATTTAACAACAGTACTTGGTATATGCCAGTAGCTGCATTCCAAGCAGCAGAGCCACTACTTTTAGATATCCACAGATATTCAAGTTGTCATTGGTGCACTGGATGTGCTTCAACAACAGTTCCATGTTTTTGTGTTTCTTTCCTGTGCATCTTAGCTGTTGCTGTTATGTAACAAGAGAGCCTTGTGGCTTAACACTGATGAATCAATAAAGACACACCAGTCCTGTGGATCATGCTCACAAGCCAAAGTTGTGAATAAACTAAAATGTCAGTCCAGAAAACAAGGTTGTCAACCTATGCAAAGAAGCTTGTTAAATGATGTTGGCAGCTTTGAAAGACAGAAATGTTCATACCTAGTGACAGCAAACACCATACTGCTTTTGATTTTGATAAATCTAATCCCTGACCAGGTTATTTAATTCTGACTATGTTATGAGATGAAGCTTACCAGACGAAATCCAGATCATTGTCACTGTCAATGTCTGGATGATGTATTGCATTATCTTCATCTGTTTTGTCTAAGTCTTTGGTAGTCTTTTGGTACTGGCAGATTGTCATTATGTGGCACTGGTCTCATGGCTGAAGGCAGAGCGCGTATTTAATTGATTTCTTATTTTTACAAGAGAAATCAGCAATATTAGTCACATGATGTGATCACTTTGTTCTTGCCATATCATTGAAACCGCAAATGGTATTGATTTCCAAGTTTCTATGAACGAAGGTCCAAGGCCAATAGCACATCTTTGCACAACAAATGTGAGAAGCCCAGGCTTCTTATAACCAAAGTACAGTTTGTACACTTTCTTAACAAGTCCAGCTATGCAACGCCTTTGAGGCTTTAGAGTATACTCACCACAAATATAGCAGAACATTTCAAGGTTGTTCTGACATTGGCAAGACATTTCTGCTATCACCAATGGACCAATAGCAAGCCTACTGAATTGCTTGTTGTGTAAATTACATGGACATAGACAATTCTATGCATTGAAACAATCACATCAATATACATGGAAACTGATATCAATGAAATAAGTAGTATTTGTGCATGTGAACTTTGATTGCCTTTCTAGGCAACATCCATCCAGCCTAGGCATTCCCAAATTATACCAGTTCCACAAACATTATGCAGTATGCCCAAAGTGCATGCCTGGATGGGCATGAGCTACACAAAAATCTTTGTTGTCCTATGTTCTAGGATTGTATTTAAGGGATTGTGTTCTCTCAGACACAGTAGGTTCACAACCTGACAACCCTCAAGGACCAAAAGAAGCTGTAGTCTGGGAGGGTTTTGCCAGACTAAAAAGAGTCTGGCAAAAAAGAGGAACCAACTTCCTTCCTGGTCCAACACCTTAAAGCCACAGGACATGAAATTGACTTCAAAAAGACCAGAACTATCGCCAAAACTGAACACTTTAATAACAGAATAATCAGAGAAGCCATCGAGATAGAAAAACGCCCACACAGCATGAACAAACGAGATGATACCTCCTGCCTACCAGCCATTTGGAAACCCGCCCTTATTGACAAACGAGTCCCTAACACAAAGAATGACACCAGACCCACACTCACGAAAACCACACAGGATGTCACCACTACACATCCACGCAAAAAGCAAACCCAAACCCACACCGATGATGAGGCACGACCACAAACCAGAAGCCAGACCACAGCTGCATCATTAGCCACTTTAAACCCTCCAATCCATACATGAAGCAAACTGACACCCACCATGAAGATGAGGCACAACCACGAACGCGAAGCCAAACAGCTATGCAGCTCACCATCTCTAATCCCCTGCAACTCAGACTAACCTGAGCACAACAAAGCCCCCACTCAAACAGAACATTCCCCCATTCAATCAGCGCACAGCCAACCCCCCATCCAATCAGAGCACAGCCAAGCCCCTAACCAATCAGAACACACCTCTACCCAATCAGAACACAGCCGAGCTCCCAGCCAATCAGTTCAAACCCCCACTGGCAGTTAAAAGGAAGAAACAGCTACAATCACACATTGCTCCTAGAAGCACGAAGCCGAAAGTACCAGCCTGAAGATGACGAATGGGACTTCGTCGAAACGTCGCCAAGACACTTCAAATTTTACGCGAGAGAAAACCCGAATTACCAGAGACCTACAAGCTTTGTAGGTGCTTTATATTGGGAAAATAGTTATATAGAAGCAAATATTTCATGCTTTAGGTACAGGTGATTGCTTACATGAAAAGGAGTTACAGATGGAGCTTGGGTTGCTGTGTATGAGTCATCATCTAGGAATTATTTTTTGTGGCATCTTATGCCTGGTACCAAGACCTGATCTTTTTTGTTCTGGAAAGGTATAAAAGGTGGAAGACATCTTTCCTGGTTGTTGCCCTCATCTCTCTACTAGCCAGGAAGAGAGATGGGGGTCACCCAACTCTATTTCGATCAAAATAAAAGTTGTTTGCTTGCTGAAACCTCTGCTCAGGAGTTTCTTTGGCTCTTTTAAATTCCTGAGTAACGCTGGGGCAATTGTGAGGCTAAGTGGAAAACCTTAGGCTATATATAACACAAATTATACCTAAACTTTCATTATGCAAATTATATAACAAAATGTATATAGGGCAGCTGCTCGTCCAGAACATGAAAAGCAAAATCATCTTAATCAAAGGAAGGATATGTGTAAGTAGCTAAACAAATGTAAAGGCTCAGTTTAGGGATCAAAATTAGAAAAGCATTGAATAGAGCCATTAGCTCTTGAAGCTATTTTAAAAAGTAATCATATTGTACCGGTAGTAGTCTATCATACCACATGTACGGTTGAATATATATGAAAGACACCATTTTTAATCTGCAGAGTGTATTTTGTGCAATAGATCACTACTGTATTACAATGATGCATGTTGGGCTTATACATTGGTAAGTAATGCAATAAAGACCAGTTTCTACCGATCTGAGACACACTAAATCTAGTCCCTCCTTAGCCATGAAAGCCAGCTGGGTGACTTTGGGTCAGTCACTCTCAGCCCAATTCGCCTCATGGGGTTGTGGGGAAAATAGAAGTAGGAAGGTGTGTTGCCTACAGTAACAAATGCCTTGAGTCATTTGTAAAAACAAAGGTGGGATATAAAATAATTAGTTAAATAATCATTTCGATGCCTAAGGCGTAAATTCCGAATCCCCTCCTCCTCGGTGTGATAAAAAAAAATAATCAAAAAACAATTGACACAGCTTCGATTTGTCTAACGAAATAATTCCGGAAATATCTGTAATAAAGGTGAGGCTTCATTTTATGTGTGACATTTATAACGTTTCGTATTTAGGGGAAAGCATCTCCTTTTCAGAAACTTCAAACGAAAACGAAAACAGCTGATAAAATGTGCTTTTCCAGCTTCCGTATCTTCTTCCCTGGGCCAACAGAGAGGAGCTCCAGGGGAAACGAGGGGGATTGGCAGAGGGACCGGTGCGTTTTCAGTTTCGTTTCTTCCTCTTTCAAGTTTCAGCTTTCAAGAGGAGGAGCTCTGAGTGGGCACTTACTTCTTCAGGCGAAGGGAAGAGGTCCCGCCGCCGCCGCCGCCGCCTCCGTTTACAAGCAAGCAGGGGAAAGCGAAGCAGCTCCCGCGAAACGCATCACCATGCCCAAAATGACCTTTAGCGAGAGAAGGGAGGTCGGAGAGCAGTTTGTACGGTTCCTGCAGGATTCTGGCAACCAGCAAATGAACAGCAAGGTTGCCTTGAAAGCACTGTACAACCAGGAGTTCCGGAATCGGTAGGTGGTTGAAGGCTTGAAAAATGGGTCTGCAGAGCACTGTGATGTGACCACTAGCTTTTTCGTAGGAGTGGGTCCCGCTTTCCTCTGAAGGGGAGTTTAAACTTATTTCTCCTTAACAGTAAGCTCGGAGGCGTGAACTTCATGGGGCGCCGGCTCCGTTTTTTCGGCGTCGTTTAATTCCGGTGCTGCATCAGGTGGGCGCTCGGATAGCCCAGAAAACATTTTTGGTAGGCAGGAAACCTCTTGCGCAAAGTAATGAAGATCTGGGGAGGAAATGGTATGGAAGAAGAATTAAAGAAAAGTGTTGTCTTTGCAGAAGATCTGGGTGGAATTAATCCAGACTGCGAAGCCCAACGGTGTTTGGTAGATTGTTTTAAACGAATAAACTGGTTTTAGAAAGTTTCTATTGGAACTAGCTATTAGATAAGCCATTTTGGGTATCCTTGGCTAGTAAACCTCTCCTTCTCGGTGACTTACAGCCATTTTGTCTGCCTTTTTTTGTTTTGTTTTTTAACAATCCAGTACAAGAAACTTGATTTATCCTTAACTAACTTCCATAAAAATAGATGGGTTTGATGATACAAAAAGACAGGTATAAGATTCTGTGTACAGTAGATTATTAAATTTGGACAATTCCTTAGAAGGAACTTATTCCCAAAGAATTAGGCCTACTTTGAAATGTGTCTCTTCCAGTTCTGTATGTTCTGCTGTTGAGAGGAGACCATCCGCCTATTTTTATCTTTGTAAGATGTTAATGAATAAAGGACACGTAATTTTCAAGTAATTTCCATACCTTAAGT
Organism: Bothrops alternatus; assembly: GCA_034064705.1. NCBI lineage: Eukaryota > Metazoa > Chordata > Lepidosauria > Squamata > Viperidae > Bothrops > Bothrops alternatus. The sequence goes on from JARGCV010000589.1 coordinate 20,425,436, forward strand.
AACTTTTATGAGGAGGCTCTCTGAAGGCCTTGGTACTCTTTCTGTTTGTTTGTTTGATGGAGGCTCCAATTCAAGGCATGCTCTCAATCTTTGTTTTCCCGTTCGAATTTCTATTGTAACTAAAGAAATCTATGTGCCTTCCTTAAACCAGTTCAAAAATTATCCCTCCACAAAGAATGAAGACAGTAAAAACAATGGCAATCAAACAATCTGTGATTTGTAAAATTAGTTAACATATGACAGACTGCAAATAGTTTTTCAAGAGCAATTATTTTAAGACCCTTGAAGAAGCTGAGGACTAAATTTTCCCTGCCATTCTGGAATGTAGAGAATTTTTTTTTTTTTTTGAGAACTGGTAACAGGAAGAGATTCTACCACTTATACTGCTGTTGTCCAGCCAGTCCCCAACTCTCCACTAATTTCATTACCATAACTTGGATTTCTACTTGGCTTTGCAACTTGCTGCACATTTTTTCCCAAAGGGGAAAAGCAAAGATTTGAAACTGGGTCTGATCTTAGTCACATCCAAAAAAATAGAGAAGGGTACAGTCTCCATTTTGTTTATTTACTCCATTAATGAAGTAGGAATCTGTTTGCTGTAGGAGTTAAGGTGCTGATCAGAAATCAGAAGACTGTAAGTTGTAGGCTTCCTTTAGGCAGCTTGTGATGGCATTGCTGAGGTAAACTCCCCTATTCTGTGGTATGCCTTTAATGTTTTGTATCTTGGGTCAGTCCTTCAGTTTCTCAATGACAAACTTTCCAAAAATCTCACCAGAGAAGCTATTGCAAGCAGTCACAAGAAGCCAAGACTCATTGAAGATATGTGTGCCCAAGCCCATTCACAGAGACATACCTCAAACCTCCCCCAAGATTTATATTTATTAATTTTTTTCTGGATAATTTTAGCCTAAATGGTCTAGGCCAGGGGTAGGCAACCCAAAACAATCAAAGAGCCACTTGGACTCTTTCCCACCAAAAACAAAACACTGGGAGCCACAAAACCCTTTTGATATCTAAAAGGAAGATAACACTGCATATATCCTTTTTTACTTTTTATATATATATAAACATACATACATACACACACACACATATATATATCATAAAGGTAAAAAAGGATATATGCAGTGTTATCTTCATTTTAGATATCAAAAGGCTTTCTCTCTGTCTCTCTTTCCCTCCCTCTCTTTCTTTCTGCCCTTGGTCTGCCAGTCCTCTTCTTCCCTCTCTCTCTCTCCTTCCCCCCTCTCCTTCCCTCTCTCTCTCTTTCTCCCCCCCTTCCCTCTCTCTGCTCTTCTGCTCACCTGGCAAGCTGGCTTCAAGCTGTTCTCCAACAAGCTCAGGGATAGGCAACCTGGGCTCTTTTATGACTCATGGACTTCAATTCCCAGAATTCCTGAGTCAGCATAGCTGGGCTAGCTAGATCTCTCCTGCCCTTCCTGCTTCTTGCAGAGACGCAGCAAAGGGAGGAGCCAGGCCCAAAAAGATTTTCAGCTTGTCGGAGAACACAGTGAGTCCACTCTTTTTTACACACATATACGCACACACATAGAAACACACACATAAACACAGAGACAGAGAGAGACAGAGAAGCAGGGAAGCGCAAGTGCCTGTCTCTGTCTCTCTCTGCAAATGGCAGAGGAGGCTGGGAGCCACAGGGGAAGGCTCAAAGAGCCGCAGGTTACCGACCTGTGGTCTAGGCCAGTGGGCGAGGGCAAGCAGGACAGGAGGCAGCGGCTCCCAGCCCCCCCCCATGTCCTCAGCCAAACAGATGGGGAGCGGAGCAGGACGGGAGACAGCAGTTCCCAGCCTCCCCCCTCGCATCTTCAGCAGAACGGGCGGCAAGGGTGAGCAGCGAGGGCGAGCAGGATGGGAGGCAGCGGCTTCCAGCCGCCCCCCCTCTTCAGCCGAACGGGCAGCGAGGGCAAGCAGGATGGAAGGCAGCAGCTCCCAGCCACCCCCCCCACGTCCTCAGCCAAACAGATGGGGAGGGGAGCAGGACGGGAGACAGCAGTTCTCAGCCTCCCTCTCCTGCATCTTCAGCAGAACGGGCGGCGAGGGGAGCAGGACAGGAGGCAGCGGCTCCCAGCCGCCTCCCCCCATCTTCAGCCGAACAGGTGGCGAGGGCGAGCAGGATGGACGGCAGCGGCTCCAGCCGCGGCTCCTAGCCGCCCCCCCATGTCCTCAGCCAAACAGATGGGGAGGGGGAGCAGGGCGGACGGCAGGCAGCCAGCCTGGCTCGCCTCTGGCCTCGGTCCGTCTCTTCGCTGCTGCGCCTGCTGCCGGGAAAAATGCCCCAGCAGAAGCTGCCTTTGCCCAAAAACTGGGAGGAAGCTCGCAACTATGATATTGACCACACCACCAAAACCACCACGCGGGACAGGTGAGGAAGGACGGACCGGAGGAGGCTGAGCCAGTGGGCTGGGGAGGAGCCTTATGGGAACGCCGGCGGCCGCGGGGTGTTTTGTAGCCGGTGGGCCGGCTGGGAAATTGCACGAAATGGGGGCAGGGTTTTCTGGGGCCGCTGGGGTGTCCGGTGGCCAAGCAGAGGAAGCTCAGCAGCAGGCAAAACTTACTGCTTTTGATTGTTCTCTTTCTTGCTTTCTGCTGCTTGTTCTTTCTCACTTTCTGCCACTTGTTCTCTGTCTCGCTTTCTGCCATGTGCTCCGAAACCGAAACTTCCTTAGTTTATATTGGCTTTCGAACGCCAATAGAATAGAGTCTCTTGAATAGAGTCTATTCTATTGGCGTTCAAAAGCCAATAGAATAAGTGGGAGTAGCATAACTTAAGGAAAAGGGGGAAAAAATGGCGGACTGTGTTGTTTGGCGACCCCCGTGAAATGGGGTCGCGACCCACAGGTTGGGAACAGCTGCTCTAGTATCCTTGGCTACATCCCTCTAAAAGTTTGCCATAATTGTGATGTTAAATATAGTATAACATTAATAGCAGTTATTATTTATTAAATTTCTATGCTGGCCATCTACTTGACAAAGTGACTCAGTTATAACATAATTAAATTTAAGTGTTTTTCTGCTTCCATTTACTTTTGAACTTGTCTATCCAAAGTTTGATTTTATAAAAAAAAATGGAAAAAGCTTTGCATCCATTATTTATTCCAACCAATGTTTATTGAACAATATTCTTCATATTGATCCATATTCCTTATGTAAATCAGGATTAACTTTTTGTACCAGCTAGTACTTGCAGTATCACATAATAAATTGAAGGGCTATATGAAATGCGTGTATATATCCTTTAAATTTGTTTGTATGTAACCAAAAAGGGGTCTGGAAACTAAAAGATATGAAGAATGGTTGCAGGAATTGGGTATGACTAGTCTAGAGAAAATAAGGATTAGGGGTGACATGACAGCAGTATTCCAGTATTTGAGGGGCTGCCACAAAAATGAGGGGATCAACTTATTTTCCAAAGCACCAAAAAGCAAGACAAGAAACAATGGATGGAAACTAATCAAGGAGAGAAGCAACCTGGAATTAAAGAGAAACTCTTAACAGTGAGAATAATTAGCCAGTGGAACAGCTTGCCTGCAGAAGATGTGGGTGCTTCATCACTGTCTGAAATGGCTGAGCCTGGCTGAGGAATTCTGGGAGTTGAAGTCCACTAGTCATAAAAGGCCCACGTTTGAAGACCCCTGGTATAGGGTCTCCTACTTGAGCAGGAGGTTGGACTAGAAGACCTCCAATATCCCTTCCACCTTTATTCTGATTGATTGAACTACACACATATGCACACATAGATACACATGATAACTTTGGAAAAAAACCTATGTTGAGTTTTAACCTGCTTCTTCCCATGCAGTGCTGTTCCTTTCCTGCAACTTTAAATGACAGTAGGTTTAGCTTTCAGGATCCACTAAGTCAGGGGTAGCAACCTTGGCTCTTTTATGATTCGTGGACTTCAACTCCCAGAATTCCTGAGCCAGCATGGCTGGTTCAAGGGATTCTGGGAGTTGAAGTCCACGAGTCATAAAAGAGCAAGGTTGCATACCCCTGCACTAAGTCTTTGAGCCTCTTAAATTTATTTTATTTGTAGGCAGTGTGCTAGCCCTGAAGGAAATAAAGCTTTATATTCTTTTATATCCTAAGTGGCCTTCATCTCTCATTTATTTTTCTGATATTTTGTTCTGTGATTGGTTGGGTATATAGTTGGCAGGAGCAAATAAATAGAATTGCCTGTTTGTTCAGTTATATTTCTGTATTGTATTTTTAGTATTGTGGACTGTTTCTTCTTGTTGTTGTGCCATATCCATTATGGGACATTGGCGATCATGTTGGCGATCCTGTTTTTATCAGCAGCCACATGAAAAAGTGCTGCTGAGTTTTGTCCAAACCAGTCCCTTAGATTTTGAAGCCACGATGTTCTTCTTCTGCCTGGACCTCGTTTGCCTTCAGTCTTTCCCCGGAGAATTAAATGGAGTATGCCGTATTTTTCTGGGTGTCGCAGTAGTTTAGTTTAGTTTAGTTTTATTAAATTTCTATACCGCCCCTCTCCCGTAGGACTCAGGGCGGTTTACAACCCAATAAAAACATATAATAACAATAAATATTTAAAAATAAATTAAATTAAATTAATACAAGGCTGTTACTAAAACCTGTTAAAAACCCAATTCTAAAACCCAAACAGCCTTGTTTAAAAATTTTAAAACCCGAGGAGATCTAGGCCAGGCCGGCTTGATTGAAGAGATGAGTCTTCAATTCTCTTCTGAAGATGCGGAGATCATGACACGTCCGGAGTTCTGCGGGGAGCTCGTCGGTGCCCCCACAGAAAAGGCTCTCCCACTGGGTGCCACCAGCCGACACTGCTTAGCCGATGGCACCTTGAGGAGGCCCTCTCTGTGGGAGTGAACTGGTCAATGGGAGGTATTTACTGGCAGAAGGCGGTCTTGTAAATAACTGGGTCCTATGCCATGGAGCGCTTTAAAGGTGGTAACCAATACCTTGAAGCGCACCCGGAAAGCCACCGGCAACCAGTGCAGCTCGCGCAGGATGGGGGCCATTTGTACCTGCCAGGGTGCCCCCACTACCACCCGCGCGGCCGCATTCTGCGCCAGTTGAAGCCTCCGTGTGCACTTCAAGGGGAGCCCCATGTAGAGAGCATTACAATAGTCCAGTCTGGAAGTGACGAAGGCATGGGTGACCGTGCGTAGCGCGTCCCTATCTAGGAAGGGGCGCAACTGGCGTACCAGACGAATCTGGTAAAACATCCTCCTGGCCACTGCCGTCAGATGGTCCTCAAGGGACAGCCATAAATCTAGAAGGACTCCCAAGTTGCGAGCCCTTCCCGTGGGGGCCACTGACTCGCCCCCAATAGACAGCGATGGAATCAGCTGGTTATACCGGGACGACGGTAACCACAGCCACTCGGTCTTGGAGGGGTTGAGCTTGAGACCGTTCTTCCCCATCCAGATCCGCACGGCCTCCAGGCACTGGGTCAGCACGTCAAGAGCTTCATTTGGGTGGTTCAGGGTGGAAATGTACAGCTGAGTATCATCAGCGTACTGATGGAATTCCACCCCAAAAGCTTGGGTGATCTCACCCATGTCCGAAATAGACTGTTTAGGTTAAGAAATGGCTTCTGATCTTTCTCTTAGCAGTAGAGGACCCGAGATTGAGGAGTACCCAGAACACCATAAGTGTGAGAAGGTATTTATGTATGTGTGAGTACTAATGCACATGTTTAGTAGTTGAATAAAAGTTATATTCTATTGTCTGACAGAGATAATATAAGAAGACCCAACTTTTCCAGTGTGCTCTATGCGCTGAGGATGTCAAACCGTGCTTTTATCTATGGTGATTACGTGAATATTTTTCAGGTAAGAAGGTTCATTTGACTTTCTGCATCATTTTTTGACAGTTGATGTTGAACAATGGATTCCAAGGCATTAAAATAATGTTCTTTAGATATAAGATCATCATGGAAAGAAATAAAACTAGCTTGTTGATTTATAGTCTTTTTGCAATTTATTTACACCGGTGGTAATTATAGGTAGTTACAACCACTCCTTCAGCAACTGTTCAAACTTGCAACAGCACTGAATGAGGGGGACTTATGACCATCCTTGTAATTCTTGCTTGCAGCATCCTCATGGTTTCATGATTGTGATCCAGGTGCTCAATTTAGGATTACAACAACACAAGGTCATTTGATCACAATTTCTGACATTTCCTGTGGGTCTACAACCCACGGTAGCCAATGTGTTATGGCCAACTCACCGTGGCCAATTCACCATGGGACACCTCACTATGGCCAACTCACCATGGGACACCTTGCCACAGGACAAGAATTACATTAATATTGAAGAAATAGTGGAATTAGAATCATTAAAGAAAGGACACCAAAGGAAGATCACAATTAAATGTGAATTAAAAAAAAGTTTTAATTATTTTAAATAATTGAATTGTTGAATTATCCTGAAGCGAGTTGTCCTGCAGCAAGTTGACATGGAGAGTTGACTGTGGCGAGTTGGCTGCCGTGACTTGTCCCATTCTGATTCCCTTCCAGTTTCCCATAAGCAAAGTCATTGGGGAAACTGATAAGAAGTCAGAGTCACTTATGGTCCTCATTTAACAACCTACATGGTCTTCACTTAACAATGGCAATCATAACTTGTCACTAAGCAACACATTCATATGACAGCATGCTTTATGACCACATCATTTAGGGACTCGCATTTATAACCCCAATTACTATCATAATTTGAGGACTTGCCTGTATTAATCTCAGTACTACTGAAATATGATTCTGGGATGTCAAAAAAAAAAAAGTGGTAGGATTCACCTGGTGGGGTTCATCTTGGACAATTTCATGGCATAGAGTCTGGACTAGCCCTGTTTTAGCAGTTTTCGAATTGATCTATTTGTTTTTAAACCAGAGACCATACGAAAACTATTAAAATTATTGTATAGATTTAGAACCAGTTTTTTATTGAAAATATTTCTAAATGGTAAAATTTACATGATAAACTTCCCTTTGAATTTGATGAGTGTTGTTATTTGTTTCATATTAGTAGTGAACTACGTTCTGTGTATATTTTTCCAAGAGGCTAGAATTTGTTGGAAACCATTTTTTTATTTCTTTTTTGCTTCTCTATAGGCGAAGAAGAAACTAAAGCTTATTGATCAGTATTGGAAACCAAAAGCTGATGCTGGAGCTGAAGACAACTCTACCCAAGATAAAAACCCATGTAATAATCCACTTCCCCCTGGAGCACGTGTTAAACTCAGGTATGTAATGCAAAATTGGACGATGTAGCTATGGGAGCAAAACTTAAGGAAACTTAATTTTTTTTATGTATTCTCAGAATGTTTTGTCCTATGTTGTAAATGAAAAGTATTTTCAGAAGTTTTGAATTCTAAGATTTATTTAAGTAAAGAATGGTCCAACTCTTGTAAATGCCAGGAAAAAAAACCCTATTAAGCAGAGAAAATAGCCGAATTTTATTTTGTCTGGATATTTTTCTTTATATTTTTAAAGGCCAAGATGCTAATTACATCCAAAATCTTACTGCTCATTAAATGCCCAAACTTTTGAGCCTCACTGCACTTCTGCTTTGGGAGGAACATACATTCATGTATGTATCTTCCATATATTTTTTGAAAAAAACTATTTTTAATTGGAGAGTTTGATTGGTCATCGTGATCTTTGTAAACCATATGTGTGGATTTTGCATCTATGTGGAACCTGTACTAGATATTTATGGAAATCTACCCTGTATTCATATAATCATAAGCAGGGTTCCCATTTTTTTTCCAATTTATTTCTGATGATAATGGATTTATTCAATTTTATCTAAAAGAATCATGGAAATTTTCACAATGAGCCATCAACTGTTCTGGTCCACCCTATCTTATACTTATAGATGTTTTATAGGGGACATGCAACTTAGTACAGACAAGCAGATTCAGCCTGTTTTGTGTGGATGCTATGAAGATACAGAAGTAAGCATTCTTTGTTGATTCTTCTATCACAGAGAAAGTCTTTGTGTACAATTCGATTTGTCCTGAGATATCATATACCTGTGCTACAGCTGACATGCCTTTTACTCCGTTTGCCCTTCTGGTGCCAGGCTAAGCCCCTGTGGCCCCGGGGCGGCCATGCTGGTTGGTGGCCAGGCCAAGCAAAGCAGCAGGTGGAGTGCTGGAGGCTCGGGGAGGGAGAGTGGTGAAGCGGGTGGGTGTCCTACCATCAGCAGCCGTGCTGGCTGCCCCTTCCCCTTGGAGCTGGAGAGCTTGCCACACCACCGTCCAGATGCCCTCGCTTCCCCCAGGAATTGCATTTCTTTCCTTACCTGACTTCCAGCCCCATCCTGTTTCTCGTTTGCGATCTGCCGCCATGTGCAAGGAAACAAAAGAAGTTGCGGGGGGGGGAGGTCAATCAATCAATTCCAACTTCACAGAATTGGAAGTTGGAATTGATTGACTTTTTTTTGTCCATTGCCAATAGATGTGTAAACAATTTTTGTAACTTCTTTCCTTATCTACGATGAGCTGTGTTTCCTGCTTATGTAACCAAGTGAAACTAAGAAACCTATACGGTATATACTTGCTTCAGTGTGCATTTGGGGTTCTTCCATCCTTATGGGAGTACCCACTTTTATCCAAACCTGAATAAACGAGTCCATTTATTCTTTCTAAGTCACATGTTTATATGTCCCTTTAAATCAGGCATGTCAAACTCGCGACATCATGTGACGTCGCACAATGTATCGGGCCAATTTTGCCATTGCTGGCAATGGGGTGGGCGCGGCTTCCACGTGACGTGTCCAGCTCGGCCGGCAGTTTGACACCCCTGCTTTAAATTATAGCTTTCCCCATCTCCTAGTCTTAATTTGTTATATAACAGCTCCTATTAACTGTCATCTTGCCGATACTATTCCACCTTAAAGATGATGACAGTTAGGTTTTTTACTTAAAAAAAAATCCTGAAATTTAATTTTCTTAATATTTTTATTTTCTGTTCTAGAGTAGCTATTTTGGTATTATTCATATCTTCTGAAAATGTAAAACCTTTACCATGGAGCAATTAAACAGAATCCTGAATGCGTGCCCGTTGTATTAGAAGTTGTAGGAAATCTGATTCCTCAGTCTCTTTATTACAGATCAAAATTTGTGGCCAGTAAGAATGACGTGAAAATTATTTCAGAGTATGATGAACCATATGGTAAAATCCGAGTCAACATTTCTCCAGACCAGTGTGTGACTATTAAAATTGAGGTGAAGAACTATGGAAAAAATGAAATTATTCTGGAAAGCTACAAACTGAGGAAACGTTGTGAATTCACCTTTGTAGTATCTAAACAATCTTTGCCTGTGAAACTGCCACCAGGTAATACATGTTTACATTTGTTGAAACATTGCTAGAGCCCTTAATAGAGTTGGCATGGATCACCTATTGTAAAACCATTACAGAACAATTTAAGCATTTGCAAGAAATAAATACTGCCAGAAGTCTCCTTCTGCAACATGAGCCTTTAAAATCTAACTCAAAATGCTTAGGAATACATGCGAAAGATGCTCAGATTTGTGCCTTGATAATTGTCCAAGGGTAAGGCCTACCATTAATGCAGACCTAACCAACTTGTGTATATTTTTTCTCCAAATATTTTCCCATAAAAATTAACAGATCTTGTGCAAAACAAAACAAAACAAGATACAAAGCATCCATACCCAAGTCTTTCTTAACTAGAAATTTATACTGATCTTGAGACATGAAAAAAATGTTGAATGTGTACACTTGAATGGGTCCTAAATTGAAATAGTGTAGTATCAGACATTCATCTAAGATTGAGGGTGGATTTAAATGGATTTATCATTAATGTTTTTTCCAGAGGAAAGTCCCAGTTAATGGTAATCTAAATTGTTTCCAAGCATTGGCTATAGATGATATGTAAACATGGAATCATTTTCTCTAACCAACTTGCATACCCTTGAAGCTGTGGCTTACTTTCAGCAGTGTATTAGATTTGGGTACCATTGATTATATACAAATGCCTGGAAGGAAATGCTGTTTTACCTGAATTGAGAATAGTAAATAAATTCTCATATTTTAGCTTAAACTGAACCACACTACCCAGCAATATGTCTACTATTGTGTATGACACCGTGCATCTATAATTCATGAACCATCAGAAAGAAATCCATGAGGACTAGAGAACTAATGTAGAGGTTCCTGTAAGAGATTGTGAAACTGTGTATTTCTTGTCTGCACAATTACTACAGTAGCCAGGATTGTTTATGACAATTATGTCAATAAGCATTAGTCGAAACTCTATGAGGTATATCTGTTGAAAGTAATGGGAGATTGAATTAGAGACATGCTAATAGCTGTGTAGCAGAACTGAATAATGTCATTGTAGACTTCTAAATAACTGCATATGAAATTTATCAAAGTTTCTACAGGTCAAGGTGCATAAGAATTAAGTACTTATTTTCCAATTTATTAGGGTTTTGAAGCACAGTTGGAAACTGGGATGTGCTTAATTTCTTATTCCCCCTGAAACTAAAAGCTTTTTTATTCTGGGATATAATGTAAGTTTGGGAAGATACAATACTAGAAAGAAGCATCTTTATCATTAATGAGATAAATATAAAAAGATTTGCTGCAAACTTTAAAGAATATATATTGTATTTACTGGAAATTCCATGTTCTTAATTTCAAATCTAGTGTTAGAAAAGAGCCCTCTTCATTGCTGTTTTGTAAATGAAAAGAGGTTTCCTTGTCTTTAGGGTCAGTTCATGCAATCCCAATCATGTGTCTGGTACCGGACTATGGCTTCTTCGAAGTTACCATGGAGTTTGATTTCACCAGTGAACAGACTGGGAAATTCAGCATTGGACGTTTTGTGCAGGCTGTTGCCAATTCTAAGTTAGCACAAGAACTTGGTCCCACAGAACCTTATCAGCCTTATCAAGTCAAACTACACAAACCACAGTTCAGATCTATAGAAGATGGCTTTCGAGCAGACAAGTACGTGAGGATTTTCTGTTGATTTTTTCCCTTTACTCTTCCTCTGTTTTTCCTGGACATATTGTCTCAGTATCATATTTTTTCTCCAGCTCCTTTTTCTGAATTTGTTTCCCTCTTGCCATATAACTATGTTTTGCTCATCCATTTTGCAATCCTTTGTTTTGAGATTTTCTTTTTTCTGTGTATTTTCCAATTGATGCAGTTGGCTACATGGACTACCAATAGCACTTAGACTTATATACTGATGCATAGTGCTTTACAGCACTCTCTGAACAGTTTAAATTATAAGCATATTGCCCCCAACAATATGGGTCCTCATTTTACTGATCTTGGAAGAATAGAAGGCTGAGTCAACTTTGAGCCCCTTCAGGATCAAACTCCTGGCAGTGGGCAAAGTTAGCTGGCAATACTGCATTCTATCAACCATGGTTTCATTAGCCATACCAGGACTAGCCATACCATTTTAATTTTCTATATCATTTAGCACTCTATCAGTGCTAAATAAATTTTGAGATAAAGACTGGACCCCAAAGTCCTCTCATAAAGAGTGGAGCTAAATGGGATGCAGCCAAAACTATTAATTACTGTTTGTTAAATTTATGAAACTTTTGAGAGTTTTAATCTTTTCCATTTTTATTCTTCTAAGCATTACTTGAAATTGGTTATTGATATCCCAGCTACACAGGAACTGGCTAAGAATATTTAGTGTGTACTGAGTAAGAGCAGGAAAATATTCTGCAGTGTATGAAAATATATCAAATGATTTTTTTTTCAAAAGTTATGCGTTGATTTCTTTTTTAGTCCTATCTTGCAGCCAAGGTTAATTTGCACGCAATGTAAACTATTTAATTATATTAAATCAAAATTTTATAAATTCAAATAGCAAGGATACAATTATAATAATTTATTTGTACTTAAAGAGACCAATTTTTTCCCATTTGTACTATGGTAATTCTTATATGTAAATCATATGCGCAAATTAATACTGGATATTGGTGGAATTAATATCTGAAGTGGTGTCGTGGAAAAACCCAATGAAAAAAACAAGAAACAGCAACACAACGCAATACTTCTTACTTTAAGATTCAGAGGTTTATTTCAGCAATAATTTGGAACACACATCACTTATGTTAAAAACATCACTTATGTTAAAAACCCATTGCAATGAGGCCCAATGACATAGCAGTTCCAATAAAGGCAGCTATTGGCCAATGGCAAATCAATCAGGTCCAGCCCCAATGACATAGCAGTTCCAATAAAGGCAGCTATTGGCCAATGGCAAATCAATCAGGTCCAGTCCCAGTTTTTTATACCCTTTTCCCGTCCTAAGACTGTAGACAGATGGTCAGCAATTTTACACTTTCTGCTGACTTTCTGCTGAGCATATCTTTCCACGTACTCATGTACATTGGAACCCGCATCCATCAGCTACTTTCAGTTCCCTATTTCTTATTTTTCTAGTCCTTACGTTCTAAATATATTTAAAACAAGCAAGCTTAGCAAAATCATATTAAGTAAAGTATAATTGCAAACTGCAAAATTAAGCATAGCACAGACTTTGGTTCAATTCTTTTCCCATGAGGCCTGATTTAGTTCACCTGGGCCTAAACCTTGCATAGAAGAACAATAGCCAATATTTTCATTTTCCGCAGTGGGGATGTGACTATTTCTCACATTTTCCTTTTTTTTTGTAAATATTTTATTAATTTTCTAGTTTTACAATCAAATACTTAATGAAACAACGTGTTGTCTGGGTCCATTAGTAATTCAGTGGTATGTGTTAACTTCTGCAGTCTAGATCCAATATTACACGATCAAATGTTTCCTCTCTTCTTCCGGTAGTACCTGTTTTCCCTCACTAGGCAAATACAATTCTTATTGTTATTAGCAAATATACAACTAAATATAAACCTCTTCGTTACATTTTTCTCATCAATAATGTCAGTTTTAGATAACTTTTCTAACCAAAATAATAACTTAATTGCATTTGCACTTAATATCCATGTATTCAATCTGTATCCTGTTTTCGCTTTTTTTTCCCCATCAGTATTCATAATGTCTCTGTTGTTTATAATTTCCAAGTAACATTTTCCTGTTTCCCTTCTTATACCTAAGTCTAATATTTTAATTACAAATCTTATCTTTCTAGTTATAGTAATACTTCTGTTTCTAGTAATTATATATTTTCTACCATATTCAAACATCTAATTAATAATATAATATCCCTTCTAGTGGATCAAAACCTCTATTTTCTTCAGTCTTACTCTAGCTTTCTTCCTTTGCCAACTAACTTTCCAAGTCAATGTATTTGAATCATCAAGTAATTTTTCCTCTCTTTTTATGTATGTTGCTTGGAATAAGAAAGACCATTTGTTTACAATATTTTTGGAAGAACGAACCCATTGATATTCATTAAACCCCCTCCTTCATTCTCCAATTCCCCACAATTCTCCTAACAGCTTCATCTTCCGTTCAGTCGGTTCTTCTTCCTTTTCCTCAAATGTATTCTGAATTCTTGATTGGTAAAATGTCTTTTCCATTTCTGATATTCTATCCTCTAGTTCTTCAGTTGTCTGAATCTGTCAATTGGTTCCTTCCTTTAGGTCCTCCATCTTAGGATCTGGTTGCTCTAGTTTTCCTTCTATTTTCTGCTTTGCTAGTTTTTTCTTTATAGTCATGTTCTGGGTTTGTAAGTTTAGATTAGAAAATTGTTCTTTTATCTCCTTTGTATTATTTCTAGTTTCATCATCGGCTAAAGCAATAGTCTCTTGTATTTTTTTTTTTTTTTTTTTTTATTTTTTTTTTAATAATTTTTTTTATTAAAATTTTTTATAAAAAACTTTTAACAATTATAACATAGTAACCTATTAACTCAACTGAAAACAAACAAATTACATAATAAAAATAAACAATACAAAGAACTGCTCGGAACCCCCCTCCAGAACACCCTCCACCAGCCCACTCCTCTTGTATTTTCGCTCCTCCTCCTCGCCATCCAAAACACTAGCTACAATTCTACCGAGCATCCTACAAAAATTATCTAATCCCTAAGTCCCCAACTACAGTTGAGAAACATAAGCTAACATATATTATCTCCCTCCCCCCTCCCCCCCCCGACTTCCCAGAATTAATACAGGGTAAAAACACAAGAAACCTCACTAAACTACTATATTAAACTATTTAACTATATATCAAATCTAATTCTTTCAACTGATATTTCTTTTGCATATAATCAATCCATTTCTTCCAGTCCATCAAAAACGTTTCATTTGAGTGGTTCTTCAGGTATGCCGAAATCTTGGCCATCTCCACAAGATGGGTAACTTTTAATGTCCATTCTTCAATAGATGGTATTTCAGGTGACTTCCAATATTGTCCCACCAACAGTCTTGCAGCAGTAATCAAGTTCAAAATCAACTTAGCCTCTGTAGTGGAACAGTCCTTTGTAATACCCAACAAAAACAACTGTGGTACAAACTCAATACGCTTTTTCAAGATATTTTGAAGAATCCACCATATTTTTATCCAAAAAGCCTTAATTTTTTTGCAAGACCACCAAATGTGAAAGTAAGTAGCGTCCATAGAGTCACATCGCCAACATTTGGGTTGCAAATTTGGATACATAGACGATAATTTTTTGGGATCTAAATGCCATCTGTAAAACATTTTATAAAAATTTTCTCTTAGATGCTGAGCTTGTGTAAATTTAACATTTTTCACCCATATTCTTTTCCAAGTTTCCATCATAATTGGGTGGCCGAAGTTACCTTCCCATTTAATCATACAGTCTTTAATTAATTCAGTTCCAGAATCAATTTCAATTAAAGCATCATATATTCTTTTAATATGCATCTTTCTTTGATCTCTAATTTGTATAATTAATTTTTCATCATCCTTTAAAGAAAAACCCATCTTGACATCTTTTTGCCATCTGGCTTGAAGTTGTGCATGATAAAACCAATTATGAGCTATACCTTCCTCCCTTAATTTATCTAATGATTTCAGTTCTATGCTATTCCCTTCTTTATTTAAAAGTTTATCATAGGGCACCACGTCTTGAATTTGTTGTATACCTATACTCTGTATTGCGTGTCTGGGAACTGTCCATAAAGGAATTTTACCATTTAACTTATAATAATACTTTTTCCAGACTCGCAAGACAGAGTTTCTTATTATATGTTCTTTAAAACTCCTATCCAATTTTTTGTCATAAACTAAATACGCGTGGAACCCATATACTAACCCATATCCTTCTATATTTAATATTCTTTCATTTGTTAAGTTAATCCAATCACTTATAACCACTAGAACTGCTGCATAATAATATAATTTAAAATTAGGCACTTTCAAACCACCTCTCTCTCTTGTGTCTTGAATAATTTTAAATTTAACCCTTGGTTTCTTGCCATCCCAAATGAATTTGTTTATACCTTTCTGCCATTCATCGAGATTTCCATCCTTTTTAAGTATTGGTAACATTTGAAATAAAAATAAAAATTTCGGCAATACATTCATTTTAATAGCGGCTATTCTGCCCAACATGGATAATTGTAGTTTTTTCCAATTCTCCAATTCTTTTTGTACTTTACACCATAAAAGTTCATAATTATTCTTATATAATTTACCATTTGAAGCTTCTATATAAATTCCTAAATATTTAACTTTTTTAACTATCTCGCATCCCGTTATTCTTTCCAAATCTTGTTTTAATTTGTTATCAAGATTTTTAACCAACATCTTTGTCTTGGATAAATTTAGTTTAAAACCTGAAACTTTTCCATAATTTTGAATAATTTCCATCAAACTCTGAACCGATTGTATTGGCTGAGTTAGCGTCACAAGTAAATCGTCTGCAAAGGCACATAATCTATAATCATGTTGTCTAATTTGTACCCCCCTTAATTCCTCTGATGCTCTAATCCTATTCAATAGTACCTCTAAGGTTAAAACAAACAATAAAGGGGATAAGGGACAACCCTGCCTAGTACCCTTTTCTATATTAAATGAATCTGTTAATTGTCCATTCACTATAATCTGTCCTGTTTGTTTCTGATATATAGCTGATATAGAATTAATAAACTGGTCCCCCATTCCCATCCTTACCACAAGTCTTTGCAGAAACGTCCAATTCAGTCTATCAAAAGCTTTTTCTGCATCTAAAAACATTAAAACAGCTGGTACTTGGATATGTTTATCCAAATATTCCAATATGTTAACAAGTTGTCTAACATTGGTTTTCATCTGTCTCCCTTGTAAAAAACCAGTTTGATCCGGGTGAATCCTCTGTGTCAAAACTGTCATTAATCTATTAGCCAAAATTTTGGCAAAAATCTTATAATCCGTATTCAACAAGGAAATAGGTCTAAAATTTTCTACTTGAACATTATCTTTACCCTCTTTAGGAATCAAACATACATTAGCCGTTTTCCAAGAGGGTGGAACCCGACCACCCTCTTGTATATTCACAAATAACTCCCTCATATGTTCCATAGTCTCTTGTATTGATTTCAGTGTGGCAAAAAACTTTTTCTGGTCTTCAACCATATTTTCTTGGTGATACATCAAACTGAAGTTTTTGGGGACAGGTGTTAGAGATAGGTTTTTACCATTTGAAGCTAAATATGGGACGTCCATTTCATTTTTTGTAGGTGGTCTTTATAATAACAATTGTTCTTCAATCAAAGATTTGTAATCCAAAATATTCCATCGTCTCAGGTAGTGATGTGTGTTTCTCCTGCAGGGAAATAGTTCCACAATATAGTTCTGAAAGTCAGTGAGTATTTATATTTGTAGTTCAGGCAGGCCGATTTCAAAATAATTCAGTGTCTCTGCCACACCGATAAGCAGCTCAGATGTTTTCCTTTTTCCCAGCTGCAGTCTGAAAAGTGAAAGCTTCCAAGAACAGCAATAGCCTTATCTAAATCTGGGCCCCAAGCCAAGTTTCCTTTAGGCATAACAAATTATAGTGCCATAGTTCATCACTAGATGTCATTAGCGCCTTTTTCAGTTTTTTAAATCCAAACTTTTAGAGGCTTTTTAAATCTCTCTCTCTCTTTTTTTTTTTAAAGAAAGTCTCAAAAAGTACTTTTAGTCCCCAAATTTCAGTGCCATGTAAATATATTAGTTCCAAATTAATTGTGTAGCTTTCTCTTTTCCTGAGGGAATGAGGTAAAAGTTCCCCTTCCCTCTCTCATCGGGACGGTGCTTTGGGTTAATTTTTTCAGGAAGATGTCTTAGAGTCATAAAGACAGGATAAGGTCTCACCCAGTTTCATCCACGTTGCTGATAGTTTTGCTCGTTGGTGCTTATTTGCTTTGGCTGTCAGCAGCTTCTGACCGGCTACATGAATGTAGCCAGTCTTTCCCCTGCTGGTTTGGAGGGCTTTCTCGGATCAAACGGAAGGGCTGCCACCGTCCTACAATCAAACAAGAGTCCCTTCCTTGCTTGTCGTCTCTACGGGGTGACGTTTGACCCTTTCCAGGGTCCCCAGCGGGGCAAAATCAAACATGGAAGACAGAACCCCGTCTCCCTGCCACAATATCAAACCGGAATTCACACATTTTCCTTCTAATGGTACATTCTGATAATCTGCGATGGCCTTTATTGAATTTTTAGGTAAGGATGAACAATGTTTGAAGAGGAAACCACTTTCAACTTTTATTTTTTTTATCTTCAATGTCCAAAGACATGGGGGAATGGCAAACATTCAGTAACATCAGCAGAGGGCACAAAGATTTTCCCCCTATTTGGGGGAGGTAGTTTGAAAATGAAGAAAAGGATAAAATATCCATGTTTTTTCGTATTTTTGTCATCAAAATTTAGGGCCACAATTTAGGACATGATGTAAAAACTGAGCTGTAAAAACGTAGGAACCCATGAGTCTATTGAAAAACAGCTGGAACTTGTTTTCCTTGTTATGAATATCTCTGATTAACATCTTAAACCATGCAACTTGGTGCTTGTCTTGTGTTTTTAGCACTTTGTCCATTGAATTGGAGCAGAAACCTTTGGATCAGTACAAATACCCAAGCGATCTGAAGGATTTGATTGTATGCTTGAATGAAGGTGATGATGGCACCAATGACAAGATTGCCCATCTACAGTAAGTTCCTATTAAGTAAGAAATTGTCCTTCTCTTCACTTTCCACCCACCTCTTTGTCTTAAGGAAGAGAGATCTACCGATCATGTAACTACAGCATATTGATGCAATAATTAAAGTATGCAATTATAACTAGCAAATCCTAGACAGAAACCTTGCTTGACCATGAATTCGTGGTGAGTTTAGCCCAGTTGCTATAATTCAGACCTTGTTTTTCACAGGATTGTTCATGTTTTGAGACTACAATAAGGGAAAATGTTCATACTTGTTGGCTTGAACTCCCAGAGGAAATATGGGGTATATAAATGTAAAAAAAAAGTTATTGATTTTTTCTCTTTCTGCTTAATGACTACCAAGATTAATTATGATATATCAGCCCCGCTCCACCACCTATTCTGATTGCATATAATAGGATTGGTAAGAGAAGACTCGTGTTGGAATTAATGTGTGACTTCATAAACATTTGTTTTTAAATATCATTTTTTTCTTGTGTTTCCTGGTTTAGACTGGCTTAAGGATAGCTAATAGTACTCGTGAGCAACATGTGTCTGTGAAGACAGACACCTTTGTCTATGCTATGTGGTGTGATGATAAAATGAAAAAGTTAGAGCTAGGCTTGAATATTGGGCTGAAACAGAAAAGTAAAATTTACCAGAGAGAAATTTAATTCCTGCTTCTGGTGGTAAAAAAAATGAAGAGTGGGAGCAGTCTGGCTTTATGGTAGGAAGTGTAAAAGGAATATGGGTATGAATGTAGTTGAATGTAAGCTACCAGTGTGATGCAGCTGATAAAAAGGTTAATGCCGGAAATCTTCAAACAGAGACTGGATAACTACCTGGCTGAAATGCTTTAGCGGAACCTACACAAACCTGCAGGGGTTTGGGCTACATTACCTCTGAAGTGCCTTCCAGCTCTTATGGAAATGAAAAAGTCATCATATTGCAAATCAAGATATTTTTAGAAAATAATAATGGGAGGAGCTGCAAATGATACTGTGCTTGGCAACAGGTCCTTCAGGGTTTTTTTAAAAAATGAAAATGAAATGCTTTTCTTTCGCTGCTGCTTTTGCCGAAGGCGCCATGCCGGCTAAGGGGCCCCTCCAGAGCGTTCAGGTTTTCGGCAGGAAGAAAACTGCTACTGCAGTTGCTCACTGCAAAAGAGGAAATGGACTTATTAAGGTGAATGGACGGCCTCTGGAAATGATTGAACCCAGAACTCTCCAATACAAACTGCTTGAACCAGTATTTCTCTTGGGCAAAGAACGCTTTGCAGGAGTTGACATAAGAGTCCGTGTGAAGGGTGGCGGTCATGTGGCACAGATATACGCAATTCGGCAATCTATTTCCAAAGCACTGGTAGCTTATTACCAGAAATATGTTGATGAAGCTTCTAAGAAAGAAATAAAGGATATCCTCATCCAGTATGATAGGACCCTGTTAGTTGCTGATCCTCGACGTTGTGAATCCAAGAAGTTTGGTGGACCTGGTGCCCGTGCACGTTACCAAAAATCCTATCGTTAAAAGGAAACTTTTTGTCTATTTGAAATAAAGGATAAAATTTAATAAATAACTTGTTTTGAAAAAAAAATGAAAATGAAATAGGTGAGCAAGAGGAGGTAGTGTGCGGAGGAACAAACACATCCATTCATATTTGGATACATTAATCACAGCAGCTATTTTGTGGACAAAGATACCCCTCTTCTTTGCATGGGAAACACTAGAAATACAGCAACATGTAGAATTTTTGGAACACACAATTTCATCACAGTTTCTACTTTCACTGGAAGTGTTATAAACTCACAATGCTCCTGTTCCGAACCCTGTTTCGTATTCAAAGCACTTCCAGTAAGGTCAGAACAGCGGCTGTTCTGAGTTTAGATTGGGTTCACGATTCAATCTCAGAATGTTTTGCAGTTTGAACAGCCATATGGTGAAGCACCTAGAGCTTACTTTGAAATTCCAAATGTGGAAGAAGAAGAATTCCAAATGTGGAATTCCAAATGTTTATCCAAAAAATCCCTGTGTGTTTGTATACCACCTTGTAGAAGCAAGTCCTTACAATAGATATTCATCTCTTCATTTTGATTTTATTGTTGCTAATATTTGTACACACCCTCTGGGTGTTTTAGATATTTCAAATGTTGAGATGTTTAGAAGGATTAACATTGCTCAACAAGAGATTTTAAATAACTTAGAAACTAGTAGCTGAGCAGTCTCAGAGATAGCTGTGTGTGTTCAGACTGACCTTCTTTGAATGGCAGTCCTTTTACTATCTCTTGGAATAGCAAGAAGCTGTTGGGTAATGGGGGTCCACTTTTGTTACTGCCCAGTTTATGTCATCTTTTATTCTTGTTCATTGTGTACTGTTTTATTGTTTTTGATGTTTACTTGTCAACTGCTCCGAATCATTGGAAGCTAGCTACCAGCTCTTTTTAAATAACAGCATTGGTTTGTCTTTTGCTAGTACCATATTTTACTTTTCTTCAAATATTATGAAGTTCAGATAGCTCACTTGTCTGCATTCATGTGCAGAAAGGAGCAGCAATTATCCAGGATCATCCAAATAAAATAGGGAATATTTTAAGGCAGGTATATGTTGTGGTTTTATCTCTCCCCCCCCCACCAAATATTAGAATAAACTCTCCCATCTCTGATGAAAAGAAAAGTGATTCCGGTAGGGGTGCACAGATATAATTTGATAGAATGCTACCCTATACTTCCAAACAGGAGCAGTCTGGAAGCCCCCTTGCAATTTGACAATTATTCTGAGAAGTTTTGTCTGCTTCTTCACTTGGAAGAGATCCAAATGGAGGTGGACATCCATCGATATGATATGCAGAATATTAGCATGGTTAGAGACAAATGCAATAAGAAACTTCTTGTTCTGAAGGTGAGTGACTTATACCTTGAGTCTAGAAGAAATCCTTATTCTGTGAATGCAGTAGAGCATAGGTGCTCAACCTCAGCTCCTTCTCCAGCGTGGTTGGATGTAGAATCCACTGATTGGGTTATTTCAGCCTTCCTGCTCAGAGACTAAGTCAGAGCTTTGGACATGCGTCCCCCTGGGTGTGTCTTCCCAGTTTTGACTTAGTCTTAGGCTCAGTAGCAGGCAGTTTTTATGGCTCCATTGGAACTTTTAATTTAGATATTTTAATTCAATTTATTTTTTTCCAAATTATTTCTAAATTATCTAAATTTCTTATTGTTGGTTTTTTGGCTGGCTTTATTGGGGACTTTGTTCTTCCCAGAGCCCCGAGTCTCTTGGCTCTGGCAGAGCTTCCCTCCTCCCCTCGGGGCCTTCAGGCCTTCCCCATGCAGGGCTCTCGGGTAGCCTTTACCCGCCCTTAGATACCTCTGCAAGGCGAGCGGACCCACAGCTGGTGGATCGCAGTCCGAGCCCAGGCGAACGGGGCTCCGCTGTTGGATGTATCGCGGATTTGGCGTTTTCTACAAATCGCAAGTTTCCGGACGGGGGGGTAGCGGGGAGCATAGCCGGTTCCCGCGCTTGATCCTTCGCTATTGTTTTCGAGTCGTTTTTCCCTCGCTAGGTCGTCAGGCGGCCACCTCCCCCGACTCTGTTTAGGGCCACCATTTTGTATTCGGGCCTGCTAGGCTGCTCTTCGGAGTAGCTTCGCCTTGACCTGGGCTGCCAGGTCCGAGCGGGGAACAGGTGTTTTGGAGCATCTTTCTTTGCTCTAAGGCCTGTCGGCAGTTGCCTTTTTGCCTTCCAGATCGCACTCTGCCGGCTCAGCCGGACCTTAAGGCATTCTCCAGAGCTGCATGGCAGGCCATAAGGAGACCTTGTTTAGTATATAGGGGGTTGTCCGTCGGCCAGTTTTTTTTGAAAAAAAAAAAAATAAAAATAAAATAAATAAATAAAAATAATAATAAAAAATAGTAAATACTCTTATAATAGCTTAGATTATAATGTCATTTTAGGACTGTAGGAGGTAGTACTAGGGGTATTAATACTTCACCCTAGGGGCCTGGTTTGTCCTAGGCCCGTTCCTGGAGGAGAGTTTTCATTTTACTGCCTGTTATCTTTAGCCGTGGCCTTTAGCCACCTTGGCCTATTCGGACAGGGTTACAACCTGTCTGGCTGTCTGTCTTTCTCGCTCGTAGTGCAGTGTGAGGAACGGCTGCGTTCCATCTCTGCCTACTGATCTGCGTCCTTGGTTCCCATCTTATCACTAGTTATCCTATTGCACGCTCTGTCTAGTAGCAATGGCAGACAGTTCATCGCTGCCGGCAATGCAGGTCTCTGGTGCGCCCCCTGCTCAATCAAAACGCAGATCTACAGAATTGGATGCAGGGGGTAAGAAAAAAACCAAAACAAAACATCTGACTTCCAAGGAGACCTCTAAGTCAGCTGAGCGAGAGGCCTCGAGGAGGCACCAGGCACTGGAGAGGGAATTCTCCAAAGCACAACATCTCCTATCCAGCGGGGCTGAACCGGTTCCCCCTGCCCCACTGGATACTGATACCTTGGAGCTACCTTTGGCACCCGTGCAAGAAGCTACCTGGATTAGTTCTCCTCTGGGGTCAACCGAACAGGCAGGTCCCTCTCACTCCTTACAGCAGGGTTCCCAAGTGGTTCAAGCTCCAGCGGTGGTTGGGGCAATCCTTGGGGACCAGGGGGCCACGTGGTCTCCGAGCCAATTCCAGGCATTCATGCACCACGCCTTTGTTCAATTTATGTCCTCTAGGAGTCCGCAGGTTCCCTCACAGACTCAGCTCCCTCCCCCTAGCCCTTCTTCTCTGCAGGGTGGCACCATGGCACCAGGTTTGGATATTTCTGAATCTTCCTCTCAGGTAGAAGAAGGGGAGTCCGTGGATTTGGCCATAGCTGACACCCCCATGTCGAAGGATGAGGAGGTGGCGCCAGATCAGGCTTCCACCTCGTGTCTCTTTGACCCATCCGTTTTCACATCCCTTCTGTTGAAGGCCTGTGCCACTACCAATTTGACCTCAGTTCAGGAGGAGAAACCTTCTACTTCCATAGATAAGGAGTCCAATCCTTTATTTGCAGTGAAGGTCGTAGACCATAAGCAAATTCCTTGTCCCTTCGTGTTCCGGGATGCAGTTGAGGCCCAGTGGTCATCCCTGGCTACTATTCCTAAGGAAAGCAGAGAGAAGAAGCTGTACAACGTCTCTCCATCATTTGCTTCCCTGTTAGCCGTCCCTACAGTTGATCCTCCTTTAATTTCTCTATTTTCCAATTCTGCCGTCTCAGGTGACATGGCAGAGGTTATGAAAGCAGAGGACAAGAAGTTCGAATTCGCCTATAGAAGAGCTCACCAGGCTTCGGGATAGGCCATAAAGGCAGCAACTTCAGCTTCTTTCTTCGCCAGAGCGGCCATCATGTGGCTCGGTGAGCTTCAGACATTGGTTCCTCCTGATCAGGTCAGGAGTGCACCAGACACTTGTAAAGCTGGTGGCGGCCTCGCAATATATGGCGGACGCCTCCCTTCACTCGGCTAAGTGCTCGGCCCGTTCCATCGGTGCCACAGTGGCCTCTCGCAGGCTCCTAGGGTTAAAACAGTGGAGAGCGGACTTAAAGGCCAAATGGTGTCTCTCTACGTCCAAGTACGCCGGTACGGACCTGTTTGGCCCTATCCTTCACCCACATGTGGTCGAGGGTAATGACAAATGCAAGGTCATAGTGCATCCCTCCAAGAAGTCTGACAGGTGGCCACAGCAGGACTCCCGCAGACAGTCCTTCCGTCCCTCGGGCTCTTGGGAGTGGCGGCAGCCCTTTTGGCCAGGGCAGTCCTGGGATTGGCCCAGAGGTTTGCGTTCCTTCCCCCAGAGGCAGGATCGTCAGCAGGACCGCCCGAATGCAGGAGCCAGGGGTCAGTCTCAGGCAAAGCGGCCCTTCAGAGGTTCCGGGGGTCATCCCTACCGACGCTCCAAGTGACGCCATCGGGGATTTTCTGATAGGAGGGCGCCTGGAACGGTTTTATCAGGTCTGGGAGCAGACCACCACTGACTCTTGGGTCAGAGACACCATCAGACGTGGCCTGGCACTCAAGTTTTATGCGATCCCTCACAATCGCTTCCTTCAGTGCCCAGTGTCACGAAATCCCTCGAAAGCGCGTCTTGTATCCACCGCCATCAAGCATCTCCTAGACATCAGGGCCATAGAGCCTGTACCAAGGGGTCAAGTTGGAACAGGTTTTTACTCCATCCTGTTCGTGGTCCCCAAGGCATCAGGAAGATGGAGGGCGATACTGGACTTGAAGGGTCTGAACCATTTCTTAGTGTACAGACGGTTCAAGATGCAGACCCTAAAGTCAGTACTGGTCGGTATCAGGAAGGGAGACTTTCTCTCTTCAATAGACCTTACAGAGGCTTACCTCCACATCCCAATCTCCCAGGAGCACCGCAGGTTCCTGCGATTATGTTACACACACCGGCATTATCAGTACCGGGCCCTCCCGTTCGGCCTATCTTCGGCCCTAAGGGTCTTTACGAAGGTCTTAGCGGTATTGGCAGCCCACCTTCGGATGATGCCGGTGCGCGTGCAGTGCTACCTGGACGACATACTTGTACAGTCCAGGTCCCTTCGATCAGAAAAATCGGATCTGTTGATCATACTTCAGAGCCACGGTTTCTCAGTGAATTTTGGGAAAAGCCACACCTCTCCCACAAAACGTCTACTCCACCTAGGGGCCCTGAGAGACTCTGAGCTTTGCAGGGTATATCTATACCGGGAGCGACGGTTGAGCATCGGAAATTGGTATCCCAGATTCGGGGTGCGAGGAAGGTTCCTCTGGTGCAGTTGTCCCAGCTCCTGGGAAAGATGGTATCTTGCATGGGCATAGTCCCATGGGCGAGACTACACTCGAGGAGCCTCCAGTGGTTCCTCCTCCCCTTTCAGAAGCAAAACCTCAGCGCCTCCTCCAGGAGGGTCCAGGTGCCATTCCACATCCTCTCCTCTCTCCAGTGGTGGTCTTCCGCAGCCATGTCCAAGGGGACCATATTCAAGGAGCCCCTCAGGCTTGTCCTGACCACAGACGCCAGTCTGTTTGGGTGGGGGGCTCACCTCCAGACCCATTTGGTCCAGGGGCGTTGGTCCAGGGCGGACCTCAAGCAAAACATAAATTGGCTGGAGCTCAGGGCGATTCATCTGGCCCTCTGCCATTTCTCTTCCCTTGTGGCAGACAAGCATGTCCTAGTCCTGATAGACAACATGGCGGCAAAGGCTCACGTCAACAAACAGGGGGAACTCATTCCTGGCCTCTTCTCCAGGAGGCCATGGAGCTGGGGCTGTGGGCAGAGACACACTTGGGCTCAATCAGGGCGGAACACATTTCGGGGGAGGCAAACCAACAGGCAGACTGCCTGAGCAGGGCGACTATGGACCACTCAGAATGGCGCCTGGACTCGAGGCTGTTCGAGAGGATAGCGAACAGGTTTGGCAGGCCATGCCGGGATCTCTTTGCCTCCCCATCCAATGCGCAACTCCCCAGGTTTTTCACCAGGTTCCTGGCGAGGGGGGCTGAGGGGACGGACGCCCTTCGGTGCACGTGGCCCGAGGGTCTGCTATATGCTTTCCCTCCCCTCCCGTTGATACAAGCCACCATTCGCAAGCTGATACTGGAGTGAGCGGAAGTAATATTGGTTGCTCCATATTGGCCTCGACGCCCGTGGTTTGCAGACCTAGTGGATCTGTCTCAGTCTCCGCCGTGGAGGTTCCTGCCGGACCAAGTGGCTCTCAATCAAGGGGAGCTCCTCCACCCGGACCCTCAGTGGCTCCAATTAGCCTCTTGGCGCTTGAGCGGGAGTGTCTAGCTAGGCAAGCTTATTCCTCAGGGGTGATCTCTATGATCCAGGCCTCTAGACGTCCCTCCACAAATAGGATTTACGATGCCACTTGGAGGAATTTCTGCCAGTGATGCAATTCACGTAATTTGGACCCTCTCTCAGTGACAGTCCCTAACATCTTGGATTTTCTGCTGGAGGGCATTTCCAAAGGATTGTCCACTAACACCATCCGTAGGCAGGTAGCGGCCTTGTCTACGGTCCTCACCTGTGATAATTTGGGTCCCCTCTCTCACCACCCAGCGATGTCCGTTTTCCTTAAAGGGGTGGCCAATTCCGGTCCTCCCACGGTACGTAGGTATCCATCTTGGGACTTGCCGATGGTGTTGCAGGCCTTGACCACGGCTCCTTTCGAGCCTCTCCAGTCTTGTTCTCTGCATTTTCTCTCTTTGAAGGTGGCCTTTTTAGTTGCTATAACTTCGGCCAGAAGAATTTCGGAGTTGGCCGCCCTCTCCATCAGGGAGGATCTCTGTATCTTCCATCAGGACAGAGTAGTTCTTAGATTAGACCCCTCCTTTATTCCCAAAGTGAACACTGGGTTTCATAGATCATTGGATCTTGTCTTACCGAGTTTCTGCCCTAATCCCTCTCATAGGCTTGAACACCAGTGGCACAAGCTGGATGTGCGCTGGGCTCTGCGTATCTACATAAAGCGTACTGGGTCCTTTCGCAAGTCGGAGGCCTTGTTTGTCTCTTTTCAACCATCTGTCATGGGCAGGAAGGTGTCCTCTTCCACCATTGGCAGGTGGATCAGGGCTTGCATTGCTAGGGCTTATGCCTCCCAGTCGCTCCCAGTTCCTACCCGTATCACGGCTTACTCCACGCGTAGCGCAGCAACCTCTGCGGCCTGGTGTACCCAGGCCTCTGTAGAGGAGATTTGCAGGGCAGCATCCTGGTCGTCCCCGTCCTCATTCATTACTCACTACAAGATCGATAGATTTGCCACGGCGGAAGCCACGTTTGGCAGACGGGTTCTTCAACAGGTCGTTTCCTCTAGGGAGACACCAGCCTAGACCTTCCCCTCCTGACGGGACATGGGGGGCTTTGGTATGTCCCAATCAGTGGATTCTACATCCACCATGCTGGAGAAGGGGCGTTGTCTTACCTGAATGCCTTTTCTCAGCATGGTGGTGTAGAATCCACACCCTCCCTTAGACAGGTGTCTAGGCTTGTGTTTTGTCATTTTTTTTATATTTTTTTTGGAGTCATTGTGTCAGAGCTTATCAGGATCCTTCTCCTAGTCAAAACTGGGAAGACACACCCAGGGGGAGGCGTGTCCAAAGCTCTGACTTAGTCTCTGAGCAGGAAGGCTGAAATAACCCAATCAGTGGATTCTACACCATCATGCTGAGAAAAGGCGTTCAGGTAAGACAACGCCCCTTTGCTTGCCATTCTTAGTTGTTCCTGATTTGCAGTAAGACATCATATGGTAGAAATAGGAGAGTGGTTCAGGGCGAATGGATTATACTTATACAATTAAGGGTGAGTTTAAGAAAAAAATAGGAAGAAAAGAATAAGAACATCAAAAACAATAAAAAATAGAGAAAATACAGGATCAGTCTCCCACAAAATAAAAATCAAAGCTGCTTGTTTCAAATAGCCTCCCACAATTTCTCTCTCTCTCTCTCTCTCTCTCTCTCTCTCTCTCTCTCTCTCTCCCCCTCCCTCCCTCCCTCCCTCCCACTGCTAGCACTTTTCAAACAATTTACATTCACCTTTTCATCCCCCAAAGATCTGTACATACAAGTTAAAGTATTTCATATGGATAAAAAGATTCTTCAATTGGAGCTCAAAGCAAACATGGAAATGTGAAATCTAAAGTGATCAAGGTCAAAAGCAAAGGACCTGAGACCAAACTGCTCTGTTAAAATAACAGTGCACTCATTCATCAGCTTCTTACTCTAAGAAACCAGTGATGCTCCTTTACAGCATAAGGGCAAAAAAAATTTGAGCCCAGATCTTGAGTCTTAGAGTTGTTGGTTTTAGTTCAATAGTTGTTTTTCTTCAGTATTAAGGGCTTTTTAGTATCTGTGCTTAAAGTATCTTATTCAAGCTAGATCTTTAAAAATGGCTGCAAGCATTATGAGTGAATTAGTCTGGGTGAAGCATGAAAGTTGCAATACTAAATTGTACAGATAACTTTAGCTGTACAATTGTATAGATAACTAATATCAGATTGCACATAGAGTATTGTTTGTACTGACTAGCTGTTGAAAATTAAGTTTAAGTCATGTAGATGAGAATAAGTTTGTCATGTAGATGAGAATAAGGAGAAAGGAAAGAATGAGAGAGGGAAGAGAATGCTGAAACTCTAGGAGAAAAAATATACAGCAAAAATATAAGAAATCAAGGGGAAACACTAGGCATATTTTAAACTGTCACTCGTAATATGTTATAACTTCTAAATTCAAAATTGTGCATGAATTGTGATGAAAGAGAAGGTTAGGAATATTCCCTGCCCAACGCACCCAAATGTCACAGTGAATAAAGAAAGCAAATACATATGATTTAAATTCATTTGCTCCAGCAAAAGCAATTGTCTGACTGTAACAAGGCATTTGATTTGTTACTCAAGAGCTTCCTTACTCAGGCAGGAAAATTAAAAAGTTTGTACTTCAAATTGGTCTGATTCTTTGTTCCAGGCACCTGGTGTGGCAGAGAACCGGCCTTCCGTGTTGAGAGGTGACCATCTGTTTGTGAATTTGGTTGAAGGGCAACCAAAATACCAAGGTCCGTTCTATAAAGGTTATGTCCATGCTGTGGAGTGGGACCAAGTCAAGCTGGGGTTTTCTGAAAAGTGAGTACTTCAGCTTCAGCCTATGGTTAGATTTTTTTTTTATGAGAACTGAGATAATTGGCTCCTAATCCAGCATGGATAGTTATGTAAGGCTTTCATTTTAACTGGGAAAGGTAGGAATAGCATTTAATAGGCATAATTTAATAGAGTATGATTTAAATTATGCATATTAAATTAAAAATATTCAAAAATTGACAATTTTATATTATGGGAATCTTTATTGCCTTAAACATATTGTCTGTTGTACAGTTTAGTTGCTTGACAATTTAATATTATTGAAAATCAAGTGTACAGGAAAGTTTAGCCTTCTTCAACTTGGTATTCTGTGTTGAAACTCGAATATCAGAATTCCCACCAACTGGGGAAAGGCTATAACAAGGGATTACCAAATATTATTTACAGTACTTATGTATGGAGTAGAGGGATCAGCAGTTTGATAAGTGCAGCTGTGAAGCAAATTGACTTAGATCAAGATTATTTTGAAAGATGGGTGAGGCCAAGGAAAAATGAACAAGTATGATCATGTGGAAGAAAATCATGAGGCTCCTCATTTGGGAAAGGTGGCCATAAGCAGATTGAAGGCAAACGAGGTCCAGGCAGAAGAAGAACATCATGGCTTCAAAATCTAAGGGACTGGTTTGGACAAAACTCATCAGCACTTTTTCGCGCGGCTGCTGATAAAAACATGATCGCCAACATCCGATAATGGATACGGCACAAAAAGAAGAAGAAAGGCCATAAGCAGACCAGGAAAAAAAAATCCAACAAGTTGGGAGTCAAAATGATGGTGCAGATAGAGTGTTGCATGTTTAGCCTTAGGCTAGCAATGCCATGTTCTTCAATCATCCATCAGCTTCCTTTTCTTTTCCTAGATTACTAAATAAGTTTATTGATAACATGAAGTTTGATGTGGAATTTACTTTCAATCGTCTGCCCTTACGCCTTCAGCATCGGGCTGTTATTCTTGCCCAGAAGCAACAACTGTCCCATCTGCTCTTTCCATGTTTCTCTTACAAGAAATCACTCTTGTCTTCTAA
This sequence comes from Bothrops alternatus, assembly GCA_034064705.1. Lineage (NCBI taxonomy): Eukaryota > Metazoa > Chordata > Lepidosauria > Squamata > Viperidae > Bothrops > Bothrops alternatus. Next base: position 20,455,180 of record JARGCV010000589.1, read on the forward strand.
TGAGGAACTCCGGTGAGTAGGGACAAGAAAGCAGGGAGAGAATGTCAATAGACAAGGGGAACACAATAACACTGCTAAATGAACTGGTCAAATTGTCCAGCTTTTTCTTGCCACAACGACTAGCTAAATTTCTGTGGTAATTTACTTATGTTCCATAGCAGATGGTTCACCAATTACAAATAGCTGTCACATCGCTGATTATCTTTTTGGTAACCTTGTGAAATTCTTTTTAAAATTCTCAGATGTTGTGGTACATCACTAAACTTATAGGAACAATGTTTTTAGCTGAATAATGTAATAAACAGAAATATTTACTTTTATCCATTCTAAATATCAGCTTCATTAGATAACTCTGGATTTTAATATTTTGAATGAGGGAGAATTTGCTTTTCCTACCTACATTATTCATAGTATGAGGGTATATATTTCTCTTCCCTCCAGGCCCCAGTAACTTCTGTCTTTTTCCAAATTAAAAATGACAGAGATTTTAGGGAAATTCTAGACCATCCTAGTCCAGCAAGGCCAGGGCAAGAGATAGATGTCTTTTTCTGTTCTATAACATTTTTTGAAGTCTGATTATTGGACTGCTATATTGTACATGGTATTTCAGCTGTGATTACTTCATAGGTTTCTGCAAATGCATTGTGATGTTGGTTGTTCTCTGTTTCTTTGTCAGTGTGGAATCTACCTTTTACAAAGTAGTCATATATTGGTCAGTATTTTCCATGCCATTACAACCTAATATACTATTAGGTTATTCTTATCTAGTCCTAAAATACAACCTAAGATATCCTTAGATTGTACACTTCATCATTCACTACTAGTTCTGACCCCATCAGCTTTTATATAAAAGCAGGATTTTTTTTTGCCCTATTATGTACCACTTCATATGAAACTTCATTTGCCCGTTGGAAAGATACTTAACAATTGTCACAATTGTAAAAAATAGATGCTGACTTGCAAAACAGTACAGGTAGTCCTTGCTTAACAGCCTTTTTATTCAACAGCTGTTAATGACAAAGCTATGTCTGTTGCAGTGTCCCCAAGCTCATGTGATAAAAATTTGGGCATTTGGCAGCTTGCTTGCATTTATGCTGGCAGAAGAATGTAAATTACTCCCTCCCCTCCCCCCCATTCCTGCCATTTTGGCTACCCTGCATTGCACCATTCCTGCTGTGCCCAGCTGACTTTCCTCAACTTCCTCCCATCTGCTGACAAGGCACAGCCAGCCCGGCTCCAACCCTTAATTAGGCAGCTGCCACATGAAGTCTTCTCTCTAAGTTCACACCTAGCCTGCTCAAAGTTGCATGAGGTCTTCTGAAGCTTCACAAGAAGGCCTCTGGACCGAAAGCCAACAGCTACCCTACCCCCAGAAGGGCCAGGCTGGGCATGCCTTGTCAGCAGTGGGAGGAAGAAGATAATGGGCAGGTGTGAGTGGCAGAGTGCAAAACAACTTATGCACATTTCTGCCCCTGGCAGCACCCATTTTTGGCTTGGCTGGCTAACATTGCACAGCAGCATTGCATGACATTGCAATTTACAACTGCATTGCTTAGTGATGGAAATTCCATCCCAATTATCATAATTTACAGAGGCCTACTTGTAAATAAGATTAATCAGATGTAGTTTTGCTCTTTGGCCGGGGCTTTGTTTCATTTTCTTTCTTTTCTCTGTCTATACCCTCCAGCCTGTATAATTCTAACCTGAGCAAGAATGCAGAGCAAAAGGAAGCTGTCCGGCAGGTGGTGGCAGGGACTTCCAGACCAGCCCCATATCTTATATTTGGGCCTCCAGGTACTGGCAAGACAGTCACTATGGTGGAGGCCATTAAGCAGGTGAATACACTTTTGTCACAGATCTAATTATAATAAAAGTGTGAAATGGACTGGGGAAGAGCAAAGAAGTCTTGCTTACAACCTTGATGAATATGTTCCTAAACCAAGAATCTTGTGGAGATGCAGTTCTATTTTGCACCATCCTTAAGGAGCTTCCTGCAAAGCTTGAAGTATAAATAAAAAGTATTCTTTTTTTTTTTTCAATTAAAAAGGCTCTTATTTGTGCTGTTGTCCTTCTCAGGTTCTGCAATGCATTGAAGGTGCCCATGTGCTTGCTTGTGCTCCTTCCAACAGTGCCTCAGATCTGCTCTGCCAGCACCTCATGAAACATTTGAATAGTAGGAACATCTACAGGATGAATGCTAGCAGTAGGGATTACCATACAATCCCTGAAGAGATCAAGGTGTTTTCTAATTCTCTCTCTCCAAGCTAAGCATTCTGTTCTGGCTAAGATCTGCTAGGCTAATAGCTGGTAGCATTCCCATATGTCTACCATCTAAAATTTTGGGTTGATAAAGTTAAAAAGAATAGATCTCCATTCTTGGGTGTTATTTAACGCCTGCTTTTGTTTTTAGCCTGTATGTAACTGGGATAAGGTAGAGAATTGCCCTATATTTCCAAGAAAGGAAAAACTGCAAAGCTACCAGGTCATTATCACCACGCTAGTGACAGCAGGAAGGTAAGCCATATGTAAATAACTACTGAAATGGGGGAGGGAATAAATTATGAAATTATTATGGCGAGGCATAGTGATTTGAAAAATGTTAGTCACTTGAAAAACATTGTCATTAGAAAATAAAATTTGATTTGTTTTTTCAAAAATTGCATTCACTTTTGGGAGATGAAAAAGTATAATTAGCTAAGAAGGGAGAAAATTAACTTTTTATAGCCACCAAGTCTTCTCAGCACATATTTTTAAAGAAATGATTCACTGATCTCTGAAATTTTCAAACACAAGAATTAAGTGATTAGCATGGGTTAATATTCACCAGATGTTGTACAGATTCCACCACCTCCAACAAGTATATTAGGAATTATAGTTTACCAACTCTGGAGAAAGACTGTGTTTAGGGCATTATTTCACATAGTTAAAAATTTCTGCTGAAATACCAAAAAATGGGCCATTAGCCATTCTGATACAAATAATAAGTTTCAAGGGTGTGACAGGCTAAAAACAGGCTAAATTAAAAATTTTGCTTAACTACAAGAGGTTAAGATCTTGGGTAGTAATGGTTAAGATGCTAGATTCATCCTAGAAAGAAACAAGTTCAAGTTTATTCATGTCAGGAATTTCACTGGGGGTGACTTTGGATCCTATCATTGTCTCTTAGCTTAATGTTCTCTAGAGCAATGTTTCTCAATCTCAACTACTTTATGATGTGTAGATTTCAATTCCCAAAATTCCCCGGTTGGCATGCTGACCAGGGAATTCTGTGAGTTGAAATCCACAGATCTTAAAGTTGCTAAGGTTGACAAACACGGGGTTCTTTTTGTGGAGAAAAATACTGGAGGAGTATTGCAACCAAGAAAATCTCACAGACCTTCCTGGAAGAGATGCAGTATATAAATTTTATAAAATAAGTAATATTCCTCAGTGTGGTTGCTGCAAGAGGATCAAGGATCAAAGTTCTCTGAATTCTTGGCCACATGAGAGGTGGGAAAGAAATGAATATTTCCTTGAAGTCTTTAGGTAAAGGATGCCAAAATTAGCTTAAAGGATAGATAAGGAGTTGGTGAGATTTTGTTTATTTTTATGCAGAGAATTTTCATATCACTTAGGGGGAAAGGCCATTTGAACACATGGAAGAAGAGACCTAGGGTAATAGTGTTTTCTTGGAAGCAGAATATTTCTGTATGTGTTCAGAGATTTTATGTACCTCTTAATTAGATTGGCTTCAGCTGAGTTCCCTCAGGGACATTTTTCTCATGTCTTTATTGATGAGAGCGGCCATGCTGTGGAACCAGAGAGCTTAATTGCCATTTCAGGTGAGGAATGATTTTTCTGTAGCTTTTTTCCCCTTTCTCTTCTACACAAGACTAGCATGTTGCTTTCCAGTAGGACAGAATGGAAATGATCCATTTCTTTGCTCTGGTTCTTGTCAACTAACTCACACTTCCCCAGCCTGGCATTTGCCAGAGGGATTGGGCGTGTGGTTCCAGAACTTCTAGTTGTTTTGGGGAGACAGAGTCCTGGGGAAGTTTGAGGAAGCCCATTTCTAGATATTTTAATATTTTGCTGTTGAAGATAGAGAATGTTTTGAATGGCAATTGTGTGTTTATATAAAGCCTTCCAGTAGCATTTAGCTTATCGTGTTAGCATCTTACTAACAACTAACAACTAGCAGTTGTGGAGCTAATCAGTTCTAGGTTTAATACTTATTGCTGTGATATGGAAATAGGCATAATATTTGCCTCTTGTGGAACAATCCACAAGGGGAAACTTAGTGAAGTGGGCTTCTAGGACAGGCCCTTCCCACTTGTGCTAACAGAGGAAGTTTGTTACAGATCCCATCAGTCAAGGAACTCTACTGGTGGGATTCAGGAGAAGAGCCTTTTCTGCTATGGCACCATCCCTTTGGAACATTCTTGCCCCCTGGAGTGAGGTCTGCCCCCTCCCTCCTGTCCTTCTGTAAGAGCTTGAAGACCTGGCTCTGCTGGTTGGCCTGGAGAGCCAATAGGGCAGTATCACAGCGGAGGCAGCTATTAGACTAATAACAGAGCCCACTCCCCCCCTCCATGCATCTTGTTCCCTCCCAGCCCATTTTTTAATTCATATTGAATGTATTCTCATTATTTTTATAGTTTCTTTGTTTTCCTATTGTTATATTTACACTTTTAATAATTTTACGTTCTACCATTGTAAGCTGCCTAGAGTAGCCCCACAGCAAGATGGGCAGCAAATAAATTTAATAATAAAAAACTCCTAGGTATTCTTACTGTAGATATTTCTGTTGTATGTTGAAAGGCTATTTGTTTGCTTAGTTCTTTTAGTATCTCTTTCTAACATTTTGTAAGTGCTAATATTTAAATCTTATTTTCTCATTTTTAATGTTGCTTGATCTTATTCCATGCACATGTTTTAATAGAAATGGTTTTTATATTTAAGTAAGCAACAGAGAAAACTTTGTAGAAAAAATTAGAAGAAAACAAAGCAAATAGGTGTCCATCTCTCTTTCAGATATTCTTGCCATGATGGACCCAAAGACAAATGTCAGTGGAGGTCAGCTGGTTTTGGCAGGGGATCCTCAGCAACTGGGACCGATTTTGAGATCTCCTCTGGCTGTTGAAAATGGCTTGGGCAAGTAAAAGGAAGTCATATTTTAATATTGTACCAATTTATATGGTGCAAAATACCTAAAGGTGCAGAAAAAAATGTAAAGAAATGTAAAGCCATTGAACTCTCACGTAAGCATTGTATAACCACAGTACTGGTGATGTCTGTTTCAAAATAACTCTGGGCAACTCTTATCTTCCCTGAATCCCACTTCAGTTTGTCTTTAGACTTAGTTAATGATGTCTCTGAAGGGGTTGTTTCATTGCAAACGAGCAATGATGAAGTCTTCTTAAGAAATTCTACCTCTGTAGCTTGTTTCAAATATATCCACAGAATGCTCCAAGAATGTATGTTTTTTTTGTATCCAAGTTTTTTATTAATTTTCCAATATTGCATTTACATATTTGAAAAGTAGCGTGGCGGTTGAGCATCGTGATTCCATTACATTTAAATATCATCAGTACAAATCTCAAAGTATTTCAACAACAAAATTCCCTCTTTTTCCCCATAAGATCTAATGTCATATTCAGATCAATACAGTTCTTATTCTATCAATCAAACAAAAAATACCTTTCTAATATTCATTAATAATCTTCAGTCTATACATATCTTGATTAATTTGACATTCCATCTTTTAGACAATAACCTAATAAGTTTTTAAGTTTAATTTTGCATTAATATTTAAATTTAACGTTTAATCTTTATCATTTCCAGATTTTAAATGATCCCAGATTCTCAGTCTTCTCTCTCTTATTTACGGCTAATAATTTTCTTTTCCTTTTTTCTACTTCTTTCCTTTCTTCCTTTCAAGAAAAAGAGAAAGCTAATATACAAATTTAAATTATTAGTATTTATACTTCTAAGTTTTATTTAACCTGTATCTCAACTCATGAGAATATCTTAAATTCAAGTCTTAATTATCTATAAACATTCAAACTTTTAGCAAATCAGTAACCTGGTAATTGATTTTCCCTTAATATTTTAATTTAACATTTAATATTTATCTTTTTTCCAAATTTTAATTAAACACGATTCCTTTGTCAAATTCCACATATGATAATCAGACCTTATATGTAAAATCTATCATATATCTTAACAAACTAATAAGACAATATAATATTCTTATTTTGATATTTATATTTCTAAATTTTATAAAACCAATTTTTTATCTCAAATCATTACAATATCTTATATTCAAAATACATATTCTATCCATTTAAATATATTCTATTTTAGATCTCATATATAGATTAAAACCCCAATCCCTTTCAGTCTAATTCTAGCTTTTTTCCTCTGCCAAATCATCTTTCATATCTTCGCTTTTAAATCATCAAAAAAATCTCCTTGTATTGTTGTAACTATTGTTTGATATTGATAAAGGCATTCAGTTGCTGCTTTCTTAAGAGGGCTAGCTGGTTTGACAGGTCGTCTCTTTATTTTTCCAGTTTGATGCAGTTGTCCCAAAGTATTTATCTTATCTTTCATCTGTTTTTCTTTTTTGTCTTCAAATTCCTTCTGGTTTATAAGAAAAGTACTTTCCTTATTCTCTGTTATCAGTTTCCTTCCCATGTTTTCCACAGTTTGTATTTGTTGAGTATCTAAGTCTTCTGTCATAACATTTGGTTGCTTCCCCTTTTCTATAGAATTCTGTATAGATGATTCTTTAGTTGAAGTCATAGTTTGAGCTTGCATACGGGGAGTTTGGATAATTGCTTTTAACATATAAAGAGTTTGTTCCTGTACTTCCTCTGTGTGAGAAATCCATTCCTGTTCTTCCATTGTCATATATTAGACTAAACAAAGAACTTACAATCAGAAAGTCCACCAAGTAAAAAGCTGAGCTGAGTTTCTTGCAGCTGGTACTTCAAGGTTACTTTGAATCTTATCTGTTTTTAAGGCAATCAACAAGTCTTTCTTAAGAATAGCAGGTTACAGTCTCAAATTTAGCCAGCAAATGTCATCTCAGAGTTAGTTGAATCTTTTCAGTTTTCTTTTCCCCCTCTATTGTAAGGGGGAGAAAAAGAACCCAAATCTTCAATAATAGTTAGAGTAAAAATCAGAGAAGAAGAAAAAATAGAGAACATAAAGTTACAAGTCTTATAATCCACCAGTTTTAAAAAATAGAATTCCAATTAGGATCCCAGTATTTTTCCCCAACGTTTTAAACTCCTAAGTGGTTGATAGCCGCTGTTTCTGGAGGGAGGGCTAAAATCCCCCTTCCCTCACCACAGGGGGGAAAGTACTTTAGCAGCTTATGCAGGTAATTAAGTAATTAGGATGTAAGAGAGGCAGCTCTCACCCAATCCTTTCCACACTGCTTTGAAGTTGCCAGATGTTGATGTGACTTCGGCTGTTAGCAGCCTAGGGGCGAGCCATATTTCTATGGCCAGTCCTTTTGTCCACCGGTTTGGAGGGAATGCCAGGTCTTCAGGAAAGTTGCTGCTCTCCTTCGATCCAGCAAAAGCTCCTCCTTGCTGGTCGCCTCTACGGGGCGATTTTCAGCCCTTTTCAGGGGCCCCCAGTGATGCAAAACTGAACGGGGGAGAAAGAGCAGATCTCCCAACCGTCCATGGCGGCTGCGTGACGAAACCGGAAGTCCCAAGAATGTATGTTATATGTTGGTTACTTTGGCTGAAATAATAGTATTCTATTGTATTGATTAGAGTACTGTTTAGAGAGGTAGTTATCTTGTTGTTTCTGTTTCTAGCGGTAACCAGCATATAGAATTTTTCTCTAGATTGGATTGTTGTACTTCTCCAAGAAAGGGAAGTTGTGGAGGGACAACTGTCCCAATTTGTCAACACTTATGAGGCATTTTTGCTTTTGTAGGGCTTTCTTTGCTGGAGAGGCTGATGCGATACAACCCATTATACCAAAAGACAAATGAGAAATACAACCCACAATTTGTCACTATGCTGCTGCGCAATTACAGGTACATTCCATGCTCTAACTTCAGGTTAAAATCAAGAGTAGGTTTTGCTTTGCCACCAATCCCTCAGTGACATTGGCTGAATGAGTGGGATTTCTATTTGGGAAATTTCTGCAGTGATAGTTTACAATAATAATTGCACCCGATGGTCTGAGGGTTTCTTTTTAAAGGAAAAACTACATGTAAAGAGAGGATTGTGCAAATGACACACTGATATAAATAAATATATTTATATATAAAGTTTTTCAGATAGACAGGTCTGATTGATTGCACCTTGGTATTTTGACTGCTATACTGCAGTTCTACTGCCTAACATGTAGACTGCCCAGGTTCGAATCCCATAAAGGGTGTGGCTAGCTGATGAGGATAAATGAATCCGAAATAGCTATACTAGCCTCCCACTTAAATCTTTAACTCTTGTCAGCAAAAAGAAATCTGAATTTGTAATGTATCGCAGTTGTGACTTGAGCCTGCTTAACGCCTCTAGTTGGGGGGCTGCAAGGCAAAAGAGATTATAAAAAATAGAACTGCAGTATAGCAGTCAAAATACCAAGGTGCAATCAATCAGACATGTCTGTCTGAAAAACTTTCTGTATATACTCCCTTGACTCAGCTGACAAAGAGGGGAGGAGAGCCTGTGGCCTGGTGGTTAATACAACTGCCTAAAGTGTAGACTGCCCAGATTCGAATCCCATAAAGGGTGTGGCTAGCTGATGAGGATAAATGAATCCGAAATAGCTATACTAGTCTCCCACTTAAATCTTTAACTCTTGTCAGCAAAAAGAAATCTGAATATACATATATGTGTGTGTATATACATGTGTATGTGTGTGTGAATATATCTCTGGCTGGGAAGGTCACAAATGATAATCACATGACTCCGGGAATCTGCCACTATTGTAAATACATGCCAGTTGCCAAGTACCCAAATTGTGATCATGTGATTGTGGGGATGCTACAATGGTTCTAAATGTGAGGACTGTCATAAGTAACTTTTCTCAGTGTCATAATATTGAATGATCATTAAACAAAGGACTACTTGTGATAATATAAATACCTGGGAGACCAATACCCTGTAGCTTTTATAAAATTTCCTGTTCATCCTAAATCACAGAGCTTGATCTACCCTGCATGCCTAACTTGATCTGCCCTGTATGCCTAACTTAGCTACTGAATTCAGTTCAGATAGTAGTGTGATATTAAATCAGAAATTAACCAGACTTGAGTTCAGGTATAACGAGGTAAATAAGATCAGCATGTTGTGAAAATGGAACGGGTACAACTTCAATTGATTTATTTATGTGTGTTGTCCAAACTCAGCTAAGCAGAAGTATAAGCGCCTTAGAAAGAGTGCAGCTTTTTAGAACATACGGAAAAGCCACTGTGCATTCTATGTACAAAGTTCTCTCCTGTACTTTGCTCAATCTTCTCCACAGATATGCTTATGAAGAAAGGCCTGCTTTTCCAGTTTTGTAAATGGAGGTTATCTCTGATAGACTTGACCATGCTGTCTAGAAAGTCTGGAGTAGCACAAGAACAGGCAACTAGGGCCTTCAGATTCTAATATGTGGTAGGAGATAAAGAAAACATCAAACTTTTTCTTGTAAGCTATTCAAGTTTGCTTAGATGCTAAAAGTTCAGTCTTCAATTCCAGGTCTCATGAAGCCATCCTCGAATTCTCCAATAAAAAATTCTATGATGGTAAGCTCCTGAAGTGTGGTGATCAACTAATTACTCATTCCTATTGTGATTGGAAAGAACTGCCCAAGCCGGTGAGGACCTATATACATTGAGCAGGATCATATCTGCATAATCACATACATGGATTGTGAAATACTTAAGTTTTTTTTTCTACGTTTCTTGCAGAACTTTCCCATCATCTTTCATGGGGTCTGTGGTGAAGACCAGCGAGAAGCGAGGAGCCCTTCATTTTTTAATACTGCTGAGATTGATGTGTTGATGAATTATCTCAGGAAACTTCTTCTGGAAAATCAGGGCAAAAAAGGACAAACTAAAATTTCTCCCAAAGAGATTGGGGTCATCTCCCCATACAGAAAGCAGGTGAGATCTTCCTCTAGTTTTAGGTAAGTAAACTAGACTCTTTTCTTTTAGTACTGGTAAACTCATGGTTTCTTCACATGGTCAACATGTCCTCTGTCTGATGTAACCAGACATTTCCTCAACTGCTTCCATGCCTGTGATTTTTCAGGAGGATGCAATCTGTAACATAGGTGAACTACAGTTTACAGCATGGCATCAAAAATGCATCAGACAGTTATTCCAGACATGGGATTTGTTTTGACAATTTGCAACTATCCTACATTAGGCCGTATGTTCTCCATATGTGTGCTTTGAATAGTATTATAGTGCCATAAAACAATATGCATTAGATATTTTTGTACTTTTGATACTATAGTTTTAAAGGAGTTATATTTCAGTATTGTAGGGAAAATGCTTAGATGTTTATGGACTGGAAGTTTTGTAGTTTGTTTTGTACTTCCTTTATTCCCAGCATATATTGTAACACTGAAAAAGAAAGCATTGTCTAGACATGTATATACTTAAGATAAAGGAAAAAAGGCAAGCGTTCCACATCTGCAATCTGCATTAAATTAAAAAATCAGCATTACAAAGATTTCATCTCTGCTGAGGACCAATAATCGAACTAAGGACTTATGATACACTAATTTCTCTTTCTGCTTAGGTAGAGAAGATAAGACAGGCCATAAATAAAGAATTAAAGTCCCTAATGAATATCAAGGATCTAAAGGTGAGATCTGGACCAACGGAGCCTTGGTTATTTACTCTTATTTCCTATAGCTCAAAGCTACACTGGTTTGACCAGGTAGGACCTAATATGCTGCAATAGCAATGCATGCACAGCATCAGTTGGATTTTTATCTTTAGAAAAAAAGAATCCTTCAGTTACTAAGAACCAGCAATCATACCACCCTTTAGTGTAATTTTAATGTACATACTTGTGCTAAACATTTAGAAACCAAGATGAACAGATATGAACAATGAAAATACAGTGGAACTTTGGGAAAGGTGGATTTATTGTAACAGTGTACTAAAGGATTCTTCACATCTTCCCTGTCTGCACCTGCCCAGGGTGGTTCTCACTTAGCGACTGAATTACTATAGCTAAGTGACAGAGTTCTTTAGTCTGATGCCATGTGACTGTGCTAATTTAACAATGGCAGTTGTGGCCATCCCAGTTTCTGTCATTAAGCGAATCCCACACAGTCACAGCTTTCCATTGTCAGGTGATTGCCATTTGCAATCTCTTGCAAGCTTCTTGTTGGAAAATGGCAGTGAAGATCAAAAATGGTGATCACATAATTGCAGGATGCTGTGACATCTTAATTGCAAGCTAGTTGCCAGGTGCCCAAATTGTGATCATGTAACTGCAAGTTGGTTAGAACATCTAGAATCCATTATATAGCCATCATGGTTAGAACATCTAGAACCCATTATAAGTCCCTCTCATTCATTACCATTGAGTGAGATGTAATTCAATAAAGACTACTGTATGCTTTACAGTATGGGAAAACCTGATATAATGAAAGGAAAAAGCTCCCTGTTAAGCCTATTTATCACTTTGGAGTTCCGTAACTCCTGTATCCTAGCTAGAATTCTTTTACGTTTCTGCATCTCAGGTGGGCTCTGTGGAGGAATTCCAAGGTCAGGAGCGGCGTGTGGTGCTCATTTCAACAGTACGAAGCAGCAGCCATTACTTCGGAATAGATGAAGAGTTCAACCTTGGTTTCCTCAATAATCCCAAGGTATCACATCGATATGTGACATGCTGTAATTTTTAGCACATCCGGGGCTGATTGGCTTTTTTATGGGACTAAAATAATTCAGAAATATAACCTCCCAAATGGCTCTTCCTTTTTAGGGGCCATTAGAGAAGCTATAACAAAATGTAATTTATTTTGTGCTTTGTATGTGCCTTGACTTGTCTAGTAAATTTATTGTTTATAACTTAACATGTGTGAATCAAGCCATTTCGATTATTTAAGAAACCTTGGATAAATAATCCATAAGTTAGTATATAATGTGTACATTTCACACATCTCTATATCATTTCTGTAGCCCCACTTTGGTCTGGAAATATAGGAAGAATTCCAGGAAAGGATTATTAACATTATATTCCCTGTTCTGATGCTCCAAAGCCAGTTACAAGGCTGTTAAAACTTCTGTAAATCTAATAGCTCTTTTAGATCAAGACTGTGTATGCTTTATATAGGAATTTCATCAGTTGACATTTTTACAACTTTCTTTAAACACCTTTATTGTACAAGCAATATCTTATCAAAGCGTTTTAGAACAAAAGCTAATATAGCCTGAAGCCTGCATTGCTCTGCAAAGTAGGAGCTTCTTAACTCTGCTGTACCACCAGGTGGTGATCCTTTAGTTAAGTTCTAGACTCTTTTTGTTCTCTTTGTCTTGATTCACAGCAACTATATAGGTTGCTGCAATATTCTTAGCAATAGTTTTAGAAGTGCAGATAGACCTCAAATTACAAACATAATTGAGACCAGAATCTTTGGTAATTGAGCAAACCAGTCATTAAGCGAGATATCATTTGACTGCTTCACTCAATGACCACAATCTTGGCTTTCCGAGATGTGATCATTAAGAGGAGGGTGGCCCTGTGTGGCCTGGTATAAGCTGCAGGGCTCACTTGTGCACGGAAACCTGCCATGGATTGGAAGGCCTCGGCTGGCTACAGGCCCTCTGATATGTGGGTTCCTGCTGCAACCCTGGATGCCCTGGCCTGCTTCAAGCTTGGAAGAACTTGGTTGATTACAGAGCTCACCAGTGTGAGGAAACCAGCTGCATACAAGCATACATACCTGGGGTGACTTAGACTGGTCACCAAGGCCAGCAGTGCGTGTAAATTGCTCCACTTACCTTTGTGTTTTTCTACAGCTGCTGACAGGCACCCTTTCTATAGTGGCCGCCTTGCACCATTCTACAAGTGGGAGCCATTCTTGTGATTGTTCAGAAGGCCCTTTTCCAAATTGTGCATGCTGAATGACATAAATGGCCCCTGCTTGCAGAACGGTATGAGGTGGCCTCTGTAGGAAAAGCATGGCTCACATTGGTTAGGTGTGCTTGTAACCAACTGCAGAAAAACACAAAGATAAATGGAACAGTTTATATGCACTGCTCAGCCCTGTGACAGGCCAAGACATCCCAGGCATGGTGACTTGGGGAGCAGGCTTAGGCCTCCAGGACTGTGGCAGCTTTGCATATACTGGTGGGACAGGTAGGTGACAGAGATGGGGGAGGAAAGATAGGCAGGTGGGAGCAGTTGAAGTGCACCTGTGGTCAGTAGTAAGAGCAAATGGACTGCCAAATGCCCAAATTTTCATCATGTGACACAAATAATAATTCACTTTGTTTATTTTGTTCAGCACTATTGTAACTTCATGGTTCGCTTGTTGAACAGTTGTTAAATGAGGACTGCCTGTGGTTTGCTTTTGCCAACTTCCCAGGGCTGAGAGTGCAACTGGCCCAAATTCACCCAGTTTGCTTTCTGCCAAATGTGGGACTAAAACTTTGTTTTCCCCATTTTTAGTCCAGCTTCTTTTATATATATATATATATATATATATATATATATATATATATATATATATATATATATATATATATATATATATATATATATATATATATATATATATATATATATATATATATATATATATATATATATATATATATATATATATATTTATATATTTATATGCAGGTCTTTGGTTCTTCGGGTTTTCTCCCACGTAGAATTTGAAGTGTCTTGGCAACGTTTCGATGAAATCTCATTCATCATCGTCAGGCTGGTGCTTTTGGCTTCTGCTACTAGGAGCAATGTGTGGTCTAAGCTGTTTTTTCCTTTTAACTGCCAGTGGGGGTTTGAACTGATTGGCTGGGAGCTTGGCTATGTTCTGATTGGTTAGGGGCTTGGCTGTGCTCTGATTGGCTGGGGGGTTGGCTGTGTTCTGATTGGCTGGGGGAGTGTTCTGTTTGGGTGGGGGCTTTGTTGTGCTGGAGAGGTTCAAAGTGGCTAATGTTGCAGCTCTGGTCTGGCTCCTGGTTCAAACCCCCACTGGCAGTTAAAAGGAAAAAACAGCTTAGACCACACATTGCTCCTAGTAGCAGAAGCCAAAAGCACCAGCCTGACGATGATGAATGAGATTTCATCGAAACGTTGCCAAGACACTTCAAATTCTACGTGGGAGAAAACCCGAAGAACCAAAGACCTGCATACAGACACCCGCGAAAACCTCAGAAAACATATATTTATATATATATATATATATATATATATATATATATATATATATATATATATATATATATATATATATATATATATATATATATATATATATATATATATATATATATATATATATATATATATATATATATATATATATATATATATATATATATATATATATATATATATATATTCTTTTATTAAAACAATCAGCATTAAACATAAAATCTTAGTATGCATCAATCGTCATAGCACCTGATATACAACACTAAGTATTAATCTTTGTAAACGTCTGGTTTGGTAAACATTTTTCACTCCTCACATCAAGCCTCAACTATACGCCTGTTACACTTTATTTGATTGGTGTTTCTCTTTTCTATAGTCTATCCACAGTTTCTAGTCTATCACATATTATTCATCTCAGTATTAGTATAATCTTTTATGATCCCTAACCAAAAATCCTGAGGTAAAAGTTTAATAACCTGAGGTGAATCTTATATATGGTCTATTTACTATATCTAGTCTATCACATATTGTTCATTCGCGCTTCTGAATTAACTTCGTCTCATTAATAGTGCAATCTTTTATAGTCCCTAACCAAAGATCCTGAGGTAGAAGTTTCATAACCTGAGGTAGAAATTCAATCCGCTTTCTCAATATTAAAGCAAACAACATTAGGCATAAGCTCCTGTTAAGAGGCATTCATCATAGAACATAAACATACAACATTAGGTGTTAGTTTTTGTAAACATTTGATTTGGTAAACATTCTTCCCTCCTCACGTCGAGCCTCAACTAAACGCCAGATACATTTTGTTTGATTGGTGTTTCTCTTGTATATAGTCTATCCACTGTTTCCAGTCTGTCAAATATTGTTCATTGGAGCGATCCTTCAAGTATGCTGATATTTTCGCCATTTCCGCCAAATTTGTTACTTTCAAAGTCCATTCTTCCATAGGCGGTATTTCTGGATTCTTCCAGTATTGTCCCACTAACAGTCTTGCTGCTGTGATCAAGTTCAGAAATAAGTTTGTCTCTGACGTAGTGCAATCTTTTGTGATCCCTAACAAAAAAAACCTGAGGTAGAAATTCAATACGTTTTTTGAAAATGGTTTGGAGTGTCCACCATATCTTCCTCCAGAAGGCTTTGATTTTTCTGCATGTCCACCATACATGAAAGTAGGTAAGCCTCCCCATCACCACACCTCCAGCATTTGGGTTGGGAGTCTGGATAGATGAGTGATATTTTTTTCGGGTCTAGGTGCCATCTATAGAACATCTTGTAGAAGTTTTCCCTTAAGTGTTGCGATTTCGTAAATTCTACATTTCTCACCCAGATTTTCTCCCACGTGTCCATGGTGATAGGATGCCCAAAGTCTTGTTCCCACTTTACCATACAGTTCTTGACTAACACGGTTTCAGAGTCCATTTCTATCAGAATGCTGTACACTCGTTTGATGTGCATGATCTAATCTGTTTAATTAGATTCTCGTCAGTCTGGGATAAACCCTTCTTCTTGTCTTTATGCCACCGTGATTGCAGTTGTAAATATGATAGCCAGGTACCTCCTATTCCTTCATCTGCTAGCGTTGTTTGGGGTTTCAAGGAGAACCCATTTTCTTCTTCCAGTACAAGTTTACTGTAGGGCACCACTTCTTGCCCTTGGGATATGTTTACATCCCCTATTGCGTGTCCAGGGATCGTCCAGATGGGGATCTTGTCATGTAGAAGGTGTTTATATTTCTTCCAGACCCATAACAATGGGATTCGTAGTGGTTTCTCCTTGAAGTTCCTGTCTGCCTTTTTGTCGTATACCAAGTATGCGTGCCAGCCGAATAGTAGACCATGCCCTTCAACATTCAGTATTCTATCGTTCGTCATATTGATCCAGTCACTCAACGCCACCAACGTCGCTGCATAGTAGTATAGCTTTAGATTAGGCATTTTTAGTCCCCCTCTCTTCCTCGTGTCCTGGATGATTTTTAGTTTCACCCTCGGTCTCTTGTCATCCCAAATAAATCTGTTGATGCCCTTCTGCCAATTATCCAAGTCCACATCCTTTTTGAGTATGGGTAGCATTTGAAAGAGAAATAGAAATCTTGGCAAGACGTTCATCTTTACTGCTGCTATCCTGCCCAGCAAGGATAGTCGTAGTGTTTTCCACCTTTCCAGATCTGCTTGTATCTTGTTCCACAGCACCTCGTAGTTATTTTTGTATAATTTCGCATTCGTTGTTTTTATCTCCACTCCCAGGTATTTAACTTTCTTAACTATTTCACAACCCGTTATTCTTTCCAAGTCCTGTTTTGCTTTGTTGTCTAGATTTTTAACTAGCATCTTCGGTTTTGATATATTAACTTTAAAACCTGATACCTTGCCATAGTCTTTCATTATTTCCATCAAACTCCTTGCTGATTGTACTGGTTACGATACTGTCACCAGCAGGTCGTCTGTGAAGGCACACAGTCTGTAGTCCTGTTTTCCAATCTGTATGCCCTTTATGTCCTCTGCTGCTCTTATCTTATTCAGCAGAATCTCCATCGTTAAGACAAATAATAGTGGTGACAGCGGACAGCCCTGTCTCATGCCTCTTTCTATGTTGAATGGGTCTGTTAGTTCGCCGTTCACAATGATCTGGCCCGTTTGTTTCTGGTAGATTGCTGTTATGGAGTTGAGGAACTGCTTTCCCATTTTCATCCCCCGGGCTAGGTTCGTCAGGAATGGCCAATTCAGTCTGTCAAAGGCTTTTTCTGCGTCCACAAACATGAGGGTTGCAGGTACCTGGTTGTGCCTTTCCAAGTACTCTATTATGTTCAGCAGCTGTCTCACGTTGGTTTTCATCTGACGTCCTTGTATAAACCCCGTTTGATCCGGGTGAATTATCTTTTGTAATACAGTCATTAATCTGTTGGCCAGCACTTTTGTGAAGAGTTTGTAGTCTGTGTTCAATAGTGAGATGGGCCTATAGTTTGCCGGTTGTGCATTATCTTTTCCCTCTTTGGGGATTAGAGAAATGTAGGCTGTTTTCCAGGAGGGTGGAACTTGGCCTCCTTCTTGTATGTTGACAAATAGCTTTCTGAGGGGTCCTATCATTTCCTCTTGGAGATGCTTGTAATAGGTAGCCGTTATCCCATCCGTCCCGGGTGATTTTCCTTTTTTCAATTGTTTGATCGCTGAGTGTATTTCCTCCTTCGTGATTGGGGCGTTCAGGGCATCTCGTTGTGTATCGGTGAGTACCATTAATTTTTCGTTTTGTAGAAACTTTTCCATCTCTTTGTCCTGTATTTTCTCCTCGGCGTATAGCTTTGAGTAGAACTCGGTGAAAGCTTTCTTAATGGTTTCCTGTTTGAATTCTTCCTTGCCTTTGTACTCTATCTTTTCAATTATGCGGGCTTTCTGTTTCTTTCTTATGGTGTAAGCCAGCCACCGACTCGGTTTGTTGGCGCTACAGAATGTCTTGTGTTTTGCACATTGTATATTCCATGCTACTTGATCCGCCATCAGCATGTCAAATTGTTTTCTTAGTATCTTAATTCCTTCTTTTGTGGCTTTGTCCTCCGGTCTTTTTATTAATAATTGTTCCTGTTTCTTTATCTCCTCCTCTAGTTCCTTTCTTTTTCGTTCTTGTTTGCGTCGGTGCCTGGCGTTCATGTTCATGAGGATCCCGCGCATAAATGCCTTGCTAGCGTCCCAAATCATTTCAATGGGTGTTTCATTGTCCATATTTATACTAAAGAATTCCTTCATGGCATTTTTGCATTCCGCCACCTCTTTCTCGTGTCTAAACAGGTTTTCATTAATTCTCCAGGATCTTCTCGATTTCCGATCCTGTCTTAATTCCATCCCTACCGGGTTATGGTCCGTTAGTACTTTGGGTAGGATTGACACAGTGTTGAGGCGGACTAGCAAGTCACTAGATGCCAGGATGAAGTCAATTCTGGAAAATAATTGATGCCTGTCGGAGAAAAAGGTGGAATTCTTGCTCTTTGCCGTGCCGTTCCCTCCAGACGTCTGTCAGTACAAGGTCTTCCTTCATGTCGAAGAAAGATTTAGGCAACTTGGAGTGCTTCTGTGGGTTAGGTTTTTGTTTTCTTCTTGTCTAGGGCAATCTCTATGACCCCGTTCCAGTCTCCCAGAATAATACATGATCTGTAGTTGAGTTGTATTAACTTCTTGTGTATCTTTTTGTAGAATTTTCCTTGTTGTTGATTTGGTGCATATATGCCCATCACTAGAATTTTCTTGTCGTCCTGTGTCACTTCGATTGCTAGGTATCTACCCTGGGAGTCCGACTCTATTAGCTTAGCTATTACATGTTTCTTCACATATATAACAATCCCGTTCTTCTTTCGTGGCGACGCTGCAACAAAATGTGTACCTAGTCTGTTGTTGATTAAGTATTTCTGGTCCGCTGCTCTGATGTGTGTTTCTTGTAGGCAAATTATGTCGTTTCTTCCTTGATACAGATAGTGAAATATCTTTCTCCTTTTCTGTGGGGAATTTAGTCCGTTAACGTTCCATGTCAAGTATTTAGTTGTCATTGTCGGTTTCAGCCGCTTCTGTTCTATCTCTTGTGTTCTTCTTTGGTCTCGTTCCCATGGTATCCAAGCTGGTGCTCATGTTGCGTAGAGGGGTCGTGCCTTGCTGTTCCGTGCGTTTGGTAGTGGATCTTAGTATTCTGCTCTCTGCATTCTGTCCTGTTTCCTTGTTGTTGTTGCTTTCTGTTCTCTGTGTCGTCGTGTCTCGAGTTGGTCCTTTCCTTTCTCTTGCTACTGCGCCGGTCTGTATTTCTGGGTGGGTTGCTCGTTGTTCTCGATCCCTTCCGCGTTCCAGTGGCCCTTCTGCGTCTTCTCTCGTGGCATGCTGAGGTCCATCCGACGTCAGTTCCTTTGCAAGGAATTCTCTGGCTTTCTGGACCGAGTTCAGGTAGTATCTTTTATTTTTATAGAAAAGTGACATCCCCGTTGGGGCTTCCCATCGGTATCGCAGAGCGCATAGTCTCAGTTCGTCGACCAGGAACTTGTAGTTCTTTCTGTCTCGCAGCATCGTCTGGGGGATCTCTTTCAGTACTTTCACTTCCTGTCCCTCCATGTAAAATCTCTTGTTGTAAGATGTGACTGAGATGAGGTTCCTGAACCCCTGTGTCGCAAAGTGGATGACCACATCCCTTGGTTGACGCCTGTTTGTTGCCGTCCGTGCGCCCACTCTGTAGATTCTGTCGAATTGCCATGCGATCTCTGGGATTTGCTTTCCCAGGAATGTTGCCAGGGCCTCTATAAAGGTTCCGAGCAGGCCCCCTTGGGTTTCGTTTGATGACTCTTTCCAACCTCTAAACCTGATTGCGGACTCCATTTGCCAGTATTGTATCATGGAGGACTGGTCTTGGACCACCCCTTTCATCTCTGCTATCTGTCCCTCTACGTGGTTCTCCACTTCTTCCATCCGCTTGTCCACATTCTCCCTGATCTCCTGGAAGTTTTTCTCCATTTCTCCCCTTATTCCCTTGTAGTGTGCTTGTATTGCCTCCTTCATTTGGTCCAGGTCCGCGGCCATCGCCCTGCGTTGCTCTTCTCATTTTCTCTCTAGTTCTCTACCCTGGTGTCTCAGCATTCATTTTATGTCGTTGCATCTTTCCTCCATCTTTTGTTCTGCCTCTACACACCTCCCCTCCATCCTTGTGTCCATTTCCATCAACTTTTTGTCCACTCCATCCATCCTTAGTACCAGCGTTTCTATTACCTCTTTTAATCCTTGTATCATGTGTGCTGTTGGGCTGGCTTGGGTGGACAGATGGGTCTGGGGGCCTGTAGTTGGATGGGAGGGTGTGGGGAGGGGTAAGGTGTTTCCTGGTGGTTTAAGAAGCACATGCTGATGGCGGATCAAGTAGCATGGAATATACAATATGCAAAACACAAGACATTCTGTAGCGCCAATAAACCGGGTCGGTGGCTGGCCTACACCATAAGAAAGAAACAAAAAGATAGAGTACAAAGGCAAGGAAGAATTCAAACAGGAAACCATTAAGAAAGCGTTCACCGAGTACTACTCAAAGCTATACGCCGAGGAGAAGATACAGGACAAAGAGATAGAAAAGTTTCTACAAAACGAAAAATTAATGGTACTCACCGATACACAACGAGATGCCCTGAACGCCCCAATCACGACGGAGGAAATACACTCAGCGATCAAACAACTGAAAAAAGGAAAATCACCCGGGACGGATGGGATAACGGCCATCTATTACAAGCATCTCCAAGAGGAAATGATGGAACCCCTCAGAAAGCTATTTGTCAACATACAAGAAGGAGGCCAAATCCCACCCTCCTGGAAAACAGCCTACATTTCTCTAATCCCCAAAGAGGGAAAAGATGATGCACAACCGGCAAACTATAGGCCCATCTCACTATTGAACACAGACTACAAACTCTTCACAAAAGTGCTGGCCAACAGATTAATGACTGTATTACAAAAGATAATTCACCCGGATCAAACGGGGTTTATACAAGGACGTCAGATGAAAACCAACGTGAGACAGCTGCTGAACATAATAGAGTACTTGGAAAGGCACAACCAGGTACCTGCAACCCTCATGTTTGTGGACGCAGAAAAAGCCTTTGACAGACTGAATTGGCCATTCCTGACGAACCTAGCCCGGGGGATGAAAATGGGAAAGCAGTTCCTCAACTCCATAACAGCAATCTACCAGAAACAAACGGACCACATCATCGTGAACGGCGAACTAACAGACCCATTCAATATAGAAAGAGTCACGAGACAGGGCTGTCCGCTGTCACCACTGCTATTTGTCTTAACGATGGAGATTCTGCTGAACAAGATAAGAGCAGCAGAAGACATAAAGGGCATACAGATTGGAAAACAGGACTACAGGCTGTGTGCCTTTGCAGACGACCTACTGGTGACAGTATCGCAACCAGTACAATCAACAAGGAGTTTGATGGAGATAATGAAAGACTATGGCAAGGTATCAGGTTTTAAAGTTAATATATCAAAAACAAAGATGCTAGTCAAAAATCTAGACAGCAGAGCAAAACAGGACTTGGAAAGAATAACGGGTTGCGAAATAGTTAAGAAAGTTAAATACCTGGGAGTGGAGATAGAAACAACGAATGCGAAATTATACAAAAATAACTACGAGGTGCTGTGGAACAAGATACAAGCAGATCTGGAAAGGTGGAAAACACTACGACTATCCTTGCTGGGCAGGATAGCAGCAGTAAAGATGAACGTCCTGCCAAGATTTCTATTTCTCTTCCAAATGCTACCCATACTCAAAAAGGATGAAGATTTGGACAATTGGCAGAGGGGCATCACCAGATTTATTTGGGATGACAAGAGACCGAGGGTGAAACTAAAAATTATCCAGGACACAAGGAAGGGGGGGGGACTAAAAATGCCTAATCTAAAGCTATACTACTATGCAGTGACGTTGGTGGCGGTGAGTGACTGGATCAATATGACGAATGATAGAATACTGAATGTTGAAGGGCATGGTCTACTATTCGGCTGGCATGCATACTTAGTATACGACAAAAAGGCAGACAGGAACTTCAAGGAGAACCCACTACAAATCCCACTGTTATGGGTCTGGAAGAAATATAAACACCTCCTACACGACAAGATTCCCATCTGGACGATCCCCGGACACACAATAGAGGACATAAACACAGCCCAAGGGCAAGAAGTGGTGCCCTACAGTAAACTTGTACTGGGAGAAGAAAATGGGTTCTCCTTGAAACCCCAAGCAACGCTAGCAAACAAAGGAATAGGAGGTACCTGGCTATCATATATACAACTGCAATCAAGGTGGCATAAAGATAAGAAGAAGGGTTTCTCTCAGACCGACGAGAACCTAGTTGAACAGATTAGAGAACAGGGGATCATGCACATCAAACGAGTGTACAGCATTCTGATAGAAATGGACTCTGAAACCGAGCTAGTCAAGAATTGTATGATAAAGTGGGGACAAGACTTTGGGCATTCTATCACCATGGACACGTGGGAGAAAATCTGGGTGAGAAATGTAGAATTCACGAAATCGCAACACTTAAGGGAAAACTTCTACAAGATGTTCTATAGGTGGCACCTCGACCCGAAAAAACTATCACTCATCTATCCAGACTCCCAGCCCAAATGCTGGAGGTGTGATGACGGCGAGGCTACCTACTTTCATGTATGGTGGACATGCAGAAAAATCAAAGCCTTCTGGAGGAAGATATGGTGGACACTCCAAACCATTTTCAAAAAGTGTATCGAATTTCTACCTCAGGTTTTTTTGTTAGGGATAACAAAGGACTACACTACCTCAGAGACGAGCTTATTTCTGAACTTGATCACAGCAGCCAGATTGTTGGTGGGACAATACTGGAAGAATCCAGAAATACCACCTATAGAAGAATAGACTGTGAAAGTAACAAATCTGGCGGAGATGGCGAAAATATCGGCATACCTGAAAGATCGCTCAAATGAACAATATTTGGCAGACTGGAAACAGTGGATAGACTATATACAAGAGAAACACCAATCAAACAAAATGCACCTGGCGTTTAGTTGAGACTCGACGTAAAGAGGGAAGAATGTTTACCAAATCAAATGTTTACAAAAACTAACACCTAATGTTGAATGCCTATGTTAGATGACGAAAGCATCTTAATATGATCTTATGCTTAATGTTGTTTGCTTTAATATTGATAAAGCGGAATGAATTTCTATCTCAGGTTATGAAACTTCTACCTCAGGATCTTTGGTTAGGGACTATAAAAGATTGCACTATTACTGAGACGAAGTTAATTCAGAAGCATGAATGAACAATATGTGATAGACTAGATATAGTAGATAAACCATATACAAGATTTACCTCAGGTTATTAAACTTTTACTTCAGGATTTTTGGTTAGGGACCATAAAAGATTGTACTAATACTGAGATGAATAATATGTGATAGACTAGAAACTCTGGATAGACTATAGAAAAGAAAAACACCAATCAAATAAATTGTAACAGGCGTCTAGTTGAGGCTTGATGTGAGGAGCGAAAAATGTTTACCAAACCAGACGTTTATAAAGATTAATACTTAGTGATGTGTATCAGGTGTTATGATGATTGATGCATACTATGATTTTATGTTCAATGCTGATTGTATGAATGTAGATAGACCATATACAAGAGATGTATCTTTGGGTCTTATGAGGGCAGCTTATTAATATGAACCCAGATTTAAGGTTCATTGCTTTAATATTGGGAAAGTGTACTGAATTTCTACCTCAAGATACTGAATTTCTACCTCAGGATTATTGGTTAGGGGTCATAAAAGATTGTACTAATACTGACATGAATAATATATGATAGACTAGGAACTGTGGATAGACTATAGAAAAGAGAAACACCGAGCAAATAAAATGTAACGGGCGTTTAGTTGAGGCTTGATGTGCGGAGTGAAAAATGACTACCAAACCAGACGATTATAAAGATTAATACTTAGTGATGTATATCAGGTGCTATGATGATTGATGCATACTATGATTTTATGTTCAATGCTGATTGTTTTAATAAAAGAATTTTTTCATTAAAAAAAAAAGAAGCTGGGCTGGGGAGGATGTAACACCCTTTGTTTGTGTCAGCTTGGTCTGTTTGGAGGCCATCTTGGGCTTATCCTCCTGTTGTTCTTGCACTGTTTTGGTTTCCAAGTTAGGCCAAGTTAGACACTAGGTTGTGATCTGATGGTGATTCAGTAATCCAACCTTTCAGGGGGGGAGCTTCAGGGTTCAGGCAGTGTGGGGGTAAGAGCCTATATTCAGGCAGTTCTGTGTTCAGGGAGCCTGTTCAGTGCCTTTGCCTTGGTTTCCTTTTCACTCCCCTCTGCCAGCCTGTTTCTTCTCTTTGTTCTTTTCTGGCTCCTTCCTGCCCCTCTTTCTCTGCTTTCTTGCCCAGGTCACTTTCTCTTGTCTTCTGTCAGCTTGTGTTTACAGATCCCTTCTGCCTTTCCTTTATAGCGCTCCAGGTTGCCTTCCAGCTTTCTTCTTCCTCCCACCTTCTTCCCTGGGTAGTCCTGTCCTCTTCTGACTCCTTGGGGCTCCCTTTTTGGTGGGTCTGGGGCGCAGCGCGTGGGGTAACACTCACCAGTCCCTCTGTCTGGGTCTTCCCCCGCCGTCTGCTTCTTTGCCGCCTCCTTCTTGTCGATATTGCTCTCCGCCAGCTCTACTTGCCTCCTCCTTTGTTCTCCGGACCTGGCGCTCTCCTTAGTCCAGCTTCTTAATCACTGAACCAAGGATATGCAAGCATCACCAATTTAGGAATGAAATCCCTGTTTGTAGTAGTGTTGTGCTAGATAAAGGTTATTTCTTAGAACATCTAGAAGAGTCATTTAGGAGATGGAAGTTAAGGAAGCTTTTTCTAATGTCTAATGAATGTGGGGAGTATGTAGAATTCATTTCCAGTTATCTAAGTTATTAACATTACTCCTCTTTTTCATTTTCAGCGTCTGAATGTGTCCCTTACAAGAGCTAAGGCACTCTTGATCATTGTAGGCAACCCAATTACACTAAGCAAGGATCCATACTGGAATGAGTAAGTGTTGGCCTCCTTAATCCTCATGTTTTTGCCCAGCTAGCAAAATTATATTTCTTCCTGCGGTGAAATCAGAGGCACAACTGAAGAAGTAGTGCTAGAGATTCTTTGAGATTTTCAGGTAAAGAATTGCTAAGTTACAGTACCTGGTGCTACATGAAAACTAGGAATCAATCGTTCATCTAGATCACATTGCTGGCTGTGGAATTCTGGGAGTTGAAGTCCACATGCCTTAAAATTGTCAAGGTTGAGAAACACTGATCTAGATTTTATACTTTTATGACATGAAAGTGCTACGTAGCTCAGTTAATATCTCTATTCTTAATAGTCTTCAGCATGAGAAGTCTCATAAAGCCTGTATTGAAAGGCTTATTTCCCATTTGGGATTTCATATAGTTGATTTGTGACTGCCTCAGTGACCCTGCCATTTCTGTAAGTGGTTTACAAGAGTGTGAGTAGATACTCTGTCTAATGTATCCTGTTTTCCCATTCCAAATTCTGATCTGCCTTAATTGCATTAACACTTCCAACTATGTCCACAGGTTTCTTGAATATTGCAAAGCCAACAAAGCTTGGGCAGGATATAAACACAGTGGAGTAGAGGATGAGTTGCCAATAGAAGAGTTAAGGTCTCTCAACATAAATGATCAGCCAGCAGGTAAGGAAAGGGCTGCAGTGTTGAAAGCAACCTTTAATTGTTAGTCATTCTTTGGATGTTTGGAAGAGAGCCAATTTAATACTTTTGCTTTCAGAGCAGTGGACTTTGGGGGATGAGAAGGGAGAGTCAATCTTCAAATTAAGGAAAAATGGGACTAAGCCTTACAACCTTAAGTTGAAGGAAGTCAAAAGCAAGAATTAGGAAATATTCTCTTTCCCGTGAAATAAACATTTAACAGTCCTCTTAAATGCAGAACAAATTGCAACAATGTTAGATCATGAGTCAGTGTTCTAATTCCTCAGTTGCTACTCAATTGTACAATAATTATAACCAAGCCCCTTTGAGGTATCCAGTATGCGTGAAGCAAGAATTTTTGTGGTATTAACCTCGGGAAGAATGAACTTTGAAAAAAATCATACCAACTTTTTTGTTTGCAAAATGGGAGGGTGGGGACCGATTAGAGATTAGAGTTGGCAATTGCGCCCCTGCTGTGTGGTATGAGGGAATATTTTTGTTAGCCCTAGAGTTATCTTTGCTCGGAAGCCCAGAACACTGGCTGAATGGATGATTTTTCAACTTCCCTGTTGGCTGGTGATAGCATTGATGGCTCATAGGTTGGCGTGATTTGATTTGAATTGGCTGGTGATCAGCAAGCAGGAAGAGGCGGCTTTCATGACTTGCTTCAAGTGTTTTAGAGGAATGGGGAATTGGAATGTCATTGTTTAAGGGTTGATGTTCTTTTATAAACATTACATAAACTGAAAACTGATTTACAGTCAAAATCCACCTCACTTGCAGTCTTAACTGTTCTACATAGCAGCTTTATGCATCTTGGAGAATAAGGGTTAAGCGCATCCAGTGGTGGAATTCAAATATGTGAACAACCGGTTCTCTGTGTGGATGCCACTTCCGGAAGTCCATTCTGGGCCTGGGCAACAAAAAATTAGCTACCAGTTCTGCCAAAGTGGTGGGAACCAGCTGAATCCCACCACTGAGCGCACCCCTTTAAATGTTCAGAAAAGCTGCTTGGTGAGTGCAAGGATAGCTAGCGGATTGCCTTCTCATTTCTGTGTGCCTCCTTGACTCTTACCTTGTTATCTTCTTTGCAGATAACTGCTTACAAGACAGTTACATCCAGCAGCAAGTGGAACCACAATGGAGATACGAACATTGAGACGAGTGCTGTCTTAAACATGATTGGGTGAACTCTGCATTCTTGAACATTTCTGCAGAATTGACAGAGCAGACAAGCAGCCAAATTTTATTTGATCTCCATACCTATTTCTCAGGAGTAAATATCAGACTTCCCAACATTCTGCATTTAAAAAATTAATAATGCAATAGAAATTCAATAGAAGTTCATATGTGGGTTACCAAATATGATTTAATTAAGCAGGCATTCTGCGTATTCTGTATTCTTTCATGAGTGCCTGTACATTTGTAATGCTGAGAACAAGTGCATATGGGCACATGTAGGGTAGGGCTATGGAATGGTAATTGAAATATTTTTGATATTTTAAAGAATGATTAGATTTCAGTATCAAGTAGAGATTATGAAAAACTTTGGAGAAGGGATAGGATGTGGAAATGAAAAACGTATCAAACCTTGTTTTCACGACTATCAGATTTTATCTTTTTGTACTAAATTTATTAAAATGTGTAAGATTTAATTAAATGCATCATGATTCTGTATTAGTTATAAAATATTGTCTCAAAGGAACAATTAGGTCATTTGTTATTCCTGTATGTTAAAAGGGTGGTGGTTATTCAGTAGGTCCTCAGAGATCTGCATGATTAGGGAGCAGCTGGCACCATGCGCCAACTGCAACGGTAGTGTTTGGCTCTTTGTCATCCTATGAGGTAAACAGAAAATGAAGAATGCTGGTGTCTTATCCTGTTCCTGATGCAGCTGTGTTTACAAAGACATTGTAATATATTCACTACTTGGGCAGATCCTGTGGTGCTTAAGACACACCAGTTCCTAAGAAAAACTAACTTTCTGACACACAAATCTGTTGCTCTAGCCATTGGCTGGTCAGATGCATTTCCTTCTCGTGGAATTTCTGAGGTCTTGGAGTGATTATTAAAATTGACATTATATTTACCCATCATTTTCCTCATTCCACTTTGGAAAAATAATCTATGTTCAAAAAGGTCCAGATGAATGTGTTTTCCATCCTTAAAACTTGATCCTGAATGTTTCATTCAGTTTAGGCTCACTTTGAAGTACATTTGTCTTTCTGTTGGTCCATGGTATTTAAAAATCGCCCAAAGCAATAAAATGGAAATGCACATTTACTTAACTTTACTGTAAAATACAGTTCAGATGATCACCAGATGAAAACACTATCTAGTCCGTTCAGTGCATTTCTTGAAATTCCAAACACATTATTAAAGGCTATTCCTCTCAGTATTTAGAGCAACAATGACCTTTCCTTTGAACACTTGCTATTCTATAATAGATGGCAAAGCCAACTCTGCCCAACCTTAATCCAGCTGGCAGGACTTCAAGGACAAAGAAAAAAGGCAATGATATAAAATCAAATTAATTTAATAAGGAACTGAGAATATAATATCAAAACACAACAGAAGTGCAATAGAGAACACTAATCACAGTAGACGTCAATTCCTCCCAGACATTCATATGAACATTTTGAAAGCCCCTTGCTTTTCCGGTTGTGGAGGGGGACTGGCAAATACATTGGCATGTAGGCCAGCTTCATATGTTGCAAAATTCCAGAAATCTTATCTTCTGTTATTTGTGAAAACATAAAGCTGTGAAAATCCATACAAGCACCAAATTATAGAATTAGTATAAAAGAGCAAGAAGTATAGAATTAAGTCATATAAACTGTTGGCCCTATATTCAAATCGTTACACGTTACAAAAAGGTTTCAAATGATTTCTCGTGACTTTCCAAGCCTACAAAATTATGGTATAGACCAGGGGTAGGCAACCTTGGCTCGTTTATGACTCGTGGATTTCAACTCCCAGAGTTGAAGTCCACGAGTCATAAACGAGCCAAGGTTGCCTACCCCTGGTACAGACACACCACCTAAGGAAAGACCGCTGTTGAGTACCCTGGGTGACCTTTTCTGTGCAGAGGAATGGAGACTGAAGTCAGCCAGCTATCATATTAAATTTGTACTCTTCATATCTATCGAGACTCCATGCTTGCTTCCATGCAATCTGTGAAACAGGTGCACGCTTCAGACAGCACAGTCACAACTTTTGCCAACACTCTCCTAAAAGAGGGGGCAACCTTTGCGCCTTTTGTTCTTCCTGACTTGCAGGGCAGCCCGGGTGGCCATTTCAAACACTTCCCGCACTCCGTCCTTTGTCTTGGCTGAGCATTCAAGGTAGCCAAATGCATTGATCCTGTTCGCCATGTCTCTGCCATCTTCCGGCTTCACAGGCTCCTTCACAAAAAACGATGACACCCAATAATAAAACAGTTTTATTATTTAGCACTGCCTGGTATAACAATAGAAGAATCCAAGGTAACCCCAGTACGTACTTCCTCTTAATTGTTTTTCTCAGCCTCAGACAATATAACAGAAAGCATTTGTGTGTGTGTGTGTGTGTGTGTATGCATGCATGTATGTATGTACGTATGTATGATGCCCAAAGTTTGGGGGCTGCTGTTCTAAAGGTTGGGCACAATAACAGAAACCAGTCCTTTCCTGGGCCCTGCCAGGTGTCCCTCTTTTTTAGATGCAACCTGAAGCATATACATTACATAATTTAATACTTTATATTTTCAGAGTATCATTGTGCACCTTGCTGGTATGACAGAAGAAACAAACTCAGATGGCCCTGAGACCTCTGCTGTTTTTTTAAAAAAACAGGCATGGGGCTGTGCAACTTTGGGATTGAGGCCATTATTCTGACAAAGACCCAACGTGTTTACATTGATGTATAGGAAACACTGGCATAAATCCTTAATGCAGGACTAAAGTGGGTTCTTGTCTGCTGCACATTATTGGGATGAAGATGAACTGTAGTTGCCAGTGTCTCCAGAATCAATTCCTATCCATGCTGGCTGGAAAAAACAATGTTGGACTTGAGAAAAGATACTGATGGAAAAACCTGTAGATTTATTAATTTATACCCCATTTTTTTCATGCTAATTGGATTGTCATGATGATCAAAAACAACCAATTAAAGCAAACTATAAAATGTAATTGAGAGACATATACAAATAATAAATATTTCTTAATTTCATTTTCAAGCTCTTTTTTTAAGATGCAGCTTCTTCCCTAAATGTCCTGAGAAAGTACAGAAAAGCAGAACTAAATTAAAAACTTCACTGGAATTTTCAAAGAGGAGCATCAATTCGTACTCAAATTTCACTCTTCAAAGGAAGCTCAATTGTTTAGAATTGGAAATGCAAAATCAACAGCTTCTTTAATCAGTCATAATCCCAAATGAGCATGGAATTGATGAGGTAGCATTAATTAGGTCAAACTACAAATAGTAAATCATTAAATATTTACCTCAGAATTTTCCACAAAGTATTGAAGGGAATGAGGGAACCTAGTTCTATAAGAACTTACAATGAAAAAAATATGTTCAGAAAGCCTATGTCAGGGGTTCTCAACCTTGGCAACTTTAAGACTTGTGGACTTCAACTCCCAGAATTCCTCAGCCAGCAAAGCTGGCTGAGGAATTCTGGGAGTTGAAGTCCACAAGTCTTAAAGTTGCCAAGGTTGAGAACCCCTGGCCTATGTGAAAGGTAGAAAGCATGAAAACTCCATGTTTAAATTTAACATTTAAATTTAATCTAGAATTCTCAAACATTGTTTACAAGTAATGCAGAACAGAAATAAGTACACATATACTGTTTCTCAAAAGTAAATGAGGTCACATGTACAGTATAGGTTTGTTTTTAAGTCCCAGAGTTCAGTGAGACTTATCTAGTTCTAGATAAGTAAATATATATTACACCTTAAGTTTTTTCATTTACTTGTATTCTAAGATTATACTCTAAACTATATTTTTAAGCTTGAATTTCATATATTCACAGCCTCCTAATTCAAAGAGAATCAAGAAACACAAAAGTATTCTGTTTTAAGTCAGAAATTTGAGGGTCCTTATTTCCTCAGAAAGTGATATTGCACATTTAAAGGGACATTGAGAAACTTGCTATTAAAAAAGAACAGGAACTCTTGCAGGACTTCAGATTTAGGAAGAAACTTTAAGAGCAGAGGCAAAAGGCCAGCCTGGATGTTTATCCACAGATAGCTGTAAACTACTTCAAGTTGATTATTTGTGAAAGTAATAAACCAATACCGGAACATATCACAATTACTCTGAGATGTAAAGATCCCATGTGATAATGACTGTTTTTTCCCTAGATGTAGAAAGCACCGAAAGCTTCAATAAAGGCAATTAAGCCACAATTGCACAATATTTTATCTCCAATAAGAGAATGGCATTCAAAAAAGCAAACTAGTGTGGATGGATCCATACCTGTTTCATCTTTGTCAACTCTCTGCGTGTGTGTTCATCATTCCGCAAGTCCTTCTTGTTGCCTACAAGGATGATGGGCACATTTGGGCAAAAATGTTTCACCTCAGGTGTCCATTTTTCTGGTATGTTCTCTGGAAGAAGCAATGAGATGGGAGAACCTGCTCACTGAGCAAATCCCTAGCACAACACAGATAGATTCATAAGTGTAATCCCCACATCAATATAAGAGAAAAGATCCATTTCAGTGAGATTGAATACAATGAGAGTCTTATTTTCAGAATCTTGGCTGGTAAACAAATGTCAGTCTACTTCATCCACCTCACCTCACTACAAATGTAAGGGAACTTTGTACTCTTTAGACCAGTAAAATACGGGGAAGAAGTGACTGAGGAGTGTGTTGGAAGTTCCCCATCTAAACCCCAGAACCACAGTCAGAAATATTCCTTCAGACATGTACTAGTATAGAGCTACAGAAAGACTTAATGTCACAAAGGCTTTCTGTGCAGAAAAAAAAATACATATTCCTTCATCCTTGAATTTTCCCTCTTTAATACTGCCAACACTCATTTCCCTCATCTTTCTCCTGAAAGCAGCTGTTGAGTCCTTTCTGTACTGAAAAGCTATTAATGGTGTTATAGTACAAACATATCCAAGGAACTATCCAAACTGGCTAATCTTGAATGGAGGAAGCTATTCATTCTCCATCTAGCAAAATAGATTAGATCCCTAAAAGATTCCTCTCTCTAGTACAGACTTTGAGGAGACATCCTGAACTTCTGCCAGAGTCTGCATTCTTTTAGGCAGCATCCATGTATATAGGCTATTACAGCAATCATAAATTTTGCCCCTAAAATTCAGCTTTTTGTCATGTTAAAGTACTATTGTGAGCCCATGGCCAAAAGATTGATAAACAAATACAGTTTTGATTTTGTTTGTGATCTCTATGATAACAAATATTACAAAAGTAACCAAATGCGGCTGAGAAAAGTCTGACATGATTTCAGAACAGAGCAGCTTTCTTCTACAGTTGACGTATTTTTTCTAAAGCAATTAATTCATTCACCTGAAAAAGCAGGCCTATTCCACAAGCAGAAATGAATTGATGGATCACCAACAAGTCGTCTTGATGTCAACTCTTAGTGACCACATAGATATTCTCCATAAAGGTCTGTCTCTAACCTGGTCCTTCCTATAGTGCACTCAGTGCCATTGCATCTCAGTCCACCCGCCTTGCTGGTTTGTCATCCTTTTTCTTTCTACCTTTCCCTGTATTAGAACTTTTTCCACAGAGTTAGGTTTTTGCATAATGTTTCTGAAGTAGGATAATTTGAGCCTGGTTATTTGCAAGAACTCTGGGTTGATACATTCAGTGATCCATTTGTCCACAGTCTTTTTTCAACCCCAAAGTCAAAAGCATTAATATTCTTCCTATCCCAATTTCAGAAGAAATTATTGAATTTTATACGCTTCATACGCTTAGCAAGAACTTTGCAAAGCCTCATCACTTCCAATAGAAGTTTATCATAACTTTTTAGCACTTTCCAAAGAAATATGTGTTTACAATCTTTTCTTATTTACCTTTACAACTAAGTGACATCAATTACATGCTACACCCAATACTATTTCCAGGACACCATTTTGGCTTTGAAGAATACTTGGGCATTTGAAAAGCATTAGTCACTCTAATGCAGGGGTTCTCAACCTTGGCAACTTTAAGACTTGTGGACTTCAACTCCCAGAATTCCTCAGCCAGCAAAGCTGGCTGAGGAATTCTGGGAGTTGAAGTCCACAAGTCTTAAAGTTGCCAAGGTTGAGAACCCCTGCTCTAATGCAATATTGCTGACTGTGACAGTAACACTGTCCAGCAGAGAATTGTTTGTCTCCTGCTTTATTGACCAAAGAAGCAGCTTCATATGGCATGGTAACTGCTCCCGATAGAATGCAGCTCTAGCAATACATGGGAAGACTTACAGTATGTTGACCATTCCTGACCTATAATATGAGCTGTTATTTTATAGCCTTACCTAAACTATCTGGACTGTCAATGGAGAAGCACATAAGGATGACATCTGTATCAGGATAAGAGAGAGGCCGCAACCTGTCATAATCCTCTTGCCCAGCTGTATCCCAGAGGGCCAGCTCCACCTATAAATGAAAAAAAAAATCAGTCCCTTACCTTAATCAACATAATTGTGACTCTGTAGTTAAATACAGATACTGAAGAAAAAAAACATACAACTGTTTTGCTTCTCTCATTTCTCACTTGGCTCCCTGGCAATTTTAAGCAGCCTGGCAAAATATCTACCAGTATTAAGCAATTAAATATATTAAACCCTGTACTTAACAATGGCCATTATGCAGACTGCTTTTTTTCCACCATTCTCAAGGGCATTCATAAACACTATCAAAATTAAATACAGGAACATCTATTCAGGGCAATCAATGGAATGTTAGAAGAAGCACCAGAAGAGTTTTACTGAAGTTTCTACTTTTCAGAAATTCAAAGTTTTTATACTAATTTTATGAGAAATTTGGTACATGAAATCATCTGACAAATGGCACCTGGACTCATAACAAACCAGGAATGCAGGACAGCTATGTACATTTTAAATGTTTTATTTATCTGTAATGTAAGGATGAGGATTGACTCTTCACATAAATGGGGAGTGTTGGATAGAAATGGAAGATCAAACCCCTCCTAATTTACTTCTTTGCACTCTAGTCCTTAAAACAAATATGTGTTCATCAAATTGGCCTTCATCAGCTAGTGAATTGTGAAACTAGGCAAACATTGCTCAAAGCTACTAAGCAAAATAAACAGGGCATGACGGCATGGATCTTTGGCAAATGTACAGTTACTTAGTGTATCTTACCGATTTAATTATATTTCAAATGAATCCTTCTGGAATTTATTTTATCTTTTAATCAAACTTATACACATCTCATTATCTAAATGATGGTGACTAGTTTACAATTAGGTTAGCATTTTTTTCCCTGAAAGTGTTGGTGTCAGATGTTGGTGGTGAAGAAGCTTGGGGTACGTATGCAACTAGAGAGAAGACAGCACTATTCATGATGTTAAAATTCCATTTACATAAGGTCGTAAACAAGCTGATCAATATTTAACTAGAGAGAAGGAAGACAGGCTTCTTTGATGCAGAATTATCATTTCAGTGTATTGGATAGGAGTCATTAAATGAAATTTAATGTTTCATTTAATCTACAAATATGGAGCCTAACATTTGAAAAAAAAAGGCTTCCAGCCCATTGTTTTAAAATTTTTAGTCCTGATTATATGATTGTTCATGGCTGATCAATCAGACAGTGACATTTCTAAGGGGAATCAGTATCAGATACCAATGGATGCGCAGAAAAAACCTTTATCGCAATAGTAACTAGTAGCATCCAGGGTGGAAAGCAATTACTTAGAAGCTGTTTCTACTATTAAAGATGATGAGTTACCTGTTTCCCATCTACTTCAATATCTGCAATGTAGTTTTCAAAGACTGTTGGTACATAGACCTCTGGGAACTGGTCCTTGCTAAAAACAATCAATAGGCATGTCTTGCCACAGGCACCATCTCCCACAATCACCAGCTTTTTCCTGATGGCTGCCATGGCTGTAGAGACAAAAAGAAAGCTAGGTCTTATTACAACAAATAAGTCTAACATTACAGCATATTACTCCTCCTTGTGAACAAAATATATTTTGGACCAGATAGGACAAGTTTGAATCAAAGAAGTGTAAATTATTTATTTGGAATGACTTATGGAGAAAGTGTGTAATCAGAAATAGAATATTTAAAACAAGGGAATGGAAGCGATACTTCCAGTGTTAGGTTTTATATCTGTACACTGATTGAAAGATTAAAAAAATATACATACTACCCAATAATGTACTGAAATAATACAATGTTTCCCTGCCAATATATCCTGCTGTGAGAATTTTTGGGCCTTGGTATGATATATCTCAGAAGAAAGCAGCAATGAGCTACAGGGTGTGCATGGTGTACAACTATCTGGTTGTCCTAAGGGACCCAAAATAATTGCTGTTAGGGAATCTGCTAGAAAATCTCCTCTACCACCTGCCATATGCCACCATCTGTTTCATTGGCAGGACAAAAGATTCATCATATGTTCTATTCACCCTATTCCATGGTGGCAACTTGATTAAGATGCCATCACCTTGGATAATGACAGAATCTAAGACATGTTTTCTTAAACTGATGCCGCTAGGATTGCCAAATCATTAACAGTGATGAGAGGTATGCTCAGCTGAAGAGTAACAGATTGGCAGTTCTGGAAATAAAGAGACAGTAATAATATCAACAGAAGAGAAAAGGAAACAAAAAAGTTGTTCACCCACCATTTCTTTTCTAGCTATTTTAGAATTTCCACAGTATTTATATTTTTAAAAGACAACATAAAATACAATATGTTAATTTACTATGTGTTACATTCTTCTTGGAATCTATCTAGTTGTCACAAATACATATTCTGGTATCTGTAAGAAGCTATTCAGAATCCTCTGTAAAAAATTAATAATTAGAAACTCATTTGTATGTCTCATGATGATGAAAATTTGGCTGAGAATTAGGATAAGTCTAGGAGATTTGTTTTACACAAATTATCATATCCCAGTGCTTTATAGCCTGATAATGATTACTGTAAGCAACTGGGCTCCATTTTGAAACAGATGCATGAATCAACTACAAAACCACAGAAGCATTACAGCATCCAAGCTTTACACTGATTTCACTCCAGCAGAGTTTATTTTAGAAACTATGAAGTGAACCTGGAATACGTGATGCAACAGAAGCAAAGCAATCATGAATAAGCATTTGTACTTGGAAAAAACCCCTAGAAAAATGAAAATTGCAATAAAATCTTTTAGGGACTTTACTCTAAACCATCTTTTTTCTGTATTGCACATGCCAGGAGACATCTTCTTCTCCAGAATAAAATTTTAAGCCAGCCTTTTAACATACTTGAAAGGTTTTATTTTACACTTAAGATAAAATAACTTTCTACACTCAAATAAACATTTCTACCTCAACATTCTGGTGCTGCTATGCAAATCAGTGATCCAAAAATAATTATGCACCAGAATGGCCCACTTAATAATAATAGAGTTGGAAGGGACCTTTGAGATCATCTAGTCCAACTTCCTGCTCAGGCAGGAAACCCTATACCATTTCAGACAAATGGCTGTTCAGTCTCTTCTTAAAATCTTCCAGTGTTGGAGCATTCACAACTTCTGGAGGCAGGTTGTTCCACTGATTAATTGTTCTAACTGTCAGGAAATTTCTCCTTAGTTCTAGGTTGCTTTTCTCCTTGGTTAGTTTCCATCCATTGCTCCTTGTCCTGTCTTCAGATACTTTGGAGAATAGCTTGACTTCCTCTTCTTTGTGGCAACCCCTCAGATATTGGAACATTGCTATCATGTCACCCCTAGTCCTTTTCTTCATTAGATTAGTGACATACCCAATTCCAGCAACTGTTCTTTATATGTTTTAGCCTCCAGTCCACTTGCAAGACACAATATTTTTTAATCCATTTTCCAAGGGCCATGGTGGGAATAGTCTGTGACATAAGAGTGTCACCCGGTGAGCTCCTTAAATAATCTATTTTGCCTATTAAATTTCATTTTCATTTATAATATACAGAAATATTCTTAGTCCAGAACCTCTCATATGCCAATGATTTTCATGTAATCATTCAATAACTTAGAGCAGTACAATTCCTCTGAAGCATTTATGCAGAATAGTTAATAGCTACTTACTGACTTTACTGAATTTATTGAACCAACCAATGTTCACAAACAAGAGGCAAACTGAGTCATCCAGAACTTTTATATGAATGCATAGTTTAGGGTGTGACAGGGTAATATTAAATTTTCAGGTGGGGGAAGATTTATAAAACTTCCAAGGCAGTCTCAGAACCAAAATATGTTGAAGGAAGAAATGAAACAGGTGTTTTGATAATCAACTAGAAATATCATAAATGAAACACGTTCTGCTTTACCCCATTAGTGACATTAAACTATGTGATTTGGTGACTACAATGACCAGCTGCCACATCTATCTTTTCAGCACACTCTTGATCAAGACCACTACTCACTGGGATTGAAATGCTGTCTTCTGTTCACTAGCTCTGTTTATATTCTGTGCTCCTCTAATATAACATTTAAGAAAGAAGAGAAAAATCATAAATAGGATTATGCATAATGCACAAGATGAAAAGCACAATCTTGGAAGCAGCACCCAAATCCAGAAATGCTGCACAGAGAGTGAAAGTAGAGAAGATGACAACATATAAGGCATCTTAGCAGATCAAACTCCAGAGAAAACTATCCAAAAGCCTTTTTAGATTCAGTCAATAGATGGTGGAGTCAGAGGGGGCGTGGCTGCCTCAGGGTCGAAATAGCCTTGTTCAGAGGCTCTGCGACACGGGACCTGTAAAGCCGCCAAAACAGCGCAAAACAGCTGTTTTTCGCGGCGAAAAAACCCCTCCTCGGTAGGAGAAGGGGCGAAGAGCTGTGAGTGTGGGTTGAGATCCTCTGAAAACCCCCCAAAAAACCGCTCGGGGGGAAGAAAGAGGACTCCCCATGCGCTCACAATAGCTCCAGCCTGGGGCAGCATCTGTCAGCTGACAGACCAAGACGCTGAGACCAGCCACCACCCGAGGAACACATTTCAAAGAAGCACAGAGATTGACGGACTGAACACAGGAGCTTAAAAAGCAAGTATTTCTTATATTTTACCTCAGATCACTTACGTTCACAATCAACAAAAGGCACCCAAGATGGCGACCGCTCTTAATTTAAAGTGATAGCTACCGGAAGAGAAAGGCGGAAGAGAAACTGTAATGCGAAAGAGACCTCTAGAGGGCAGCAGAGACGCATAACTTAAAAACTTTGCAAAATAAACCTAAGGATGTATATAAGCTCTCCAGAAATGACGATGAAAGAATTAAAAGATGCAATGTCAACAACTTTTGAAAAAATAAGGAGAAAGATGGACATGATAATAGACATGTATGAAAAAAGATGGGAAGAAAGGATGAGGACGATGGAGGCAGTGGAACAAAGCAGAGAAGTGGAGAAGATGGTGGAAGATCAAAGCAAAGCAGTTATTGAGGACCTGGACCAAACCGGAGAAACAGTACAAACGCACAGTGGGGGAATGAGAGAAGATACTGGGAGAAATTCAAAGAGGGTCTGGGAAGGGGTTGAAGAAAAGATGGAAGAGGTGGAGAGACAAGAAGAGAGACAACTTACTGAAATGAAAAGTGAGGATTTGAAAAGAATTGTTTATAAAAGCATTGGAAAAATATCTAGGAGAGGAGGCTAAAAATTTCTCTTGGCAAACTGACAGAATCCATAGAGTATGGCTTAAATGGAACCAAGGGACATTGCAAGCAATAAAGAGAGACTTATTACTTGGAAGGGAAGCTGTGTTATGGCAATCCACCTGGCAGAGGAGAAAACCCAGAATTCGACTGAAAAGAAGAGAAACTTAATATTTTATGCAAAGAATTAAAGGCAAAGAATTATGGACTGATTTAAGGACTAAGTGTAAGAGCAAGAGACATGAGAGGGTGATTAATGGAAGATATATATTAAATAGACTAAGAGTGTACGCGTTGAAGGGAGGGGTGTATCGACATGAAAATTATTAACTTTAATAAGAAGACTTGTTTGTTTGATGTACAATGGATAGATCTGAAAAGAAGTGAAACTTAAAATTTATAAAACGTAGTTGGCTTATAGTTAAACTTTGATATACGGAGTGAAGAAGGTCTACAAATTTAAAATGATTGTATTAAGTTGAATGGCTTTAACTTGAATTTTTTCTTTGTTTGCATGTACAAATGGATATCTAATAATAAAAAATTAAAAAAAAAGATGGTGGAGTCAAACCCAACTCTGTGACCTAGCACAGTATTTCTCAACCTTGGCCGCTTGAAGATGTATGGATGTCAACTCCCAGAATTCCCCATCCAGCTTTGCTAGCACACACAATCAAAGCAAAACTCTGTAGTGTAGGACCATTTTTTTAAAAAAAATCACAAAAATACATTTTCTGTTTACAGTGACACTTGTATTAATCTCTGTTAAGAAATCTGCTAAAATGTTGTATGGGTCATCATGTAT
Source organism: Bothrops alternatus (assembly GCA_034064705.1). Taxonomy (NCBI): domain Eukaryota; kingdom Metazoa; phylum Chordata; class Lepidosauria; order Squamata; family Viperidae; genus Bothrops; species Bothrops alternatus. Next base: position 20,494,383 of record JARGCV010000589.1, read on the forward strand.
TAAAGTTGAGGGATTTTAGAAAACATTCTTGTATAAAAATCTTTAATGACTACATATTTGACAATTCAAATAAAGGTAACCAAATAGAAGATGACAGGAAGATGACAGGAGAGCTGAAGTATTATTTCCTTCTGATTTAGTCTGAATCATTCAACTTGGGCAGTAGAGACTTATCTTTTGTGTTCTCTGGAATATCTCTGCCATTTTGCAACTAACTGTGCTTTACTTGTTGTGTCGCTTGCTTTGCCAAAATCACATTACCTAGATCAGATGTCAGTAGAGATCAATACAAATGTAACTGGAAACAGAAAACTTCAAGCAAAGATGTTATAGTGCAAGGATTTTCAAAGTTTTTCTTTCTGCAGAACATGTTCATTTAAAAACAAAATATGCTAGAAATCCAGATGACACTGGGAAAAACTCTGTCAAATCACAGAAGAATAGATATTAGACTTGGCTCCATCAAAAATAGTTTGGGGTTAACTAGGACATGCCTCTTATATTTTTAATCATATTCCATGTTGCCATTCAGTTGAGCACTCAAGATACTTAAGAAAATCTAAAAACAAAATATAAAATCTGCACTCTACCCTTTGGACATGTGGGAGGTATCATTACCCTCTTCAAAACTGGTATGTGATAAAGGGTTTTAGGAGAGAACTCAAAAGTCGATCTTCTCCCAGCAGATTAAAAATATATCATTCAATACCAATATTTTACTGGTGGTCTGGGTCAGCATCAGGAATTGCTGTCTTATAGCATTATGCTTAGTACCCCGTGTTTCCCCGATAGTAAAACACCCCCGATTGTAAGACGTATCGGGGTTTTCAGGGGGTTGGCTAATATAAGCCGTACCCCGAAAGTAAGACATAGTGGGGCTTTTGGGGATAAAAAGAAAGTAAGACACTGTCTTGCCTTCGGGGAAACACGTACATCCCAAATCCTCCAAAGGGGCCTGTTTAGACTCTGTCTCTTGAAAAAAAAAAAAAAAGAGCACAGTTCATGTTATGCCTATTCTGCTCTGCTATTTTTCACTATGTTGACTTCAGTGTGACAGCTGGTTCTTTTGCAAAATGTGTCCTTTTTGCAAGCAGGAAAAAAACTGGCACCTACTGACCTCATCTATATAACTGAGTGAAGTTACTGTGCCTATCCAAAAATATATTTACTGATTTTTTTTCAGTTTGTTTGGGGGACAAATTAAACAAGACAGGAGTAACTCTGCCACTTTCTTTCACCCTAGAGATGCTATAGGTTTTACTGTATCACAAACCGGCTTCACACTAACTGTGAAGGAAAATAATATACCTAGATGCACTTTGTAAACACATTCTTCAGCATGCAACTTGGAGAAAGCCAATCAAGACGGGGTAAACAGGCAGGAAACAGCAGCAGTCCAAAATTTGAATCCATAAAAATCACAGTTTCGTGGCTACTGTGATGGATCAAAGTAACCATGAAACATATCCAAAAAGATTTGAGATAAGCATCAAAATTGGCCAAGGCAGCCAAGCCAGACTGTAGAGAACAGGAAACAACATATAGAAAAATGATTGATGATCAAAATGATAAGATGCCTCCTGAATTTCCCTGTACTTGTCAAGCCAGCCTTCTGCCTTCAAAAGAGATGAGGGATATGGTACATTTGGCTTTTGCACATGGAAAAGGGTGACAGGATCCTGCTTTGTTTGCCTCAGTGTACTGACCAGAACAATAGGCTGTTAAGTGTCACAAGAAAACAAAGAACAACCCTGTGAGATGACTTAAACTAAACACCTCTTCTGAATAATAGCCAAGTCATAAAAATGTTGGCATATAAGCTCTTTTTTCTCCCCAGATTTATACTTTCATTCAATGTATTTCAACCTTAGCAACTTTAAGATATGTGGATTGCTTGCTGGGGAATTCTGGGAGTTGAAGTCCACACATGTTAAAGTTGCTAAGGTTGAGAAGTACTGTTGGATAATTTTCTTTTTCATGAGATAATATTCATTTTTTTGGCAAAGCAATATATATATTACAAATTGCTTTTACATAAGCAGATCTGAATGTCAGAACTGCAGTTCTAAAATGGACTTATTCTAGGGAAAATGTTTCAGTTTTGAAGAAATCTTTGAACATTAAACTTTGTCAAGGTATTTTAATGTCAGTCAATGAAATCTTAGTTTTTAAGTCAAGTCAGCCTGTGATTATATAGTTGGCACCAGTGGTAGGCACATTTCGTTGAACCAGTTGGAAGAAAGAATAGGAAAGAATACTATGTAAGGTATAACAATAAACAGTGGTTTTGGGAAGGGATTTTTATATATACTTCAGTTTTAAGGATTTTGCTAATACCCATAAAATTCAAATAAGCAATGGTTGAAGCATCAAAAAAATCATGATCACCACAAAAAGGCAATTGTCTTATTGTATTTCTAACGACATTTGATTCCATCCAAAGATATATAAGCATCAAATTAACATATATACTTAAGCCCAAGAAGAGAATTGGACTTCTTAGTTATGAGTCCTGGTGATGCAGTGGTTAAAATGTAGTATTGCAGGCAAACTGCCCACAGCCTGGAGTTCGATCCTGTTTGGCTCAAGGTTGACTCCACCTACCATCCTTCAGAGATCAGTAAAATGAGGATCCAGATGGTTTGGGGCAATATGCAAATAATGCTTCAACACTGAAACCGTCCAGAGAGTGCTGTAAAGAGCTACGGTATGTGTTATATAACCTTAAATGCTACTACTATTGCTAATAGTAGCTTGTTTTTAAAACAAGACAAACATTGAAGCTTCTTCTAACAAGCACATTTCACTACTGTTAAAATTCTGTTCTGCATTCTTAAACCATTGAAATATTTGTCACTGTCTCATATGGAACTCTTCTGGTTGTACCAAAGTCAAAAGACGAAGATATGCAAATCTCCAAATGTCTTTTGACTGCTAAAAGTGAGAGCTGTTTAATATAAAATACTCATCTACCAACAGTCTATTTAACAGCATTTGTTTTGGGTTGGGGTTTTTTTTTTTTTTTTTGAAAAAACAAGCCTTTACCCTGGAATGTAATGCTGCTTTTTAAAATCTGTTAACCAATAGATATGCTGAACTTCCACAATAGAAACAAACATCTGCCAGTCACAAATATTTTTCGTGAACCAGTATAAAAAAAGTGAATGTTTTTTTTTAAAAGAGAAGCTTTTAGGGGGGCCAGGCCTATACTGAAAAGACTTGGCAGCTCTGATTCCAGGCCCAGAGAGAGAGAAAAAAATGCAGTCATGAGTTTGGAATGCTTCCTTGTTCCTAAGTGATTAGCACAGCCTCTTCCCCTCCCCCTCCACGCTAGGTCTGCCACAAGATGAGAGTGAGCTAAAGAAGCCAAAATGACTTTTTTTTTTTTACAAAAATGTCTCTAGAAGTCACTATCCATTGAACATAGCAAACCAGATTTTCAAGAATCCTGTTTCAAGGAAAACAAGAAATAGCTGGAAAAAGTAACTATCCTGCCACACAAAGTACTTCTGTCAGAGTTCCACATTTTTCTTACTCCAAGACAGCATATTTTTGCAACACCTCCCCAAAGATTTATCACATCCCCATTTTTGTCCAAAGCGGGAGAACCAGAGATTAAAAGATGAAAAGAATGATTTCAACATGCTATTAGAAGTGGATATAAACTAAAGTCCTCTCTCTGAACGTTTCCCACCCAGGTTGAGTTTACATAGGAGGTGGAGTAAGCATGATACTCTACCCCCTCCCCCCACTATTCTTACCTATTCATATGGAACAAAAAACCATGGAGGACCTTCAAACAATTTAAAGCCTAGGGCAGAGGTCTTCAAACTTGGCCCTTTTATGACTTGTGGACTTCAATTCCCAGAATTCCTCAGCCAGGCATGCTGACTGAAGAATTGTGGGAGTTGAAGTCCACAAGTCATAAAAGGGCCAAGTTTGAAGACCTGGTCCATGGGGTCGCAAAGAGTCAGACACAACTTAACCACTGAACAACAAATATATTCCAAGGACAATCCTCCATTTCACCAATTCAGATAAAGGTAGAGTTTACTTCTGAGAAAGCAGAAAGAAGGGTTGGCATGATAGCTTCACCTCACTAGCCTCTGCTTATAGTGGATGACTTGTGCAGTGGACATCCTTTTCTGTCCATGAAGATTTGAAAGCCTCCCAGAATTCCTCAGTCCACAAGTCATAAAAGGGCCAAGTTTGAAGGCCCCTGCCATGGACCATATCATGCTGACATACACAGACCCATCCTCCACTATCTCCCTGTTTGCTCAAACTCATGCCAACAGCATCAATGGCACATTATTTAACCATCTCATTTTCTGTCAACCCCTTCTGCTTCTGCCTTCAATCTTTCCCAACATTGGAGCCTTTTCCAATAAGACCTCTCTTCTCATTTGGTGGCCAAAGTATTGGTACTCAGCCTTGAAAGGCAATATATATATATAATTTTAAAAAGAGCTAGGCTTCAGCTGACTGTAGGTATTAATTAAAGACCAAGAAGGAAATGCCTTCAAGCATGTTACTCACAGATACATGTATCTCCTGCCTCTTGGGATAGGAATGGCTTTTCAGAGATCAAGGAGAGACATCTCTCAGCAAAGCCTGAGGAATAATACCAAGTAATAGTTTGTTCTAACTAAGCCTCTTTAAATAAGCTGTAGTGGTAGGCTATACATATGAGAAAAAGTCCTAAACCATGATATACAAACAATGGCAAGGTTGTACAACATTCACCCCAAACCAAGTAAGCTTCATTATGACTTAATGCAACACCTGTACTTTGCCAACCATCCTCTTTGAGAGAATCAAAGTAAAGCCTTTAAGGTCCTGGTGTGCCTGTGTCAGTGTTGACTCCTGGTGACACCTGGACTTCTCTCTACAGCAGGGGTGTCAAACTACCGGCCCATGGGTCGGATGCATCATGTGGAAGCCAACCGAGCTCCGGCAAGGGGGGGAAAAAGTCACGACACATCACGTGATGCAGCGAGTTTGACACCTCTACCTTGTTCTTGCCAAGGTTTTTTGTTAAGTGGTTTACCACTGCTTGCTTCCTTAGGATGAGACTGACTGACTCGAGGTCGCCCAACTTGGAGGGTGGAACCAAAACTCACAGCCTTCCAGTTTTTAGTCTGATGCCTTTACTACTACACTAGTCTTTAGCAGCTTGCTTTTCTCAGAAGCCACTAAGGCAGGGATCCTCAAGCTTGGACATTTTAAGACTTGTGGACTTCAACTCCCAGAATTCGTCAGCCAGCTTTGCTGGCTGAGGAATTCTGGGAATTGAAGTCCACAAGTCTTACAAGTGGTCAAGCTTGAGGACCCCTGCACTAAGGTATAAGAAGTGATGGGAGTCAGTACTTTGTAACTTACCAGCTCCTCTCCCTAAGAAACGACAAACAGCCTACCAACAGGTTCAGTTCACACACACACACACACACACACACACATCCCCACCCCTTGTTCCAAACTTCATCTGGAAGCCAGAAGGAAATGTAAGAAATTTTCTTTTACAACTTCCAATCTCCCGTGATACCTGTATCCAAGAGTATGCATTAACCTGAAATAACCAGACTTTAGGAATTACCGGTTCTATAACTCGCTCCAAAAGCAGAAACGGGCGAGAGTATAGTGTTCCTGCCCTTTGCCCAGTCTAACACAGATTGTTACCACACGGTTACATACTTGGTAGGGCGCGCCACCACTTTAAACGCAGTTCAGCCGGCGGGGGGGGGGGGTCTCTCTGCTCTCTTCGACCTCCTCGCGTGGGCGTGGAACGCAGCCCAGCCAAAGCTAACGCAGTTAACAGTGTGGGGGATTCGACGCCAATCTCGGCCAAGTTTTGCTGCAGTCCAGAGCAACTACAAAAGAGGGCTTTGCAAGTCATCGAGGGGGGGGTCTTCTGACACCCACGCCCCGTTTAAAAGCGACCTGACCACCTCGTTCCTCAGGACCGTCACGATAGCCCTGCCCAATTTATCGTGTGCGCCCAGGCAATCCTCGACCGCAACGCCACCCTCTTCCTCCTCCTCCTCCTCCTCCATCTCCTTCCTAGCCAACAAGCCAAGTTACTCGAGGGACGCTCCTAGCTGCTCCAACCTTAGTCGCCTCTACCAGGTGCTCCTCTTACCCGGCCCAGGGCGGGAGGCTACCTTAGCACGAAGTCTCGTTCCGGCAGCCCGGAATCTGGCCTCCTCGGTGCGGGGAAGAGAGGAGCAGAAGTGGACTGGCTTCTCGGGATTGTCAGAGCCGCTCCGGCCGCCTCCTGCCCCGCCTGGGAGGAGGAGCTAGGATCGGGTCAGGCTCGGGGGCAAAAGGGGCGTGGGACCTGTCGCCGGATTAATTTGTGCCCTACTTCTCCAAGGCAGCGACGTATCTCACTCGGGGAACTCCTTAAGAGCATCGGGCGAAGGGCGTTTCCAGGCACCTCTGAGTAATACCGGCACCGCGACCAAAGCCTTTTGCAGACTTTCCTTCTTAAGCAGTTACTTTCAACTTGTTCTCATAGGCACTTTGCAGGTGAAGAGGAGGGAATGGCCGTGCCACGGTTACCCGAGAAGTTTGATGGAGACGAAAACGTCCCTAACTTTACTTAGATCCCTGACACAGACGGAGTTCGCTGCAGTTTTAGAGTTGGTAGCAAGCGAAAGTATTATTTTACCGCTTTGTGGACATCCTCGGTTGGATAGCCTGTGATACTCTAAAACGGAAAGATAAGCCATTAGTTGTGTTTTGGGAGATTTCAGCCATTCTTGGAGAATAGAGTCAGGTTAAGGTGACGTAGCAACTCCTAGTACTAAGAGCCAAATAAATTCACAAAATCTTTTTGCTGTGCCCCACTGCAGAACAGATAGGAATAATCCCGGTTCCTTGATGCTCTCTGAGGTGGTTATTTCCTTGCAAATGTTTCATTACCAAGCTAGGTAACATCATCATTGCTACCGGTAGAAGGGACTAGGGTTTGGTCTCATTTTTTTATACTAGTGGCCTGCCCTGTCAGTGTTAGTGGGGGTGATCTTGGTAGTTCCTTAATTAGCTTGTTTGTAGTTCCTTGACTGGGTTGTTTACTTCTTGATTGTTGGTCAAATGTTAATCTTGGTGTTAATTGCTGCTCGTTTGAATGTTAATTGCTGGTGAGGTGTTTTGATCTTTTTGTCTCCTTTTTGTCTTTTTGATTATCTCCTTTGAATGGTATGTAAATGTTGTTTATGTCTAGTGCCTGTTGATGGCACTGAGTGCCAGGCTTCCAGGAATTCTCTAGCATTGTTTTGGACTTGGTCTGGGATGTTCAGTTTCTCAGTTGAAACTATGGTTATATCTGTGTGCTGTGAAAGTTTTTATCAGATTTTCTGACTGCTACCAGTAGTAGATGTTCTTGGATGCGCTCTGCTAGTCTTCTGCCTGTGGCAGTCCTTATGTTGTACTGTACGTTGTGGATGATTTTTTTTTTCTGGGGCTGCTTGGTTTTTGGGTTTTTACTTATGATGTTTTGGAAGACTTTAGTTGGTTTGTGTGCTACGGTTGTAACAGTCTGTTGGTGATTTCTAAGATATTTTTGATTAAGTGGCATGGATATCTGTTTTGGAAGACATTGTATAGACATTGTTTCTTTTTTTCCTTAAAATGGGATTAAGCTTTTAGAAATGCACAAAAATTAGCACTAAAGAACATCTGATTTTTCTTCCACAGATATTGCACATCTGTGAAAAATATGTAATGCTGACACTTTTAGTTATAGGAAAATATTTCAGCAGGGAGTAGGATGAAGCATAAACATCAAACTCTCAAGCAAAAGTGATTATCTAGAACAGAGGTCCCCAACCTTTTGGGCACCAGGGTCTGGTTCTGTGGAAAAAGGGTTTTCTGTGGACTGGAGGAGGCATGGTTTTGTGTGCTGCCTGCATCCCACGGATAATAATTATAAAGTTGGAAGGGACCTTGGAGGTCATCTAGTCCAACCCCTGCTCAGGCAGGAAATCCTATACCATTTCGGACAAATGGCAGTCCAGTTTCTTCTTAAAAACTTCTAGTGTTGGGAGCATTCACCGCTTCTGGAGGCAGGTTGTTCCACCGGTTAATTGTTCTGTCAGGAAGTTTCTCCTTAGTTCTAGGTTGCTTCTCTCTTTGGTTAGTTTCCACCCATTGCTTCTTGTCCTGCCTTCAGGCACTTTGGAAAATAGCTTGACTCCCTCTTCTTTGTGGCAGCCCCTGAGATATTGGAACACTGCTATCATGTTCCCCCTCATCCTTCTCTTCGTTAAACTAGACATACCCAATTCCAGCAAAGTTCCTTATATGTTTTAGCCTCCAGTCCCCTAATCATCTTTGTTGCTCTTCTTTGCTTGTTTGTGCAGACCGGTTGCTGGCATGCCACTGCCCAGTACCGGTCCACAGACTGGGGGCTTGGGACCCCTGATCTAAAAAAAAATGTTTTCTCAATCTCGGCAACTTTTAAGATGCATAGACTTCAACTCCCAGAATCTCCCTGACAGCAAAGTTGGGTGAGGAATTCTGGGAGTTGAAGTCCACACATCTGAAAGTGAAGAAATAATCCAATTCATAACAAAGACTGAAAGAAAAAATATTTCTACTTGCTTCTTTTCTTTTAAGGAATCTTTAGACATTAATGTGGATACCCCAATGAAAATAACAAAATTTATCCAGAAATTATGTTTTCATCTTTCCATGTACCACTAAAATTGATTTCTGTAATCCTTAAATGCAAAATGGTGTACCATAGGGCAAAACATCTTGAACGAGTTACCTCAGATGGACTAACTTAAGAGAATGCATCCAAAATTTGGGGCCCTTGACTCTCAAACTTTGGCAAATTTTGTAAATCATTTTACGACATAAATATTAAAGAAGTTTATGACATAATACAAAATGTCATAAAACTTTTCTGTGCTGTTTGACTGCTATAACAGTTCAACAGTTCAAGGAATCTTGTCATGAAATATCTCTGAAATTATGACCAAATGGAGACGGGTGGTCTAGTAATAAGCTTTGCTTGAAAAAGCTTTAGATTAACTGCATTTTCTCAGTTTATATAATATAGTGAACTATTAACTTCATTAATATAACCTAACAAACAAAAAGTAGTTGGCTAGTTTGTGATTCATTAACCTATGTATTAAGATTAATCACTTTTCCTTCTTATCAGTTTCTCCTGTATAGAAAAAGTACAGTACTCCTAACTTGTACAGGCTGGAAGAATGTTATGCAGCAACTAAAAAAAAAAGTGTTTTACAGCGATCCATGGCTCTGAAGAGGGACTAGCAAAATTTCATGCAAACTTTCCCACCAAGGCTGAACTGTGAGACAATTCACAAAATTAACCTTGGTAAGTGTGTACCTGCCAAAGTCAATGCAACCAAGTAACACGGCTGCCCTCTATTGGCCATTCCTAATTTCCAGAATTTTTTCCCCAACTATATATTACAAGATTGTTCTTCTGAACTAAAATGAAGATTATTAATTTTTAATGAAATTTCTACAAAAGAACTTGAATAAAGAAATTCAGTAAAAATAGCTGAAGAGATGGAAATGTTTAAGGTAGGAAACATGATTTTTAAAATAATCTTTAGATAGACAGACAAACCTTCATTGTCATTTTTTGCTGCGGGCACAATGGCACACATTAAAAATGAAATTTAGTTGCTTGCTCTCAAAGTGTACACATACATAACACACATTTAATCTTAATATTTAATAACCTTATTTTCTTCTAATAGGCTGAGATGTAAGATTAAGATTTTTTACATTATTCATATAATTGGGATCCACTGAAGTTGTGATTTCTTTCAAGGCATATAGTGAAGAGATATTTTTCAGGCAAGTGACAAACCCATGGATGTCTCTCAGTGTGCATTCAAGCAGCAGTCACCCAACACTCATTGTATTTGTTCAGTGCAGTGTCTTCTAAATACTATGAAATATTTTGCTTTTTAAATCAGATTTTCACTTAACTCATTTTCATTGTAAATTTGTCCTTACAGTATTCCTAATTCTGTCCTAATTGTATAGGACAGTATAATGACTAGGCTTTTTTTAATGTGATATACAAAGTGTATGCGTTCCAAAGAATTTTCAGAGAAGATTAAATTATTGAGGAATAGGACAAGTTTTGAAGTTATGTTCTTCCAATGTAATTTGTGGGTCACACTGAACTAAAAAGATATCTTAGCATGTTATATGAACATGATCCATCTGGTCAGTTTATGATCCAGGGTGCCTTGGTAGCCCACAAATAGGGTAAACTGAGTACGGATTAATGACAAATTACCAGGTTATGTGAACCTGAGCCATTAAGTGGAAAATCTGAGCTGGAATTTAACTTTTTATTTATTTGCATGTGATAAAAGGTCCCCTTGAGTTTGCTTGAATGCATGTAAATTCACCGTTGCAATAGACTTCAGTACTCTGAGGATACAGCCAGCAAGCAGAGTGTGAATTCTGACATGGTCTTAGAATTAACACTTGAAGTCAACTATCAGTGTAAGGTATGTTTGGATGCAACCTTTAGTATGCCATAACTTTGACTCAGTCACAGATATTTAACAGGATGCTCTAATCTTCTGATTAGGCCTCTGTGGTTCCCAAGAGGTGCATTCACTTTATTTCATCTTTCACAAGTGACATGATACACATCAATCACCATAAAGTCACAGCAGGTCAAAAGAAGAAGATAAATCAATACTGAAGTGCTTTCGAGTAAGATTATTTCTTGACTGGTTTTTACTTTATGCCAATGAATACCCATAGCCTTTCAGTCTATGTTTTAATCTGTCATCAGACATTAAAACCTCACATTGTTAACAAATAAATCAAAGCTTTCAAGCTCAGCCTTTACATAATGGGGAAGTGTCAAAGTTTACTTAGAAGACCCAAATAATTCAGTGGACCTTATTCCCTAGCAAAAAGATAAAGGCAAAGGAAAAGAGAAGAGAGAAAAAAAACCATTCATTTCTGGAGAGATAGCCATGTTATTTTTTTGCAGTAAATGAAAAAAGGAGTTTTTCAAAGATGCACAAGTTTGTCATTGCATATACTTTTCATGAATTAGAGGTGATCCATGAATGTTTTTAATAAATGTGAGAGTCTTCAATCCCCCCTCCTTTGTTGTGTTTTTATCACTCAATTGCTCACACCTGTATTGTAAATTGCAGATTGTGAGTTGCTGGGTCCCTTTGAACTGAAATGGTTACCAAGTTATAAAGTGTAGCTACCATTGCCAGACAGACTTAAATCAGTACAGAATATGTTTTATTCATTAAGCCAAGAACTCAGGGCTCTGGGCTGTAAAGGTAGAGCTGAGATGCAGAAATTTTTGAATGTTTCATAAAAAAAACACAGATGACCTGAACTAGAAATAAAATCTCTTCTATAATGTTAACTATAGATGTAGTTGCTTTAGGTACATATTTGCAATGCCCTATCCTGCAGAAAATGTCTCTATATTGTTATTTAAGGCTCAGTTGTTGATTTAGATCACCAGATGTTCCACCACTTTGTGGAGGAAGAAATACAAGGTAAGATCTTGTTCAACAATATTCTCTAGGGTAGAAATCAGTTGTACCCACCCACTGCCATTCAGAGGAGAGACTCCTATAAAATTAGCAAATTTTGTTAAATGATGTACAGTATTTAATATGATACAGAAAAATTCCTGCTAAATAAGAGATACTTTTAAAATGAGTTCTTACTTAGTATTCAACCTGAAATCCAACTTTTGGAGGGAAAAACCGAAACAACACTTATTTGACATTATTTTTTAGCAATTCACATACAATTAATTGCCAAGTAAGACAGTATTTCCTAGACAAGGAGGCACAATTGCCACTGTGAATCAGAATGAGATGGTCCTTGGCATTCCGAATTGTCCATTTATAGTCACGGGGCAAAATAAATATTTACAAGCGATTCAGTACTGTAATGGATCAAGGATACTGCAGGACTAACAATCAGTATGAAGACCATTTCCATGCCAGTGGAACACCCAGTTTTCTTTCTCTGGCACCACACCCCAGATTTCACACAGCCCTGAGAATTAAAGATTTCCAGAGGATTTCAAGAATGTATGGTAGTAATTCTTGAAAGGCTTTGATTTCGGCTATGTGTCATGGCTCTCACTTGCTTGAACAAGATGAAAACTGATGTAAACTGAAGTCTTTATGATTGGGTTTTATAATTCACTTCTGAAGACTTGTGAAACAAAAATATTTCAACAGCAAGAGAATCTACAATCTTCAGTTAAGTTGCATTTTTTACCATTTTCAATCAAGAACTCTGTATACTGGAGGCTCAGAGTTCAGGAATAGTTTCCTGGACCACCCAAGGGAATAACAAAAACAGAAATATCATCTCCAGAGCCCAGTTTGTCATTGGCCAGCCTCCAGCCACGATCCTTCAGAACCCCTCTGGATCTCATTACCAACTCCTGGGCTGCCATGGTATACCTGGAAGAGAATTAATTAATTACTATTCACATGAAAATGGCAAAAAATCTAATATATTATTATGAAGTAAGTATTAGTAGGTGCCCTATAACCACTTCATCATTTTAATTGCTTGATTGTGAAAAGGAAGAGGAAAAAAAGAATGGCTTAAAATTATCGTCTTGCGATTTTAATACAAGCTGGTAGTAGATTCAGCCAGAAAACTGTTAAGAAATAACAGAAATAATCAGAAGCACTTACAGTAAAATGAATTGAACTATTTGGACTTCATTCAGGGGCACCAGAGTCCAAATCTCTATAATATCATGTAACAAAATACTTCATTCATTTCAGCAAAGGACATGGCAAGGTGGTAACAGAGGGAATTCTATGTATACCATAGACTTGGCAGAAATGTGAGCTTTTAAAAGCAGCCATGAATTGCCTCTGTATTTTTACAAAAAGCAGAATCAAAGGCTTGTAAGCAAACAAATAATTAACAATAAACAGCAAGAAGCGTTTCCTTTCCATAGCCCTATCCCATATTTGAAAGACTACCCATTTATTAATCTGTTTATACATGAAAAGCTGGAAAGAAATTTCAAGATGGAAAAAAAGGTATGGAAGGTTGCCATCAGGAATGGAAGATTGGGACAAAAATCTGCCTATTTTTCTTCTCAAAATGCATTTCCAAAAAATTGCAATTCTATCCATGAGGTCCTAAATGTGACTAACTTTGAAAATAGTACTGAACAGAATTTTGAATACAGGTAATCCTTAACTTATGAATTTAATTACTTCTAACTGTTGCTAAGTGACTGATCATAAGTTGTGATTCTCTCTCCTGTGGAACATTGCGGACTCTAGAAGCCCTCTCTTCCTCCCAGTTGTCAGTTAGTGCTCTCTATATAAAATGTAATTGCATTCAAGTTGCATACAATTAATTCAACATGGTGTCCTGATAATAAGCAAAACGAAGAATACAAACTAAGATTGACAGTAAGTGTTTCAGAAAGGACCATTCTAGCCAGTGCACAGTGTCATCCCCAATACTTGAAAGAAAGGAAATACAACTCTACTTACCTGCAAGGATCATTGGGCTCATAGCCCATCAATACATCAATGACCACAGTGGCCACCTCTTGATCACTAGTGACATCCCAGAGGCCATCAGTGCCCAGCACCAGCACATCATCAGGGCAGTGCTCATACTGTGTGAGATCATAAATGTGCACCTGCAGATAAACACGAAGATACAACTTTGTTGCTATGAATTTGCATCGCGAAAAAAGGTACCTAAGGGATCACAATTATTATGAACCTGCCAATTAAAAATGGTAGGAATTCTCAGAGGTTTGAACTTACCAAAAACATGAATGGGCAGAAAGCACTTGAGACTACTTTTAAAAGCCAAATATTGGAGAAAATGGAACAAATTTGTCCAGATGTATTGGCTGATTTATAAAAATGGGAAAAAGACATTTTAATTTTAATTTTGTTTGAAAATTCCTAACGGAACACTGATTCTTCTAAATTTCTCCAAAAGGAAATATCCAGCACTTTGAATGCCCCATAAAATATCTTTACAATACCAACCTCAGTATTCATCGTTAATTGGTTCTGGGAGGCACAACTAGTACGAAAATGAGTATCAAATAAAGTTTTCCCATAAGGAATAATGGAAATAAACTAAACAAAATAAATTCCCAAACTAAAAGACAATGCACATTTTTAAGGCAATAAGTAAAAAGATAGCGTTGTATAGCATTACTTTACATAAGAAATAAACCTAAAATTTAATAAATACTTAGATTAAATAAAATAAAAACTTTATTTTACCTGTACTGATGAGAAAAACAGTGCAAAAATACACAAAATGACCACAGAAACTAAGATAAGACTGCAAGTGGATGTGCCCAGGGCAAAAAGCTACCATGTGACCAACATATGTCCCTTTGTTTTGGCTGAAAGGGCAGGAGGCAAGTGAAACCAACAAGTTCTAGCTTGCACGTTGAGTACCAAACAAATAAGTAATGGGACAAAAATTTCTCATCAAAATACATTGCGTACCAAATTCAATTAGTTTCAAAGCAGTTGAGTATCGAGGTACTGCTGTATTTATTTTCAACATTTTTATACTGCTTCCCATTCAAAGAAATCCTGAAGTAATTAAAGAATGTACTTTATAACAGAAAGAAAACACAAATATTCTGATACACTGTTCTTAAAACAAATAAAGGGAAAGCTTATCTTTAAGGCCAGGGAAGTTAGATCTGTCTCTCACACTAGGGGTCTACAAGGGGGCATGTCATGGTATCACCAGACTTACTGGCGACCACAGTTTTCAACCAGATTATCTATTTATAGAAGACTTAATTTTTTTTCACCATTAAACCTTCAATTTTTTGTCCCTGCCTATTTGAGAAGGTCTGGGGACTAAAATATGTAAATATGGAAGGTGATGTTTGTGTGAAGAGTTGCATTAATCGAGTTCCAGAGTTTTCAAAGCATGCCCATCTCCAAGTATACACACACACCCAGACACACAAGCACGTAGATATAGATACACAGAACACAATATAAATCCAGGTACTCCTCCACTTACAACAACAATTGAGGCCAAAATTTCAGTTGCTAAGCAAATAATTTGTTAAGTGAGTTTTGCTCCTTACAACCTTTCTTGCCACACTTGTTAAGTTAGTAACATGGTTGTTAAGTGAATCTGGCTTCCTCATTAACTTGGCTTGTCAGGAGGTCATAAAAGGTGATCACATGACCTCAGGACACTGCAACCGTCAAAAATATGAATCAGTTGCCAAGCGTCTGAATTTTGATCATGTGACCATGAGAATCCTATAATGGTCGTAAGTCTGAAAAATGGTCATAAGTCACTTTTTTCAGTGCCATTGTAACTTCAAACGGTCACTAAATGAACTGTTGTAAGGACTGCCTGTATATCTCAAGGTCCAGAACATTAGTTTTGTTGTGCTCACCTCTGGAACGCAAGATAAGAAAGGTTTAATGTGGATGTTGGAGTTGTAAACTTTGAGATCATGGTCTCCTAAGCCTCGAGTTACCCCAATGGTTGCCATCATTCGAGCCTAAGCAGAAAAACAAGTAGCTGATAAAAACTTGATGCAATACGAAGACATTTATTCAATTCCACATTGTTAGAAACAAGATTTGATAGTGCAAAACATTGGAAGACTAGATATCTTTCACTGAATTAGTGGTATTTAAAAGTCTGAAAAGTTGCTCTATCTAAAAAAAAAATCAAAGCATCAAAAAAAAAGCATTAAGAAACTCAACAGAAGAAAAAATGTTTTTAAATTTGGTCACCATATATTTACTTTATTAAGAATGTTTTTCTTAAGTAACTACTTTCAGCCGTACAAAAGTCATTTTGAAAAGCAGTATTAGAAATGGCTATTTAAAGTTTCATATTAATTTCTTAAAGACAGAACTGTATATGTCTTCATGTGTATACTTTCCTTTTAGTTTTCCCATTTATTTTTCGTCTTAATATTTTTTTAAGTTGCTAGTTTTCCCTCTTTTTCTTTCTTCAGTAAAAAATGCAAACAATCCAAATGCTAGATGCATCTATTTAGTATCAAAACATTAATCCCATTTTTAAAAAAACCTGTTGACTCTAAAACTGTAACATAAAACTGGCATTTATTTAAGTGATGTAGATGTGCATAACCTGGTTTCAATTCCATTATCCTTCAACCAACCCTCCCCCCCACCCCATGCTCCTTTTAATCTAACATTATCTCTGTTCACTGAAAACGAATAGCACAAAGACTCCCATATTAGTTTTAGCACTTACTTTTTTCCCTTCTCCATACACAAGTGGAAACTTCAGGTCATCTTCTTCTATCCTTTTATATGCCCTAATTAGAAAAGGAAACATACACAAAGTAAGGTCATGCAGAAGGTTATTGTTGCCTCAGATATGTTAGATTTATAAAACTATCAGTTGCTGAAGGAGAAAATGTCCTGGTGAATCTCTTCTACTCACAGCTACGGTAGAAAAAAAGGTTTGAGGTCAGCAGTATTTCATTTATCTCCAATATATGCACAGGTAAAACACACATGCAGGTAGTCCTTGCTTAGCAACTGTTCAAAGTTATGACAGACTTCCCCAGAGCTACTTACAACCTTATTTCAAAGTTTCAGCAATCACACATAATGCACCCCCACCCGTGATCACACGATTGCATTTTTGGGCACATGGTAACTGGCTCACATTTACACCTTTTGCAACGTCCATGGTCACACAACCATGATTTTTTTGGTGAGTTTTGCTAGTTTTACTTCCAGCCAAAACTTTATGGATTTGTTTAACAACTGCAGCATTCACTTAACAACAGCACCAGTCACTGAGTAGCTGCTGCAAAAAAGGTTGTAAAATCAGGCATGGTCACATGGTGACCTGCTTAACGACTGCCATGACTTATGACCATAGTTCCAGGCTCAATTATGGTTGTAAATCAAGGACTATCTGTATGCTGCTTTCCTACAGCTGTTTTCTTAATGAAACTTTTTTTTTTAAATCATTGGCAATCTTCCTCAGTCCTCCCTTATATCTAATCTTAATTTCATGACAGAAATGAAGCAAGGGGGGGCCTTGGAACATCTGAATGGCCTATGACGATAGAAAATAATTTATCTTCTTTTTGTAGATTGATAATTGAGAATCAGCATGCTTTATTTCAAATGAAAAGAGACGTTACCAGCCGTTCATGTTTTGGTCCCTATATAACATCTTCTTTCCCACTTCCTTCTGTTGGATCCTTCGAGGAAACTCAAGGTAAGTAAACTCATTTCCCAGTAATTCAGGCCTCAAATAGCCCTATGAGAGAAAAGAAAAAGCTCAGCTGACAGAATCTTTGGATCTTTTCCATCAAAATAACAGAAAGCCAAACTGCCCCCCTATTCAGCACTAAATAATAGAATCCCAAAAGGGAACAAACATACGTAGACTAAAGCAGGGACCAATTCCTGAGATGTAAAAATTTACTTAAGGGCCTTTTTTCTCTATGTACTGAATTGCTACATATTGTCCAAGTCTAACTGAAAATGGAAGGTCAAAGCATTCATTCTTCACCTAAATGCAAGCTAAAGCATGAGTAACTGAACCTGTCTCATGCTCAAATGAGTCATAAGGCCATTTCCAGACTAAAGCAGAAACAGAAGTTGCAACTAATAAGACACATTTTATAAGAAACAGTGGCACAAATATTTGGCATTGGAGGCAACAAGATTTCAGTTCAGTAGTCCAGATCCTGTTCTCTGCTCAGAGAGCTGTCATTTTAATATGAATTCCAATTATGGGAATGTCTCTATCATGTGCATCTGCACATAGACATCTACCTACCTACTTGCTACCTGTATGAAGGGGAACCCTGCATTTCAAAGATAGCTGTTCTTGCTCTAGCTATCCTAGGTTGGTCTTATTCTTCAGAGCTGATTCCATCCTTTCCTGTCAATATCACCAAAGAGGCAATTATTTACCAGGCTAGCAATGGAAGGCCCAAAGGAAGTGATTACAGTAAATCCAATAGTCAGGCAAGAATGGAGCCCAGAGCCAAAAAAAGAGAAAGATTAAGAAATATGGGCTCAATCAGATCCTAAACATATGACCTTTAAGGAGGCAAATTTTATCCCACCTCTCCTGTTAAGTCTGACCAAAAAAAGTGCAACGGAAGAGCTAGGCCACTTGTGTAAAAACAATATTCCCTAAACACCCTAAGAAGAGTAGCAATTGAGGAGTGAGGCATGGGAAAAAGAAATTCAGGGAAGAAATCAGCAGAACCAGTGTGGTTTTTATTTTGTGCTACAAAAAACACTGCTACCGGTACTGAAAATTACAACAGGCTTTGCTCTTTCAAGAACTTGGATCACATTGATAAAGCATAATAGATTGTCAGCTAGGCACAACAAATGACTTAAGCTATAAATGGGTTTTGGCATAAAATGAACTGCTTCAGCCTGCGACAAAATACAAGATGGACTCCCTGTTGCTCAGTTTCTTTACACAGCCTACTAAAGAGGATCCCTTACCCAAAACTATTTTTTTCTTTTCCAAGGCACCTGGAAGCCATTTCAATAGAATAGCAGATAAGATTCAGTCTGATGTTTTGCCAAAGAGGTAGAGCTGAACGCTCAAAACATGAGCCAGCAACACCTTAGGCTGTTCATGCTTCATAGATTTTGACTAACTGTAAATTTGCCTTTCATCCCAGGAAGTAAATACTGTCTAATGTTTTGCATGAATGAATCCATCTCACTGAATTATAAGGCAATTCCTGTTATATTCAAACAAGCACAAAAATTTAAAAACTGCTCCTTAGAGAGAAAATGTCTGTGTATGACTATGACAAGGGTGTTCTCTTACAATTAGTACCTCTGCCCTCTATTATTTCTCCGTTTCAGACTAGCCCCAAGCTGCTTTTCTCTTGAAAATATAGTCACAAGATTTTAAAATGCAATGCATCATAATTCCATTTTTCACTGATATTAAAAGTGAGACCGGGTAGTTGCAGTAAACAGGTTAGGGAAAACAGATACTTGAGGACCACTAGATTGTTCTTCAACCTTCATCTGGAGCCTACCCTTTCTCTTTGAATATTGTTAAATGTTTTTATTAATTTATGTAGACAAGCAAAGCATGGCATTATTTTTACTGAACAGAGTTAAAGCAATTTGGAGATCACTATTCCATAAAGGCAAGAACTCACTCCACCAGGCACTCTGGCCAAAGGAGAAATTTGCAATTATTTGCAAATTCCAAATTTAAGTCAGTGTTGACCCCTTTGATTGCCTGGACAAGTCAGGCAAGATTTTGGAAGTGGCTTACAACTGCCTCATTCCTAGGCTGAGAGAGTGACCCAAGGTCATACAATTGGCTTTGTGATTAGAACTCAGAGCCTCCCTGTTTTTAACCTGATATCTTAAGCATTACAACAAACTTGCTATCTTTGTGAGTGCCATTATGAATGTAAAAATTGAGAGGAGAATTTAACCTTTTTCCTTGTGTGATCTCAGCAATGGAATTTCCCGATGTATAGGGAAATAGGATTTCTTCCAGGGCAATATGTATATATTTGCAGGGAAGGGTCAATCACTCTATTCTATATGAGAAATGCTGCTTGGACTTCTAGTTGTATTTTTTTTTAAAAAGTATTAATATTACAAAAAAGTTGTTTTGAGTTCATCTCTCTGTCATACCTTCATTAAGAGAATTGGAAATGTGGAAATAAGATAGATAAGAGTATATGTGTATATGTTAACTGCAGTAGCAGGACAAATGGTACAATCACATATGTCAAGACTCAAGTATCTAATTAAAGTATTTACATGATCAGGTCACTGTGTATATACAGTATCATTATTTTGGATTCACTGTGGTTTGCTGCGGTTGCTGCTAATTCTTATACATTATACATTACAGTCCTTATATATTATAAGGTTGTAAAAATATGCATCTTAAATATCTGTTCAATAAGGAAAATAAATACTAGACACAAATTAATAGTACATTGAGAATCTTTCTTTACTATTTACAATAAATTCACCCGCATCATATTCCAAATGGAAATTCCCTAAGCTCCAAAGATGATTGGCCATGGTGCATGCTAGATAATGTTGCATAAAGCATAAATGCAATAACCTTGAGCAAAAAAATGAGGTTTGCCTTTACTAGTTTTTCAATTTAGGTTTGCAAGGCAAACCTTATTTTAGTTAACCACTGTGAACTCTGATGATCTTGTTTGTACAGAATTGGTTTCTCAAGGATATACCTGCCAAGGTTGTTGTCGGTGGTGATAGATTAAAAGTATATCAGATAGAAAGAAAATTCTTCCTTACTAAAAACTGTAGCCTTTGCCTCTCTGTCTCTGGAGTAAACTCCCTGGACATTGGAATGATTTCCCCATTACGGATGACAATGGCCCTGCAATGAAACATGCAATGATGACATTAGAGAGAAAGCGAAGAGAGAGATGGCAAAGGAAGTGCAAGCAGCAGATACACAAGAGGGCAAAGAGAGGCAGGGTTAGGTAAGTACCATCATTGCCAGACACAAAGAGAGCCTCTGGGAAGGATATGGCATCTAGGCAAATAATGGCCAGGGATCTACGTTTGCAGATACTCTTAAGGTTTCCTTGCCTGTTTCTTGTTGATGGAAGAGGATAATGTTATGTTACGCCTGAAAGCCCAGAAACCTTCTGATGAGAGTTTCCTTCTTTCCCTTTTTCTGGATGAAATTGTTTGCTATGGCTTCACTCTATTTTATTTCTAGATTTTAAAGTTTCCCTATCATATTCTAAAGACCCAAAATAGATTAAAATATTTATTACTGTATGCCCCAAATGACTCCACTGTATAAGCAAGTTGAAGTGATTTGCTGATGTCCTGTCAATGAGACTCATGAATAAGTGGAGATATAAACATATCATTCCAGTAGTCGTGCACTTGTGCAGGGAAAACGGGAACAGGGTGAATGGGACCCTCAGACATAGTTACTAAAGACTATTCTCCCCATGTAGCATGAAGACATATCTAATAATATAAGCTCTGGTTCACATTGGTATAATATGCTAGCTTAGAAACTATAAAGGTCAAGGAAATGCTAGGTAGCCTTTTTCTTTAATATTCCTATTGGGTTAATGCCAAATCCTAGGTGTGACTCAAGAACATCCAGAGAAAACACTGACATAGCATATTGAAAAGGAGCAGCCATAAAGACATTATTTAGATGTCCTTATATTCTACAGTTAACAGTTAAGCCAAATTACTAAGCAGTGTTAGTTACCTGCTCTGAGAGAAAAGATGTTCCTTGTTCAGACAGATAAGGAAGCAAAGAAGCAGAAAAATCAGTCTAAGAAACTAGGGTTCAGAAATGGTGCTGAAAGATGGAGGAGGATTGTGAGAAGAAAAGTATGGCTTAGAATAATGGGTCACATCATCCAAGCCCAAGTTTGATCATATTCTGATCAAAATCTAATGTAAAATGTGGATTATCCATACACACATGCACACACGGATTTTATTTTCATCTTTTGGCAATGTTACATATGGAATCTAGCACCTAAAATGATTGCCAAGCCCTGTGCTCAGCTAATTATCTCTCAGATGTAATGACTAAGCAAAAATAATTAAACACAATTATGGCTTTACACAATATCTGTTACAGCATTTTACTGTGCTTCTTGGGTTGGAAGTCTTCATCTTAAACTACCAATATTTCCATATTTGATAATGAGCTTTAAGAGCCTGATTTTATTTAAAAATTAAAACAAATTCTAACTGATTTTTCTGACTTGATAAAAAAGTTGATCTCACTCTTGAAAAAATAACTTGTCAAAAGTATGTGTGTACTGCTTCCTATTAGTACAAGCTCTCATTCCAATGACCACAATGAGAAATAACACCAGTGTATTTTTCTATGTCTTGTTATCCACTTGTGTAAGCCTTCACCAAATGATACGTGTAACTCCCATCATCCCCAGATAGTAATGTACACAATACACCTAGAGGTTATCATTTTGGCACAGAGAAGAAGATATTGTTATTTTCAATTCGGAATCCCAAAGAATTTGGATGCAGATAGAAGACTCAATGAGGAAACAGAGCATCTATTAATTAATTCCAAAAGTAATCCAGAATCCTTAATCTAATTAGCATCAATGCTTCATTTTGATTAATACTCCAGTAAAATTTATTTTACTGACTTAAGTTCTGAACATTTTAAATCAATAAAGGTTCTTTAACAAGGACTTAAATTATTATTTGATGAGTACCTAAATATGGTGATACTCTAGATTTAGGATTGAATCACTAAAAACAATTAAAACAATGGGGAGTGAATCAACGCAGTATCTACAATAAACTTTAATGGTTATTCTTTAATCATCCATAATTTTGAAGGTGTCTCAACAATAGAAGGAGAAATGACATGACTCTCCTAGCTCAGGTTATAACAAAGGAACTCCATAATCTGGAACTCCAAATGAATAATCGCAATTCAAAACTAAATTTCTCTCTTGCAGCATTCAGGATATGTTGCAAGAGCATATTTATATTCATCAATTTTTAATTTTTCCATCTTAACATTCAGATCACAAAAAAATATTCTCTGATTTGCTTGGGATCCATTATTGTCTCATACCCAAATCTTAAGCGAGCTCCATCACTGGTACCGTATCACTACACTATCCTTTTGAGCACAAGTCAGTTGACTCTTTGGTTGACAATAAGTATAGTCCTTGATTCTGAGGAGTTCTCTCCAACTTTTCTTACTATTGACAGTGACTGCCTTCATTCAGCACAAGTTTTATTAATTTATTATATCCATAGCCCATTTTTTGCTATAATATTCAAGACAACTATTGGACCCTTAATGGTTTCCTATGCACAATTGATCAGACTTAGCATTATAGTGTCAGACCACTTCCTGAAAGCAAAATTTGATCTCCTGATCATATACAGCAGCGGCTCTCAACCTGTAGGTCGCGACCCCATTTGGGGTCGAACGACCATTTCACGGGGGCCGCCAAACACCGCAGTCCGCCTTTTTTTTTTTTTTGGTTGGCCATTTGTTTTTGGTCCGCCATTTTTTTCCCCTTTGCAATGCGGGCTGTTGCATCGCGCATGCGCGCCCATTTTTTTTTTGGTTGGCCATTTTTTTTGGTCTGCCATTTTTCCCCCCCTTTGAGATGCGGGCCGTCACACCATGCATGCGTGATGCGGGCCCGCCATTTTTTTTTGGGTTGGTCATTTTTTTTGTCCGCCATTTTTTCCCCTTTGCGATGCGGGCCGTCGCGCCGCGCATACACGATGCGGGCCGGGGTCGAGCCCCGGAAAAGGTTGAGAACCACTTTTATACAGCATCACTAGAAACACAGCATCATATATCTGTTTATAGCTTATTGGATTAGTCCCTGCGGTTTTCTTGATAAAATTTTTGGAAGTATCTTATTATTGTCTTCTTCCTAAGGCTGAGAGAAAGTGACTGGCCCAAAGTCACCCAGCTGGCTTCATGTCTGAGGCAGGATGAGAACTCAGTCTCTCAGTTTCTAGCCTGCTGCCATAACTACTATACCAAACTGGCTCTCATTAGTTATATATTTATCATTAATACACACTCTCTTAAGGACTGGTGTGTGTGATATTAATGGTGCATGAACAGAAGACAAATATTTAAACTGTTGTTGAAATTTTGTATATATTATAGGTAAAATAACTGACCTTGACCAGAAGGACTCTGATTAAATTCTACCAGGCAGTAAAGAAATGTCATTTTTGCAATGAATACGTGTTTTGGACAGTTCTAATTTGTCAAGGAGCCAAAACATTCTCCAGCCCACTTACCTACTATCACCAGCGTTGGCCACATAAAACTTCCCCAGAAGATAAACCACAGCCAGGGCACAGCAGCCTCCTGTTGCTTGCCTGGTTACCCGTTCTTGCTCAATTTGATTGTCCTGAAAAGACAGAAAAGCAAAAGTACAGGTGGAACACGATCTATCATTTCAGAAAAGAAGGCAGAACCGTACTATATATAATCACAGATCTTCCCCACCTTCCTATATTAATAAACTAGAATGTCCTCAGGAAATAGATATATAAACAACAGTTGCAGAAACAAGGTAGTCAATTAGACATTACTTTCAAATTTTATAATTACAACTTTATGCATTGACAAATTTTTGTTTCATATATCAAAAGTCTATTTTAAATAGAGAAATGACATTGTATTCCCATTATGCTATACTAGGATTTGATTTATCTTGAATCATTTACACCAAGTTCATGTTTTGTTAGAGCAGAGGCCCTTAATCACAATCAGTAGAAAAATTTCAACTATGGCTTTATCTGATTTACAAAACTGTACAAATAATTAGTATAGTGGGCAATTAAGCAGTCATTAATCCTTCAGGAAAATAAAATGATATGCAAAAACAGTTATAAATAGGAACTATTCCTGCAGCAACATTCCCAACATTTTTTTTTCATCCACATATATGCACAATGACTTCTTTTAAAGAGGAGTATACCTCATATTCTGGGTGGCTATGTTTTGCCATCATCTGTATTTTTCATGCCTTTAGAATGGTGGTTAATCTGTGACTATCCCTGTTTGCCAAAGGTCTAAGTTAATTGCTAACTTAATCTTTTGTCTATTAGGACGTATCAGTTATCCTGGTCTGAAATATGTGAAAGGGAGACAATACTAATCAAAAGAAAGTTAATTAGCAAGCACAGTTCAAATATTTGAGGAAACAAACAAAGAGAAAAAAACCCTCTCTTAGTTAATATCTCTATATAATTTTATGAAAAGATGGGGAATCACCAATAACATTTCAGTACCTACAGTAAATTATAGTTTACAAGATTCTCTAGGGAAGCCATGACAACTGAACTGCTATATGAATGCTATATGTTGACAATGTGTCTTTTTCTGTGTATTTTATTCCCCTGAGCAGCATCGAAGACAAGATCTCAAGCTGTGCTACAGAAAAACAGAACAGGCTCTGTTCAGGATCTGCAGATAGATAAGCAAATATCTAGTCAGCCAAAAATAGTCATGGGTCACCATGTCAGTGCCTTAACTGCAAAAGGAAGTGAATGCATATTTTGGGTGGAAGACAGGGAGGCAGGATTGGAACACATCCCTGATCTCCAACTTACATGTCTTCAGTGGCTAGGGGGCTGTGTGTGTTAATATAAAACTGTTAGTAATTGAGTTTATTTGATTCTGAATATCCTTCACTTGTTTAAATCTATGAGACAGGCTACATCATATATGCCTGCTTGAAAGGTAAAGCAGATTTTTTTTGTTTATCCTGGCTCTCCTATCTCTGAATGCAACATATCCATTTAATTCCACTTCTGATACAGAATCAGGCATCAATTACAAGGAAGTGCTACCTCAGACTAAGATAACCACATGTCTAATAGGCAGCTTACATGTACTCCAAAGTTTGTGCCAAGCCAGGAAATTCTCTATCATGGGAGCAGCCTGCCTTCTCCAGCCCATCTTTGTTCTACTTACTTACCATCTGTTTGAATGCATTTTCAATGGCTCCCACTACTAAACTTTCATGGAAAACCATCTTTTCCATATGGAAGCGTGGCAAGGCATTGTTTGGGACCTCTCTGTCTTCTGCCAGAGGAGCTTTGTTTGGTTCGGTGAGAACTGTCCTGGGTCTCTCTTGTAGGCAAATTGGTGGAGGAGAAGAATCTTGTAAGATATCCACCAAGTCTCGGAGTTGGTCACGAATATGGAAATGAAGCAGTTTGGATGCCATAATTGCAGCTCCACTTCCAGCATGTCCATCAAACAAACTCCAGTAGTAAAAATACAGACCTTTGCTGCCCTTCAGAGAGATTGGAAAGAATTATTCTGAAGTAATGCCAAAAGAAAGGAAACTCAAGTTTAAAAAAGTAGAACTGATGAAGCAGCACGTTGGTGAAATTCTGCAAGCTTTGCAGTTTGTGACTGAAGCAACATTCAGCACCTTCTCAGCCAGCTATCAATTTCACCAAACTGCTACTAGTTCAAGGATATCCTAATTCCTGGAGTTTATTTTACTGCAAAGGGAGAAGAAAGGGCAGAAAAGGTGATGAAGTAGCAAGGTGATGAAATTTTTGCCTCTGAGCAATGCAATCCTATTCATCCAGTGCTCACATAGTTCACAGGCATTATTTTAAATGCCAGCTGCAATAATTCCTGTGACTATAGTGGATGGGAAAGTTTGTGGAACCCATTGGTTCACAATTCCACTTCATCAAGTAAACAATGGTTGCCAATTCAGGTAAGACCTATGAAGTAACAACTATTTTGTGTGACCATTACTATTAATCAGCAACTGGGAATCAAACAGTCTTACTCTAAGCTAGAATAAGTTCACATAATGTAGTAAACTATGATTTAGCCATGGTTGAAACTATTACCTTGATTAAATCATTATGAACCCATAAACAATGGCTTGTTTAACCCCGATTTACTGAATAATCCACAATAAACTACATTCTAACTGCAAAGCCAAAAACTGTGACTTATAAGTCACAACAATTGGATTCATGCAACACAGTAAACCAAAATCAAATAAACTACATTACAGGTTGAGACACAGCTGTGGAAGAAGCTCTGGTCATCCAGTTGCTCACCACTCACTTCTGATTCTCCAGAGATTCCCTTGGGGCCTGGGTTATTTCTCAGGCTGTTTCTTTTTTCCACAAAGACGGCTTCACAACAAGCTTGATCCTCATTATGCTGGCTTTTACCAGCATTTATCACTCTGTTCAGGAAAGAGAGAAACAAACCATCATAGTGTGGACTTAATGATACGAATTTGATTTGATTGACCAACTTCCCTTGTTCTCAGATTCACCTTGCACAAAGATTGACCCCAAATGGGGACAAATGATTCCATTGCTGCTGTTTTTAGTAAACAGAAGCAATTTGAGAGAGGACCTGGCATAGCCATCGTGTCTGGGGTTTTTTTTAAACCTAAAAATCGTTCCTGTTGAGTTAGATGGGTTCATTTTACCTCTAGTCAATGAATGGCTTCTGATGTCTGACTGACCAGCATAGGACCTACACACCATGAAAAGTGACACCTCTAAACTTATTTCATCAAGCTTATTAATCTCATACTGCCTTCTTTGCTATCCAAACAAAACTCATGGTTTCAAGCTTTGCTCAAGCCCTTGGGGGCAACCATTGTTTCTGATGAAAGAACCTGATAGAGGACCTCAAAGCCAGCAAATCATGGCTGGCATAAAACTGCCAAACAAAATGAACTTAAACTTTTTATCTTTGTTTTTCTTCAGCTTTGCTACTTCACATCATTGCAAAACATAGCTTGGCAGCAGGAAGTTGTAGAAAAATAAAACAGGAAACATTGTCCGGGCAGGAATTTGTAACAGTACAGTTTGCAAAGCACAAATAGTATATGATGTTGAGGATGCAAGTTAGTATAGAGCTCAGAGAGTTTCCAAATAACCTTGACAGGCACTTCCCCTCCCCTCTCCACCCCCATGGGATGACAGGAAAACCTTCAATATGCTTCCAACGAATTTTTAAAAAGCATTAAGAAACTAAGAACTATTATAAGTTACAGTCCGTTGCAGGGGGCATCAGCTACAATTGTGCAAAGCCTCATTACTTTTATGCCTGTTATGCATATTAAAAGGAGGCGAAACTTTGCATGTAGAAGTCATTACCTCCCCACATCCCTACTCTACATATACATTTAGACAAATTCATGTGTGCAAACACATTCCTTTTCACGTGTTTCAAACCAATTAAATGTGTGTAAAGAGCATTTAGGCCAGCTTAGCTTCAGCAGACATGCTACATCATGGGCTTTCTAACATCTGATTTCAGTGTTTGATTGGAGCTCATCTTTTTATGTCAAATATGCAACTAAACTACAAGGTGTCCATTTTTTCAGCCAGTTAATGCAATTATATCAAAACTCCATGACAGTTTTGATCTGCAGAAATTAAAAGGCAAAAGTAGCCCTCTTCAGGTGGTCGTTCTTTCTTTCACATGCATGTATGAAAAGTAAACAGCATGGGAGAGAATTTTATATTGTATAAGAATAATCACAATATTGAATCCAAGTTCGGTTTATTACTAGTTTTTCCTGTTTTGTTTAGCAGAAAATTTATACCTTTTCTGATCTAAAGTATATTAAGAAAGAAAAAGAAGGAAGGAAGGAAGGAAAGAGAGAAAGAAAAAGAAAGAAAGAAAGAAAGAAAGAAAGAAAGAAAGAAAGAAAGAAAGAAAGAAAGAAAGAAAGAAAGAAAGAAAGAAAGAAAGAAAGAAAGAAAGATTTCAGTAGTTGAAAAACAATTGCAAAGTTGCTTGGGACAAGGTGGGATCAACAGAAACTGTGTATTACGACTTTTTGCACTGCAAATATGTGGAGACTTATTATCCTAAGTTTGTCCACAGTCCAACTTTCCTGTCTTTCTTTCCTTTTAAAAGCTATTATTTTGTCTTTAAGTAGCCATATTTAAATTGTCTAATCCTGCAAGTTTACAATAGCTATTTTTGCTATATAGTGCTGATGGTCAAACCTAAACACATTCAGTTGGAAGCAGAGTTTAGTGTAATTCCAAATTGTAATACCAGGACTTATTGCAATATAGAAGTGTACCAGGTCAAGTGTTTTGGATTCAGGAATGCCTTGTTTAATACACAGAAAGTAGTTGAAATGCAAATATGGATATTTATTGATTATGAAAAGGCATTTGATCCAGGGAAGCATGGGAATTATTAGGTATATTGAAAACAATAAGACTGGATAACTGAGCTGTATGCATTATGATGAATTTATATTGGAAGCAAATGGTATATGTTAAGTAGAAGGAAAAGCAAAATAATTTCAACTATTGTGTAGAATTCAACAAGAGTGTTCATTGTCACGCTTGCACTTCAATGTGTATTCAAAAGCTATTTCCAATGAATATTTATAAGAACAATAAGAAAGTGTAAACTTTAATATTTCAATTATGTTTTATTCAGATTATTTTTCTATTTAGTAAATAGAGAAAAATGTTTACAAAGTTTATTTAGTCAAGTGTATCAGTCAAGTAAATCTTGTAGGCTAAATATAAAACAGAACAAAACAAAACAAAATGTTATCAGTAAAAAGAAGGTCCCTCAGCAAGCTATAATACAAACAGGACAACTTGAGAGGGTGAGATATTATAAATACCTAGGCTGTATTCTGACTGACAGATGGGATCATAGCATGGAAATAAAGAGCAAGACTGAACAGGTGAGAGTAGTTTGTTGAAAAATAAGTAACTAGCTTGCTGCTGGAATTTAAGATTGGAACTTTGTTGGCAGATTGTATGCTGTAATGTCTTGCCAGGTCTTTTGTAGGAGCCAAATCACAAACAGGGTAGGAGAAGCCTTTGAAATGTGGATTTATAGATTATAAAATTAGTGTGTAACCTAATGAGGCAGGCTGTCCTCCAAAGCCTAGGCAAAGACAGAGAAAGTGTGAATACCAACAAGAAAAGAAAATGTTCTACTGAGATCAGATGATACATAACGAGAAATATCATCTCAATGAATTATGCAAGAAAAGCTGCAAAGGAAATGTAGTATTATATGATGAGCCATATCCTGGTTGAAATATCTCTGCATGTGGGTTGGCCCAAGTAAATATATCCTTGTTTCAGATGGTAAAACTGAAGCTACAAATAGCATTGATAGTCTGCAGTAGGAGGTGGCACTATAGGAAGAACTAGAAGTACTTTTTAACTCAGTGACTGGATTGGAAATCAAAGTCTTATAGAGCTTTGCTGGCTGAGGAATTCTGGGAGTTGAAGTCCACAAGTCTTAAAGTTGCCAAGGTTGAGAACCCCTGATTTAGGTCAATGGTTCTCAATCTCAACAACTTTAAGATACCTTAAAGTTGCTGAAATTGAGAAACACTGATTTAGGTAATCCAGTCCAACTGCCTCCTCTCTAGAGGAATCCAGACACATCCAAAGAAAGACCTTCATCTCTCTAGGCACATGTTTCCACAGTCCAACTACTCCTAGTGATAGAAAGCTTTTTCTAAGATTCAATCAGAATCTGCCTTTGTACTTTAAACCCATTACAGTATTCCACAGTATGGAAACTGGTCCTGAACATCTTCTATGTAGCATTCTTTGCCAAAATTCAAACAAAACATACTATGCCTTGTTGCATGAATCTGGCTGATGGCAGTTTTTTCTGTATAAATTATTTCATTAAACTGTGTAGAGAAATTTTCTACAATTTTAACAATAACACCGATTTATGCTAATAAATTCTTCAAGAGGAAAGAGACTTCAGTTTGTTGTTATTCATTATTCAGTTAAAAACAAGGAATGATACAACCTGCTCACCACAAAAAAGAAAAAAAAGCTTGCAGGAGTAGCATAAGAAACAGATAAGAGGATATTCTCCTACCTAGGTCAAGGAAATTATATTTAGAACTGATATTATTATCTCAGGACTGAGTCCTAGTAACCTTAAAACTAAGACAGCCTATCCTGCTAAACAAAAGCAAGTTGAAGTCAGGGCACACAGCATGAAGCCATAAGAACAGTGAGATATTAAATCAACTGGAAAGTAAAATACTAATTACCATTTGCAAGTAAAATAAATGGAGAAAGAGGCAAAAAGAGAAAAACATCTGTTTATGCCATTTCAATATTTCCAAAAGAAAAACAGACTGTGTGCCTTCGCAACAGACTGTGTGCCTTCGCAGACGACCTGCTGGTGATAGTATCGCAACCAGTACAATCAGCAAGGAGTTTGATGGAGATAATGAAAGACTATGGCAAGGTATCAGGTTTTAAAGTGAATATATCAAAAACGAAGATGCTAGTTAAAAATCTAGACAACAAAGCAAAACAGGACTTGGAAAGAATAACGGGTTGTAAAATAGTTAAGAAAGTTAAATACTTGGGAGTGGAGATAGAAACAACGAATGCGAAATTATACAAAAATAACTACGAGGTGCTGTGGAACAAGATACAAGCAGATCTGGAAAGGTGGAAAACACTACGACTGTCCTTGCTGGGCAGGATAGCAGCAGTAAAGATGAACGTCTTGCCAAGATTTCTATTTCTCTTTCAAATGCTACCCATACTCAAAAAGGATGTGGACTTGGACAATTGGCAGAAGGGCATCAACAGATTTATTTGGGATGGCAAGAGACCGAGGGTGAAACTAAAAATCATCCAGGACACGAGGAAGAGAGGGGCACTAAAAATGCCTAATCTAAAGCTACGTTGGTGGCGTTGAGTGACTGGATCAATATGACGAATGATAGAATACTGAATGTTGAAGGGCATGGCCTACTATTCGGCTGGCACGCATACTTGGTATACAACAAAAAGGCAGACAGGAACTTCAAGGAGAACCCACTACGAATCCCATTGTTGTGGGTCTGGAGGAAATATAAATACCTTCTACATGATAAGATCCCCATATGGACGATCCCCGGACACGCAATAGGGGATGTAAACATAACCCAAGAGCAGGGAGTAGTGCCCTACAGTAAACTGGTACTGGAAGAAGAAAATGGGTACTCCTTAAAGTCACAAACAACGCTAGCAGATGAAGGAATAGGAGGTACCTGGCTATCATACCTACAACTGCAGTCAAGGTGGCATAAAGACAAGAAGAAAGGCTTATCCCAGACTGAGGAGACTTTAATTGAACAGATTAGAGAGCAGGGGATCATGCATATCAAACGAGTATACAGTGTACTAATAGAAATTGACTCTGAGACGGTGCTAGTCAAGAACTGTATGGTAAAGTGGGAACAAGACTTTGGACATCCGATCACGATGGAAACGTGGGAGGAAATCTGGGTGAGAAATGTAGAATTCACGAAAGCGCAACAGCTAAGAAAAAACTTCTACAAGATGTTCTACAGGTGGCATCTAGACCCGAAAAAACTATCATACATCTATCCAGACTCCCAGCCCAAGTGCTGGAGGTGTGGCGATGGGGAGGCTACATACTTTCACGTATGGTGGACATGCAGAAAAATCAAAGCCTTCTGGAGGAAGATATGGTGGACACTCCAAACTATATTCAAAAAGCGTATTGACTTTCTACCTCAGGTTTTTTTGTTAGGGATCATAAAAGATTGCACTACCTCAGAGACGAACTTATTTCTGAACTTGATCACAGCAGCAAGACTGTTGGTGGGACAATACTGGAAGAATCCAGAAATACCGCCTATGGAAGAATGGACTTTGAAAGTAACAAATTTGGCAGAAATGGCGAAAATATCAGCATACTTGAAGGATCGCTCCAATGAACAATATTTGACAGACTGGAAACAGTGGATAGACTATATACAAGAGAAACACCAATCAAACAAAATGTATCTGGCGTTTAGTTGAGGCTCGACGTGAGGAGGGAAGAATGTTTACCAAATCAAACGTTTACAAAAACTAACACCTAATGTATGTTTATGTTCTATGATGAATGCCTCTTAACATGAGCTTATGCCTAATGTTGTTTGCTTTAATATTGATAAAGCAGATTGAATTTCTATCTCAGGTTATGAAACTTCTACCTCAGGATCTTTGGTTAGGGACTATAAAAGATTGCACTATTACTGAGATGAAGTTAATTCAGAAGCACGAATGAATAATATGTGATAGACTAGATATAGTAGATAGTCCATATATAAGATTTACCTCAGGTCATTAAACTTTTACCTCAGGATTTTTTGGTTAGGGATCCTAAAAGATTGTACTAATACTGAGATGAATAATATGTGATAGACTAGAAACTGTGGATAAACTATAGAAAAGAGAAACACCAATCAAATAAAGTGTAACAGGCGTATAGTTGAGGCTTGATGTGAGGAGTGAAAAATGTTTACCAAACCAGACGTTTACAAAGATTAATACTTAGTGTTGTATACCAGGTGCTATGATGATTGATGCATACTAAGATTTTATGTTCAATGCTGATTGTTTTAATAAAAGAATAAAAAGAAAAGAAAAAAGAAAAAGCGGATTGAATTTCTAACTCAGGTTATTGAATTTCTACCTCAGGATCTTTTGTTAGGGATTATAAAAGATTGCACTATTATTGAGACGAAGTTAATTCTGAAGCGCGAATGAACAATATGCGATAGACTAGATATAGTAGATAGACCATATACAAGAGCTGTTTTTTCAGGTCTTATGAGGACAGCTTATTAATATGAGCCCAGATCTAATGTTGATTGCTTTAATATTGGAAAGGCGTACTGAATTTTTACCTCAGGATACTGAATTTCTACCTCAGGATCTTTTGTTAGGGATCATAAAAGATTGCACTACTAATGAGATGAATTTACTTCTAAAGCTCGAATGAACAATAGGTGTTAGACTAGAAACAGTAGATAGACCATATATAAGAGAAACACCAATCAAATAAAATGTATCAGGCGTATAGTTGAGGCTGGACGTGAGGAGTGAGGAATGTTTGCTAAACCAGACATTTACAAAGACTGATCCTTAGAGTTGTATTGCAGGTTATATGATAATTGCTTTTTAATATGATCTTATGTTTAATGTTGATGGTTTTAATAAAATAATTTAAAAAAAATATTTCTAAATGAAAACAACATGAATTTAGCAGTCTTGATTAAAATGCACATGTTCACCATTTTTCTGGCAAGACTTTTGCCTCTTTACCAGCCAGATAACAGCTTTTCAAATTTCCCTGCCAAGAAAAGAAGCATTTGTTGAACATCTACCCACAAATTAGCTGGCAAAAAATAGGGATCTTTCTCACAATAAAACATTAAATTTTCAGACACCCACACAAGGCACACAATTGCCTTGGGTGTCTATTTAAAAAAAAGTAATTTGCTATTTTTGGATCCTCTGCATGTTTGTAGCTCAGCTCCCAATTGCAAGCCCTGAGAACCACCAGAACAGAGGGAAGGCCACATTAAAGGTTAGGGGTGTCTGAGGGCATAGACAAAAAAGTTAAGATGGTAGGTGCAACTGGAAGATAGAAACTCTACGTTTTCTCAGTACATTGTACAATCCTTCCTTTATGGTTATGCATACACACACACACACACACACACACACACAGCTGAAATCTGAAAATTGGGCAACATCCGGCTAACTTAACATGTATATATTATACAACAGAGACACATGCAGATGTAATAATTGCCGCTCTTTCTTTAATGAGCAGTGGAAAGAAACCAACGATTTGGTCTCTCCATCTTTCTTTCCCATATAAATTCCCTCGCATTATCTTCAGGCTGCTTAAGGTGAGGGAAGGATTGGGGAGATTCGATTGGTTATCCTACGGTAGGAGTTCATCCACCTAACGGTGCGGTTTAACACCCGCCCTTGCCCTTGGAGACTAACGATTTACTAGCCGTTTAAAAGAGAAATCTCGTAGGAGCGGTCCCCATGAATGAATCGGGCCCCAGCTGGCCAAAGCAGCGGCTGCAAACCGAGCGCGTCACGCACA
Source organism: Bothrops alternatus (assembly GCA_034064705.1). Lineage (NCBI taxonomy): Eukaryota > Metazoa > Chordata > Lepidosauria > Squamata > Viperidae > Bothrops > Bothrops alternatus. The sequence continues at coordinate 20,528,841 of JARGCV010000589.1, forward strand.
CAACTACTTTGCTTTTCCCAGCCCTATTTAAAGAGGGAAGCGAAATCTTCCATCTTTAAAGCAAGAGGGGAGGCTATAGGCTTAACTCTCCCTCGATGCCGGTGGTAAAATTAAAACCTCCGTCGAGTCCCCTATAGGATTCGGCCATTCAGTCCGGGCATGACGAGGGGCAAACAAATATCTTCGTATCAACAGCACTACGACTGTCGCATAAAAGCGGGCAAACCGGAGCAGGTCGATTGAACTAATCGATCATCTCTCGTCCCCACCCCGAATTTCCTTAGGTCTAATTCGAAAAACATAAGGACGGGCTCGCTGCTAAAGTGAGTACACTCTGTGCATGCTCGGAGGCGCCGTTTTGCCACATGCCTTCAAGATAGTCCTTGCAGATTCACTCGGCCCAAGCCCTCCAGCCCTGCCTCCACTCTGGAAAGAAAGCGTCCTTCCTCCCCACCCAAAAGCGCCTACAGAGCTCCCTCCCTCCGCCGCCACTGGCCGCTCTTTCTCGCCTACTCGGCGTAGCCGGTGCTCCAGGGCAGGCGACGGCGACTCTCGCGGGGGCTCTGGATGGCTCTGCCCGTGTGGTCATCGGCCAGCAGAAGTTCCTCTGGCGTGAGCTGCAGAAAAGCCGGTCTCGAGAAGCTGCCGCCGGGCGTCTCACGGCAGTTGCTGCTCGTGGTGGTAACGGAGGTGGTGGGGGCGGCAGCGGAGGTGGCAACGCTGGGCCCGACAGCCTCGGACCGAACAGGCGGGGACGCCGCGGTTGAGGCGCCGGCGGCGGGCGAGGCGTACTGCGGACTGCGGGGGCTTCCTCCGCCTCCGAGACCCCCGACTAGTTGCGCCATCGCTGAGCGAACTCTGCCCAACATGCTGCCGCTGTTGCTGCTGCAGCCGCCGCCGCCGGGCGCCGCGAGCTCGGGGCGGCCAAAGAGGGAGGCACGCTAGCGGGCTCTGCTCCCGCCTTCTCCTCTTCCTCCTCTCCTCCTCCTCCTCCTCCTGGGCTCGAGTTGAACTCAGACACGTCAGGGAATCTCCGAGAGCCTCCTCCCAACCGCGTCCTTGTTGACGCACCGCGAGTTTTAGGCGGCTTCGGAAGCTCCTCCTGGCCTCCCTGGAGCTTTCTCTTCCCACCGAAGCGCTTTAGGGACCTCGGAGAGGCTCCTTTCCTTGGGGAGCCGCTGGCTGTGCCTCGGGGGGACCTTGCCTGCCGTTGCCGAGAAGTGTCTTTTAACGCTCCCCGTAGGCCTTGTGGTCAGGTTGTCGTTCAATGTGCCGGGTTCCCGGGGTGTTATGGACAAGCCCCTGCCGTGCTTGGCAACCGCAGCAATGATTTACCGTACTTCCCAGTGACAACTCTGATTTCTTGGTGGTTTCCCATCCTACCGATAGAAGCAGCCAGTCTGATCTTGCTTAATTATTTGATGCCAGCCAAATTCAGCTACTATGTCAGTGATGGTGAACCTTTTAGAGATAGAATGCCCAAACTGCAACCCAAAACCCACTTATTCATGGCAAAGTGCCAGGGCTGCATCAGCATTGTGGTGCCCTCAGAGGGGCCGTGGGGGCCTGGCCCACTGGGTAGCGTGGTTGCAGTGGTCATGGCAGACTTGGTGGGTGTGGCTGGGGCCAGGGCGACGGGGACCAGTCCCTCGCCATCTCCCGGGGTATCCCAGGGGGCCAACGCCGCTTGCTTGCTTGCTTGCTCACTTCCTGCCCTGTCACTTCCAAACGCCACGTGCTCGCTATTCTGTCGAACTCTGCTGGGACAACGGCATGCGTGCCCACAGAGAGGGCTCTGAGTGCCGCCTCTGGCACGAGTGCCATAGGTTCGCCACCACTGTACTATGTACTGGTTGACTTTGTGATCCTTCCCCCACTAAATATACTGGGTTTAAGGTACTTACAGCTCTAAGCCAGTGTCTCAACCTCAACCACTTTAAGCTGGCTGGGGATTTCTGAGGGTTAAAGTCCACACAGCTTAAAATGTCTGAGGATGAATGCAATGCAATGCAATTCAATACAGTTGGAAGGGACCTTGGAGGTCTTCTAGTCCAGCCCCCCGCCCTGCTCAAGCAGGAGAACCATACCATCTCAGAAAAGTGACTGTCTAGCCTCTTCTCCAGTGATGGAGCACCCACGATTCCTGGAGGCAAGCTGTTCCACTGGTTAATTGTCCTCAGGAAGTTTCTCCTTAATTCTAGGTTGCTTCTCTCTTTGTTCAGTTTCCAACCATTTTTTCTTGTCCTGCCCTCTGGTGCTTTGGAGAATATTGTGACCCCCTCTTCTTTGTGGAAACTTTGCTCTTCGGAAGCACCTGCACCTTAGGATTTTCACCATACTGTATCTACAGCTGTGGCTTTGTAACACATCTTGTTCACCTTAGAAAGGTATGCAGCTTTAGAAATAAACTGTCACTCCTAATCTATTGTTTTCTAAATATGTTTCTGTTATCTTAATGCTGTTACTGTTCCAGGAAAAAAAATCTGGTAAGAAAAAACCACTACTACCATCACCTGATTTCAGGCTTTTACTTTTTAAATCTGTTCTTCATATACAAATCTTAAGTTAGCAAGCAGGCTAGGACCATTCAAGAGAATATTTAATGAAGTTATATGGCTTATTGATAGGTTTATCCCCCAAACAGGTGGCATTCTAGATTTCAGAAAATTGGGACAAGACCCAGATTTACTGTGTGCTCTTTTCAGAGACCTATGTGTGTCCTGTAGTGAAAGAAAGAGTAGATAAACAATTTGCCTAAAGAGCTGCATGATCCTGGGAAGATGTATGAGTGTTAAGAATGCAGGCCAGACTCAGTTTGGCATGTCCTGTGGACGTTCTCATGTATTGTGTTTAGATCTCAAGCCAGATCCTCAAACAAATGGCTCCATTTCCCCAAATACTGTTTCCATTCAGTATTTCATAGCCAGAACTTCCTGTAACATCTCAACTTTCCTGATAGATCTTCAGTTCAGAGGCATTTTTGCCAATAAAAAAGATGCCTGATGCTATTTATTTCGCAGTCTGCCATATCAATGATTTTTATATTCAAACAAAATCAATGTGGATAGGAAGCTTGGCAACCAACCAAGTGCTCTTAACAACCATATTGCCTGCTCCAGACCTAAATACATTACTCCACTATAGTCTTATGTTTGGTTTGTATAGGTAGTTCTCGACTTACAATCACAATTGATCTCAAAATTTCTGTTGCTAAGCAAGACAATTGTTAAGTGAGTTTTGCCCCATTTTACAATCTTTCTTGACACAGTTGTTAAGTGAATCACTGCAGTTGTTAAGTTAGTAACATGGTTGTAAAGCGAATATGGCTTCCCCATTGACTTGGCTTGTCAGAAGGTCACAAAAGGTGATCACATAAGGCCTGGTGGCTCAGTGGTTAGAATGCAGTACTGCAGCCTACTTCTGCTGACTCTAGACTGCCAGCAGTTTAGCAGTTCGAGTCTCACCAGCTCAAATTGACTCAGTCCTCCGTCCTTCTGAGGACCCAGATTGTTGGGGGCCATATGCTGACTCTGTAACTGCTTAGAGGGGGCTGTAAAGCACTGTGAAGCAGTTTATAAGTCTAATTGCCCCCAACTGAACCATTCCTAACAGTATCCGTTCCCTTCTTAGCCCTACAATATTTCCCACATCTTATCCCCAGCCCAGGAGTGAGAGATGTTTAAACGTCTGTACCTATATAGATGGATTATTTCTCTTCTTATCCCAATATGACCCAACAGTAGCTTCACAGTGTATATAATCTGCTGTGCTTTGCTTTGTGTGACCCAAGGTGTATAATGGGCATGCTGGGAGGTGTAGGCATTTTCCTTATTCTCTGGTCACAAGCCAGACTTAACTGCAGCCTTGTTTCTGCCAACATCTACCCTTTCAGCACAATAGAAGAAGGGAGAGCAGATCTCCCCAATTTCACCAGGGAAAACAGTAGGAACGTATTTTGGCTAATCTACTTTATCTGAAATGTGTCTCTATCTTGAGATGCAGAAGCCCTACCTTTCCTTCTTGTATTATTGGGAAAACAGCGAGGGTGTTGAAATAGGCTTAGTTTCTGTGTCTTAGTTCCAATCATTTATTTTCTCTCCTAGATCAAGTATCTATTCAGTTTCACTTCAGGGCCTAGCTACTGTAATTGCATAATCATGGCATCATCTGTCTCTTCTCTGTCTGGGGCCATTTTTTTGTCTTGGTATCTTTCCACATGCTTCTTTGTTTCAAATGGCAGAAAAAAATTGATTCAAATGTTAAATTGTCAAATTCAAATGTTGGTTAAATTTAAATTTATATAATTTCCATATTTTATATAATTTATGCAGTGACATAATTGAAGTTTTTACTTCAGTTTGCATCAATTGCATAAAGTAAATTGCTATTTGTATCAACTGTACTTACTTCATCATGGAAAGGACACAAATTCATGCAAATAACATCAGTTATCCAGACAGATTTTGGAAACAACGGATTTGACATTTTGCAGTGGAGGAGTGAGTATAAAGTTGTTCCATTGCTTCTGAAATCCATTAAATCCTCAACATTACAAACAGTCATTAAGTGGATGCTTGCTAAATTGAGATTTTTCTGGTTTTTAACTTGGATGATGGGGTGGGTGTGAAGGGCAGGAATTCACTTAGGGAAGTCCAGCAAAGTCCTGAAGTTGGGCCCCTCCCATTTTGCCATGAATGTTTTCCTTGCTGGTTGGTATCATGCTGAAAGAAGATGCAGCACAGACAATGCAGAATGCCCATCATCTTGCACATAATTACTTGCATAGTCACAAATCAAGAGGACCAAGTTCACAGCAGAATCATAAAAAGAGAGGGAAAGGGTCATTAATGGGGAGAAGAAAGTAATTTTTATGCAGGTCTGGTCTTCTGCTAACTCAAGGATGGCTGAGTCACGTTTTATCTTAACAGTGGAATAGACAGAGGCTGGATAATCATCAGAAACACTTTAGTGGATCCTGCACTGAACAGAAGGTTGGACTAGATCAGGGCTTTTTTTTGTCACAGAATGCCCAGAACGGAGCTCCGGCACCTTTTTTTTGATGGAACCCGCCTTGTAGGATAGGCAAGGCGCGTTGTATGACGTGTGAGTTCCGGCACCTTTTGTTTTTACAAAAAAAGCACTGGACTAGATGATCTCTAAGATATCTTCCCACTCAGTTGATTCTTTGACATAGAGGACCATTCTCAACTAAGTAAAGAAAAGAGTCCAAGTAAGCTGCCACAGTCAATTGCTGTGGGGTTTTTTTAACCCCCCACCCATAGTTTTGCAACCATGAATTTCTTCCAGATCTGCTGACACCTTTGTCTTCTCTGTGTGTGGTACATTTTAGCTGGCGTAAGCAATAGTAGTACTTAGAGCTTGAATATCAGATGGAGGGAATGATTCACAGTCACAGAGATGGGATCTGAAGGAGTAAGGCCATAAGGGTTTCACAGATGGAGGCAGCTGGGCTTGAGAAACGAGCCAAATGAATTTTTGCTCAGGGGCACAAAGAGGCTCCCAGTTGCAAAAGAAGCACTGATGCCAAGCAAAGGCCACTGCCTGCCTGAGGGACACCCTATGCAGTGGGAACTTCTTGCTGCATGATAGAGCAAAATAGCCTAAGAAGGGGGTAGAAATGAAGCAGTATGCAAATCGATCTTTTTTTTTAATTGCAGGGTTTTATTTATAGAAATAACTCCATGTCAAGGGCATCTGCAGAGTGTGGTTAAAATACTTGAAGTGTTGGCCACAACAGTGCAAAGATTTGATTGCATCATTATAGCTACCTTGTCGGATTTTTTCAACCATGCCCTGCAGACGCCCCTGGTCCAGGAAAACAGGAGGAGGATGTGCTTCTAATGGAGACTATTAACTTAATGGCCAATAAATAACCTCAATCCTCTTGGGCTGTTTAGGACTTACCTTCTTGTGGCTTCCTGAAGCTTCCTCCACTGTAGCTCACAGAACTGACGATCAGTAGGCAAACAGCCGGGGAATTATGGAAATTGTAGTTGTTCAACATATTTGGAATGCATCACATTAAAAGAGATAATTGTAAGTTTTGTTAAATTTGTTTTGCTTATATTTTTCTTTATCAACACCCACGCACACTGTATATATGTATATATAAAATAATTATGCAATGGAAATTTTAATACTAATCAATCAGCTCAAGATCAAAACATTGTTTTTTAAAAAAAACTACTTAACATTTCTTCAATAGAAGAAATGAAATTTATCCTTGAGGATAAAATATCATCCTTAGAAGGAGGATGAGGGTAAATATATGTATTATTGTCAAAGCACATGGAATAACATTTTTAAATATAATAACACTGAGTTTGTTATTCAGCCAGAAAGTCTGCCAGAATGCTTTATAAATGGAACAGTCTCTGCCTTCAGACCCCAAACCTGGAAAGTAGAACGTAAAAGGGAAAGAGGAAAAGGCCATTCATGAGTGTCCAGCTGTTCTGAAAAGGAGCTGCTCTACTGAGGACAGATGGCCCAGTCCCCAAGCAGTTGTTTCTGCTGTTCTTCCTCACAGGACAGTTGGGCCTTGGGAGAAACAAGGATCCTTGGCCAGCTGCAATAACAATAGAATTCAGAATGGCAAACTCCTATAGTTTCCTTAGCATTTGACCTGCTTCAGTTTGCTTACCGACCAAATTGATCTATGGAGGATGCTATTTCTTCTGTTCTCCATTTGAGTTTAAAGCACTTAGAGGAAAGAAATGCTCATGTGCATTTGCTGTTTGTCGACTTCTGTTTGGCATTTAACACAATCATTCCCCAGCATCTAGTAGACAAACTGAGCCTTTTAGCCTTAAACACTCCTTTGTGCAACTGGATTTTGCAACTGGCCCCAATATGTGCGAGTTGGAACAAATACTTGTAACACCATTTTCTTGAGCACAGGTTCTCCTCAAGGTTGCATCCTAGGTCCGCTGCTGTTCACCCTGTTGACCCATGACTGTTGTGCTAGGTTTGCCACCAACCATATTGTGAAGTTTGCAGATGATACAATAGTAGTGGGCCTTACTCATGATGACAATGAGGGTGCTTACCACAAGGAGGTTGAAGGGTTGGTGAACTGGTGTAAGGAGAACAGCCTAGTTTTAAATATCAGAAAAACCAAAGAGATCATTGTCAATTTCAGAAAAGGCAGGCACAGCCACATTTCTGTATGCATTAATGATTCACCTGTGGAAATGGTTACCAGCATCAAATTCCTGGGTGTGCAGTTAACAAATAGGCTGGCTTGGTCGCTCAACAGCGAGACTCTGATGAAGTGGGCACAGCAGCGCCTGCATTTTCTGGGTCGCATGAGAAAAGCACATCTTCCTTCCCCTGTCCTTACCACTTTTTACAGGAGGACAATCGACAACATCCTGTCATACAGCATCACTGGTTTGGAAGCATCACTGCTTCAGACAGGAAGGTTGTGCAGAAAGTGGTGAGGATGGCTGAAAAGATCATTGGCAGTTCCCTCACTCCCATCCAGGACATAGCATATAAGTGTTGCTTGAGCAGGGTCTGTAAGGTTGTCTGGGACACTACACATCCTCTTCACAACCTGTTTTCCTTGTTACCTTCTGGGAGGAGGCTCCATGGTATCCGAAGCAGAACATCCAGATTCAGCCACAGTTTCTTTCAATACAGTATAAACTTTGTGAACTCTCAAGCTTCCTCCTTCCATTATATATTCAAGATGGACAGTGTTTAATATTCATATGTTATGTATATGTAGGGGTGTAGGTCCATACATATGTTGTATATAGTATGTTTAGGTGTGTGTCATGTATGTGTTCACTTTGAGAGCGGGCAACTAAATTTCATTTTTGATGTGTGTCGTTGTGCCCACAATAAAAAAATGACAATAAAAGTTATCTTTATCTCTTGTCAGTTACCTAACATGAGGATTTTCTTAGCAATTCAGTTAACTGACATAAGAATTCCTACCAATTTTGGAAAATTCTATCCTGGGCAATTAAGAAGCCTAAATTCGAAATCTTTAAGAGATCAGGCTGTTCCCTACTGTGACTTTCAAAAAGTCAAGCCTCTGTGTGTGCTTTGTGCTGATGTCAGATCTTAGCACAGCCCCAGCTCTGAGGAAGAGGGTAGATAAAGATACCCATCACATGAATCTTTCTAATTGTTGAAGCAAGGAAGGGAGACATACAAATGTATGAATGTAAAATGATGCAAACCCCCCCCCAAACCAAAACAAAACACTCCCTTGACTCTACAGAAAACACACAGACACACAGACACACACACACTTGTATATTCATTTATTTCTTGCATTTTTCATTGGAAGACTTTAAAGTACAGTTTCTATCAAAGGTAAAGGAGAAAACATTGTACCTCCTAGTCCAGTGGTTTTCAACCTTGGCAACTTTAAAATGTGTAGACATCTACACCCAGAGTTCCCCAGCCAGCATGAATTCTGGGTGTTGGAATCAACATATCTTCAAACTGCCAATAATGAAAAACACTCCCCTGGACTATGTACAAAACCTTAGAACAATCGCAACTATTTTTTCTTCAACCAATTATATTGTCTTAAAGGGAGGAGAGGAAGATGTATGGCAAGCAAAAGGCCCCCCAATGAAGACTTGGGTGAAGAACCGACAGCCCCATCTGCAACATTTCAGCATCAGAATCCATGCAGAGTTGGAGCATAGTCTTATTTTCATGGCTCATTCTCACTGCTTTCCCTCCACTGTCCTCCACCCATCTCCTTCCATCCACTCTCTGAAACAATATTCTGTCATTGCGGGTGGATGGCTAAATGGAAGGAAGGAGATAATCATTACAGAAGCCATCTCAAATGGAGACTTTCTCACTTCTGACCCTTTTCAATAGCAGATTGTTGGCCACCTGGGGTGAATCTCAGGAGAGGTCAGGGGTGTCTATTGGGTATAGTCTAAAAGTTACTGCACATAAAAAAAAAATGTGGGGAGCTTTGATCACACCATCTTGGCAACTCCCTTGACATTTCTGACATGCCCTGCAAACAGTCTGTGAAAGGGGAACAGGCAAGCCAGTGTAGATCATACCTGAAGCCTAATTGGCTGGACCCTTCCCTCCTGCTCAGAGCTGATACATCAGATTCGTAGAGCATAGAACCTAAAAACTTGTTTTCCAAAAACTTATACAGTTATTTACTTTGTGTCTAAGCCACTTGGGGAGGATGTTTATTCTGAAAGGTCAGTTCAAAAATATTTATTTTTATGATATTCATTTAGTTGATTCAGTTCAAAATTATTATAATAAATAAGAGTGCTCTTATTTATTTATAATGATATCTTCATTATGATCACAATTTACCACAATAAGGAATGGATGGGAAATATAATAATGAGAGTGTCATTTTCTTTTTCAAGATTGCCAACCAGTCTGAATTATTGTCCTTTAGTCACACTGGCTGATGTATTGTTCAATCAATCCAGAATACAAAGGTTGTATAGATCATATTAGACAGTTTATTGACAATGCAGGCAAGGAAGATGATACATATTTTTTGTTTCCGAGTAAGCTGTGACCCTTCAGCATTTTACACTGCTCATGTCCTTGCTGTACTTTCCCAGAACGGAATGAGTTGAGCTGACACCTTTCTTGGCATGAAAAACTGCAAAATGTCCAAAGGAAGATGGCTAATCAGGGTAATAGGAGAAGACTGCTGGTGTGTTTTGCAACCAAATGAATTCCATGCTAGGAATCTTTAGGGAAGATTTTAAAAATAAAAATGTCTATATAGTAATACCATAGAGAGAGCATACTTGAAAAGTTTTGTACACCTGAGGTCAAAAAGTTGCAGAAAAGATCAACCAAAATTATTATGGGGCTGCAGCATGTGGGGTTTTCTCTCTTAAAAAGAAGGCAGAAATATACAAAGAGGATATGATCAGCCATACAGTACAGTACTGTAACTATAACTGCTGGAGCTTCCTTTCTTGGTTTTGTTTCACTGCTGAGATTTCTCATTAAGGGTTCAGCTTTCTCATAGCAAGTTTCTTCTTAATCTTTGCATGTTTCAATGATATCATTGCCAGTTTCCACTAATTTTTTGTTCAGAAAATTTTAAAACAAATGAAATAATTTGAAGCTCATTATATGACACAGATGGGAAAAAGTGTGGCTTTAAAGAGACCTGCTTTGACACAATTAAGTATTACAGCATGTGCAATGTGTAATGGCGCCCTGCAGCTTGGAAACAGATATAGATTTCTTGTGCATGACCTTTGAGATGTGCCAAAAAAATGTGTGAAGCCAAAATGAACACTAAATTTGATTTCTTTAAATACAATTGATTATTATTGCCATTTAATGTAATATTTTTAAGGTCAGCAAAAACACTTAGAAGTATACATGGAGATGCATCAAAGATTGGAGATAATGTGCAATTTTGCAATGCAAGCAACTCTGCATATAAATAATTATATAGAAAGTCAGGCTACCAGATTTAGATTGCAAAAACTACTAGATAACATTGGAAAATACTACCTTTCACATTTCAGGGTTCTATGTGCAAATGAAAAAAATGGGTTGTTACAGTTTTTCATCCAATATCTCTTTCAAATAAATGTTTCATTTATTTCAGCAACACCAAATACCTGTTTGATATACATTTTACAGATCAAAAATATCTTTATGCTCAATGTGCATTCTATAATATTTTTCTGATGGGAAAAATCACTTTTTTCAACTACTGCCAAAAGGAATAATAATTCTATAGCAATTATTTCAACAAGTTGTCCAGATATTTGCAGTCCAGATCTGGTAGTCCTAATTGAAAAATTGTGCACTTAAAATTGTTTTCATTCAATGTAAGCCAGCTTACGTAAGTGTGTTTCTCTGCACAGGTGGGATTTTTAGTTAAAATCATATTGTCCACATTTTATAAAGGCAGAAAAATTCTTATATAAAGAATTGTACCTTTAATTCATACACAAAATGGGCTATCTGTTTCATTGTATCTTTTTGAATACAAGATTCATAAAGAAATCTGAGTTAATCTTCAAGGAAATGCAAGATTAATTCATACAATGCTAAACGTAATGTATTATGATTAGTTGACAATTTAATGTGTTGTATGAACCAAACTAAGGGTGATTTATCTATTATACCTTGAATAAGCAAATTATGGCTTTATATGTTGTTGTAAGAAAAATCAGGTCCAGCCGGGAGTAAGTCACTGGAAACAAAATGGTGGCTAAAATGCTGAAAATAAAACGGAGGCTGCGAAGGTTTTTGTTTATTGATTAGCAGAACCAGCAACAGCATACAGTTTTGGCACAGCTGACCAAATGGAGTTGAGAATATGTGGATCTTTATAGGGTTCTGATTGAGATGCTCCAGGGGGTTGTGCAATGTAGTGAACTATTCTAATGGTGATGGGTAAATCCTATTATGCCCTAAAGGTCATGTCCATTGGGTTGGGGGGATGTAAATTCTTAATCCCATCAACTCTCACCTTCTGTAGCTGGAGGCATTTTGTTCATGAATAGATTGGCCAAGTCTTTTTGAATGGATTAAAAAATCTGCATTCCTAAAGGCCAGCCTCTTCAGTTTTCTTAGTTTGAAGCTGTTTTCCTGGGGCTGCTTTCTACCTTTGTTAAGATTTTTTTCTCCTTCAGGGGAAATATTCCATCCTGCCTTTTTAATATTAAGAATAAAGAATATTTATTCTGGAGATGGGGGTTCTTACAATGTAGAAAAAGGTCTGTTTGGGTAATTTTTTTTTCCTTTTCCCTGACCTCATTTTTAAACATCAAGAGTTGGTTTGTGCCAGCATCCTTAGTAGAATTCCTAATGATCAACACTCTCTTCTAGTCATTTGTCAAAACATTATTTTTAAACAACTTTGTATCTGAGACTTGTGGGAAGCTTTAGGTTTCCATGACAATGCTGAGGGCAGCAGAGTTATCTGATGCATTAGCATATTTAAAGGTATGGTTTGTAGGTGAAGAGTCAAGGCTGGATTTTATTGGTATAGTTTTTCATCTTATAACTCTTTCAAATAAATGTTTTATTGCAGTACCAAAATGTCTAGTTGGTATACATTTTACAGGTCCAGAATATCTTCCTGCCCTTCTATGATCTGCTTCTTGATGGGAAAAATAACTTTTTCACTACTACTAATTCCACAGCAATTATTTCTAAGTACTGAAGGCACTATTTTTCTTCAGTGCTGTTCATTGCTGCAGCTGCTTTAGGGAGTCAAACCATTACTGTGAATCTTAAAAAAGCTACATCTTTTTTCAGGCTTAGGTGGAAGCCTGAAAAAGAGACTGCTGTGATGAATAGCAGAGTGGTGCTCTGCTTGCAGAAGGCCAGAAACATTTCTTCTGCATTGTTTTCAAAGGATGAAATTATTCTGAATCATTTTCAAATAAAGTGGGACAGCTGCATAATGCTTGTTCAGTGGAGGTAGAACCGCCCAACAACAGCCCTACATATTCCAGATGGTCAGAAAGACAGTGATGTAGGTGATAAATGCATTTTCTTCCTGCCGGAATGACTGAAACACAGAAAGGTGGTGGTGGGGATCAGGTTTTTAAAGGATAGCAAAGAAACTGGTTTGGGGAGGCTTTGTTGCACATTATTGCTGCTTTGCTATTGGTAGGTAGGTAGGTAGGTAGGTAGGTAGGTAGATAGATAGATAGATAGATAGTCATTTGCTCTCAAAAGTGTACATATAACACAATTTGAACATGCTATACTGTATGCAACATATATATATATATATATAAACCTTCATCCTTACTTATAAATAACATATAAATATTAATCACTGTCCGTCTTGAATACATAGTGGAAAGAAGAAGTGTTAAGAGTTCACAAGGTTAATACTGTATGGAACAAAAATGTGACTGAATAGATGGGAAAATTCCGGTTCTTTAAAACTGCAGCTCGACAGTTGGCGGGAACATGCCCAGCGGAAGCCAGATTTTTACTATGGACACTCAGCAGCATAGAAGGCAAAAATGAACATCTTGTAAATCAGGTGTGCTACTACTGTTTCCAGTTTTTTTTCCTAATAACTATAGAATACGTCTGTTACCCAAAATGAAAATAACACCAAGGATAGAAAAAATACTTCATCTGGGAAAAAAAAACTACAGACTTAGTTTAAAGCAAACAAAACTCTTGAAGAAGTACAAAGAATCAAAGAATGTCCTGCTAATTACCTGCAATTCGTGCAAAAAAACCAATAAGGCATTATGGAATGAGTAGAGAGGAATACAGCTTAAAAACATCAAATTTGAAGTTATTGTCAAACGGAAGTACATCTCTTATCCATAAGAACTTATCCATAAAATCCAAAAGAGGCCTCAGAACTACCACAGTTGGATTATCCGTACATCATTTCTCTAGGATACAGAATAAAGCCAAAATCCTTTCCAGTCAGTTAAGAAAAATGCTTAACTTTGAAGGAGATAAAAGCAAAAGAGGAAACCTGAAGAATTTCTTAATGTCACTTTAAAAACTTAAAATAAGTAAGAACCTATAATTACAATTGTACTACATAAAACTGTATTATACTATGGGAAATACAGCATGAACAAATATGTATACATTGCCCTGGAGATCAAAAATATTTTGGGTGATAAGATAAATTAGGTACCCACACCACCATAAAGAACGAAAATGGGAAAAATTATTTTAATACTGCTTCTGACAAATTATGAAAGAGAACAATGAAACTACTCATTTTTAAGTAAGTCTAGGCTGATGCTGTTTTCCCACTTGAATTATTTCTAAATTTGAATAGTTTACTATTACCACTTATAGTCTTCAAAATATATCCTCAAAATAAAATTGGTCTGAACTTAAAACTCAAAAAAAATAAATGTGACTGAATCTGGTGAGGATTGAGGACGTACATTGAGCATGTGGTTGAATGGGAGCTATATAAGATGGCATGATCTGAACGTGGCATTTACTCTTTGATAGGTAACTCTGCTCTTTTCTATATTACTATGTTAATGTGCCACCCACTTTGAGTTGACAGAAAATCCATGCCAAAATAAAATAAATTGTCCCCATTGCAGATCCTTGTGCGACATCTATTGCCTCTGTTGGGGCTTGCTGCTGATTGATGGTGTCCTGGTTTCACATGTACTGAGCATGTTCAGCAAAACGTCTTGGATTTGTGGCCTTCTTACTATCTGAATATCACCAGCTGGCAGGAAATTATCTATCAGTCAGGAGACTGATGTGTCAATAGGATTGGGAAGGTGACATGTTTTGACAGGTGGTCAAACCCCCTTTTCTTTTACTGTACATTTTAAGGCAGGAATGCGTCAGGTAAACCTTAAACCCATGTTGAAAATTGGCACGGTTTCCCCCCATCCCACCAAGCAGCTGTTTAGTGGGTGCTAGGAAGTTCCTGTACAAGGTAGCCATTAGCACATCTGCCCAGCAAAAATGGTGGCATAAGAGAGTGCCTGGGATCTAAAGAAGAGGGGTGTGCACCAGTCTGAAATGACTAATGCATGCCATCCTCTGTGGATAACTTGACTGTGCCACAGACAGAATACTTAGCCAAGGGCATCACATTTTACATTTTTTAATTTAATTATTTTTTAATCTTGCCTTTATTATTTTTATAAACCACTCAAGCAGGTTGCATCAAGCTTCAGGGGGAACATCCCAATAGCTAGGGATAACTTAACAGTTCAGACACTCTTGGAATGGGGCCAGTGGTGGGATTCAAATATGTGAACACCTGGTTCTCTGTATGGATGCCGCTTCTGGAAGTCCATTCTGGACCTGGGCAACAAAAAATTGGCTACCAGTTCTGCCGAAATGGTGCAAACTGGCTGAATCCCACCACTGAATGGGGCTGAGCTGAGGATATGGTGGAAACAACGTCATGTAGACATGGTGGTGTCAGAAGTAAGTCTTCATCCTGGTTCATCCAAGCCGGGATAAATAAGCAACATGGCGACTGCTTTGGGAAGAAGGTTACAGTTTATTGAAGAAGCAGAAAGAGGGTCCTTGCAAGAAAGAGCAGAGAGGAAAAAAGAGTTGAGCACATGGGCAGTAGGTTTTTATACCCCCTCTAGCCTTTTGTTTGGAATGGTTTCCTGTTCCTGTGGCATGAACCTTGAGGCTATTTCTGAGTGTTTTTCTAGGCCTTGATATCTGTAGTTTAATCCTATTATCATATCCTGCTTCCCAGGTGATAGGGCTAATGACTCCTAGAGTTTGGGTGGGGCATGCAGATCTTCTCTTTGTCTTCTTGATTGCTCTGGCTTCAACTTTCTGATGGTTTTACATCTGCACTTGTATGGGGCTAGCTCTTGCTTGGGGCAGAGAGATAGATTTGGGGCCAGGTTTGATTTTTAAAAAATCCTTTTGAGGAAAAATATATTTTTCTGCCCTTTTAATATTTCTTTCTCTGGGCTAATTTCCCTCAGTGGAAAAAAGAGATTATTAGGGATGGTCTTCTAATAGTCCGATGCAAGCTAGGGACACAATCACTCTGTTAATTAGATTTTTACACCATTTAAAGAGCCCTGGCAGGAAGTTTCTTCAACCACTTAAAATAGTTTCCTCAAATACTTAAAACCCCCTTGCTAAAAGTCCCTGTGCATGTTTCTCTTGTTACTGATTCAAGTGAGTGTAGAAAGGGATGAGGAGAGAGAAGGAAAAAAGCTGCAGTAAGAATGACAGTTCATATTTGATGTGGCTGAGACTACTTTTTCTTTAGGAGCTAAAGGAGTTAAATACCGGTAGTTGGAACAGTTCCTAACAGGTCCTTTCTCTCATCCAAGTGAACGGCATAATGCGCATACTTCCTGGTTCTTGGAAAAACTAGTAGAGTCAAAATGAAAGCTATCCTATTTCCTTGCACTTAAACTACTGAGGTAAAAAGTTCAAAAGTTAGCAATCTTGTTGCTATCATTTTACCACTTCCCTCTAAAACAGAAGATACTTCTACGTGAAGACTCCCATTACTACTAGGTAGCCATTCCACCCTTAATATATTTTTCTCCTGGAAAGAAAAATGGAGCAATTTACAAGTGGAAGGTGAGGATATCTGACCCTCTTGTAAAAGTATCTGAAAAAAAACAAACCCCAGAGCAGTTTCAAAACAAATGCCTCATCTGGAAGGACACAGTAGCGGAATGCACATTATGCATTTATTCAAATAAATAAAATATAGTTTCTGTATTCATAACATGCTACATTCAAACCAATCAAGCACATTATGGCTTAATGTGACAGCCTGCCTTACATAATCTAAGAAATGGCTGGGTTCCAACAACACACTGGGTAAGAAATTACCAATTGCTTTTTAGCCTAGATTAGCATAGTGTGCAAAATACAGCCAGTTCGGCAGATACCACATTTTTCTGCAAAGACAGCTTTTACATCCAGTCTTGCTATATGCTACCGCCTAGTGGCCAGAGGTGCGACTGTCACTGTTTTTTCAATATCTGATTTTATTTTCTTGCTTAAATGCAGATTATGGAGGAGAGAGTCTAATGTAAGGTAATTTCACATGTAAAGAAGACTTAGCTGTTTTCTTTTAAAATTATTGCCTCCATTCAAACCTTTACAGGTTACTTTTTAAAAAATATTTCAGAAGATCTGTGATAATCCCATCACAATTCTCCCATATTATGTCCCACTTGACCCTAGTTAGATCTAATAAATTGTGGATTTATATGCAAGCTTTACAAGTTTTATCATAGAAATAAGCAGATTTTTGGTACCGTTATAATAAAGGATGAACCCAGTGGGATTGTTACTATCCTTATTTTAAGCAAACAAAATCGTGTCATTACAAAGCTTGGGATGCAAATAGAGCCAATTATTCAGGGATGTCAAACTGCCAGCCCATGGGCTGGTTGCATCATACAGAGGCTGTGTTCAACCCAGCTGCAGCAATGCAAAAAAAGTTGCAATACATTGCGACATGTCACGTGATGCAATGAGTTTGACACTCGTAAATTATTACCTAAAAAGTTTGAAATGTTTGACAAGGGCATTAGTGGTATATTCATTAAAAGACTCAGTTATTAAGGTGCCTTGAAATGTTTTTTTTTCTGAAATATTGTAGGATGGGAGTCATATTAGCCAAAATTAGGAGCGGTCTGATTAGTGCCTGTTCAAACTTAACCTACTTTATACTGTATTTTAATGTTAGATTTCTATCCATGTTGTGAGCCGCCCTGAGTTTCTGGAATAGGGCAGCATAGAAATCCAATAAATGAAATGAAATGAATGAATTAAAAGGCATATCTTTTCCCAAGCTGCAGTTAGCTTTATCAGAGTGTGAGCCTTTTAATAAGGTGTATTAGTCTGACAAAAATACCACTTAGACTCCAGAATTTTTCCAAAGAGCGTGTGGATATCACCAAAAACTGGCTTATCCATTTTGCTTAGGAAAATTGATCAGATAATATATGACAGGAAAAACTTAAATATATCTATTTGAGAGTTTTGCCCATATGTTAGCTTGACTTTCCCAGATGATTAATAAATTCTCTCTTGGAGCTGAGCAGCCCAGCATCCACACATTTCTAATATTTCTTATTGATCTTTCCTACTGGGTAGAGTAGGTCTCTGGATCCTCAATTCATCACAGATAATATAGGCAGCTCTTCCAAGCTGCATTTATTCTGCCCTGAGGTATGCAAAATGGCGTATACCAATCCATAAAAAGTAAGAACCATCAGCTTCTAATTACCAAAATATTATCTGGATAAGCCCTGAAATAAGTATTTAACAGGTCCATTTCTAAATCTCTTACAAACCTTTCAAGCTTTCTGAGAGCAGTAAGTTAAAGGCCCATTATGTCCAATTTTTCTTTTTTAATGTTCTCTTTCTGAAGATAGATAGATAGTTATCATGTTATTTTGGTCAATGGCAGAACATTCTGTAGATCTCTATTTCCCCTGCATTTAATAGCTGTTTTAGCAGTTTTCTGTCACCCACTGCAAGTGACTAAAGAGGAAAAATTCTTAGCAAGGAAGGTGATTCATGGTCCCTGAAAGTATGAAAGGATGAATAAAAGAAAAAAGATCTCCTTCTAGGTAGGAGAATGGTGGTGTTATAAGAAAATAAGCCCCTACTATCATTCATCATTCCTGCAATCTTAACTTGAATTAGACAGACCAGAGTATTCTGTTGGAACTCAGCACCACAAAAGTTTGATAGAGGGTGGGTTCACACATGACATTATTAGCTGTAATGATTTGTTGGTGTTATTAATATTAGTTATTGCTCATATTAATAAATGTATACATACAGTAATTTTGATTTGTTATCCACAATGACTTGGAACTTCAATCATATTAAGACAAAGCTGAGCAAACTGAGCTTAATTTAGTGTTTTTCAAACTTGGCAAATTTAAGATGTGTTGACTTGAATTCCCAGAATTCCCCAGACAGCAAGTATTTTTATCACAAACTTTTTGTCTCTCTCTTTTCTCTCCCTGCTCTCAGGCTATAAATAGGTTGGTGCCACATATTTGTGCCTGAGACAGAGAAAGAGAATAGTTTTGTACCTATAGCTACTCTATATGCAAACTGTACTATTTTTTAAAATAGACTGCCACTTATTTTTTAAAAAGCTAAATATTAGAAAAACTTTTCCATATAGAAAAGCATTTGTTGTGTGTGGATGCCCTCAGATATAATTTTTATCATGCAAATAGTTCTTTTCTATTCATAGGGGAAAAGGTTCATCCAGATATCATGTATCTTATTTGTAATTCACCTGGTTTTTTGTCACTTCTTGCAGTGTTTTAGAGGAAAAAGACAGCATAGCTGCAAAGGGTCTTCTGTTCAGATAGAAATTAGCATATTCTCTGGTAGTATCCTGGACATGAAATGTTCATTGCAGTGAAGTGCATACATCTTACATAAATTAAGCTAGGTAGGTATCCTTAGCACTAGTTTTCCAGAGACAATCTGAATATATTCTAGATCAAGAGGCAACGGATCATATTCAGCCTAACATAACTTCTGATGACCACAGGGCCATGTTTTGGTGATGTATTTTTTTTTAAAAAAAGGAGTAGGAGGTGAACTACACATTTCCATTTTTAATTATCCTCTGCTCAAAAGAGTCAAAGTCATATCCTCAAAAACCCTTTTCTGACTAATTTTGAGTTTTTGAGTCGGATATGGAGATTTTTAAGGAGAAAAATGGAGTAGTTTTTTTTCTCCCAACTGGGCTCTTGTGATATTACCACTTTTCTGTTGATATCACCTGCAGGACTCCAGCTGGTTGTAGGTAATTGATTGAAGGATAGGAAACCAAACTAGGGATAAATAAGCATGAAGATATTACTTCTAGAAGTAGAGATGCTCACATAGTGGTGGATCTTTTTATTGAAAGTCATGGATGATTGACTGGGTTGCCAAGAATTGCAGTTGAAAGTAGTAATGCTTTCTTACAAGTGACAGCAATGTTTTCAAGTCAAAAACAAGGAAAATAGCACTTCAAACATAAAACCAGATTGTCTCTCACATATGCAAGTACCCATATACAATATTAATTCAGGTCCATGTGTATGTAGGGCTTCCAAAACTAATATACCACTGTGCCTCCCATTCCTTAAACTTTGGAAGCACACTTTAAAGATTTGTAGAGCTGTACACTGAAATCAAAGCTAGATCCTCTGTCTGCAGTTCAATCTTCCCAGTTTACTGCTTTCCAGATAAGTTGGACTTCAACTTCCAAACTTTCCAAACCAAATGCTGAATATAAATAGTGGATCTTGAAATCTTGCATTTGCAGAGGGCTCAGAGTTGAGGAAGGCTGAATTACAAAATAGATGAGTTGATTTCCTGCTGTGGTTATTCAGAGATGCTAGTGACTGCAATAGTTACCACCTGCATTTTTCAGCTTGCTGCCCTGCTAGTCTCAAGTGACAATTTGCACAAAAGATGAATGGTAGCAAAACAATGCCTACATTAAAAAACTAATGGCCATTTGGTCTCTTCCCAATATGTCATAAAACACTGAGTTAAATATACTTTGTGTAGCCTTGGGGCATTTAGTGGACTTATTTTGCTGCTTATATCACTTCTGCTTCTATAGACCAGAATGCTATTTTGGCGAAGGTGGATATCTCAACTGAGTGATGACAGATATTTGTATTGTTTAGCTTTACTCTGCTTTGCAATTTACTTGGATGATCCCCTGCAGACAGAACTGGAGTCCCAGAGCAAAACAGGGCAGGATGGTTTAGATTACAGCTGTCAGAAACAGTTATTTGGAAATAGGATTGGGCAGCCAAAGACATCTGCAGGGAATGGAAGGAGAGGCTATTTATTTCAAAATACCTTACCTATTTGGGATTTGGGAATTGTTTGATAGAGATGAAGCAATATTCTACTATTAAAGGAACAGCCTTGAGAATATTTGCATTTGTGAATTTCTGTGTGCACAAACAGAGAAAATCCATCCATAGCTTATTTCTGTAGAAAAAGTTAAGCAGCAAATATAATTGCATAGCTCTCTCTAAAGACTTGTAGGAAGGGAGGGAAACAGTCTTAAGTAAAGTAAGCAAAGAGTAAAAGGAGAAGGAGAAGAAACAACAACAATGACAACAACATCAACCTGGACTGTAAAGTGGACAGAAATTACTTTGAAGAGCACCTTTCTGAATGCCATCACAAAATCACTCTACCGAGGCCCCCAAAGGTATGAGTGCCACTATTAATGTGTTTCTCCTTTGTAGAATGAGAAATTGATCAAATATCACACTACAAAATAAAGCTAAGCAGTAACAGGTGACTTTGCCCTGAGGGAGAAGGAAAATAAATGTTCAGGGTCTTTGTTTGTTCTATTCCCATATAGCTCCTATGTTATTAGTGATGGCCAGATAAATATATGAAAGGGGGAGGGGGATTAAATAGGTGTCATTTTTATTTGACTCTTACCTTAAATGAGAATATTGTTTTCCAATTGCTGAGGAATGGATAATACAGCATGCAGCCCATAATGCTCTTTTTGCGACCCTAGGAGGAACAGTCTCTGATTCCTATTGTCAAAATTCAGTGAAAAGGGGTCTTACCATTGTGAAGTATGCAAGAACTCTAATGGAAGCCTCACTAGAGGTTTGATACAGTGTTTATTTTCATATTTTTTTTTTAAAAAACTATCCTCTCCAAATCCTAGAAAAACCCCAATTATGCCTGCTTTGAATACCTGCCTACACACACTTTTTAGATTTCCCAAAGGATCTGAAGTGAGGGTATTATATCTGCCTGGCCTGCAGACCATGTCACCTGTGGTCACAGAGGTCTCATACCGTATGTAACTGAAGTCTGATGGGCTGGTTGCTTCAATGAAGCTTAAGTATCCATCTATTTATATTTCCAATGCTTGGTAAGACTCTGTGCTTTGATTTCCACTTAAGACCAAACTAGGTTTGAATGGTAACATTCATGCTCATACACCATTTCTCTTAGTCAAGGGTCAGGCTTGCATAAGTGCTTGTGAATTCCACAGTGCTGCTAATTAACATGCCTATGTGCAAATGTAAGTGAGCAGCCAGGATGGCTGCTGGTCTTCAAAAGACTTTTTAATGAGACAATAAGGAGGTAAAATTACGCTGAGTTTCCTGAATAGCAATCAGTATTCTAGTGCCTGCAGTGCTGGGCCTTGTCTTGATCTCTATTTGTATGCCCTCCTTACTGCCTGCTTTACTCATTTGCAGAGGTTGTACTGTAAAGATAGCACAGCGTGGAAAGTTTTAACATTGGCCTATCTCTGAAAGTGCATTGTCAGATGAAGTGAGGCTGCTTTAGCCAAAGCAGAGATGGATTGATTCAGTGTTCCTCAAACCTGGCCATATGAAGTCCACATGTCTTAGTTGCCAAGTCTGAGAAACACTGGATTGATCATCCTGTCTAACTAAATTGGTTGGGGTGTGTGTGTCTTCATAATTATTCAGCTCTATCGTGGAACAATTTGTAGTACTTTTGCTACCGATCACTTGTCACCATAATATATTGCACGCACTGGTTCTTGCCCCCTCGTCAAAAGCCGGATTTTTTTTTGCTCCTTTTTTTTGGTGGCAGATGGAATACTTGAATCAGTTTGTTCTTTCTGCTGTTTTGGTCTTTTTTCTTCTCACTATAACACTACCTGCCATGCCCATCCCCCGCTCCATTCCAACCTGACTTTTGTTCACTCTGCCCAGAGAGAAATCCTATATGGTTTCTTAGCTCACTTGCAAGACTGACACCATAGTGCAAAGTTTCTTCACATATTTCACAAGTTTTGCTGAACTGGTTTTATTGTGAAAGAAAGGCGCCTGGGATTTCTCTGCAAATTTTCAGGTTTTCCCCTTGCATTTATATCCTCATTTGTAACGATCAAGAGGAAGGTATATGTTCCTTTTTAAAAATTTCTTCTTTGTAAAGGAAAGAGGAAATCTATATCTCGTGTCACAGGATGCTGAAAGCTTATGAACTCAGAGGTGGCTAACTTTGAAGTATAGTAGAGGCGGAGAATGCTTTAATAAATATCAGAAACATCCATTCTGGAAAATTGCTAGTAGTATACCATCCTCCAGCATCCTGCCTGCCTGACCTGATGGATTCTGTCACTGGACCAGTGATGGAGGCCCTGAAGCTATTGGTGCTTGGGATTCTAATCTCCTGTCTAGTGACTTTTACTCTTAGGCAGCTGAGGAGTTTGAGGTCTCCAAGACAAGCATGGGCCTGTCCGAAGCCATCAGTGGCCTGACTCATATGGGCAGCCACACACTGGATCTGGTTTTTGTCTTGGGGTGATTGCAACATAATATGTTAATGAAGGATATTAGTATAAGTCTATTACTGTAGACATATCGTACCTGATTGCCTTCCAACTCACTGGTGTCACCCTTCTCTTCTGGGATACAGATGATTAATGTGATTTTCCTTAAGGATTTGGTGGGTGGTTTAGCTAATTCAGGGATGCTCACTGATTTCTCAATGCTTTTCACAGCTTGTGTTAGTTGTGCTGTAGTGGGTTGAGTTTATCACGTTTTGATAAAGTGTGGGTATCCATTTTGTTGGAAGATATTGCATACACTAATCAGACAAGTACAAATGCACTGCAGTGACCCAGAACACCAGACAATGGAAATGGACTGCCTACACAACATCTAACATGTATGGTGGTGCTGTGAAAAGGATAACACTACCATATATCAAAAACATCTCAGAAATAACTACATACTATTTAACCACACAATATCACCATCATACACAAGGCAACTAAGGTCCTCCAAAATATTTAAGTAAACCAAAAGTTTCAGTAACCTAAGAGGTAAAAACAGGAGTCATCTATAACAGGATTTCTCAACTTTGGCAACTTTAAAATGTGTGGACTTCAACTCCCAGAATTCCCTGTGAATTCTGGGAATTGAAGTTCACACATCTTAAAGTTGCCAAAGTTGAGACAAGTATACTGTATATACCTGTCTGACATGTATATTCGGTATCTTCCAACAAAATGGATACACATACAACTTTAACATATAACATATAGTGTAAGAACTGTAACAGCCACTTTATTGGACAGACAGAAGACTAGTAGAACATATCCATGAATACCAACTACGGTAGCAGTCAGAATACACAATGAAAAAAACATACGGGCAAACTCATACTTTCAACTGGAAACTGTGAGCATCCTAGACCAAACTAAATTCAAGATTTCTAGGAAATTCCTGGAAGCTTGGCATTCAGACAAATCAGCCACCAGGCTCATAGAAATAAATCACATTTACACACTATTCAAAAGAGACAAATAAAAAAAACTAAGAAGGAAACTGCCTGGGGTATTCTGGGAGTTGAAGTCCGCATATCTTTAAGCTGCCAAGATTGAGGAACACTGTACTAGATAATTAATTAATTTTTACAGTCATATTCAGTAGATGGTACCACTGACCTAACACCAGTCTGAAGTAATTAACTACATTGAGAAGCAGATTCTTAATTCATTGCTGTTGTTGTTCAGTCTCCAAGTAATGTCTGCCTCTTTGCAACCCCAGGGACCATAGCACAGCAGGATCCTCTGTCCTCAAATCACCCTGAGTTTGCCCAAGCCCATGCCCATTGCATCGATGACACTATCTAACCATCTCATCCTCTGCTGTCCCCTTCTCTTTTTGCCTTCAATCTTTCCCAACATCAGGGAAATAAATCCAATAAATCCTCTCTTCTCATTTAGTGGCCAAAATATTTGCACTTCAATATCTAACATTCCAAAGGACAGTTTGGGTTGATTTCCCTTAGGACTGACTGATTTGATTTCCTTGTAGTCCAAGGGACTGTCAAGAGTCTTCTCCAGAACCACAATTCAAAAGCATCAATTCTTAGGTGATCAGCCTTCCTTATGGCCCAAGTCTCACAGCTATACATTACCACTGGGGAAACCATAGCTTTGACTATACAGACCTTTGTCAGCAAGGAGATTTCTCTGCTTTTTAATAAGCTTTCTAGGTTTGTCATAGCCTTCCTCCAAGGAGCGAGCATCTTTAAGCATCCTTAATTCATACTAATAACTATATATAATAACATACTTAGCACAAAGACTGGGTTTTTCATGGCATTTCAATTAGGGCTCACTGTTAACTCTGCTGATAAATTACAAACTCTGTGGCATTCCATTTACTCTTTGTGTAATACAGCAGGGTCAAAATGTTAGTAGTAGGAGGCACAGATAATTTGGGGGTATTGTATGTTCCTAGAGTGCCATAATGAAATACTAAGAAGTTGCAACCACTGGAAAGAAGCAAGGGACAGTATTAACAAATCATCTCTACCAAACAACAAAGAATCATCTGTTTTGTTTATTTTGTCAAGGATGATTTAATCTGCTCTTAAAAGATACCAGTTAGATGTCATGAACAGATATGGTTTTCTTGGAGTGACATATGTTTCATGTAGCTATAACTTGTTGTAACACAGACCTTCTTAAAATAAAATTTAAGAGAAGGACATCTGGATTTGAGAATTTTAGGCTACAAAAAAGAACTTTTCTTCTAACTCTTGTCTTTAAGAATACTCACTATATTGTATTTACTTGATGTTTACCTGATAAGGTTTTCATCCATTTTTTAAGGGAGGACTGTTTGGCTAAACAGTATGGTAATAGAGAGTGATTAGATATTTTTTTTTGGTCCATTCCTTTTTGACACAGGAGCATAGTGTTACATTCAGAGAAATCCTATCTTGAATAAAATCTATGCTTGTATGCAGAATGAGAACAGATGGCTCTTTCTACTACTTTCTCCATGTGGCAAGCTCACAAATAGATTGTAGTTATCTTTTCTATTTCATGCTTCATCTCTGCACAATGTATTCCTTAAATTTAGACTAATTAAAAAGAGAGAGAGAGAGAGCAAGAGAAAGATGAGAACACAATCTTTTTTTTCTCATTCAAGATATACCAACATTCCTACTGTGCTGGACTAATTGAATTTTCTGTTCATACTACTGAGCCCAATGATAAGGCCAAGCAAATTAATTTTGTTTTATTTTGCTTGGTGCATTAACTTTATGTAAAGCAAACAGTGCTGCTGGTTAGTGATAACCTTTGTTTGAATTCTGTATGAATGCAAAACTGTGTCTGTGTGTAGTTATAGTTGTTATAGTTACAGTTGTTACAGTTATAGCTGTTAGTTATAATTATAGTTGTTATAGGTATATATACACACACACATGTGTGTTTTGGTGAAATCAGGAAAAAGAAAAAGCAGTATTCATTTTCTATGGGCCAGAAGATTTGAAATACAGAATAACAGATGAAATAAAAAATAGCAACTTTCTAAGAATATTGCTGATTTTTTGTTCACACCAACCATTTGAAATCAAAGCATACAGCTGTCTAATCTTTTTGGATTGTTTCTCTTTCTGTTTTGGTTTTACCATCATTTCAGTAGAAACATAGGCTGTGATTATAAAAATATATAAAAGTGCACCACAACTAAATGGCAGGCAAGATAAAGATACAAAATCCTTCTCTTTTAAATTGTTTTCTTAAAAAACAAGAATGTCATAGATTTTTTTTATGTTGTATGAACGATTTCACTACCATGATGTTTCCACAGACTTATGAACAAGGTATAGGAAAATTTTATACTGTTTATCATGGTAATGAAGATTAATTTCAGGTACTTGGTATTTTATGGAAACTTTATATCTGAAAAAGACCTTTTTTAAAAGCTTTAGTTTCCTTTGCTGACTTATGTGCAAATCTAAATATTGTGCTACTTCTAAGAGCTTGTCATATTTTGATTGACCTCTGGCACAATCTGAAGCCTTCTGGAAGGAATCTATTCAGATTTCTGATAAAAATGATGTCCTGGTTTTGTAGCAACCCATTTGGCAAAGTGGATGAGAGACAGAAGGAGAGGAAGAGAGTAAAATCTTGGTTCCAACCATTATGGTTTTACTTATTCTTGATACTTACACTGGTGTGTAAGTCTCTGAAAGAATGCAAACTTTGAATTGCTCTAGTCTGCTATCTGCTGGCAACATCCAGCAGTTGTCATGCCAAAGTGCTCCTAAATGAGCATTTTTAGTGGCCAAAAGCATCTCCTCAAGTCTTAATAGCAGAAACACAGCAATCTGTTTATATTTATTTGGAAGGGATCATTCCTTTCCTTACAGCAATAAACATCCCTGTAATTTCTCAGCAGTTAGAGAATTGATTTTTTTTTTTTTGCTTGCCTGTTTACTGTTGAGTATTCATGTTTATAGTGAAAAGATCTATGTGTGTTTGTATACACAGGACAACTTCTTTGCCTTTATGCAAGCTCTGTTTCTCTCCTAGTTTAGCATCTCTCCCTTCCCACCCAAAACCTCATACATAACCATTTTGTTTGTGTGAAATAATCAATCACTAACAGCCAATCTGTCTTGAGACCTTCTCCTGTAGGTTTGGAAAGAGGGCAGCCGTAAAAGCCTGCTGAGTGGATGGGGCTGTGCCAGTTTGTGAACTGGAACGGCTGCTCTTAATGGGAACTAATTAATTAGGGAATCAGTAGGTTACATTCTCAATGTGACTGGTAGTCGGACCTGGAAGGAGGCAAACCAGGCATCAAAGAAGTGTTGTAGGTTTGGGGAATCAGACTGCTGTTTATTGCAGAGCACTTGGCTTTTCAAACATATAATTCACAGCAACACAGATGCCCAATGTCATTGCAAAAAGAATGGCTATTTTTAATTATTTCAAGCATGCAAAAATGCACTTGCCTCTTGTCATGTCATTATCTCTTGGATCCATTGCATATGAAGTAGTGACTATAGAGATGAAAAACCCATTTAGCTCTCCTTGTCCCTAAGTCAAGAGGCACTGCAGAGCCCTGTAAGACAAACAGAGAGACTGACAGAGAGACAGTCATTAATTCATACACAGATAGACAGACACACTTTATTTGTTCGTTTCATTGAATGTCCTTTTATTGGTCGAAGGTCTGTCTGTCAGAGCCCAGTAAAATAATTCAATAGCTCAATTCACATATTATACTAGTCTTACAATAAAATGGAGAAATTAGAAATCTGGTTATGTAAGTGCTATCCCTGTGTACCAGATAGTCCTAAAATGAAGCGGCACTGCATCGCCATGCTATACTCCTTATGACACAATACACAAAGGAGGAGTAAGGCAGCATTTGAGCATGAGAGGAAGCAAAGCTATAAAGGAGCAAATATTCCATCTGGAGGATCTGGGCTAACTTAGAATAAAGGAAGGCAGCACAAAAGATTTGATATTGGCAGAAGTTAATAAATGATGAATTCACTCTACGAACAAATTATTGAAGAAAAAAAATTAAGGATATTTGCAGTGTAGAGGTAGGTAAAAGACAGGAATATTTAAGATGAAGACTGAAAATTTGGGATGCTACTTTATGTTTTAAAGCCTATCTTTTGCGATTACTAAATATATGGTTTAAAATGCACACAAATATCCCAACTTTGGGAATAAACTTATGCCAGTTCTTCTACTGCAAAACATCCCCACAGATGGCAGTGCTTGTGATTCCCTTTGGCTTCTTGATTTCAACAGAGATTTCTGTTTCAGCCCAATGGCTTCAATCCATGTTTGAAATGCAACTTCTTTAGTACAGAAATGGATTCCATGCAGATCTCCTGCAACCCATGTTAGCACCATTGTCTTTCTGTACTGGCACACTGTTGTTTGGGGGAATTCATTTTATTCAAGAGGCCAGGCTCATTTTCATGCATCTTGGCTGAGGATAAATGTATCCAAGCATTCTCAAAGGGGACTCACATTCTCTATTCATGGTTAAATAGCCATTTAAGTGGAATTGAGAATGCAGATTCTTACTTTCCCTTATTTACAGCCTACACATAAATAAAAAGGAGTAGTTGCAGATGGAGGTGGAGCTGCCAAAGAGTGATGCCTCTGACATTATAAAGCGACAAGCAACAATGTACAGCATCAAAGGACGACCTATGTGTGTTAGGTATGCAACAAAACTATTTGGTTGTGGTCCATAATAATTAGCAAGCACAATGTTCTCATTCAGTTCCCTAGCAGGTCTCTAAAGAAAGTGCTAAACAACAGACAACTGAACTCAGTTTTTTTTCCTTTTCACAAGGCACTGGCTGAGTCACACATTGTCCTAAGCCACATTTGGCTATTGAATAAACCAAGATTTGTTCACTATATTAAATCACAAACCATATATTAGATTTGCATAGTATAGAAACTGGCAAATCTCATTATAACTTCCAAAATGTGTGACTCCAGACACTTGCTGAATGGGATGAGAAACATAGGAAGAGAAGAATGGCCTTCCTTTTGAGAAGCAACTTACTTGCTCTTCACCATTAGTTGTCTATTATTGACTGAAAACCAACATCCCTTTAGTTCCACATATCCATTGGAGCTGTTTGTCATCAGTCTGTTATTTATTACTGACAGAAGTTCAACATTCCCTTAGCATAAATAAGTTTTTGCATTCTTATTTAATCTAATACCCACACTTAAAGGACTGCAAAATAAAAGATGCAGGATCTGCAATTCCCTGAGCATACAGAGGTGCAGTGAGAGGAAATAAATACATTTATTGTCAATTTTTGCATGGTTTTGCTATTTATTGTTCTAAATATCAACTAATGATTAATGATGATAAAACTAAGATTTAGGACAATAAATTACAATAATGAAATTGCCACCATGTATTATAAGGAGTGAGGAAAGAGAGAATGCAGAAATGCCACTCTTAAAGACAACTATATACCAAGTTAGTATCAGGCACAGAACTTTTCTTTCTGCCACTGTCTGGTATAATTTGTTAATTGATTTACATCCTAGGGTCATGCAGAGAAGACTGCAAGAGATTTTTATCATTATTTATTTATTCTGACATTTGCTCAAACCTTTAATCAAGAAGCACTTGCCTTTCAAGAAAAAGAAAAATAATCCTCCAAAAAACTATATGAAAGCTTTCAAGTGGATGGGGGGTGGGGGTGGCACTACTGCTAGCTTGACATATTTCTCATTCTCATAGCTTTTTTGAAAGCACTATTCCAAAATATAATATAATAGTTTGGTGAGATTTGCTGAATCTGACATTTTGATTCTTGAATGCAGATATTAATGTTTGTGTTAGTAAATACATGAACACTGTAGTGTAAAGGAAAGACACTTTATTTGTTGTTCTTCATCTAAAGGTCTTCATGCACAATGAAACCATGTTTTGTCCTGAATGTTTTTTGATGCTAGGTGATGATTCTGCCTTCTCTTACCTGAAGGCATTCCCTGCAGGACCAGAGATAAAGCCATCATAAAGCTGGAAAGGGGCATTTAATCAATGTTTGAGTCAAACTTAACTTTAGGTGATTTCACAGATATATCCAGGCAGGCTTTTGTTTTGTTTTTTAGTAAAGAAATGACAATGGTTTGCAATTGCCTTCTTATGATATGTTTTTAGTCTAGCTTATTGCCTTAACACTTCTGGCAGTCAACCAGACCCAATATTAACTTTTCAAGTTCAACCACATTTTAATAGGCACTGCTTACACTATCTATCTATCTATCTATCTATCTATCTATCTATCTATCTATCTATCTATCTATCTATCTATCTATCTATCTATCTATCTATCTATCTATCTATCTAATTTGTTTGCCATCTCACTGCGAGATGACTCTGGAAAATACACACACACACACAATAATATGGAATCCAACTTAAAGCATCAATCACCTAAATATGAGCCAGCAGTGTGCTGCAGCTGCCAAAAAGGCCAACACAGTGCTAGGCTGCATTAACAGAGGAATAGACTCAAGATCACGTGAGTGTTAATACCACTTTACAATGCCTTGGTAAGGCCACACTTTGGTCACCACGATGTAAAAAAGATGTTGAGACTCTAGAAAGAGTACAGAGAAGAGCAACAAACAAGATTAGAGGACTGAAGGCTAAAGCATATAAGGAACGGTTGCTGGAATTGGATATGTCTAGTTTAACGAAGAGAAGGATGAGGTGGGAGATGATAGCAGTGTTCCAATATCTCAGGGGCTGCCACAAAGAAGAGAGAGTCAAGCTATTTTCCAAAGTGCCTGAAGGCAGGACAAGAAGCAACGGGTGGAAACTAATGAAGGAGAAGCAACCTAGAACTAAGAAGAAACTTCCTGACAGTTACAACAATTAACCAATGGAACAATCTGCCTCCAGAACCGGTGAATACTCCCAACACTAGAAGTTTTTAAGAAGAAACTGGACTGCCATTTGTCCAAAATGGTATAGGGTTTCCTGCCTGAGCAGGGGGTTGGACTAGATGACCTCCAAGACCCCTTCCAACTTTATTATTATTATTATTATTATTATTATTATTATTATTATTATTATTATTATTATTATTATTATTATTCCCAGCAAAGATGACTTTACTTTTATTTGAACACATTCAATGTGCCCTATTGGTATTTAATTTCAAGCTTTTCTTACTGTTGAGAAGCTTTTTTGTAACCTTTAACCAGAATCTATCAGTGTTTCTATCTTCTGTATTCTGGAATAATAAAGAATAAATGCTGACCTTTTTCTTATGAAAACAGATACTTGAAATCTGCTATCCTTTTCCTCTTTCGTAATCTCTTCTTGATTTTAAACATACCCAGTTCCCTTATTTTACTTCCTAAAACTTGGTTACTGGTTCTTTCATTATGTGTCTTATTGTTTGCATTCATTCCAGTTTCTATCTTAATTTTTTTCTTAAAATGCAATGCTCCAAATAGACATAGTACCGAAGTATGATACTACTAATGTAAAATATTCTGGAACTATAATTCTTTTTGCATATTTTACTGAATGCATGCAGAGTTCAAAGTGGGGAGAGAAGATGGACACATGCACAAAACTTCTGTGCCTCCATCTAATGTTCAGGCAAGAGTTCTGAAGTGGAGCTATAACTCTTTGCCTGAAGATAAAGCAGGTTATTTTAATTGGTTGTTGGATCTTGCTGTGTTAAGCCAGGATCAATATATCTTCTCTTTGGGCTTCCCATCTGAATGCATGGAGATTAGAAAGCAGCAGGCAGAGATATATGCATCATCCTCTTTTTTTCTCTATTCTTTTGCAGACTCAGATCAGTGCCAGTAAAGAGCTTGCTGTTTTATGTGATTTGGAAACTTTTGCAACCTAAATTTCTACCTGCCTTTTAAACACCCATGTCACACTGCTGAATCACAATTCAAATCATTGCTGAATCACATCTTGTGATCAACTATAGCTTCCAGATCTTCTTTCCATATAGCCAGGAATCTCTCATTTTGTACCCGTGCATTTAATTTCTTTTTCCTAAGTAAAATATCTTTTTCCTATGTAGCCCAAGTCAGTTATAAATCTACTTAACATACATGCCAGCCAGTTCATACTTAAGAAACTTGTTAGTC
This sequence comes from Bothrops alternatus, assembly GCA_034064705.1. Classification (NCBI taxonomy): domain Eukaryota; kingdom Metazoa; phylum Chordata; class Lepidosauria; order Squamata; family Viperidae; genus Bothrops; species Bothrops alternatus. Next base: position 20,560,744 of record JARGCV010000589.1, read on the forward strand.
AAAATGCCATAGGGATTGTTGGTTCAGTAAGTGTGATTAAAAAAAAAAGTCTCCTGTGCATCCTGACATATGTGTGATTCTTGACAAAATAACGTTTCTATATTCAGATTGAACCATATTTATCTTCAGCACGTAGGATTTCTTTCCTAGGATATCATTATATTTGGAGACAACCCTTTCACATGTCACTAAAATGAACATATGATGGAAGAATATTTTTGCCAAGTTAGATTTGCCTCTACAGCTTCCCAGCAAATGTATATGTTATTCCAAGTGAATTATTCCAAGGCATTGTATTCAGAAGACACCTATCAATAGGTGGTTTCTGGAAGACAAGGAATTATCACAAGTATTAGCAACTTGAAGCCACTCTGTCAGTTTATCTGTGGGAAAGAAATAGTTGCTTCTCAATTTGTGTATCTGTCCTGGGGATAAGTCTGTTTAGTATAATATGGGTGTGTTATGATTTATATATTGATTTATTGTACCGTGGCAAATTGACATTTTTTATTCATTTTAGGAGACCATAAGACTCTTACAGTTGTTGCGATTGAAATGGCAAAGGTCAAATATGTATTTATGTATATATTAATACTTAATAATTCCTGTATTCCAATGGTTCCCAAATGCCATCTTAATACTTGTTTCTGGGAAAATTCACTTCCCTGAGTAGTGAAAATGTTCTAGGACAATGTTCCTGAAACTAATTCCTTTTGGGTAAAAGAAATCTGAAGAATGGTGGTATCTTTATGGCTGCCAAATATACAAAAGCTCAAAGAGACTAGGTTCCTATAGATCAGCCTACTACCGGTAGTTATGCTGGGATATGTAGGAGGTGACCAGGCTAAGGGGTCATCAGACGTGAGTCCCTTCTCGCCCACAAGAAATTTAAATCCAGCCCACCTTGAGTTCCTTCTACCGTGTCTCCAATTTCCTTTGACTGTTAGTAGTTCATATTCTTGTAGAGAAGGGGTTCTCAACCTTGGCAACTTTAAGACTTGTGGACTTCAATTCCCAGAATTCTTCAGCCAGCAAAGCTGGCTGAGGAATTCTGGGAGTTGAAGTCCACAAGTCTTAAAGTTGCCAAGGTTGAGAACCCCTGTTGTAGAGAGCTTAAACTTGCAATAAAACTTTATACCCATTTGAACTGCCTGGATCTCCTGATTTCCTTGGCTTTTGACAGGATAGTTAACATTGGGATCTTGCACATTTAAGTTGAATGATTAATGTGTAACACTGAGGAGGCACTTACAAAGTCCCCTATACACCTGAAGGACCCCAGGTTGGGAAAAGCTGAAAGAAAGCATTAGTGGATATTTCCACTAGGTACTGGCCTCATTTTGTTATGTTATGTAGGAAAATTCTGAAGTAGTACATCTTGATCTGCATGAGTAAAGTTCCTTCCAACATTCTAAAATTAGGCTAAGGATAATTTATTCCAGATTAAATTTTACCTGGCAACCGATAACAGGCACATTCTTTTATTAGATGTGTAACTATCATGAGTGGCTTCTAATGTTTGCTTTAAATATAGTTTATATCAACCTGGAATAAGGAATGTTTAAGGACACTTGTTTTCAAAAGATTTCTTTTACACTGCAGTGTACTGCCAAAGCTTCAGAAAAAAATTAGTTTGCTTATAGAAAGTTACTTTCGGAAGAAAAATGTGCTCTCTAGCAACAAAACCATTTTGTGGAGTAAAATAAGGACCAGTCCTTTAGTAGTCTTTAAACAAATGCATAAATAAATAAAACCTTTAGATCATTGAAATATCAGAGAATACTTTGAAATAGCCTCCACAGTGCAGTGCATTAGGTGAACTACCTAACTTCAGTGTGTAATGAGCAATATATTCATTTATATTTTGCATAGTACATTACAGCTCAGCAAATATAGCTCAATGCTGCCTGGATAATTCATCAGGAGAAAGAAGAGCACTTAAGGAGTTCAAAGGTTTGTCTGTCCTCTGCAACTGGAAAAGGCAGGATTTATTGCGATTCTGTTTATGGGGCAATTGGATTATAATCACAGATCTTCATCTTATACCTCTCCCTGCTGCTCCAGTCCTGCTCAGAGGATGCTGATTCAAACCTAAACGACTTCAATGCATCTTGAATTATCTCATTTGCAGGGTTTTTTTTTTTTAACAGATTGTTGGTTTACTTGGCCTTTGACTTCAATAACTTCCTCTGGCATTAGTCTGCTCAGCTAAGCTAACTAATCAAAGAGAGAAGTAACCTAGAACTAAGGAGAAATTTCCTGACAGAACAATTAATCAGTGGAACAACCTGCCTCCGGAAGTTGTGAATGCTCCAACACTGGAAGTTTTTAAGAAGAGACTGGACAGCCATTTGTCTAAAATGGTATAGGGTTTCCTGCCTGAACCGGGTTGGACTAGATGACCTCCAAGGTCCCTTCCATCATCATCACCATTACATAGCTTCAAAATCTTTAAGAGTTCATTAGAGTTGGATGCTTTCTTTCCTTTTTTTAAAGTATTGTTTCCATTCAAGCAATTCTATTTTGTAGAATTTAAGAGTCTTCTTGTAGTGGCTCTGTAATCTTTTACTTTCACTATAACTGTTGAAATAACAATGTAAAAATATGCCAATATTGCAATTATATTAATTATTCCCATCATTTACAGATCCTCAACGGTATTTTTCTGGAAACTATGGCCTAACAACATGGATGTAACTAAATAGTGAAGTGCATGACATAAATAAAGAGTCTGATGGCCTTTCACAAGGCCTTAAAGACATACTTGTGTCACTAACCTTGAGGATCTGGGTTTATGATACAGCCCATGCAATGGTTATGCTAGTTTGTCTGTGGCTTTTTTTTTTGCCTTATTTGCCAATTATGTCTGTATTACTTGTATTCAGTGCTTTTTTTGTAAAAAATAAAAGTGCTGGAATTCACACACGTCATACAACCTGCCTTGCCTACCCTACAAAGTTCCATCCCCAAAAGGTGCTGGAACTCCGTTCTGGGTGTTCTATGACAAAAAAAGCCCTGCTTCTATTGTCCTTGTTATATTTTGTCCTTGTTATATTTTAACTAAGTATTAGATACTCAGAATCCTGCATTAGAGGATTCATATATATTGAAATGCAGCCATGTATATTGAAATATAAAGAAGACTTTAGGGCTAACCCCAAGATGTTAAGCTAAAGGATCTCCTATATTGGGACTGAGAAGGAACACTGCCTAAGGAGCAGGGAAAAGTTGATCAAGGGAAAGAATGATTAGTGGCTTAATTCAATATAAACACTGTATTTTTATATACAGGCATTGACAATTCATTATATAGCAACCTCACCAGGATCTCCATGTGTACAGGGTAACTACAGTGTGTACTGTATAGGGAATGGTAGAACTATTCTCAATAAGTTAAGTATTTTGATGCCTCCTGGGATGGATATCTATCTAGAATCCTTATGCCTGAAACTAGTTAAAGGTGATCATGAAAGAATAAATATGAGAAAATGGCTTAAGATATTGAATTGGGAGCAGGGAGTCACAGGTGAACTCCTTTTTAATTATGGAGATGATTGGATGATTCTGAGTAGTCACAATCTCACAGCCAAATTTATCTCAGATAGCTGTAGTACAGTAGTACAGCATGGATAAAATGCTGCTGCTGCTATATCCATTAGGCAGACCACACTCAGAAATAAACTGTGCAGAAAGTTAAAATTACTTTTATTGAGATTGGCTATAACAACATAAACTTGAAAATGTGATTATTTTGTACCACCTTCTATGAATTCTAATTCAGTGAATTAGGGAGTCGTCTGTCTGAGCCACTTCTGAATCTTAACTGGCTGTATGTATGTACTTAAAGTATGTTTTGCCTCTTGTTGCCTTGGCAACAAACCTTGCATATCTCTGTTAAGATTATCTTCCTTATTTTTAACACCAAAGATGGAAACAGAGAACAGAGTGAAAATTTGGGACATGAGCCAGAGAAATTATATCCAACGATTCTATGTTTGAGAGAAAAATAAATCACATATGAAGATCTGACATCAAAACTGAAGTTGGGCCCATGGATGTTTGGGGGGGGACAGGAGAAAAGCAATAAGGAAACAGGAACTAAAATAAGATCATCATCATGGATTAGAGATACCAGAATGTACTACTAAGGTTAAGGAACAGTAGGATAAGGATGATTTGGAGACGTATGTGGGGAGGAGGGGTAAAAGATATACAAAATGATGGCTGCTATTAAAAAAACCACAATGGACATCTCAATGTAATGTTATGTGAGAATGATCTTGAGAGACAGGGCGTAAAGTCTCAGCCAAGGGAAATATCAGATAAAAGACACCTTAGCCTAAAGCAGGAATGTGTGTGAGGCAACAGGCTCAGAAGAGACCCTCCCCTAGTATTTTCGGATACGAAGGTAGTGGGGGGAAACTCTTCTGGCCATGTTTCCTATCTGGTCTACCTCACAAGGCTGATACTTAACTTTCTCACTCTCTGCTCCCTTCCTCCCTCTCCCTCTGCAAATACCCATCTGGAATTAGTGGAATTCATAAAAGAAGAGCAGTTGCAACAAATTGGGCTGAAGGAGGTGAAATCTACAAACAAACTGGCAGTGTTGACGCAAGGGAGAGGCTAAGCAGATGGTGGCAATACTATCCTGAAATCTGCTATCTAATTTTCCAAAAGTTTTCTTTTCCTGTGATTCAGCTTTTCTGACTCTTGTGAATTCCTTTTTTTGTGCAATGGTTCTGATATTGTTAAATTTAAATATCTACATCTCTCATTCCCTAGTGTTTCTTTGGAAGCCCATTCTTCTGGATCTGAGTAGAGGAATTCCTGCATCATTTCTTCCCTAGGAATTTAATTGAAATGTAAAAAGTAAGCAGATTCGGATTATTAGAGAAATGAAAATTCAATAATTTTGTCAAAAGTATAAAACAGAATAGATAAAAAATAAACAAAATATATTAATACAATTCAACCAATTAAAGCCAGCCTATATATCCTATATATTCTTTAAGGGAGATAGGCAAGAAACATGACGGACGGACAGACGGACAGAAAGACAGATAAGCAGGCAGGCAGGCAAGTAGGCAGATACTTGTAAATAAAAGTAAGCAATATAAGCTGAGAAACCCATGTGAAATACAAAAACCTTTGGGGTAAAAGACAAAAAAAGGAAAGGAAAGGAAACAATGAACATTTGTCTAGTTATTGACAATACTTAAATAACAGCAATAATCCTTATACAAATCACAATAGCTCAATTTTTAAATTGAACTTTGACCACAAGAATGATTTTGTGCATTTTTTCTTTTATGTTGATAACTAACAAGTTCTAAGTTGACAGAAAATTTCATTAAGTGAAGCCTTAAGGAATATATATATGTGTGTGTGTGTGTGTGTGTGTGTGTGTGTGTGTGTGTGTGTGTGAGTCAAGTGGTTATTTTTTAGATTGCACCCTGTAAACCCAAATATGGGAGGAAGAAATCATTCTTTCCTTTGCTTGTTTCAGCTCAACCCAGAGCCATCTGCAAGCACAAATATATATATGTTTTTAAAATTGTTAACAAAGAAATAAGGGATTTCTGAGATAGCTATTTCGAGTTATTTAACTCTCTTCAGTCAGAACTCACCCTTTCCGGGATTCGAACCTGGGCAGTCTGCATGCTAGGCAGAAGCTTTAGCCTCAAGCCACAGGCTCTCTCCCGCTTTGTTATCTTGGAGCTTCGTCTCCGCCCGGGGGGTTTAGTCCTCCTCCAAGGCCTATGGTGCTGGCCTCCCCCCTCTTGCTGCCCTCCGTGGGGGGGAAGGGAGATAGCGCGTCCGCGGGAATTCCCCCCCTCTTTGTTCCCTCACTGCTTCTTCGTCTTTGCCTACCCGTTCAGTTCTTTCTTCCTCCGCCCACCCGGCTCTTCCTTACCTCCTCCGGTTCCTTTCGGGGGCTGGGAGGGGTTTTTGTGAGGGTCCTGCCGGGGGTCTTCTTTCCGCTGCTGGCCTCTGCTGTTGGAACCTCTCGGAGCGTTTTTTCAGGCCCCCTCCGGTCCCGTCGTTGTCCGCAGTCTTCTTCTTTTCCCTGTGTCGGCCGGCTCTCAGCTGCTTCTGCGCGTGCGCGGCCTCGCAGTTTCTTCGGGCCTGCCGGCTGGTCGGCCGTCGCCGGCCTTCTCGGCCCCGTTCGCCGTCTTCCTGTGCTCTTCGGAGATGATCCCTTTCTTATAGGAACTAGCTGGGAGTCTTCTTGGGAAGCGCCCTCTTTTCCGGCGCTTCCCCTTCTCCGAAGATCAATTTTGGAGCAAAAAAAGCAAGCTCCGGTCCGGAGTTGTATTAGGAAGGCTCCGGTCCAAAAATATATTTTTAATAAACTTGAAACTGTTGATTTTATAATATAAGTGCTCCAATTCTCAATTCCAAATTTCTTTTTCTTGTTGGTAAATCATACTCTTTTTATATAATCAGCTGGTTAAGAGTGTTTTCCATTTTCTATTCATCAATTACAAGGGGGGAAGGGTCCCACCATTTCTAAAATAAGTTATTTCAAAACATCAACATCTCATGAGAGGCTGCAGGTGAGATGCTTACTGAAATGAAAGATTAAATTTAGGTATGAAAGATTAAATTTAGCTATCAGCATCCTGCAATATTTCCTTGAGCATTTCACACTTTTTTTCCCAACATGAAAATAATTTTCTCCATAAAATGGAAGAGTTGTAAAAAAGAATGACTAGCATTTCACTAACATTAGGAATGAACGAAAGGCATAGAAGATGACTATATTCTGGGTGAAAGAGTAGCATTTCTATTAGAAAGAAGAGAAAGAATGGCAAAAAGTACAAGAATAGTATCTGCCATGATGGTATCAAACTTTTCCACACAAATGTTTCCCATTACAACCTGACAGTTCCATCATCAAATGAACATTTGAATTTGAAAATTGCTATCAATGACTCCTAACTTTTTAACCTAGGTTTTGTTCAGTGTAATTTAATCTTCATTTGTCCCAAAATAAAATTCCTTGCCTTCCTTCTGCAGGTTACTTCTCTGCTTTCTGAGTAACTTGGATTGCTTGACTCTTCAGATAGCCTTTGGGAGAAAGAAACCCTTTGAAAAAGGCTTCAGAAAAGTGAACAAGGATAATATATATCTCTGCACAGACAATCTCCCTCTGCAGAAAAAGAACAACAGTTAGTAGGTTCCTCCCACCCCTATATTCCCACGGTCCATCTGTTGACCTGCTATAAAAAAACCACAAGTTTTGTAAGCAGAAGGACTTGCCTGGGTAGAAAGAGGGCTTAAAATGTACAATCTTTGAAACCTGGCTTGTTATTTTAAACTGGTGTTTGAAAAGGGTAGGGTGAAGAAATAAGAACCACTGCCTACTTTGCCCATGATCAGCATGACAATAGGATTCTGTGGAGGATAAGAATGAAGCGAGACATTAGAAAGTTGTAGATTTAAGGAAACATAAAATTATTCAAAGCCATCTAATATAAAAACTATGCTGTAGAAAAGGAAAATTATTTCAAGATATCCAGACCTTTTAAAGGTAAAGGTAAATGTTTTCTCTCTCCAGTTGTGTCTGACTCGAGGGCAGGGGTCCCCAATCTCTGGTCTGTGGCATGCCAGTAACTAGGCCACACAAACAAGCAAAGCCCCATCTGTGAGATGCAGGCATTATACAAAACTATGCACCTTCCGGTCCGCGAAAAACCTCTCCCCACGGAACCAGTCCCTGGTGCCCAAAAGGTTGGGGATCTCTCCTCTAGGAGGTGGTGTTTTTTAAGGCTCTCCAGATAGCTAATTTTATCAGAGAAAATAGCCTTTTTTCAAAACACCTGATGGGGAAGACTTAATCAGATATGATGCAGGCTGCATTACAGAGATGGTGTTCAAACTTAGGTTTAAGAAAGGACTCAAAAGCAAATTTTGCAGATACTACTTATCTGTTGACAATGCTATTTATAAATTGGAAGGCTAAAGTATTAAAAAAAAACCTAAGAAGAGGTTGGTAGAGAAACAGAATTCTAAATTCATATAGGTAATCTTTACTCTTTCTTAAGAAATTATAAATGCAGCTCTGTATTAGACCTGTAGTAATCCCACTAAAAGCTTGTGGCTATATACAATTCCCTGAATCCTAGCTATTCTGCAATAATTTTCAAGACACAGCCAAACTCTTTAGAGTCCTCTCTGTCTTGGAGTTTACCTATGTCTCCTAAATACACTATATAATCAGGTAAACTGCTAATCTTGCCTGTAGAAAAAAACTGACATGATCAGACAGGGCAAGTCCATTTTGGATTGAACTTGGTCTTTCTGGAGTTTCCCAAGGTCCAAAATGGATCTGAGAGAGCTGACCCTGTGTATACTAGTTAGTGCATTGGCATTAATCACCAAGGACACAGAAACAATCCAAATCTAAAAAAAGAAAGATAAGAAAAAATATGAGAGACAAGGCAAAAGTAAAATGACCTGACCTTGTGTCATGAATGTGTGGACTGTCGAAGAGTTTTATTTATGAATGGATGAGTGTGAAGGGAATAGGTATACGGATATGTTTCTGAATGAATTTATTCACTAATATAGTTTGTTCTGATTTAGCATGAATACAAACTCATTAACTTTTAGAGTATGGCGTTGCAAAGCATGAGAAGGGATGCATGCCTTTTGCAAAGTGGTCCTCCTTAAATTTACATTCTTCCAAAGGCCTATGTTTTTTTCAAGGGCCTTCCCAGGTGTGCACATGTAGGCATAACTACTGCAGTCCTAGTGGTAATCTTGTGTGTTGTGGAAAAACATACATGACAAACATGTGAAAGCCTGTTAAATAGCCAAGCCTTCTGCTTGTTAAGATGGCCTCAATACTTCGATAAGGAGGTTCTGATCATGGCAGTGTACTTTGCAAGACATTTCTCTGTATGCTTCATTCAGCTCTAGTAATGTCTGCAATGCAGGCCATTGTAGCTTGCTCAGCAAAAGATGCATTTAAAAAATCTTGGCTTAGAAGTTTGCATGAACAAAACTCATATGCATATATGGCGTTGGTTATGCCCACATTCTACTTCAGGCATAATTTACTTGGGATTTTGGTCTTAGCCACTGTGGCATAATGTTTGTAGGAAAATTGAACATGGGGGAAATGTAGCTTTTGGCTTAGGGGAATGGGAAGGAAGGGAAGAGATGAAGGAAATCGAAATTTTCCTTCAATTTCACCTCTTTGAAATTCAGTCTTTCCCCCACTTATTGATAAGAATGGGCACATAATTCTGGCATTCTGGTAATACATTTAACGCTAAACACTGGCATTAAGCTACCCTGGGAATTCAAATGTGATTTTCCTATTAGCTGTGCCATACCTTACCGATCAGTTAAGGAAGAAATCAGTCCCTTTCCTTGTATTTATGGGAGGAAACGCCTCTCGTTACAACTCTCTTATGGGCTTGAATCGCTGAGCGCAGATAAATTCAATGAGGGGGACGCTTCCCTTATCTCTGCAGGCGTTCTTCCCTTGAATTTCTGTCTGCCGCGTACCTGGGAAATGGAAAGCACACGACTACTATCTGCCGTAGAAAGACAGACGAAGAATTCCGCGGAAATCCCTCTAGTTTCAGATAGAAAAGCAGCCGGTTACCAGAGTTCCTGGAGAAGATCACGTTCTAACTTGCGTTTTGATCTCTCGACAGCAAAAGCAGGTCGACACTAAATAGCGCGAACAAGCGGGCAAAAAACGAGACGCAGTCCTTCCCTCGGACTCTGGGGGTCGCTGCAGCCCTTCCTTGCGCTCTCTTCTCCTTCCCCGGCAGCCCCCAGAGGAGCCTGAAGCTCAGCTTGGCGGCGAGGAGCGCACAGGCAGCCTGCTGCCGCGCCGTGCGGCGCCTCCTCCAAAAGCTGCGCGCGTGTGCCGAGCGGCGGAGTGGCAGAGCCGGGCAGCCCCGCCAGAGGGACGAAGCGAGGCGATGCCAGCCGTTTCCTGGCGCCAGAGCCGAAAGGGCCTGGGCACGTGCTTGCGCTGCTGAGTCTCAGCCACGGCGGACGAATCCGGACCGACCGCCCGGCACGCAGCGTGCTGGGGAGAAGAAAATGGGGAGCGGCGTGTCCCGCCGCAAGGACGCGCCGGCGGAGCGGCTGTGAAGGCGCGCCAAAGGTAAAGGGCTGGGGGCGCGGGGGGGGGGGGCAGGCAAGCGCCGCGAGAGGCAGAGGCACCGACTCGGAGCTAGTAAAGTTTGCCCTTGCCCCCCCCCCCCGGCGAGCATTGAGGCTCCTCGCGGACCTTCAGCCGCTCCCCTGGACTTGGGAATTGAAGCCGGCTTGCCCAGCCTGCCTTCTCAGGAGGGACTTCGGGATCCGGCTTTCAGAAAGCCTGGCGGAGCGTCCGGTTACTTTCTCGCTTTTGGATTTGAAGATGCGGTCGCCGGAGCCAGAGCTAACTAGTTGACCACTTCGGGATTCGGTGTCGGCGTCGGTTTTACAAGCCGAGCGTTCCTCCGTTTGCTAAAGGGGACGGCAAGCTTCCCTGGATCCTGACGCTCCCGTTAGATTTCGGCAGGGCAGGGCAGGGCAGGGGCCAGGTCTGCGTGGGAGTGACAGGCAAACTCCATTTTGGCTGCGACAACGGCAATTCGTTGGGGGTCCGAGGATGTAGTGGGGAGCTCGATAAAAATGGCGGAGGTGCAAAGTCAAAACAAACTCTGCTGTCAAACTAAATCTCACCAGACACCTGACCCCCCCCAGGCCCCCACCCACCCACAATCAACCACATAGTGATAGGGTTAGGGTGGTCTTTTTTCTCAGCTCTGATCTTCTCCCCGGAGATAAAAGCAAGGATGCAAAGAATCAGAGGGCAGAGAGACAGGTAAATTTAATGGGAGGCGGGGAAACAGGATGGTCTTTGCAGCCTTCTGGTCCTCTTGGTTTCTTAGGAAAGGCAGAGCAAAACATTCCTCTTTAGACTTGAGTGGCTGGCAGTCAGTTCCCTTGAAGTCTGGCGAGGCTGTGAGGTGTGGCTGCCATCAGCCTTCGAATATTTGCAGGCTTGCAGGGATTCTTCCTAAAGGGGTGGAGTAGGACAGACAAAAAAGCCTTCCCAGTTGATGGATGCCAGAACTGATACTACTTCAGTCATATCCATGACTTTCAGTACCTTCTAGAGTCATCCAACCATTGTTGTGGCACAATAGCAATGAGGAACAGGCTTTATACCAGTGATGGCTGGAGGATGCTGTGAAGCTGTTAGTGGAGAAATGGCCTTAGAAATGTCATCCAGCCTGCACTGTACTGAAGTATTGTAATAAAGACAAGCTTTGCATCATCAGTTTGATAGCTGAGTGATGCCATAAAATGGATTAAGGATGGATATCTCCTGAAAATATAATACTGTGTGTTGGCGACCAACGGAAGAAATGTTTGTTCTTCGGACTCTTGACATAATGAGTGTTTATATATGTTTTGAATTGCTCTTGCAGTGGAATCCTGTTACATCAGAGGCATTGTAGCAGATACTATGCAGACAACTGTTTTTTGAATGGTGGCTGCAGCATAGTGGCATGAAGGGTTCCCCTCAGTGAGGCCTGCCATTTGTATTGAGAGCTGTTTCTTCTCAGGGTGAAGGTATATCTAGTACACTTCTGCTAGTTAAGATGTGGAGATCTAGTTTCTTGTTGGATAAGTCACTGTTTCATTGGATCTGAAGTAAAACATGTGACTTGTAAATTATATATCATACTTCATTTTTACATAGTTCTATAATTTATTGCTCTGGAAATAGTTGATCCAACAACATTATGGACCATTAACAGTTTCTATGAGAGACCCTTTGGAAACAATTCTAAACTTTTCAAAGGATGTAAGTAACACTACATTCACGAAGACACTGATTAAATGCATAAATGGGATCCAAGTTCAAATCTGCATTCTAATATCATGATTGTTTACATTTGTTAGAGTTTAAAAAGTGGCAAGATTCTTTGTCACATGCCCTATAGCTTTCAGTGGAAGGTTCACTACTGGACATATTTCCATTGGCTTGTCTGATGAAAGCAGTGTAGTGTGCTTATATTGTCAGTGGAATGTGCATTTGGGATGGACCAATTTTATTGCAGGGATTGATGTACCCCAATCATGCATGTCTAAAGTGTGAAATCTTTCAAAGCCATTATTTTTGCATTTTCTTTTACTGCAGTATTCCTTTTAGACATTCTTGCAGTAAAAACAAAACAAAAGATAGTTGGCAGGTAAGCCTGTGCTGACCATCGTCTCCATGAGAATGCTGGCAATACAATTATTACCTTGCAGAATTTTCTTCTATTCTTGAAACAGCAAGGGCCGTTCCCACTCTTTCTCTATCTAATTGGGTCAATGTCTGAGAGAATCCCTGAGCTAGCAAATCGAATCATATAAGACATACAAACTGGCATCATTCAGGATTAACAAAGGCAGCCAGATTGGTAAAGTAAGCACAGAATAATATTGGAGTCTTGGGCTGAAAGGATAATAGACAATGTACAAAGGCTTCTTGTTTGTGATTTGAAATTTAGCATCAATCTTTCTAATTTACAGGGTAAATAGTATGTAATATGCTGGACTTTTTTTTACCAACTTTTTTTTCTTTTTAGCAAATGGAGTACATCATGGAATGTTCAGCACTTTTTGTTAGAGAAAGTCTGAAACTCGGGAATCTGCTTTAATTTGTATAAGCCTTTGCCAAAAATGGATGCATTATTAAATCAGATGAATGCAACTTCGTGGCCAGGTTTCAAAGGAAATACTTTAGTGCTGGCTAATGTGATATAAAACTATTAAGCTCCTTGCTGTATAATCAAGGTATCCCTTGGAAGTATAAAGTAAATGTGAACGATGATAATTTCTTATTATCATCACTAATTGCTTTATAATTTCCAGATCTAATGATTAACATTCTTAGGTTGACTTTTAGGGGGCATTGTGAAGAATAGGAAGCTGAATGATTTTTGTATTATACAATGGAAATCTGAAATTGAGAAATGGCTTGTTATTTTAATATTAATGATGAAGGACTTGTATCTTTCTTCCCACTACCTCTATTTTCCCCACACAAATAAGTTCCTTAATACAGGAGATGAACTTCCTTCCTTCCTTCCTTCCTTCCTTCCTTCCTTCCTTCCTTCCTTCCTTCCTTCCTTCCTTCCTTCCTTCCTTCCTTCCTTCCTTCCATCCTCCCTCCTTCCCTCCCTCCCTTCCTCGGACCACATGATTTAACAACTAGATTCCAATAGTTGTTTAGAGATAAGCTGTGCTCTTAGGGTTAGAGAATAAAGGACTCCTGAATTCACATTAAGCTAAGGAATTTCTTTTCAGTACCATAATTGAGCCTGTTGCTCTTTTTAACCTACAGAGCTACTTCTGGTTTTCCTTCAAGCATTCTTTGATTCAATGGCCTAACTTGGGATGGGAAGAGTCTATTTTATTTTTAAACATGCCTTATTAAATGACATCAAATTTATGTAACAGTTATGTGATGTAATATTTAAAGTTTATTTTTAGAAGTAAAAATTAAAATCTGGCAATTTTGTATCATGAATGAAATAATCCAGAAAGTTTTTCAGATTAATCAAAACTGTTCTTTTTTGCCCCTTTCTTAGCAGAAGGCTAATTCAGATGTTGACAAAGCTGCCTCTTCCATCTTCTTAGCCACTGAGTAATTCTGATGCACGTTTCAGTAGATGGCAGAACCTAGCTGAACTTGTCTGGGCTCTGGTTAGCATTTGAAAGAAAGTGAAAATGGCCAATTCAGGTGGCCTGTATGATTTGAATAGATATGAGGCACAGATTAAGGATAGGACCTGTACAAGGATCTAGGTATGCCCCTGTACAGGCATCTCAGTGGGATTTCCTTGCATGGGAAAACTTTCTGTCACATGGTGTGTCAATTTATATGAAAAGACTGTTTCTTGGTTCCGTGTTGAACATCAGCTTTCTCACAGTATGAACTTTTACCAACTAAGATGTTTTTGTTGAGGAGTCTCAGCCAGTCATTCAGACATGGCCTCAGCCCTGGTATTCTATTCCATTTCTTCACCATGAACTTGATTTTGCCCTCTAACATTCAGCATTCTATGGCTGCTGAACTTTCTTGGTCCAGGCTAGGCTGATTTCATTCTGGCTTGTTAATAGCATTTTGTCATCATGTTTTTGAATTGCATAAGAAGTTGATTTTATTTATTGCAGTTTATATGCTGTTCAGTTGCCAAAATACTCCACATGCAGCCTATAAATAGCACAAAATAGAGTGAAAGCAATAAGTGTTATAACACAAACCAGATTACCAATAATTATAATGACAAAGAAAATTAATTATTTGCAATTACAAAATCCAGTGAGAAGAGGATATCTGAAAAGAATTGGAAGTTCTGGAAAGAACAACATCCATAATCAGAAATAACAGAACAGAGACTAGCAAATCAGTATTGATTTATAATATAAAATGAAGTATTCACAGATAGAATTGGAAGAACTACAAAGATCTACCTACAGCAGAGAAATTGAAACTTTGCTAGAAATAGTTCAGACAGCAGAAGTAAACCAGGGGAATCAATAGCAGAGGAAGCCAGCATTACTATTCAACAAACCAGAAAGCATAAAGTCCTCTAGCTGGACAGCAAGAAGAATTGAAACAAATAATAACTGATCATCTCTAGAATACCACAAAAAAACAACAACAACAGAATAAGATTGTCTGCATTGAAACATACTATACCTCCTCCAAAAACAGCTAACACAAGTATTAAAAGATGCCAATACTATATTAAATATCAGCACCAGCTCAATGGTAGCAATAATGATACTGCAGTGGAGTTTGGACTGGACAAATGTGCCATCTTTAACATCAACGGGAAAAATAATGAAAACTGAAGGAATCAAGATGCCCTATGGCAATAACATCAAGAGTCTGGATGAAGATCATTATAAACACCTGGGCATCCTTCAGATTGACAATATCAATAAGAAGTTTAGCACAAGAATTGGAAAATTAGGGAATTAACCTGTCCTGGTGGGCACATTTACAAATACAAAGTAGATATGAAAAAGATGTAAAAATGTATGGATTTTACAAGGATCAAACTGTGTTTGATAAGATTTTGTTAACCTCAGATGAGAAATTAATCAAGAAAATGTATAACTTTTTGTTAATTTTAGATATGGAAAGTGAACAAGTGAAAGAAACAATGATAAGATGGGCAAATTGTTTTGGCTATAATATAGAATTAGAAAAATGACAAATGTTATGGGAGAGAAACTATAAATTAACAATGTCAACTTCATACAAAGAAAATCTGTATAAAATGTTTTATAGATGGCACCTTCCACCAGCAAGATTAGCAAAAATGTTTAAAAATATGTCAGATAGATGTTGGAAATGTAAACATAACATAGGCACATACTATCACATTTGGTGGACATGTAAGGCAAAGGCTTATTGGAAAAATATACATATGTGATTAGAAAAAATATTGGGCGAACAAGTGGATTTTAAACCTGAACTTTTTTTTACTAGGCATTATGCCTGAAAAGACTAATAAGCAGAAATTGTATTTAATTTTACACATCACTACAGCAGCGAGAATAATTTTTGCACAATACTGGAAGAATGAAGGACTGCCATCAGAGGAAGAAATAATCAGGAAAATATTGGAATGTGCAGAGATGGACAGATTAACTATGAGGTTGAAAGACAAAGAAGATACAGACTACTATCAAATTTGGAATTTATTTTATTCTTGGTTAGAGAAAATAATGAAGGATTAGGAATTGAACATGTATTAGCATAGCAAATTCCAGACAACTTGTTGATTGGAAAAATTGACATATGTTGATGAAAAAAAATTAATAAAAAGAAGTTTAGCAATGAATACAAAAGAAGAACGAAGAAGCTCTTAAAGTCTAAATTCAGTGGAGAAAATACTATCAATTACAGGTATTAGATATATAACTGGAATAGTGGACTAGACTTAAGCAAAACTAAAAGCCCTGGATAGCAAAGCCACAAAAATAATGGCAATGAATCATGGCCTTTCTTCCATGTGGTGATATTGACAGACTCTTTACCAAGGAGCATAGGTTGGCCTAGAATGTTGTAAGTACATCAGGCAATTAAAGAAGAAGAAAAGGCATTAAAAATATCTGAAAGGCAATGAAGACGATGCACTAAAGCTAGTATACCATGAAAGCTTACTAAATACCAAAAAGATCAAACTGGCCTATAAGAAAGACCAAATAAAGAATAGAAAAGACATATAGAAAGGCAAAGTGTTACATAGGCAGGACATAAAAAACCAACAGGCAAAGTAGATAACAAGACCTGGCAATGGCTAATAGAAGGAAAGTTGAAGAAAGGGACAAGAGGGGCAAATTCTGGCTGCACAAACTAAGCAATAACTACAAATGGATATAAAACCAGTATTTAGAAGATAGCAACAAACAACAAATGATGTCTTTGCAAAGAAGCTGACCATTTAGTTAGCTGTGGCAAGAAGATTGCACAGACTGGTTACTAACAACTTCATGGCAAAAATGGTGCACTGGAATATCTGCAAGAAACACCATTTTCCTGCAAGCAAGAACTGGTGGGATCACAAAGTAGACAAAGTAATAGGAAATGAAGAAGTTAAAGTGTTCTAGAATTTTAGAATTAAAAGAGACAATAACAGCTTGAATTATGCCCAGAAATTAATTGGCATCCAGTGAGGCTCTTGCAATAGTGTTTATACTTGGGAAAATTGAGAGGCACTCTTAAAGGCTTGGTCCACTACATATTCTACCAGATGTGACTTCTGAGTAGTTATGAAGGGCAGACCAAAATACAATGCATTGTTCTAGTCTAGATAGATGGCCAAGGCACAAATGATGATATATAATTTAGGATGATAGAAAGGTCTTCATTAGCATTTTGTATTGCCCACTAAGCAGAGTTGTTTAAGACCTGGCAGTAAGTAGAAGTTTATTTTTTACAAATGCTTCTGGGTGGAGGCAGGAGTGGAAATAAAATTTATTTTAGACCATGATTTTTTTTCAAAAACAAAATCTTCTGCAGTTATTATTTCGTTAACGCCTTGTGATTCACTTCTACTAAATTCCTGCAGCAAATCTGGTTCTTGCAGTTCAGTGCCATGACTCTTGAAAAAAGAATGTTGTGAAAAATAGAATAAAATAGAGCTGGAAGGGACCTTGAAGGTCTTCTAGTCCAGCCCCCTGCTCAAGCAGGAGAATATATAGATCTCAGACAGGTGAATGTCTAGTCTCTTCTTAAAAATCTCTAGTGATGGAGCGCCCACAATTTCTGGGGGTAAACTGTTCCACTGTCAGGAAGTTTCTCCTTAATTCCAGGTGGCTTATATTTTTGATCAGTTTCCAACCATTGTTTCTTGTCCTTCCCTCTGATGCTTTGGTGAACAACCTGGCCCCCTCTGCCTTGTGGCAGCCCCTCAAATACTGGAATACTGCTATCATGTCTCCCCTATTTCTTCTTTTCTTTAGACTAGCCAAACCCAAGTCCTGTAGATGTTCTTCCTATGTTTTAGTCTCCAGGCCTTTGATCATCTTAGTTGCTCTTCTCTGATTTTTTTCCAAACTCTCAACATCTTTTTTGTGATATGGTGACCAAAATTGGTTGCAGTATTCCAGATGTGGTGTTACTAGGGTTTTATAAAATGATACTAATACTTCGCGTGATCTTGATTCTATGCTTCTGTTTATACAACTCAGGATTGTATTAGCTTTTTTGTTTGCTGCTGCACACTGCTGGCTCATAGTTAAGTGATCATCCACTAGGACAACAAGGTCCCTCTCACAGTTGCTGTTTTTAAGCCAGGTCTCGCCCAATCAAACCAGATGATTTAATGACAGTACAGAATAGGAGTTGAGTGAAGCAAAGATGCAGTTGTGTGTATATTTTTGTTTGTGCACACTGGCTTAAATTATTTCATTGCTTTGTCACAGTTAGCCTTTGTTACCCCTGAACTCAAAGGATGTAGCTGCTTTTATTTTCATAATGCAATCTATCAGTGTCTGACAGTGGTGCTAGCAGTACACTTGATACAGAGTTGAGGGAGAAACACACACTGAAATCATAGAAAAAACAGTTGTAAGACTGTAATTCCTTGCTGCAGAAACTGCAGTAGAAGTAGATTCATAATTAGATTCACTAGTAGATTTAGAAGTGAATCACAAGGAGTTAAGCAAATAATAATTGCAGTAGAAAGTGCACTGAAAGCATTGTGCTTCTTTAGCATTCCATTGGAACCTCTTTGGTCCCTTAACTCAGAGGTCCCCAATCTTTTGGACACCAGAGACCGGTTACACGGAGAAAGGTTTTTCCATTGACTGGAGAGGGTGTGGTTTTGTGTGCTGCCTACATCCTGTAGATTGGGCTTTGTTTGTGTGGCCCGGTTGCTGGCACACCGCGGATTGGTACCAGTCCACAGACTGGGGTTGGGGATCCCTGCCTTAACTGGCATTGTCATGAACTGCATTATTTTGTTTGCAGGCATGACTCCATGCCTTGCTGACCTTATTTGTCGATTACATTTCAGTAGTGTTCTTGCTGTCATTATGCTCCAAGGAAGGAAATCTATCATGTTTTGTCTGATTGTGTTTTTACTGTGGGGAAGAGATGTAGCAAATATTCTTCCAAAAGGAACCCAGAGGAAGCCATCAACATTAAGTTACGCAATGCTTTGAATTTGAAAGGGAAAAGGTGCTTTGGCCTGTGCTAGGTTGCAAACAAAATACCTATGTGCTACTCCTTAAACCAAATGCATCCTTTTCCAGAATTGCATGGCAGTTGTGGAGGGCATCTTCATGACCATTGGAGAAGGCATGACTGTTTAAAAGAGTTGCAGACAAAGACCATGTGAATGGCTTCTTGCACATTTTGCCTTCAGTTGTTGAGTCCTACAGCATGTACAAGGAGAAGGGATGTTTTTCTTTTGTTCATATTTCTTTGAGGGGGAATGAAGGACAGAAACAAAGGTTGTAGTTTTAATATTATTGAGCAATCCAAGGCTGATCAGACTAATCTCATTTCCTTTTTGCCAGATGTGCATAT
Source organism: Bothrops alternatus (assembly GCA_034064705.1). NCBI lineage: Eukaryota > Metazoa > Chordata > Lepidosauria > Squamata > Viperidae > Bothrops > Bothrops alternatus. The sequence goes on from JARGCV010000589.1 coordinate 20,579,810, forward strand.
TTTACTAACCCATGATTTCTTTCATCTTGGTTTATTGGATTTATACAACATAGTAAATAAACTATAAGCTATGTTTAATAAAGTACAATGACTGGATTTATACAATATGGCAAACCGGAACTACATAAAGCACATTTTTGATTTAACAGAATATTTGAACCAGGTCTCAGAAACTTAAAAAGAGTTTGAGACCATAGCTTCTGGTTTTAATGTGTTTATTTATAGATGGACTTAGTAAATTAAGTCCTCTATCCTGGTAAATGAATGTTGCTGTAACTGTACTTGTACGAAGTTACCAAAATGAAAATGGGTAAGACTAAAATATGGACCTTTACATATGGATATACCGGTACTTTCCAGGAGAGCATTTTTTTTTGCTCGAATACCAACATCTTGGTATTCATTGGATGGAGACAGTTATCAAATCCTGGATTTGAGGATACAGTTTGGAGAAGCCAAAGATGTAGGAAACAATCTTAACATAAAACATACAGCTGTTGCATGTGCTTAAAAGTCTTCTGTCCCTCAGGAAACAACTGTCCATTAACGAGACCTACCTATAACTAATCAATCAACTATATCACTGCCAAGACTCAAATAAAAGCTAAAATCAGCACAGAGCACTCAGCTTAAGTAAGTGGACTAGTTACATATATAATGCATGTATAGATAAAAGCCATCATGTGTACTACTAAGTGGATTTTCTTCTTTCTAACCAAGTTATAATGATGGTTAGATAATTATTATTACATGCACAATAATGTGAAATCATAGCTATGTTGGTGTAGCCTTCACACACATCAGTGGAGTAACGGTAATCCCTAAGTTATGAGCATTCACTTACGCTCATTCGAAGTTACGTGATCAGCGCCCCCTAGTGTTTACAAGCAAATCCCAAAATTACAACTATTGCAGCACTACAGCAGTCATTCGCCCTTATGAGCGACTGACCACAGAGGCTCAGCAATATTCACCCTATTCCTCTCCCCGCTCCCTACAACTGCTTCCCCCTCCCTTCCTGCCATACCGGACTCACTTGCAAAATCTGTCTCTTTTCTACAGCAGTTTTTTTCTCTTTGAGGGAAAGGAGAGTTGGCTTGGAAATGCTTTCTGCATTGACAATGGAAGCTCCTGTGTGCTGTAACATCGTACAGGTTCAAACACAAATTCTCTGCAAGAGATCATGGCCCCCGGAAGCTTCCATTCTCTGTGGGGGAGGAGTGTTTGGTTCATTTGCATGCTTATGGGACAAAGCATGGAATCAGAGTTGGCCAGGCACAGGAACCAATGCCGTCTGGCCCGGGTGTGCTGCTCGTTCATGTGCGCCAGCCTTAGTTTGAGGGCAGGAATGAACTTCAACCTTCAACTGAGTGGGGAGGCATCGCGGGGCTGGGTCCCTTGCACCCGCATCCAAGCTGGCAGCAGCGGCAACCACTTGAGCAACCATGATCCCCCTCGCCAGCCAGCCAGCCAGCCAGCCACCCTGCCCGACCTAGTCCTTGCCTGGCCAGCCAGCTGGCAGAAATCCTCACCACTCTTCTCCTCCTCACTCATTGAGCAGCAGTGGCTTGAGTTTCTCTTCTCTGCTCCGAGTGAAAGGAAATGGAAACGCAGAGCAGGATTGTTCTCAATAAGGCTGGCGCACCTGCTTTTTCTTGAGAGCAATCCTGCTCTGCATCTCCGGCCTTATTTAGAGCAATCCTATGAAAACAAGCCTCCGGAGCGAGCCGGCCTTATTGAGAACAATCATGTGAAAACAAGCCTCTGGAGCGAGTGTGCCTTGGCCTTATTGAGAGCAGTCCTGCGAAAAAAGCCTCCAGAGCGAGAGCGCCTTGCTCTGTGGCTTTGTTTTCGACAGAAAAAGCCATTTCTCAAGCTCCTTCTTGGCGAAAACAAGCCTCCGGAGTGAGGACACCACACTGTTATTGAGAGCAATCCTGCGAAAACAAGCACCCAGAGCGAGCGTGCTCCCTCCAGAGGCTTTTTTTTCACCCGGAAGGGGCTTGAGAAATGGCTTTTTCTGGCAAAAATGGAGCCACAACGTGAGGCATTCTGTTTCTAAGTGTGCATTTGCATGCAGATGGAGCTTCCAGTTTCCCCACAGTCTCCGTCCTGGTGAAAATTGTTCTGGCAGTGGCGGAAAAGAGTTGGGGCGGGAGCAAACACTACAAGAGTTCAGGCTCCCATTCTCTGCAAAAGAGGATCGGTGCCTGAACTCATGCAATATTACAGGCACCCAGGAGCTTCCATTGACTCTCCTCTCCCTTAAAGGCAGAAACCACGGCAGAGAGGAGACAGATCTTTTCAAGGTGAGTCTGGCTCAGCAGGAAGGGAGGGGGAAGCATGAGGTATCTTAGTGGGTCGGGGAGGCCTTGGCTGCCTATTCCATCATTAGCCCCCCCCTGGTGGCCTTCCCCACCCCAAGATACCTCTTGTGCACTTAACGAGCCCTGTGGGTCTTAATGAGCAAGGGAGTGATCTTGTTCAAATATGAGATTCACTCTACAAGTTTTCGAGTTATGAATGGAATGGGCAGGCTCCATTACACTCGTAACCCAAGGACTACCTGTATATGTGCAGATCCAAGCAGTGTAATTGACAAATGGACATTTTTCCAATACAGATTTTCTACTGACCTCTAGTATTGCCACATTGATTATTCACAGTTTTTTTTCAATTACAGTTAAATGTGATGTGTTATGAGCCAAGACATCGCTTTATAGTTAGATTATTATGTTGGTCATACAGTCAGACAGGTGTTTGGCATTTTCATCCACCACTTGAGTCCTTCCCAAGGACCTGGGATAGGCAGATTTTATTATGGTTGGTCACAGATGTTGTTGTTTTATCAATATATAAAATACAAAGACAAATAAAAATAGGAAATTAAGGGAAGAAAAAAGAAAGGGGGAAAGAAAATATGAGGTACAAGGGAAGAAAGAAAAAGGCATTGACTTCTGACTCTTTTTAGCACAGTACAAGGTAACAACATTACAACCTCAACTTTTTCTTTTACACATTAGTGTGTAACTAGCCATTTCCATAACAACAAATCTATTTAATTAGCAAAACCAAAGTCAAAGTTTCATTTTTTTTCTTTCCAAGCACAAAATCCAGAAGTGATATCCAAATAAAAAACATAAATATATTCTCTTCTTTGAATAGATCAATTTAACCATTACTGCTTTATCTTCCTTGCTGTTGAAATAATATGTATTTCTGTTTGCACTTAATAATCTTTATAAACTATCACCATTTATATTAATAAAATTCACTGTATTCTTTCAGGTTCTTTAACCTTAAAGGGAAAAATATTTTTTTCATCCATTTAAAAACCCTAAGCTTTTCTTTAAAAACATTTCTAAAATTAAAACATTCTAATACATCTTTTTTTAACTTCCTCTTAGCATACATACTTTAAAATTCACTTTCAAACCAATAAAATTCCAACTTATTCCAAGTAACTCATTAAATTTAGATCACTCCTTCCAAGTTACCCACATAGAATATTTTTTTCTTTTTCTTGTATACATCCTTTTTTTAACTTTCTCTTAACATAGATTTTTTCAAATACACTTTCAAAAATATTTTACAAACTTTAGGAATTATTTAAGCATTTTATATATAAAGGAAAAAAATCTTTTCAAACTTTAGATTAAGGTTTTCTTTCAATTATAAATATCAAACGGATGAAAATCCATCCTAATTTCAATTGACTCATTGTTTAAGTCAATCCTCCCAACTTGTCTTAATGGAGTAAAATCTTTTTCTTCTATAAATACAAAACTACCTTAGAATTTTCTTTCAATACATATATCAAATTTATAAAATCCATCCCAACTAATTAAGTCATTAAATTTAAGTCATTCCCTCCAGCTTATCTTCATAAAATAAAGTATTTTTCTTCTCAGGAGTGTTTATCAAATCTCCTTTCTTCAAGAAATTCTCAGCCTTGTTAATATCCATGGAAAAGGAGTCACAAAGTTGTTCTATTAAAAGTTGTAGATTAACCTGGAACACTTCCTCATAGAATAAAGTCTTCTTTTTTGATATGTCTATTATATCTTTTTTTCTCAAAAAATTCTCAACCTTGTTAGTATCCATGAAGGAAAAAAAAATCCAAACTTGACCAAATTGTGAATTTGCTTGGCACTCTTGTTTCAATTGTGCTGTGAGGGTTTTATTCAAACCATCATCATAATAAAAGTTGGTGTTAGATTTCTATTCCAAAGTTATAGTTATTTGCATTGTCCAGTATTTGTGGAGTTGTCACAATGGGTTGGTAATTTTCTATACCTAATTGTGTCTATTATTCTTTTTTAATATCATCTGTATGATTTGTATCTTTAGTCCCTACCCAATGTATGCTATAACTAATTTCCTGTATGGAACTTTCAAAGATTCCATTTTTTGGCCAGTCAGAGTTCATGAAAATTGGAAGATTTCAACCACCCACAACAGATTATTTTAAAAATAGTAAAATGAAATCACAACTTTTATCCTTAGATCTCTCCATCAAATTTCAAAAGAAAAAGTACTCCACATATTAGCTGCCTCCAGCAACCCTCTTCCTTGTCATTTAACAATAAGAAGTCTCAAAAATGGCACACAGCTTCAAAAAGGAGTAATAAGCTATGACTAAAGAGAGCTTCTTTTCGCTAATAAAGGTAATAGTCTCATAAATTGGTTAAGAAATGAAGGGCAAAACTTACTGTATGTTTGAAAAATAAATTCCAAAATGGCTGTTTTGTCCAACAAGAAGTGATTTCAGCCCCCCCCCCCCAAGCTTCGGCTCACCATCTGCTTCAAAGCACTGCTTCTGAAACTATTTGCAGACTGTTTTTTTCTGGAGGATCTTGAGGGATGATTCTAGGAGTCTCCCTAACCCAGGAGAGTCAGATAAACAAAAGGAAAGTGTGTTCCTTCTGTTGTTAAGCTGGAAAAACACAGTCCAGAGAGAGGAGATTCTCTGGGCGTGTCAGGTATTAGCCATATCTTCACAGGAAGTCCAGTCACAGAGATGGTTGTTGATGATGATGAAATTTATGTGTTGCCTGATTCTCAATGATTTTGGCTGGTTAAGCAATACATTAACAATTGCATTATATGTTTAAGGTTTGAGCTAACAAAAGATATAATAAAAGGATTGTAGAAAGCATCATATATTTTTGTATATGAAAAATACTGTAAATGAGATCCCAAGGTTGAATAGTGATTTCATTCTAGAAACCCAAATGCCTAAGAACAGAACAGTTTAGGCCATATATATCTCTGGAAGTAAAGGCATACATGATCTTCCAAATATATAATGGTACTCAGACCATGATTTATAGCTTAATACGATGCTTGACTGTATCTATTGCAGCTTGTTCAGTGACCCATTATATCTTATGCAGTAGCTTGATGTGTGAGCCCAGTCACTGAATTCATGACAGAACATTCATATATAGCCAATGACCCAAAACAGCTAGGGGCAGACGGAGATGCCACAAGATACAGATGAATGCTCTTGAAGGCCAGAGAAGGGGAGCTAGTTTCTACTGGAGACTAATCTACAGATTTTCAGATTACCCAGTCAGTATCTTAAGGAACAAAAGCCAAAAATATGTCTATAAATGTATTGAACTTTGTTGATCATAGGCGATTTAAGTGAAAGACAGACTGAAAAACTGCAGTTAGGCTGCAATGTAATCCTTGCCCCTTACATTATAGAATAGAACTGGACTCTCTTCATAATGTTTATTTATTCATTTATTAAATTTCTATGCTGCCATCTCACTGATACAGTGACTCTTGAGAGGCTTACAATATAATAAAAAGTTAAAAAGTCCTAAAAACAATTAAAATTAAAATAAAAAATTAAAAGTTAAGAGTCAAGATGATGGGCAGCCTGCGGGTGAGAATTTTCTCTACCTAACAGCCACCCCCAATATAGCAGGTCCCTGTTAGTGCCTCAGGCCAAGTGGCAGAGACAATTTTTAAGGCTCTTCTAGAAGGTCAGATCTGTGGGTGCAGATCTTACCTCTGATGAGAGAATATTCCAGAGGGTGAGGGCCACAGCAGAAAAGGCTCTTCTCCTGGAGCCCACCAGCTGAAATTCAGCCAAAGAATTTGGCCAACACCATGTGAAGTAGGCCCTTTCCACTAGAACAACTGGGGTGAGTTAGTCCATTAGGGTAACATGGTTCCTCATACATCCTGAACCCATGCCATAAAAATTCTTAAAGGTGTTGACCAACACCATGAATTGGATCCAGAATCAAACTGGCAACCAGTGCAGCTCACATAACAACAGTGACAGATGTACCAACTGAAGGGCTCTAGAACTGTCCATGCCACTGTGTTCTGAACCACTTGTAGCTTCTATTCAGAATCTTCAAGATTCTTTTCATAATGTGGCCATGTGTTTAACTGTACTATAGTTCCTTCCTCCTTTATGTTTAGGCTAAGCTAGTTCTGAATTTCTGACCAGTATTTCTATGTAAGGCAATGAGAGATAACATTTACTTAAAATGGAGAACAAGGTTTATAGAGAGATTTTCATATTTTCAAATACATGGAAGAAAGGAGAGTGGAACTAGGGCCAGTGGCTGTAATGTCATTGATATCATTTGGCACAACCCATATGAATTGAAGAGTAGCAAGTAGTGTGTGTTGCCTTGTAACCCGTATTTTTGAAACCTGGATGTCCCCATGAGAGCTGTGAATTGGCTATTCTATATGCAGATGATAATGCCCGCATTATTCATTCATGGGATAAGCATTTCTTTGACTTGCTCAAGGACGGAGGCTCCCATTTCAAATGCCTGGAGAATCTGAGAACATCTGGCTGTATTGACTGACCTTCAGCAGATGGATGAGGCACCCAAACAGGGAAAGGTTGAGGGTGGGGTGAGAATTTTTCATTGTCTCTATTGTTTTGGTTCATGGGATTCAATAAGCATTCCTTATTGATGAGGCATATGGAAAATGTGTCATTGCTACTGCCTAGTAGTGTAGATACATTACAAGAAAAATGGGAAATTTAAGCTCCTTTTTGGCAAAGAACCAGTTTTTAAAATAAAGGAGTTAGTGCAAATGCATGTATTAATGTGTGTTTGTAATATACATACAGCTATATACCCATACACCCACAGACATATATTAATATATACTCTCTCTCTCTCTGTGTGAGTGTAGAGCTGCATTTATGGGCACCTACCCTATTTTGTCTACATTCCATACTTTTTTTTCTACCTAGTCACATTTATTCATGGAAGGGAAATAAAACTTCCCATAACTGGTTACAATTTTTTATATGTAAACAACTCTTGATTGTGTCTATGGAGATTCTCTATCATCCAGATCATGGCTGTTCCAAAAATGTTTTTCCAAAGGGCAACTGGACTTTTGTAAATGCTTTACTTCTCATCCAAGAAACATCTTCAGTTCTTACCTTTGGGACAGGTCTTCACATAATGAGAATATGAAAATGTTAATCTCTTTTTTTGTGATAAAACAAGAATGATCTTACGGAGTTAGCTATTGTTACCACATATCAGTTATTCAACTATGGTGCATCAGATTTCAGAGTCACCTCTTTCCACAAGTGCCATAAGATATCTATAAGAAGTTCATGATCTGAATATGAGTATTGCAAAAAATAGCAAGTGAAAGGCATGTTGTTTTGAATATAGAATATAACAGAAAGCCTTCTGAACAAGTAGCTATTGATAGTCTTATTCTACATGAATTTAGAAAATTATCCTTGGTGACCAACAATACAATTGAACTCTATATGTGCTCTTGTCAAAGAAAGAGAGAGAGGGAGAGAAAGAGATGTTCTACTTTTTTTGCTGCATCCATCAACCTCACCTTGTTTTTGCTTCATCTCCTTAAAGATTTTTTTTAAATGTGCCATTTCTTGTTTCAAAGAATAGGATGGTCTTTCCCATTTCATATTATTTTCCTGTACATTTTGTTGCAAGAAAAACTGGGTGGAAACAAATAATATAAAAGTTGTAGAATTTCCAGTGGCCTGCAGGCATACTGGACTTTTGATGGGAAGGTAATAAGTCAGCTCCAAGTTTCCTTCTGTAATACTGAACTGTCTATGACCTTGACAGAGATAGATATCTGATGGCAGATTGACACTTGCAGCTGACAAGGTGTTTAATCTTGCAGAAATAGTGCCAAGAAGAGGAGAAGAAATTATTGAAACACTTGATTCTCCTGTCTCAGTAGATAAAATCACCTGCAGAGGTCAAAAGGTGTTGCCTAAAAAAAAACAAACCCCAAGATAGTAGTCTACCTACCTCAACTTGCTTCTGTGATATAACTCTATTTTCTTGCAGTCACAGAATTCAAAATGATTTCCTCATCCACTAGGTGCAGAGGTATTTATGGGCAGGCTTGAATACATTTATATTTCATCTGTGGCAAATGGAAATAGAGATGAGTCTTTCCCATTTCTTTTAGTCATTTATGCCCGGACATCTCATGTATTGTCTCCTGCAACACACTCTACATAGGACTACCCATGAGAAGAATCTGAAAATTGCAGCTGGTTTTAAATACAGCTGGGTGAGTTACATATATAATACTTCTGCTACGTGAACTGCCAGCTTTCTTCAAGGTCCAATTCAAGGTGTTGGCTATCATCTTTAAAGCCCCTATGGCTGAGACCAGGTTACCCGAAGAACCGCCTCATCTCTATTTCATTGACCTATTCCACCTGGTCAGGCAGCAAGGATATGTTGTGGACCCCATTGAGTAAAAAATTTCAACAGATGGAATCCAGGAAGAGAGCCTTTCTGCCATTACCTCTGCCCAATGGAATATCTTGCCCACAAAGGCAAGATGAGCCCGTTCTCTCCTAGCCTGCTGGAAGAGTGTCATGATTGTGCCACCTGGCATGGAGGTTTAAGAGTGGCATACAATTCTGGGGTAGTTGGTAGGTTCAAGGTACTCCCTATGCCTTTTTAACTTTTCAACTGTTCTTTTTAACTTCATTTTAATCCTGTTTTTTAAATTTTGTTTTTAACTCAGGCTTTTATATGATTCTATGGCTTTATTTGTAAATAATCCAGAGTCACACACCCAGAGATGGACAGCATAAAAAAAAAGATAAATAAATTAAATAAATAAAATTTACTTACAGGTCGTCAGAAAAGAATAATGCATTTTCGTTTCTTCAGAACTGTTTTTTTTCTTTCAATAATTATCTTCTGGTGACAATTTTATAACAAAACTCAATAAAAAAGATCAGAAATCTATTAGACCTTCTGTTTTAACTGATCATATTCTACCACAGATAAGAGGTAGTTGAAAGCTCTTATGACCACTATATATAAATGTTCCAATAAGCCACAGAACTTATATAGATGAAGAATAGTTGTTATTCAATAGCCTAGGTAGGATAACTTAAAAGAGTTCATTGCTGTAATCAGTTAATCTTTCTCAGGGGTGTCAAACTGCCGCCTGTCACGAGGAAACTGTGCCCACTCCATTGCCGGCATTGGGGAATAAGTTCCGATATGTTGCGCGATGTCATGTGACATTACGAGTTTGACATGTCTGATCTTTCTGAAGTAAAGGCAGATAAAAATATTCTTTTTTGGCTGGTGTTATAGAGGGAAAAATGGGACAGAATTTGAATGTTGTTGTTTTGAATTTTGTATTAAATATCTCTACTTGTCACCAAGGACAGAACTCATGTGGTGAATGTGTTCTTTAGTAAGGGAAAGACAGCATCAGATTCCATAGTCCAGCATTAGATCATGAAAACAGAATAGGAGTCAATATGCATTACATAATTCTTTTAGCTTTTCGTGCTCTGAATCAGTCTCTCACGGAGGTAATGCAGTATATATTCTGAGCTTCGGAATATATATCGATAACATTAATTTAAGTTAGATATACCTTGAGAGCTTTCAATTATGCTATTTTGGTGACATGGAATGAAGGACCTTCTAATTCTTTCATTACATATCTCGGGGCAAAGTGTGAATCTTTTCTGAAACTAAGTAATTTAACCCATCAGATAGGATTTAGGGCTTCTTAATGGCTATGTTGACACAATCCACTTAATGTGGTTGCTGCATTAGCTCATGTTCTTTATTTGCACTAAATTAAACTATAAATTAAGAATAGGTTAGGCTCATACATATACACTAACGCAGAAAAGTAGCTAAAAATAGTCAAGATTAACCAAGCATGGCATCTTTATCTGACCCAATTAACATGTATGAATATGCCATTGGAATAGTTCTTCACAATGATTATTACAACAGTGATTAGATGGAGGAAGGTGCCTGGTACCCTCCAAATGTTTTTGATTACAGGGTCAGTCAGCGCTTGTGAGAGGCAATGCAAAATATTTGAAGGGCATCTGGATTAGAGCTCTGGACCTGACCTGAATTCAAATAATGATCTGCTGTAAAACTAACCTCGTGTGAAATCCTGTGAGGCTGGTAAACTCAGGGAAAAAAAATGTCTGGAAAAATCTTTATTAGTAGTAGGTAGTGTAATAGAATCTTAAAAATCTACCCTAGCAATTTCTCTGTACTATTTATACCTAGCATAATTAAGGCAAAATTACTCTGAATCTTTCTCCCATTGCTTCCCTACTTTGGATTCAAGATTCTCTTCTGTAATACCGTAGCTTTGTTTCCTTCTGTCTGTTTTCCCCAAACTGTTAGGCATTTCATCAGACGTAGGGTTATTTTCAGTCTCACTTTCTTCCACCAAAGGAAAGTTATAAACATAAGACATAAATGATATATTGGAAAAAGTTCTATCAGCAGCTAATTTAACGCTTAATTATTTTAAGGACAATAAATGTATCAATTGTATTGTTATTCCGTTTCACATGCAAAGGGAAGTAAGCATGGCTTTAAAACTTGGTGTGTTCTACCTCAAATCAGTTCTGGAAGAAAAGCTTCATGGGGATTAAATCTGTATTGAATGCAACTGTCTTGGCTTTGTTTCTGTTTCAGAAATTAATTGGCAGAGCCTAAAAGTACTGCAAAATCATAGATATTTGGCATGATTCATATGGCATTCGTTTACGTTAGTTTAGTCTTTAGGCTTTTTGGGGAAAAGCTGTTCTGTATTTTTTTTCCTGTAGCAATTTAATGAAACTGCTGTTCTAAAATGACAGATTTGATTCAACTATTGTTCCATTTTCCTATTATTATTTTTTTGCTAGGTTTGAGAATCACTGGGAGATACCCCGAAGATCATCTCTCTTTCAGGTGTTCCAGAGATGCTTAGGCTTAGCTGCAATATAGAGGTCCTATGGTGCTTGAAGAGGAACAGTGATGGTAGCTTTCCCCAGTCTGGTTTCACTTTACTGTACTCTGGTACTCAGACCGTTAATTATAGCTGCCAGTATGGAGAGCAATATAGGGTTATCTTTAAAATGTAATGAGCGCTTCCTGAGATGTGGCATTTACCTGCTGCTTCCGCCCAGGAGTCTCCCCTCTATAGTTCATACCAAGTCTCTTAACGAAACTCTCATGGTGTTTTTTTATTCATTGTGGGATAAATAAAATACATGTCCACATTTAATTTGGATAAAACCCCTGAACTAGCTTGCCTTTTATCTTCTGTCAGGGAGATGCAGCCTCCAGATGAGGCTGGAATCTTTTGCTCCAATATTTCAGGTATTTTCCTAGAAAATATTTATTGAAACAGGGAAGTTTTTGAAATGGAATTCATGTAGCGATTCAGTTGTTTGGACTGAGATTCAGTTATTTGCATCTCTACAACATTATGTTATCTAATAATTGTAGAGGAAGAATCAGAGTTTATATAATAAGAGAAACATGAAGTATTTTGTGCTGGGTACTTTAGTCATCAGTTAAATACATCTGTCAGATTTAAGGACAGTAAGTTTGATATTTTATTTTGGTGACTTATTTCAAATATTTTTTCTTTACCTTGTTTATGCCGAGATTTTTAATTCATTGGAGGAACCATTTCATTTGAATTTTTATATTCAAATTTATATTTACCTTCAAATTAAAGCCATTTGATTCAAATATTTACTAAATCAAGCAAGCCTAAACATATTCAGTGTCTACATCTAGATTATGGAAATTGTTTCCAGGGCTTTTTTTCTCATAGAACACCCAGAACGGAGTTCTGGCACCTTTTTTGGATGGAATCTTGTAGGCAAGGCGGGTTGTTGTATGACATGTATGAGTTCCGGCACCTTTTTTTTTTTTTAGAAAAAAAGCACTAATTATTTCCATACCTCTGAGTTCTGTGGAATAAAAATCAAGATAAAAATGCAGTCAGTCAGTCAATCTTATATATGTTTAAATAGACAAAGACAACATTTAGAACCATATATTTCTTAGTTCTCTAGTTTATTTGGTTGCATTACATTTTGTGATAAGAGTGTTATACAAAATGCAGAAATGAAGTAAAAAAAATGAGAAAACAATTGAATAAGATAAGAAAAGGAAACCCAACTAAATTTAGTTTAAATCAGTGCTTCTCTGTACCTTACTATTATTGCAAACATATTTCACTCCTTTATTTCAATACATTATTTAACATTTTGCCTATTTTTTAAAGTTCTTTCCTCTTTCCTTTTGAAAAACTAACCATCTCTGTCCAAACATAACTTTCTCAGACTTCCTTTTCCTTTCAGCCTATTCATTTTTAATGTATTATTTATTTATTTATTTTATTAAATTTAGATACCGCTCATCTCACTCTCAATTTTTATCACAATTTTATTCTCATTCATTCTCTCTATATGACCAAATCACATCAATGTGCTTCTTTGATTCTTGCTGCTCACTTTTGGATTCATTCCACATTCCTATTTAACCCCTCTCTTTTTGTTTTACCACACACACTTCTTAAATTACTTCATTCAATTTATATTTATATTTTCCTTGCTATTCCAGACTTAGTGCCATATGACAATACCGTATGAGCTGAAACCCACTTTATGTACAGCATTTTTCTTTTTTCTACAAATATTGATTACTCACAACAGACCTTACAAAACTTTTTCGGACTTCCGGTTCCGGTCACGAGGACCGGAGCCTTTCCTTGAGAGCTCCGGGACGGGGCTCGCGCGAAATTCAAAATAAATAACTACAGAAAAAGCGAGCGAAGAAGAAAGAGGTCGGGATTGAAGAGGAACCTTGGACCTTTCAAAAGAAGTGAGACTTACCGCCGGGAGGTCCCGGGAAGCCGCAGACGGAGCAGCGGAAGCCAGCGGCGGCCGAGCGGCCGGCAGGCCCGAAAACGCCGCGCCAAGCCGTAAGTTAAGGAGATCCAGAGAGCAGGCGAGAGGCGAGCGGCGGAGCAGGAGGAGGACACCGGATTGCTACCAAGGGGGCCTGCCGGCCTGCGGAGGACCTCCGGAAGAGTTGGAGAGCGGGAGGAACGGCGAGAGAACAGCGGAGGAGGACTGGAGCAGCGAACAGAGGCGGAGGCGGCCAGAGCCAGAAAGTAAGAAGCCGACAAGAGTGGAGAAGCAAGAGGCGGAAGCAAACGAAGCCGACAGGACGCCGACAAGAGAGGAGGAGAGCAGAGGGAGCAACAGAGAAAAAGAATACCTGCGGGAGGTGAGCTCTTAAAGGCAAAGAGGGTGGCTGAAAGACCAGAGGGGGAAGAGGAGGTGGAAGGCCTGGGAGAACTGGGAGAGAAAAGTGAGGAGAGAAGCCCACCAGCTGAGCCCCCTAAACCAAGGGAACCAAGGGACCCAGAAGACAAAGAAACACCAAGGAAGGAAGAGGAGGTGGAAGGCCTGGGAGAACTGGGAGAGAGAAGGGAGGAAAGAAGCCCATCAGCTGAGCCCCCTGAACCAAGGGAACCAAGGGACCCAGAAGTAGGGCATACAACAGGCAGAAGCCAGGATGGTCTCCAAGCAGACCAAACAGATGCTCACAAAGGGACCTGCACCCTCCCCATCCCAGCCTCCTGAAACACCAGGGAGAACCCTACCCACCCCCCCACCCTCCCATCCAACCACAGGCCCCCAGACCCATCTGTCAACTCAGGCCTGCCCAGCAGAGCACATGCTACAAGAAGTAAAAGAGATGTTGGGGACGCTGGTAAAAAGGATGGATGAAATGGAGAAAAAATTAGAGGAAGTGGGGACACGGATGGAGAGAAGGTGCATAGACGCAGAACAGAGATGGAGAAAAGGTGCGAAGATATAAAACAGATGCTGTTGGACCAGGGCAGAGATCTAGAGAGAAAGCTGGAAGAACAACGCAGAGCGATGGCTGTAGACCTGGACCAAATTAAGGAGGCGATGCAAGCACACTACAAGAAGCTGGGGGATGAAATGGAGAAAAACCTCCAGGAGACCAGGGAGAGTGTGGCAAAGAAGATAGAAGGAGTGGAAAACTACATGGAGGGACAGATAACAGAGATGAAAAGAATGGCCCAAGACCAATCCACCATGATGCAATACTGGCAACTGGCGTCCGCTATCAGATTTAGGGGATGGAAAGAGACAACAAACGAAACCCAAGAAGACCTGCGTAGAATCTTTGTAGGGGCCCTGGCAGCATTTCTGGGAAGGCAACCCAAAGGTATCGCGTGGCAATTCGACAGAGTATACAGAGTCAACTCAAGGGCGGCAGCAATCAGGAACCTACCAAGGGATGTGGTCATCCACTTTACAACCAAGGAGTTCCGGAACCTTATCTCCGTAACATCCTATCACAAAAGCTTATACATAGAGGAGCAGGAGGTGAAGATATTGAAAGAGATCCCCCAGACGATGCTGCGAGACAGAAAGAACTACAAGTTCCTGACCGACGAACTGAGACTACACGCTCTGCGATACCGATGGGAAGCCCCTACGGGGATGTCACTTTTCTATAAAAATAAAAGATACTACCTGAACTCGGTCCAAGAAGCCAGAGAATTCCTTGCAAAGGAACTGACGTCGGATGGACCTCAATACACCACGAGAGAAGATGCAGAAGGGCCACCGGAACGACAGACAGACGCAGGAGCAAGAGAAAGGAAAGGACCAACTTGAGACACGACGACACAGAGAACAGGAAGCAACAACAGAAAGGGAACAGGACAGACTGCAGAGGGCAGGACAACAAGATCCACCACCAAACGCACGGAGCAGCACGACACAACCCCTCTACGCAACTTGAGCACCAACTTGGATACCATGGGAACGAGACCAAAGAAGAACGCAAGAGATAGAACAGAAGCGGTCTTGCAAGAGTATCCCGAAACCGACGATGACAACTAATTACTTGACGTGGAACGTTAACGGACTAAATTCCCCACAGAAAAGGAGAAAGATATTTCACTACCTGTATCAAGGAAGTAACGACATAATTTGCCTACAAGAAACACACATCAGAGCAGCGGACCAGAAATACTTAATCAACAACAGACTAGGTACACATTTTGTCGCAGCGGCGCCACGAAAGAAGAACGGGCTTGTTATATACGTGAAGAAACATGTAATCGCTAAGCTAATAGAGTCGGAGTCCCAGGGTAGATACCTAGCAATCGAAGTGACACAGGACGACAAGAAAATTCTAGTGATGGGCATATATGCACCAAATCAACAACAAGGAAAATTCTACAAAAAGATACACAAGAAGTTAATACAACTCAACTACAGATCATGTATTATTCTGGGAGACTGGAACGGGGTCATAGAGATTGCCCTAGACAAGAAGAAAACAAAACCTACCCCACAGAAGCACTCCAAGTTGCCTAAATCTTTCTTCGACATGAAGGAAGACCTTGTACTGACAGACGTCTGGAGGGAACGGCACGGCAAAGAGCAAGAATTCACCTTTTTCTCTGACAGGCATCAATTATTTTCCAGAATTGACTTCATCCTGGCATCTAGTGACTTGCTAGTCCGCCTCAACACTGTGTCAATCCTACCCAAAGTACTAACGGACCATAACCCGGTAGGGATGGAATTAAGACAGGATCGGAAATCGAGGAGATCCTGGAGAATTAATGAAAACCTGTTTAGACACGAGAAAGAGGTGGCGGAATGCAAAAATGCCATGAAGGAATTCTTTAGTATAAATATGGACAATGAAACACCCATTGAAATGATTTGGGACGCTAGCAAGGCATTTATGCGCGGGATCCTCATGAATATGAACGCCAGGCACCAACGCAAACAAGAACGAAAAAGAAAGGAACTAGAGGAGGAGATAAAGAAACAGGAACAATTATTAATAAAAAGACCGGAGGACAAAGCCACAAAAGAAGGAATTAAGATACTAAGAAAACAATTTGACATGCTGATAGCGGATCAAGTAGCATGGAATATACAATATGCAAAACACAAGACATTCTGTAGCGCCAACAAACCGGGTCGGTGGCTGGCTTACACCATAAGAAAGAAACAGAAAGCCCGCATAATTGAAAAGATAGAGTACAAAGGCAAGGAAGAATTCAAACAGGAAACCATTAAGAAAGCTTTCACCGAGTTCTACTCACAGCTATACGCTGAGGAGAAGATACAGGACAAAGAGATAGAAAAGTTTCTACAAAACAAAAAATTAATGGTACTCACCGATACACAACGAGATGCCCTGAACGCCCCAATCACGAAGGAGGAAATACACTCAGCGATCAAACAACTGAAAAAAGGAAAATCACCCGGGACGGATGGGATAACGGCTATCTATTACAAGCATCTCCAAGAGGAAATGATAGAACCCCTCAGAAAGCTATTTGTCAACATACAAGAAGGAGGCCAAGTCCCACCCTCCTGGAAAACAGCCTACATTTCTCTAATCCCCAAAGAGGGAAAAGATAATGCACAACCGGCTAACTATAGGCCCATCTCACTATTGAACACAGACTACAAACTCTTCACAAAAGTGCTGGCCAACAGATTAATGACTGCATTACAAAAAATAATTCACCCGGATCAAACGGGGTTTATACAAGGACGTCAGATGAAAACCAACGTGAGACAGCTGCTGAACATAATAGAGTACTTGGAAAGGCACAACCAGGTACCTGCTACCCTCATGTTTGTGGACGCAGAAAAAGCCTTTGACAGACTGAATTGGCCATTCCTGACGAACCTAGCCCGGGGGATGAAAATGGGAAAGCAGTTCCTCAACTCCATAATAGCAATCTACCGGAAACAAACGGGCCAGATCATTGTGAATGGCGAACTAACAGACCCATTCAACATAGAAAGAGGCACGAGACAGGGCTTTCCGCTGTCACCACTGTTATTTGTCTTAACGATGGAGATTCTGCTGAACAAGATAAGAGCAGCAGAGGACATAAAGGGCATACAGATTGGACCACAGGACTACAGACTGTGTGCCTTTGCAGACGACCTACTGGTGACAGTATCGCAACCAGTACAATCAACAAGGAGTTTGATGGAGATAATGAAAGACTATGGCAAGATATCAGGTTTTAAAGTTAACATATCAAAAACGAAGATGCTAGTTAAAAATCTAGACAACAAAGCAAAACAGGACTTGGAAAGAATAACGGGTTGTGAAATAGTTAAGAAAGTTAAATACCTGGGAGTGGAGATAGAAACAACGAATGCGAAATTATACAAAAATAACTACGAGGTGCTGTGGAGCAAGATACAAGCAGATCTGGAAAGGTGGAAAACACTACGACTATCCTTGCTGGGCAGGATAGCAGCAGTAAAGATGAACGTCTTGCCAAGATTTCTATTCCTCTTTCAAATGCTACCTATACTCAAAAAGGATGTGGACTTGGACAGTTGGCAGAAGGGAATCAACAGATTTATTTGGGACGACAAGAGACCGAGGGTGAAACTAAAAATCATCCAGGACACGAGGAAGAGAGGGGGACTAAAAATGCCGAATCTAAAGCTATAGTACTATGCAGCGACGTTGGTGGCGTTGAGTGACTGGATCAATATGATGAATGATAGAATACTGAATATTGAAGGGCATGGTCTACTATTCGGCTGGCACGCATACTTAGTATACGACAAAAAGGCAGACATGAACTTCAAGGAGAACCCACTACGAATCCCATTGTTATGGGTCTGGAAGAAATATAAACACCTCCTACACGACAAGATTCCCATCTGGACGATCCCCGGACATGCAATAGGGGATGTAAACATATCCCAAGGGCAAGAAGTGGTGCCCTACAGTAAACTTGTACTGGAAGAAGAAAATGGGTTCTCCTTGAAACCCCAAACAACGCTAGCAGACGAAGGAATAGGAGGTACCTGGCTATCATATCTACAACTGCAATCAAGGTGGCATAAAGACAAGAAGAAGGGCTTATCCCAGACTGACGAGGATCTAATTAAAACAGATTAGAGAACAGGGGATCATGCACATCAAACGAGTGTACAGCATTCTGATAGAAATGGACTCTGAAACCGAGCTAGTCAAGAACTGTATGATAAAGTGGGAACAAGACTTTGGGCATTCTATCACCATGGACACGTGGGAGAAAATCTGGGTGAGAAATGTGGAATTTACGAAATCGCAACACTTAAGGGAAAACTTCTACAAGATGTTCTATAGGTGGCACCTCGACCCGAAAAAACTATCACTCATCTATCCAGACTCCCAGCCCAAATGCTGGAGGTGTGGTGACGGGGAGGCTACCTACTTTCATGTATGGTGGACATGCAGAAAAATCAAAGCCTTCTGGAGGAAGATATGGTGGACACTCCAAACCATTTTCAAAAAGCGTATTGAATTTCTACCTCAGGTTTTTTTGTTAGGGATAACAAAGGACTACACTACCTCAGAGACGAGCTTATTTCTGAACTTGATCACAGCAGCCAGATTGTTGGTGGGACAATACTGGAAGAATCCAGAAATACCGCCTATAGAAGAATGGACTGTGAAAGTAACAAATCTGGCGGAAATGGCGAAAATATCGGCATACCTGAAAGATCGTTCAAATGAACAATATTTGGCAGACTGGAAACAGTGGATAGACTATATACAAGAGAAACACCAATCAAACAAAATGCACCTGCGTTTAGTTGAGACTCGACGTAAAGAGGGAAGAATGTTTACCAAATCAAATGTTTACAAAAACTAACACCTAATGTTGAATGCCTATGTTAGATGACGAAAGCATCTTAATATGATCTTATGCTTAATGTTGTTTGCTTTAATATTGATAAAGCGGAATGAATTTCTATCTCAGGTTATGAAACTTCTACCTCAGGATCTTTGGTTAGGGACTATAAAAGATTGCACTATTACTGAGACGAAGTTAATTCAGAAGCGTGAATGAACAATATGTGATAGACTAGATATAGTAGATAAACCATATCCAAGATTTACCTCAGGTTATTAAACTTTTACCTCAGGATTTTTGGTTAAGGATCATAAACGATTGCACCAATACTGAGATGAATAATATGTTATAGACTAGAAACTGTGGATAGACTATAGAAAAGAGAAACACCAATCAAATAAATTGTAACAGGCGTATAGTTGAGGCTTGATGTGAGGAGTGAAAAATGCTTACCAAACCAGACGTTTATAAAGATTAACATTTAGTGATGTATACCAGGTGCTATGATGATTGATGCATACTATGATTTTATGTTCAAGGCTGATTGTATGAATGTAGATAGACCATATACAAGAGCTGTATTTTCAGGTCTTATGAGGACAGCTTATTAATATGAGCCCAGATTTAATGTTGATTGCTTTAATATTGGAAAAGCGTACTGAATTTCTACCTCAGGATACTGAATTTCTACCTCAGGATCTTTTGTTAGGGATCATAAAGCTTGATGTGAGGAGTGAGGAATGTTTACTAAACCAGACGTTCACAAAAACTGATCCTTAGAATTGTATTGCAGGATATATGATGATTGCTTTTTAATATGAACTTATGTTTAATGTTGATGGTTTTAATAAAATAATTTTTAATTAAAAAAAAACTTTTTCTACAGCGATTGCATATCTTAAAATATATTCATCTAATTTTACCTCTTCAGTAAACATTTTGTCAAGGTACACACTTCCATCTAGTTGGACTAGTTTTTTGCCATTTATATATAACTAGTAATTGTTCAAACCATTTTCTAATCAGAAGCAATTATCTGAAGAAGAAATTAAAACCAAAAAGTGTTTTGATATTTCAGCAAGACAGAGAGCTGAAATATATCCTCAAATTGACTATGAAGTACTTAGAAGAAGAAAAAAAGATAAAGCTTTTGCAATAGTCCTTCATAGTCCCAAGTGGACTTCAATATTTTTGAAAAATTATGGGGAATCACAAATATGTAATAGGAATAGTTCTACATCAGTAAAATTTTTCTAGAAAGAGCAGAAAAAAAGAATTTAAAACAAGAATAGAAAATTCTTTACTGGATATAGGAAACATTTCAAAGCTGCTATTTGTGTTACTAAGTACTGGCTAGAAGGATTGTAAAAATTCCCATTAGCTATATTTACAGTTAAAAAAAAAACAGCACTTAAATTTTAACTGTGTCTCAAATTGCCCCAATGGGACTGGTCTACCTCACTCAGTTTGGCAGAACGAGCATGCTGAGGACCCTGTCGGTTAAAGAGTTTCAGCTGGTCAGATCTAGGAGGAGAACTTTTCTGCAGTGGCTTGCCCGCCTTGCCACCTGAAGTGAGGTCTGCCCACCTTTTTAGTCTTCCAGAAAAGTGTTGGTTGTGTGGATGTTTTGCATGGGTTGGGGTCTTGATTGGGTGCTTTGTATTGGAGATGGCTGGTAGACTAATAGGGAAGATGTCTTTGCACTGTCCTTGCCTTTGGTTATTTTTTGCTTGTATTTATTATTATTAATACTTTAATACTTTGATATTTATCATTTTAACTGTAAGCTGCCCTGAGAGTCTTTCTAGAGTGAGATGGGTGGCATTAAATTCATTTAGTAATACTTGCACATGCTAAATAGATAACTTATTGTGACAAAAAAGATATTGAAGATTAAACCTGGGATCTTTGTTGTGTAAGCACATGGTTTACCACTAACAATGGCGTCTCCTGTTGTGTCATTTCTATTGTGTCTGATGGCAACGTTGCAATAATTTTTTTAGAACTTCCCTTTTTGTGTAATATGATTGGTAAATCGAATTCTGTTCACTTTTATACAGCTTCAAGGACCTAAAGTTTGGCATACAATTGTATCTTCATATCTCCAACTTACTTCTGATATCTCCACAAAATTCTTTATACATGTATCTATAAATAGAACTTAGAATTAAGGATGCATCCTTGTCTGATTCCCTGATCAATATTGACTCATATACTAAGCATTCAATCTATTTTCACATATTAACACTTTTCATTTTATATTCTTTTTATAGTTAGCACCCAACTGTCAATTGCATATTTGCAGAAAATGTTCCACAATTCAAGTGTATTTATCCTACAATAATTCCCCCCCCACATAAAATAAAGCTTCCATGCTGCCTGGCTGAAGAATAAAATTTTTGTTTTATCATTCCCTGTTCAGAATAAAGCACTTCTCAAAATTTGTTCATTATACCCTATTAACCAGAATTCTTCTAGACATTTCTGCAATTACATTATCTACACCTGGAGGCTTATCATTTTTCAATTTTTATCACATTTATGACATAGAATCAAGATGCACTTATACTTAAAGTAAAATAATTGATTTCAGAAATCTACCCTAAATAAGATTAATAAGTAATTCCTGGAAGGAAAACAACTTGTTAATAAAAAGCAACCAATGTTTTATTGTGAAATGAAAGAGAGGTATGAAACTGAATGAACTCAATTTTGCTATGGAACTTCTTAGGTCATTGAATTGCTACTGTACATGAATTTGCAAATCTACATTTGGAAAACCCCTTGTACAGTAGTGGCCAAAATTGTGGAAACCTTTTGAGAAAATTGTATTTTTGTGGTTTGATGGCTAATAACACTACTTTTTTTTGAGTAGTACCATAAAATTATATATCAATGGAAAGATAATTTAATCAAGAATGTAATGCAACATAGTTTTTTCAATTATCTGTACTGTATTCTATGAAAAAGTATAGCCAAATAACCAGAAAAAGGAAGCACAACTTCTTAGGTTGATATCAGGTAGCTTTCCTTCATCTGATTGTAGCCAATGAGCATGAGTGTTTAGAGAGCCAATCAGGTGTCATCTTGTTTTGGCAATGAGCCAATCAGATCACAGTAGGATTCAGTTATTGATGTCATGTATTGAAGCTGAGAGGAGGACATTTGTCAGTGGGTTATGTGATCGGTATCAAGTTGGTTGGCTTTTTTATTTCTTTCATTTAGTGAGCTTGTAAAACGTAATAAAATTAAAGTAATGGTGCAAAGAGTTGACTGGTTGCCCAGAAAGCGATGTAAAATAGTATTATTAAGTGAACAAGGCTACAGTTATAAAGAAATTAGAAGAAAAAATGGTGGAAACTTAACCAAAGGTGGCATTTCTACTGTACACTTTTCCCAAAAGGTTTCCACAATTTTAGGCACTAGTGTAAATACTGTTGTCATTATGTCTTTCAAGAACAAATTCAAAATAATTTTTGTCTGCTTGGTTATCAGTATTATAAATAGTATAATGTTATGAATGTTTAATTCATTTCAGGTAGCTCCAAGTGTTGCATGTATCCATTCATACATCATCCATTTCAGATTTATTTCTGCTGCTGGTTTGTTTATATCTACTCTCTTCTTGGAGCCATATTAGTGATATGTGGGGCTTTTCTTTGTCATAGAACGCCCAGGACAGAGTTCTGGCACCTTTTTTGGATGTAATCTTACAGGGTAGGCAAGGCGGGTTGTATGACATGTGTGAGTTCCGGCACCTTTTTTTTTTTTTTTTACAAAAAAAAGCACTGGTGATATGCAAAAACTTCAAGGGATTGTACAGATTCTGATGATGTGTTACTTGTTACTTGAAATTCTGAGCAAGTGTACTTAGCTTTCATCATGCTAATTTTCCTGAGCAAGAACTTAGCACAACCAGAGAAGTTATGTTGACCAGGGCATGATAGGACATATGCAATAATAATATGCAGAAGACAGAATTTGGCTGAAACCAAATTCTGAAATTTAGATGTGATGATGTGATATGTAATATTGCTGAGTGCCATTACATTTCTACTTTACAGATGACAATATTTTAAAACTAAGATTATGGTAAATGTCTTCTTCAAATTTCTTTATAGGGCAAATTACAAGAGTACATATTTTAAACTATCTATTTAGACAGATGGCTCTGATTAGTTATTCATGAGATATATTATTGCCCATTCAATTGAACCAAGTTATTTTGAATTTTTGAGCTTAGGATGGTATATTTGTGAAATCGATTTTAGCTGCCAGTCTTAAGAAACGAATGTAACTTGCTAGAATTAGTCCAGAAGGCTCTACAGTTTCCTAAAGGCATCATAGCGAGAATCATCATGCCAATTCTTGTGATGTAGTAACAATGAGTGTAGAATACTTTTCTTAAGCATTCTCTCAGGATCATTCACAAAGCAAAAAAATCAAGTTTTATGGCTACATTTCAAAAACATCAACCAGATTATTTTCATGAATTTGTGTATGCCAATAAAATAATCTGTATACAACAATGCTGAAGGTGCTGGATTAGACTGTGAATGCCACATTCTACTCATAACCATAAAAACACAAGAGGTGACTTGAAGTAATTACACTCTCTCAGCCGAGCACACCTCAAAGGGTTGTTGTGGAGATAGAATAGAGAACCTCATATAAACTCTTTTAAATACACGAGTGAAATGCGGAATAGGAATCTAATAAACATATAGAATAAATTTACCGGCATAAGAAACATTGTTTTAAAATTAAGATTCTCTTTAGACTCAAAATTTTGTGAATAACCCTACTGAGGTGTGGTGGCTCAGTGCTTAATGGCGCTGGAGATGGTCTCAGCTCCAGCAGTTTGAGCCCTAGCAATGCATGGCAGGGTGAGTTCCTGTCACTTGCCTCAGCTTCTGTCCACCTAACAGTTCTAAAGCATGTTCTGTATAAGTAGATAAGTACCACTTCATGTTCTTGATGGCTCTGAACCTTACCGGTTGCGGTTACTGTTTGTGAGGCAGCTCCAGGAAGAGAGGGGGCCTTGGATGACCCTGCCGGAAGAACCACTCATCTTTTTTCTGGTGTGAAGTCAGCTTGCCCTCCTGTGGCACACTTTGGCAAATACACAAGTGTGTCCTAAAACAAAACTGGTACCTTGGCAAATGAAACTACTACTTTGCAATAGCATTGTGGTCTCCTGGCTACTGCAACAAGGCCATACACTAACAACAACAACAACAACTTGCTGACCAAACTAAAGCATGGATCCCCAAGCTGATCAGCTCATTGACCCCTTTATAAAATTTCAGATTGTTCATCAACCTTCAAACATTTATTATATTAAAATAATTTAATAAACATTACTGTAATTAATAGTACAATGAATAATGAATGGCTTCACGTAGTTGGAATATTCCTGCCAATTTACAAGAAGTAACTTTGAGATCTATATTTCAATATAACTGCTTTGTTATTTATCTTCAGTCTCCTTTCCTTTTGTAAATCTTGGGATAATTTCATTTAAGATCACCTTGAGGTGAATAATTTTTTAGGATAATCTAACACAAGTAATAATCTGAGAAAAAATTGTAAGATTTGGAGGACTTCTTGGGATCCAAAGCCTGGGTCTCTTCCCCTCCCTCATTATCTTTTTATGTAAGAACTAATGTGTCTCTTGTTCACAAATACACCAGTCTGAGTAAAACAGTAATAAATATCTAGGAAGAATGTGATGCATGATAAATCACAGTGGTTTGCAATGTTCATTACATGACCTCTACAAATTGTCCACACCATCACTTAGTTTTCTTTGAATCATTTATTAACCTAGAGTGCTTTAGAGCAGTAATAGCATGTCCTCATAATCTTCCATTGGTGAGAGTGCCTAGGGGTGTTGACCAAAATCCTGTTTAAAATTTACAGGCTACATTCCTGCAGTTCATCTTTGCTTTGCTGAAGGTCTGTGTCAACAAGATTTCATTTCACTTGTCTGCCTGTGTAAAGGAGTATAATTGATACTGATAGTTGCTCTGTGACTTTGTGTAATCAAGATATCATCTTATGCTGGAATCTTTTCTTTCCCAGAGGATCAATTAACCTGCATTAGCAAGTACATCTTTTGCCTTTTTATTTATTTAGTCATTAATTTTGCTTTTTATGAGAACAAAATTGTTAATATTTTATATCCCCTCTCTTCTTTGCTAAAAGCTATCGAAGCAATATACAGTGTTTAAAAATTTAAAAACTCAGTTATAAAAATATATGAAAGAAACATTTAAACAATAAAACTCAGTAAGAATAATTTACTTTTAGGGAAAAAGTTATCTAGCTATAAAAAAGCTGGCAATAGTACCTTGATTCAACAGTCAGATTCACTGGATAAAATTGAGTAATTAGATGTATCTTTTAAATCTATTTTCAGATTATCTAGTTCTGACTTTCTCAAATTCTTTCCATTCAGATAACTATATTAAGAAAGAGAAGAATTTGTGGAAGTGTCAGCACTATCATTTAATTTTCACAAATCACATCTGATGTGTTTTCATATGCTCTCCAAAACGCAATAGGAAATTGCTACAGATTTAGGGATTCGAGTAGAACATAAATCTTTAAAATATTTAGATATCATTATTACTAAAATATTAATAGAGTGTTTACTAATAATTATATACTAATTGGAATAAATTAAACAAGAAGATGAAAAAAATTGGGCTTCAAAATATTTCAATATTGTAGGGTAAATTGCAGTAGAAAAATGAAAATCCTTGCAAAGCTCAATATTTTGTTTCAATACCTTCCATGGAAATTCCAGCAGAGGCTTTAAGACATTAACACACACACACACACACACACACAAAGCTTTTTTAGTTTCATTATAAAAGAAGAAAAGAAAAAAAGAAAAAAAGGAGTCACCTTAGCTTCAATACAACAACCACAGCAGAAGATTATACTTTGCTGGCACTCCAATTAGATTGAGGCATATATATCAAAATTATTCTTTCTAATGTTGAAGAGATTGTCAAAAAAGGATCATTTTTTCCATTTGTGGTAGTCATTCAGTAAAGCTGTTCCTTTTGTGTAACAATTTTGGGGAGAAAAGTACAATCACTCAACAAAGAATTGACTGCTCCTTGTCTCTTTGGTATTTGCTGTGATTATCAGCTCCACTTACACAGAGATGTCTTCAGATCGCCAGGCTTCTCCTAGAATTCTTAACAGGTATACAGATCAAAGGGGATAAGGTCTAGTCCGCAGGTGATAGAGCTCAGGACTCTGCCATTTCCTCAGGAGTAAGAGGTTCAAATTCTTCCCAGATGACAACATAAGGTGTTGCCTAACCACTTCATCAATTCTGTATGGACAGCTTTTTTTATAACTTTATTAAATTTTGAAACTAATTCCAAGTGGATCTGGATGATTTTATCTATGATTTTATCTATGCTGAGCTAACATTTTACAGCATTTTTTGATACATCTTTCTCTAAAATGGTCCAGGTTGTTAAAGGAGATCACCAGATGGCACTCCACAGGCGCTATAGTATTAATGCATTTTTAACACAGATCTAAGTGCTTCATTGCATATATGCTTGTCTGTTGTGGTTTCAGCAGATATTTTTGAAGTGAACAATCAGAAGTGACGTTGGGTAATGTAGGCTAAATAAAAGAAGGAAAAAGATCTTAGAACTCTGACAGTCTTTCCCAGTGTGGTGCACTCCTGGTTCCTTGGATTTCAATTACCATAATTCAGCACAGTAGGAGTGGAAGTTTTATATATCTTAAGATACTTCATTAGGGAAAGCAGTTACAGTAGTAGCATAGAGCAACAAAGTTCGAAACTATAGGATTTTACCACCTTATTAACATTGTCAGATCAGCTGTCCAAAATTCAATTAAAATAGCAATAAAATAGCAAAGCAACGTTAACAATATAATTCAGAAAAAAAGCAGTTACAGTAGCAATAGAAATAAGAAAATTGTACCAGCACTAATACAAGGGTAGAAAAAGTTGCTCGTTAAACATGCATAAATGAAATGTATGAGGCCAAAAGTTTTCCCCTGCCATTCAAGCCTAGGAAATCATCTCAGAGATTTCCAAAGCTTGGGATATCACTACTGTGATAACCAGTTCGTTTCCCTAGATATGTTTTTTGATGGGATAGTATAAATAAAGCTGTTGATTACAAATGCTAAATATCAATGCATATGTGTACAGATGTCCTTCCTTTGTGGGACCTATCCCCCTTCATTTATTCAAGGATTCTCCAGATTTCATCCACTGTCATGGATATTAATTTTATATTTCCTTGTTCCAACTTCTAGTTTTCTTTTGTCACATTAACTTTTTTGTGTTACCAACTTAAAGTGATACAATTGGGACCAGAACTTCTGATGTGATGCAGACATGTGATTGTGCTTGATTTTATGATGTTTTTGCTGTGATTATGAAGCAAATATGTCCTCTCCATTCCCTATGTCTGCTTGTCAAAAGCCAGGTGGAAGGTCACAAATGGTGTTCATATGGGACACTGCAACCATCATAAATGCACTGCAACCATCATAAATACATGCCCAGATTGTGATCATGTGACTTCAGGGATGTGATGGTCGTAAGTTTGAAGACCAGTCGTAAGTCAGACTATAATATATATAATAATTAGT
Source organism: Bothrops alternatus (assembly GCA_034064705.1). Lineage (NCBI taxonomy): Eukaryota > Metazoa > Chordata > Lepidosauria > Squamata > Viperidae > Bothrops > Bothrops alternatus. Next base: position 20,607,479 of record JARGCV010000589.1, read on the forward strand.
TCTGGGTTTACACACTCATACCCATGCATACGCATGCACACACACACATACCTCCCACTCCCCCAAATAATGTTTTAAAAGATTCCTGTTTCTAAAGAATTTCTTATTGCTAGAGGAATTCCAACTGTGAGGGAAATTCTAAGATGAGGAAAAAAAAATTGTGATGCCAAAATGTTGAGCTCCCCAACTGTGCTTCATATAGGTATAAATCATTAAAAGACTTAGATCTTATTAGCTTCATAATGCTCTCTCTTAATTGTACAGAGATTTTTGTATGTTTTAATCACCATTATAACAAATTACTATGTCACCCTTGTTTAGTATTCCTGTTTTCTTAAAATGCTGAATGAGAGCTTGTAAGATTACTAGTTTATATTTGGGAGATAAATAATGATGAAAAAGATGCTTTTCAAAACAAGTCATTCATTTGCATCTTGATGTAACTACCGTATATTCATCTGCCGTAAGCAGGAATTAATGGAAACACATGAGGTTTTAATAAGGTTTACATCCACAAACCTAGCAGCCTTTTCTCTTTTGTTGTTGTTCTGTGCATTTAAAAAGATTGCACTGGCATACAGAATCTTTCAGGCAATTTCTTGTGAGATGTAGATGCTCCCTGAAACCAACAAGATAGAGTAATAGGTTCATAACAAATACGTAAGTTAAACATTGCTGCTATGTACATTTGTTTTAGAAATAAATCATGAGAGAAATCTAGTTCATGTTTTGATCAGAAAGAGTTGTGAGTTAGCTCTGTGTCCAGTTGGGAATCTATATCACTACAAGCAACATGCACTTGCTTTCTGTCTCAGTGTTAATAAATTCAAATTGGGCATTAAAATTTTATAGCTTCCGCAGTTCTTCAGACTCTGCTAAATCCCAGCAGGTAATATGCAAGGTTGTGAAGCTGTCATTTCCCCCATCCCTGGTAAATTGTGTTTGCATTGGACAGGATTGTTTCTCTGCTTGCTGTTCTTTGCATTTCTTGGACAATGAGTCATTTCTTAGTTAAAGATCAAAATGTGAAAAACAGAAATAAAGACTTGTTCGTGGCTTGTTTCTCAGTTGCCATAGGCTCTAGTGTTTTAGACAGTCGCTCTGTTCTGCCAACCTACAGATATTAAAATGTGGAAATAAAATTGGGAACTTTACCCCCCAATGCATTTTTAAATGTATCCAAATCATTTTAAAACGATTATGAAATAAAATCTTTTAAATACTCCAAACTTCCCAGCCCACACAGAAAGTTGTTGTATATCCTTTATTCGCCAAACTGACTTCTGAATATCCTATAATTGATGTATCAGATAGCACCAGAACATTATAATTTCTCTAGACATAGGACAAGCTCAGTTGAAAGAATGATTTCTTTCTGTGGGTAAATCAACTCAGTTCTTCCTTGTTCATGAATTTCTTTTTCCTCTTAACCTAGAGCAGTGGTTCCCAACCTTTTCTATACCCCGCACCCCTAGAACGCTTCTGATATATTCTCGCATGCCTTACAAAAGTTCAAAATAACGGCAACGAATTATGCATATACACTATAATTTTGAAAACCCAAGTTTTCGCACCCCCTGGAATATCATCTCGCACCCCTGGTTGGGAACCCCTGATCTAGAGAAAAATGATTCATCCTTGCCTTTCACAAGGTTTCAGAGCAGTAAGAATGGAGTACCTGTGTCATTTATTTATTTCTGTATATTTTATACAAGTTAATGTATATATTTCAATTCTCCCCAAAGTTCAGATTTTTTCTAAAAATAATTGCAAAACCTCAGCTTCTTTCATCATACTGTATCAAAACGTCAGTATATTTTAATTTCACTAACTATTCTATTTCCCACTCACTGAATCAGTCTACTCTCTTGCCTATAATTGCACAGAGATCTTAAAAGTGGCTCCAGCTCCAACTGCTGTTTTCTGGTTTTCACTTATTAGGAAAGGAAAGGATTGCAGCTGCTTTTCATTTACTACTGTTCTTTTTTTGTGTTGATCTGACTTTTCTTGGTTATGTCATTGAGAGTTCTTTCGATCTGGTTTTAGAGATAGATAGTTCTCTAGCCACACCTATCTGACCTAACTTTCTAGTCAGTTTCTCCATAGTATGTTTGGGAACAACTCAATTGATTTTTCTAGCAATAGGTTATTCAGTGAGCTTGGTTGACTTTATTGGAGACCAGTTGTTTAAAGTACGTACATACATTTCCACATGCAAACTGAAATATCAATGTTTCCTGTTGGTGGAAGTGTAAAACAGAGACATTTTATGCAAAATAATATCATTCATAAACCTTTTTCAACATATACATAAAATAAGCTTGGATTTGTTTGCCATGAACTTGATATTGGATGGCTGAATAAAAGGAGATGGAGGGAATATTGGAATGAGGAAAGAGAAGAACGAACATAACATAAAAAAAACTGTAACATAAATAGAAATCTGGCCTGCAATATTTTATGAAAAAGTTCAACATTTACAAGATACTGTGAGGTTTTCAATATTTGCAAGTTACTTTTTAGTTCTCTAATGAAAAAAAAGTAAACTGCTGCTTTTTTCATTTTTAGATGCCCTAATGTTTCCCCTTCTTTTCAAACACCAAGTCTACCTGAGATTGGCCAATGCACAGACAATAGCTGTAAAGTCCCAATAGGAGGTAAGTAAAACAATTGCTTAAATGCTTATCTAGTAATGGGATTTGTAGTGGTGGGAAATGCTTGATAAAAATTTTTATGGGAGAGTTGTATGAATCTTGATCAGAGAAAGAAAAGGGAAACTAGTTGTGGATGTTCCATCACTGGAGGTTTTAAAGAAGAAATCTGACAGTCATTTTTCTGGAATGGTATAGGATCTCCTCTTTGAGCAGGAGGTAGGACTAGAAGACCCCCAACACCTACAGAATTCTGTAATTAATGGAAGAGACAGGATTGTGAAATATTCAACCATAGTTATCTCATCCCTGAATCTTTGCTGTGCTAGGCTGTGCTGTGCTGTGCTGCTTGCATATATTTGTACTATATGTATAAAATGAATGAACTCCAGTGCTATTTTTTATACAAAGAACAAAGCCAGTTTGCCCTCTTTATGCCACTGAGAGTGATTCTCGAGATGGAGAAAAGACAAAAGATCAAATAAAGCAGGGGTCTTCAAACTTGGCCCTTTTATGACTTGTGGACTTCAACTCCCAGAATTCCTCAGCCAGGCATGCTTTCCCAAGCCATGCTTAGAAGGTTATAAGTAGAATGCCACTTTTAATGTTCTTGGATAGGCTGTTATGAAGATAACTCATAACTGTAACAGAACTATGTTGTATCAGGCTTGGGATCATTTCAGCCGCTGTTATTTGTGGACTATATGAAGTTATAGCTTGTAGTGTAAATGTATGAATTGCATGTATGAACATTTAATATTCAGATCCAGATCATCTAACATCTTATTTTCTAAATTAGGTACAGTTGCAGAAGTAGTCAAATGAATTTTGCTTCCTCTTCCTGATGGAGAGCACTTCATAGTGCCAAGGGTCAATATGGTATAGGGCAGGGGTGTCAAACTCAATTTCATTCAGAGCCGCATCAGCATTGTGGTTGCCATTGGAAGGGCAGGTGGGTGTGGCTGGCATAGGTGTGGCCTACTGGGTGGGCGTGGCCAGCTCCATGTCACTCGTGCCGGGCACCTGTGCAGGCCTCGGCAGGAATGAGGTACATCTGAGGGTGGGGAAGGGTGGGTGGGATGGGGCAAGCACCAGGGCATGGTCCACTGGAGGAGCCTCACCGAGCCTCAGGCTGTGCACGGGCCCCCTGGACAGTAGCATTTATTTATTTATTTTGTAAACTTTTATACCGCCCCTCTCCCGTAGGACTCGGGGCGGTTTACAGCCAAATTAAAACATAACAATAATAAATATATTTAAAACTGAATTAAATTACCTAGGCTGTTACTAAAAACCAAATTAAAATCCCATACTAAAACCCTTATTGGACTGCCCAGAGCCCTTGGCAGGAGAGGTCAAGTGCCCAGCCCGGCCCTTGAGCTCTCACGGCATCAGGACCCCACAGCCCTGCCTAACCTAGCTGTACTTCCCCGAGGGGGCGCCCAACTGCACTTACCTCCTCCTCAATGCTATTGCTGCTATGCTCACTCTCCTTAGGTTGCTCATGGTGGGTGCAGGAGGACAAAGTATGTGGGTCAGAGGGAGGCCCACTCCCTCTCCATGCGAGGAAACCTGGCTTTGTAACCAAAGTATCCTCAGCAATAGGACAGGAGACCACCAGGGAATGGCAAAAGGGCAAAAGGGCTGCTGGTAGCCAAGCACTAAAGCAGGACTTCCTTCCTTCCTTCCTTCTTTCCATCCTTTCTTCCTTCCTTCCTCTTTCCCTCCCTCCCTCCCTCCCTCCTTCTCTCCCTTCTCTCTTTTCTTTCTTTCTTTCTTTCTTTCTTTCTTTCTTTCTTTCTTTCTTTCTTTCTTTCTTTCTTTCTTTCTTTCTTTCTTTCTTTCTTTCTTTCTTTCTTTCTTTCTTTCTTTCTTTCTTTCTTTATTCCTTCCTTCCTTCCTTCCTTCCTTCTATTTCCTTCTTTCCTTCCTCCCACCCTCCCCTTCTTCCCTGCCTCCCTCCTTTTCATTCCATCTCCTTCCTTCCTTCCTTACTTTTTTCCTGTTTCCCTCCCCTCCTTCCTTCCCTCCTTCTCTCTGTGCCCAGGAAGGGATGAGGAGAGGGGAGAGGTTGGTAGCACTTCTCTCAAAGAATAAGAGTTGGAGGAGACCTTTGAGGTCTTTAGTCCAAGCTCCTGCTCAAGCAGGGGACGTATACCATTTCAGGCAATGGAATATCCAATGTCTACTAAAAGCCTCCAGTGATGGAGCATCCACAACTTCTGAACGCAAGCCTTTTCACTGGTTAGTTGTTTTCACAAGTCCTTAGTTCTAGGCTGGTTTTCTTCTTGATTAGTTTCCATCTATTATTTGCTTCTGATGCTTTGGAAAATAGGTTGACCCCTTCTTCTCTGTGGCAGCCCATCAAATATTGGAACACTGCTATCATGTCACCACCCCTAGTCCTTTTCACCAAGCTAGACATACCCAATTCCCACAAACATTTGTCATATGTTTTAGCCTCCAGCCCCCTAATCATCTATGTTTACCATCCATTTAGACCAGCTGGTCCTCCTGGTTTGGTTTATAGAACAGTGGCCACAAGCAGAGCCTTCTTAGAGACAGCACCCCCATTATAAAACTGTCTCCCAAGGAAAATATGAACAGTGCAACCCTCACCCATTTAGAGGCAACTCCAAACACACTGTTCAGCCAGGCATATGTAAAACAACAACACATTTTATGGTCAAACAGCACTAAGTAAATTATTACTACTATTTTTCTTTCTTTCTTTTTTTAATTTATTATTATTAGATATCCATTTGTACATGCAAACAAAGAAAAAATTCAAGTTAAAGCCCTTCAGCTTAATACAGTCATTTCAAATTTGTAGACCTTCTTCACTCTGTATATCAAAGTCAAACTATAAGCCAACTACATTTTATAAATTTTAAGTTTCACGTCTTTTCAAATCTATCCATTGTACATCACACAAACAAGTCTTTCTAAAGTTAATAATTATCATGTCTTTGCACCCCTCCTTCAACGCGTACATTCCTAGTCTAGTTAATATACATCTTCCATTAATCACCCTCTCATGTCTTTTCCTCTTGCACTTAGTCCTTAAATCAGTCCATAATTCTTTGCCTTTAATTCCTTGCATAAAATATTAAGTTTCTCTTCATTTCAAATGAATTCTAGGTTTCTTCCTCTGCCAGGTGGCTTTCCATAGCACAGCTTCCCTTCCACCTAAGAAGTCTCTCTTTATTGCTTGCAATGTCCCTTGGTTCCATATAAGCCATGCTCTATGGATTCTGTCAGTTTGCCAAGAGAAATTTTAGCCTCCTCTCCTAGATATTTTCCCCATGCGTTTATAACAATTCTTTTCAAATCTTCTTGTCTCTCCACCTCTTCCATCTTTTCTTCAACTCCTTCCCAGACTCTCTTCGAATTTCTCCCAGTATCTTCTCTCATTTCCCCACTGTACGTTCCTCCGGTTTGGTCCAAGTCCTCAATAACTGCTTTGCTGTGATTTTCCACCATTTTCTCCATTTCTCCGTTTTGTTCCACTGCATCCAGTGCCTCCATTCTTCCCTCACATGTTTTTGCATGCATGTCTATTATCATGTCCATCTTTCTCTTCATTTTTTCAATAATTGTTGAAATGTCATCTTTTAATTCCTTCATCGTCATCTCTGGGGAGCTGGCATACATCCTTAGGTTTATTCTGCAATGTTTTTAAGTTATGTGCCTCTGGTGCCCTCTAGAGGTCTCTTTCGCATTACAGTTTCTCTTCCTTAGGTTTATTTTGCACAGGTTTTAAGTTATGCGTCTCTGCTGCTCTCTAGAGGTCTCTTTCGCATTACAGTTTCTCTTCCGCCTTTCTCTTCAGTGCCTATCCCTTTAAATTAAGAGCGGTCGCCATCTTGGGTGCCTTTTGTTTATTGTGAGCATAATTGATCCGAGGTAAAATATAAGAAATACTTGCTTTTTAAGCTCCTGGGTTCAGTCTGTCAATCTCTGTGCTTCTTTGAGATGTGTTCCTTGGGTGGTGGCTGGTCTCAGCGTCTTGATGCTGCGCCGGGCTGGAGCGATTGTGAGCTTACAGGGAGTCTTCTTTCTCCCCCCCCTGAGCATTTTTTCGGGGGGCTTTCAGAAGATCTCAACCCTCACCCACAGCTCTTCGCCCCTTCTCCTACCGAGGAGGGGTTTTTTCGCGGCGAAAAACAGCTGGTTTGCGCTGCTTTGGCGGCTTTACAGGTCCTGTGTCACAGAGCCTCTTAGCAAGGCTATTTCGACCCTGAGGCAGCCATGCCCCCTCTATTTTTCTTTCTTAAAATACATACTTTTAATATTGTTTTAAGCACTGCTAGTGATGTTTTACAATAGCTGTCTTTGAGAGTTTTCTTGTAAACCACTCTGGATTTCTCAGAAACTTTTAATTTCAAATTAGATGTTGATTTAATAAATTAGGCAGAAGAAACAAATGTATGTGTATGAGAGAGAGAGAGAGAGAGAGAGAGAGAGAGAGAGAGAGAGAGAGAGAGAGAGAGAGAGAGAGAGAGAGAGAGATATCCCCTTTTTGTAAGTTTGCTTACTCTGCAACTCCCTGCTGGCGCTCTCTCTCTCTCTCTCTCTCTCTCTCTCTCTCTCTCTCTCTCTCTCTCTCTCTCTCTCTCTCTCTCTCTCTCTCTCTCTCTCTCTCACACACACACACACACACACACACGTGCACACACCCCACACAACACAGGTTAATAAAAAAGAGGAGAGGGGAGAAAGGTGGAAGCTCTCCTTTTTTGTAAAACTTCGGCTTCCTCCTCCCCTCCTGGCTCTCTGTGTCTCTGTCTCTCTTACACATACACACCCTTCTGTTTTTTTCCTCCTTATCCTTTTCCTCAGCTGAACGGAGTGGGAGGAAGTTAAAAAAAAAAAGAAGGGGTGGAAGAATGGGGGAAACTCTCCTTTTTTGTAACATCTCGGGTTCCTCCTCCTCTTCCACTTCTGACTGGGCCTGACGGGGTTAAGCTGGGAGGGGAGGGGTGGGCTAAAGCAAATGAACTGCTGCTGCTGCACGGAGCGCTCTCCGTTTCCTGCACGTGCTCCAAGGCACCCAGCTCGGTTGCAGTGGGCCAGGGCTGGAGCAGCTGGGCCCAGTCCCTTGCCATTTCTGGGACAGTCCCGGGGGCCAAATCTGGGCCCTCCCCAGGCCACATCTGGCCTGCGGACCTTGTGTTTGACATGTCTGATATAGGGGTTAGACGAGATTAGAGAAGATACACATTCTAGCCTGTTTTCCCTGTCAGTTTCATACACTCCTGTTACTTGATGTTTTAAACATTTTCGTCTTTTGTCTTTTCTTATTTATTTTAAGCATTTTTTTATAATGGCATAGCCGTTCCCACATTAATAAGTGGATTTCTGACTTTTTTTAAAATGATACCCACCTTTGTGAGAATGATATGGTGACATTTTTTGCTGCACATAGTAGCGATGCAAGTGTCTATATATTCTCAGAGATGGCTGTCATTCAGTTTGGCTCTAATCAATCAGTTAAATCAAACAGCAAGAGAAGTAAAGTTGAAGTTGTACCATGTCTGCAAATTGCCAAATGATTGAGTTGTTCCATATCCATGTTTGAATGTGTGTATGCAGACATATAATGGGAATTACTTTTCCTTAGAAAAATGGGAGCTTGGATATTCCTCATGTTCCTATTGTTAGAATTTTGCTTAGAAGACTGTTTATTTTCACCAGCAGAAGCATGGAAACAGTTTTTTATACAATTCATTGAAGTACTTGGCATTCTAAAAATCTGCCACCTGCCATTGGATTTCCTGCTGATTCAAAAGTTATTTTACAGGCAAAAGGTTACATTAGGATAACATATTTGTAATTTGTCATTAGGGAAGATGGTAATATAGAAATGCTGCAATGTAATTTCACTGTTTGTAGAAAGAACAGTCTAATCAAATCTTATAACTATGCATCTTCTTTCCCTACTTTCTGACCTTACTTTTTCTATTTCCAATGTAAGGTATTTTAATTTATTTCATTTTTTTGCATGGCAGAATGAGTGAAAGGAACATCCAAAGTTGAGCAAAGGGGTATTGGTGCTCTCTCTCTGCCTTATAATGCTTTGGGGAAGGCTGACACTGGCCTCATCATATCACAGAAGCCATTCAGGTAAGTCAAATTATTTCCTTTATTGTAAATCTGCAGTGTTTAGTAGAACACTGTACTTCATTCTTTCTCGTTCTGCTGCCTTCCAGAGATATTGCAACTACAGTTGTCAAAAGTGTTAATTTGCTTTGTTAATAATCAAGTGGGTTGGGAAGTCTAGAAATTACAATAGCCAGGGCTTTTTTTTGTCATAGAACGCCCAGAATGGAGTTCCAGCACCTTTTTTGGATGGAACCTTGTAGGGTTGGCAAGGCGGGTTGTATGACATGGGTGAGTTCCGGCACCTTTTTTTTTTTTTTAACAAAAAAAGCACTGACAATAGCTACCGGTATGCATCTACAGATGGGGGTAAGCTACTGAGTTTGTCACTCTAGCTTTTGACTATATCTGTGTGGTATTCCATTAATCTGGCTGAGTATAGATTCTGTATGTAGAGTCATGATAGACACTTGGTTGAATTTTCCCAAAGGGTGAAAATATAATGTTGAGATGTACAAATGAATAGCTCATGAAAAGTATGTTTTGCTGTGAGAAACATACATCTGTAGAACACACCCATTATTATAATATTTCTTACAGTTCATTCACTCAGAATGAAAGAATCATTGATTGATTATGTGCCATCAAGTTGTTTTCAATTCCTAGTAACCACATAGATATTCCCCATGATGATCTACCCCTAATCTGTTCTTACACATCTTCAAATGGTGCATGCTTTTGATAGTCACCGAGAAAGGGAACAGCCTGCTTTTCTCTTTGGTATTAAACATTTTGCTTCTCAAGCAGAAGATTCAGGCTCAGTCTTAGAGATCTTCCAAGGGAACAGCCTGCTTTTCTCTTTGGTATTAAAACATTTTGCTTCTCAAGCAGAAGATTCAGGCTCAGTCTTAGAGATCTTCCATTGATTGGAAAGATGCTAGTCAGAATTCCTGAAGAAACCCAGATAATACTGAGTTAGATGGATTAGGTACTTATTTCACATAAGATAGTTGTCTGAGTTTCCACATGAGTATGAATCATTTGGTGGCCCACTTGTAAAGAAGGATATTATAAAAAACCATCACCATATGTACTTAGGACAGAGAGATATAACTTGAGATGCCAGGACCAAATGTGTCCCAGAAGATTTGAGTACAATCTCCAGAAACCTCCAAAACTTGTTATCAGTTTTAATTCTACATATGACAAAATGGAATATGATAACATGACTGGAGAGGAGAATAATCCTTTTCTCTATATTAATATAAACAAATTGTAATTTTATTTATTTGTTTATTTATCTATAGGACATATATGGCTGCCTATCTCATATAATGATTATGTGGTTCACAACATTCTGCGAAGATATGGTTAAAAACAAATATCCTTCTGCCAAGTGTCAGACCAAGTGTCCTCACAGCTCAACCCCCATCCTCTCCAGTGCATAGGGAAGATCCAGCTTCTTTCCTCTGGGCATCTTCACAGACCTCTGGAAGGCTAAAAGGATAGGGTTCCCTCGGATGTCAGGTCAGAGGCTGTTCTAAAGGGCTAACTTACTCATATTATTTCACCCATCTCTTTCTGGGAGTTTTGTACTCCTGGTTCAGGATTTATTCAGGCAACCAACTGAATAAACATTAATGGGGGAAATCTACGGTAGTTTCCAGCTGAGTTCCTCTTTCATGTTTCCTCTGTTTTACAAATGTATGCTGCCTAAGGACTATTTCTGTCAAAATGTTTTCCCATACCATATGCTCTCAATATGAGTTGGGCATTGAAAATTGACCATCAAGTCCTTTTCTTTCATTCAAATCCATTTCATCTGAACTTTTTTCTTCCTTCAGGATAGAAAGATATTCAGAATATTCCTTCTGATACTGGTAATTAAGGGAAGATTTTGAGAGGCCCTTTGTAATGAAACCAGGTAATGTCCTTTAGCCATTAGTTAAGCCCAGGTTTTGCAAACAAAAGCAAAACAAAGCAGAACAAAAAACCAAATATATATCAAATTTAAAAAGCAATGCTATAATTTTTTAGTTTTTACTGAAGCATAGGAATACATAGTTGTTTATGATATGATCAGCATGAATCAGAAGTTTTTGTATGTGTTACTGATGATGGGCTGAATTTCAGGTGTTTGTGGGATAAAAGCTGTATGGTGGAATTTGAATTATTTAAAAGTGAATACATTTTTTACACAATTAACACAATAGTATTCATTTATCTTTTTTTTTTGAAAAATATTTTGTTGGTTTTATGATTTCAACAATAGGTGCTTAAAACACACCGTGGTGATTGGGTAAACAAAAATTCCAAAATAAAAAACATACATAAACAGCTCAACTTAATACATTCACTTTCATCTTTCTATTTCCCTCACCCACAAAAACAAAAAATAAAAACATATAAATTTAATAAATTCCATTTCTATCATAAATTTCTGTTAAACCTATTTTAAACTTTGTCAATTTCATATCAAACTCTCCCCGATACATATACCATAATATTTATGAGATGTTACCATACATTCTTTTACTTCATATATACAATACTTTTAATGAAATGAGATAAATACCTACACGTAACTTTTGGTGTTGCTCTCCCATTTCCCCCTTCACCGCACTCTTTCTTCTCTACCTTCTTTCTCCCTTTCTTCTCTTCCCTACTTCCTTCTTCCCCACCCGTCTCCTTCCCTTTCTCTCCACTTGTCCTCTTCTCCTCCAGCCTTCCTACTTCCTTCTCCCCTCCTTCACTCTTTCTTCTCTCCTCTCCTTTCTTCCCTCTCATCCCTCTTCAGATGCAGTTCAGGGGTAATGTCCAAGCAACTCCTCTCTCCAAATTTCCCTTTCTGTATTATACATTAATACTTCTATTTTAATCTTCTCAGTAAATATTCCTTTTTTTTTAAATAAAAAATAAAAAAAGTTTTTTTTTTACTGATTTTTCCCATCTTTCCCCAAAAGCTTAGGACACAACAGGGTGATCAGGATGTCCAATCATTCAAAGACAAAGTCATATAAATATAGCTCAAATTGAATATGATATTGCTTATTAAAATTTATACAATACAAAAGTAATCAAACACATGAAATTATAATCTATATCCTGTTTTTAGGCTGTACTAATTACAGTTGTCATACTCCAACTACATTTTAGTAAATATATAATTGTGATTTTAGGTATCCTTAATACAAAATCATTCAATGAGACAGATTTTTTCCCCCTTATCACAAATAGCTCTTCCTCTCTCTCTATACAACATAGTTATCATATTTAAAATAATAATATAGGTCCAACAAATACAGTTCTATTTTTAAGAATATATTCTATCATTTCATCACTCTACATCTATAAAAAAAATCTTTTGAGGCCTTAATAAAGTTTATATCTTTAAATACTTGTCAATTATAATATCAGGAAATTCTCATCTTTTATTCCTAATTAAATCAGACATATTCTCTTTCTCTATTACAACATAATTATCAAATTTAAAATTACTGTATAAGTAAAAAAAAATTAAAAAAATACATTTCCATTTTTCCCCTTTTTTACTAGATATATTCAATCATTTCGTCAATCTACTTCTATAAGGTCTTTTTGTCCTCTAGAAAGATTTACTCCCTCAAATAATTATCAACCATGGTAACAGTAAATTTACAACCTTCATTCGTCATTAAATCAGACACAATTTCTAAAGCCTTTTTAACCCGTCAAATAACATTTTGTGTCACATTTAAACCTGACTCTAGCTTTCTTTCTATGCCAATTTGGTTCCCATAGTAAGGCTTTTCGGTTATCAAACCTCAAGATTTGATTACGAGGATTCCTAACAGATTCAAACTGAACAAATTTTCTTTCCCTTTCCTCTTTATTGTATTTTCCAAAAAGTTGTGTCTGGGTATCAATCTTTGTTATTTTTGGTAGTTTTGAGTCAATTACAGTTATTTCTTGGTCATCAAAATTGTCCATCAGTTGTAGGTAACGCGTAGCATTAGTTGATTCAGTGGTTTCTACATTTTCTCTTAATACAGATTCACAATTAGGTTGTAAGAATAGTGTCTCTCCAAAACAGTTGAAAAAACATAAGATAACAATTATTAAAACCCTCCCACCTCCCCCCCCATGCTTCCCAGAGTGAATACAGGGTAAAAACGCAAGAAACCCCGCTAAACTACTTATACATAATTATTTAACTATAAAACAAATATAATTCCTTCAATTGATATTTCTTCTGTATATAATCTATCCATTTTTTCCACTCCATCAAAAATTGTTCATTTGAGTGGTTCTTCAAATATGCAGATATCTTAGCCATTTCCGCCAAGTTCACAACTTTTAACGTCCATTCTTCAATAGATGGTGTTTCAGATGTCTTCCAATATTGTCCCACCAGCAGTCTTGCCGCCGTAATCAAATTCAAAATCAACTTGGTCTCTATGGTGGTACAGCCTTTTGTAATACCTAACAAAAATAGCTGTGGTGAAAATTCAATACGCTTTTTCAATATATTTTGAAGAATCCACCATATTTTTATCCAAAAAGCCTTAATTTTTTTACAAGTCCACCAAATGTGAAAATAAGTAGCGTCCATGGAATCACATCTCCAACATTTGGGTTGCATATTTGAATACATAAGTGATAATTTTTTTGGGTCTAAATGCCATCTATAAAACATTTTATAAAAATTTTCTCTTAAATGCTGAGCTTGTGTAAATTTTACATTTTTCACCCATATCCTTTTCCAAGTTTCCATCATAATTGGATGTCCAAAATTACATTCCCATTTAATCATACAATCTTTAACTAATTCATTTCCAGAATCAATTTCAATTAAAACATCGTATAATCTTTTAATATGCATAATTCTTTGATCTCTAACTTGTTGGATTAATTTTCCATCCTTTAAAGAAAAACCCATCTTAACATCTTTTTGCCATCTAGCCTGAAATTGTATATGTGAATACCAATTATGGGCTATTCCTTCTTCCCTTAACCTATCTAGTGATTTCAGTTCTAAACCATTCCCTTCTTTAATTAAAAGCTTCTCATAGGGCACCACATCCTGAATTTGTTGTCTATTCATACTCTCTATTGCATGCCTGGGGACTGTCCATAAAGGAATTTTACCATTTAACTTATAAGAATACTTTTTCCAGACACGCAACAGTGAATTTCTCAATAAATGTTCTTTAAAACCCCTATCCAACTTTTTATCATAAACTAAATACGCATGAAACCCATACAATAGTCCGTACCCTTCTATATTCAATATTCTTTCATTAGTTAAATTAATCCAATCACTTATTGCTACTAGAACTGCTGCATGATAATATAGCTTAAAGTTAGGCACTTTCAAACCACCTCTCTCTCTTATATCTTGAATAATTTTTAATTTAACCCTTGGTTTCTTGCCATTCCAAATAAATCTATTAATACCTTTCTGCCACTCCTCCAGATTCCCATCCTTTTTAAGTATTGGTAACATTTGAAATAGAAATAAAAATTTCGGCAATACATTCATTTTGACTGCAGCTATCCTTCCCAACATTGATAATTGTAATTTTTTCCAATTCTCCAACTCTAATTGTACTTTGTTCCATAAAAGTTCATAATTATTCTTATACAATTTCCCATTTGAAGCTTCTATGTAAATTCCTAAATATTTAACTTTCTTAACTATCTCACACCCTGTTATTCTTTCCAAATCCTGTTTTAATTTATCACCTAGATTTTTAACCAACATCTTTGTCTTGGATATATTTAATTTAAAACCTGATACTCTTCCATAATTTTGAATAATCTCCATCAACCTCTGAGCTGACTGTATTGGTTGCGTTAATGTCACAAGTAAATCATCTGCAAAAGCGCATAATCTATAATCATGTTGTCTAATCTGAACTCCTTTTAATTCATCTGAAGCTCTGATCTTGTTCAGTAGAACCTCTAAGGTTAACACAAACAATAAAGGGGATAGAGGACAACCCTGCCTGGTACCTTTCTCTATATTAAATGAATCTGTTAGTTGACCATTCACAATAATCTGCCCCGTTTGTTTCTAATACACTGCTGATATAGAGTTGATAAACTGGTCCCCCATTCCCATCTTGACTACAAGTCTTTTCAAAAATAACCAGTTCAATCTATCAAAGGCTTTTTCAGCATCCAAAAACATAAGAACTTCCGGCACTTGAATATGTTTATCTAGATGTTCCAATATATTAACAAGTTGTCTAACATTGGTTTTCATCTGTCGCCCTTGTAGAAAACCAGTTTGGTCCGGATGAATTATTTGAGTTAAAACTGTCATTAATCTATTAGCCAAAATTTTTGCAAAAATCTTATAGTCGGTATTTAACAGCGAAATAGGTCTAAAGTTTTCCACTTGAACGTTGTCTTTTCCCTCTTTAGGGATCAAGGAGACATAAGCCGTTTTCCATGAAGGTGGTACCCGACCCCTCTCTTGGATATTTACAAATAACTCTCTCAGAGGTTTAACCATTTCTTCCTGTAGACACTTATAATAAATCGCTGTAAAACCGTCAGTTCCAGGAGATTTTCCCATTTTCAATTGCTTAATTGCAGCAATAATTTCTTCTGATGTAATCAGTGCATTTAATCTATCTCTTTGTTCCTTTTTACATTTTTCCACATTTGCCTCATATTTAAACAAATTTTCATTATTCTCCAAGATCTTCTAGTAAACTGACCAGTCATTAATTCCATCATAACCGGGTTATGGTCTGACAATACATTAGGTAAAATTTTTACTTTCTTTAAACTTAATATAAAATCACTAGTAGTTAAAATAAAATCAATTCTGGAGAATGATTGGTGTCTATCAGAAAAGAAAGTAAACTCTTGATCCCTACCATGTCTTTCTCTCCATATGTCTGACAGATTAAAATCATCCTTAATATCAAAAAAAGATTTAGGCAAGATAGAGCGCGATTGAGGAACAGATGAGATCTTTTTCTTATCCAAACCAACATCAAGAATACCGTTCCAATCTCCCATCAAAATACAAGACCTGTAATCCAATTGTATTAATTTTTTATGTAATAACTTATAAAATGTACCTTGTTGCTGGTTTGGAGCATATATACCCATCAAGAGAACTTTCTTCCCATCTAGTAAAATTTCAATAGCTAAAAATCTACCTTGATTATCTGCTTCTATTAATTTAGCTTTTATATGATTTTTAACATAAATAACAATTCCATTTTTCTTCTCTAGAGATGCTGCCACAACATGTGTACCCAACCTATTATTTATCAAATATTTCTGATCAGAAATTCTAATATGAGTTTCTTGTAAACAAATTACATCATTTTTACATTGCTTCAAATAGTGAAATATCTTCTTCCTTTTCTGTGGAGAATTTAAACCATTCACATTCCATGTCAAATATTTATTTGACATGACCTTTTTGAGAAAGCTTCTGCAAAGCCGAAACCACCTCCTCCTTCCTCTTAGGCCTTGCTCCCATGGCTTCCGAAGATGTCGATGCAGCTTGTTTTATATAAGTTGACTGTACTATTTCTCTTTGATCCGTAGTCTTGATAGCCTCACGTGTATGCCTTTGTTCCTTGGGCCTCTCCACGACCAAAGGTTGAAAAATATCAATGCTCTGGGCACCACATTGGTTGGAAGAAGAAGGAGGAGTGAAGGCTAGGCAAGTAGGAAGAGGGTATGAGGGAGAGGTCAGGATAGAGGTGGGAGGAGGGGATGGAAGTAGAGAAAGGTGTAAGTAGGTTGTTAGAGGGGAAGAAGAGGGGGTTAGTTTTGTTTTAGGAGGATGTGGTGGGGAGGGGGTACCGAGCAGTTTTGTTTGATTGTTTGGTAATTGTATATGTATATGATTGTTTACAGTTGAATTATTATTTTATTTTTTGTTAAAAATTTTGTAAAAATTAATAAAAATACTTTAAAAAAAAGAATAGTGTCTCTGTCTCTTTAAGTTGTAAGTAGGTCTGTTCAGGATTATTCTGTTCATCTTCTATTATTCCTTGTTCCATAACTTGATTCATTATTAAAGGGTCAATGTAAGATTCCAAGGTGGCATCTTTGGATTTTCTCCAAGATTTCCAATAAGTTTTAAAATCTTCTCTAACTTCTAATATTTTTTCCAGTATTAAATCATAGTCAAGATGTGGATAACTTTCAGCCATTTTGGTGGTAACTTTGCCTATTCCTTTATTAGAGACTACTTAGGAAAAATCCACAAATATCTGCCTCCAAAAGTCTAATAGCCAGCTTCACCACCCAGCTGTCCAGTAAAACTGTCTTCTACATTATCAAATTAAGAAAGGAAAGTAACGTCTCTTTTTTCCCTTCTTTTCCCCTGAAATTCACCTCACAGCAGTCAAATAGTAAAAAAACAACAACCACACACACAAAAATTAATCCTTTTCTTTTTAGCTCTTCTTTCCACATATAAGCAGCCGCCACTTTCTTAATAAGGGAAAATAGAAACTCTTTACAGGAAAAATCAGGATAGCAAGGGAAGGAAAGGTCTCACCCGGATTCACCACTGTGGTTCTTCATGCTTAGTTGTTCTTGTGACTTGCAGTTGATGCGGCTAGGTGATCGGCCATTTTATGGCCGGTCTTCTGCTCCGTCCGCCCTCAGAGTCAGCTCGGACAGCTAGAGGAGCCGCCGCTCCTCTGCAGCCGAGCGCAGCCTTGTCGACGGTAGTCGTGCCCTGCAGGCGCGACTTTCGACCCCCGCTGGGGTCTACCAGCAGAGGGAAACTAGCCGAACGAGGAGACAAGTCTCCCCGTGTGGCTAGAGGCCCCGTGATCCGGAACAGGAAGTCTTCATTTATCTTTTATGCTAAAAATATATTTTGCCATCCCTGAATTCTGTACTGTGACCTGTGAAGAGAGGAAGTTCAGGGATTAATAAAACTGCAGAGGAGTTCTGTCTGAACCTTTATTCCCTGTGTGGCTTCCTGCGATTGGAAGCAATTAAAAGTGAATAATCACCTAGAGTAGTTAGAAAGATAGTTTTGTCCATAAGGGTAGGGGAATCTTTTTGGTTTGCTTGCAGATGTATGAATCCCATTGCTACTAGTGTGTATCCTGGAATGCTGGGCATATGGGGAGAGGGATGTAAAATGAGCGGGAGATGGAGGAGGGAAGAAGAGATTGATCAGGAAAAGCATAATAAGTACCTGTCTGAAGAGAGAGAAAAAGCAAATGCTGCTTAAGTCTCAAAAGTATAATTGCATTGTAGTCTTTTGAGTTGTAAATCTAGTTCTGTCATTTTTTGTATACAAGTTATTATCTAATTCTCATTTGAAAGCAAAGCTTCTCTCTTGATGAGAGAGAGCTGATGGAAATTGGGCTAAGAAATTGAGATTTGAACTGCAGTCATGTCTGTTGCATACTTGTATCTGCATAAAGCTGATACTTCTAAAGTAATTCTGATTCAGTGCTTCTTTACTGACCATAACAGCTTTTGATGCAACAGTGCTTTTCAACAATAGAAGAAACTATGAACTCCAGCTTGGCTACATTTTTGGCTTCTTTACATGAGGCATTTTTCCAAACTGCTTTTGTGTTCAATGACCTAAATGTCAGAGGGCCGGTTCTACTTCTTGTGT
The DNA here is from genome assembly GCA_034064705.1 of Bothrops alternatus. Taxonomy (NCBI): domain Eukaryota; kingdom Metazoa; phylum Chordata; class Lepidosauria; order Squamata; family Viperidae; genus Bothrops; species Bothrops alternatus. The sequence goes on from JARGCV010000589.1 coordinate 20,625,836, forward strand.
GCTATGAAAGGCACAATGGTGTTGAAAAGATGTTCCAGGAGGTGTGCAGTAGTTCTATATTGTCTTTGAAATGTGTTAGCATATACTGTAATTACTAATGGAAGTACTTGGAAATGGTTGCAAGAAAAGTTGGAGGTACCGATGAAAATGTTTTTGTTTTTTTTTAAATCTCAGCTTCATAAATATGTGGAAGGAAATCTTGCCTAGAAATCCATATCAGTCTTCCTAAGTGTTTCCAAGGATCAATGCATAGAAATAAAATTAAAATTGTTATTCAGTCATGAAATGCTGCAATGCATCCTCAAATGAGTATATTTACACCTGTGGCTATGCCTTTCCAAGATGACAATAGAACAGCGTTCTGAAGATCGCAGAATCAATCTTTCTCTCTCCCCTCTCTCTCCCTCCTTCTTTCAATATGCTAGAGAAGAAAAGTATGAAAACATTGGCTAGCCCTAATTTTCTTTTCCAAGAATCTCAGTTTGTTTGGTAAAACGCTAAAATAAAATATTTTCAAGTGTAGATGTTAATGTTAGAGAAGAATTAGGGGATGCTATAAAGTAAGCATCATCACTGAGTCAAAGTGGTAAAATGTATTTCTTAATCTGCTTGCCCGTACTTTTCATTTTTCAAAATACCAACTATTCTCCATGGGGATGTGCACTAATGCACATATCCTTCCAGGATTTTTGTTTTTATTAGTTTACTTTGTCAGAATATACATAAATGGTAATGGGACATACTTTGCTCTGTTGCATCCCCTTCTTCACTACAGGGGTATCAGCTAGTTTTGCTATAAGGTGTGGGGGGTTGCCCCATATTATAATGTGTGGCAGCTTTTAACAATTTCATTTATTTCAAAAACTATTTCATAACTGTCATCCCTCCATACTTGTATTTTTCTTCTGGCTTAGCAAGTCAGCTATTTTCAGTATTTTCTGGTGAAGATGTGGATTAGTTTTTAATATAAACATACCAATGTATAAAGAACTATTTTTTTTAACCATATTCAAACAAGTGTTTAGTCATGTAGTACTCCATCTGATAAGTCAAATCATCTCTCCTGAGTCTGGCTCTTGCCTTCTTCTCTTGCCTGGCAGCTTTCCAAGTCAGTGTGTTCAGCTTGCTATATAATTCTTCCTGTATTTTTATAGGTGTTGTTAAGAATGGGAAAGACAAATTGAGTAAGGTGCTTTGGAAGAGGAATACGCACATTTATACTCATTAAGACGCTTCCACTTTTCTTGTCCCTCAATTTCTCTTTCCATTTTTTGTCTCCCAGACTCTAGTAGTTCTCCTAACAGCTCTGTTGTCCATTTTGTCAAATCTTCTTTCTTATCTTCAGGTTTGTTTTGATGTTCTGAAAAATAAAATGTCTTTTCCGTTTCCAATATTATAGCAAGATCTTGTAAATTTTTCTTTGTCCATGTTAAGTTGTGGTTTTTTTCATTTATACTCTCCATCTTTGAATCATTTTTTCTAGTTTTTGTTTTGTTATCTGATTTGTTTGTTCATTCTTTATCACCATTTTCTGAGAATTTCTTAATTGTAAGCTTAGATAAAAATGTGTTCATTTATATCATCAAAGTTATTTTTAATCTCATTATGATTTGAAACCATTGTCGTTTGAATTAGTTGTAGCATAGCGTACATTTCCTCCTGAAAAATATTTGTCTTATCTCGAAGTATTTCTTCTGCATATCTTTAATGTTCCAGACTGCAGATTTTAGAAAAGAATATTGCATGTTGTTTCTTACCACTTTTAGTTGTATATGCAACCTCCATTTTAATCATACTAATCAGTCTTAAATTCCAAACACTATAGTCTTATATATCTCTTATCTTTACAAACAATCCAAAATGTTCAGTCATTTAAAAACTATCCAGTAATTTTCCCCCTAGGAGAATAGCCAAAAGGTCAACGTTTTTCTTTCTCTGCAGACTATTCTTAAACTTAAATATCACAGCTCAGTAAGTGTTGTATCTGGCCCTTCTCAGCTTAGTAAACTCCACAGGAATATTTCTTTAAGAGTTTTATTTAACACAGTTCAAGAGATTCACTTCAAAGCAAGATGCTGGCAGTTCGTTTGCGGAACGGCCGAGTCTGATTTATTTACATTCAGCTTAAACATGCTCTCCCCCCTTCCAATAACTCACTCTTTATCTCTCAGGTTGTCCAAGACCTCATAAATCTTCCGTAGATTCCAAAAACACCAGAAAACTGAGTTCAAACTAACTCCTCGAGGTATCAGGCTACTACTTGATATTAACGTTGCTCGTGACAAAGAACTAGTCCCTCCTTCACCTTCTAATATAGTTTTCGATATGTCACTTCCCCCATGGCTTCCTTTTTCCACGTAACTGAAACCTCCGCCTATCAAACCTTCGGAATCTCGGATCAAGCCATATATTTTCCTGTTCCAAGTCTGACTCCCCGCTTTGAGATTCTGACCCAGACTGCATGCAAATGTCCTCACTGTCTGTCTCGGCTGCCGGGAGGGGAAAACACCCAGAGGGGCCTGGCTGCTCCTCCTCATCCTCTGACATTTCCCAAGCTGGTCTAGAGACACCCACAACAGTAAGTATTTATAATCCAAGAAGGTCAGCAGTTTTCATAAACAATTGTATTTCTCATTCTGCAATAGATAGCCGAGTGTGTTTTCTTTCTTCTATTCCCAGCTGTTCTCTATTTGGCTAAGAGTCCTTGAGGATCAAAGAGATAAAAGTACTCTGTTTCTGGGCGTCTTGCCAGTTTCTGAGACAAGACGGCTATAATTTTATATTCTGTTCCACCACTAGATGTCAGTGTCTGTTTATTTCCCAGCTTTTAAAACAAAACGATTATTTTCTTGTAATTCTGTCAATATACTTTTAAGTAGAAAATCTTAACAATTTCCATAATTTTCAGTTTTATCCAAATTATAGCTTTATATTAGTCCATTTCAATGTATTTTTGTTCCCCATAAAAATTAAATCGCTGCTTCGGTCTATGAAAGGGTGGGGTTATAGTCCCCTTCCTTCTCACTTTCGGAGAATTTTTTTTGCTTCTTGGGGATCTTTTCTGGGAAATCAGTTTCAAAATAGAGAAGAGAAGATCAGTACTGTCACCCAGCTCCAACACAGTGTTCACAGTTGTTCTTAGTTGGTGCTTTTGGACTTCAGATGCCAGTAGCTTGGGCTAGTCACCAAAGTGCAGTTAGCCTTTCTCCTGTCGGGCTGTCCTGTCCCCAAGATCAAATGAATCGACAGCCATTGTTCCGCGATCATCGGGGTGCCCCTCCTTTGCTGCCTCTCTGGGGCGACATTAGACCCATTTAGGTCCCAGGCAGGGCGAAACCAGTTGTGGGGTGCGGAGCTCTGCAATCCCTCGGCCACGTCACTACGTTGCAAAACCGGAAGTCTTCAGCATTCAGTGCATTTCTATAGGTTTCTCCTGCTTTTGTGTCGAAAGTGCTGAGGCACTGGGTTGAAAGGATTAGATAGTGACATCACTGTTGCCCAGGGATGGGGCTCCTTTCATGTTAATTGCCCATCGAAATGGTATATCTACTTGAGTTTATTTGCTTTCGAACTGTTATGTGGGCAGGAGCTGGAGCAAATGATGAGAGCTTACTTCATCACAAGCAGAATTCGGGTCTCGAACATAGGATAGCTGATTGTCAGCCCAGAGTTCTAACCACGTGAGCTACTGTGCTTCAGTTCTGCAGGTTCATTTGACTCATATTTTGGGAAGACATACTAATGTGCTTTAGCACATTTAATAGTGCTTCCGCACTGTCTAGCACCAAGGAAGACATGAAACTTCTCTTGCCATTCAGTAGTTGGACAATTCAAGTGGTGAATAAACTAAGAGCTATCCTGTCTTTTCTCTGGTCAAAAATAAGAACAGCTCTGTTTTAAAGACCTTAAGACACGGGTGTCGAACTCGCCATGTCATGTGATGTGTCGTGATTCTTTTTGCATTGCCAGCAATGGGGTGCACACGGCTTCGGTATGATGAAACCGGCCTGCGGCCTGGCAGTTTGACACCCCTGTCTTAGGGTATCACAGCACTTTCCACTGGAAATAGAGATATTTATTGTATTTAGCCTATAAATTCAATTAAGGTTTTGTATCACACATTACCTTGATACATCTGTTCCTTGATGTCATGACATCTATACCTGGGAGATGCAGAGTTAGGTCCCAAAATGCAGTGATATAAAGGGGTAGGAGGGCCTGGAAAAGTTTGTCTCCTTTTTGTGGATTAGAGAAAGGAATAGGTTTTAAAGTTGCAAATGGACATATTTTGCTTCACAGATGTGCATCTTACTATGGCCACTCTTACTTTGCAAAACATACATTGTTCAAAGTTGTTCGTTTTATTTTCATATTTTAGCAATACTGCAGGTATTCTGGGGCTGCAAAATGGGCACTGGAGAAATAAAAGTGATGGTCACACTGTAGAATGGCGAATGGTATGATAAATTGTAAAACTATTGTAAATTGTAAAACTACTTCATTTTTTTTGTCTGCTACAACCTCGCCTCATTATACTGTTCTCTTTTTAATTCCTTGTTTGATTTGACTTTTGTGTCGATTTCAGATATTGTATGATGGATCAGCTCCCTTTTTTGCTGCTTTTCTCTCCTATTCCTCCTACCATAAGACAACAGGATAAAATTAGTTTGCTGGTTTATACATGATGTGACTGGAATTGGGTAATACAGAATCATTCAACTATTTTATTTTTCAACATTTATGCAGCATGTTAAATATGGGACATGCTACTAAATGATTCCAGGAAGGAAGCATGTTCTATCCACAGTCGAAGCCACTGCAAGATTACTTAACTCACTGCATAATTTGCCATATATTTGCATACTTTACAAGTATTTCTAAGTCTGAGTTTGTCACTGCTATTTCTGATTTAAAGAAAGTTTGGGAGAATTAGGAATGGATTTTTATATGGCTGGATTGGAATCTACATTTGGCAGAGCTGTTCTGAGGAAGATCCTGAGTTCAGAAGTCTTCCACTTCTGTACCAGGTTATAGCTGGTGATTTTGGGGGTTCTAGGAAATAAAACTTTTTATGCACAATATACTATGAATGAATGAATGAATTAATGAATTAATGAATGAACGAAAGATAAGGTATACATAATTTCAAGTAAGGCTTGGTTCCGGTTGATTATTTATGCAACTTCCTTGATAATGAAATAGAAAGGGTTTTCTGTTGCCTTCTTCCTGAACTTTTTGTTTGTTTCTTTTCACTTTTGATTCTAATGAATAATCTTTGAATTCCCAGGTGGTCTCCCATTCAAAAACAAATCTTGTTTTTCTTTTAGTGGCAGTCCAATTTCAGCTATTCTCAAAAAAGCTATCACATTTGAAAGCGTGATACGACAGAGCATGACAATTGTTTATATACATATTTATCTAAAAGGAAGATGATGCTGAATTTAAGGAAGATCAGATAGAAAACAGCATCCCTTTTTGTTATGATATTCTTTAGTGAATCTGCTGACTTTACTATGTTATAGATAAATTACTTGGCAGAGATGGGAAACTAGTATTCCTTTCAGGTAAATATTATAATGGATAAAAGGAATATAGTAATGGATTTTAAGATCTCTATGCAGCTATAGGGCTATCTTTTATTTCAAGAATTTTTTTTAATCAAATGGTTCCTGTTAAATGTTAAATACATAAAACTTTATTTAAAAGAAAAACCTCACCCACCTGGGATTGACTGTGCAGCTGTCTGTATGCAAACTGAGCTGAAACTTTGATTGATTTCAGAGGTGACACAAAGGAGAGAAGAACACAGTATGCTTCTCATTGTAAAAATGAACATGCACATCATCCCATCCCTAAGGGAATTTAGGACATTTCTTAATTGAAGGCAGCTTCACAGAATTTTCAGCTGATTAAAATATTTTTGTTTATTAGTGTTCTGTTACTTCATTAATCATTCATAATTAATTTACATTATCAGGACCAACTGTGGGTGTTTTTTGAGTACATGGATAGAGAGGAAGTTCTCTGAGAATTTACAATCGAATGGAAATCTAGAGTTTAGACATGCAGTATTCCCATTTAGAGGTTTTGCTCAAGAATTTAAAAAAACAAATCTGAATGGCATCACTATTTAACAGACTCACTGACTTTGAGTTCAGCTGCTTGCTGCCCACATCATTTGTTCACATTCATACTATTCCTGGGCAGCAGTAATACTTTCATTCTGAAAAGCAACATATTTGTTAGCTTCAATTGAAGGTTGGCTGGCAAGGCTATCTCAAGGTCTCTGATATGAAATATATTAGAAGAAGGAGGAAGCAGCTGTGTATATAGTAGACCTGATATACTATTGTGCCTTTCAATCTTAAAACCACTGATTAATAAAAAAACAACCCAAGTTTTATTCTGGGTTTAAGCTTTATTGTCTTTGGTTAATTGGTTTGTCTGCCAAGCTAAAACAATCTTTGAACTGGTCTATATAGAACAGGTGTAGACAGCCTTTTTGTGACCAGGAGCTGCACTGTGAATATTAAGTGTATATGTATGTGAGAAAGGTGGTCAGCCCAAATCAGTTGACTGCAGATAAAATGTATCGTGCTGCAGGTTAGTACTTAAATGTTTTTCATGCTTCCAACCTAGAGATGAGAGATAGTATTTTAGAATAGAATAGAATAGAGCTGGAAGGGACCTTCAAGGTCTTCTAGTCCAGCCCCCTGCTTAAGTAGGAGAACCTATACCATCTCAGACAAGTGATTGTCCAGTCTCTTCTTAAAAATCTCCAGTGATGGAGCACCCACGATTTCTGACGGCAAGCTGTTCCGCTGGTTAATTGTCTTCACTGTTAGGAACTTTCTCCTTAATTCCAGGTTGATTTTCTCTTTGATCAGTTTCCAACCATTATTTCTTGTCCTGCCCTCTGGTGCTTTGGGGAATAATTTGACCCCCTCTTCTTTGTGGCAGCCTCTCAAATACTGGAATACTGCTATCATAGGGAAGAACTACTTGTGTTGCCCACCCCTAATATTGAGAGAGCTGATCTGAATTTTGCTAACAATCTAATTTAATGTGTTAATAGAATATATAAATATACGTTATATATGAAAATTAAAATAAGATAACAGGTAGATTAAAGAGGATTCTATCTCACAGAAGGGATAAAGACCAATTCTGTCTCTTGATGTTGAATTTCAGATGTCATCTATGAAATAGCTTGAAGAAGAAATGCCTTAAAGCTGCCATTATTGCTGCTGAGTTATGGTCTAGATTTCATTTTTGGTTTCTGCAAACAGAATCCTGGCAGGACAAGAAGTGCTGGTTGTCCAGAAACCATTTAGCTATTGTTTGTCTCTGATTATTATTTGGGAAGCACTCCTCTTGCAAGGGCAGCACCAACTTGGGGCAGACTTCCCAAATAGGCAAGTGGAGATCGTGGATGGAAAGCTTTGCCCAGTTTGACTGGTGCATTAGTTGCACTTTTACCTGAAGCATGAAGCCCCAAGCAATTGCCTGGACAAGTCCCTGTAGTTTTCTTGGCAAGGTTTTTCAGAAATAGTTTGCCATTGCCTCCTTCCTAGGGCTGAGAGGAAGTGGCTGATCCAAGATCAACTGGTCAGCTTTGTGCCCAAGGCAGGATTAGAATACATTATCTCCTCTAGATTGATGCCTTAACTACTGTATCAACCTGGCTCATTAGTTTCAGGACCGACTACTACAACATGCTCTATGTAAGACTGCTTTTGAAGACTGCTCAGAAGGCACAATTGATGCACAATGCAGCAGCCTGCCTTTGGATACTCTTTGACACTTTATTACATAATTATTGATTTGAAATCATTCCTCGTACTTTCCAATAAAATGTTTGCCATCTACTCTTACTTTCAAGTTCTACCAAAATGTAAAATATTCATGACTCTTAATAACAAAATCTAATCTATGCCCCAATAGCATCTAAAGATTTCTTGCAACATGGCAGTAAAACAGCTTTTCTGCTGTATGTTTATCCAAGCAAGTTGACTCTGATGGCAATTAATAACTTTTCACTAAGTCTCATAAAAGATAATATTTCACAAATAATTTCCTAAATTACTTTCTGATCTGAGGAAAATATTTATTTGGGATTAACACTGAGATTCTTCTGAAGACAAATCAAGCAAGGAACTATATTAATTTTCACAGCATTAATTTTGCCCCACAAATTTAATGGAATTTTAATCTGTCTATTAACATCAAATCAATATTTTTAAATGTTTTAACATCTTTATTTCTGCATATTTAGAAATATTTTTAAAAATATTAACTCCCAAATATTTAAAATAATAGAAGTCACAAAACCAAACACTTTACATAATTATTTGATGTATTACTGTCGAACCTAAAGGAAATAAGCAAGATTGAATTTTTGAAAAATCCCTCTCTCTGTCTTATGCACAAATACAAATACTTCATTTTTATTTTTCTGTATCTGTGACATTTCGTAAAATTGTACAATGACACCAGCTGCCTGAGAAGTTTCCTGACTGCTGACATATACAGTAAATTCACATATTGGACATTACATTTCATACTAATCTACTCTTCTTCTTCTCTTTTGGGTTTATGCATCAGGTTTATGCATTAGTAGCACAGGAGATGTCCACCATGAAATTCGTTTCTTAATATGAAAATGGATTTTTGTTTTCATTTCTTAATGGACCTTTGTTGCCTATGTGTTTTGATCAGTGTTTGTCATTGAGTGATTGCAGAAGCCATTCATATCAACTAACATCGTCCAGATGAGGGCATAAAAATGTGTTTGGCTGCTCCTTTTTAAAGGTCAGCTGGATTAGGATATGGCTTTAATTTTATTTGTATATCCAGGATTCATGGGCTCTCTTCTTTTACAATGCATACATGCTTCTGCAACGTAGGTTTTCACTAAAAAAAGATAGGAGAAAGCAGGAGGGAAAATAGCAGCTAAACCGGAGTGAAAAGCATGGCACACAGGGCAGGAAATTGTCCCCAGCTCTCCCATGGTTTCCCGCTGTTCAGCATTAAACACTTGCTCTGATTTGCTTTCTCAGACAGAAGTGACAAATAGTTTCTTCCAGCTCAGCAAGAAGAAGAAAAAGAAGGGAGGTTTCAGGGAGAGACTCCTATCATTCTCATTATGCATCCTCTGTAGAGCAGGTTTTTCTTTTCGCATAGATACTTGATATGAAATAAAAGCCCTAAGCAGATCCTTGGAGCTTTGTCAGTTGGCATTAGCTGACATGATGGGGATAACTGTAAATCTGTATGTTGCCATTATCATATATTCTCCCAAACCATAACAATGAATGTATTCAGTCATAGCAAAATTGTGTGTGTGTGCATGTAAAATCCTGTTTTTGTTTTTAATGCGTTTAGAGGTGGATGTAAACTCCTTGTGTCTGCATTTTCATATCATGACAAGCCATGACCCCTGATTTCCTTAATCATTTTGAACAGTTTATTTAAAAGGTGGAAATAGTGTTTTTTTAAAATGCTGCAGAAAGAATAACATTTTAAACAGAAAGGATTTGTCCATTGGTGTAAATTTGGGACATATGATGGATGAAATATGGGCAGGAAGAAAGTGAAGGGAATTCCATGGCATGATAGATGTCTACTCACATAACAATTGAGGTAGATCAATAAATAGATCCATTTGCCTGCCGAGTTCTGACTCCTATGTCAAAGACCCATCAGCCTGTTTACTTTACTCTAAGCCTTCAAATATTCAGTAAAAAACCGTGAGGGGAAAATGCTAAGCTCAGTATCCCCTAACCTGGAACTAGGGATAGTTGAGATAGAATTCCACATATTTAAATAATGTGAGGTGGGGAATATTTATGCTGAGTACATTTAGTTGAATATATTCAGCAAGTGGTTGGCCTGGACAAATGTTATAAACCTTGAAGTCATTTTGTGCATTATGTTATCACAATGATGACTTGAATAACATAGTTTGCATCAAATATAAATGCTATCTGGATGCATGTCATGTCACTTGCCCTGCTTTCTGGATGCCCATGTTTGTCAGGCTATCCAGACTAGTTGCATCTAGCTAGAATGCCTCTCATCTGTTTCCATTTCTTTAAAGTGTGTATTAAGATATCTTATATTACAGATGGAAGCAATATGACAAAGTAAATATATCAGGTTTTTTTTTCTAAATGAATATATTGATATAAAACAATAGTTTTTATTTTTTGGCTATTAGATTTTCAGGTCTCTGCAATCTTACGACAAATACATATGTGACACAATTCAAAAGGTGTTATGTGACTTCTTTGATATTATGCAAAATTCTTGGCTGTATTTTTAGCCATAGCAATTTTGTATTTTGTGTTTGCATTTTGTACATTACAGAATGCAAGACATATGGCAAACTTATATTTTGGGATAACCTTTTCAAATTGTTGTCAGTTAGAGCTATTAATATTTTAGGTTAGATTGTTGCCAGCAAAATTTTAAATTATTCAGGTTATAATAAAACTAAATTTGGAAACTGCAAAATAACTGTATATTAAATTAAAATGCAAATTAATCACGATGTTCGACAGCATCAACAATTCCTGAATTACTCTCTGTATTGCAGTGTGCTTTAGATGATTCCGAGACTAGAGTATTCTTATAAACTACTATGAAACTGTATTATTAGGGGCCTCTCTGTCCACGATTCCCAGGGAGAGCACCCTGGATAAGAAATTATATAACGTGGCTCCGTCTTTTGCTTCCCTGCTAGACGTCCCTACGGTGGATTCCCCTCTAACTTCCCTCTTCTCAAATTCCGCCGCCTCAGGGGACATGGAGGAGTTCCTGACAGCGGAGGACAAAAGATTCGAGTTCGCACACAGACGAGCGCACCAGGCTTCCGGTCAGGCCATCAAGGCAGCTACGTCAGCCTCCTTCGCCAGGGCGTCCATCATGTGGCTCCGGGAGCTCCAGGCCTCGGTTCCCCCTGAGCAGGTCAGAGTGCACCAGACACTCGTCAAGCTGGTAGGGGCCTCACAGTATATGGCCGACGCCTCCCTCCACTTGGCCAAGTGCTCGGCCCGGTCAATAGCCGCCACGGTGGCCTCCCGCAGGCTCCTGTGGCTAAAACACTGGAGAGCGGACTTAAGGGCAAAGTGGTGCCTCTCCACGGCCAGGTATGTAGGCAAGGACCTGTTTGGCTCCGCCCTTGACCCACATGTGGTCAAGGGTAGGGACAAATGCAAAGTCATTGCTCACCCCTCCAAAAAGTCCAACAGGCGGCAACAGCCGGACTCCCGCAGACAGGCCCCACGTCCCTCGGGCTCTTGGGAGTGGCGGCAGCCCTTTCGGCCAGGGCAGTCCTGGGAGTGGCCCAGAGGTTCCCGTTCCTTGCCCCAGAGGCAGGACCGGCAGTAGGACCGCCAAAATTCAGGACCCAGGGGTCAGACGCAGGCAAAACGTCCCTTCGGGGTCGGGGGCCGCCCTTTCCGGTGAGCCAAGTGACTTCCTCGGAGAGGCCCCAATCGGGGGGCGCCTAGAGCATTTTTATCAGGTCTGGGAGCAGACCACCACCGACTCCTGGGTCAGAGATACAGTCAGGCGGGGCCTGGCACTCGAGTTCGAGGCGATCCCGCACGATCGCTTCCTCCAGTGTCCGGTCTCGCGAAACCCCTCAAAGGCACGGCTGGTATCCACCGCCATCAAACACCTCCTGGACATCAGGGCCATAGAGCCCGTACCGGGGGACCAGGTTGGGACAGGTTTCTACTCCATCCTGTTTGTGGTCCCCAAGGCATCAGGAGGGTGGAGGGCGATCCTGGACCTAAAAGGTCTGAACCAGTTCCTAGTGTACCGACGGTTCAAAATGCAGACCCTAAGGTCCATACTGGCCGGCATCAGAAAGGGAGATCTACTCTCCTCCATAGACCTCACAGAGGCCTACCTCCACACCTCAATCTCCCAGGACCACTGCAGGTTCCTGCGCTTCTGCTACGCGCGTCGGCATTATCAGTACCGGGCCCTCCCGTTCGGCCTCTCTTTGGCCCCAAGGGTCTTCACGAAGGTACTAGCGGTCTTGGCCGCCCATCTTCGGATGATGCCGGTGCATGTGCAGTGCTACCTGGACGACATCCTCGTCCAGTCCAGGTCCCCTCAGTCAGCGCAAGCAGACCTGCTGACCACCATCCAGGTACTCCAGTCCCATGGGTTCTCAGTGAACTTCGGGAAAAGCCACACTTCCCCCTCAAAGCGACTCCTCCACCTGGGGGCCCTGATAGACTCAGAACGGTGCAGGGTCTACCTATCCCAGGAGCGACGGCTGAGCATCCGGAAACTGGTATCCCAGATCCGTGGCTCAAGGAGGGTGCCCCTGGTGCAGTTGTCCCAGCTCCTGGGAAAGATGGTATCTTGCACGGGGATAGTCCCGTGGGCGAGACTCCACTCGAGAACCCTCCAGTGGTTTCTCCTTCCCTTTCAGAAACGAAACCTCAGCGCCTCTCCCCAGAAGGTCCAGGTCCCACCTCATGTCCTCGCATCCCTCCAGTGGTGGGCTTCCACAGCCATGTCCAAAGGGACCGTATTCAAGGAACCCTCCAGGGTAGTCCTGACCACAGATGCCCGTCTGTTCGGCTGGGGTGCTCACCTCCAAACCCAGTTGGCCCAGGGCCGTTGGTCCAGGGCAGACCTCGAACAAAACATAAACTGGCTAGAGCTAAAGGCCATCCATCTGGCCCTCCTCCACTTCTCTCCCCTAGTGTCAGGCAAACATGTTCTAGTCCTGACGGACAACGTGGCGGCCAAGGCCCATGTCAACAAGCAGGGGGGTACACATTCCTGGGCCCTCCTCCAGGAGGCCAGGGAGCTGGGGCTGTGGGCAGAGACCCACCTGAGGTCGATAAGGGCGGAACACATTTCAGGGGAGGCAAACCGACAGGCAGACTCGCTGAGCAGGGTGACTGGACCACGCAGAGTGGCGGCTGGACACCAGAATATTCAAATTGATAGCGACCAGGTTCGGCAGGCCATGCTTGGATCTCTTTGCCTCCCCGGCCAACGCCCAGCTCCCCAGGTTCTTCACCAGGTTCCCGACCAGAGGGGCCGAGGGGACGGACGCACTGCAGTGCAGGTGGCCTGAGGGGCTGCTGTATGCCTTCCCTCCCCTCCCCCTGATCCAGGCCACCATCCACAAGCTGATACTGGAGCGAGCGGAAGTAATCTTGGTTGCGCCATATTGGCCTCGGCGCCCGTGGTTTGCAGACCTAGTGGATCTGTCCCTGTCTCCACCGTGGAGGCTCCCGCCGAACCAAGTGGCCCTCTCTCAGGGGGAGCTCTGCCACCCAGACCCCCAGTGGCTGCAATTAGCCACCTGGCACTTGAGCGGGAGTGTCTAACCAAGCAAGCCTACTCCCTAGAGGCGATTGCTATGATCCAAGCCTCTAGACGCCCCTCAACAAACAGGATCTACGATGCAACCTGGCAAAATTTCTGCCAGTGGTGCTCCCCACGGGGGTTGGATCCCCTCTCAGTAATTGTCCCAAACATCCTAGACTATCTGCTAGACGGCATTTCCAAGGGGTTGTCCACGAATACCATCCGCAGACAGGTGGCAGCCTTATCCACGGTCCTCACCTGCGACAATTGGGGTCCCCTTTCTCACCACCTAGCGATCTCTGCCTTCCTCAAGGGGGTGCATAGATACCCGTCCTGGGACCTGCCTACAGTATTATAGGCCTTAACGGCGGCTCCCTTCGAGCCCCTGCAATCATGCTCTCTACACTTCCTCTCCTTGAAGGTGGCCTTCTTAATAGCCATTACCTCAGCCAGAAGGATTTGGGAGCTGGCCGCTCTGTCGGTTCGGGAGGACCTGTGTATCTTCCACCAAGACAGAGTGGTCCTTAGACTAGACCCCTCATTCATCCCCAAGGTTAACACCAGTTTGCACAGATCATTGGATCTCGTACTACCCAGCTTCTGCCCTACTCCGACCCATAGACTAGAACGCCAGTGGCACAAACTGGACGTGCGCAGGGCCCTGCGCATTTACATAAAGCACACCGGGTCCTTCCGCAAGTCGGAGGCCTTGTTTGTCTCCTTCCAGCCATCAGTCATGGGCCGCAAGGTATCTTCCGCCACCATTGGCAGGTGGATCAGGGCTTGCATTGCTAGGGCGTACGTCTCGCAGTCGCTTCCTGTCCCATCACGTATCACGTCTCACTCCACACGTAGCGCAGCAACCTCCGCAGCCTGGTCTACCCAGGCCTCTGTAGAGGAGATTTGTAGGGCAGCGTCCTGGTCATCCCCGTCCTCATTCATTACCCATTAGAAGATTGACAGGTTTGCTGCGGCGGATGCCGCGTTTGGCAGACGGGTCCTACAACAGGTGGTTGCCTCCAGGGAGACGCCAGCCTAGACCTTCTCACCCTAAGGGACATGGGGGGGCTTTGGTATGTCCCAATCCAGTGGATTCTACATCCACCATGCTGGAGAAGGGGCGTTGTCTTACCTGAACGCCTTTTCTCAGCATGGTGGTGTAGAATCAACACCCTCCCTTGAATAGGTGGAGGGCACCTGTCCTCTGTTACTCTCTTACCTTTTTTGGAGCCACGGTGTCAGAGCTTAGGTACCTCGCCTCGTAAAAAAACTGGGAGACACACCCAGGGGAAGGCGTGGCCAAAGTTCTTTCTTAGTCTCTCTGAGCAGGAAGGCTGAAATAACCCAATCCAGTGGATTCTACACCACCATGCTGAGAAAAGGCGTTCAGGTAAGACAACGCCCCTTCTAGATTTAGATCTTGGATTATAAATAAAAGCTGTTTTGAGATGACTTTTCATCTATATAATGGAAAGACTGATGAATATAATTTTATGTGGTTAAGATTTAATGGCTTAATTAAAAACTTAAACTGAATTAATTCTTCCATGCAATATGTGTTTTTCTTTCTTTTTCTGTATAGTAAAACAAAAATGTTATTTATTTGTATCCTGCCTTTATTTATTTTTTTACAAATATCTCAAGGCAACGAACATATCCAGCGCACCTGCCTCCTCCTCTTTTCCCCTCAACAATCTGTGAGGTGGGCTGGACTGTGAGAGAGTGACTGGCCCAAGATTATCCAGCTGGCTTTCATGGCTAAGATGGGATTTGAACTT
Source organism: Bothrops alternatus (assembly GCA_034064705.1). NCBI lineage: Eukaryota > Metazoa > Chordata > Lepidosauria > Squamata > Viperidae > Bothrops > Bothrops alternatus. The sequence goes on from JARGCV010000589.1 coordinate 20,640,958, forward strand.
ATGGTGTCTTGCTTTCTAACCTCGTTCCTTAATTACTAGACCAAACTGGTGCACGTAGCAAAAATAAAAAAGAAGTCTAGCAGGTTTTTTAAAAGAAGACTTACCTGTCCCTGTATGGATTTTAGCAAATAACACCCACTACACATCTGAGGTCAAAGCATTTTCATATCTATTTTTATGGCATAATCTCTTCTCTATGTTATGCTTTTGTGCTATCTGTTGATTCTGCAGTTTGTGTGCCATATTAAATTCCTGACAGTGAAAACATTTAATCATTGGCACAGCTATCATTCTCCAAAGCACCTGAAGGCAGGACAAGAAGCAGTGGATGCAAACTAATCAAAGAAAGAAACCACCGAGAACTAAGGAGGAATTTCCTGACAGTTAGAAAAATTAATCAGTGGAACAACCTGTCTCCAGAAATTGTGAATGCGCCAACACTGGAAGTTTTTAAGAAGAGACTGGATAGCCATTTGTCTGAAATGGTATAGGGTTTTCTGCCTGAGCAGGGGGTTGGACTAGATGGTCTCCAAGGTCCCTTCCAACTCTATTGTTATTGTTATTGCTTACTTCCTGAAGTTTTGGATGTTCTGTCGCTAATGATGATTCTCTATATTCTTCAGGTGTTATTACAGCTACAAAAGAAACATGTTTGAGTGTCTTTCTGAGAAGGTTCCCTAAGCTAAGTTTGCTATTGGAACAGATATTGGAAAGCTTGCAAAACATTTCCTCTTCTTCAGAAATACCTTCCAATATTTCAAGCTTAGACACAAATATATTTAAAGAGATACATATTTATGAAGACAAACATCTCACCTAGAGGTGAGCTCTGTTGTGATTCACATTTGTTTTATAACTGAGTTGACTGACTGAGCAGGATATTTTATTTGTTATTTTAAAAGAAAATTAATTCATATTGCTTTCTTTCTGAGTGTTTCTCAGTGTAACCTTTTTGATTAATATGGCTAATAACCTATGACATCAAAATAGCATAAACCAGAATGGAAAACATAGCTTATTTTAGTTTTAAGCTTCCTAGAGTTTTCACTGTGTGTATTAAGTAATACCTGTGGGGTAGCTAGAATGCTGGATACGGATATGAGAAATTGAAATATGTGTTCATCACTGACACTCTAGGAAGCCTTGAGCATTACTCTGTACTGTATTTTAAAACTGCCTCACAGGAGTCCTATGAGGCTAAAATGTTGTTCAGAAAGCTTTCAAGATAACATTTCATGGCATTTTTGCCAAATAGTTCATAATCTTTCTCTATCTTTGTCAGTGCTCAAGTATGTGTATGAAAGATATTATCTACAGAAGTTAACATATTTTGCAATTGATTTATATGCATGAAGGGAACTCTAGTCTACCAGAAAGCTTATGAGTGCAATAAATCTGTCAGTCTTTAAAATGCCACAAGACTTTTAAACTGTAACATAACACAAGAAATATATACCCTTACCCTCTCTGTGTAAATACATACCCATGGCACCAGTTTTTCATCCTTTTGTGTGCAACTGTTCTCATAGTTTTAAAATGTGTATTTATCTGCACTGACAATTATTCCATTGACAGTAATTCTCATTAATTATAGTGCTTCTCTTACAGCCTAATCATTATTGCCCTATTATTTTATTCTCTTGGCCACTAAGAACCCTTTCCTTGGGCAAATAAGAAAGCTGCAGTGAAATGGATAGGATCTTTTTGTGTTATTTTCACTTAAAATTAAATCTCCCTCATGCTGAAATGCAGCATAAATTTTTAAGAATAACTTCAGATTCAGACAGTAAAGTGTCATGCTGATTTTAAGTTGAATATTCTTCAGCTCTGTCAAGTGAGGAGGTAAACAAATCCTGCTAATCTCAACATTAAATGTCAGTTATGGCATCTTTTCTCCTCTCCTGTCACCTGCAGTTTTCAGGTATTCAGATTTCAGGCATTCAGTTTTTTGGCATTCAGATTTCTGGCATTTAGAATAAGATTTTGAGAAAACTGCTAGTTAGTCCCTTCTGTTGTAATCTATAGCAGAATATGGTCTTTTATTTCTGAGGGGGTCTCTGAGCTTGGTTGTTTTCTTGCAGACCTTTCATTACCCAACCTAGGTAACATCAACGGTGCTAATAGGGTTTGCTCTTATTGTATATTCTAATGCAGGTATGTCAAACTTGCGACGTCACATGACGTCGTGCGACGTATCGGAGCTTTTTCACCATTGCCGGCAATGGGATGGACACGGCTTCGGTATGATGAAACCGGCCTGCGGGCTGGCAGTTTGACACCCCTGTTCTAATTTTTTGCACTATCAGTGTTGGTGGGAGTTATCTTGGTGGTTCTTTGGTTGGGGTGTTTATTGTTAGCTTGTTTGGCAAGGAAGAAAATAAATAAGAAATGGACATAAATATAAACTTAGCATTAAGGTTAAATGTAAGTAAAAAGACAATTACAACCATTTTAATTTTGAATAATAAAGTAACACCTGGTGCAGGAAAAAAAAACCTAGTTTTTGTGTCTCTCTGCCAGCTTGAGAAAATCTCAACTATTGTTTTTCTATTATCTTCTTACTTTTTCAATCTGTCCAATTGTTTTTCTTTTATCTTCTTACTTTTTCAATCTGCCCAATAATGAGAGATCTCTGGGTAGATAACAAGATGGTTTAAAAAAAATAATATTGATAAAATAATAAAAACAATAGAAAAATAAAACTAATGTAATACAAGATAACAATGCAGGAAAGAATATGAACCTTTAAACAGATAAAAAAATCAATGTTTTAAAGGCAGTTAAAATCTAGGAGTTCCTCCAAAAATGAGAGAAACAAAATGAGAGTGGCTTTTCCCCCAGTTCTACATTTATTATGTTTACATAAATGAATATACCTAAAGTCTAAATATACACATACTGTCCTGTCCTTTGATGTAAAGGGCATTTCAAGAAATAAACAAATCAGTCCAAATTCAGTTGGTATTAATGCAGTCCTCTGAACTGGAGCAACTCTAATTCCTGTAATACATAATAGATTTTGGAATATTTAGAAAGCATGTTCATATAGTCCCCTGGGAATACATAGAACATTGTTCTTCTCGAAAACATTATAGGAGAAAAAGGTAACAGCTGCCATAAATCTTTAATTAGTATAAGTATTGAAAGACATTGTCTTTTATGAGGGAAGAAAAATATGAGAATTTATATTTATATAAAAACACAATCAAAAGAAAAAAGTGAATTTATGAGGTTTGTCATAGCAGAACTATAAATTAGACACAAAGAAGTTGCTCTGTTTTGAATATAATAACACATTTCATTTTAGAATTATCTTTCCTGCTGCTGAGACTCTTTTAATCAAGTGGTTAAAATAAAATCTTTCTATACTAAAATAATATTTTATTTTTAAGCTGTAGCTCCTCCATTTAGCTTGGTGAAATGAAATTGTATTATTCAGGGATGAAAAATCATTCATAAAAATTATAAAAGTTGTGGTGAAGAATAAGATTGTCATAACTTTAGAAATGATTTTGGGATTCTAGTTCTTCATGAAATTAACATAGGTTCATCTCATTAATACCTATTAATTTCATAGAAATATATTAATCTGAATCTAGCCCAGTGGTTCTCAACCTTTTTCAGGTTGAGACCCCACTTGCGCCGCCCATGCACGGCACGACCCCGAGTGCGTGCGTGCGCGCGCGCGACGGGCTGATCCGCGCATGTGCAGCGCACGCGCGATAAAAAAAAACAAAAAAACAAAATGGTGGACTGCGACGGGCCGATCCGCGCATGCGCGGCGCGTGCGACAAAAAAAAAACAAAACACAAAATGGTGGACTGCGACGGGCCGATCCACGCATGCATGGCGCGTGCGCAACGGCCCGAACCGCTCATGCGCGGCGCGCGCGACGGGAAAAAAAAACAAAAAAACCAAAATGGTGGACCGCGGTGTCCGGCGACCCCCGCGAAACGGTCGTTCGACCCCAAATGGGGTCGCGACCCATAGGTTGAGAACCGCTGATCTAGCCCATAATATAGTTTTTTTTAGATGTTTCAGTCTTATATATATTTATCTGAACGAAAGTTTCATTAACTCAGTAAAATTTGTTTTAATCAATATAATGGCAAGTTTGCAGTGTGAATAAAATCCTTTGGAAGATGAAGTGAAACACTCTTTCAGGAATTAGGATTGGAAGTTTGGACTTTCCATTTACTATGTTATTTTGAATATCTTTATTTTGAGGTGATGTCAATTACAATGATTGCAATTAGCTGCTTCTTTTTTTTACTGAATATTAGATGCCACCCAAATTATTTTCTTCCATACTATTTCTGCAAGCCCCTTTCATTAACAGGCCTTAAAACAGCCACATAGACAGAAATAAGTGTGAACTAAAATAATTATTTCAAGCATAGACAGAACTTCCTACTCCTTTTTTTTCTCTCTTGAGGATCAGTTGATGCTTACTACCCTAAGGCTTTTCCCCTTCAAAAAAAAAAATAGTATGTGGCTGCTCCCAGCAACTCCTGAGGCAGCCATTTAAATCTGCAGACTAGTTATTAATACTTGCCTCAAACTTGAGCAAGTTGCTTATGGAACATAACTTATTAGACCACTTTATTTACTAGGAGCCTGATGATTTGAAATAATAAAGGAGGTGGTCACTATATACATAATATATTATTATTATTATTTATTAGACTTATAAGCCGCTCTTCTCCAGGGGACCCAGAGCGGCTTACAACATAGATAAATAACAATCGCATTTAATAAGTCTAATATAAATTAAATTAAGATGATCATAAAGTTAAAACAATACCCCAAATTTTTTAATAAAAAAACATTCATCCAACATTCAACACCAATCATTCCCAGATCTGCCGACACAAATAAGTTTTTAATTCTTTTCGGAAGGCCAGAAGAGTGGGGGCGGTCCGAATCCCCGGAGGGAGCTGATTCCAGAGGGTAGGGGCCGCAACAGAGAAGGCCCTTCTCCTGGGGCCCGCCAGCCTACATTGACTGGTCGACGGGACCCGGAGAAGACCAACTCTGTGCTCTCTGACCGGTCGTGATGAGGTATGAGGCAAAAGACGGTCCTGCAAGTAACCTGGTCCTAGGCCATGTAGGGCTTTATAGGTAATAACCAACACTTTGAATTGCGAGCGGAGACTAATAGGTAGCCAGTGCAGCTCGCGGAGCGTTGGTGAAATGTGGGCATACCGAGGTAAGCCCACGATTGCTCGCGCGGCTGCATTCTGGACTAATTGAAGTCTCCGAACACTCTTCAAGGGTAGCCCCATGTAGAGAGCATTGCAGTAGTCGATCCTCGAGGTGATAAGGGCATGAGCGACTGTGAGCAAGGCCTCCCTGTCCAGATAAGGTCGCAACTGGTGCACCAGGCGAACCTGGGCAAATGCTCCCCTCGTCACAGCCGCCAAATGTTGGTCTAAGTGCAGCTGTGGATCGAGGAGAACACCCAAGTTACGAACCTTCTCCAAGGGGTTCAAAGTTTCCCCCCCCCCAGAGTAATGGACGGACAGTTGGTCTTGTCCTTGGGAGGGAGAACCCACAGCCACTCCGTCTTGTCGGGATTAAGCTTTAGTCTGTTCTCACCCATCCAGGCCCTCACAGCCTCCAAACACCGGCACATCACTTCTGCTGCTTCGCTGACTTGGCACGGGGTGGAAACGTACAGCTGGGTATCATCAGCGTACTGATGGTAACTCACCCCGTGTCTATGGATGATCTCACCCAGCGGCCTCATGTAAATATTAAACAGCAGGGGCGAAAGAACCGACCCCTGCGGCACCCCACAAAGGAGGAGCCTAGAGGTCGATCTTTGATCCCCTACCAACACCGACTGCGACCGGCCAGAAAGGTAGGAGGAGAAGCACTGGAGAACAGTGCCTCCCACCCCCAACCCCTCCAGTCGGCGCAGAAGGATACCATGGTCAATGGTATCGAAAGCCGCTGAGAGGTCAAGAAGCACCAGGATAGAAGATAGACCCCTATCCCGGGCCCGCCAGAGATCATCCATCAGCGCGACCAAAGCAGTTTCCGTAGAGTAACCGGGTCTGAATCCCGACTGCAAGGGACCCAGATAATCGGTTTCCTCCAAGGCCCGTTGAAGTTGAAGCGCCACCACCTTCTCAACAACCTTCCCCACATAGGGAAGGTTGGAGACAGGACGATAGTTCGAAAGAATGGCTGAATCCAGGGAAGGCTTCTTGAGGAGTGGGCGCACAAGTGCCTCCTTTAAAGGAGCCGGAAAGGACCCATCCCTCAAAGAAGCGATGACTATCTCCTGGATCCAGCTCCGTGATACCTCCCTGCTGGCCGAGACCAGCCAGGAGGGACACGGGTCCAACAAGCAGGTGGCATTACTAACAGCTCCAATGGCCTTGTCCACTTCATCAGGTGTAACAGCTTCAAACTCATCCCAAATAAACTGACTAAGACGAGCCCCAGTCACCTCGACTGAATCATTATCAGTCGCCACTGCTACAATGTTGGAGTCGAGGTCCGCCCGGATCTGAGCGACTTTGTCTGCGAAAAAGTTGTTAAAATCCTCGGCACTTCCCTGCAAGGGTCCCCCGGACCTCCCCGTACCAAGGAGAGACCGAGTCACCCTAAACAGGGCAGCCGGGCGCGATTCCGCAGACGCGATTAAAGCGGAAAAATACCGGGATTTTGCCGCTTTAATCGCTCTCAGGTAGGATCTAATGTGTGATCTCAACCTGGTTCGATCAGATTCAGCCTTCGATCTTCTCCAACGCTTCTCTAGACGTCTCCTAAGACGTTTCATCCCCCTGAGCTCCTCAGTAAACCAAGGAGACTTCCTGGGTCCGAAACCATGGAGAGGCCGCATAGGCGCGATCCGATCCAAAGCCCCCGCAGCAGCCATATTCCAGGCCGCCACAAGGGACTCTGCCGAACCGTGTACGAGCGAATCTGGTAATTCCCCAAGCTCCGTCTGGAAACCCATTGGATCCATCAGGTGTCTGGGGCGGAACCACCTAATCGGTTCCGCCTCCCTGCGGGGGAGGATTGGAGCCCCAAAGTCAAGCCGCAGCAGGAAATGGTCTGACCATGACAAGGGTACCGTGACTAAACCCCTTAACACCAAACCATCGCTCAGCTGTTCCGAGAGAAAGATCATATCGGGCGAATGCCCCCCCTGGTGGGTCGGACCCTGAACTACTTGAGTCAGGTCCATGGTTGCCATGGAAGCCATGAACTCCTGCGCCAACCCAGAGGCCCGGCCAAGCGAAGGCAAGTTGAGGTCTCCCAGGACTATCAGCCTCGGGAGTTCAACTGCCAGCCCAGCCACTTCCTCGAGCAACGCAGGCAGGGCTGATGCCACGCAGCTGGGAGGCAGGTACGTAAGCAACAAGCCCACCTGAACTCCTAGGTCCAACTTCACCAGGAGGGACTCACAACCCGAAATCTCGGAAACAGTGAGCCTGCGCAAGCCGACGGTCTCCCGGGCTATTATAGCCACTCCTCCCCCCCTTCCCTGGGGTCGCGGCTGGTGCCACACCCGAAACCCAGATGGGCACATTTCCGAGAGGGGAACACCCCCCTCGGTGCCCAGCCAGGTCTCGGTGATACATGCCAGGTCGGCCTCCTCATCACAGATTAATTCCCGGATGAGGGGAGCTTTATTTTGAACTGACCTGGCATTAAGCAGCAACAGTCTGAGTCCAGGGTCCGGATTTCGTTCGTCACCAGTACTGCAGGTTGAACCAGTTGTTATAGAGGGGCCAGAACAGGGAATCGCTGTAAGGCAGCGGATCCCTGTTCCCCGAGAGCGGCCTACCCCTCTGTTCCCGCCATATCTGCCTCTCCCCCATACGACCGGTATAGGCCCACCCTCTGCCACCCCGGGTCTAGCACCTCCCCACTCCGCGGCCTCCCATTCGTCTGGCAGACTGGCACCATTCATACAACCATATCCATTCATCATTCCATATTCATTATAAGAATAGAACTCCCCCCCCACCTCCCACTATCATCACAAAAATCCCCTCCCCACATTCTAGTAATCCAACCTTCAAACAGTGACAGTCACACCATTCACCAATCCACTAATTAATTTCCACCCCCTCAATTTAAAATATAATTAAATTTCAATATAATGATCAATTTAAAATATTAAAATTCAATAATCAATCAGTTACAATTAAAAAATAAATTGCTTAATTTAACTCAATTTGATTACATTTAAAAACAATCAATTAAAATATCAATTTATCAATTTAATCCTATCAAACTAGACTTAGACAGGGCTAATATAAAAAACAAAGAAATGCTAAAAGAATCTAATCAGTCCTGGGCATAAGTTCCAAGTTCTCAAACAGGTTCAGTTCCTAAGTGCAATCCCAGTGCAAGGAGGAAGAGGGGGGGGTCAAATGGAGGGGGAGGGAGGGGGAGGAAGACGAGAAGCCACTGGGGACAAACAAGAGACGAAGTAGCCGAATATCATTGCAATGAGTCAGCATAAGTTCCACAAGGCCAACAAGTTCAAGCGCCATCTCACAATCCAGGACGGCAATGATGGAGAAAAAGGAAAGGTCTCAAATCCTCCTCGACAGCTACCGCCACCAGCCAGCATCGGCTCAGATCTCAGGCAACAGCCAGGCTCCGTCAGCCCCCCTCCCCCCCACTCCTCTCACCAGCTCGAGGGGGGGGCAGCCGACAGCCCGGCAGAACCCCCGCCGAAAGTAACCCGGCCAACTTCTCTCACTGGGAGGCCGGGCACCCACTTTGAAACAACCTTCCAGCAGCGGCGTCTCCGTTGCCCCCTCACACAAGGCAACCCGGCGTCGCTGCTTCCTTCTTCATCTCCTCCTCGGCTCTCCGAACCAGCCGCCATCTTGGATACGATCTCACACGCGAGCAGGAAAAAAAGGGGGGGGGAAGGAAGGGGGAGCTCAGTCTTCCGTCAACTGGCACCCCCCCCTAAGAAAGTTGGAGGGGGGCAGTAACCCCCCCCCCCTTTTTGGATAGAATAAGGAAACTTTTGTCATTCCAGGAACTGTGGCAGGGTAGCACAAGGCAATGAGTGAATGACAGTTTTTGTATAGTTGGTCAACTGGAGGAAGCATTAAAAGACTTATGGTATTTATTGCCTAGAGAGTATATTATGTTTCAGGGATTTTTTTCTTCTTCCATTCAAGTTGTGTTTGATTCTTGAAACTGCCTGGAGAAGTTTTTGCAGTTTTCTTGGCAAGGTTTGCCATTGTCTCCTTTCTAGGGCTGAGAGGACGTGATAGTCCCAGGGTCACCCAGCAGATTTCAGAATTCATGATTTCATGATCACTCGGATACCTTAACCACTAGGCATGAAATTGGTCATGAATCAAACTGTTTTTGAAGGATTAAGGAGTGAAAACGATGATACCTAGTACAAAAAAACCCCTTACTATTCTGAATAGGTATTTAATATGAAGTCAGTTTTCCAGTATATCTCTCCCAAACAACTCTGCCCATGTATGTTGTGCCAAAGATGACAGTAGCATATTTGGCCCCAGCACACATTCTAATACATCCTTAATTAATACTGCTTTTGTTCATAGTTTTAAAAAGTATGTCAGGTGACCACAATTGGGTAAAGGAGTAGACTTTGCTTTTTAAAGAGAGGCAATAAAGCAAACAGGATTGCAACCAAAAAATTATTCATAATTTAGAATAAGTGTAGCCAGATTATAGATTTGTAAGTTTAATGAAATAGAAAAAATCCAAAAGCAGACCCAAGTGTCTAGATTCCAGTTCTCTGGAATTATGAGACTCTTTGGTGCTAGGATTTTTTTCATCTCTTCCATTTTTATTTTTCTCTCTTGTCTAGCTTAAGAGCTACTTCCATAGAAGGACAATTTTTCAAGTATTTGACTGTCCTTCTGCAGAGATACAGCTGTATTTATACAGCTGCAGTTAGTGTGTGGATTCCTGAAGTTCTTTATGGCTCATTGAACACCTAAGATTATTTTGCACATCTTTCAGTACCTGCTGTTGTTTGAGCTCTTTTGGTTTCCTAGCCTGGTTGCCAGAGTTAATGAATAAATGTACTATTCTAACCAAATATTAAAAGTTATGAGACGCTGGCAGGACTTGAAAGAAACAAGCAGCACTTAGCAGATTTAAGGTCTGAGTGAAGGTGAGCCATGATTTGCTAAATAGAAATTCCCCAATATATTCCTGATCTGTATCCTTTAATCCTTTCATCCTTATAAAATTATCACATATCAATTTAAGGATAGCTGGGCAAGGATTCTTTAGCCTAACAAATACATCCACAAATTTATTCATTTCTTTAAATAGTTCCAGAAGCTCATTATGGTTTATAATAATGTGAAGTGATAATTATAAACAAAGTAATATTTAATATCATATAAAATTAGTATCTTCCAAGTTAGGAGGGTACCTCAATATTATTGTCCCAGATCAGTTATACTGAGGCTGAAAAGAGTGCTTGAAATGTTGTGGTGTAGATGACATTTAAACCAGGATTTTTCTGACAGAGAATAAATGGAGTGATCATAAATCAAGCACACTTCCTATTGTGCTCTATCATAAAGCTGTATATTAGTCTTCAGGCTTTCAGAATTTCAATAGGTGAAACAACAGCATTGTTCAAGCCAGATCAGGCATCAAGGTTCCAGCAAACAACCCACACTTGGTTTTAGGGTGCAAGAGACAAGGTGGTAGGCTCAGGATTGTGGAATTCATGTAAGCAGTATGAGGCACATGGCTATAAAGAAAGGCTGACGTCTAAGATCTAAAAAGCCTTCAAAATGTGTTGAATGCCTAAGCTGAAGAAGTGACAAAAAGCAATTATAGAGGTCAGATCAAAGGACACCAAGTAGAAATACCAGGAAAATGCACTTTAGCAGTCTGGCTTGTTCGTGTCTGTCATTCAGTAGTGGGATCTTCCTGAGCTTCTCTCAGGGAAGCCACTTTCTGTCAGCCAGTGATAGATGAGATGACTTGATATTGTTGCAACTTGATCTTGGGGGTGGGGAGGAATCAGCCAGGATCTATTTTGATATATTCCTTAGCTCTTTCTCCACTATTTGAACTATTCTTCTATTCAATCTGGGATCAGTTTTTCTCCTCCAGCCACATCCAGTAAGGTTGGCTACAGTAATACTACTGTAATAACAATCACGATCATATGCACACAAAGCTCTTTAGAGATGCTTTGTAGCCTTTACATTTACCATACTTCCTTTCCTTTTTTTTAATAAACAAGTTTTATTAGTTTTTTAATTTTTACATCAGAGTGCTCAAGAAACACCGTGGTGATGGGGTAATCAATCATCCAAAGACAAAGTCATATATCTATATATATCTATATATATCTATATATATCTATATCTATATCTATATCTATATCTATATCTATCTATCTATCTATCTATCTATCTATCTATCTATCTATCTATCTATCTATCTATCTATCTATCTATCTATCTGTTATGTCTGGCCACTCTCTGGCCACTCTCAGCTCATTAAAATCCACATAAAGATGTCTTTAATAGTTTTTAATTAACACATTTCAAACGAAGTCATTTCAAAGCAAACTGCTGGCATTATTTTGGCTAGAACGGCCAACACTGATTTATTTACATTTAGGATAAATATGCTATCCTCCCACCTTCCAATTTAAAACACTCTTTCTTTATCACATTGTCCAAGACCTCATTATTTTTCGGTAGGTTTCAAAAACACCAGAAAACTCCGTTTCAACTCACTGCGAAAGTTTCCATGCCAATCTCTAATTAACGTTGCTCGTGACAAAGGCTTAATTTCTCTCTCCTCCTCTAATACAGTTTCCGATACGTCACTTCCTTTTTCTACTTAACTGAACCCTCCTCCTATTAACCCTTCGAACTCTCGGATCCAGCCATACATACTCCTGTTCCAAGTCTGATTCTGCACCTTGAGACTCCGATGCAGACTGCATCTCAATCTCCTCCCTGTCTGCCTCGGCTGCCGGGAGGGGAAAGCACCCAGAGGGGCCTGGCTCGGCTGCCGGGAGGGGCAAACACTCAGAGGGGCCTGGCTTGGCTGCCGGGAGGGGCAAACACTCAGAGGGGCCCGGCTCCCCCTCCTCATCCTCCGACACCTCCCCAGCTGGTCCAGAGACACCCACAACACTATCTATCTATCTATATATATATATATAAAACTCAAATTAACTCATTAAATGTTCCCTCTCTATTTCCCTCAAATAGTATAACATATTTAAGTTAATCCATTTCTACATTACATCTATATAAATCCAAATCCTGTTTTTAAGCCTTACTAATTTATAATTACCATAATCTAATTTAATCTTGAATAAACATATTATTAGCACTTCTGGTATCCCTTCTACAATACACATAATATTCCGACAGTAACGTTCTAATATTTCCAAATATATTCTAATTCTTAGTCTAATAAGTCATTGATTAGTACCAATTCTTCTCTTATCACAAATCTCTCTTATTTCTTCTTCCACTACAAAATAGTTATCCTACTTAAAATAAAAATATTACTCTACTCTATTTTAAATATATAATCTTATCAGTCAATCTATTTCTATAAAAAAAATCATTTCAGCCCATTAGGTAAGATTTAAATCTCATCCAAATAATTATCATATCTAAAACAAGCATATTGTTACACAAAATATCATCTTGCTAACTTAACTTACTCAGTTAATTATTAAGTCAGTCCAGATCTCTAAAGCCTTTTTAACCCATTATGTAAAATTTTAAATCACATTTTTAAATCTAACTCTAGCTTTCTTTCTGTGCCAGGCCGGTTTCCATAATATCGCATCTGTACCATCAAATCTCAGTATTTGAGTACGGGTATTTATCGACACATCAATCTGGTCTAAATTCTCTTCCCTTTCTTCCAGTATCATCTGGATAGTATAGTCAATTTTGTTCCATGTTGTAGTTACTAGTTGATTATCACATCTGAAATCAGTTCCTGTTGCTTTTAAGACTGCAGGTATTTCAGTTGAAGTAATTCTTTGATCATCAAAGTTCTCCATAATTTGTACGTAGGCTTGTGAAATATCCTCTTCTGTAGTGATTAGTTGACTTGTGGAATGATCAATTAGAATCTTAGTTTGAGATTTAAAGTGAAACGTTTTTCTAGAGCTCAATTGATCAGTAGCTTCTTCCTCCATCTCTTTAAATTGTGTTCACTGTTGCATATAGGCCTCTTTAAAGCTAGTCTGTTCCTCCTTTATTGTTCCTTGGCCTATAGGTTGGTCCCTTAAAATTTGAAATTCAGTTTGTGGCTCTGCAAAATGATCTTTAATTTTTCTCCAAGATTTCATGTACTCTGTAGCTTCCAGGATTTTTTCCAATATAAGCTTATAATCAAGCTGTGGGTAAGATTCCTCCATTTCAATGATAAAATAGTCTTTTACTATCTTAGTAGAAGCTATATTTATTATAAATCAACAAATATCCACCTCCACAATTTCTAGTAAGCAAATTCAGCTCACAGCTGCTTCAAGGCCTTTATCTTTTCCCTTTTATCATCATTTGAAGGTCAAATCCATCTTCAAACACTAAGAGAAAGTACAATTGCAGTAACACTTTTCACCACAAGATGTCCTCAGTAAGCTGTAAAATCTTTTTTTGATTTAATTTTTTTAATCTCATTAGGAAAATAGAGGAAAAAAAGCAAATATCTCCAGCATAGTAGATAAAATAATAATGTTCTATGATAAGAATTTTTTCAGGTTCTTCACGCTTAGTTGTTCTTCTGACTTTCGGCTGGTGCAGCTAGGTGATCGGCCATTTTACTGGCCGATCTTTTCTCCGACGGCCCTAAGGAGCTTGCTTGGACTGCAGAAGGAGCTGCTGCCCTTCCGCAGTCAACGAGGGCTTCTCGACGGTGGTCGCCCCTCCAGGGCAACTTTTCGACTCGATTAAGGGTCTGCCCGCGGAGGGAAAGCAGCTGGCGAAGAGACGGAGCTCTGCGCATGACTGCACATGCCGCGATCCAGAGCCGGAAGTCTCTGATTTCTTTCTTTTTTAACCTATGTTCACTATACTGCACATAATGACACAAAAAGCCTAAGCAAGTACTTTTCTCCATTTAAAAAGGAAGAGTGACTAATTATGATATTGAAGATGCCTGTGATAATTAAAGTAAGTAGTCTGATTGAGAGATCATTAAGATCCAAGAATGCCTTTTAACTTTTAAGGGGTACCAATACTTATATCCATTCCATTTTCAATTGCTTTGTGATTTACAAGAATATGCTTAGTCATATATCAAAGCAGGCTGTACAATAAAGAATAGTGGCATTTACTTGTGTCAGTTTCAGTTTATTTTACTGCAACTTGGGGTTCTTTGGGGAAAAGTGGTGGGATACCAATACTTTTGGCTACATCTGTACTTGTTTGTCAAGTTTGCTTTGATATTTGCATGTATCAATAATTTTCTGGGATCAGGTCCCTTTAATCTGATCAGTAGAGGGAAACATCATGTAATGGCTCTCTAATCTCTGGAGGAATTATTCACATTCATAGGAATTTTGGCTCTGCTTTTTTGTGATTAAAATGATTAGTAATGCAAAAGATGAATCCCTTTGGGTGACCTCAAAGAACACCATTAGTTAGAATTATTTTTCTACAAAGGAATGAAAAATGGCAGGTAAGTACACCATTAATGCCTTTCTGTTTGGGAACTGTCAGGTATAAGGATTTTACCACGTCAAACTATTGTAGGTTATATAGTAAGGCACGCAGACTGAAAAAGATGCTGCTGCATTAGAGAAGTGCTGCACTTTCAAATGCGCCAGCAAACCTCGTTTTCAAAGTATGGACAACCAGATTAACAGATCAACTTGTTTTAATATTAGTGCAAAAACCTAACAAGGTGGATTTGAACACAAAAGAGTTATTTGGGAAGGGGGGAAGGCAAAATAAATTGAAATGAGCAGTTGCTCACAAGAAATGTCTCAGGATTTTTTCCTGTTATTTTCCATAATGACATTTCTTCTTTTTCATGTACAGTTCATATAGGTTTTATCCTAAATGTGAAAGTGATACTTTCCCATATTCTAATGCTTACTATGGAGGGGAATCTGGGGACCATTGCTGCAAGTGCCAGGGCAATTTCAAATACGGCTTGCAATTTATTAGTATGACATATTGCCAAAGCCTTTGTTTACTTGAGAATCTTTTGTTTTAGGTATTTCAAATTCTTTAGATGCATATTCATAATGAATACATTCTTAACAACAAAGAAGACTCAACACCCACAATGCTACCCCCATTTTCTCACCAATCATACTGTTATCTATGAAAAATGGCTTGGGATATTTATAAGATTTGGGAAGATAAGCATAGTTTTATAGAAAGTCTGAAACAGTGCCTGGATTGTTAAAGTAGCTTTTAAAATGTGATTTTTGTTGAAATTCTCTTTTACGGGGCTTATTTCCAATTAAGACCATATTTCAAATCCACATTTTAAATTTTTATTAAATGAACTGAATCATTTGCACATGTAGCGTTTTAAATTAGGGAATTTTTTTTGCATTTCATGCATAACAAGCAGAAAACTTCCATTTAGTAGTTGATACATGTTGATTTAAAAATCAGTTGCCTGCTGTTTTTTATATCTGGTATACATTTAACATTTATAAGTTCCATATTCTGTGCAAAAAATGCAAGTACATAATACTTGTAAAAGTATATTCAGTTGATAAATTAAATATACTTTTAATCTTTAGACTACATGTAGCTGTGGATAACCTTTCTGCAACCTCTGAAACAACCCAGACTAGATACAGCCAAAATTTTAAGCCTTTTTTTTAATAGAAGAAAGGTTTGGGGAGTTTAGACATGCAAAATAAATGTCCTAAATCTTGTTAGAGTTTAAGGAACATTGTGCTCCATTGTTAAATGTTACCTCCATCTTCCCACAACAAAATAATTGAGTTGATTTTTCTGATTACTGAAGTGGTTTTTGGAACTCTAATGGGCTATAGCCAAGCCCAGATCTGTTTTATTTAACAAGCACAGTATTAGTATTTTTTCCTAAAACTAATAGAAATTCTGAAAGTAAAGGATTTTATTTTCATTAGCAAAATAAATCTCAAATAACAAAGGAAATTTTTAAGAACATTGTTAAATGATTAGAAAAACATGTTGCAGTTCACCCAGGTCTGAATAGTTTACTCTCCCAATTAACGATTGGCCTTCAAATGCTTCTTGATGGGAATCAGAAATTCTCTGAACTTGGAAAAATAATTATGGTAGGTAAGATTTTATCTGTGATGTGCTTAGATGTGTAGAAATTAACCTGCATATATTATTTTTTCTATGTAAAGTCCTAAATACTCTGATATTTGGGATCTAGAAATTTGTATCCGAGTCCAGTAATATTTTCATTAATACCCTGAAGCCCATTGTCTCTTCCTGTCAATTGTTAGGTACATGTTAAATAAATATATAAGTATACTACTTTTGACTTGAAGTTACATGCAAAGTATACATAGATGAGCTTGTAGGAGAAGGCGGCAAAAATCACATACTGAGGGACAGAGCGTGTGTAAGATAACTTTCAAGGATGATAATTCTGGAAAGAACAGCCAAAGTGACTGAAAAATAGAGGGGACTTTGAGAAAAAGGTCAGAGCTTGTTGACCAGATTTGTTTTATCATCGGAACAATGGTCCCCAATATTCCAAAGGAATCTCTGAGGATTTTTCCAATGTCTACAGATGAATGAGATGTGGAAATTGGCACACTTATCTTCCTCTGTGATCAGCCAGTGGGCAGCAGAACATACAAAAAGAAAAGAGGTTGGAAGATTCGTGTAATCATTCCTGATGAGTGGCTGAGCAATTGCCTGGTTATAGCTCTAATATCAAGCTACCAGGTATACAAAAGGAATTTTCTTTATACCAGTTCCACAGTAGTACAAAATCTCCTTCATTAACAGTTTCTCTCAAGGTTGTTCTGGTAGCATATTTCTAGATCTTTTTTAAGTATTCAAGAATGGCTTCAAGGAGTCAGCAACAACACTCTAAGGTTTGAATTTATCAAAATGCTTTTCTAATTAATCCAGGAAGGAAGGAAGGAAGGAAGGAAGGAAGGAAGGAAGGAAGGAAGGAAGGAAGGAAGGAAGGAAGGAAGGAAGGAAGGAAGGTAGGTTTTTGATGCTCTCTGCCAGCTTCCCACAAGGAAACTCAATGGGGAAGCCAGCAGAAAGTTGGTTATTTAGTGACACACTTCTTAGCTATTAAGTGAATTACATCAATAACCAGTTGAGAAGGAGAACATAAGAAAACCCATATTGGAGCAGATCAGAACTTACCTAGTCCAACATTCTGTTCTCACAATGTAACACCAAATATTAAATGGAAACCTATAACAAATAGCCACAGATAGCCTCCATCTTGGTGAATATTTGCCAAGTCTTATAATTGTGAATGTCATAGGATTTTGCAATCTTTTGGACCTTGTCTGCCAGATGTAACTGCAGGAGTAGGGGTGGGGTATAAAAAAGTGAGGATGACAGGTATGACTGTACAATCAAAGACTTGGCCATTTAAAAATATGTTTGATGCATGTTTAAAAAAAGTAGGGTTTTTGTGCACCTCATCTTGAGGTGTTTTTTTTTAATTTCCCTTGTTGCCATGGTATAGTAATCCAGTACATAGTGAGATGGGAGGCCATATAAATTTGTTTAATAAATAAAAAACTAAAACAAATCCAGGTGTTTCCCTGCAATTTCCCATGCTATTTTAGTAAACTTTTATTAGTGTCTATGGTATGAATTGATACAAATCATCCCTAAAGGCTTATTTGTTTGCTCGCTATTTGAAGTCCCAGATACTTAGCAAATCTAATGTCTGTTGGATTTTCATTTGTACAGCAGAAGAAGGAGCCATGTATATGAAAGAGATCCAAGTCCAGGAAGAATTCCTGAACTGGAGGCTCAGGACTTATTATTAGCAATTTTACTATTGTTACATGCACTTATATCAGGAAGAAAATCTCTTTGCATTTTATAAAAAAAAATTCTAAGAAAAGATGCTGAAGATTAGTCTCCTAAAGAGATTGTGGCAGAATTGAAATTATTTGTACCCAGATAGTAAGAAAAGTCCTCAGACCCTATGTATATTTATGTATATTTATGCATTATTACCACATGCACAAGCTTTTTGGACGCTGGCTCCGGTGGTAGAGGGCCAAAGTATACCGGTCTTGCTGGGGAGAGGCAGATATGGCGGGAGCCATAGGGTAGGCCGTTCCCAGGGAACAACAGCTCGCTGTTTAAAAGCGATCCCTTGCTCTGGCCCCATGAGCTCAGCCCGAAGTACTGGTGATGGGCGAAATCTGGAACCTGGGCTCAGGCTGTTGCTGCTCAATGCCAGGTCGGTTGTAAATAAAGCTCCCCTCATCCATGATCTTCTCCTGGATGAGGAGGACGACCTCGCATGTGTGACCGAGACCTGGCTGGGCCCGGAGGGAGGAGTTCCTCTCTCTGAGATGTGTCCAGCCGGGTTTCAGGTATGGCACCAGCCACGACCCCAGGGAAGGGGGGGAGGAGTGGCTATTATAGCCAAGAAGACCTTTAGCCTATGCAGACTCGCTGCTTCTGAGATTGCGGGTTGTGAGTCGCTCCTTGTGAAGTTGGACCTAGGGATTCAGGTGGGCTTGTTGCCTGCCCCCCAGCTGCGTGTCAACAGCCCTGCCTGCGCTGCTTGAGGAGGTTGCTGGGTTGGCGGTTGAGTTCCCCAGGCTTATTGTCTTGGGGGACTTAAATGTTCCGTCACTCGGTGAATCCTCTGGGTTAGCGCAGGAGTTCATGGCCACCATGGCAACCATGAACCTGACTCAAGTAGTTCAGGGTCCAACTCATGAGAGGGGACACACTCCTGACATGGTATTCCTCTCAGAACAGTTGAGCAATGATCTGAATTTAAGGGGCTTAGATATCTTGCCTGTGTCATGGTCAGATCATTTTCTGCTACGGCTTGTTTTCAAGGCTCCACTCCTCCCCTGCGGGGAGGCAGAACTGATTAGGTGGTTCCGCCCCAGACGTCTGATGGACCCAGAGAGTTTTCAGAGGACACTTGGGGAAATACCGGATTCTCTCATTCACGGTTCGGCAGAGTCCTTGGTTACGGCCTGGAATATGGCTGCGAAGGGGGCTCTTGACCGGATTGCGCCGCTGCGACCTCTCTGTGGTAGCAGACCCAGGAGATCTCCTTGGTTTACTGAGGAACTCAGGGGGATGAAGCGCCAGAAGAGACGCCTAGAGAAGCGATGGAGGAAAAGTAAATCTGAATCTGACCGAACACTATTAAGATCTTATATCAAGACTTATCAGGTGGTGCTCAAGGCGGCAAGATGCGCGTATCATTCCGCCTTGATTGCATCTGCGGAATCCCGCCCAGCCGCCCTGTTTAGGGT
The DNA here is from genome assembly GCA_034064705.1 of Bothrops alternatus. NCBI lineage: Eukaryota > Metazoa > Chordata > Lepidosauria > Squamata > Viperidae > Bothrops > Bothrops alternatus. Next base: position 20,660,387 of record JARGCV010000589.1, read on the forward strand.
GACTCTCTCCCTCCTTAATCGGGGGGGGGGGTTGATGCACCCTTGCAGGGTAGTGCTGAGGATTTTAATAAGTTTTTCGCGGATAAAATCGCCCAGATTTGGATGGACCTTGACTCCAATTGGAATGCAGTGTCGGCTGACAATGAGTCAGTCGAGATGACAGGGACTCGTCTTGATCCTGTTGTGTGGGAGGAGTTTGACCTGGTAGCACCCGATGAAGTGGACAAGGCCATTGGAGCTGTGAGTTCCGCCACCTGTTTATTCGACCCGTGCCCTCCTGGCTGGTTTCGGCCAGCAGGGAGGTGACGCGGGGCTGGGTTCAGGAGATTGTCAACGCCTCTTTGAGGGAGGGGTCCTTTCCGGCTCCCTGCAAGGAGGCAATTGTGCGCCCCCTCCTCAAGAAGCCTTCCCTGGACCCAGCTGTGTTAAACAACTATCATCCTGTCTCCAATCTTCCCTTTATAGGGAAGGTTGTTGAGAAGGTGGTGTCACTCCAGCTCCAACGGTCTTTGGATGAGGCCGATTATCTGGACCCTCAGCAGTCAGGATTCAGGCTCGGCTACTGCACAGAAACTGCTTTGGTCGCGCTGACGGGTGATCTCTGGTGGGCCCGGGATAGGGGACATTCCACTATCCTGGTGCTACTTGACCTCTCTGCGGCTTTCGATACCATTGACCATGGTATCCTTCTGCGCCGGCTGGAGGGGTTGGGAGTTGGGGGCACTGTTTTGCAGTGGTTCACCTCCTACCTCACTGGTTGGTCGCAGTCGGTGTTGGCAGGGGGTCAGAGGTCGACCCCTAGGTTCCTCCCTTGTGGGGTCCCTCAGGGATCGGTCCTCTCCCCTCTGCTGTTTAATATTTACATGAAACCGCTGGGTGAGATCATCCGACGACACTGGGTGAGTTATCATCAGTATGCTGATGATACCCAGCTTTACATCTCCACCCTGTGTCACTTCAGTGAAGCAGCGGAAATGATGTGCCGATTTCTGGAGGCTGTTAGGGTTTGAATGGGAGCTAACAAGCTCAAACTCAACCCCGACAAGACGGAGTGGCTGTGGGTTTTGCCTCCCAAAGACAATTCAATCTGTCCGTCCATCACCCTGGGGGGGGAGTTTTTGACCCCCTCAGAGAAGGTCCGCAACTTGGGTGTCCTCGATCCACAGCTAAATCTGGAACATCATCTTTCGGCTGTGGCGAGGAGGACATTTGCCCAGGTTCGCCTGGTGCACCAGATGGGGCCCTATTTGGACCGGGAGTCTCTTCTCACAGTCACTCATGCCCTTATCACCTCGAGGCTCGACTACTGCAATGCTCTCTACATGGGGCTACCTTTGAAAAATGTTCGGAGACTTCAGGTAATGCAGAATGCAGCCGCGCGAGCAGTATTGGGCCTACCTAGAAATGCCCACATTTCAACATCACTCCGCGAGCTGCATTGGCTGCCAATTGGTCTCCGAACGCAATTCAAAGTGTTGGTTATGACCTATAAAGCCCTACATGGCATCGGACCAGGTTACTTACGGGACCGTCTGCTGCCCCATGAAACCCAGCGACCGGTTAGGGCCCACAGAGTCGGCCTTCTCCAGGTCCTGTCAGCCAGACAGTGTCGCCTGGCGGGGCCTAGGGGAAGACCCTTCTCTGTTGCGGCCCCGGCCCTCTGGAATCAACTCCCCCTGGAGATCCGTATTGCCCCCACCCTCTCCGCCTTTCGCAAATTATTGAAGACACATCTTTGCCGACAGGCCTGGGGCAGTTAACACCTTGCCCCAGCCAGTGTATGTTTGTTTTGTATGTCTGTCTTGGATGATTGGTTTTTAATTAAGGGGTTTTTAACGTATTTTAATGCCAGATTTCCTCATGTGAGTATCCATGTTGTAAGCCACCCTGAGTTCTTGGAATAGGGCGGCATAGAAATCTAATTAATTAAATAAATAATAAATAAATAAATGTATATTTATTGTTATTTTATGGATATTTTATACTAATGAACTATTACTTTCGTTTCTGCCCTTAATAATCATACAATTGTCTATCCTGCGAACATTTGAAATAATATTCCTGACTATAAATTTGATACACTGCCTCTCTCTCCCTCTGTCTTTAAATTCTTTAGTAATTCAGTTTTAATGAAAATTTTCAATATGCAAAAGGAACACAGAGTTTAGGTGTGAAATAGATAAAGAAACCAACAAGAATATTCCTGAATATAATCTGATTAAGTAACCACCTCTTTGATTGGATTGATTATATGCTGCAAAGGAATTTAACAGAACATATGGTCCTGGGAATATAGAAAAATACAAAACTATAAAAGTTTTGGGAAAATGAAGAAATTGCAAGAGTTTCTGGTATAACTACAACATAAATTCACATATTTGACAAAAAGAAACAGTTGTCATTTCAGAAGGTTATTGTTTGTACATAATAGGTATCTAGCTTTTGTTCAGTATATGGAAGTCAGGACACTGCAGCAGACTTAAATGCTTTTTAATAAAGTGTATGACTAGAAATATTTTCCACAGATTAGATTTCAGATATTGCCTTGAGAGTGCAAACTGGAATTCTAGCTTTTTTCAGTTTTGTTTAAAACTCATAAGCTCTCACTAAAATATAATTTCAAAATATGTAGGCTAATAAAATGATCTCTTAGTGTTGATCATTAGAAATACAGTATTAGCAATTTCAAAAGAATGTCCTAGGAAGGAATAATTAACAGCTAGCCTTAACAAAAAACAGCTCAAGCCAGTTTGTTAACATACAGTATCTGCAAACACTGCTGTTTCTTCCATTAGATTTCAGCAGTACAACAGTATTTTCTGTAATACGTTTTTTATATATTTCAATTCATAACCATTTACATTAGTCCAAAAAGCTTGTGCATGTAGTATTCTATGACAACACAACTCATTCTTTTTTTAAAAAAATTTTTATTATTAGATATCCATTTGTACATGCAAACAAAGAAAAAATTCAAGTTAAAGCCATTCAACTTAATACAATCATTTTAAATTTGTAGACCTTCTTCACTCCGTATATCAAAGTTTAACTATAAGCCAACTACGTTTTATAAATTTTAAGTTTCACTTCTTTTCAGATCTATCCATTGTACATCAAACAAACAAGTCTTCTTATTAAAGTTAATAATTTTCATGTCGATACACCCCTCCCTTCAACGCGTACATTCTTAGTCTATTTAATATATATCTTCCATTAATCACCCTCTCATGTCTCTTGCTCTTACACTTAGTCCTTAAATCAGTCCATAATTCTTTGCCTTTAATTCCTTGCATAAAATATTAAGTTTCTCTTCTTTTCAGTCAAATTCTGGGTTTCTTCCTCTGCCAGGTGGATTGCCATAACACAGCTTCCCTTCCAAGTAATAAGTCTCTCTTTATTGCTTGCAATGTCCCTTGGTTCCATATAAGCCATACTCTATGGATTCTGTCAGTTTGCCAAGAGAAATTTTTAGCCTCCTCTCCTAGATATTTTTCCAATGCTTTTATAACAATTCTTTTCAAATCCTCACTTTTCATTTCAGTAAGTTGTCTCTCTTCTTGTCTCTCCACCTCTTCCATCTTTTCTTCAACCCCTTCCCAGACCCTCTTCGAATTTCTCCCAGTATCTTCTCTCGTTCCCCCACTGTGCGTTTGTACTGTTTCTCCGGTTTGGTCCAGGTCCTCAATAACTGCTTTGCTTTGATCTTCCACCATCTTCTCCACTTCTCTGCTTTGTTCCACTGCCTCCATCGTCCTCATCCTTTCTTCCCATCTTTTTTCATACATGTCTATTATCATGTCCATCTTTCTCCTTATTTTTTCAAAAGTTGTTGACATTGCATCTTTTAATTCTTTCATCGTCATTTCTGGAGAGCTTATATGCATCCTTAGGTTTATTTTGCAAAGTTTTTAAGTTATGCGTCTCTGCTGCCCTCTAGAGGTCTCTTTTGCATTACAGTTTCTCTTCCGCCTTTTTCTTCCGGCAGCTATCACTTTAAATTAAGAGCGGTCGCCATCTTGGGTGCCTTTTGTTCATTGTGAACGTAAGTGATCCGAGGTAAAATATAAGAAATACTTGCTTTTTAAGCTCCTGCGTTCAGTCTGTCAATCTCTGTGCTTCTTTGAGGTGTGTTCCTTGGGTGGTGGCTGGTCTCAGCGTCTTGGTCTGTCAGCTGACAGATGCTGCCCCAGGCTGGAGCTATTGTGAGTGCACGGGGAGTCCTCTTTCTCCCCCCCCCGAGTGTTTTTTAGGGGGGTTTTCAGAGGATCTCAACCACACTCACAGCTCTTTGCCCCTTCTCCTACCGAGGAGGGGTTTTTTTGCCGCGAAAAACAGCTGTTTTGCGCTGTTTTGGCGGCTTTACAGGTCCCGTGTCGCAGAGCCTCCGAACAAGGCTAGTTCGACCCTGAGGCAGCCATGCCCCTTCTCAACTCATTCTTTTTTTTAAGTTAAGTATATTTTAAGTCAAGTTTAGTAAGAATATGAGCAATGATGTGATCAAGATGACCTCCAAGGTCCCTTCCAACTTTATTATTATTATTATTATTATTATTATTATTATTATTATTATTATTATTATTATTATTATTATTATTATTATTATATGGGTTTTTTTAGAACAAAAGTTAAATGTCTACTTTCAAAAGTTTCACAATAAATTTTTATCGTTAATTGATAAATAACTTTGAATACTTATAATAATTTTTGACATAAATTTTGACTTATTTGCCTCTTTTCAATCCTTTATGACATTTTGCATTGGACTCCCAATTTTTTTATACATAATTTCAGCAAATGTCTATGGAGATTCTCAGTCATCCAAGTCATAGTTGTCCCAAGGATGCTTTTTCACGAGACAACTGGACTCCCTTGTTTTTCTTTGAAGAGGTTTCGCTTCTCATCCAAGAAGCTTCTTCAACTCTGACTGGATGGCGGGGAATGGAAGAATTTATACTCCTTTTCTCATTTTATTTGTACATTACCCAGAGTCACTCTGTGAGGGAGATGGGAAATTTCTAATTTTAATAAATAAAAAAATAAACATCAAACATTCCATTATTTGTTTATATATGAACCAAACCAAGTCTGCTCATTAATTTTTCAGACATAGTTTCACTGAAATTACTTTTATGTTACAGTGATTATTTTCATGTACATGCATTTCCAGATAGTTAATTATTTGTGATTATTTCTTATCAAGCAATTTCAACTGTTCTTGACTTAACAATACTGTTTTTAAAGATGGAGATTAGTAATTTCTCAGCCACAACTGTAGAAAATTTAATCAATATGCTTTTTGAATTTACTGTTCTTCATATAATAACTTAGAAGAGGGAGATAAATCATTCTTCTCTTTTTCTCATTATATAGGTTTTGATTTGAAAAAAAAAGGACATTGAACATTTAAGAAAATTATTTCAATACCTCTGGCTTTGTTCCTTACCTTATTTACAAATTTAATGATACTGAGGAAAATGTCAAAGGGGATGTTAACGTAGTTCTTTTTAAAAATTAGATAATTCCAGGGAAATTAATCATTTAATTATTTATGTCATTCTTGTGAATCATGTTGACAACTTTATGAAGATCCCAGCAAAACACTCCTTTAAAATGCATCAGTAAAGTATCACACACCGCTGTTTTGGGCCAACTAAGTGGCCATTATGCTTCACTTCTTCTGACATGCAACTAAAGTTAAGCAAATTTTCTTATATTACATTATTAACGGCAAAAAGGAAATGTGAATCATCAAATGATTGACACTTAACAAATATGAAGTGTTTTCTTACTAGAATTCTCAAAAAAATATTCTTGGGCTTTATTTTAGTGGTAATCATGTCAGTTAAATGATAGAAGAAACAATCAATTAATTTGATAATTTGATATATCAGCCGACTCAAACCTAGTTACAGAAGAGAAATGGAATATAGTATTATAAAATATAGCTTTATTAGTTTCAGAACACTTTGTTATTTGCTGGACTAACAAAAAAGATATAAAAGGCTTAGACTCTTGGATTAAATTGTATCTCATCTATAAATCTTTTAGATTACAGTTTCTAGGGAAGGCAAATGCACTTCTACCTAAAATCTTGGATCCCAAGTTGCTCATCATGTTCAAAATGATAGATTTTAGACACTAGGATAGAAGGAGAAAAAAAGCTATGACAGGAATGGGAATCTACAAAATTATTAAATTGAAATTGATCTAGAAATCAGCTTCGGCTGATCTCAATTTGATGTTCATTACTTCCATTGATATGACATATAAATTTTCTTTGGATTTGGATTGGTTTAGGACCAGTGAAAATTCTAAAAGGAGTGAAGTTATGAGTAACTTTATATCAGCCTTTCCTTTTGGTATCATGAAATTGCTCTAGATTATTTGAGAATAGTAATTCTGACAGTTGCAATTTCAACACATCTGAAAGGCAACAAGCATTGTACAAGGCAAGTTCATCTGGATTTTGCTGTCTAAAAGTATTATTGTATGGCTTGTACCACGTATTATTCAGACAGGTTTGCTAGAGTTTATGAGCTGGTGTTTTGGAGTCAGCTGAGCCTTAGCAGACCAATGACAATTTGTGAATGGTACCCTTTGAATTTTTTTTTCAAATGCATGATATTTGGCTTCTGAAAAAATGCATTTTTTCCTCAGCTCTTATTTAATGCATTTAGCAAAGTTTTTTTTTAAAAAAAAAACTGTTAAGCTTTTTGCTCTACTTACAACTTGTTCCTTAATTTCTTTTATTCCGTATGTACAATATTATATGTCTTTTTACTCCTAAAACATAGATATACCATATGCTTTCCTTCCTTGCAGTGCACATAGAACCTGGTACATGTGAAGTCATTGCTGCCCACAGATGCTGCAATAAGAATAAGATTGAAGAGCGTTCCCAAACAGTGAAATGTTCCTGCTTTCCAGGTCAGGTGGCTGGGACAACACATGCTGCTCCTTCATGTGTAGATGGTAAGTGTACAGGTGTCTACAGTGTGAATGTTTGGACATGGTTGTAGCTAGGTCAAAAGATGGATTCATAGTTCTAAAGCCTGTGAGTCTGGATAGCAGTGCTTGCTGAAAAAAATATATTAAATACAATCCTATACTTTAAAAATGTCAACCAAACTCTGTTATTCTGGATTCTGTGTTCTGTTAAGTAACACAGCCTGAATGTATTTTTGATTTGAAAGCAGAAGTATGCTTTAGAGCAGGGGTGTCAAACTTGTGGCCTACAGGCCAGATGTGTCACGTGCAGGCCACACCCACCCCGGCCCCGCAAAGGCAAAAACCATCGTGATACATCACATGACGCAATTGAGTTTGATATCCATGCTTTAGAGCATATGGGAGCTGATTAAAGTTCCTGTCTATCATGTTATAGACCAAATGCAACCACACAATACCAAGAAATGACTTAGTTTCTTTAAAAAATTATAGGCAGCTTGCTACATGAGTGCCTCTGCATGATCAGAGCATTTACCTTGCTTTAAGATTTAAAGCATTTCACAGCCTTCAATAGTTAGTTCTTATTAGGAAATGCCCAGAAGTACAAATTATTATTAGCAGCTAATAAAATTATGTTGAAAGACTAACTTAATGGTGTACTTAACTTTGAATACAAGTATATATTTAGTTGTTCTCAAAGTGTCAATGAGTCTCTGATAGTCATTAAAAGCAATTAATAGCAACCATGATTAGCCAATTTGAATAATTTTGTATGGCAAGGAAGGCTGATGTTTCTACATCCCAGTCCTGCTATTGAATTTGTACAACATCAGGTTATCTGTCTGAGTAAGCCAAGATTTGGAAAGCACTATAGTTTAGTGGTAAGCCAAATGATTATTCATTGTCATTGGTTCAGTGGAATCTCCAGGTAGGATTAAGAAAGCCTTGCAAGCATTTCTTCAGTATAGATCAGTCTTGCAGCTAGTAAGGTGGACTGTTACTTTTGTATCATAAACCAGGTTAACACAGATTATGGGAGTGACTGACCAAAAATACCCGAAGAACAGCAGATTGGAGAAGCAACACTAAACTAGATGGGGTAATAGTCTGACTCTTCTTCAAATAGGGTAACTTAGTTAAGACTCTGGGCATAACTGAATATTCTTCAATTACTATTTTTGGAACAGAAAAAGTGGGTTGTCAAGTACTCCAAAATCTGCTGCTTTTTACTGCACAGTTTGATTCATTGCTTTAAACCTTTCTGTTTTCTAGGCTTTTTTTTAGTTTATAATGAAAATGATACTATTGTACATTCAGTCAGAAACATAACTTGAAGATGGATTAGTAAAAGTTGAGACAATAGGCATATTGTCCCCATAAAATAGACATCCAGTATTATGTTTGTTACAGTTCTGTACTCATTCATCCTCAACAGTTCTGTAATAGGAACAGAGTCTGGCAGAATATGACTGGCCCTGTGACTTCAAGTCTCAGTTGAGATGTGACCTAAGATTTCATGCACTATCCACACATGGGAAAGTTCCTGAAATTTCTCAACAAGTTCCATCTGTTTTCTTTCTTTTGCAAAAGCAAACAACATCATTCAACCACATATTTTCAATCTTTTTTAGAGAAACTTCACAGATTAATGCAGTTATAACCAATAAATTGGTTATAATCTGCAATCTTTCAGGCTGATTGTAGAGCCCTTCTATGGTAATTTGCAATATTTATTACTTAGATATACTTTTATTAGTTTCCTATTCTTCCTAGAAATTTGTGGCCACCATGAAATCTGATGTGGAATAAAAATATACAAAACAGGCCAGGAAGCCTAGGCCAGTCACATCGCCTTCCTCAGTAGTATAGATACAATGGTATGTTATCAACTGCTTAGTATTTTTTAAAAGGAAATTGGTACAGTAAATGCTGTAGTCAATTTGCTATTTTAAGTGATGTTCTTCCTCTCTCCTGGGAAAAGAACGATCTGCTTTGCTAAGAAATTTAGGAATAGGATAGCAAGATATATTTTATGGAAGGGATGAACTACAGAAAAAAAATTGATAGCTTTTTGTATATGTATGTGATACTTCATAATTGTATAGTATTGTGGATATTGAGTTGTGCATTAATTATTTAGCTGTTTTTAGCAAAACAGTGACTCTCACTTATTCTGAAAATTGACTATAGATTTTTCTTTCTATAAAGAGCTTTTCAATTGAAACTGTAATTATTGCCCAGTTTTGACTTCAGAAGCCAATATTTTATGTGCAATTGTGTCTTATTTGTACTCAGAAAGGAATTTGTTTAAATATCAACATTTCCTTTTTCTTGTGGGAAGGTCAATTTATCTATAATATCTAAGATTCCCTCTCTCTGAAATCTACTTAAAAAAAGTAGGAAAACTTGTCACTATAAAGTAGGTGTAACACATAGGAATGAAAGCATGCAATCTAATCACCTGTGCAAACTGCTAAAAACAACCTCAGCCCATCTATATTTTATTGAATAGTGTCATTTGGGATCTATTTGAAATGGCTCAAAGCCTCTGCTGGTACATTATTGATTGTCTTGGCAGCTTGGTTGGTACAAATGGATTTATATGTGATGCCAAGAAACTACTTAAAAAACATAGGATACTATTCCCCTGAAAGACTAGCATCTCTTAGCAGCTTTGGAAAAGTGCTTCAATTTATCTCAACAAAGCATTTCCCTAAAATTACCCATTGAAATTTCATTGAAATCATCATGATATCTTCCCTTTAATTCTTATGTCATGTAATGGTGCAGCACTATCTTGCATTCATTGGAAATTTTGATTTTTAGGCTCATGCATTTCTCTCTCCTGAACACTGCAACAAAGAAGAGTGATATTTAAACTTATCCAAACAGCGAAAGCTGGTTAACTTAAACTATGTTGGATAAAACAAATTATGCTTTATGAATCAGACTTGTTAACAAACCATGGAATAAGCTAACGAGACTTCCTCCACTTCAGACCTAATGATAGATTCTGCTTTGTTTGAATGAACTGATGGACCTGACTGCAGTGGCAGAGAAGGGGATAGAGGCAGCCTAAGGCTCAGGAGGGCAGCACACCATGCAACTTTGCTTGTTCATTAGTCACTTTTCTGTATCCTCAGCTTTTGCACTGCAGCTGCATTACCATGATATAGGAGGGAGCTGACAGGCAAAGTAAAATCAATGTGTTGCTGGCATATCAACAAAGGCAGATTAAGATCCTTTTGCCTACAACTAGTTTACCAGGCCTAAAAGCTCGTGGAAGCAAAAGCACTGAGAAAAACATAGAATACCGAGGTCTCAAATCCCATCTGTAGTTAACCTTTCATGACAGTTTATTCTTGATCAGTTGTCATTAACATGTCTTGGACCTTTGAAGCTATCCCAAGGCAGCAAAGTACTAATGGAAGAATATGTTTTTTCCAACCAATGTTGTTGTGCTGTGTCTATCAATCCTTATTTTTCCTTTAAGAATGAAACATTGGCCCTGGCTTTGCACAATATGACTGGTAACTCTTCCAGTTTTGATCATTCCCCCCCCCCAAAAAAAACTCTGGGTTAACTGTAGGCTTGGTTGTGGATCTTGCATTCATATTATTCCAGTGTCGGCAACCCAATATAGTGTCACAACAGTGTGTATGAAAAGTGTGTATGAACAATGAATTCATGAAACAGTTCCAGGAAATGAAATGTAAAAATTAAAGAACTTAATTTTTGAGTGTTGGACATGTGTGGGTGTGGCTGTCTGTGGATGGGGGTGGGGGTGGCTTTACATCTGAGCTATCTTAGTCTGAACTGAAAATAGCAAAAGAAGAAAGCAAGAAAATAAACTAGGATTTGTGGATGGCAGTACTTATGGCAAAGATGATGGCAAGGAAAGATTAGTGGGAAGAAACACTGGATTTTCTAGAGCAGGCATGTGAAACTGACGACATCACGTGATGTCACACAATGTATCAGGCCGGTTTTGCCATTGCCGGCAATGGGGTGGGAGCAGCTTCCATGTGACGCGTCCGGCCCACGGCAGTTTGACACCCCTGTTCTAGAGAAACTAACTAATTTCTTTTTAAAAATAATATAAAACTAAAAATGAAAAAAAAAATACTGTATAAGAGGCTAGGAGTTTGAGTATGTGAATAGAAGGCTTTGCTTTGCTGTTTCAACTCTTCCTGGATAAAAATATCTCTTTTTCTACCTATGAATTTTAAAAATTGCATGCAAAATGCTTGGGGCTTTTAATCTTTAAAAAGATTTTCCCCTGTGGTGGAAAAGCTGGTTGATAAGGCGGATAGATTTGACTGAGAAAAGTTTTAAGTTTCATACTGTTTTTTTGGCTGCTCAACTTCTTAGCCCCCTAGAGTTGCTGTTGTTTTAATTAAAATTGCCAAGATACTGTTCTATTCTTTTGCAGTGTATTTTTTTAATTTAATGCTTATACATCAAATAAAACTTTCTTTTTTCCTAGTATGTATTATATAGGAGACTATTTTCATTATTTGCTTGTAATAGGAAGTTATCATTAGTTTCACTGATGATTTTTTTAAAATGCATTCTTGTGTTTCTATAAAACTTCTTTATTTCATTGCTTTTATAAAAAGTATAAACAGCTTTTAGCTGTTTAAAAGCTGTATAGCTTTTTAATTTAAAAGAAAGGTGAATAGGTTATAATTCAGTGATAAGAATGCAGACTCTGAGTGTAGGAAGACCTAGGTTGATCTCCACCGTCTTCACAGAATTGGAGTGGACCATTTTGGCTATCAAATCCATCCTCAATTCTGTGCAAAATGGCAGCTGGAAATATCCTTGAAAAATGGCTGTCTTGCCTTTGCTTGCTGAATAATTGGTGCAACCACAGGAAATAATCTTGGATTTGTTTCATCAGTGGCTGAACTTTGCATAGGACAGTTTTGTTCAAGTGTGTTTGTGCGTATTCATGTAAGTGTGAAAATATCTCAGAAATTAGAATGGCTTTCCTTGTAACTGTATTATTTTATTATTTTTAACACAATTTCTTCCTTTCATAGTTCTGTTTCATGGTAGACTTTGGATGGTATCAATTTTTCTCTCAGTTCCTATTTCAAAAATAATAAATAAATAAATCTGGATATATAAATGCAATACTTCTGATTTTCACATACTATACGGTATTCACTTGTATTTAATAGGACATTTATTTGAATGTCTGTCTATAGTCAGTCTGGAGCTGAAATGATAATATCTGAGAATGTGTTGAGTTCTTCTTGAAGTGCATTGTGGAATGTATCCTTACTTTGGTATCTTTGGAGTTCACTGGAAATGTACATTTGAGTTAAGAAAAAATACAGCACCAATTTGTTGCTAAGGTTTTTAACAACACCAATTATTTTCTTGTAGCATCAATAGTGCTTCAGAAGTGGTGGTGCCAAATGCAGCCATGTCTAGAAGGAGAGGAATGTAAAGTACTACCAGATTTGTCTGGATGGAGTTGCAGTACTGGAAACAAAGTAAAAACAACTAAGGTAGGTCTTAATTAAATATAACTTTAGTGGATGAGTGATCAGGCTCACATATTTTGGCCAAACTGCACACCATTTTTGTAATATAACGTTTAAAAATCTAATGACTAGATGGTCTGCTGAATGAGAATTGCAGGGATCACTTTATTGCTTAGTAAAGATGTGCTAAGAACACCAAACATTATCGCTGTGTGATGGCTCAGAGATGCCAACGTACCCTTCAGCCATTATCCAGGTCAACTATCCTATGGTTCTTAATTAAAAATAGTTTACAAAACCATGTTGAGGGAAAGAAAAGAAACACAATGGTGAGGCAATGTGGGCAAAAGATAAGGGTCTTTAATGGGTTGAATGTCCCATGGGCACTACCAAAATACCCTTGTTCTTGAGCTTAGTTTTTTATTGGTAGTTGCTACTATTGGGCCTGGCTATGAAGGATTGCTTTGGTTGGTGCAGTGGCAGGAGATTAAAAACAACATAATGTAAGAAGCCACATGAAAGGCAAGCAATGAAACTCCACAGCTGATGGGATGATTATATGGAGAAAGGACATAATACACTAGTGACTTCCTACTTTCCAAACCACCAATCTTTCATACAAATGCTAGCATTTTTGTAACTGTTTGGACATTCAACTATTTTATAAACAATTAAACCTTAAGTATGCCTTGAATATCTTGATGTAGTATGAATAGTGCATTTTAGTACAATCCTGTAGATATTTGCACAGATTTAAAGTTTCTTCTTCCATCAAAAGCTGTGTAAGGGGGAAAAAACAAGAGTTGTTGGCAAAATTGGAAGAAAAGTTCAATAACAAATCTTACTAAACATTTCCCAAATTTGATCAGTTCAAGAAAGCAAATACATTTTCCTTAATAATAGAAAATATTTTTCTCTGTTGAAAATCACTTGGTTCAGGTATTTTTTCCCCCATCTGTCCTCCTATTATTTCAGAGAAGAGTGACAAAAAATAGAAGTGACAAGTGTAGTGCTCATAATAAAAGATCAGTTGTTTAGTTAAAAGAAGCATCATCCAGCTGATAGAAATTGATTTGCAGTTCTAATGGCTATTTAGGAGGAGAGTCTCTGACTAGAGGTTCACTCAGTATTCCAGTGAAGTTCCTAGATAGAGGCTGCATCTTTAAGATTTTTGCCCAGCAGCAGGTTTTCCATTCTTTTCCTCTCACTCCAGCCAAACACTTTCCATCCTGTCACAGCTCCTCCTGTTGGAGCAATCATCTGTGACAGAGAACTACATGATTATTATTTTCATGGCTTGCTGAATACTCTGAAGAACAAGGTATAATTAAAATTTTATCAAACTCATTAGTAATTACATGTATGTCATGGTTAATCAGTTGAATAATTTTGTAATCATTGTTCATACAGTGGAGTGTAATTATTCTTCAAGCTTTGCCTGCTTTGTGCTTCCATCTCCTTTACACACAAACATCCCCAAAGAATTGCTCTGTGAAATGGCAGAGTGTTTTCTTTCTTATCTTTTGCTCTGCCAATGACAGACACACGCTGAAATGCTTTCTAAACAGTGAGCATCAGAGTAGATTCCATTGACTCAGGTAATTCTGCTGACCAAAACTACTATCCTCCCTCCATCAACCTTGCTTTACCTGTTACCCATTTTTATATTTAATTTTACATTTTATTTAGTGTCAGTGTTATATGTGTCTTCTCTTTGGTTCTGAAGGTACTATTTGGAAAATAGAAATTTTATCGTATGGTCATCTTTGCCAAGCCTCTTCCGTATACAGAAAAGAATTTGCACTTCTTTGTGGCATTTTCCTAAAGTGTTTTGAATGAAACATTCTAATTTATTCCCAAACACTTTAACACTTTTTAAATGTTCTTATCCATTTTCAACTAGTTGGGGAGTTTTTATACTATTTTAATGGCCTTTGGAGCAATCTCTCACCACAATTGCTGAAAACTGGTGGGCAGTTTCCTCAGTTTTGAAAACTGGGGTGTATTTCAAAATTCTCTCCAAAACCCCAAGAAAAAAAGAGGATTTTTTTTAGCCTTACTTCCACCCACTTCACATTATCAACTTATTCAGCATGGCCACATCTTCTCTAAAAAAAATTATAAATGTGAAATCCTATCTACCAAAAAATCCATTCTGTCTCTGGGTCACAGGATTAGTTACAACCACTGGAAACAACATACTGTAGCTGAGTCTTTATTAATTGGGGCATCCCATTCATAGCTAGAAGAGATGATTGGGCTTTGGAGCATGTACTTTCAAAGAAATTGCTGAAGTGAAGGAACAATAGAGAACCCGATACACCCCTGGGGCAGGAAAGAAGTGCCAAGTAATGAGCAACCCGAGGAAGACAGATAAGAATTCACCTAGGCTTGGATGCAAAACACAGCGGTCTCTCTGCTCATTTGGACTAATTGACACTATGAGCATCCTCAACTGTTCACAGGAAATGTTTCCTATTTTCAAATCAACCACCGCGTCACTGCATTCACGCTTAGATGTATGGGCAGTAGGGAAATAATAATCCCCTTGTTTCCTGAACACAGGTGAATTCTCAGAATATTCAAGAGCACCACTTCCATCCAGAAAACAGATTCTCTGTTGCTCATATCACTAGTATGTGACTTCATAGCTTTCAGACAGATATATTTATTTTATAATTTGTCTTTCTCTGCTCATTCAGTTTTTGCATTAAAGCAAATTGTCTTCTGTTTGTTCTGTCTTTGAAATACACTGTTACCGGCTGGACATTTAAATAATATGCATATAATCCCACATTAACTACTGTATGGTTCTCTGCTGTATACACATGGATGGAAGTTTTTTTTCCCTCTGATGCTCTTAGTTTGCTATTTTGCAGTAGATTTGCTAAAGTGTTCCTGTGAATATCTCTCTTGTTTGGCATGCACATATGGCCAGGGAGAGAATTTAAATAAGAATATTTAAATGTATCCACAATTCTCGTGGCTGTCTTGACAGAAATCTCCAGACCTCCAGTGAAATAAATGAGAAAGGACTTTGTAATGAGTAAACAAGGTATGGAATATCTGAAGTCTCTACAGTCATCCACAGATATTATATAACCTGACATTTTTCTCAGGCTTCATGGAGGTAGATTTGTCAATTTGTTACAAAGGAAATAAGTAAGACTGGAGTTAAGTAATAGCTATCAAAAATGTTTTATATACAGGTTAAAATTTGAAACAACTGAACTTTACTGGTGGTTCTCATTTAGCAACCAATAATTCAGCAGCTGTTCAGACTTGTAACACTCTGAACAAGTGGTAGTTTCAGTCAGTCCTCGAAGCTCCAGCCATCGCAGTAATAGCATGGTCACGTGACAGTGATTTGCAGCATTCCCTATCACTTTCCCACAAGCAAATAGGGAAGCTGATCATGTGAGCTCCTTGCTTAATGATGGTAATTGGAGACTGCTAGAACTGCCATTGCTAAATGACACATTTCCCAAAATTAGGAAATTTTGGTCCCAATAACTGTTGTTAAGTGAGGACTATCTGTAGTCATTTTTAGTGCCAAATGAAAAGATTTGGGGCATAGCAATCAAAAGAAACTTAGGATGGCTTAGCCACACTGAATATGCTTGGTTGTGTAGGTGACTTCTAGTAAATGGTATTACTTTAGATTCCCATGACAGCATAGCAGTTTTGACTACAGTTTCTTTCCACTGGGAGATGGGAAGAAGCAAGAGTTTCTGGAATTCAAGAGTCTTAAGTTTTAGGAGTTTTGTTTTCCTTGGAGTCAGTGCTTCTTTAATTGCAGAAGTCTGATTATAAGAACTAGTTTGAATAAGGGGAGCTTGTCCTAGGGAGGGCATATGCCTTATACTTCTCTGAAGCTTCCACCCATGTCAGACTTAACTTTAAGGTACATTGATATGGACTAATTGTAATAATTGGACATGGGGAATCACAGAGATGGAAACAATGGATTTCACCTAATTCATTAGGATCATACCAAGCAGACTTTCTATTTCTGGGACTTTAATCACCCTTGTTAAAATGCATATGCATTTCTATTAAAATATTTTGAGAGCCTTGCATGTCCCTGGTTTTCTTTTTCAGAATGTTAATGTACTATGCAAGGGGAATTTTAATTTTTTTAAAAAATGCCTTCCATTTTAACAGCTAAAAAGGTCACTTAACATAATCTTAAAATTGGAAGCCTGGAAGTGCTTCAGGGCGTTAAATTATAAGAAATGTTAATATTTAAGCATTTTGGAATAAATTCCGCCGCCCCCATATAAATCTCATACATGTTCTGTTGCAATATATCTTTCCTTTCCTTTCTTTTTTTTTTTTTTTTGGTTGTGACTCTTGATTCATGGGATTCTGACAGACACTTTTAAAGCTGATTGAGTTGTTTTTCATTGCTTTTGTTTGTGACTGTGCATGTAATTAAAGATATTCCTTGTGTGCATTCCTTGTGTGCATAAGACAGCAGCCACCATTGAACTATAGGATGTTTGTGCAAACTGCAGTGTTTGTCTACATTTGGAAGATGATAGAGATGGGTTCGCACAACATGCCAACCCAGAATTTGCCTAACAATCACATAGAAATATATATGGGTTGACTCATACATCTCACTAATCACATAGTAAATGGACTGGTGTTAAAATACTTTAAATCAGAAACAAGTCACATCATCACTTGTATATTATGTGAAAACAATCTATCTAAAGGAACAAATTAATGTGGCAACTCATCTGAGTCACATCAACCTTTGGTCTTAGTCCAGTAACAGTTGTTGACTTAAAACCATTTTTTCATCTTAACATTGGCCTGGAACAATGTGTTATCTTTTTTTTTTTTTAGCTTTGCTTCCGGAGCACTGATTCATAATAGAGCTATATTCAGATTTGATAGAATGTGCTTCTGACTTCTCAGGGGCACGCATGTGAAAAGTAGCTCTTCCTCCAGGAAGGTGCATCTGCACTTGGTAGCTATTGTCCAATCTTAGGCAGAGGTACATTTGGTTTAAGAAAGTGCTGATATTCCACATGTGCCCATGTTATGTTTCAAAGGACCTTTTCTTCTTTGATTCTAAAGCGCTGCATAGCCTTAATTCATTAACAAACCGAACTTAGTATTATGTAAACCTCAATTGGCAAAGAATATAAATATATGGGAATATAAATCTACACCAAGATGTTAAGGTGGCAGAGGTCTCTTTGATACATTCTGTTCTGTTCACAGGTCACACGATAGATCTTGGAAGATCCATTGTTATCAGATGTCATCTTCATTGATATGGCCAGCGTTCCAAAAATGGCACAATATGGCTTTTGTTCAGGTGCAAGATACTTCTCGTATGCTTTGCAGAGTTGGAAATATGAAGATTTCCTTGGTGCGGGATATAATTCATTTGAGGTATAGGATGGCTATTTTTTGTGGGCACTTTATTAATCTTCCTCAAGTACATCAGCCTAGAGAATGGTGCTGCAGTCTGCTTCCTTTTGAAAGAACAGTACCAAGGATTAAAGAACAGGATTGGTATTCCTGTCTCAGCAGATATCTTGGAAATTTTTCCTTGTTTTTGAAAATAAAATATCGCATCAGCTACTGATTAAGTAAGTGCAGCCTCAAAGGTATTTAACAATCAATTGTTACCAATTCTACAATTCTGGGTCTTGAATGAGGTTACAACTCCCTTCTGTTCCATAATTTCTATTCCATATCATGGATATACCTATGAGGAGAGAGAGACAAACAAGCATTTCTTCCCTTTCTGTTCAGTCAACTATTCTTCACTGCATAGAGTCTGTTAATGGCCCCAAAGGGGCGAAAAAGCTTTCTTTCCTTTTAGCTGTTTTTTGTCTCAAAGCTTGCTGTGTTGATTGCTAAAAGAATTGGAAACTTAAATGGATGATTCAACATAAAATTAGGGTATTTACAAATTATTTATAGTCAATGTTTTATTGGTTTCATAGATAATAGGTTTTGAAAATTTGGGTCCAAGAAACCAAATTCTGGTCTTTCAAAAAAGATCATGCAGTTGTTTTAATATTTATCAAGACAGCAGACCAGATTCTTTGCCAAGGTTATGGGAACATCTGCAGTAGAGATTGAATCCAAAACCTTGATGAAAGAAATATCTTCTGTTTGATTTCCACAAAAGATATTCTCCCTGACCATTCTTCCACCCTGTTCAGCAATTATTTTAATCAGGCTTATTATAGTTTTAAGTCTTTGATAACTTTAAAATTGTAAGGATAATTTGTTGGAGAAATTCTATTAAACATCTGAGAACAAGGAAAGTATTGTCTTTCACTTTGCTGTGTTGTGCTTGGTTGAGTTTAAATTTTATTTGAAGACTTGAGTTAGTTTAATTACCCACTTAGTATTAAATAAATACTTGTAACGGACAACTATAATGAGTACAAATCCCTTTTAGGGACAAATTATTGTTTTTAATAATCTATTCTCTATTAAAATAATACTAAAATCCCTAGTTATTTTACTCCTATTTGTATTAGGGGATGAAGGAACATCCACTTGTCTTTGGTTTATTAAGACAAAGTTTTGAATTTTTTTTTTAAAACTGCTAGAGGAAATCAACAAATATAGAACAGTGTTGTCTCTGGCAAAATTAATGTCATATTTTGATAATCTGGCTTCCTACTAGAAAACTATATTTAAGGTCCATGTAAAATTTCATAGCAAATGGAAAATTAATAACGAGGGTGTAGACATGTTCCTTTAACATAAATCATTATTAATTTTTCTTATTAACTATTGAAATCCACTTCCACTTTATGAGCATCTGTAAAAATGTTCCATATCTGTATCCTATTATGGCTACCTTGATTCCTGACATTCTGTTGATATAATATAGGAATGAGGCTGCAAGTATATAAATTGCAAAGTAATATCCAAAGTCAATATCTAATTCCAACTAATTTAGATGGATTGGAGTATCCAGGAAGAATGTAGTGGGCAAGCAGATGCACTTCCAAACTTTGCCTTGCCCTGTCCTGTTTTGGAGTGGCCTGGCCTCCATGCTGTGACTGTATGAACCCCCCAACTTTGTTATCTCAACGTTTTTGTAACAGACTATGTTTTACTTGCTTCAGATGCTATGTAAATAACAGACTGTGAAATATTAAAGTTCGTTTTAATCTCTGCAAAGTGATTCATTTGTTTTTTATTTTTTCCAGCCAAATTGAAAATTAGACAGAACTTTTGTAAGGCAAGTTTCGATTCCCATCAGGAAACAAAAAAACGGGACCCAGTTGTCCAGGACAAGTTAGCAAGAAAAAGATCAAGTTAAAAAATGGGTGCCATCAGGCAGGGGCTGAGAAGAAAAAAAACCTAGAAAATATCTCCCAACACATCCTTATGGGACAGATAGCCTAGTATTCAGTTTGGAGTATTCCATCTTCCCTATCATATCATCCAAGGCAGAATATATGCAGTCTTTCTTATGTTTCCCACTGCATACATACACATAGGACCCACAGAAACTACATGTAGATGCCTGCCTCAATTAGACTGTTCTCATCTATTTTGCTGTGCCACAATAAAAACAATGCATTACCCTGATGAGACACAAACACACATACACAGGCCACATCGTCCTTATTAGACCTTTTACACAAAAGCACAATACCTAACTTGGTTAGCTGATAAAGAGACTGTAAAGAATTCAAGGATTTATTTTCTATATGCTTTCCTACCTTGTTTTAATTATATCCTTTGGGCAAAGTGGGAGGAAAAGGTAAATTTTGAAGACATCTAGTGAAGTGAAAAACATTATGCATATAGAGATGAAAAAAAAAGATGTTGATTAGCGTAGTAAAGTTGTTGCATTGGCATAGGGAAGACCCAGTTTGATAACTATCCTTCAATCAGTGAAACGTAATAGCTGACATTGGGCCAGTCACTCTTCAGTCCAAGTTACCACAACCACAGGGTGGAGAAAATGAGAGGCCACCTTGAATCCATGAACAAAAGATAGGTAGAAATCAAATGAATAAACAATAACATAACATTTCTACTAGTCTTGCTCTTTATACAATGGTATAATAGTATGTATAATTGTAAAAAACCTAAGGATTATAACCCATTTCCCTAGGTTTGAAGCTGTACTGATTTATTTATTTTGAATAACTGTAACCAAGTTATTTGCTACAAGACTCAATCCAGTTGATTGTAAGGATAGTCCACAAGCATAGAAAGATTTTATATGGCACAATAGATCTTCTACCACCATGTGTTTATATATGTGTGCATCTATGCTTTAAATTTAGTTTTATTGCTAATAAAGGAATATAAACCAAATTATTAAAACTATGATAAAATAATAAAGGACAATTTTTTAATAGATGGCTAAGTGCATAAAAGTTCTTATACATTGAGAATTGGAAAATATCCTGTAGGCCTCTATAAAACCTTAAAACAAAGATACCTAGTTTCAGATCATAACTTGTAATTCTATCCTTTTAGCTTTCCACAATGCAGATAGTCCTCGACATATGACCACAGTTGGAATCAGAATTTTCATTACTAAGCAATGCAATCATGAAACACAATGTTACATGACTGCATCACCCTGGCAATCCAGGCCAGTCCTGGTTGTTATCATAACTCCAGATAAATGGCTCATTAAGTAGAAAGTGGAGGGAGTCCCAGATAAAGAGTGCAGGGGTGCTGTGGGGGGGTGGGTGGGATGGAGGAGGCCCAAAGAGGCCTAGTACAGAACATGTATGAGTTGGGGGAGGACATGCAGGGTGCAAGGAGGCTGAGTACAGGACATGCATGAGCCTAGGAAGACTGGTGAAAGAATACGCAATATGAAGCCCAGCCCCAGCATAGCCTACCACCACAGCACAAAAAGGCTTTTTGGTGTGTCACAACTCTGCAAGAAGCTCCTAAGGTGTAGTGCAGCAAGGCAGCACAAATTAGCTACCCCGGGAAGCCCCAGCCATCCCAGGAAGCCCCAGCAAAGAAGTACAAAGCTGCTATCCAGCTACATGGCACAAAATAGATATGCCAGGAAACCCCAGCCATTCAGTCCAGCCACTCTCACTGCTCTGCACTGCTGCTTCCCTGCACTCCACCACTCCAGGTGATCTTTGCTGTGAAGCAGTTGCTGGCCACATAATTCTTCCATCTTCCCCAGATTTGAGGAGAAGGCAGATGCCCCATTTGGAGAATGGCATATGCACCATTCTCACAATGCTTTGGAAGATCTCAGAAGTTTTCAAGGATATTCTGAATACTGATGAGAACGATGCACACACTTATTCTTTGGAGAATAACACATATGATTTGGAGAATGGCTTGAACAGCCTTGGGAAGAAGGCTTAGTAAGGTCAGCAGCTGCCTTGCATAGAATCATATGAGATATGCCTCATCATCAGTGAGAGGAAGAGGGCAAAGGTCAGCTGGACACAGCAGGGTCTGTGGAACATAGGGAAGCAAGGGCAACTGGGGCTTTGTCCTGGGGTGCTGAGATGGCTGGTGGCAAGGTAGACCTTGTGGCAGCATTTCTCAGTTGCAACAGCAGCATTGGGGCTAAAGTAAGAGCTGGGAGTGTTGCCAGCTGGCTGAGATGGCTGAAGGCCCTGGGCCTCTACAGTTGCACTCCCTCTGCTCTCCGAGAAGTGCCATTGTACATGACAGAGAAAATGGCACAGATGGGTGGGAAGCGAGATAGGTGAGTGGGGGAAGTTGAAATGTCTCTGTAGTCATAAGTGTGAGCAAACTGCTAAGTGTCCATGTTTTGATCACATGAATGTGGGGGCTCTGCAACAGCTATAACTTTGGAGACCAGTCATAAGTCATTTTATCAATACTATTGTAACTTTGAACTGTCACAGAATGAATTATTATTATGTGGAGGACTACCTCCATAGCAAAAAAAACCCTTTTGACACTGATTTTTGTTGGTGAGGTATAACCTGAGCCTGCAGTTAGAGGCTGCAGTCCACTCCCAGTCTAATGCTTTAATACTTTTTTTTGCACTTCTGATACAGGTATGGTGCTTTTTCCCCCAGTGGATTGGATCTTGACCAAATTAGTCATCCTAGTATATAGCCTTACTGCTTCTATATGAAATAAAGAGTGACTAAATATCTTCTCAAGGTATTTAAGTGCGTATAAATGCTTGGGCTGAGCAAAAATGTCTTTCCATCCTATTTGTCAGTGGCAAAATATGAGAAGAGGTTTGGCTGAATTTTATGCTATGAAAGGCAAGTTCTCTCCAACAGTTGGAGGAGAAACCCTAAAAAGGATTTTTCTTTTACCATTAGTAGGGAATTATTTAGTACAGGGTGACGAAAGGAGTGGACAAAAAAGGGGACTAGAAAGCATAGTGAAGTAGGATTCAGCTTTGTCTGGAATTCTACATCCTGTTTTGGGGTAGAAAAATTAGGAAACAGCTTTGGTCATTGCTAGCCAAAATTCAGGGATGTCCAAAATTGAATATTCCTTGAGATTTTACCTAAATTCCCTTTTTGTAAACCCCCCCCCCAATACAGGTAGCTGCTACCCCATAAAATCTTGCTTGGTCCAAAATTACCAAGGGTTTCCTCAAAAGCTTAAGAAGATGTAAACACTGATTACATTTCTGACTTACAGCTGCAGTGAGGTCCATTAATTTAGCTCTTCACCCCTAGGTTCTTCTGGTTTCTAGATTTTAGCCTGTGCTCAATGTGTGGAAAATTGAGGCAATTTCCTTGTGCTGGGAATCCACCATCTCACTGAAACACTTTAAAAAGATGATACTGCCACTGGGGAATTTGGCTAAGTATAAAAAGCTTCTGTTAATTTCATTACTCTTTAAGGTAGTGTTTAATGTAAATTAATGGAGCGGTGAACATTTGGGGCTGTGCAAAGCCCAAAGGTATGTGTGTATCCTTTTTTGCATAGCTTTACACTGAAAAGTATTTTTAGTTTAAAATGTATAAAATTGTATGTTTTTATTAAGGCTGAAATATAGCTAGAGGAGATAAGTGTTTCAACTGGTAAGAAACTGCTTTTTATGCCTTCAACTGCATTTCCTCATGTGTAAGTAATCAATTACATTCTGGTGAAGGGCAGATATGTCACTGGTGGCCGAATAAATTGTTGCTGTGGGAATTCTGATTAATTGATAGGGAATGCACTTAAGACCATCAGACAAAAGTATTGATGTAGGAACAAGAAAGAGAAGCAGCCTTCTGCCAAATTGCCAGTGGCCATGCTGACAGGGATGATGCAAATTCAGCTTCAGTATATTGGGATGGCACAAGGTTGTGGGTGGCTGTGCTGAAAGTATTCATCGCATTGTGGCGGCTTCAGGCCCAATTGCAGAAACAAAGTGTAGTCTATTGCAGAGCAGTTTAAAGTTTTCCAAGGTAAATTAGGTGAATAGATTGTTCCTGAAGCAAGGTGGTTGAGGGTTGGGGGTGGAGAAAAGATTTGGGAGGCAAAGACATTTTTGGATTAAAACTATGCATCACTTTAAATAGCTCATAAATTAGATGCGGCAGCAATGGATATCTGTAGCAGCTCTGTATTAAATCTTCATTTCTGTCAAATTATTCTTATTTTTATTTGCTCTGCCCACAAGGCCAAAGGTAACAATAGCAATGAATGGTTTATCATTTGTTGTCAACTGAGTTTATTGTGGGATTGTCATGTCTAGTAAATCAGCTGGCATGTACACACAAAACCTAGTTAAAGTAATGTTTGATTTCTGAATTTAAGTAATGTACGTTAGTATTGATCAATTTCATTTGAAAGTAATGTACAAAACAATTAAGACAATGAGAATGTGGAAAAATTCTGGCTGATATTGGATGAAATAATTCTATACTATAATAAAAAACATTGGCCTGCAAAATGCATTTTGAAGAAAGACGAGAATGTGTTCACTTGTACATGTAGCTTGCCAATTCCTACTGAAGCCAGTATTGAGTAAAATAGCTGTAGAATGTAAACAAATCCATTTAAAAAGAGTTATAACACACTGATATGCACACACAATCCACAGACATACCCCAAAGCTTACAAATAAACCATGCTGAACTGTCAGCTAAAACAAATTTAAGGCATCTTGACTGTAAGGTAATGTATATTCTTAATCACTGTAATACACTGATGCAAGACTATTAAAAGAATATTTCTGAAATTTTTATATACGTTTTTATATATGTTTCGGGTAAAAAATTTTTAGCAGAAAATATGTGTGATGCATATTAACAAGGGAGGGGGACAAGGCTTTAATTACTCTATCAAGCTGACTGCTTTGAAGCAAGTGCATTATTGCAGATGCCCCTGTAAGGATCATCTTTCACCATATGAAACGCCTGCTTTTTAAAAATGATTTTTATAGAAAATATTGTTCTGGCTGGGTTGCTTCTCTATCTCATATACAAGTGAGTGACGCCAAATGTATATCACCTGTCTGGAGTGATACTTCTTTGGAATTGGTCTCAGTAAAATCTGATGAGCCAAAGATAAAGTCTCCTTCAAATAAAATTACAGCCATGTGCTCTTCTGATTGCCATTGCTTTCTTCCAAGAGGCTTTTTCAAGTGCCAAGTCCGGCTTACATTGAGTACTAACTTCCAACCCTGTTTTATCTTTTCCAGATCAGCCAAGGTAGGCTAGGTGCTGCCATTGTCAGTTTAAGTTGGGCTTTGTTTAGACATGATAGAGATAGATATAGACAGACAGAGACAAAGGAGAGGAAGGGAGGGAGGGGGAGAGAGACTTTTGTTCACCTTTAGTGTAGCTGACTGTAGAGTTCTGGAATACAATTTTTTTAAAATAGTTTTCTTTATGTATTAGATTTGGATTTTACTAGTTTCTGCATTGTCTTCTAATTTCAAACTTGCTTTGAATTCTCTTTTATAGTTAATATAAAAAAATCTTTTAAATAAATACATGACAAATTATAGTTTCCAAAATCCCTGAATAAAAAGGAACAGCACATTCTTATTATAAATTATGGAAATCTCTGTAATCAGAATACAGGTTTGCTTTATTGCATGAAAAATAGCTAACCCTTTTTCTTCCCAACTTATGCCCAGAATAACTTTGCTGCTCGCTAAAGTATCCTCCCTTGCCAGTGGATTTGCACTATTGCTAATTTTAAATAGTCATGTAACATCTTCTACATTTAAATCATTAAAGTCTTTACATTTGTTATTTAAATGTTAAATTATTTTTCTTTAACATTATGGATTTTTTGTACTAGTTTTCTAATATGTTGTGTTCTAATATTTCTTTTTAAAATCTTTTGAATTCTCAAACATTTTGGAACAATAATATTACTTCCGTTTTAATAAGAATCTGAACATTAAAAATGAGCATAGAGTTTTAAAATTGATGAATAATGATCTCTTAACTATAGGCTGGGAATGGTTAATGTAAATTCATAGTTCTGTATAGAATAGGCATGTTGTTGCTTCTGAATAATTCCAGGATTAAATCACAGACAGGGTCCGCTGCCTCCAACTTTTATTGCATTAGCACAAAAGATTTAAAAAAAACTCAAGAAGTAAAGATCAGGAGAACTTTCTAAACAGGCTATGACTACTGGTCAGGAGGAACAGGTCAATTTAGATATTATATCTAAATAATATACTGGTATGTATCTATTATAAATATATGTATATTTGGAACTGCTACATTCTTGCAAATACTGATTGTAACCTTTAGCACCATCAACTTTGATAGGTATATCAATGATTTTCTTGTCTAGAAATGCATACTTTTAGAATTATCTTGTTCAGCTAATGCCAAGACTTGACTACAAAAAACCTATATGTGGAGATACCTTTAAATATATGCAAAATAATACAGGTGGGTTGACCTGGAAAAACAAACAGTTTATATCACCCAGAATTTTCTGGCTATCAATTTGATTAGAGAAGATTAGATACCATCCATTTCTATAAGCAAGTCATCAGATTCAAAATCAAAACATATCCCATACCTTTTAGTCACTTTATGTAGCAAGTTATTGTTGGTTGGTATAATTGGTTGGTTGCACCAGATCTGTTGGATGGTATAACTTAATACAACAAATGATTTGTAGCTAGGCTGCACAGAAAGGTATTTCCAGGCTTGCAAAACTAACAACAGATTTGAAAGACCCCTTCACAAGGTTTTTATCTTGGCATATTTATCTTACTGAACAATAGTGATGTTCTACAACAAGGCAGAAGAGCTGAAATTGTTATTTAATTGTTCATAATCTTCTGACATTGATGCTATCATAGCTATATGAGAATATGGCTTCATGAAAGCCTCCACTTTTTTGAAAGATTTTTTTTCATGGCTATGGAATACTCAAGTATCAGCTTTCAATTGCTGGATCCTGATGGCAAGTATGAGGAAAGATCAAGAACAACTACAGCTGCTTTATCTCCTGCTATAGCAAAGATTTGAAAAGTATGATGATATGATCCAGATTTGAACCAGAACCATTCTGTTTCAGGATGGTAAAGGATAATGCAGCCCACCTTCAGCCATATTCTCATTCCACTGTCAACTCAGCCTTCCCTGCTTATTCAGTCCAAATCAGAATATAAAAGTAAGAAGTTAATTATACTTTTGGGCAAAGCAAAACAGCTGGCAGTCTGGAATTTAGATATTGATGCAATGCTATGGGAGGCCATACTGACTCACTTGCCATATTCATGCTTGATGTGATGGAATGCAGTAGGGACATGGATTCCCAGGAGTGAGGGGTGTATTCCAAAGGACTAAGAGGCAACTCAGCCCAGATATTATGTGTGAGAGAAAGAGGATGAAGACAGCCCCTCCCTAATAATTTACAGAGTGTATTATAGATTTAAATAGTAGTATCTTTAGTCTGACAAGATTTTATCTATTGGTGTAAAACAATAAAGAACTCAGTTTGGAAGAATCACCATGTTCTTTCTTAGTGTCATGTTCCAGCTGAGAAGCCCAACGAAGCAAAACACCAGAGACATTATGTTCTCTAATGTAAACTTTATTAGGCATTAGCAAATTGGTAAGATAGAAAGGAAGCTAGCTTTGAGAATATGGCGGTAAACAGTTAATTAAAAGAGTTAAACTTTCCCTCCCCTCTCTGACAGTTCAGGCTACATTGTCCAATAAATCTTCTAGCATTTGTTATGAGAAGAAACTTCAGTTAGCCAAAACAACTCTTCAATGGCTTTGGCTCTCACATTGATAAGGAACACCTATGGATCCCAAACTCTCTCCTCTCCCCCCCCTAACTGTGGAAATGCTAGAAGTATAAAAGACAGTAGATTTCGTAGTTTGACGGTTAGTTTTGGACCTAACATTTGATACTTCTCCAAGATCATCAGACAATTTCTCCAGCACTGGGAGATGGAGAAGCCACCCATGGGTTATGACTGTATTCCTGCCCTATCAAATCAAGTCATCCAAAGCAGCCACGCCCCCTTCCTGGACCTTATCCCCAGATTTGACTTGATTTCGCCCTGGAAGGACATGAAGCGTGGCTCCTAGGCAGATACAGGTTTTCACTTATGGGTGGATTCTTATTAGTTTAGAAGAGCTTATTTAGAAGATAACTAGGTTAAGCAGAGGCTGGGAGCGTGCTCTCCTAGCCTCTCCACTAACATTCTTCCCCATTAAGGATCTTTTTCCTCTCTTCCCCTCTTCCTCCCTCCTTCATTCATCCAGGCAGCCGGCTGAAGGGAACACAAACACAAAACGTAAGTACCCTTCGGCGGGCGCGGGGGAGGGCGGAA
This sequence comes from Bothrops alternatus, assembly GCA_034064705.1. Lineage (NCBI taxonomy): Eukaryota > Metazoa > Chordata > Lepidosauria > Squamata > Viperidae > Bothrops > Bothrops alternatus. The sequence goes on from JARGCV010000589.1 coordinate 20,688,569, forward strand.
GGGGGGCGAAGGGGAGGGGGGTCCCCTCACCCTTCGCCATTCGCGTCCCCCTCTCCGTACAAGGATCGCGGGGGGCTAAGTTCGGCGCCGATCAGCTGATCGGCGCCCCGGGCACCGCATGGGCCTTGGGATCGGCTCCAAACGTGGAGCGCCCAAGGAGACGCCGACCAGCCTCGGCGACCACGCGGGCCGAGCTTGAAGACAGGGCCGGCGCCGACCAGCTGATCGGCGCCGGAGAGCCGAGAGGCGGCTAGCGTGCCGACCGGCTGTTAGGCGGCCGCGCGATCCGCCTCCGGAGAGAGAAAAAAAGGCCGGCGTGGCCGTTTTCACTTGGTGGCCGGCGCGGCCGTTTGCGCGCCGACCAGCTGTTCGGCGACCGCGGGGCCCGAACTTTTAAAAGAAGCCGGCGCGGACCAGCTGATCGGCGCCAGAGCGGCGGCCACTACCGCGCGGCCTCCGGAAAGCCGGGGCTGGGCAGCTGATCGGCGCTGGGGCAGCCGCGGCCATTGCCCACATGGCCGGCGGCCGGAACAAAGCCGGCGCCGATCGCCGGCGCCGATCAGCTGGGCGGCGCTAGGCGGCCGGCGACTGGAGCTAAGCCGGCGCCGATCAGCTGTGCGGTGCTGGGTGACCGGCCAAACAAAGCCGGTGGCGGCCAGCTGCACGGCGCGGGGGGTGACCCGCGGCCTCGCAACACGTGGTCGGCGGCTGGAACAAAGCCAGCGCCGATCAGCTGTGCGGCCGCTGATCACGCGGTCGCAGCGGGATCAAAGTCAGCGCAGGGGAAGCGGAGCAGGCTACAGCGGCTGTTCTAAGCCACGTGGCACGAGCTCACGGTCCCACAGGCCAGGCAGGGTCAACCCCGGCCACAGTCCAAGGCCTACCTAGGGAGTTCCAGACTAACTAGGCCACCTCAAACTCCCATCCCAAACCTGGTGTCTCCCATTGTCCGTTCTTAGCTCCCTGGCCTTTGGCCCCTCTGGATCTTAGGTCCTCTCGGAGTCCAGGCACCCCCATCAGCGTGCCTGTCGTTATCCGAGCATCTGGCCGGACCATTAGATCTTGGCTCCACCCGAGTCCAGGCACCAACATTAGCGTGCCTGGCGTTATACGAGCAACCCTACGTGGATCCCAGGCGCCCCCCCACAGTGGGCCTGTGGCATCCAAGGGTTCCTCTACCGGACTGCAGGTGCCCCTCATAGTGTGCCTGCCCCATCCGTGCACAGCCGAAGTGGGTCCCCAACTGTCCGGGCAGTGTGTCGCCCTTACCCATTCTTAGGCTGCCCCTGGGTTCCAGGGGCCCCTCCCGCGCACCTGCGACAACCCAGGGGGCTATAGCTCCTAGATACCCGGGACCCCCCTATCGCGCCCCGGCGATATCGGAGCATGGAAGAGGCTACCTCGCCTTCTTCAGGAGCCCCGCCGTCCTCATCAGGTCAACCTGGTCTGGAAGGCAATAGCAGGTCGGCAGCCAAATCTAGCGTTAGATCTGCCACTATGACCTCTAAGAGAGCAGACAGACAGGACAAGAGGAGACACCAGGCATTGGAAAGGGAGTTTTCCAAGGCGCAGAAAAAAGCAAAATTAGCGCTGGAATCGGCCTTGGGAACGTCCATAGACGACCCCCAGCCCACGGGCAGCGAGCAAGCGACCCTCCCAAACGAGGACCGGCTGGCTCTGCTTATTGCCCAGGCAGTGGAGCGCGCCCTAGAGGCCAGAACGCAGGTTCCTGCGACTCGCAAGCGCAGTCCACACCGAGAGTCGAGGGCGCTCGATAACCCCACATCCCCCTCAACCTCTCAGGCCTCGGAGGAATCATACATAGAGGAGGAAATGGCGGAACAGGGGGTGCCAATGTCTGACGAAGAGGAGGACCCACCGGAGGTACCCGCCTCCAAAGGGTTATTCAACCCCTCTTCCTTCCTGACCTTGCTACGCAAGGCCGCATCCACGGCACACCTGGGGCCCGAAACCCCAGCGGCAACGGTTTCCGACCCACAGGAAACTGATGCAGAGGCACACCCTAGCTTCGTGGAACCGGTCACGACCAAGCATCACATCCCCTGTCCCGCCATGTTCCTAAAAGCAATCAAGGCACAGTGGAAATCGCCGGCCTCTCTTCCCACACCAAGCAGTACCGACAAAAAGCTGTTCGGGATGGCACCAAAATTGGAGGAGGCCCTGGAGGTACCTACAGTGGACGAGCCCCTAGCACCCCTAGTGTCGTCCACCACCTTTTCAGGAGACCTCGCTGAAGCCCTCAAGGGTGAGGACCGCAAGGGCAAGGCCACGTTCCGCAGAACGCACCAAGCGACCGCTTGGGCGATCAGAGCGTCCACCTCCGCCTCATTCTTCATCAGGGCCACCCACGGTTGGCTCCAGGAGCTCCAAGGTAAGATCCCTGCAGAGGACTTCCGCACACAACAGGACCTCAGTAAGATGGTGGCGGCCGCAGAGTACGCGGCAGACGCAACTCTCCAGGCCGCCCGGTTCTCATCCAGAGCTATGGCTTCCAACATCACTGGCAGACGTTTGCTCTGGCTGAAACATTGGCAGGCAGACGTTAGGTCCAAGTGGAAACTCGCAGCAGCGCCATACCAAGGGGGAAAGTTGTTCGGGGACGCCCTGAACCCCTATACAACAGAGAACAAGGACAAACGCAGGGTCCTAAAACACGTTTTTAGGAGAGTGGACAGACGCCCTGGAGCCTACCCACGGCGGCAGCCCTTTCGGGCCGGAGCCAGGTACAACCAGTACCAGGCATCTCAGGCCTTCCTGGCCAGGCAGGACAGGCAGGACAGACAGGCAGACAGGCAAAGCCCCAGACCAAGACAACAGCCGCAGGGCAAGCGGCCCTTTCGAGGCTCCAACAGGCCCTTCCGACGATCAAAATGACACCTCATCAGGACCTCCCATCGGGGGCAGACTCTCCCTGTTCGCCCACCAGTGGGAGGTCACCACCACAGACGCATGGGTTCTCAACATCATCCGCCAGGGCCTCTTCCTAGAATTCGTCTCCACCCCCCCAAACCGGTTCCTCCCTTGTCCAAACCCTCGCAACCGAATAAGAAGGAGGTTAATGGACGAGGCAGTAAACCATTTACTCCACATACGGGCCGTGGAACCGGTTCCGCTGGACCAGAGAGGTCAGGGATTCTACTCCATCCTTTTCGTAGTCCAAAAGGCATCAGGGGGATGGAGAGCCATACTAGACCTCAAGGGACTAAATTATCACTTGGCATACCACAAATTCAAGATGCAAACGCTCCGATCAATCTTGGGAAGCATCAGAAAGGGAGACCTCCTGACATCTGTCGATCTCACGGAGGCGTACCTCCACATCCCAATCTCTCTGGCCCACCGACGGTTCCTCCGGTTCGCCTACAGGGGGCGCCACTTTCAGTACAGGGCGCTCCCATTCGGCCTGTCCTCCGCCCCAAGGGTCTTCACCAAGATCCTGGCAGCTCTAGCAGCCAGTCTACGGATGGTGCCGATCAGAGTCCAGTGCTACCTGGACGACATTCTAATTCAGTCCGCGTCCACCCAGGCCGCCGAGTCGGACCTGCAGACGGTGGTAGGACTACTCCAAAGCCACGGGTTCTCCGTAAATTTTCCCAAAAGTCACCTAATTCCCTCAACAAGGTTGCTCCACCTCGGCGCCATCATAGACACCGTAGAGTGCCGGGTCTACCTATCCCAGGAACGCCGGGAAAGCATAAGGAGCTTGATCCTCCAGATTCACAGGAGTCGATCAGTAGCGTTGGCCAGCCTATCCCAACTGCTAGGGAAGATGATTTCGGCCATCGCAATAGTGCCTTGGGCCAGGCTTCACTCCAGGGAACTTCAATGGTTCCTGTTGCCTTTCCAGAAGCAAAATCTCAGCGCCTCACCACAGAGAGTTCGCCTCCCGCCAAAGGTACTACATTCCCTCAGATGGTGGCTATCACCAGCCATAAGCAAAGGGTCAGACTTCAGGGAGCCGGACCGCATAGTACTCACAACGGACGCCAGCCTCTTCGGCTGGGGAGCACACATACAGTCACAGTGGGCACAGGGCCGGTGGTCCAGCGCGGACCTCCGCCACAACATCAATTGGCTCGAGTTACGGGCCATCCACCTGGCCCTCCGTCACTTCCAGGATCAAGTGGCACGACAACACGTCCTGGTCCTCACCGACAACGTGAAAGCCAAGGCTCACGTAAACCGTCAGGGGGGCACTCGGTCCCAGAACCTCATGGCAGAGGCTCTCCTCCTGGGGATCTGGGCAGAACACAACCTAGCTTCCATCAGGGCCGACCACATATCAGGGGAAGCGAACACTCAGGCCGACTTCCTGAGCAGAACAATAGTAGACCACTCAGAGTGGCGACTTCACCCGAGGATCTTCAAAGAGATCTGCCACCGATTCGGCTTGCCACAGGTGGACCTCTTTGCTTCCCCACACAACGCCCAGCTGCCCCGATTCTTTTCCCGTTTCCACGACAGGAGGGCGGAACAAACAGACGCCCTCCGGAGCCCGTGGCCACAGGGCCTTCTTTACGCCTTCCCCCCCCTGCCCCTCCTCCCGGCAGTGATACGCAAGATCATCAGGGAACGGGCAGTGGTACTCCTAGTGGCCCCCCATTGGCCAAGGAGACCATGGTTCGCCGACCTGATGAGTCTCTCCCGGGCGGAACCCTGGAGAATTCCCCCGGAACGGGTGGCACTCAGTCAGGGAGCCATTCACCACCCAGATCCCCAGTGGCTCCAGTTAGCCGCCTGGCACTTGAGCGCTCGATCCTGACGGAGGAACTCTGTTCCCCGGGGGTCATAGCAATAATACAGACCTCCCGCCGTCCCTCCACCAACCGCATCTATGATGCCTCGTGGAAAAACTTCCAATTGTGGTGCTCCAGGCGGCGGCTGTCGCTTGGGGAGCTCACAATCGCCCATATCCTGGACTACTTGCTAGCCGGATTCAACAGGGGCTTGGCCCCAAACACACTGCGCAGACAAGTGGCAGCCCTGGCAACGGTACTCACATGCGACTCCGCAGAGACCCTGAGTCGCCATCCCCGTATCAGGTCCTTCTTAAAAGGAGCCTCCAACGCCAGACCACCCACGGTACACAGGTACCCCTCATGGGAGCTACCACGGGTCCTCCAGGCCCTCACGCAGCGGCCCTTCGAACCCCTAGCGACATGCGACGTGCGCTACCTGTCACACAGGGTGGCGTTCCTAGTGGCGATCACATCCGCACGACGCATCTCCGAATTAGCTGCGCTCTCAGTCAGGGGAGACTTGTGCGTCTTCCATCAGGATAGGGTGACCCTGCGCCTGGACCCCACCTTCATCCCGAAGGTAAATTCCCTATTCCATAGGTCGCAGGACATAGTACTACCGGATTTTTGCCCCAATCCGTCTAACGATAGGGAGCGACAGTGGCACAGCCTCGATGTACGTAGGGCGCTAAAGCGCTACATTGCCCGTACAGCGGAATTCCGTAGGTCCGAGGCTCTGTTCATATCGTTCCACCCCTCTTATAGGGGTCAGAAAGCACCCTCCTCCACAATTGGCAGGTGGATCAGGGCGTGTATAGCCGGGGCGTATCAGGCGGAAGCCTTGCCAGTCCCAAGAGGGATCACGGCACACTCCACACGAAGTGCAGCTACCTCCACGGCCTGGGACACACAGGCATCCATCGAGGAGGTATGTAGGGCAGCCACATGGACTACACCAGTCCCTTTCATTAGAAACTACAAGATCGATAAGTTTGCCTCGGCCGAAGGCGCCTTTGGCCGGAGAATTATCCAACAAGTTATTCGCCAAAGTGCCACACCGGACCAGTCTATTGCCCACCCTTAGGGACAGTAGGCTTTGGTAGGTCCCATGGGTGGATTCTCCATCTCCCAGTGCTGGAGAAGGGGCATTGTCTTACCTGAACGCCTTTCTCAGCACGGAGATGGAGAAGCCACCCCCACCCTGTTAGGCCAGTTAGGCCTAGGATTAGCATAGTAGAAGGAGCCACGATGTCGCACAGTCATTCAGGGGCTACGCTCGCGTCAAACCTGGGGATAAGGTCCAGGAAGGGGGCGTGGCTGCTTTGGATGACTTGATTTGATAGGGCAGGAATACAGTCATAACCCATGGGTGGCTTCTCCATCTCCGTGCTGAGAAAGGCGTTCAGGTAAGACAACGCCCCTTTTGTCTCTTAGAGTATAATGGGCCTGGAAAATCCCCTTTCCCTTTCTGCTGCATGCACGGGCACTGAAGAATCTCTTCTCTAGGAAAGATCAGTAAGGTTTTCCTCATCCTGAGCTTATTGTCTATTGATAGCAGTGGCTAAGGCATCATATAAAAGCCTGCACCTGGGGCATAACTTCTGTATCTCCCTGCACTATGTTCTTAAGAAGAGGTGGACTGTATAAACCATCTTATAGCATTTATATCCTTTCCTGTAACTGCCAAATGTTAGGACCTAGATTATTTTATTATTATTATTATTATTATTATTATTATTATTATTATTATTATTATTATTATTATTATTATTGTTATTATTATTGTTATTATTGTTATTATTGTTATTATTATTATTATTATTTAATTTCTATGCCGCCCTATTCCGGAGAACTCAGGGCGGCTTACAACATGATAGAAATTACAATAAAATACATAAATATAAAAACCCTTAAGTTAAAAAAGAAACCAATCATTCCACAAACATACACACAAACATACACTGGCTAGGGGCAAGGTGTTAGCTGCCCCAGGCCTGCCGGCAAAAGTATGTTTTAAGCAATTTACGAAAGGCGGAGAGGGTGGGGGCGACACAGATCTCCGGGGGAAGTTGGTTCCAGAGGGCCGGAGCCGCAACAGAGAAGGCTCTTCCCCTAGGCCCCGCCAGGCGACACTGTCTGGCTGACGGGACCTGGAGAAGGCCCACTCTGTGGGCCCTAACCGGCCGCTGGGATTCATGAGGCAGCAGACGGTCCCGTAAATAATCTGGTCCGATGCCATGTAGGGCTTTATAGGTCATAACCAACACTTTGAATTGGGATCGGAGACCAATTGGCAGCCAATGCAGCTCGCGGAGTGATGCCGAAATGTGGGCATTTCTAGGCAAGCCCAACACTGCTCGCGCGGCTGCATTCTGCATTACCTGAAGTCTCCGAACATTTTTCAAAGGTAGCCCCATGTAGAGAGCATTGCAATAGTTGAACCTCGAGGTGATAAGGGCATGAGTGACTGTGAGAAGAGACTCCTGGTCCAAATAGGGCCGCAACTGGTGCACCAAATAGGACCTAAATCCAATGCACTGTACAATATGACATCTGTCATCTAAACTATGAGGGTCCATGAGTTCACTTTCTAATAGAGGTTTTGAATCCTAGAGAATAACATCTGGCTACTCAAATATGATGATTCTCAATAAGAATGAAACCAATAACAAGTGCTGCTTTATAATCCCTATAACTAATTCTCACACATATAGTTCCTTTTGAACCGGATGAAACCTGCCAGGTTTTGGATGAGGGTTGCAGAGGTGTTGTTGAATAGTATTTATTCTTATTTGTGGGGAAGGAGCAATTAGAGATAGAGAGATAGAGATTACAGATTCTAAATTTTTTTATAAGATTTAGAAGAACAAGTGTAGTACTTAGCATTATGTGTGGAGCAGAAGAAATATATTTCTATTCCTCCATTATTTTTTGGGTATAATTTCTTATAAAATATCATAATTCATAGAATCGAGTATAAGCAGAAGAAAAAAAGAGTTAAAGGGGTGCTATTTGAAGCTGTGCTCCAACTGAAGGAGTTTTCTTTTGCAGTAAACTGATAATCTAACAATTCGTCTGTTAGGGCTGTGGAAAATCCTCACCAAAGCTTCAAGCCAAGCATTCCCCTCCCTCCTTCCCTATTTCTTTCTTTCTTTTTTTTATTATATAACATTTTTTATTGTTAGATATATATTTGTACATGTAAACCAAGAAAAAAATTCAAGTTAAATGCTATTCAACTTAATACAATCAATTTAAGTTTGTAAACATTCTTCACTCCGTATATCAAGATTTAACTATAAGCCAGATACATTTTCTTTGAATGGTGTTTCTCTTGTATGTAGTCTATCCAATATTTCCAGTCCAACATATATTTTTCATTTGAATGATCCTTCAAATATGCCGATATTTTAGCCATTTCTGCCAAATTTATAACTTTCAAAGTCCATTCTTCAATAGATGGTAATTCTGGCTTCTTCCAATATTGTCCCACCAGCAGTCTCGCTGCTGTGATCAGGTTCAAAATTAAGTTCGTCTCTCAGAGGTCAAGTGGCCAGATGGCTTTCTGTTGTTTGGCTCTGGAAGTTCTTCAAAGTCTCACTCCGGCAGAATTTTGAGAGGAGCCCACTACCATGGGACTTTCCTAGAAAACCTCAAGGTGATTCAAACACTTAGCTTCAGTTGGCACAAATCCTTTCATGAAGAATTCAGAGCTGAAGCATTATATTGGCCCAATGATGATACATAGAGATACTGAAAGGGACATAAATTAAAATTAAAATTAAAATTACAAGACTAAACCAACTTTGGGGTATATGTGAGGGAAGAAGAAACATGGCACAGTTTCAAGATATAACTAAACTTCAGAATGAGCTCAAAAAAATCCTCAGAAAAAGAAGTATTGGATTTCTAAAGAAGGAACTTTAAGTAACTAGTATCTGGAATAAGAAAGGACTGTGTTACCACAAAGAATAAGAAAAATAAGCTCAACCACCGAAGCTATGCACCCCATAAAAGAATGATATAGGAGCACAGAAGAAATTTGAAAGCAAGTTAATATATTTGAGTATACACAGTATTCTCCCAAAGCAATATGTTAGAAAAAGTGTAATAAAATGTTTCCTTATGATTGGATTGCAACTTAATGGTCACAAAGCTATGCTATCTTTTCTCTCCCTCTGTTAATCTGGAAACATTTTGAGCCCACCAATTAAGTTTTCGAGAGATGTTGCTTCTCCTATGGCTTTTGAATTTTCCAATCACTCACAGACTACAGGGGGAAAACAGATTTATTTTGCACGATTCCAGGGAAATTTGCTTTGCTTTAGACAAATCTCAAATCTTTCTGATCAATTTAGCTTAAGATTCATCCAATCTGATCTATGCTCCTATTTGTCAGGTGCATTTCTGCCTGGGTTGGGGCCTAATTATGAAATTGAAATTGCTTTACTTATTTTATGGAGTAATATTTGTCAACCAAAATAATATAACTATGATAGTTGCATCAGTCACAAAAATAGATATTAAAATTCCACACAGTTAATATTTTGATCAGGTTAAAGATGTTTTAAAAATAAAAATTGTAAGCTTTCAAGTTTCTCAACTCTTCCTTGGGGAATATAAGTCAGAAAAAAAGTGGGAGGAAGAAGATTGTGGTTGATATTAACAACAATTTCTAAACCAGCTGCATTTTTAAATGGAGTGAGTGAAAGCCTTAAAGAATGTAGTGTGGATATTAGTTGAGACAGAACAGTACACAGTGATTTCAGTTACAGCAGGAGGTCTCTAAATGTTTCAGGAGGAAGATAACTTTGGCTTTTTAAGATTCTTGTTTCTGTACCTACCAATTTCAGCAGTTAAAATACATATCTCTGTCCTCTGTATGCAAATACAAAATGAGGCACTCTTTAAATTAACAAAGCTGGAGATATTTTAAGGTGTTAGTCTGATACTAGTTGAGTATTTAAAATTTATTTATTTATTTATTTAATTTCATTGCCGCCCTATTCCGGAGAACTTAGGGCGGCTCACAACATGATAGAAATTACATTATATACATAAATATAAAAACCCTTAATTAAAAAAGAAACCAATCATTCCACAAACATACACTGGCTAGGGGCAAGGTGTTAGCTGCCCCAGGCCTGCCGGCAAAAGTGTGTTTTAAGCAATTTATGAAAGGCGGAGAGGGTGGGGGCGACATGGATCTCCGGGGGAAGTTGGTTCCAGAGGGCCGGGGCCGCAACAGAGAAGGCTCTTCCCCTAGGCCCCGCCAGGCGACACTGTCTGGCTGACGGGACCTGGAGAAGGCCCACTCTGTGGGCCCTAACCGGCCGCTGGGATTCATAAGGCAGCAGACGGTCCCGTAAATAACCTGGTCCGATGCCATGTAGGGCTTTATAGGTCATAACCAACACTTTGAATTGGGTTCGGAGACCAATTGGCAGCCAATGCAGCTCGCGGAGTGATGCCGAAATGTGGGCATTTCTAGGCAAGCCAACACTGCTCACGCGGCTGCATTCTGCATTACCTGAAGTCTCCGAACATTTTTCAAAGGTAGCCCCATGTAGAGAGCATTGCAGTAGTCGAACCTCGACAAAATGCAGTATTCTTCACATAATAAGTAACAAATAAAAAAGAATATGATTTTCTTTGTTCTTTTGATGCCTTTCAACATCACTGACAATTACATTCCTCTTATCTGAACTGGAGACTGGAATACTGTATTGCTGTGATTCTTCCTGTAATGATCATTTTCCAAGGATGGAACTGCTAATTGCTTTGCCCCTTTGCAGTTCTACTATAGATTCCCATAAGACTCTTACATCTCATGCTGTCTGGAATCTATATCAAACCCTTTGGGTAAACTTAACAGGGTGTTCTGGGGTTGGATTAAATGATGTTAAAATTTTGGTGCTGGGATCACATAACATTATTTTAATCAAGAGCAAGGCAATGCTATGTACCATTACTAACCAACTAGTCCTGAGACAAAAAGGGACAGTTATGAGTCATATTAGCCTCCACCAATCAGCCATGTTATGAAAATCAAAGATCCAGTCAACTGTAGATCAGTATTCATAGTACAGGACACACAACTTCAAGATACACAGGGCTCTAAGACAGTTTTCTTTAAATGTGTGCCCCTAGATTGTTATACTACAGCTTCCATCAGCAAAGGCCACCATGGGCAATGGCTAGGGATAATAGGAATGGCAGCCCCAAACCTTGGAAATTAAGGGACCACAGTTCTATAGAGAACCCTTTTTTTTTTTTACATCTAACCTGTGATTACAAATCTATATTCCAAAGGTTCTTTTTCATCTGCAGAACTGAAGAAGCTTCTTGGATGAGAAAGAAAATATATTCAAGGAAAAACTAAGTCCAATTGCCTTTCAAAAGAGCACCCTTGGCACAACCATTACCTGAATGACCGAGAATCTCCATAGACACTTACAGATCCTAACTGGAAACACCACTCATACAGAGCTATCTTTTTCTGAAAACAACAACAACTGCATTTGTTGACATGGAATCTTTCCTTTATGGATTAAGAACAGAAAAATTCACAACAGGAAAGTCTTTTGTCAAACAGTAGTGAAATTCCTTACAATTTTATAGATAAGACCGTTCTAATGCCCTTAAATGTCTTGTTAGCTAACTGTCATAATAAAATAAATTTGGATTATGTATCTGTATGAGCATGTTGTGTGCCAGGCTGTCTATACGTAGGTCTGCCTGAAGAATAACCTCTCTTTCCGGATTTTGTATTGATTAGTTTTTGTAGGTGTAAATAATTTATTTGGGAGATTTAAGACCACTTGATATATGAGAGAAAAAGAATTAGCAGAACTGGTAGGCAAAGTGTTTTGAGAAATGTATTTTGTAAAGGTTGTGTGTTTCAGGAAGTCTCTCTTTTTATGTTTTGGAATTTAGTTTAATGTTTTTACATTTATTTCTTTAAAGCCAATAGATTAACCAAAGCATTAAGTTGGCACCATTGACTGTTAATATTGTGACTAGCTGAGCTTTCAGTTTCCCATTTTTTGTTTGTAGCATTTAGTTTGAAGGCTTATTTTTAACATTCTGGATTAATGAAAATTTGTGTTGGTGAATTTGTTTTCAATTTGTGCATAATCTCTTCATAAAATAAATGAGCCTTAAACAAAAAAAAGTACAAAAGACAATAAATTGGTGAAAAAAAACCAACAATAGTTTAAGAACTAACTTTTTAATTACATTTTTAAGAAAATCTGTTTCTTTATAAAGAGATACTAAGTGAAAGTCCCTGAAGAGATTGAAGACATTAGAGATTTTTTTATAGACACTCAGTTATCCTAGCTTAAGCTTTACAGATGTCTTCAACTTTCATGATGCTAGCATATCTAGAAATAATGTAAGTTGTGCAATACATTTGGAGGCACCAGCTATTGCCCACAATCAATTTATCAAAATATAATTTTATATCTAAGATAAGATAGATAAGATAAGATAAGATAACCTTTATTGTCATTTTTTTACTGTGGGCACAACAGCACACATCAAAAAATGAAATTTAGTTGCCCATTCTCAAAGTGAAACACATACATGACACACACCTAAACATACTATATACCACATATGTAAAGACCCATACCCCTATATATACGTAACAAATAAATATTAAATACTGTCCATCTTGAATATATAATGGAAGGAGGAAGCTTGAGAGTTCACAAGGTCAATGCTGTATGGAATGAAACTATGTCTGAATCTGGATGTTCTGCTACGGATACCACGAAGCCTCCTCCCACAAGGAAAACAGGCCGTGAAGAGGGTGTGTAGTGTCCCAGACAATTCTGCAGATCCTGCTCAAGAGAGATAAACGTTAAAATAACTACCAAACCAAAAGTGTGGAAAAGTTTAGGAAAAAGGTTGCCATAGAAATGATTATAGCTGAAGGGATGGAAGAGTATTGGACAAATTTCTGATGCCTGAGATTTCAAATTTATAGGAATTTCTCTACAAGTGGATGTATGCCTCCTGGACTAATGGACAGATGGGAATACAACTATTTATTAATGTATTTATTAATTAAATTTTTATGCCGCTCCTCTCCGAGGACTCGGAGCGGCTAACAACATATCCCTTTTCTCTCATCAAACCTGGGGGGGTCTAGTTCTCTACAAGCCATAATTTTTAAAATATGAAACAATTTTGAACTGTGCATTTGCAAAAAATTGAGAAAATGGACTAGACTCATTCATCTTTCTTTTTTCCCATTTTCCCCTATTGTATGGAACTGGAAATAGAATAATATTTGGAGAGAATGGGAAATAATTTTCCTTATTATTTTCATGGACACTGGGAAATATAATAGAAAGAAAATGAAAACTCTCCCAGTTATTTTGGCCCACTCCCAATGTCTATTTCTGTCTATAATCACTAGCTAGACTGCTTTTTTCCTCACCATTATATGTTGACCTAAACTAACTTTTTCCTGCTGGGCTTGTTAGATATATTAGCATTTCTGAATCCTTATAAAAGTAATGAAATAGGGGAAAAGCCCATGTTAAAGCTGAAGAACAACTTTTTCTAATACTTAATATACATACCTTTATTACTGGAGAATGAAAACTCTTAATGTCCAGGTGTTGGCCTTTAAAAAAAAAAACTTGTACAATTTTATACCCAGAAAATAGTTTCATGCCAATTTAAAGCTATTATATTCCCCATCATACATTTTTGCTGCTTCTGAAGAGATTTCTTTCACCTCATCTCAGAATCAGATTTTCTGTGACCAGTTGCAGTAGGCATCAAGAATCAGGGGAAACAAAATGTGAGCCAGTTCCTAAATGAGGATTAGTATGTCACCACCAATTTCTTACACTGAACAAGGTCAAAAACCTTAAATAGAAAAGGGGCTGTTAAGCTGATAACAATAAACAAGGGAGCACTTCGAGAATAATCTCAACCAGTCCTGCAAATTATGTATATCTGTACCAGGTATACATTTGACTTAAGCAGAAAAACAAAGGAAAATGGGAAGTGTATAGTTACATCAGTAACTAAATTTGTGGATTGTACCAGATTTTGCAAGATGAAGTTTATGTGGATATTTATAGCAGCAGCTCACAATTACAGAGAAAGAAGTAAAAAGAGGTGAGATGCCCTCAGCTTTCCTAAGAAGGCATCCCTTCAGGTTCATGTCCTCTTTCATCCGTTATAAACAACTACCGGTAATAGCAGTCATTCTGCAAGCAACAAAACAAAACAATTGGGAAAACTCAAATGACCCATTTTGTGCTCCTCTTCTTCTGCTTGAAATGAATACAATGCAGTCTAACTGGTGGTTATTAGAACTTTCTGAGATCTGCTATTTACTGGTATTGGCTTGTCTCCCCAAAGTTACTACTTGGAACATGAGCCATACAGGGGCATAATAGTGTTTTCTTTTCCAGACCTCTGAGTTTCCCAAATGGCTATTGTGTAACCCAGAATGCTGGGCTAGATGGCCCATGGCTTGATGCAAGATAATTCATCTTTGGCTCTTATAGTAACCAACAAACATAGTTTTGAACATTAAAAATAAATGACCAGGAATTCTTGGCAATTGCAGTGAACTTGGAATTATAAAGGCAACTATAGAACTGAAAAATAAAAGGCAGGATCTGAAGATGAAAAGAAATTGATTGGTCTCGGGGAAAGGATGCTCTAATTTAAACAGCATTAGTTTTTTTTTCAACTGTTGTTACTTCTTCAAAAAAACCCAAACATTTAAAGTTAGTATGGAAGATTTTTCCTAGCAATTAGTCAGGTAAGTCTGTACTACACCATTAGGGGATGTATTACAAGTCCCAATTAACTCCAAAATAAGTAGGTATGAAAGTAGGTGATGACATTTGCTTCTAGTGGTAGGACTTGGATGCAGTATGATATCTGAGGGGGTTATCTTGTGCAGCCTGTCCTTGAGGCATCAAAGTGTGTCAATTTTCCAAATGTGCTCTGTGATCAAAACAGGAACAGATGGGGGTTAATCTTCAATAAACAAATTGTTCCATGAGGCACATGAGGGAACAGCACTGCCTCTTTGTAGACCTCCTTCCCTGGCAAAATATAAACATTGCCTTGCCTTGTGCTGAGTCTGAAATTAGGTGGTGAGTAACAAGTGAAGACATATGGGAAGGGCAGAGCAGGAAGGATGATCCTCCATAAATAGCTTTCTTATACAAGACAGATGTATTTTTTCTTCTTCACTGAAGGAGGCAGATGAGGACGATGAGAAAAAAAACCCTGGGCTTTTTGTTAGTTAATGCTCTTTAAATACAATGTTTACCTGAAGATTAGGGCTTCTCCATACCACTACTTGGCCTATTTTTCTATTGAATCTAGAACTGTTTCATCTCATGATGTGTGTTGAGAAGATGAGCCCGTTTCTTTCTCTGGTTTGAAATAGCAGCAAAACTGGTATTTTGGGATCCTGTCAGTGGGGTTCTGTCAATATTGTGGGTGGTCTATTTTCCCATTAGTTTGACTGGTGCTGCCATTTTCTGGATTCAAGTCAACCATTAATCCCTACCCCTGCTGTCCCTATACTGAGGTTCGGTGTATTGTTCCTGGAATTTGTCTTTTGCTCTATTCATTGTTTACTCTTCCAGTCCAACCAATCTCTTCACTTGCATTCCATTAAAAAAAATATAAAACAAAGGCTGAAAGTCTATGGAGATTCTCAGTCATCCAGGTCATGGTTGTCCCAAAGGTGCTTTTTCAGGAGGCAACCGACTTTCTAGTTTTTCTTTGAAGAAGTTTCGCTTCTCAACCAAAAAGCTTCTTCAGCTATGAAGCTTCTTGGATGAAACAAGAAAGTCCAGGCCTCCTGAAAAAGCATCTTTGGGACAAAATAAAGGCTGGTTCTCGCCTATTCCCTTATTCGTGTTTTTTCACTATCTGTGTATATTTGGCCGGTGGTTTGGAATGGGACTGAAGAGATTTTTTTGACTCTAAGGCCAGTTGAAACTCAAGGGGCAAGTCATTAATTGAATGATGTTATTTACCCTCTCCTGTTAATCAGCCAGAAGGGAAAACAATATGCATTGACTAATTTTCTGCCTGTTCCCGGAATCTCAAAGTCAGCACAGTTCAAGATGTTCAGTAGTCAGTTTCCCATTGCTTTGTGAGAGTTTGGGGGATGGAAATGCTGAAGCTATGGAGTTGCCCTAGGCAGGGGGTAGGCCCAGAAAGCCTTTATAGCAATCAAACAGTTTTACCACATAAGGCTCCTACCCTGGGTGCCATTGTTCTGACTCCTACAGTTTCTGCTTTTGTTCCTTTCCTTTGAATGCAAAGGAACGGTTACCTTTTCCCATTAGAAATCAACTGATTAGTGGCTTCTAAAATCAAGCACATTTCACTGGTTATGTGAACTAAGACAGCTGGGTTACAGCACACTATTTTACAGTTTACAGCCTTTTTCTTCACTTCAGTTCCTTCTTATTCTACTGCATGTCCTAATGCTATGGGCATTCATAGCAATTGTATAGACAATTTTTGCTAAAGAGAAAGGCTTGAATGTTAAAGCACACTTGGACAAGAGGAGATTTTCTGCCTACAGTCTCTGCTTCTCACTTCATATTCTATAAACACTCAAAAATCCCCAAACTTTGATGGTTTCCAAATTCAATTGAGGAAAGGTAGTGATGGAAAATTTTCATTTTGTCATGGAAAGAGAATTAGCACCTACGCATAAATATCAGGAATAAACATTTGTTTGTACACTCTGCAAATGTTCAGTAATAAACCGGTAAGTAAACCAACTAGAGTGATTCTTACTGTAACATTGAAGCTATTATAATAAAATGACTCTTGGAATGATTTAATATTACAATGAAGATGGTAAAGAACACCAAAGAAAGAATGCAATTTAACAGATATTCAGTGTTTAGTGCACATAATGTCCACTGGGTAAAGTGACCAGATTTTCTAGAATAAGAACTGAAATACATTGATTTGTATACATTTATATATTTAATTGTAATTCATTACTCTGTGAAACCATTTAAGCCAGACTTACAACAACAAGAAGAAATAGAATTTAAAATTTGGAAATATTTCACCATAATAAAGTGGCTTTCTGTAATTCCAATACTTTTAGTATATATTTTTACCTTGTGTGTAAAATTATGTCCAGATCTAACCTAGTTTATAGATGCCTAATAAGTAATAGATAAGGGAGACACTGGTGAAACGGGCACAGCAGCGCCTGCACTTTGTACATTGCATGAGAAAAGCACTTCTTCCTTCCCCTGTCCTTACCACTTTTTACAGAGGGACGATTGAGAACATCCTGTCATAGAGCATCACAGTCTGGTTTAGAAGCATCACTGCTTCAGATAGGAAGGCAGTGCAGAGAGTGGTGAGGATGGCTAAAAAGATTATTGGCAGTTCTCTCCCTTCCATCCAGGACATAGCACATAAGCGTTGCTTGAGCAGGGTCCGTAAGATTGTCTGGGACACTACACATCCTCTTCACAACCTGTTTTCCTTGTTACCTTCTAGGAGGAGGCTCCATGGTATCCGAAGCAGAACATCCAGATTCAGTCACAGTTCTTTTCCATACAGTATTAACCTTGTGAACTCTAAAACTTCCTCCTTCGTTATGTATTCAAGATGGACAGTGATTAATATTTATATGTTACTTATATGTAAGGGTGTATGTATTATATATGTATATATAATATATTATATATATATAGTATATATACAGAATACATAATTGTATTATGTATTTGTACACTTTGAGAGCAAACAACTAAATTTCATTTTTAATGTGTGCCATTGTGCCCATAGTAAAAATGACAATAAAGGTTATCTCTCTCTCTCTCTCTCTCTCTCTCTCTCTCTCTCTCTCTCTCTCTCTCTCTCTCTCTCTCTCTCTCTATCTCTCTCTCTCTCTCTCTATCTCTCTCTCTCTCTCTCTCTCTCTCTCTCTCTCTATCTATCTATCTATCTATCTATCTATCTATCTCTGGGTTACAAAACTACAGACAACAATTAGAAGGAAACAAAGATATACAGATAAGTCATATCTATTTGCTGTGAATGGATTTTGTACCCTAGATCTGGTTGTCCTACTTAAGTACTAATGCCAGTGGAATTAATGGAAACTGGAGAAGTTATTTCCTACATTACTACTTAGGTAAGAGGAGCTTCCTGATCTTGTGCTGATAGACGATTGCCTAGGTCAGCCTCCTAGAAACCTGAGCATTTTACTATTTTTGAGGAGGAGTGTATACAGCACTTGGGAGACTTCGTCCAAAAATGGGATTATCTTGGGGAAACCAGTATGTCTAATTATCCTACTACTTTTCTATTAAGGATACATTGACTAAAGGATAGTTTATTTCTTCCTCTTAATAATTTGAGGTGACTCACATGAGATTGTCACTTCGTTTAACTTTTCATGGCAGTCATGAGAGGTGGATTGGCCTCAGACAAAGCCTTAAAATCAGCCTATAATTTCCATGGTGGAATAGAGTCTCAAACTTGAGTCTCTGTGATCCCAGTTTAAGACTATATCCACTACACCATACTGGCTCTCACAGTATTAAATAAGCCAAATGAGACATGCCATTTTAGAATTGACAGATTAATAAACAAAAACTCAGTTGGCTAGTACTGTTAAACAAATATGAAATTATGGATCTTAATTAAACATGTAACTTTATAATACAATATTTTTAAAAAAAAAATAACAAAATTGAAGTAATAGCATACAATTCAGAAATGATTTGCTATAGCTCCTATAGCGTAACCAATTCTCATTAACAAAACAAGATATTCAGAACCCTGGAGAGAGAATGTATATGCCTTCCAGGTTAAGTTCTGCTTTAAATATATTGGTAGAAATCTAAGGCAAACACATGGAAAAGAAAAGCTCACTGTGGTTAAAGTCTTACTTCAATAACCCTTTTAAAATCATGGGAGATCAACACACCATGAAATGGAGGTATTTTATTTTTATTTTTTTAATGAATCTTTCTAAGAACTGCAAGCACATTCTCCCTTTGAATATCAGCAGATGCTCATCTCCTGTAGGAACAGCTGTCTTCAAAAGTTACAGCAGGGTTTCTGTGGCAGCAACACTTTGTATATAGAACTCCTTTATCCAAGAAGTGAGGTGCCACTGACTTCACCTCAAAAGGCAAGAGCAGACTTGACAATTGATAATAAAAGATGCTCGCTAGATTATATTTTTTATCTGCGTTCGGTCAGAAACTTTAAAAAAGCAAGGATCTCATCCTGCTGCTAAATCTTACCTATTGAAGATTAATCATAAGTAAGAGAAACATGGAAGTTCTAATCTTTTGTACAGTTTTCAGCTTGCTGAATTGTTTTATTTCTGAAAGCTAGATTGAGCAATTCCTGTTTTGGAAGGGAAAACAAAATTGAAACAATCTTAGAAAAATAATCGATCAGAAATGGTGGCAGGGAGCAATTTCATCAGTTTGACTTCTCATAAATGGATGGTTTGTGACTGACCACAAAAGCTGCAGTGTTATTTTATGAGAAGACTGAAGACTTCCAAATGTGCCCACAGCATCAAAAAGATGCTTATCCCTACCCTGTAATTTTGAGTGATTCTGAACGATGTTTTCTAATCCCCAAAGTATAGTGTATCTCAAGTCAAACTTGACTTCTGATAACTTGATGGACACATATGTTATATTTATTTTATCAATTTCTTTATTAATCAAACGTATATATAGCCACTTGTCTCACCAAATTGAATCTGGACAGTGCACAACAAGCTAATAAAACAACAAATGTGAAGACAATACAAAACCATTTTAATAAATATGATAAAAACCAAAGATACAAACCAGTGCAAAGGGAGGATAAGAACGGAACCTCAGCAATGGAACCCTCTGCAATCTCTTGTCCTCTGACAGCCCCAGGCCTGATAACAAAGCCAGGTCTTGAGGATCTTTTGGAATATCAAAAGGGATGGAGCTAATTTAATTTCAGGGAGAAGGGTGTTCCATAACGTGGGCAGTTTAGCAGAGAAGGCCTAACTGATGGTACCTGTGGCATATCATCTCTACCAGATCTAATGTAACTAGGGAGAGGTGGTCCCTCAGATAGTCATTCCCATGCCATGAAATTCCTGTGCTGCTCCCATGCCATGAATATTCTTGGGAACAATATGCAAGTGATTTTCTGTTGAGGTCTTCCAGGTTATATTTCAGCTACAGTTATAGTAAAACATTGCTACAAATATTTATTAATATCAATCTGAACATCTGCAGAGCAACCCCTTTCATCTTGGTGTCCTTGAAATATGTGAATTCAAACACAGGCATCTGCTGAGGAGCAAAAGATATGAATTATGACATAACCAAGAAAATACTGAACTTATTAGGTACCTGATACAAAGACTGAATCTAAATCCCTCTCATCAATGGGCACACTGGGTGATGGATGATTAGAATTGGATTCCAAGACTTCTGGAAGGAATCAGTTAGAGAAGGCTGATACATAGCATCTTTTTTTCTCTAGCAGCCCAAACTGTTTTAGTTTAGCCATGAAAGAAAGATAACCTCTTTATAATTCTGGGAACTTCTTCAACAGACTGGACTTTAATGTTATAAAGTCATTTTATTGTTCACATAACAGTTAGCTCTAATGCTTTTTTTCCCTTTTACTTCCCACAGTTCTTCAGCACTACAATGGCTCCTTTGTGTCAGCACTAAGTGCTGACCTTGCATTTTCTCCACTGTGCTACTACCGGTAGGTAATAGGTATAAATACTAAAACGCAGCAGCTCTTGTGCTGGAATGTAACTAATTTCAAAGCTATAAGGAAAAAGATTAGCGGCTATTGTAACTAGGAAAAAGGAAACTAATAACTATTTCCTATTACCATATCCCCTCCAATTCCATCTCATGAAAAAATGCTACTGAAAAATGCAGTAATTTTAATTTTTGGAATAGCTTTGAAAAATTGGAGCAAATGTGGTTTTTTTTTTTTTTTGAGAATGTAGCATTTGGAAATGCCTTTCTGGAACAAGTCATTCTCTCTAGAATTACTTTTATTCTTAGTTGTCCTATATTTAAAATCTAATTATTTTAACAGAAAGCAAACTTGGCAGTAGTACACTGGTGACTGAGATTTCAGTACTGTGAAATGAGTTATGCTCATTTCTGATTTTTATTTTAAAATTGGCAGGCAGATGCCACGGAAACCAGATTCTGCATGATTTAGACAGAGAAAGAAAAATAAAGTAGGTCCATTTTGAATGTCGATGTTTAAAATTCTTAGAAATAGAAGTGAAAAATAAAAGTTTATCAAATGTAAAGAAGTTATGAGATAAATACCAAAAAGAGCATTAAGCAAGAAATAAGGTGGAATCATAGAGTGTTTCTGGGCCTTAGGAGACAAAATTAGGTTAAATGTTTATTTATTTATTAGATTTTTATCCAAGCTTTTTTCATATTCAGTTTTAGGTGACAAACAGTACTCCTTTCTCCTCCTATTTTTTCCACAACATCAACTTGGGCTGAGAGAGAGTGACTAGTCCAAAGTTACCCATCCAACTTTCATATCTCAGATGGGACTAGAACTCACAGTCTCCTAGTTTTTAGGCCAGCACCCTTACCATTATACCCTAACATTTAAATGTTATTGCCAATTCCAGTTAATTTCTGGTTTCTAATTCACTGCTTAGGAGCTGTGGTGGCACAGTGGTTAGAATGCAATATTGCAGGCTAATTTTGCTCACAATCAGGAGTTCGATACTGACTCAAGGTTGACTCAGCCTTCCATCCTTCCAAGGTTGATAAATTGATGACCCAGATTGTTTGGGGCAATATGCTGACGTTTATAAACCATTCAGAGAGTGCTCTAAAGCACTATGGAGCAGTATATAAATCTAAGTGTTACTTCATATAGATCATGCTAAGGAGAAGTCATTGCTTTATATGGTGATGAGATCAGTGATCAATTTAATAATAATTGTCATAGTATTTAGCTTCAGGACATCCTGATTTAGTAATTTGGCAAGCGGCTACATTTGTCTTGGGCTAATACAGAGATTCATGATTTAATAACAGAAATAAGCATTTGCTTGTTACAGAATTAGAATCTTGAATGTTCCTGGTTATCTGGGCAACCATTAGGTATCTGATATCATAGAGGATGTAGATGTCATCCTCTGTTGTAGAAATAGATATCTCTCCAATATTTTCTGTTCATTTCAATCTATGGAACCACACATTTACTTTACAGAAAGCTACTGTATTTGAAGGGCTATTTCTGGTTCCTCACTCAGGTCTTTGATGAGGGAGAGCAAGATATCTTGCTGCATTCCGTTCATGCTTGCCATTGTTTATTCATTTCATTGTAATTTGCTTGATTGCAATGAATCACCCAGAGTTGTTGGAATTGGGGTGCCATAAATTATGTTATTGTGAGGTCCTTGATGCTCTCTGAACTTGGCTGTTGATATCATCAGGGCAATCAGTAGCATCAGTAGTACTGATGATGAAAAAATCTTACATGCTTGGGCACAGGGCTTAAACCAGCTACAATGATCAATTCAGTTTCTTAGTCTGTTCCTGCATTTAAAAAGAATATGCAGTAGTACATTGGTGTTGCATTTATTACTATTATTACTGCCACAGCATATTATTCTCTCTCTCTCTCTCTCTCTCTCTCTCTCTCTCTCTCTCTCTCTCTCTCTCTCTCTCTCTCTCTCTCTCTCTCTCTCTCTCTCTCTCTCTCTCTCTCTCTCTCTCTCTATCTATCTATCTATCTATCTATCTATCTCTGGGTTACAAAACTACAGACAACAATTAGAAGGAAACAAAGATATACAGATAAGTCATATCTATTTGCTGTGAATGGATTTTGTACCCTAGATCTGGTTGTCCTACTTAAGTACTAATGCCAGTGGAATTAATGGAAACTGGAGAAGTTATTTCCTACATTACTACTTAGGTAAGAGGAGCTTCCTGATCTTGTGCTGATAGACGATTGCCTAGGTCAGCCTCCTAGAAACCTGAGCATTTTACTATTTTTGAGGAGGAGTGTATACAGCACTTGGGAGACTTCGTCCAAAAATGGGATTATCTTGGGGAAACCAGTATGTCTAATTATCCTACTACTTTTCTATTAAGGATACATTGACTAAAGGATAGTTTATTTCTTCCTCTTAATAATTTGAGGTGACTCACATGAGATTGTCACTTCGTTTAACTTTTCATGGCAGTCATGAGAGGTGGATTGGCCTCAGACAAAGCCTTAAAATCAGCCTATAATTTCCATGGTGGAATAGAGTCTCAAACTTGAGTCTCTGTGATCCCAGTTTAAGACTATATCCACTACACCATACTGGCTCTCACAGTATTAAATAAGCCAAATGAGACATGCCATTTTAGAATTGACAGATTAATAAACAAAAACTCAGTTGGCTAGTACTGTTAAACAAATATGAAATTATGGATCTTAATTAAACATGTAACTTTATAATACAATATTTTTAAAAAAAAAATAACAAAATTGAAGTAATAGCATACAATTCAGAAATGATTTGCTATAGCTCCTATAGCGTAACCAATTCTCATTAACAAAACAAGATATTCAGAACCCTGGAGAGAGAATGTATATGCCTTCCAGGTTAAGTTCTGCTTTAAATATATTGGTAGAAATCTAAGGCAAACACATGGAAAAGAAAAGCTCACTGTGGTTAAAGTCTTACTTCAATAACCCTTTTAAAATCATGGGAGATCAACACACCATGAAATGGAGGTATTTTATTTTTATTTTTTTAATGAATCTTTCTAAGAACTGCAAGCACATTCTCCCTTTGAATATCAGCAGATGCTCATCTCCTGTAGGAACAGCTGTCTTCAAAAGTTACAGCAGGGTTTCTGTGGCAGCAACACTTTGTATATAGAACTCCTTTATCCAAGAAGTGAGGTGCCACTGACTTCACCTCAAAAGGCAAGAGCAGACTTGACAATTGATAATAAAAGATGCTCGCTAGATTATATTTTTTATCTGCGTTCGGTCAGAAACTTTAAAAAAGCAAGGATCTCATCCTGCTGCTAAATCTTACCTATTGAAGATTAATCATAAGTAAGAGAAACATGGAAGTTCTAATCTTTTGTACAGTTTTCAGCTTGCTGAATTGTTTTATTTCTGAAAGCTAGATTGAGCAATTCCTGTTTTGGAAGGGAAAACAAAATTGAAACAATCTTAGAAAAATAATCGATCAGAAATGGTGGCAGGGAGCAATTTCATCAGTTTGACTTCTCATAAATGGATGGTTTGTGACTGACCACAAAAGCTGCAGTGTTATTTTATGAGAAGACTGAAGACTTCCAAATGTGCCCACAGCATCAAAAAGATGCTTATCCCTACCCTGTAATTTTGAGTGATTCTGAACGATGTTTTCTAATCCCCAAAGTATAGTGTATCTCAAGTCAAACTTGACTTCTGATAACTTGATGGACACATATGTTATATTTATTTTATCAATTTCTTTATTAATCAAACGTATATATAGCCACTTGTCTCACCAAATTGAATCTGGACAGTGCACAACAAGCTAATAAAACAACAAATGTGAAGACAATACAAAACCATTTTAATAAATATGATAAAAACCAAAGATACAAACCAGTGCAAAGGGAGGATAAGAACGGAACCTCAGCAATGGAACCCTCTGCAATCTCTTGTCCTCTGACAGCCCCAGGCCTGATAACAAAGCCAGGTCTTGAGGATCTTTTGGAATATCAAAAGGGATGGAGCTAATTTAATTTCAGGGAGAAGGGTGTTCCATAACGTGGGCAGTTTAGCAGAGAAGGCCTAACTGATGGTACCTGTGGCATATCATCTCTACCAGATCTAATGTAACTAGGGAGAGGTGGTCCCTCAGATAGTCATTCCCATGCCATGAAATTCCTGTGCTGCTCCCATGCCATGAATATTCTTGGGAACAATATGCAAGTGATTTTCTGTTGAGGTCTTCCAGGTTATATTTCAGCTACAGTTATAGTAAAACATTGCTACAAATATTTATTAATATCAATCTGAACATCTGCAGAGCAACCCCTTTCATCTTGGTGTCCTTGAAATATGTGAATTCAAACACAGGCATCTGCTGAGGAGCAAAAGATATGAATTATGACATAACCAAGAAAATACTGAACTTATTAGGTACCTGATACAAAGACTGAATCTAAATCCCTCTCATCAATGGGCACACTGGGTGATGGATGATTAGAATTGGATTCCAAGACTTCTGGAAGGAATCAGTTAGAGAAGGCTGATACATAGCATCTTTTTTTCTCTAGCAGCCCAAACTGTTTTAGTTTAGCCATGAAAGAAAGATAACCTCTTTATAATTCTGGGAACTTCTTCAACAGACTGGACTTTAATGTTATAAAGTCATTTTATTGTTCACATAACAGTTAGCTCTAATGCTTTTTTTCCCTTTTACTTCCCACAGTTCTTCAGCACTACAATGGCTCCTTTGTGTCAGCACTAAGTGCTGACCTTGCATTTTCTCCACTGTGCTACTACCGGTAGGTAATAGGTATAAATACTAAAACGCAGCAGCTCTTGTGCTGGAATGTAACTAATTTCAAAGCTATAAGGAAAAAGATTAGCGGCTATTGTAACTAGGAAAAAGGAAACTAATAACTATTTCCTATTACCATATCCCCTCCAATTCCATCTCATGAAAAAATGCTACTGAAAAATGCAGTAATTTTAATTTTTGGAATAGCTTTGAAAAATTGGAGCAAATGTGGTTTTTTTTTTTTTTGAGAATGTAGCATTTGGAAATGCCTTTCTGGAACAAGTCATTCTCTCTAGAATTACTTTTATTCTTAGTTGTCCTATATTTAAAATCTAATTATTTTAACAGAAAGCAAACTTGGCAGTAGTACACTGGTGACTGAGATTTCAGTACTGTGAAATGAGTTATGCTCATTTCTGATTTTTATTTTAAAATTGGCAGGCAGATGCCACGGAAACCAGATTCTGCATGATTTAGACAGAGAAAGAAAAATAAAGTAGGTCCATTTTGAATGTCGATGTTTAAAATTCTTAGAAATAGAAGTGAAAAATAAAAGTTTATCAAATGTAAAGAAGTTATGAGATAAATACCAAAAAGAGCATTAAGCAAGAAATAAGGTGGAATCATAGAGTGTTTCTGGGCCTTAGGAGACAAAATTAGGTTAAATGTTTATTTATTTATTAGATTTTTATCCAAGCTTTTTTCATATTCAGTTTTAGGTGACAAACAGTACTCCTTTCTCCTCCTATTTTTTCCACAACATCAACTTGGGCTGAGAGAGAGTGACTAGTCCAAAGTTACCCATCCAACTTTCATATCTCAGATGGGACTAGAACTCACAGTCTCCTAGTTTTTAGGCCAGCACCCTTACCATTATACCCTAACATTTAAATGTTATTGCCAATTCCAGTTAATTTCTGGTTTCTAATTCACTGCTTAGGAGCTGTGGTGGCACAGTGGTTAGAATGCAATATTGCAGGCTAATTTTGCTCACAATCAGGAGTTCGATACTGACTCAAGGTTGACTCAGCCTTCCATCCTTCCAAGGTTGATAAATTGATGACCCAGATTGTTTGGGGCAATATGCTGACGTTTATAAACCATTCAGAGAGTGCTCTAAAGCACTATGGAGCAGTATATAAATCTAAGTGTTACTTCATATAGATCATGCTAAGGAGAAGTCATTGCTTTATATGGTGATGAGATCAGTGATCAATTTAATAATAATTGTCATAGTATTTAGCTTCAGGACATCCTGATTTAGTAATTTGGCAAGCGGCTACATTTGTCTTGGGCTAATACAGAGATTCATGATTTAATAACAGAAATAAGCATTTGCTTGTTACAGAATTAGAATCTTGAATGTTCCTGGTTATCTGGGCAACCATTAGGTATCTGATATCATAGAGGATGTAGATGTCATCCTCTGTTGTAGAAATAGATATCTCTCCAATATTTTCTGTTCATTTCAATCTATGGAACCACACATTTACTTTACAGAAAGCTACTGTATTTGAAGGGCTATTTCTGGTTCCTCACTCAGGTCTTTGATGAGGGAGAGCAAGATATCTTGCTGCATTCCGTTCATGCTTGCCATTGTTTATTCATTTCATTGTAATTTGCTTGATTGCAATGAATCACCCAGAGTTGTTGGAATTGGGGTGCCATAAATTATGTTATTGTGAGGTCCTTGATGCTCTCTGAACTTGGCTGTTGATATCATCAGGGCAATCAGTAGCATCAGTAGTACTGATGATGAAAAAATCTTACATGCTTGGGCACAGGGCTTAAACCAGCTACAATGATCAATTCAGTTTCTTAGTCTGTTCCTGCATTTAAAAAGAATATGCAGTAGTACATTGGTGTTGCATTTATTACTATTATTACTGCCACAGCATATTATTGTTTTTATTGTTATTAGCTTCAAATTATGGGAAATTATAAACTGTTTTATATAGGTTTCTCCTTTCATGAATGTATGTGTAACAGAATAACAGGTCTCCTAATCATTTCTGTTGCTCTTCTCTGCACTCTTTCTAGAGTCTCAACATCTTTTTTATTTGATTGCATATTTCATGCTTTTCTAAATCTAAGCCTTGACAGCTTTTGAGTATATTTTTGTTTGTGTTTTTGTGTTTGTATTTTGTTTTGATTGGATTACAAATGTACTCTTTTTAGTAATATATCTTTATTTAGTCTTTATATTAGATACTTCCACAGGAAGGAAACTATATTAAATTTCTTGAACCTGGGAGAGCCTGTGAAGGATGCTTAATCTCCTCATATTATGGGTTATATATTTTGAGATTTTATTGATGACTGCACATGTTTTATTCTTAGCACAGCCAAGACTCCCAGGAACACATTTTGCTGCTAAATTACATGGTCTATGAGTCCTTCAGAACAAAGCTATTAAGGATATGAACCTGAAGTGTTTGTTCTGCTTAATGAAATTGTGATGGGGCCTGTTCTGGAGGCAACCAAGGAGATGCCAAAAACATGGCCTCATGTTTTATTAAAGTGCATATCAGTGAAGATGTTCTTATGGAAGAGAACAAAATAAATTATTCATGCTCCAACAAAATGTGCAATAAAAGCCACTGGAAAGGGTGGTAGTGCCCTGCTACTGGCATAATTTCAATGTACAATATTTTGATCACCTCCCAGTGCAGATAATTGACTTTTGTCACATCCCCTGAAAAACCACAGTGGACAAATATAATACAGGTTACATTAATCTACCCCTTTTCTTCATACAGGGACATATGAGACCCATTTAAGGAAAATAAATATTTTCCATTCAAAGAAATAAAATAGAAAGGTAGACAAATGTCTTTATCAATCGCTAAAAATCCACACAGAAGTAATTTTATTTCAGATAAAATTTGAGACAATTCCCCATTCCCAATATCAGCTGTTCTTTTTTGACAAGTTAATGTCCATTCATCTGACTTGTCACCATTGTACCAATTGTTATGGTTAGTCTGATAAATTTCATTTTCTTCTACAATGACTCTGGGGTAAAACACATTGACTTTATCTGTGCCTACATAAGATTTGGAAAAAAATATTATTTGAATTTTGGAGAAACATGAATTTATAGTATAAGACTTCATTCTAATGCAAATACCACCTGTGATATTATTTTTAAATAAATAAAGCATCAGATCTCTCCTCCAAAGAAACTTGTGGATGGGATTATCTCAATAAACTGCACACTGTTGGGTGAGATATTTTAAACTAAGGTTTGAATTCCTATTTTCTCTGCTATAATACTGTATTTTTCTTCAAATGTGTTGGAAATCACTAAAATTGTTTTTTATGCAATGTCATCTGCAACAGGGCACCATCCTGTATCATTTCCAAGGCAGGATATAGTGCATATGTGATAATAGCACAACACAGTATTTGAGAGCTTGGCTCCAACTTCTCTGGAACTATTTTTGAATTACAAATAATACAGAATTGGGGGTGAAGGTTCATTCTGCAAGGTTGTGGGTTGGTTTCCAAACATTTTGTTACCAGACTATGTAACATCTTCAGAGGAGTTTAGGGGATGTCAGTCTCAGTGTTCTTCTGTTTATAAGGGCTTCAGGTGTGGGTGTCTAAGTGAGGATCTTGTGATGGGTCTTGTGATGGGTCAAGTATGAGTCATCTGTGAGGGTCTTGTGATGGGGAGGTTACATCAGGTCAGGGTCATTGGGAGGTGAACTGTTGATGGAGGGGGAGGGGGCTTGCGTGTGTTGGTTGAGAGTCGGTGCTGTCTCTTGTTGGCTGTGCAGTTGATTTGGATTCTGAGGGGTTAGTCGGCTGATTGTAGGTCAATGTGTCTGTTGATGGAATTGCTTGTGGAGTGCCAGGCATCGATGAACTCAGGAGCATGGCAGGTGGTAGTGTGGCCAATGATTTTAGTGTTGATGATCGACCATGCTACTACCCACTACATTTGTGAGTTCATCGAAACCTAGCACTCCACTCCAAACCTGTTGCATGTCTAGTGCAAATATCTGATTACAATTAAAATGTTTATATACATCACATTTAATTTCTGACCATTTTCCCGCTAATTCATATTTCAGCAGAGCTGCTTGTAGCTTTCTAAGATTACTTTTAGCTACTGCTGCATTCCATATCATATACAGGAATTCCAAAGAAAGATATGTGGAAAACAAAGGTTATGAAAGTATTTCAATATTTTTTCTTTATGATATATGGCTTGTTTTAGAATTGGGAATATGAATAAATCAATTTCTTTGCCTAGATTATAAAAAATGAAAAACTCAGTTCCAATGTATAAAAAAGCCAATAATTTCTTTTTAAAAAAGAATAATCTAGAAGAACCTTTTTTTTAATAAACTCACAAGAGGTATCCATTCTATGCCTTTATTTGCTATTAAACAAAAGATTTCAAATAATTTTTGAGTCCTGCACTTTTGCTAAATGAAATCCAGATTTCAACATGTGGTGAAATATACCTTTTAAAAGCAATCTTCAAAAGCTCTAGTGTTCTGTTAATAGGGCACATATGCAATGCTCATGCATAGGAGAATAAACTCACTTCAGCTGTTAGGGAATGCTCAACATAGTTTGCATCTTATATAGCTTGCTTTTCATCCCACATTCTTCCTCCCTCAGGCAGTTCTGCGCCTCCAGCCTTGTTAGCCAGAGGGCATATCCACTAGGAGTAGGGAAGAGAGCATATACGTCATTGGCCTCACCACACATGATCAATATCTAACAAAATAGTCTGGTATGGTTTACTTGCCTAAGGTTCCCAGAACACTCCATATGCTGACAATTCTAGCAGTGATGAAAGACATAAGGCAAACCTCATGAGCCTCCTTTGCTAGGGAGGAAAAAGGTGCCAAATTAATCTCTTTTTTGCTGCATTGTAGCTCTTCAAAGATCTTTATTTATTTATTTGAAGGATTCTTTTTAAAGCCAACCTTCAGAAAAGCTATGAAGGTACAGCAAGAACCAGGATTATAAAACAAAATCAATAGAAAACATTAAAATCACACTTAGGCAAACAAGAGAGAGAATCAACAATGTTTAGCATAAATCTTCAGGAGACCAGATGATACACACATAATATTGATGTTTCATGTTTAAAAGCCTGAGCAAATAGCTGTTAGAATATCTTCACAGGGGATATTAGGTGAATTTCTCTGAAAAGGGGTCTTCATAATTAGTTTCTAAAAGTAAAAATGCTTTGCTCTGGACCCAAGAGATGGTTCAGAGCAGAGCATTATCTTGAACCTTATTTGGGTGCACTGGAATCAGAGATCTCTAGGAATCATGCTATCT
Source organism: Bothrops alternatus (assembly GCA_034064705.1). Taxonomy (NCBI): domain Eukaryota; kingdom Metazoa; phylum Chordata; class Lepidosauria; order Squamata; family Viperidae; genus Bothrops; species Bothrops alternatus. The sequence goes on from JARGCV010000589.1 coordinate 20,719,196, forward strand.
GTTGTGTCCTCAGAAATGTTGCAAATGGTCCCGGGCAGACAAAAAGCTGCCCGGGATCAGACTGGCTGTCGCCAGCCTTGCACACATGAGCAAGATGCGAAATCAGCCGGATTTCTATTGGCTGACACTGTCTGGGTTTTGGACACTATAAAAGGCCTGCGAGCCATTTTGTTTTTTGCTGGTTGTGAGAAGAGATCAATAAAGGAAGCTTGTTCACACAATGTGTCTCCGCTTAATGCCTCGACCCTGCAAACATAAAATTATCAGTGCTTTTTTTGTAAAAAAAAAAAAAGGTGTCAGAACTCACACACGTCATACAACCTTGCCTACTCTACAAGGTTCCATCCAAAAAAGGTGCCGGAACTCCATTCTGGGTGTTCTATGACAAAAAAAAGCCCTGCGTGTTATCATCAGAAAATAACCTTTGGTTGCAGTGGCTAATGTTGGACCCTGCAAACAGATCACTAGATCGTAAGATTTGGATTGCTTTATAAAATAACTCCTAGGCCAAATTACTGAATCATTTTTCCCTGAATAACAAGATGGAACAAGGCTTGTCCTTCTGCAGTGTAGCTGATTGTGAATGTACAAGTCTAGATAGGTGTTTGGCTGCGGAATAAACAGAAAAAGACAAAACACAGCTGACCTTGTCTTGAGTTCTAAAGGACTAGATGCTGCCTTAGCAAAATGTAGAGGAAACAGTACATTTTAGATTTTTCATACTGTTCAGCTATGCCCTGGATATACTATAATATATAAGCAGATATTTATTACCAACCATTAACAGGCCACCAGGGACTTCCTTCCATAAAAACCAAACTAGGATAATAATAACTACATCTCTGGAAATTTTCACTGCTTGGAGAATGTGAGATGTGTAACAATTGTTATTCAATGAGAAATAGCGTATACTTGTCAGTTAAAAAAAAGAGCATTATCGTTTTTGTAAGTATCAGAAATGGGTATAAGCATCCCTGAGGGTGAAGTTGTATTCCTCAGGCAATAGGCATAAACAATTTAAGAACTGAACAAGAAATCACTTGTATTGCAAAACAGTTTACAAAATAAATTTTGATACTTAGCTTAGCAGTGGTTGTGAATTATTATTACATTGCATTTATATGTCTATTCCCATCTTTCCTTAATATCTAGATTTCTTCACCTGATTTCTAAGTTTTGTTTCTTCTTGTGATAAAATATTTTGCTCCACCTTCTCCCTTGTTGCAGTTTGGTTTCTTACCACCACTACCATTTTCTCTCACACATCAAAAATCTTGAGAACGCTTGATCTCTTAAGCCTTTTCTAGTGGTTTATTCTTCCAAATCATTCCTCTCTCATTTTCCACAATCTGGCACAGCAAGCCCAGAGAATGAAATGACTAAAGGTAACAGTTCTGCTGCCATGCTATGATTTAACTGACTCACTTCTCCTTTGTCAAACTGGATCTCCAGTCCTTGTATCATCGTCTCTCTGAGTCTCAACTATGGTAATGATCCTCCATCAATGCCTTTTCTACCCTCTGGTTCCTTCTTCTCTTTGGAAGCAAAGGTCTTCTTTTCTCCTTTCCCACAGGCTCCGTGTGCTCCAGCATTGCCTCAGGCCATTTTCTTCAAACAGCATCTGTAATAGCATCTCCTAATTTTAATGGCAGTTCTCAGGATGACAGAAACAACAACCATTCTCAGAAACAACAACCATTCTACCTTGTTCCGATAATGCATCCTCATAACCGTCAAATGTAAATGACATCCAGTTGTGTCAAAACAAGATTACAGGTGTTAGCAATTCTTTGAACAAATTGGTTTGTGAGACAAGGACCACAGTTTCTCTCAGTCAACTGGACAGCCTCACAATGAATTAATTCATTTGACAGAGATTCCTGAGGCTAAATTTGAGTTGCATTGGGCAGGAGGAGGGTAATGGAGATGGTGTCTGCAAACATAACACCATACCTCTTTTTAATATTGATAATTGATTGTAAAGTTGTAGCCACATGACTTTTTAAAATTTCTCTATGGATGGTGGAAGCTGTCAACATTTCAGATCATGCTGCAGCACTCTAAAACTTTGTAGATCCTAGAGTCCTACCAGAACTGTTACCAAATTGTAAAATAATGATTATTTACCTTTATGCAATTAATTCAATTCTGATTACATTTCAAATTAATTTTAGTTTCTGTGCTTTATGCACCCACACTTTATTCTGGCTTTAATTACTTTTGGAAATGCTGCCATTCAGAACACCATTCAATGGATCTGGATCTGTGGCCCCCAACTTGAAAAAACATTGTGAATATTTACTTCAAACACTTAGCAAGTCCTCATTAAATCTTCTGATTCTCGTAATATCTCTGACTGATGTATAGGAAATTCAAATAATCTCAGATGGATAAGGCACCATTGAGCTGACAGAAGGAATTGTGTTGAACTCTAGTGTGTTTTTCTATATTACCCATTCTCAGAATATTTAATACACTTTTCTCAGAACTTTTTTTGAGCAAGAACTGCAATAGCTCTTTGTTTAATATTGACTGGAAGGGAAAACTAAAGCTTAAAAGGTTGAAGAAAAGTGCTGAGGAAATTCAAATGTGGACTTCTAAGTCTGATTGAGGAATAACTTTTGCATTTCTGTGAAATTGCAATAGCTTTTGCAATTTCCATTCAGTGCCTTAAATACCATTTTTGAACTATTTATCTCTTGACTTTGCTTTCTTTCCCAAGCCTAAAGAAAAACTGACTCCCAACCCTACAGTTTTATCTATATAGCCCATTAATTAATACAAAATTGGGATGTAAGCCATAGCAAATAAGCATTCAGGGAGAGACTTCTGGCCTTCGATAATCCCTTTATTATGGAACAATACTGCAGAAATCAAATGCCTGCAATAAATCAGGAGATTAATAACAGGCTGGAAAAGGTACAAGTTAAATTATGACTTACACAAATCAATGGTTTTATTCCTGCCCCTATTCACAGCAACAGAAAAACATGGTTAGAAATCACTTTATATAAATGAATACCTACTTTAATATTTAATCTAATCAGTAAATAGAATAAGCTCAAAACAGAGCTTGTTCTGTCTTTTGCCTTCATTCCCCGTACTGTACATTATGCCAAAGACATTTGCTAGGAAAAGAGACTACAATGACTTGGTTTGAAGAACATGCCCTTGAACTTAAAGCGAATAGGCTCAGTGGATAGCTTACCATTTCAGAGGTAAACAAAATTTAAAATCCAGAAGAAAGAGATTTCATGTTTCATGTAAAAAGATGTGTTGTGAAATGAGCATAAACAATTGTGAACCTTCAGGGAAATCCATTCACTAAGAAAGTCTCTCAAATGTAGAGAAAGACTAGTTTTGTGTCCAGAATTATCTAATGGTTCAAGACAACAAAGATACTCTCATTCCTAACTTATTTTTTATTTTCAGATTGGAAGGAAGAATAGCCAGAAATTTAGTTCTAGCTGGATTAGCAAACTTGATCTATCAAAGTCAGATGTCATTTCTGCACAGTCATGACTTGAATCCCTGCTGATTTCATGACTTTCGTAATTACCCCCTATCTTTGTGACAAAGCTGTTTTATCTGTGAATGTGAAAATACTATTATAGCCCTGCAAATGCTGTTTCAGGAGTCTCAGTATATCCCTGGTTGTTCTGGGAATTCTTGCCTTGCTTCACCTCTCAAATCCTGGGCTGCTGTTGTAGCAATCTGCTATCTTGATAAGGAAAAGGTGCCCAAGTGTAGAATTGCTGCTACATCAGCTTTATAAATTGTAGAGGGCTGGAAGTCTTTGCAGATCTGCTGCCATGACAACTGGGAAGCTTTAGAGAGGTTTCAATGCAAGGTTTTGTTTTTTTAACACTCTGCCTTCCCATCACACAGCTTTCCCTCAAAGTGTCTCTGGGATATTTTTTTTATAAAACATTTTTTTATGTTCACAAGTGCAAGTCCAGATATGGAAGGAGCATAGGAGAGGGGAAACACTTGCAATTACTGTATTGGTTTGCGAAAAGGAAAAAAGGAAAAGAAGATTGGTTTAGGCATAAATCTAATGAAATGCAAAGCATTAAGGCATTCAATTATTGACCAACTTGAAATGATAGCAAGCAGGCATTGTGACACTGACAGTTTCTTGTACTTAGCTATTGGCCAGAAATAGCAAGAAAAGATTGGCTGATGGCTCTCTGAAAACTCCAGTCTTTGCAACATACTATACAATGGTGGCTTCTAATATCCTTTTTAAAAAATATAATTTATATTGAAGATTCTTTTTTAAAAAAATAAAAGCTGATACAAACTAATATAAAGTGTGAAAAAGAAATCAAAGAGAAATCTAAAACTGCAGGAAAGGAGAAAAAAGAAAAATTAAAAAGAAAAAATATATCAAGAAGTAGTTTTCAATCTTCTTTACAGCATTTATAAGTATAATTATAAATTTACCTCATATGATAAAGTTACATTGTGGCTCTATTTTTTCTATAATCTATCTTGTCTAATCAACAAAAACCTTAAAATATAAGATCATCCTTTTCTTTTTCATGCAAAAAGTCTATAAGGGATTTCCAGCAGCAATAAATGTAGATATTTTCTCTGATTAAAGAAGTCAATTTGGCCACTTCAACAAGATCCATCATTTTTACTAATCAATCCTCCATTGTGGGTAACTCCGAATCTTTCCACCTTTGTTCATGGAACAAATAATCTTGTTGCAATTATCATGTAAAAAAACAAAGTTCCATAACTCCCCCCCCCCAACTATTTTCTATCAATCCCCAAAGAAAAATCTCTGGTCTCAATTGTACATTAACCTTTTAAACCCTCTGATTCAGTGTATTTATTTGAATCCAGAATTTTCTAGCTTTTTTTACATGACCACCAAACATGATAACATGTCCCTTCTTGTCCACATTTCCAACATAACTTTGAAGTTTCTTTATACATTCTCGGAAGACAGCTACCAACATTTTTAAAACATTCTCTTTAAAATTATAATATAGTATAAATTTAGCTGCTATTATTCAGAATTTATTAGTGAATATTAAATTAATTGTTAATTATTTACCTTGTTTATGAAGTGCTTCAAGATGAAGGAAAGTTGTCTATAACAAAGGTCCCCAACCCCCAGTCTGTGGACCAGTACCGGGCCGTGGCATGCCAGCAACCGGTCCACACAAACAAGCAAAGCCCCATCCATGGGATGCAGGCAGCACACAAAACCACACACTCTCCAGTCCATGGAAAAACCTTTCCCCACGGAACTGGTCCCTGGTGCCCAAAAGGTGGGGACCTCTGGTCTATAATGTCTGTTAGGTCAAAATAAAGTGATCATCTTTTTTCCAATTCCTATCACAGCAAAGTTCCTTAACTGATCACTTGCTAAAATTGCCTGTATTTGTATTATTACAGTACTTCATAATTTCAGCTGGATGGGTGAAATACAGGAAATATTTCTTCTTCTTTTTTTGCAAACAAACTTTATTTTTAATAAAGCTACATAATATAATTTTCCTTTATACAGTACATATTCAGCAGACTGTGTCATTTTGATATACTTTGGATCAACATTCTGTACAATATATACACTATGTACATTTGAAATCTAACCCACAATAGCCTGATGTATATTTCCAATTTTTGTTTCTATTGTCTATCCAATCTTATCTTATAGCCAAGAAGACCTTTAGCCTACGCAGGCTCGCTGTTTCTGAGATTGCGGGTTGTGAGTTGCTCCTTGTGAAGTTGGACCTAGGGGTTCAGGTGGGCTTGTTGTTCGCGTACCTGCCTCCCAGCTGCGTGTCAACAGCCCTGCCTGCGCTACTTGAGGAGGTTGCTGGGCTGGCGGTTGAGTTCCCCAGGCTTATTGTCTTGGGGGATTTAAACATGCTGTCACTCGGCGAATCCTCTGGGTTGGCGCAGGAGTTCATGGCCACCATGGCAACCATGAACCTGACTCAAGTAGTTCAGGGTCCAACTCACGAGAGGGGACACACTCCCGACATGGTATTCCTCTCAGAACAGTTGAGCAATGATCTGAATTTAAGGGGCTTAGATATCTTGCCTGTGTCATGGTCAGACCATTTTCTGCTATGGCTTGTTTTTAAGGCTCCAATCCTCCCCTGCAGGGAGGCGGAACCGATTAGGTGGTTCCGCCCCAGACGTCTAATGGACCCAGAAAGTTTTCAGAGGATGCTTGGGGAAATACCGGATTCTCTCATTCACAGTTCGGCAGAGTCCTTGGTTACGGCCTGGAATATGGCTGCGAAGGGGGCTCTTGACCGGATTGCGCCGCTGCGACCTCTCTGTGGTAGCAGACCCAGGAGATCTCCTTGGTTTACTGAGGAACTCAGGGGGATGAAGCGCCAGAAGAGACGCCTAGAGAAGCGATGGAGGAAAAGTAAATCTGAATTTGACCGAACACTATTAAGATCTTATATTAAGACTTATCAGGTGGCACTCAAGGCGGCAAGATGCGCGTATCATTCCGCCTTGATTGCATCCGCAGAATCCCACCATTTAGGGTGACTCGCTCCCTCCTTAATCAGGGGGGGTTTGATGAACACTTACAGGGTAGTGCTGAGGATTTTAATAAGTTTTTTGCAGATAAAATCCCCCAGATTCAGATGGACCTTGACTCCAATTGGAATGCAGTGTCGGCTGACAATGAGTCAGTCGAGATGACAGGGACTCGTCTTGATCCTATTGTGTGGGAGGAGTTTGACCCGGTAGCACCTGATGAAGTGGACAAGGCCATGGGAGCTGTGAGTTCCGCCACCTGTTTATTGGACCCGTGCCCCTCCTGGCTGGTTTCGGCCAGCAGGGAGGTAATGCGGGGCTGGGTTCAGGAGATTGTCAACGCTTCTTTGAGGGAGGGGTCCTTCCTGGCTCCCTGCAAGGAGGCAATTGTGTGCCCCCTCCTCAAGAAGCCTTCCCTGGACCCAGCTGTGTTAAACAACTATCGTCCTGTCTCCAATCTTCCCTTCATAGGGAAGGTTGTTGAGAAGATGGTGTCATTCCAGCTCCAACAGTCCTTGGATGAGGCCGATTATCTGGGCCCTCAGCAGTCAGGATTCAGGCCCGGCTACTCCACGGAAACTGCTTTGGTCGCACTGACGGATGATCTCTGGCGGGCCCGGGATAGGGGACATTCCACTATCCTGGTGCTACTTGACCTCTCAGCGGCTTTCGATACCATTGACCATGGTATCCTTCTGTGCCGGCTGGAGGGGTTGGGAGTTGGAGGCACTGTTTTCCAGTGGTTCACCTCCTACCTCACTGGTCGGTCGCAGTCGGTGTTGGCAGGGGGTCAGAGGTCGACCCCTAGGTTCCTCCCTTGTGGGGTCCCTCAGGGATCGGTCCTCTCCCCTCTGCTGTTTAATATTTACATGAAACCGCTGGGTGAGATCATCCGATGACACGGGGTGAGTTATCATCAGTATGCTGATGATACTCAGCTTTACATCTCCACCCCGTGTCATTTCAGTGAAGCAGTGGAGGTGATGTGCCAGTGTCTGGAGGCTGTTAGGGTTTGGATGGGTGCTAACAAGCTCAAACTCAACCCCGACAAGATGGAGTGGCTGTGGGTTTTGCCTCCCAAAGATAGTGCTATCTGTCTGTCCATTACCCTGGGGGGGAAGTTTCTGACCCCCTCAGAGAAGGTCCGCAACTTGGGTGTCCTCCTCGATCCACAGCTAAATCTGGAACATCATCTTTCGGCTGTGGCGAGGAGGACATTTGCCCAGGTTCGCCTGGTGCACCAGCTGTGGCCCTATTTGGACCGGGAGTCTCTTCTCACAGTCGCTCATGCCCTTATCACCTCGTGGCTCGACTACTGCAATGCTCTCTACATGGGGCTACCTTTGAAAAACGCTCGGAGACTTCAGGTAATGCAAAATGCAGCCGCACGAGCAGTATTGGGCCTGCCTAGAAATGCCCACATCTCGGCATCACTCCACGAGCTGCATTGGCTGCCAATTGGTCTCCGAACGCAATTCAAAGTGTTGGTTATGACCTATAAAGCCCTACATGGCATCGGACCAGGTTACTTACAGGACCATCTGCTGCCTCATGAAACCCAGCGACCGGTTAGGGCCCACAGAGTCGGCCTTCTCCAGGTCCCGTCAGCTAGACAGTGTTGCCTGGCGGGGCCTAGGGGAAGAGCCTTCTCTGTTGCGGCCCCAGCCCTCTGGAACCAACTTCCCCCGGAGATCCGTATTGCCCCCACCCTCTCCGCCTTTCGCAAATTACTGAAGACACATCTTTGCCGACAGGCCTGGGGCAGTTAACACCTTGCCCCAGCCAGTGTATGTTTGTTGCATGTCTGTTTGGATGATTGGTTTTTGATTGAGGGGTTTTTATAATGTGTTTTAATGTTAGATTTCTATCCATGTTGTGAGCCGCCCTGAGTTCCTGGAACAGGGCGGCATAGAAATCCAATTAAATAAATAATAAATAAATAAGTATACTATTTTTCCAAAACTGCGTAAAATTCTGACTCATCTTTTCCTTTTAATTCTAAAGTGAGTTTGTCCATTTCAGCACATTCATATATTTTCTGAATAGTCAATCCCTCTGGTGGTATATTGCATTCCTTCCAGTATTGCGCGAATGCAATTCTTGCCGCAGTTAAAATATGTAAAATCAGATATATTATTTTTTTATCAAATTTCTTTTTAAGTATTCCCAGGAGAAATGTTTCCATGTTTAATTCGATTTGACATTTTTTTAAATCTTGTAGGCACCCTTGTATCTTGGTCCAATATTTTTTCACTTCAAGGCACAACCACCAAGCATGAAAGACGGTACCTTGACGATCGTTACATTTCCAACATTTTGGGCTTTGGTTCGGATACATTTTGGCCAATCTTGCAGGGGCTAGGTGTCAACGGTATAGCATTTTATATTGGTTTTCCTTATATGCAGCGGATTTTGTTATTTTGTAATTTTTATTCCAAATTCTTTCCCAATCTTCTAATTCTATATTGTGCCCTGTGTTTTTTGCCCATGCAATCATCGGTTCTTTCACAATCTCCTCTACTCTATCAAATTCTAATAAATAGTTACCGGTATATATTTTTGATATTTATTTTCCCTCAGGGCCTATCAATAGTTTGTCTAATTGTTTTAGTTCCATATCAATTCCATATTCTTCCACATCTTTCTTATATCTAGATTGCAATTGTAAGTATGGCCACCAATCAATAGTTATTCCCTGTTCTTTTAATAACTGACTGTTTTTGAGTTTCCCCTCTTTATCTAAAATTTCCAAGTATCTGGGCATTTTGCTTATATCCAACGTGTTAGGGTGGATCATTGCCTCCATGGTAGATAGCCAGCAAGGAATTTTCCTATAGTGTTTTTTCCTTATATCCTCCCAGGTTCATAACAATGCATCTCTTATTTTATGTCTATAAAAATATGAGTGTATCCTATTTCCTTTATCCCACATGAAGGCATGCCACCCCTTCTGTAAATTGTGCCCTTCCAATGTTAAGATTCTTCTTTTCTTTAAATTAACCCAATCTCTTATCCAGACCAGAGTTGCTGCTTTGTAATAAATTTCCCATGCCAGGAGTCCAAAGCTACCTTTACTTCTGTTGTCTTGGAGAGAGAATAATTTTATCCTCACCTTCTTTCCTAACCAAACATATTTTGTAATGATTTTATTAAGTTCTCCAAAAAAATTCTTATCCAATGATATGGGAAATAAGTATAATAATTGTGGTAGGATATTCATTTTGATAGTCGCAATCCTACCTAAAGGCGATAGTTGTAACCTCCCCCACTTTTCCAAATCCTTCTTTATTTGTTGGACTAATACCATATACTTATCCTCCTTTAAGGACGAACATCTCGCAGTCAACCATATCCCTAAGTATTTAATTTTTTTTACAAATTGTAAATCCATTTCCTTTTCTAATTCCTTTTTCTGATTTGTTGTTAAGTTTTTAACTATCATTTTGGTTTTCCTTTTGTTGATTTTAAGTCCAGATATTTTCCCGTATTTTTCTATTTCTCGTATTATAATGGGACCAGATTCCAAAGGTTCTTCAATGATAAATACCATATCGTCCATGAAGGCCTGTGCTTTGTACTCTTCTCTTTTAATTTTCGTTCCCTTTAATTCTCGGTTTGCTCTAATTCTATTTAAAAGTATTTCTAGTGTTAGGATAGTGGTGACAGTGGGCATCCCTGACGTACCCCATTGTTTATTTGAAATGTGTTGGTGGTGTCCCCATTTACTATAACCCTAGCCTTCTGCTTCTTATATATTGCCACTATCATATTTTCAAATTTACTTCCCAATTCCATAAGTTTAATTTGCCTAATCATGAATTGCCAATTTAGATTATCAAAGGCCTTTTGAGCACCAGAAAAACAAGGGCCGCTTGTTTCTCTGGGTGGGCTTCATAATACTCCAATATGTCTACTATTATTCTTGTATTATCTCTTATTTGTCTATTTGGAAGGAAGCCATTTTGATCCTGGTGTATTATCTCATTCAATACTCTTTTTAGCCTATCTGCTATTATATTCATAAATATTTTGTAGTCTGCATTTAAGAGGGATATTGGTCTGTAATTACTGATTTGATTTTTATCTGTACTGTCTTTCGAGATGAAAGTGATATCTGCCTCCCTCCATGATTCCGGTATTTTTGCTTCATGTAGAGCTTTGTTACATATTTCCAAGAATATTGGTTCTATAATCTCATTCATTTTTTTATAAATTTCCCCTGGGAGACCGTCCGGTCCTTTTGTTATTCTTAAGTCTTAAAATTGCCCCTCTCAATTCTTCTGGCATTATTTCTCTATTTAGCACTGCCCTTTTTCCTTCCTCTAGTGGTATAATCCCCTCTTCCAACAAATAATTGTCAATTTTATCCATTGACATTTCATTTTGTTCATAAAAGTTCACATAATAATTTTGTACAATTTTTTTCTTCTTCGTTATTTTTGTAGAGTCCCCATCTCATCATATAATTGTTTGATAATCCGTCCTTCTTTTTCCTTCTTCAATTTGTAAGCCAACCATCTTCCAGTCTTATTGGCATGTTCAAAAAAAATTGTTTAGAAAATTTTAAATTTCTTGCTATCTCTGCTTGTTCTAGTAAGTTTAATTTATGTCTGTCAAGTGTCAAAGTTTCTTTAGCTAATTCATCTCCCCAACTATTTTCTATCAATCCCCAAAGAAAAACCTCTGGTCTCAATTGTACATTAACCTTTTAAACCCTCTGATTCAGTGTATTTATTTGAATCCAGAATTTTCTAGCTTTTTTTACATGACCACCAAACATGGTAACATGTCCCTTCTTGTTCACATTTCCAACATAACTTTGAAGTTTCTTTATACATTCTCGGAAGACAGCTACCAACATTTTTAAAACATTGTCTTTAAAATTATAATATAGTATAAATTTAGCTGCTATTATTCAGAATTTATTAATGAATATTAAATTAATTGTTAATTATTTACCTTGTTTATGAAGTGCTTTAAAATGAAGGAAAGTTGTCTATAACAGGGGTCCCCAACCCCCAGTCTGTGGACCAGTACCGGGCCGTGGCATGCCAGCAACCGGTCCACACAAACAAGCAAAGCCCCATCCATGGGATGCAGGCAGCACACAAAACCACACACTCTCCAGTCCGTGGAAAAACCTTCCTCCACGGAACTGGTCCCTGGTGTCCAAAAGGTTGGGGACTTCTGGTCTATAATGTCTGTTAGATCAAAAGAGAGTGATCATCTTTTTTCCAATTCCTATCACAGCAAATTTCCTTAACTGATCACTTGCTAAAATTGCCTGTATTTATATTATTACAGTACTTCATAATTTCAGGTGGATGGGTGAAATACAGGAAATATTTCTACGAAAGTGCTAATTCACAATCACATCCAAATAAGTTGTGTAGTAACAATGGAAGGTGCACCATTTCGTACTTATGTGGCAATTTCAATACAAAGTATGCAAAGGATAGAATTTGTATTGCAGTATTGCAATGCATATTTCATTACTTATCCCCTTGAAAATATCTATGCTTCTCATGTGAGAACCTTCCGTGTTATTTGCTTCTTTAAGTAATAATGATTGTCAATAATAACCACAGAGCTGGTGCAATTGATTTGCTAAGGCATTGGATTAGAACTTGGGGGAATTAGGTTCAAGTATACCCTCAGACATAAAAGCTCTCTGAATGAGCCAGTCATTCTTTCTCTAAGCCTACCTATGTAATTAGACTGTTGTTGAGATTAAACCATCTAGAAATCCTGGAGAAAAAGTGGCATTTAAACTAATAAATTAATTTTTTTAAAAGATCCAGTACAGTATCATATTAAATAGGATTAATAGAATCTGTGATAGAACTATGATCATTAATGCCAAGTCAGACCCTTCATAATTTTTATTAGTCACAACATTTTCCCCCACAAATGTTGGAAAAAAGTATGTCAAGTAGTTCTGTCCATTGGCACAATAAACTGAATAGAATGGGACCAAATATAAGGGAAGTTGACAACAAAAGAAGAACTGTAGTGTGAAAAAGATATCCAAGAAAAACCCAGGGCAACTTTATAGGAAAGACAATTGGGTAATGGCTCAGAATGTTATTGACAGTTCCATTTTCCTCTTTCCTCCAGATTATATATCCCAGAATGGAATATACATGGCTGTTGTTGTAGATCCTAGTGCCCAATGTACAGAAAAACACATAGAGGTAACATTAGATGGGAGCAGAAACACCTATGCACAACTTTGTTAGGCAGAAGAGATCATAAGTACCTCCACTGCTCTGCATACTTTCCCCATTTTGTTTTTTTTCCACAGTCACATGTGGAAAATACTTAGTATGCTAAGCACTGTTTTGCTATTATTTTATTATGATCTCTCACAATCTAATATCTCTCCAGGGCTATTCAAGTGGGACCCGTTTCTTCTGAGTGGACTTAATTTAATTATGGTATCCAGCCTTAATCATGTTCATTACATGTGAATATTATCTTACATAATTAATTCAGGCAGCCACAGCAGGCAGGTGGGGTTCCACAATTGTGCATGGTTTACCTGCAATGATTGCAGCACACAAATGCAAAAGTGAAACCACACATCATTTAATCCTATTAAATGCAGTGCATACAGCACATGAACCAAGTGTGTCATGTAAAAAATATTGACATCATACCAGTGAAATACGTAAATTAAAAATTGATTACAATTCTTGGGATTAGAAAGACACAACTCAGGAAAGAATGGGTAATGGCTTATTACTCTCCAGGTCCATTAAAAAAAAAGAATCACTGAAAAGTATCCATAGAGTCATCTCCTCCTCCTCCTCCTCCTCCTCCTCCTCCTCCTCCTCCTCCTCTTCCTCCTCCTCCTCCTCCGCCTCTTCTTCTTCTTCTTCTTCTTCTTCTTCTTCTTCTTCTTCTTCTTCTTCTTCTTCTTCTTCTTCTTCTTCTTCTTCTTCTTCTTCTTCTTCTTCTTCTTCTTCTTCTTCTTCCTCTTCCTCTTCTTCTTCTTCTTCTTCTTCTTCTTCCTCTTCTTCTTCCTCTTCTTCTTCTGCAAGTTATTGTTTACCACCACCAAATTTCATAGGTGTAAAAAAAAGGTACAATTTAGCTGTTCTTTCTTTTGAGAAGATGAGCTGGCTTATGTCCTAAATATGCTGTTGTGCCACTTGAATTGATAGCATCCTGTTGTGTCTTGGAAAGAGCTAAGTGGCTGTTTTCTTCTTTATAATAGCAGTAGATATTTAAACTACTACCTCACCTTTCCAGTTAATCATCAATCATGAAGCTCGCATCAGCTTTGGATTGTTGTTGAACTTCAGTGATTATTATGTGTCTTAGAGCATGGACAAATATTTCCGGCAGAGACTAGTTTACCCTCTAGTTCAACATGTCTATTTTTTTTTATCTAGTACAGTAAAAGAAAATATCTTTCTAATAGGTTTCATTTTCCTTGCTCACTGCAGGAAGCTTCTGGTCTCCCTCTAGACTGCAGCCACTCAGTCAAAATCTCATCATGCCCAGGTGAAAAATTGCTTTGTGCATTTCTCTGTGATTCTCTTTTAGCAAAACTTTGATGGCCTGAATAAAATGGAAGATAGGAAAACAAAGCATAGCAACCCGGGAAATGGCAGAAGGAAGCAATGACTTTATTTAGTGGTTTATTTATGTATGTATTTAGGTCTTTAATTTACATACTGCAGCACTGATCAAAACAGCCTAAGTAAAAGTGACAAGTGCTTGGCTGCAATCTTAGGGTGGGATACAGACAAAGCAGTTCCTATTTCCAGTTTCAGCTCTTTGGGCACATTGAGAATAGGTTCACACAGCACACAAAAACCAAAGCCAACAAATCCCCCACTCCAGTGGTGGGATTCAAATATGTGAACAACCGGTTCTCTGTGTGGATGCCATTCTGGACCTGGGAACAAAACATTAGCTACCAGTTCTGCTGAACTGGCTGAATCCTACCACTGCCCCACCCCCACCTCCTTATACTTTAGCGTGTTGCTAGGCGTGTTTCCATAAATACTCCAGGGATGAAAATAGTGACATCTTGAGCAGAACTGTTATGGCAAATAACAAATCCTGTGCTGAATTCTCTATTATTTTTTCCAATATTATTTAAGCATACATATCAACTTTATGACATTGTCACATCTTTGCCTCTAGCAACTGGAGCCTCTGGTACAAATTTGTATATGCAGTTATATGTTATATAATTCAACAGTTCATTTTTTTAAAAAAAATATTTATTTAATCTTATGTAAGGTCCCAGAATTCCTGTGGCAAGTCTAAGCAATATGTAATTGTATACTAAATATATTTTAAATGAAAAAGCAGAAGACCATTCAGTAATAATAAGATCAGCTTCTAACAGCTAGCATTTTAAACGTTTTTTAAACATTTTGTAGATTGCTTTTTGATTTTAAACTCTGTGAAGTTCTTTTGTTTATGTTGTTAGCCGCTCCGAGTCCTTTGGAGAGGAGCGGCATAAAAATTTAATTAAAGTAAAATAAATAAATAAATAAATAAATTAGTAAAACTGTGACTAAAATACAAAACATCACTCCAATATAGAAATGGGGTCATAAATCACCTGTCCTGAGACTTGCTGATAGAGCCAGATTTTATAAGGACGAAAAGCAAAGTAGTTCTGCATTTAGAGGTTGGTTGAGTTTTTGGTGGGCCCTGGAAGCATATGACCAACTCTTTTCATCCTATGATACAAAAGGAATGAGTGACTAATGACTTCTAATGTTACTGGAACTGGCGAACCTGAAATATTTTCCTTTTTTTTTAAAAAAAAAAAGAAAGTTTTCAGGGGTGGTTAGTTTTTTCAACTTTGCAGAGTCATAAAAGCCTAAGCTGACCTAATATTACTGGGGATGTCAAAGTTCTGACTGATGAACCCAACACCTTTGAGACTTTCTGATCTCTTAATGCAAAGCTTTATTGAGTACACCATATTGGCACATATGAAAGTAAAACCATTTCTGGCAGGACTCTTCCCAAACCCCTATAGTAAAAACATTAACTTCCTTCTCCTCCCTCTGGGTCAGGTCATGTTGCCCAATCAAGTTGGAAAATACTGTTATGAGAGAACTGGGTCTAATCAGACACTGGTGATTGTCCTTGATTTCCATGGTCTGCTTCTTTAATCTTTGAAGTTTGCATTCCAAACCTCTCCTGTTCCCCTTCCCCTGAGTTCATTGGCAAGTTGAGAAGTAATGTCTGTTGCAAAACTTGACAGGGGAATTAAAAAAATTTAAATAGGTACCATGGTTATCTAAAGCTTCTGCTAGGCATAAAGAATATAAAGTGTCATAGAAAACTAAGAAAATAGAAGTAGAAAAATTGGCCTCTCCTAAGCTGGAAGATTTATGCTTATTTACTACTTATTTAAGAAATATTATGCTTTAATCCATGTTTTATCATCTATTGACCTTGTAACTCATCAGGTGTGGGAAACAAGAAGCCCAGGAGATACTTGGAGAGAATAGTTGATGGGTTCTCAGTGCTCACATTTCGAATTATAGTACAGATAATAGAAACATTTTCCTTAAAGAATGCAAGTCTATTCATATGTGATCATAAATATGAAAGTACAGTTTACACTAAATATTTGAGAAAAGCTAGCCTCGATTCCAATCCCATGCATGGAATGGAGGGAAAGAAAGAGAAACAACCTTTTCAATCTCATTTGTATGTTTCTATCACTTTTCATGATTTTATTTCTCGCATTCTCCTTAATGTACCCATTTCCACAGAGGAAGAGCTTGCAAGCCATAAATAGAGAGAAACAGAGGAGAGACATCAACAAACATCATCTCTATAATTATAAATTGCAATGCCTGTTTTGAAAACAAACATTAAAACCAAATATTAAGACATGCAAGATTACTTTCCCACAACATTTGTCTTACTTCTCTGTGTACAATTTCGTTGGTTTATCTAGACAGGATAGCAGCACTAGCTTATGGGAGAAGTTCAGGGGAGGCCTGAATTATGCAGAATTACAATCTATGTTCGAGGAATACATTCCAGATTGGTTTAAGACTAAAGAGGGAAAAGTGTGACAGTTCTAGCCTAATATCTACCTTAAGTGAATTGCCCGTGGAGTACATAAAAGAGTCAAGATGATGGCTGTTACAATACAATTGAAGCTTCATTTGTTTTTGTATATGTGACTTTTTTGACCAGATCCTGCAGACACCCCTTATGCTGGGAGTCTTTTACAGATATTTTCATATGCTAATTTTATGGTAACATGCTATTTAATTATTGCATGGGTTGATCAATGAATGTCTAGGATTTATATTCTATTCTGTGCCATGATTTTAGGTGTAAAGAATTTGTAATGAATATGAATGATTGACCCCCTCAAGGAATTCATAAAGTAAATAACTGAAGAAATGAAGGAGAACCTATTATCATTCATTGTTGTTCAAGTCCCTGATTTTCTCTTTCTCTTCCTCCCAAAATATAGGCATCTCAGTATGCACCTGACAATACCTTGCACCCCTCATATTTCATATATTAATCTCTCACTCAAGCACCAATATGCCTGTCAGACCTGCCTCACCTTGAGCCTCTAAGTAAGAATGATCCTTAATTCCAGTAGGTTGAGAAAAGTATAGTTTACTAGAAGCCAAGTGAAATTCAATAGCACTGAATTCATTAATAAGGAAAGGCCTTCATACATACAGGATGGAACAAGGGAAAAAATCTGCACCAAAACCTGTAGAAACCCCATTTTTATTTAACAAGAACAACAACTTTACAAATCTAATTGGGCTATCTGTCTGGAGATTATATCAAGTCTTATATATTATGTTCAATAAAGTATAGAAAGCTTTATATGGTTTCCATGGTTGTCACTGGAGACTAAGATAATATTATTAAATTGACCTGCATATGAATAGAGTTAGAAACATTTAATAAATTCCTGCTGAATAGAAACACGAACAAATTAGCACATGCTCTGTTGCTTCTAATAATGTTTTGGCTTCTATTTCAGCTTTCCCCACCTGCAGAGAGGAGGATTCCCATGCTTTTTGGAGAGGTTTTAGACACTGAATAAAAGCTGAAATAATAACATTTTGGAAAGCTAATGCTACAGAGGATGTTCATTCTTTATATGAATTTACTGCCACAAGGTGTGGAATCCATCAGCTTAGATGGCCTCAAAGCAGATTCTTTCAGAAGAAGCCAATATCAATAGTTTGATTAGTATGGAAATAAATGCGGCCTTTAAGTTCAGTAACTACAAACAGCACAAATGCAAGTTACACCCACAGAACCATAATTCTACTTAACTATGGTGAAGAAAACTGTTGTGGACAAGGGAGTAACATGCAAGCAGGACTATATTCAAGGGCACAATATTATCTATCCCTGATGCAGATGAGCTAGAATAGTCCTTGAGGAAGGCAAGAGTGCTAATTTAACAGAGAGGAGATGAACATTTCTTCACTGGAAGACATTAAACAAGGCTGGGTAGAAATTTATTAGTTATTATTTTTAAATTTCCAGTGCTGAGAAAGTTGCAATATGATTGTATGAAAAGCTTTACAACTCTGATAACTAGAATAATCACAGCAGATGTTTGCCTCATATTCTGCTTGTGAAATTTCAAAAAATATCTGGCCATATGGCATGACTAATTGACACATTATGTAGGAGAATCCAAAATTTCCCGCATGCCATATCAGCATCCACATGAAATCTGGTGACACACTTGCACAAGAGATTACATAGATTCTCCCACACACCATGTCAGCAGGAGGATTTCTGTCTGGCTGAAGCATGGATGAAGCAAGAGGACCTCTGTCTTTAGCCACTTGTGCAACTTGTTGGCAAGTCATATGGAAGATCTGGGATGCATCCCAGGTTCAACCTGACCATGACAGCAAGGAAGCAAGTAAATCACACTTGGTAATAGCTTCTCAGTGAAGCAGGAGAGAAAGCATGTCCTACTTTACTGGCAACTCCAAGTACCTGATTTACAAGTGATGGAAGAATCTGTGAGCCCATCCCATAGAACAAATGCACTAGGGCAGCAGTCCCCAACCTTTCTGGCACCAGGGACTGGATTCAGAAAAAATGGTCTTTCATGGAGATGGTCTTGCACATGCAACAAGATCCTATGCATACACAGATGAAGCTTTGCTTGCTCACCCATTGTTTCCAACAGGCCCCGAACTGGTACCAGTCTGCGTCCCAGGCATTGGGGATCCCTGTTGTAGGGTGATCCAGGGCTGACAGGAAAGACAACCATGCTTTTGCTGCTGACAAGCCCTTCTAAGGGACCTTCCTGTTAGCATGCAGACATGTCAGTCCAACTCAGTTACCTGAACAAAGTCACTGCCTTTCAGCTTGTCTGAAAACACAACTTACCTAAAAACAGAAATTATCAGGAAAGGTGCTTATCTCAGTCAGCAACAAAATTACTTTGGTTAGAGACCAGAGCTAAGTCTGGTTTCATTCACCATACTTAACTACTATGGGGATATAGGAAATTTATGTGGACATATTTTATGTTTTAGCACATACATTAAATTGTGGGTCTGGATGAGCTCATAAACCATATATTTTCCAATAAAGGACAACTTTAAATTATGGTAAGCAGACATACAGATTTGATAGGTGAGTTTATGGGAGTGTCCATAGGATGTGGTTAAAGAAAAAATAAAATAAGATAAAAATAAAAGTGCAATTGAAACTGTTTCTTATGTGTGTTACACACATGACATACTTTTAAAAATGGGCAGATTTTCAATTGCACTGTCATGGCTTCCAACTCAACTTTCTCTACCATAGCGTGCAGACCCCTCTGTGGGCTTATAAAAGTAAGATCTGTATACTGCACATTAGTGCTTTATCTCTTCATTTGTTTTGAAGCACAAAGGATTTGAAATAGAGAGCTATTCTGCCACTGAATTAATATATCCTATTTTGTAGGCACTGAATCTTCTGGGAGAATGAATGGAAATAGATATATTGATATATGTTATTGGTGATGGCAGACATTCTCATTTAGAAATAAGTACATCATAATACTACAACAAGCTCCAAATCAAAATGCTGACAGCTGAAATCATGAGCTCATTTGGTAGATGAGAAGGAAGGCGGTAGCAGCAACAATATATGAGTTAAAATGCGGATTTAGAAAGGAGCATTTGAATAAACAATTCATAAGGGCTACATTGCTTCTAGTGAAGATTCGTTTTTGTTTCTTTTCTAAATAGAAGAATGAACCTTTTAACTCTGATATTATTCATGGGGAAAAAAGGCTTTTGGTTCAACACATTTTGGAAAAGCATATCAAATCTATAGGGGCACATCATGGATACAAGCTATTGAATCCCAGCACTGTAGAAATCAATTTTATAATTCAGTTTTAATGCATACACGCTCCCATATACTTTATATTCCATATATTTACATATATATTTTGATGCTAACAAACTGGAATACATGAAACCCATGGACTTAAGATAGATTAGCACAGCCCTACTTTGTATCTTCCCAAATATTTCTCCAATAAAGTAACATACCAGATTCCAGTAATAATTATTTGTTTGGGGTCTAAATAAATTGTCATATTTTCCTGGTATTTCTTCCAATGCTTGGAAGTGACTCAATTTCTGTTCCCATTTTAAAAATTACGTTGTTCAAGCAGGTTTATCTGCAGCATGAAAAGGAGATACCTGCTTTTTTTTTAAAGAAAAGCTAGTGTTCATAAGAAGTACAAATAAATGCTGATAGGAGGAGAACAATAATGGAAGGAAAACAGCACAGTAAAGATAGAGTACACAGGAACTGGCTGTAGATGTGAGTGAAGAAATGCAGTGGAGTTTTCTGGAGGAAGAGATAGTTAAATGAACAGGAACTCCTTATGCCCCAATATTGGTTTTGGGTTCACATATAGATTTCTAATATTTGCTAAATATTAGATGGATAACTGTACATTGAAACATATGGGAAAATACAAGGTGTTGAATTCTAAAATAGTTTTATGTGACTGATAAATTAAGCTGAACCACGTCTATATAAGATATCAAATTTTATTAAATAAAAATATTTCTAAAAACAGATATTTTTGCTTCCTGGGGAAAGCATCCTACATTCTTCTGATGCAGGTGCATAAACAATACAACAAAGTAGCAAACTTCTGAATGAAAACTGTTCCTAAGAGTAGTTCTCCCAGGAAATAAGAAACAATAAGAGACTTCAGAGACACCCACATCACATATTGATAGAAGATATGAAAGAAGTTATAGAGGTGTGGGGGTGATAGGTTCCAGTCATAATTTCTGATGCAGGGAAGATCAACCCCTCCCCCGTCTCCTTTCATTGCCACTACCCACAAACATATGAAAAGGATTTGCACTTGTATTGATCTACAGACAGAGAAAAGCTCAATGTCAGAGTGATCACGGTCCAAATATGCTAGTCCAGGAGCCTTATGTGTACAGTATGCATCAGTATCTATTCAGAAGCTGTTCACATGCTGGTTGAAGGCCCAGATGGTGGTGATGCAATTTTTGTATACAATGGCAGGAACACCCAGCAATCCCGTGTTCTCCTTTGCTCTTTTTTTGCTTCATGGGTCCATCAGCTAAACTAAGTCTAAAAATGGAGATTCCATGTTCCTTGCTGAAAGAAAACCTTCTGAATTATTTATTATGAACATTATGTCTGTCCAGTTTTAAGAATTGTTCTCTGTCTTTAAAAATAGTAATTTACATTGCAAACTAGTATGGTATTAATGTAGAACAGTAGAATTAATATAAATTGGGACAAATAAATTAGAGGGAGTAAGAACTAGATACAGAGACAGAGATAAATAGAGAGGGAGGTTTTGCCAATAATTTATTACCATTTAAATGTTCAGACATTTCTAATGGTTGTAGTATTTAATGAGGCCACTGAGTGCAAATTATTTTGTTTAATATAAACCTTTGCACTCTATAGGATTAAAATAAATTGCTTTTTCTTTTACAATGGAAAACATCTTCTTAATTTTATCATCTATGAACCAAGAGAAGGCTAGTAATAATAATTTTAACACCAACAAACAACAATATTTGCCCATCCCAGTCCTTGGGAAGTCTCAATAGACAGATAAAATGGCAAATCCAGTCTAAATTTCTGGCTAACTGTTTGACAAACCATAATAATTTATTAAATGTATAGGCCACCCAACTTCCAGTAGCTCATTTAAAAACATGGAGCAATACAAAAACACAGAATAAAAGCAATTATGGCAGAGTAAACAAAGCCAGATAGGAACAAGGAAAAGGAAGAAAGGGGGTATTATTACTTTTGCCAAAGATTTAGGCAAAAATGCCATTTCTTCAGGGTACTTTGAAATGCCAGTAGCGTGAGGACTGCTTGTATCTTGGGGAGGGAACCCTCATTCCAAATAGGCAGCATTGTTAAACAATGGAATATAGTAACCTTCCATTGTTTAATCAATGGAGCATACAAATCAAACTGGCTGAGTAAGTTCTGGGTATAAGAAGGATTTGGATGTCTTGGTTGATCACGAATAAAGCATGAATCAGCAATTTGCTGCAGATGCCGAAAGGACCTAATCAGTTTTGGGATGCATCAGATATGATATTGTGCCAAGATTATGGAAGGTGAAAGTACCGTTCTGTGCAGTACTGATCAGACCCCACCTGGAATATTATGTCCAGTTTTGGAGGTCATAATTTGAAAAGGATACTTAGAAACTAAAAAAAATTCAGAGAAGAGAGACAAAGATGGTAAGCTTATTAGAGGCCAAATTTTGTGAAGAGAGGTTAAAGGAAGTTAGTATGTTTAACCTAAGAAAAAGGAGGCTAAAGGGAGACATGATAACAGTCTTCCAATTCATGAAGACGGATATAACAGGGAAGAAGGTATGGATTTACCCTCCACAGTGTTTAAATAAGAATTAATGATTGGAAATTTTACAGTGGGAGATCCAAACTTGAAATAGTGATGACTTCCCTGATTGTAACAACTCCTAAGCTATGGAACTATTAAGCCTCCTTCACTGGTTTCTAGGACTAGAAGATGTCCAAGGTTTCTTCCAGCCCTATTAGTTTTTGATTCTCAGTGCTAGAATAGAATAACAGAGTTGGAAGGGATCTTGTAGGTCATCTAGTCCAACCCCCTGCCCAAGCAGGAGTCCCTGCACCATTTCTGATAGATGGCAATCCAGTCTCTTGAAAGCTTCCAGTGATGAAGCACCAACAGCTTCCAGTGATGAAGGCAGTCTGTTCCATTGGTTAATTGTTCTCACTGTTAGGAAATTTGTCCTTATTCCCAGACTGAGTCTCTCCTTGATCAGTTTTCACCCATTATTCTTGTCTGGCCTTCAGGTGCTTTGGAAAATAAGTTGACCCCCTCCTGTCTGTTACAGCCCCTCAAATACTGGAACACTGCTATCATGTCTCCCCTGGTCCTTCTCTGCACTAGACTAGTCATGCCCAGTTCCTGTAACCATTCTTCATAAGTTTTAGCCTCCATCTTTAGCCTAATCATCTTTCGTGCTCTTTTCTGTACTCTCTCCAGAGTCTCAACCTATTTTTTATAGTGTGGAGACCAAAACTGATTGCAGTATTCTAGGTGCTTATACAAAAAGGGCATAGAGAGTCTCAAATTTCCTAATGGTCTTCTCCTTCTCCCAGTCCCAGGCACTGATCCACCACACTATTTTGTTGCATGGCCTCTGTCTTTGATTAAGAGCTGTGGTTGGACTCCCACTTCTTCTTGGTCTATAAATCCCATTTCTGGATTTGCTGATGGGAGAAAACCTAATTTGTTATGTCATTCCTGGACTTTGCTAGCAGTTAGTTCCTACTGGATGCTACCTCCAGATATTTTGTCTAATGTTATTCATATGTAAAACAAAAGGGGGAATGAGGGACTAACCAGAATAAACCTGCCCCAGAATATATCTCTTTGACTAGTAATTCCAGCACCTTTGGAAGCAATAAGTTCACATCACTGACTTGTTGCTGAAGATCACTACCAATCACACGAACAATTTCTGCCTTTTCAGCTGCCCCGCTCCACTGGTCAGTTGCTTTCAATATTATCACTGCTATCACCATCCATTTTTTAGCTTCTTCCCTCCAGCCTACATGTATTCACCAATTGCCCCCTTTTTCACAAACTTCTCAGATGAGAAAGCCAACAAACAAAACTTTTATACCTATGCATTCCCAGGGCCAGCTTCTCCCTTAACTTGCTTGTACTTTGTGGAAGAGTGCATATGTAGAGCAGGATGGGATGGATGCATGATATAAAGACAAGAAGCTTTGTTTCACCAACCATCTTCTCACAATCAGCAATCCCCCCTTTTAATATATTTGGCATTTTTATAGGATTTATCAGGGTTATGACACAGGATCATAGGAAGCTACCAAAACAGCCTTTTTTATCTAGCTCACTACTCTCTAACGTTCATCTTGGAAACATGTCCTGTATTCATATGACATTCTTAATGAGTCAGTTCAAGACCCAGCTTAACAACAGCTGATCAGAGCAGTATGAGAGAAAGATTCAGCTAAATTTTGGAATCTAACCATGAGTCCCATATCAGTTTCAGAAACATTTAATTAAATAACAAAAAACCAGGAAAACTGCAGAAGTTTTAATCCCTGAATATATATGTGATCACTCTAACTAGTAGACACTGATTCTAATGTCTCTTTCTTCTTTACAGATTGACCACTTTATTGACCACAATTGGGGGGAACTTGGTCACTAAGCAAAAAGGTCACTAAGTGAAACTGACTGTGCTTAGGATCTTATTTTAGTTTTCCTTTGCTTTACAGACTGTGTGAAGATTATAAATGCAAGGATTAATTGTAACCTTACTTTTTCATCACTGTCATAAATGTGCTGAAGAAGGCAGTCATGAAATAAGGACTTCCTGTATCAGTTAGTTTAATCCTGGCTTATTTCTTTGTAGCTAAGGGTAAGAACCAGTTTAGTGTAGTGAGTAAGGCACAAGGCTACAAGCTGGGAGACTACAAGTTCTAGTCCTATCTTAACACAAAGCCAGCTAGTGACCTTGGAACAGGTCTTTCTTCCTCAATCCTAGGAAGCAGGCAATGGCAAACCACTTCTGAAAATATTGCCAAGAAAACTTCTGGGTCTTGTCCAGGTGTCAAAAAATGGACCTGAAGGCATGTACATAGAAAGGTATGGAGTAAGCCCACAAAATGAGTTAATGTAATAAATGCATTATTAAAGATGCAGCAAATGTGTTGTATAGAATGTAACAATTTTGTCAAAATCACATAGAAAATGGTTAGATCTTATGTCATAATGTTGCAACAATCATGTTACTGGATGCCTGTGGATAGCCAGTATGGGTGTTGTGCTACATGCATATACAAAAGGGTTGGGGCTTAGAGATTGTGATGCAGCCCTGTTCATCTTCTAGATTTTGACCCTCCTGATAGTTGACATGGAGCCCTGCAGATAAGTGACCATGTTAAATAATCTTTCCCTGTAAAGTGAGGCAGAGCATCTATTCAGAGGCAAAGGACATTGGGAGTTTCTTTATTCCTAAAAAGTCTAATGGACTGAAAAGTCCTGAAAGCAACAAAGGACAAGAATAACACATTTTCCTGATTAGGCCTGGGATTCGGGTGCAATGCAATGCTTGTGGAGCCTGTGAAGCCTAAAACCAGTGAGGTAAGGTTGAGAGGGAAAGTACAGGCTGATGCATGAGAGATGTTTTATTTCTTTTAAGTGCTGTTGTGCTCAGTTTGCATAGATTTACATCTGCTGTCATTCTTTGTCCCTTCATGTCTTTGATTGCTCAGATTAATGACAATCAGCTTTAGTATGCAGATCTCAGACTCGCAGTAACCTGATGCAGCTTAGCTCTTTTTCACATCATTATTTTTGTTGCCTTTGTTGAAATGATAAAAAGTACCATGTTTTTTTCTCCAAGTACCATGCAGCAGATTCCCTGTTTAAAAGGAAAAACTGGAACCATTTATTTATTTAAATTTTATTCTTGGAAAAGGAAGATGCTCCATAAAAATTCCAGCTGAATTGGGGCATCTCCCAGCATAAGATCAGGTGGTAACTAGTTATTTATCTAGAGTGAACAGACACATCCAGACCTGCCAGAGCTCAGGTAGACAGACAGGCCTTTGGAACCTCTAGGAAGGACTCTGGATAACGTTTGGGGACAAATATCTCACCCCTTTCTGTTTCAGTGAGATTTATAGGCATTTTAAGATGATGAATCCGGAGGGGAAATTTGCTTCCTGAGGTTTCAGTCAAAACCTCCCTTCTAATATGTGCCTTTTTGTGAATGAAGCAAATCTAGTTTTGTTCAACAACCAAGGCTATTGCAAATATGCAACATAGGTCCAAATGTCCCTACAAGTATTGTAAATGAAGAGGCAGATCAAAGTACATGCCTATTGCCTGTCATATTCTAAATAGGTTTGTTGAATGAAATGTAAACTTAATTAGGATTTAGATAATAAAAGATTGCATCTCTTACTGTTCTATCCATAGACAGGTGCTATCCAAACTATGCCGAATGCTTCTGAAAACTTATTCCTAAAAAAAATATTCACAAAAATAGAAAGCTACCAAATAACCTGGGAATCAGTTAGGGTAAATGATGGCTGATATTGTATTCTTTCAATGTTTTACTTTTTCAACATTTCTAGCCAGGAAGGAAAATTGGTTTTGTTTATGTAGTTTATGCAGCTGGTTTTCTAACATTGTTTGTGATTGCTGGTTGCCATCTCTCCCTCCCTCTGTCCCCTTCCCAAGATTCATCTTTCTATACAAAACCATTCTATTTCTGAAATGATAGAACAAACCAAGTCAAACACTATGGGGAAAGCCCTGCTTGAGACATGCATCTTCATAAAGCAAAACCAAAAGGACATTATCAAGCTAAACATCAGATGTTTCTTTGAGTGATGAAACTGACTATTCAAGGAGAAGCTCATTGGAAGATATTCTCCTGAGAAAGTACCCTCAAATCCAGATGGCTGGATATTCTTGCAAAAATCTAATTTCACCTTCAAGAATCAGTGGTGATGGATGTGTTTTGCTCCATGTACCCTGTCAAGAAAAACAGAACCTGTGGTTTTCAGCTTGTCTATTCTTTTGCTTTGATCAATCCAGAAATCTAAAGTAGAAGGAAGAAAATACAGTAGGGCTGTGCAAAGCTTTCAGAAAAGACATTTCACAAATCACTAGAATGAGCAAAGCCCCCCCCCCCCCCGCTCAAAGCATTAAAGTGGCTGTGTCCTCTGCAAAACTAATGCAGTTGCTTTGAAGACTGTTTCTGGCTGTCTTGATGAGGGAACATGCAGTGACAACACTAACACTGAAGTCAGGTAGGGATAGCATTCAAAGTAGTCATATTAGTTTCTAGAGCACACAGTCACTTTGATGCTCTGATAAGGGGGCTTTGTTCATGTTAACAAGATTTAAGGATATTCCATAATATTATATATATTTCATAATATTATCTCACCCTCTTAAAATTTCCTTTAATTCCTACTTTTTTCTCTCTCTCTTCCATTCAATCATGTCTGATTCTTAGAGACTCCCTGGACGTGTGTCTGCACTTTTCTTGACAAGGTTTTCAGAAGTGGTTTGCCACTGCTTCTTTCCGAGGGCTGAGAGAAAATGACTAACTGAAGGCCACTCAGCTGTTTTGGTGTTTAAGGCAGGACAAGAGTTCACGGTGTGCCAGTGCCTTAACCACTACAACAAACTAGCTCTCATTTCCTGTCTTTCTGCTCTATTAAAAACCTTTTAAAAATTGACTGGCATAAGTAGCTTAATCCTACTGAATGCAATATAAGTCTTTTGAGCATAAATCATGATTTTCAAAAACCAGGGAAGGGCACAGATTATAATTTCCCTTGATACAATCTACACAAATATTATACCCCGCACTGCGCAGGTTTCTATGGAAGTGTAGCACTGCTGAAATGTTATTTATAGGGAAAGCAGTCTGTTTCCTCAGCATTTTGTTGGTGAAATCCTTTGGTCATTGTATACGGGTGGCTGCGATTTAAACTAATAAATGTATTTCTTATTGGTGGCAGATAGCCAGAAATGCAGGTATTCCTATATATTCCTGGATTAACTCCTGCCTTCCAACTGTTATGTTGCCTGTCTGATTATGATTAAGGAGAATATTGAAGATGATTCTTTTGGTTCTTCTGTAACTCATACTTCTAATTTTATTTTTCAAAAAACAACAACACCAAAATCTTTAAAAAAAAAGCAAGAAATGTAGGTAAAGAAACAGTACTGTGGGATGAGGATTAAATGCTAATATATTTCAATATTTTTGTTTGATATGAGCACTGTTAATAAGGATTTGATTTCAGGATCAAAAAACAACCCTATTATACCATTTTTAATGTACCCTAGGTATGATGATAAAAATTAAGCAGAACTTTGCAAAGATCTTCTAAGATAATTGCAACCCTTTGTAAATAAATCACTCCTAAATCATTGAATTACAGAAATATTCCTTCTTTGAGTTAAATAATTAATAGCAAGGATTTCTCAGCTATATGAACCTTCTCAGAACCTTAAAGCTTGTTTCAGTAACTAACTCAGGAATGGAATTATTGTAGCAGGTTCTACCCATGTGTTAGTTTAAAATCAGCAGATTATTAATTTAATACGTTGAGTGTATTTAATATGTTCTAAGAAAAAAAAGGATAGCATTAATCTGTCAAATGGAAACCTGTATTTCCCCGAAAGTAAGACCCTGTCTTACTTTCCTTTGGGCTCTGAAGTAACCACTAGGTGTTACTTTCAGGGAGGGCTTACTTTTTGCCAGTACTGGTACCAGTAGGCGGCGAGCACGCATGAGTGGGGTGGGGCCTATGCATGGCATGGAGCAGCAACATGGTGGTGAGAGCATGGTGGTGGACCAGGTATGGTACTGGTGTGGTTGTGGTGGGCAGCGGTGGAAATGACACTGAGCCTGGCATGGGGTGAGTCGGCCCAGATCTGGAGTGCCGCTCCATTGCCTGCCTGCCAGGGCCCTTTGCTAGTGGCCGCCGGTAGAACTGCACCACCCATGCCTCCATCTTAGGGCTGCTAAGCACCAGCCTGCACGTCTACTCGATGCTGCAGGTGCCGGGCTAAGGGTGGGCGCTGCAGTTCTCATGCCAGCTGGGCACTTTTGGCCTCTACTGGCTGCTCTCACTGGATTGCCTTCCACCCAGCTGGCTGCTGCCGCTGCAGCCATGAGGTGAGGAGGCAAGGCAGGTGGTGGGGGGTGGAATTGCTTCTGTCCACCTGCCAGACACCTGCTGAAGCCACACAGACTAAGGTTGCCATGCCCAGATGCCCTCGCCTCCCCCAAGTTTTTTTTTTTACTAACCTGCCTTTCAGTTGCATTATGTTTCTCCATTTGCTTCTCAGCCTTCTGAGTGTGTTTGTGGGACTACCAATAAAAAAAAGTTCAATCAGACTTTCTAAAAAGAAATTAGAAAGTCTGATTGAACTTTTTTTTTTTTTACTGGTAGTCCCACAAACATGCGGCGAAGGCTGTGAAGCGAATGGAGAAACACAATGCTCTGAAAGGCAGGTTAGTAAAAATGTCCCAGCAGTAGTAGGGCCAGCAGGCAGGGTGGGCGGAGGCCAGGGCTTGCTGAGGTTTGGTTCGTTGCAGCCGCAGGCAAGCAGATGGTGAGATGGAGAGGGTGGGGCTGGCAGTAGCAAGTTTCACCGGCGGCCACAGGGCAATGGTGAGAGGGGCACTCTGGCTGTCACATGAAGATCTATGCCAACTCGCCCCGCTCCACACTAAGGCTTACTTTTGGGGTAGGGCTTATATTAGGCCCACCCCCCGAAAATCATCAGGAGCTTATTTTTGGAGTAGGGTTTATTTTGGGGGATGGAAACGTCTATGGAGATTCTCAATTATCAAGATCATGATTGTTCCAGTGGTGCTTTTCCAAAACTGGACTCTCTGGGTTTTTTTCTTGAAAGCTTTTTGCCCCTCATTCAAGAAGCTTATTTGGTTCTAATTGAATGGTGGGGAATAGAAAGATCAGTCATCTGACCATTAGCACTATGAGGGTCCAAAAAAAGTCCAGCTGTCTTTTGGAAAAGCACTTTTGGGATACTTTGGATGAAAACTGGAAATTTTACCAAGATATTAGCCATTTCTAAAAAGTTTCAAATAGTGTTAAAGTATCCTATCTTAATAAATCAATGGGGTTGTCCATTTAAAAAACAAATATTAACTATGCACCTTATCATTTTAAGATGAGTAATTCATCAGAATATATTTTTTATATTCATTGGACATTTCAGTGAATTTTTAAGAAAGCTTCAATGTCAACCTATTTATGTTGGCGATAGATGCATTTGACAATATTTAATACAAAGAACCTGAACTTGTCGCATAGAGGTTTTGATTTAAGCTTGTTAGAATCACTTTACTCTGGTTTAAATTAATGTGATATTGAAATTATATATCAAATATTTAGATTTTTATCAATTTATGAAGAACTTTGGATTTATTAAACTTGGAGTACAACTAAAAATGTTGGGTTTTTTTATATTGCATGTGTTTGAATTGGCTCTATATCAATGGGCAAGGTTTAGTTTTTCTTTAGAAATTTAGTAATTTCTAGCTAGGTTATATTAAAGTCATTCTTTTTAATCTCCTGGTGATCGTAAATTATTTACTTCGTACTCTCTCTCTCTCTCTCTCTCTCTCTCTCTCTCTCTCTCTCTCTCTCTCTCTCTCTCTCTCTCTCTCTCTCTCTCTCTCTCTCTCTCTCTATATATATATATATATATATATATATATATATATATATATATATATATATGCTCTGATTGGATGGGGGAGTGTTCTGTTTGGGTGGAGGCTTTGTTGTGCTCAGGTTAGTCTGAGTTGCAGGGGGAGCACAACCTGAGCACAACAAAGCCCCCATCCAATCAGAGCACAGCCAACCCCCCATCCAATCAGAGCACAGCCAAGCCCCTAACCAATCAGAACACACCTCCACCCAATCAGAACACAGCCGAGCTCCCAGCCAATCAGTTCAAACCCCCACTGGCAGTTAAAAGGAAGAAACAGCTAAAATCTCACATTGCTCCTAGAAGCAGAAGCCGAAAGCACCAGCCTGAAGATGACGAATGAGACTTCGTCGAAACGTCGCCAAGACACTTCAAATTCTACGTGGGAGGAAACCCGAAGAACCAAAGACATATATGTGTGTGTGTGTGTGTGTGTGTGTGCGCGCGCGCGCGCGAGCGTGTGCGTGCGTGTGTGTGTGTGTATGTGTTTTCTGAGGTTTTTGCGGGTGTTTGTATGTAGGTCTTTGGTTCTTCGGGTTTTCTCCCATGTAGAATTTGAAGTGTCTTGGCGACGTTTTGACGAAGTCTCTCTCTCTCTCTCTCTCTCTCTCTCTCTCTCTCTCTCTCTCTCTCTCTCTCTCTCTCTCTCTCTCTCTCTCTCTCTCTCACACACACACACACACACACACATATACACACATATATATACATACAGAAAGTTTTTAAGACAGACCAGTCTGATTGATTACACCTTGGCATTTTGACTGCTATACTGCAGTTCTACTTTTTTGGATTGCTAACAAAGAGTTAAAGGGAGACTGGTATAGCTATTTCGAGCTACTTAGCTCTCAACAGCCAGGGGAAACAACCTGTTCTTTTTCAGGCTGTTGTTGGCCCATTGGGAATTTCCAAAGAAACTTTTTCAAAGAATTTGCATAACCTTAGTATTTACATTGGGGATCACTATAGCAAGAATTGGAATTTAATACCTAGTGATAGAATAGAATCGAATAGAATCGAATCGAATAGAATCGAATCGAATCGAATCGAATCGAATCGAATCTGGAAGGGACCTTAGAGGTCTTCTTGTCCAGCCCCTTGCTCAAGCAGGAGGACCTGTACCATCTCAGACAAGTGACTGGCTAGCCTCTTCTTAAAAATCTCCACTGATGGAATGCCCATGATTTCTGGAGGCAAGCTGTTCCACTGGTTAATTGTCCTCACTGTCAGGAAGTTTCTCCTTAATTCCAGGTTGCTTCTCTTTCTGATCAGTTTCCAATCATTATTTCTTGTCCTCTTCTCTGGTGCTTTGGTGAATAACGTGATCCTCTCTTCTTGGTGGCAGCCCCTCAAATACTGGAACACTGATATCATGTCTCTCCTATTTCTTCTTTTCTTTAGATTAGCCAAACCCAAGTCCTTCATCCATTCTTCATATGTTTTAGTCTCCAAGCCTTTAATCATCTTAGTTGCTCTTCTCTGAATTTTTTCCAAACTCTCAACTTCTTTTTTTATGATATGGTGACCAAAATTAGCTGCAGTATTCCAGGTGTGGTCTTACCAGGATTTTATAAAGTGATACTAATACTTTGCATGATCTTGATTCTATGCCTCTGTTTATACAACCCAGGATTGTATTAGCTTTTTCAGCTGCTGCTGCACACTGCTGGCTCATAGTCAAGTGGTCGTCCACTAGACTCCAAGGTCCCTCTCACAGTTACTTTTTTTAAGCCAGGTCTCGCCCAATCTGTGAATTAATATGCTTTTGTCACTGATTATACTTTGACTCTTATTTATAGATTATTACGAGTGGCTTTTTTTGGTCAATTAAATTACAGTTGCTCCATTTACTGATCTTATTATACTGTAATGCATTCATTTATTATGTTTTAATCATTATGAAATGTATGGAATATTTTATCTTTTGTTTTGCTAGCATTTCTAGCACTTATTACAGTTTGCATTATTGGATATTAATCCAATAATGATTAAATTAATTTTCATTGTCTGCAGTCAGGATTCAATAATAAACATCTATCAGCTGTCTAAAACAATATAGCACAAAGCAAATACCCCCCTCCAATATTTCATTGTGTGTGATTGTGTCTTTTTTTTTTTTTTGTACAAGTTCTGAGAGTCAAAAACCAAGCTTAATTTTGGTGGTGCTGAAAGCTAGAAAGTAGATGAGTAAGGGCGAGGTTTGTGTGGAACTTGAGGATTTATTTTGTTTTGTATCTATAATATATCTGGGGCATGGATTGCCCACTTGGATTAGAAATTCTACCCTGGCCTGTCCAGACAGATTAAATTTCAGTTCCCAGAATTACCATTTAGCATTTGATCCTCTCTAGACACACTTGGAGAGCATCAAATTAGGGAAGTCTGACTTACTTGCAAGAAATCAATGGGCATACCCTGATGTTGGTGATTACTGAATCTCTATCTCTATAAATCATTGTGATCATGAAGTTTTTATGAAGACAAAATTACTGACTATATTCCAGCAACATTTCCATCTTGGATACAAGCCGTGTTAGAAGCTCCCTACTGAAGATTGGAGCTGCCAGCCCAGCAGACACTGAACATCTCATTCTATTATTTCAAGGCATTTCAGCACAGCAGCACCTGCAATCTGGGAAATGAAAAGGTGAAAATGCATTATTGATTAATTACTTAGTCATCTCCAAGTAGTTATTGAGAACAGCTGTGACTTTGACAAATTACTCTTCAATTTTTATGACTGATGTGCAATTTGAATAATGCAGTTTTACCATTCTCCTGTCAGAGAGTGACATGGAAGATGATTCTGGTGGTTCACAAAAAAGCAGCTATGTCATGTTTGGGTAATAGATGATGTTTGCCAACACTTAGCAGGGGGAAAATAATTAACGGCTGCGGCACTTTGTTTGAAAAGTGCACTGGGTTAATTAGTTAAAAGCAAAATATAAACTTTCTTTCATAATCAGATCTAATGTGCATCTTCCTGGGATACACTATAGAAAATTCAGACTGTCTGCTTATCACACTTGATGCCAATGTATGACTTTTCTCCTTTACAAATAACACAAGGAATAAGAAAACATCCATCAAGAGAAAAGCGGGGGGGGGCGGGGGGGGGGAGAGAATGCTAAGTCCAAGATCAAGAGAACAGTTAAATTAAACTCAGGTTCTGCAGGCTTCATCTTCAAAAGACAATTTGCACATAACACACTAAGTAAAAATATTAAACTGCAAAACTGCTTCCATGAATTTCTGAGAAAATGAACTATGATATATAAAGCTGCTTTTCTGGTTTGATTGTATCCTGCTTGTAAATCCATGGAGGACCAAACTATATTGTGATTACCATATATAGGGCTAGTGGAAATATTTTCTCCCAACATTATTTTTTTTTAGAAAATATCAATCCCGCCCCACACTATCCCATCTTGCCCCACCTCCAGTCGCACAAAAGCAGATTTAAAAAATTCTGCATAGGGGATTGGTTATGGATTTAGGAATATATAGGAATATATTTCCTAAAAATATATAGGTGGAGCTGGAGTAGCAATCCCAGTCTGGGACAGCAACTTCTCTGGTTATACAAATATAAAATAAAAACTAAAGCAGGCTGCACATACCTTATTTACTGAATGTTTTTTTTTAATGTTATTTACAGTATTTCCAAAATAACCTGAAAAAAATCCAATGTTACTGCTGGCTCCAATGGAACTGCCTTTCTCCTGCCCCTTCCTGTCTATGATTTATTCAGTCTTCTCTTGCTATTTTCCATAGCTCAAAACAATAACAAGCTGCAAATAATGGAAGAGAGTGAAGACAGTTAAGACAATGCATCATTATGTTGTCAGCTGTTCTGTGGTTAGTGAGAATTAGGTTCGGCTAAGAATTGCTACTGTTCTCTATATTATGCAACTCAGCCCTAAAAGAAAAGCAATATGGTTTCTTAAGTATGTGGCCTGATGATCATATTGCAACAACCAAATTCCTTTGGGCAGGAGTGTTTACAGGAAAAATTACTGTAAACTACTCAGAGTCACTTAGGTGAGATGGGTGGTATATAAATGTGATGAATGAATGAATGCCTAAATAAATAAGAAGTCAACATAGTCAACATAATCACATGATCTGTGATCTTTTTATGCTGTGTGTCAGGATATGATTTCATGGTTGCAACTGCCATCTTGACTTTTTTTTATTGCTATGGGCACCCTGCCTCTTTGCCAAGTAAGTAAGAAGCACAATGAGGCAAAAAGATAGACTAAGCAGGCAATGGGTAGGGTAAAGTTATGCTTCCAAATCAAGCTGTTTTTATTGGGTTGTAAACCGCCCCGAGTCCTACGGGAGAGGGGCGGTATAAAAATTGAATAAATATAAATATAATATAAAATATATATAAGCTCCAACGTTGAAAGGCTGCAACTCTGTTTTTTTCAAACTTGAAGATATGTGGTCTTCAACTCCACACAGGCTGGGGAATTCTAGGAGTCTTCAATGTACCAGGTTTAAAAAAGAATTAGCTTTAATTGGCAAGGAATTCAGAATGTTCCAGACTGTTCTGTTTTCAGATTCAGTATCCTTAGAAATAACTTTAATGTTATATCTCTGCTCAAAAAGTACATGATATTTTAATTAAATTAAAGATTAACCATTGATATTATTATACAGTAATTTCTTTGTTGTGAATCACTCTGAGTCTTTGAGAGTCAGTGGCATGCAAGTTTAATAAATTATTAAATAAAGTGTTTAATTTTATTCATTGTAAATGTTGTTGAAACAATATTTATCACCTTTCATGCTAATAACGTGATACATTGCAGCTCACTTTCTTAACATCTAAGGCATTTGAAAAATGCCTAATGTGCCTTTGTCTATATCCTCCAAATGAAAAAACTGCAATTATGCCATAGGTGCTTTTTCAAGAGGCAACTGGACTTTCTTTGTTTTTTGTTGAAGAAATCCAAGAAGCTTCTTCAGTTCTGACTCAGAACTGATGTCAGAACTGATGTCAGACCTGAAGAAGCTTCTTGGATGAAAAGCAAATCCTCTTCAACAAAAAACAAAGAAAGTCCAGTTGCCTCATGAAAAAGCACCTTTAGGACAACCATGACCTAGATGACTGAGAATCTTCATAGTCAAAAACTGCAATTGTTAACATTTCAAAATTACATTACCATCTGGTGTAGACTGGAGATGAAAATATTTGTGTATGGAAGACTTTATCAGCTGAAATGAGTTACTAAATAATAATTTGAGGAATTGGCATTTGGGGACAGTGCTTCAGTAAATCTAAGTTGGAAAGGGTGTTTCTGTCAAATACTTTTTCTATTGTTTTTTTTTTTACATTGGCCTGGAAAACTGGCCATGGTAAAAAAATAAGGCAACAACTTTGTTTTCTGGGCAACTGTCAGTGGACCTGGAAAACATAAAACTGAATTAAGTTACTCAGAAATGGGTCTTACCTTTATTTTATATGCATAATATACACAGTAGAGAAAAGGATACAGTCCAGCTAAGTTCTGCAGTTTTAATTTTGAAAGCAACTATCAGGATAGTATTTGGGTTGCAGCCATAACCTAGCTAATTATTCACAAATCACTATGACAAGTTGCTCTATTTCAAGACTCTGGAACTTCTCAGTGAATAAGGTGATCATGTACTTTCTTCCTTCAATTATTCAAAAAGAAAAGTAGGTCATAATGCCTAAGCAAGTTTAAAATAGGCATCTATATCTTTGCCTGATTGTCTCTGCTGCAAAGGAGTCCTGAGAGGGTTTTCTTTGACAGGTTTCAATTGCTTAATATCCAGGGCTAAGCATTTAGGAAAAAAGACACAATACACCCAGACATATAAAAATGGTCTCATATATCAAACACATTTGCCTATTTCTGAAAAAACACACAACCAAGGTACATAAACATATGCAGACTTTAGAATAGGCAGGAAATGGCATCTTTTTTGTCAGGGGGAATCCTCCTGTCATACCAATATTAGCAAATATGAATGACATTTCAACAAGCAAGAATTGTATACATGCAAATATGATCAATGACTCCAACTCTGACTATCTATATGTTGTTTATGAGATTTATTCTACTATTTGTCAAGTGCTTTCAAGATGACTTCTAAACCAAATCCATATAAAAAGAAGGCTGAAATCAGATTAAATGGAACAGCTGTAGAAGCTGGCAATAACTTCATCAGCTTTAAAAGAGGTTTGGATAAAGGTTTACATGAAGCCGCTGGGTGAGATCATCCGCCGACACGGGGTGAGATATCATCAGTATGCTGATGATACCCAGCTTTACATCTCCACCCCGTGTCACTTCAGTGAAGCAGCGGAAGTGATGTGCCGATGTCTGGAGGCTGTTAGGGTTTGGATGGGTGCTAACAAGCTTAAACTCAACCCCGACAAGACGGAGTGGCTGTGGGTTTTGCCTCCCAAAGATAATTCAATCCATCCATCCATCAACCTGGGGGGGGAGTTTTTGACCCCCTCGGAGAAGGTCCGCAACTTGGGTGTCCTCCTCGATCCACAGCTAAATCTGGAACATCATCTTTCGGCTGTGGCGAGGAGGACATTTGCCCAGGTTCGCCTGGTGCACCAGCTGTGGCCCTATTTGGACCGGGAGTCTCTTCTCACAGTCACTCATGCCCTTATCACCTCGAGGCTCGACTACTGCAATGCTCTCTACATGGGGCTACCTTTGAAAAACGTTCGGAGACTTCAGGTAATGCAGAATGCAGCCGCGCGAGCATTGTTGGGTCTGCCCAGAAATGCCCACATTTCGGCATCACTCCGCGAGCTGCATTGGCTGCCAATTGGTCTCCGAACGCAATTCAAAGTGTTGGTTATGACCTATAAAGCCCTACATGGCATCGGACCAGGTTACTTACGGGACCGTCTGCTGCCCCATGAAAACCAGCAACCGGTTAGGGCCCACAGAGTCGGCCTTCTCCAGGTCCTGTCAGCCAGACGGTGTCGCCTGGCGGGGCCTAGGGGAAGAGCCTTCTCTCTTGTGGCCCCGGCCCTCTGGAATCAACTCCCCCCAGAGATCCGTATCGCCCCCATCCTCTCTGCCTTTCGTAAACTGCTTAAGACACATCTTTGCCGACAGGCCTGGGGCAGCTAACACGTTGCCCCTAGCCAGTGTATGTTTGTGTGTATGTTTGTTGGATGACTGGTTTTTTAATTTAGCGGTTCTTTTTATATATGTATTTTTATGTAGATTTCTATTTATGCTGTGAGCCGCCCTGAGTTTCCGGAATAGGGTGGCATAGAAATCCAATAAATAAATAAATAAATAAATAAATAAATAAATAAATAAATAAATAAATAAATAAATAAATAAATAAATAATCATAGAAGGCAGATTTATCAGGGCTATTAGTCTTAAAGGTTTAGTGTTAACTCTGGATTGGAGAAAGATGCCTCCAAATTACAGTTGCAGAGGAACAATGGTGGAAAATGGATATGTTGTCATCACCTGTTCATGAGCAGCATAAAGCTATCTGGTTGGATGTATGAGAAACAAAATGTTTGGCTAATAGGGGACTTGTCTTATTCAGAAATTCTGTGCTTATGTGCTTATGCAGAGGTATGTGCTCAGGAAGTCAACAAATCTTATTCAAAAGCATGGTATGGTATGGTAATAATGAATTGTAATAATCTGTCATAACATGGTCACTTCCAGATGCAATACTCTAAGAACTCCCAACTTCTAGGAAAATTGGCATAGATTTTTAGCCATACAAAAATAAAAGAACGTGGAAGTTTCTATGGTCAGACAAGGAATATTAAAATTCCTAATGTAGCAAGGTTCTTAATAACACTAAGCTGCAATCCTAAAACTCCAGTCCTTTTCCCACTGGACTACTTTCTGAAGAGACTATACATATTAATTAGAGTGTGTCGGATTGTATGGTAAACTCCCTCTGAAATCAGTAATTTGTATTATTATCACTAACTTCTTATATAGAGTAGAAAAGAGTGAAAAAGCAAGCAGTATATGTTTGGACCCAGTCAAGACTTTAATCAATAATATATCAAATACCTATTTTAAAATACAACATTAAAATAGTTACTGATCAAGAAGGTAAACAGCTTAAAGTAACAGCTTAAAACAATCACAGAACTAAATAATTGTTCATAACTGGAATAAAAAATTTTGTCTCCCTTAAAAAAACTCAAATGTGC
Source organism: Bothrops alternatus (assembly GCA_034064705.1). Taxonomy (NCBI): domain Eukaryota; kingdom Metazoa; phylum Chordata; class Lepidosauria; order Squamata; family Viperidae; genus Bothrops; species Bothrops alternatus. The sequence goes on from JARGCV010000589.1 coordinate 20,757,729, forward strand.
CTTACAAGTCTACTTTGAAACCTTTCTACATTTAACTTCCAAAAGTGAGGACATACAGAGAAGGGCCTTTGAGGGTCTTTCCATGGGCATAGCTAATATTGAAAGACCCTAGTATATTCCCAGCGGTTGCTCAACTTGTAGACAGGCAGCTTGGCATCTTCTCTGGGACTCTTTATAATTGTTTAACAAGCCTGCCCCACCCAGCACAGCAACTCAGTGGTCATCTCCTGACTGTAGACAGGAAGTGTGATATATGGTTCCTTTAAGAGTTTTAGTTATCTTCATAAAATATATTTATATGTAATATTATTCAACTATTGAAACATAATGTATCTAGTTTCTTAGCAAAGTTGTTTACACTTTTTGTCTTCAGACAAAGACTTTGACCAAGAATAAACCTCTCCATGCTATTGCAAATGTGGCAAGGCTTGAGGACTACTACACAGTTTACAAGTTTGTTCTTTGTAACTGTATTTGAGAGAAGCTAGGTTGGGAATATGTTATTCTTTAAAATAAGCATACAATATTTAGATTTACTGTCCTGCACTGATGATGATACCTAGTTCGGTAATAAAATATCTTCAGGTAAACAACTAAACTCAGAAAGCACCAAGAATTCCATAATTCAACCTTGATCTACAGATATTGTCTTCTATTTTCCACTTTGTTGGTAGTTGCAAATAATTGGAAGTATTGGGACCAAACTTTTATATTGTATTTGACAGCAACTGGGGCAGAAAACACATACAGTATTTAAAAAGACCAATAGCTCCTTTGTCAAAACTATTGGGAAGAAGATATTCACAGTTTATAATTTGTTAGTGTTTTTTTTAATACCAAACATCCTAAATATGTTGAAGAAATTCTTAAGATACATGAAATGTTTGAACATTTGTTTTTAAACTCAACCTATGTCTCACATTGATGGAATTGAGTAAGTTGTGTCTTAAAGCTAATAGATGAGAGATTTGGCCTTTATTGAACGAGATCATTAGAGCCAAAATACTGCTTAGCATTAAAGAACAACAGATTAAAGGGTGAACGTTATAAGATTCAGATCTCACACTTGAAAAGGCTTTGGAGATTTGTTGTACTTCAGCAGATAACACAGGCTTTGCTTCAAAGTATGGACCTTCTTAGTGAAACAATAAGGAAATATATATACTATTCAATTGATGGATAGGGCATGTGAAAGATTATAAGAATTTAGAAGATTGAAAGTTACAGTGGAAAGCTCAAAACAAAGATAGGTTGCAGAAGGTGACTGATCAAGATGCTCAACTTCAAACTGTTATATCAATCATAAAGAAGGATTTCCCTACTCCAGAAGCTGCAAAGCTTTTGGGAGATGTGAAGAATTTACTACATTGTCAGAACGGCATTCATTATGTGTAAATGAGAGTAGCTATTCCTGCTTTGCAGTTTTGTGCTACTCAAGGAATTCAGAGATCTAAAGCTCAGAAAAGGAACTTAGCATACGGCTGACATGCAGGTGATACTAAGCAGGCAATAGAGAAATAACCTGAGGGTGCTCCCAATTGGGGGTCATTTAAGATGCGATTAAAATTATATATGGGTCCTGATTCACCCTGGAGAAAAAACTGAGTATAGATAATTGAATTTTATAATTGTGATTGATTATTATTCTAAACAACAGAAGAAGATAGTCTTAATAAATAAAACAGCAAAGGCAGCAATTGAAAGCATAAAGCTTTTTTTTTTCTTCTCATCAAAGAATTCTTGGAATCATATACGTTGTAAATCAGGAATTTGAACAGTCTGAACATCATAATGATTCTAAACAATGTCTTGGTAGTCCAATGTATACTCAATTTAATAGTATGATAAAAGGGCAATTCAGTCTATGAAACAGTTTATTGGAAATTCTGAAGAGTCTGGTGGACAACAGTATGTAGTTTAACTGTACATTGAAACACACCACTTACTGGAAACATTATGCCCAAATATTAATGGAGAAGGTGCTGACAGATATTCTCCTGGTAACCACAAAGGCTGTTTCAGTAACTGAATAATATAACAATGTCAAGAGTCAACTTCCTTGTGTTCAGGATAGATAAAAAGGTCTTATGTTTATGTGCAAGCCACTGATAGCCTGCAAAAAAAATGAAAGCAAGCCAACTAAGATAGGATTTTTTCTATGATGAAGCAGAAAATGTGACCAACTGCATTCATATCATGTGATGATATTAGAAGAAAGGGTGCATCATTATAATCAGTATCATCTTTATTACCAAACATGTACTTGTAGAGCCTAATCATTTATGAGGACAAGGTGGACCAAATATTGCAAAATCCCCCAAATTTGGAACTTATTTTATACTTGGTTAGAAAAAAAGAAGCAAGGAATTAGGAATTGAATATGTATTAGTTTAGCAAATTTAAGACAATTTGTTTTTTTTTTAATTTTTTTATTGTTTTTTTAATTTTTAACAGCAAAAGAAAAATGCTCAAATCAAATCATAGTGTTAAAATAAACAATAAACATAATCACAACATAAATACATATTTCAAAATCATCCATCAATACATCTAATAATAATAACTCAACTGAAAATAATCATAGACCACATTTACCAAACAATTAACATTACTGCTCGGTACCTCCACCACCACATCCCCCTAACCCTAACCTTCCCCCCTCACTTACCAACTAACTACCTACTCTCCTCCCTCCTTCTCTATCTCCCTCCTTCTACTCCACCCAACTATCCCTACTCTTCCCCCTTCTTATCAACTTTCTACTTACATAAGCCTTCACTCCTCCTTCCTCTTTCCATCAGATGTGGTGCCCAGAGGCCACCCGAGCAACCCCTTAATAACAATAATTACATATTCTTGCATCAACCCCAATTGCAGTTGAGAAAACATAGTATATAAAATTATAAACCCTCCCTACCCCCCCCTGACTTCCCAGAGTGAGTACAGGGTAAAACAAAAGAAAACCCACTACTTCAAACAAAGTTATTATATAATCCTAACAAGAATTTTAAACTATATACTAAATACAATCTCTACTTAACATTTATTCAACCTTATCAATTCTAATACATATCTAATCCCTCAATCAGTCCATCTAATATCAAACCTTAAATCATTTCAATCCACTAAACAAAACAGACAAATCATCTTGTTAAGAGTATTAATTTTCATTTACATATCTAAACCATCAATCTAACAATCTTAATTTTAAGTTTCACTTCTTCAATCGACTTCTGGGCTTTCTCATATGTCAAATAAACCTAAATAACAAATACAATCTATTTAATCCATTTCTAACTTAGATTCCTTCAACCTTATCAAATCACATAATGCTTATCTATCCCATCAATCAATCAATCTAATGTCAAACCTAGATCATTTCAAAGCAAGTACATTCTTCTTCAATTTAATTATATCTTCCATTAATCATCTTCTTTAACGTCTTACTCATAATCTTAATATTATATCTTCCGTTAATCATCTTCTCTTACATCTTATTCATAATCTTAGTCCCTGAGTCAGTCCATAGTTTTGAATTACCCATAATTCCTTGCATACAATTTTAAATTTCACTTCTTCAATCGTACTCTTGGTTTTTTCTTCTGCCAGGTAAATCTCCATAACGAGGCCTCCCTTCCAAATAATAAGTCTCTCTTTTTTACTTGCAATATCATTTGAATCCATAAAAACCATCTTAACCTTTGCATTAGTCCTCTGTTTCTCTTAACCATAAACTTTCGTTGAGGTAACATTTCAAATCTCTGTCTTTGCTTTTCCTGGTCCTCAGCACCATAGATAGATTGCTTCTTAAACTGGATCAATTTCTCTTTTTTCTCAGTTAAATCTTCTTCTTGCTGCTTGTCTGAGAGGAGTAGCCATCCCCTCCTGTCTTGGAACAAATCCTCTTCCTCCACTCCGTAAATGAACTGTTTATCAAGCAAGATCCATTTCCCATTATTCTCTTTATTGGAAAATTTACATATATGGGAAAAAAACTAATAAAAAAGATTGAAAAAAAAACAAATATTGCAAAATCCCATAGAATTATGACTAGGAATGTTATATTTAACATTGAGTAGGCATGCTGGGATTGGAGTGCTCATATGCTTAGGATGGTGAGTCAAAAGACCATTGAGAAGCTGATAGCCCTGCAGTTTGAAACCTGAGAACAAGCAATATGACAGATGAGCTCCCATCAATTTCTCCCTGTTCCTGCCAACTTAGCAGTTCAAAAACATGCAAATGCAAGTAGATAAATGGGTACCACTAATAGTGGAAAAATAACAGGGACATGAAAGGAACCTCGGGTGTTCCTTGGGCAAAGATGGCTAATCTTTCAACCTGGAAGCAACCTGATAGATGCTTCCAATAAGGATGTAGTAGTAGTAATAGTAGTAGTAGTAGTAGTAGTAGTAATAGTAATAGTAGTAGCGGTAGTAGTTATAGGCATGCTGTATAATGCCATCAGAGGCATAGTTAATATCTCAGGGACAGCTTACAAGTTTCTGACTCCAAGAATATGGATTATGCTTAGTCAGTAAGAGATAGTTTAGGTATTTTATGGATTATGTAGTTGTCATTAATTTTTTTTCAATAGACGGAGATGTGTGTGGGTGTGAAAGAGAGAGAGAGAAAGAAAGAGAGAGAGAGAGAGAGAGAGAGAGAGAGAGAGAGAGAGAGAGAGAGAGAGAGAGAGAGAGAGAGAGAGAGAGAAAGAATATATTATATGATAATTTTAGTTGAATTTTACTGTAATGACAAAAACATCCATTAAAATGATGGCTGAGTTCCCACATTAACTAAGGTGTGGTTATATCATGACTTATTGAATAAACTATGTGACTAGGATTATCCTGCACACTAAACTATCTATAACAAAGCATGGTTTGTTGAATGCAGCATAACATACTTCAGATTTTGAAGTTTGAATAAATCAATATTCTGAGGAGTTTAATTTATAAAAATGTCAGAACTGAGGAGAATCAGCCAGGAATCACAGAACATATTATCTATGACTAGAAAAAAAAAGATGTCTCACTCAATAAAGGATTGAGAAGAGCAATTAACACCAGTTCTCATGCCATTTTCCACAGATGTAACTGGTTTTGGATTATGATAAAACTTATTTTATTTATACTGCTATTGTGGCCCAATTATGAATGGTTGTATAAAGCTAGAAATGTAGAATAAATATGTTCACTAGTCTATTCACACCAACTCCATTTAATTGAATGAGAAGTGAAAAACTTTTGGGGAATTATAGAACAATTTTATGATTACTTTATGGACAGTATCAAAGAATGACATTTACTTCCTCCATGAATAACATCCCAGTCTAAGATTATACTGAAGGTATGCGCAACAAGATTACTACCATGTGAGACTCTCATGTCCATTAATTTTCATTTAAGGGATATTGATAAGCAAAACTGAAGAGCTCCTCTAGATTCTTCAATAATTCACAAAATGCTATGTCAGTATGGCATCAAACATGATAATGATGTGGAAATGGCCATGCTTGGAATATATCTCAGGACTTCCAAGACCAATGTGATTAAGAAGTTTCTTGATGTTCTTTGTAAGTATCAAAGACCAACATCTCCAGAGTACCAATTAAGAATAAATATGGTGGGTTGTTTGTTTCTACAATAGTGGTCAATTTGCAAGGCTGAATAAAATAAATGCATTTTATTCTTGTTATCAGCAACTGATGAAGAGGCTTGCATTCAGGGAACTTCTGGTCCAGAAATACAATAATGACTTGTCAGACACATTTCCTAGTCTCACACAAATCATTACTGAAATCCGATATTGCTAAAAATCAACAATAAAGGAAGTAGCTGAACTTCTCGTGATAGAGAAGTGTGCTCTGTCATCATTTTTTATAGAAGTCTGCCAAGCTTGCTTGCAGTTTTTAACATACCTGTGACAGAGACAGCTGTAGAGAACAGCACATGATAAGAGCATGAGGTGGCCTACTGGTGCTCTGAACTGAAAATGAATGTGCTAGAAAATTGGATATTTATGTATGCTGATGAAAAGGCATGGGGAAAAAAACTCCTTCAACACAGTACTACTATGGTCCTCACTGGCACATGGCCAAAGATGTTGTTCCTGTTTCCCAATTACTGGGTTGTATAGGATGCATTCACTCTGACCCTATGTACCGTAACACACATGTACAACATGGATCTTCCACAAGAGAAAATTACTTACCTTATTGTTCCATTGCCTGTCTTTCTAATGGAAGATATTGCTGCTGCTGTTTGAACATTAAACATTTGGCACATTAAACTAATGTAATTTCCTTTTTAACTATTGCCTTGGTCTTTGTATTAATCTGTATTGTAAACAATGCCCCCTCCCCTCCAGGCACTTGCTTTTGGTTTGGTTGGCTGCTGAGGTTGGTATTTATGTTGTTGTAATTGCACTCTGTGCATTCTCTTAGCTCAGTTTGCATGATATAAGGAAGCTGCTTTCTTTGTCAGAGGTCCATTTCATCTGCATTAAGTTCCTGGTCAATTTCACCTAATAGGCAGATTAGCAACAAAAAGCAGTTTTTGAGTTTTCAGCCTTTAAATGATGGGACCAGAAACAAATCAGAAATCAATAGTAATCTAACACCAGGATGATGTGCTCACAGCAAGCAATATTAATTAGCAATACGGCTACCATATTCTATTCCAGTTGCAATTTCTGGATGATTTATAACTAGACACTATTTACTGTGTGGGATCCTTGGTGCTCTCTGAGCTTGCTTGTTTTCTTGCAGACGTTTCATTACTCGAACTAGGTAACATCATCAATGTTAATCACTGCTAGCACTGATGATGTTACCTAGTTCGGGTAATGAAACATCTGCAAGAAAACAAGCAAGCTCAGACAGCACTAAGGACCCTTTATTTCAACCCTGAGCTACAAATATTCTTCTTCATTGGTACTATTTACTCTGGCCATTTACCACCTTTATCAAAAAAAGTTCAAGGCATCTTTACTTCAAGAATGTCCAATGCAGTTTTTATTCTAGTTCAACAGGATATTGAAAAGAAATTATGTAAAGAAGATCAGGATTCTCCCTGTCCATCAGCAGCATAACTCTTTGAAAATAAAACTGAAAGACTCCAAGTCTGATATCACAGGAGAAGCCAGTAAAAGAAAGATGCCTCTCAAAAATGGGCTTGCTGTAGCTTAGAGCTGCAGGAGGAAAACATTCCAACTTGGGAAAGGGAGTTTGGTACTGACTCAGACATGACAGCTGTTCCACCCTAAATGTCTCTCTTCCATACTTCGATATTGGTCAATTGCTGCAGAGCAGATCATTGATCCCTGCCCTTTGCTTCCCATGCACCCACATGGAGAAACACACAGATATGCAACATGAGGGAAGCAGAAAAAAACACAAAGGCACAATGGATTACAGTGAGGGGTCTTTGGTGCTTTCTGACCTTGGTTGTTCTCTTGTAAGCATGTCATTTCCCAAACTAGATAACATCATCAATGCTAGCAGTGACTAACACTGATGATGTTACCTAATTTGGATAATGAAACATCTGCAAGAAAACAACCAAGCTCAGAGAGCACCAAGACCCCTCATTTCAACTCTGAGCTACAAATATTCTCCTTTATTACACATTACAGTATTTTGTTAGATATAAGAGAATGCACATGCCTCCTTTGGCCACGATTGGTAAAAGGGTTGAAAAGAATCCCAGAAGCCATTTCTGAATATCTTTATTCCTTCCAATCCAGTAGAATCCTAGAAAAATATGTAAAGGAAGAGAAGTTGTATTGCCTCTGTACAAATCGATGGTGAGACCACACTTGGAGTACTGTGTACAGTTCTGGTCACCGCACCTCAAGAAGGATATAATGGAACTGGAAAAGGTGCAAAAAAGGGCAACAAGAATGATCAAGGAAATGGAGCGCCTCCCTTATGAAACCAGATTGCAACGCCTTGGTCTCTTCAGCCTTGAAAGACGGCGTTTAAGGGGTGACTTGATCGAAGTGTATAAAATCATGCATGGGATAGAAAAGGTGGATAGAGAAAAATTCTTTTCTCTATCACACAATACCAGGACAAGGGGGCACTCCCTAAAGCTCATAGCTAAGAAAGTGAGGACAAATAAAGGGAAATATTTCTTCACCCAGAGGGTCGTTGATTTATGGAGTTCACTTCCTGAAGGGGTCGTGACAGCTGTCAGCCTTGACAGCTTCAAGGCAGGGCTAGATAGATTCATGGATGTAAAGTGTATCGGTGGTTATTAAAACGGATGTCCATGTGCCGCCTCTATGTTGGTTGAGGCAGGCAGGATTCCCTTGGGTACCATTTGTTGGGGGTCAAGGGAAAGGGAGGGTTTTGCCTTCTCTTTCTGCTCAAGATCCCCATGTACAATTGGTGGGCCACTGTGTGACACAGAATGCTGGACTCGATGGGCTTTGGCCTGATTCAGCATGGCTCTTCTTATGTTCTTATGTTCTAAGTTCAGCATAATGATTTTCCAAACCGAGAAGGGTACTGTATTTGGTATGTGGCTTACTTAATCATGGTTTACTAGATAAAGTCCTGGTTCACACAGAATGTTATGTCAATATTAAAACCCACCACATTATAGCTTAAGATAATGTATGATTCAGCTCTGAAAGGGCATCACAGGCCATCTTTGACCCCATGGAGAACTTTGAATTGTAGTCATCCCTGTCAGATATAATATGAGATAAATTTCTGGCATGAATATTTGTAACTGATTTCTACCCACAGGTTTCAGGACTGTAGAAAGCTAGAAATCCTTTTCACATTCTCAATATTACAGAATTCTTGAAACTTTTAGCATCCTATATAGAATAAAACAGCAAATGTACTTGCTGCTTATAAGGATTGAATGCAGGAAATATTATATATGTAATGCACTGATACTAGTTTTAACACCTCAACAATTATTCTGTTCAATATTGCACCTTTTAGGTAGGGGTAAAGCAGATGGAGTAATAAAACTGCTTTTAGATGCATGGCAACTGCTGGCATAAGTAGTGGTTGGAAGGGAAGAGAGCACTGTATGTGTCTATATGATGGTGTAGCTGTCTCTGCCAGCTCTTTTAAAAAGGTTTCTTTTCCTCAGGACAGTTTCATTAAAAAGGAATCAAGTGAGGGGGCCAGAGAGGTCAACACAATGATTTAGTGATCTGAGTGTTGTGCCAGGTCTGTCAGGTCCCCAGACAAAATAAATATGAGGAATGAAACCTGCATCTTATTTTGAAAAGGCAGGATCCAATTGCTCTGTCATTATATCATCTCAACCGGCCATAGGAAAAGTATATTGGGCTCCAGCCAGAATGGGTAAAGCAGACCTTGGGTCTCCCATTAGAGCAACCTAACACTATCTTTATTTAAACATTTAAGCTGGTTATTATGCACATCTCAACATTCCCTTCAGTTTAGTAGAAGAACATCTTAAGATATGGAGAGGATCCATTACTTTCCATCTCCCACACAGAGTGCTATGGTGACTTTTAGCAACAGTAGGTGTTTGTTGTGTTTGGCAAATATGGAAGGTTTTTAAAATGACAAATGGCAATCATTTTGACAGATAATGGCCTGTTATAAAACATCACGATCATAGTCCAGATGTTTGTAGGTTTCTAATTGAGCACTAGATTAATTCTATAGATTAGAGATTAATTCTTCTGATTCAGAAAGATTCGTATAACTTTTCATATAACTTCAGGTGGATTTTTCACTTGATCTTACTTTATTGAGCAATGCCTATGGATGCTCAGCCTAGAGAGGATACTCTGGCTTTTCAAGTCCAGGTAGTGTTGGATGATGTTGATTATGCTCAATGTTAAGCCTTATTTTGGAGTTGAAGCATCATTGGTCACACTGAAGAAAGAATAAGGAAAGTGATACCTATGGGTTCTTCTAGACCTCGCTTTAGACTTTGATCCGACTAATAGTTTATTTCTGAGTCACAGGTCCCAGAAATTGTTGTTATTGTTGTTTCAGCCATAACACATGTCTGGTTCAAGCCCTTATACATATGCAGTTATCTACAACTGGAAATATGCTTCATGGAACTCAGTAAGCTCCATTTAGCCCCACTGGTTAGACATTAAACATTGCATTATAAAGGGGGCAGATTGTAGTCTTCTTACATTTAATATGAACACATGATCTGGGGACTTTCGGAAAGGATGAGCCTTTCAGATCTGCAATAGTAGGATCACTGGCTTCAACACCAATTTTGAACTTTGTGTATCAAAATTGATGCACAAAGATTCCCCATTTATAGCTACACAATGGTACAGAAATGGCCAGGATCTGGAGGCAGATTGGCACATTTGGAATTGTGAGACCATGGAATGAAAGTCTTAAAAAAAAAGGCTGCATAGATAGATATGGCTGGTCACAAAATACTGTCTATCAGAAGGCAAAATTGTGAGACTTGCTATTTTGTTCAGAAAAATAAATCCAACAGTAATTGCATGAGCATTATCTCATTGCATTACAGCAGATTAATACACGTCTGTAAATTAGCTGGGATCTGATAAAAATTTGAGGTTTCATCTGAAAAATCAGATTCATATTTAGAGTTCAATTAGCATAGTTTTGTTATGTAAAGTAATGTGAAAAGGGGCAAACTACAAGTCATTTATTTACTCCAAAACCAAAGACTTTGTATTTTGTCCTTATTATTTGAATGTAGATGCGACAAGGCACCCAACACAGGGGGGCTGTAAACAGTACAAATTGCAATTCCAAAAAGGAAATGCTGTTAGAATCCTCAGCAGGAAGCCAAAAGATTAACCACCCTTGAATTCCATACTTGTCAATTCTCCACCTACATTTCAGTCTATTTTATCTTTAAGCCCTTAACATTTAGCAGTCAAAATGCTGAACAACTGGACCTAAATTCAACTGTCTCTCTCTCTCTTTTCCTCTCTAACAAATAACATATGGGATAGCAGAGAACATTAGACATTGCAAAAGGCTAGCTCTCTGGTCAAAAGGTGAGTGGCCTCATAAAGAACAATTTCACACTATTTAAACAAGTCACTGCTGGCTGACCCAGACAGTTCCCTGTCCTGTTTGCTGCAGAAACCTTGTCATTTTCTTTAACTACATGGAAAGACTTTAGAAAAAAAAATTGCTGACTTTACTTTGATTGCAAAAGAAGTCCCAAAAATTCTACCTTTTTAAAAAAAAATTGATAAGAAAAATTGAATTATAGTAAGTCTCCTAGATCTGCATCCTGGTGGTGCTGTGGCTAGAATGCAGTATTGCAGACTAATTCTGCTGATTGCCTATTGCCAGCAATTCGGCAGTTCAAATCTCACCGACTCAAGGTTGACTCAGCCTTCCATCCTTCCCAGGTTGGTTAAATGAGGACCCAGATTTTTGGGGCAATATGCTGACTCTGGAAACTGCTAGAGAGGGTTGTAAAGCATTGTGAAGCAGCATATAAGTCTAAGTGCTGTTGCTATTGCTATCTAGCCTGCAAAAATCTGGCAACCATTAGATGGCAGCAGAATTTTCTGTTCCTCTCTGCTACCATCTGGTGGTCCTTCTGGGGTTTTTTAAAACATCCCCAATCTAATAGTGGGCATTTTTGTTTTTATTTTTATTTTTTTTACTCCTGGTGATTGCCTGAGCAAGTCTCTGAAATTTTTTTGGCACATTTTTCAGAAGTGGTTTGCCATTGCCTCCTTCCTAAGGCTAAGAGAGCTGGCCCAAAGTCACCCAGTTTGCTATGTGTTTCAGGCAGAGCTAGAACTTATAGACTTCCACCTTCTAGCCTTTTGCCCTAATCTTTAACGAATTGGGTCTCAATAGCTACACTTACATAGGATTGTATAATGATCAGTTAATTGCTATTAGATATAGGAAAAATGTTGGAATTCTTCTGGGATTACAATCGTTGACAGTAGCCAATGAATTTTTTTCCAGTGAATATATTAATAGGTCATAAACAGCTGTTTCCATTTTTTTCAATCAGCAATTGAAAAAAGTCAACTCATTTCAAATGAATTTAGTATTTGTACAGATGTTCATTTAATGCACCTTGGTTTCTTCAGTCTAGGTTACTTTCACATTTACTGTGGAATGGGAATGTTCACATGCCGGCCTCAATTGACAGTTTTCTCGTTTTCTACCATATTTACCCCAAAATAAGACCATGTCATATTAATTTTTACTCCAAAAGAGCATTATTTTCCATTTAGATCTTATTTTGGGGGAAATATGGTACTAAATGTGTCCATCTGGCTGATGATCTTAGCTGGGGCTTATTTTGAGGGTAGGACTTATTGTCAACACTGCAATGATCTTGGCTGAAGCCATTTTTGCTTCGTTTTCATTTGCCACAGTATTGAAAGGGGGGATGGGTGGTTTTAATGTTAGATTAAAATGATTAGATCATTGCTACCTGACTTTTGGCGGGCTGAGCCTTCCATTAGAAAGCCCACCAAGGTATTCTATCGAGGAACGTAGTTGATTACATCGGATGGGGTGGGAAGTTAAACACTGTAACACTTTGGAGGGAACTCCAGACTTGGTTTCACTTTTGACTGTGCCGATACTTTGTAGCCAATAAACATGTTCTTTAAGGAAACCTCTTGCCTTGGAGTTCTGCTTTTGCTGGTCTCATCTATCGGAAGCATGACACTTATATTACGAGCATCCTGAAAAATCATGCTAGAGCTTATTTTCCATTTGGGTCTTATTTTCAGGGAAACACCTAGGTACTACTTCTATAATTTTCCTTTTTAAAAAATTATAAATTTTTCCTCCATATGCTCTTGTTACGGTTTTTCATGTACTGTGGTTCTGATGTGGGAAATGATTACTGAAGCATAGATTCTGGGTATGATTGTGGGCAACATCATTTTTATAACCTTTTAAAAAAATTAAAAAAATATTTTTGGTAGGGTGGTTATGCATATATTTAGACTAGTGTTTAAAAATCTTGATTGATTATGTGTCACAAGTCAGTGTTGACACATAGTGACCACACAGATAGATTCCCCTACCCATAACAATCTGTCCCTAACCTGATCTTTCAAATCTTCCAATGGTGCATACTCATTGCCATTGCAACTGAGTGGGTTCTCCTTGCTGCTGGTTGTCCTCTTCTCCCCTTTCCTTCTGCCTTTCCCAGCCTTACAGCCTTCTCTGGACAGCAATATTTTTCACTTAATGAGTCCCAAATAGGATACGAGCCTGGTCATTTTTGCCTCAAATGAGAACTCTCAGATTTTCCTCCAACCACAAGATGGTCAGCAAATAAATTTAACAACAACATTAACAACAATTTAATTATAATAAAACTGTAGTGATTTGTTGATCTGTTGGTTTATATTCTTGGCTGTCCACAGATTTAAGAACCCAAATATCATTAAAATATTGAAATGCTATAGAGCCATAACAATATAGAGAGCATTTTGGTCTAGTGGTTAAGGCACTAGGCTAGAAAGCAGGAGACTGTGTGTTCTATTTAGCCATGGGTAAGTTTGAACTCTCTCTCACCCCAACTTACTACACAGGGTTTTTGTGGAGAAATTAGGAACAGGAAGGTATATGTTTCATACGTTTACCACCTTAAGTCATTTGTAAAATAATTAAGGTGGGAAATAAATAAATATGATGAAACAAATACATTGGAAGAAAATATCTTTTCAGTCAATTTCAATTTTACTTTTTAATTATAAAAATAACAGTATTAAGGATCTGTACTGACACTTAAACATAGTTTATTGTTGATAATATGCCTTTGTAATATACTAAATTTAATTAAAATATTCCAGCCATCTCCACTAACTATATTGCCAAAATAGCAAAAATTAATATGCCTTTTTTCATTATTGTTATATTTTGCATAATGTATCATGTTTTAAAATTTCTCATCCTGTTTTCTTAACCTCAGTTTAATCCTGTCAATGGTATTTCACATCAGTTATATATATTTTTGTATTTCTATAAATATTTGAACTATTCTCATAAACACATGGCATGTCTTATGTGATATTTTCACCAATGTGTCTCTTTTCAGTCTTATTATTGATGTGGCATCCTTGCTTTTTCTATACTATTTATATTCTTTGGGGAATAAATGCAGTGAGAATTCAAAACATAATCTAACCAGTGTCAGAATTCTGAATTAAGAAGTTAGTAATCCAATGCATGTTATGGGGATATTATTATCAAGTCATCATAGGCAAGGCTTGTCCAATATATCACAATAATGAAAGAAATATGACCGGAATCAAAAATTCATGCACACAATCTTATCAATAGACTGCACATTGCATTATAAATCTGAAAATCTATAAACAATATATTACTCAGGAATAAAATGTGTAAAGTCTGTTATTCTGTTTGAAGAAAAATGTACTTAACCTCAAATTAAAGATATCTTCTTGCAGATTGCATTTAATGAGACATCTTTTTTTGTGTGATGTGAACATACTTATCAGTAAAATAACAATACTAAAACTATATTTCCAAAATTATTGGTATAATCATTTAAGGTTTTTTTCACAGTGTATTATTAATGCACAAATGTGTTGGGGCTTAAAGTGGAATGACCATCTGCAACAGTTGCAGGTGGCAAGCTGGTGTGACCATTTAAGCTATTTTCAGAGTGATGAGATACACAACCAGATGCTCTCATCAATTCTGTTAGTGAATTCATTTTATTATAAGAACAAAACAATTTCTTTTCTTTCCTTAGAACATTTTAAGCCTGTTACCTCTGACTACAGTAGCACAGGATTCTTTGTACCTCCTCCACAACTGATATAAAGTTCCCATATGCTTTCTCACTTCCAACAACCTCACACTGAGATTGTGTTTTAAATATGTAAACATGTCTTATAGAATGAAAGCAAATCATGAGTTCTAACAAGAGGTCCTACAAAGAGTATTGCCAAGCTATAATTAAATATTTATGTGTTTGGTTGCAAAATATAGTATTTTTAATAGGTTTTATATAATATTTTGGAGTAATTTAGTGGGTTTTCTTGTGTTTTTACCCTGTATTCACTTTGGGAAGTCGGGGGGTGGTGGTTGGGGGGATTTATAATTTTATTATTTGTAATATGTAATTGTGTTATGTAAGATTAGAGATGGATTGCCTTAGCGGCACCTCAGAACCACATTCGAGGAGGGGGAAGAGTTTGGGAGTGAGGAGTTAGGGAAGTAGGGAGTTGTAAGAGGAGTGAGGAGAGTGAGGGAGGTAGAGATGGTGGGGGGATAGAAGAAAGGGAGGAAGTTAGAGGGGGATGTGGCTGGTGGGGTGATGCTGAGCGATGCCCTACGATATAATTATGTTTATTATTTACAATTACATTGTATTTATAATTATAAAATTAATAATAACAATAAAATTTTTTTACAAAAAAAAAGAGTATTGCCAAGGAAAAGCATTTTCTGTTGTAATTCTCTGACTTTAGGATATGGCTCCCATATGGATTTCTTATTCATTAAATAGAAACATTTCTTTGAGAAATTCATTTGGACCTTTCATTTTTCTGGGCCAGGTTTTGCAACAGACTTGGAAGAATGTGGCAAGTGAACTTGCCTTATGTTAGAGCAGAGTGAATATGCATGCACAAACATGGAGAATAGTGGCTCAGCCCTGGAAAATGACCTGTCAGCTTTAATGATTGGATCATAGATGTCAGTGAGTGGGATAGGTTGCACAAGGGAATCAAATGATAATATTTGCGCCACAACACATACCTATGTATTTGCATATAACATAATAGGATAAGTTCGAAAGGACAGAGCTTGAATCCTGGTAAATACTCATGCTGGATCCTTATGGTTAGTTACAGTCTGCATTCATAGCCCTCTCTTGAAGAGTATATACAGCTTAGAAAACAGTATACTTACTTTGAGAAGCTGCATGCTGTTTCTCCAAGACAATTTCGTTTTTCCTCTCAAAAGGCTGCTTATTTTCTGTCCATTTTATCAGTGGGGGATTTATCTTTCTGCTGTTGCTAGAAGTGTTATGATTTACAGGCAATTAAGGGCAAAGCAATTTGATAATGGTAAAAATCATAAAGTAACAACTTTAATAAATTGCTTCCCACCTGCAGTTTAGGCTGTGTATACGACTTTAATATTCAGGATTTCAGGAGTTTAGAAATTGCTTGAGCAATACTATAGCTAGAAGAAGAGCAGAGAAGTTTGTGAAGTAGCTTTCATTAAGTCCAGATATATGCAACATGAGGTATACAGCATCTTTTTTCCTGATTATGTTTTGCTTATAGATTATAAGCCAATGGTCAGAAATAGAGGATAGCAGTTAGGAATGTTTTTTTTTCCTGAAGGTACTGCCAAATTAAAGATTGTACATTCAATCAGTGGTATGTGATTCTGCTAAAGTATTTAATTCTGTTTAAAATAGCTGCAGTCTTAATACTGTAAGCTGTTTTTGAGAATAAACTCATTGACCTTAATCAGGCTCACATATGAATCTAAAGGCTGTAAAATGACAATTTATCCAAACATTCCACACGAGGGGAAAAAAATAACAGGATTTGTTCAGTATGACAAAAAAACTTGATGTTATATAGGAAGGCCATTTGATTCTTTATAAGGAAGTTGTAAAAAAATATTCATCACCACTAAAAGAAGATGGTAGAAAATGGATGTCTGTATAATGCACATCTCCAAGGAAGACAGGCGGTTAAGAAATATGAAATATAAATAAATAAAATTCCTGAGAATATATTGAACCACAAAAGTAAGAGCCATCAGAGAAGATTCTAATGCTTGGAAAAATCAAAGGCAATACAAGAAGAGACTGACAGAAAATGTTGTCCTTGATGACACAAGCAGAAGCTTGCAAGATTCGAAGAAGCACTGCCTGACTGATGGCATAAATGGAGTAAATGTAATTAATTAGAAATAAAGAAATCATTTCCTGGATGTCTGATTTAGTTGGAGTCACATGAAGAGTGTCCCTTTAAAGCTCAAGAAACAGAATCCATAGGGGGAGATGAGTAAAGAAGGAACAGAAATAACTGTGTGTTTTGCTAGAGTCATATTTTTTTAAAAAAATCCTGTTTCTGAATTTCAATTTTGAAATGTTGGCAGATACGCTGATAATCATGCTGTTATACTTTTAAAACTTCTTTCATTTGTAATGTGTTGATCTTATTATTTTAATTTATGGCACTCTGGGAATACTGTTAATGGCAAAGACTAAAAATATGCTAACTAAAATAAGAAGAAATAAAAATGAGCAAGCACAGGAGCATTATCACAATGGATAATAGCTTATAATGAACATATATGCAATTTCTGGATCAAATGTATCAGAACAGCTAGGAGAGATTGTTGTTTTAAATTACATTTAGTAGTAGATATCTTTATTATAGTAATTGGCCAGTGAATTAAACAGTTAGCTTCTTAAAAGAATAAAGTACAAGAAGACATGACATAAGAAAAGAAAACAGGTGATGCTGAGTAAATAATTTACTAGCATAAAATATCTATTATTATTGGTAATATCTACGGTACCAATTTGGGTAAGGAGTAATGTATCCTATTCTACTTGAAGAACTAGAACATTTTCTTAAAACATTCATGAAAATATCAGGGGATATGTACTTAATTTGTATGAATTGTATAAAGTGAAGCTCTGCATACTTTTCATAAGTAGCATTGCTTGTATTTTGTTGTGTCTTCTTCCCCAATATCAACTGAGTAGACAGCATTGTGTGTGTGTGTGTGTGTGTGCGCGCACGCACACACATGTATATGCATGTGCCCGTAGAGAAATCTGCAAAATTAGAACTATTAGTGCCATCCTATTATAGTGTCTCCATTCACATCTTCTGCCTATACAGTTTCATAAAATAATTAGTCTCTTAGCCTTAATGCTTTCAGAAGATTCTTTGATGGAGCCTGTTTAACAGCTAAAGCATACTGAAGTCCTACATTACCCCTTTTACCTTAACTTCATATTTCACAAGTAAAGCCATTAGTAGTTGATGTACAATATATACTTGTACCTGAAGTTCTTGAATTATCCATCTGCATATCTAAAGCTCCCTAAACAACACAGACTTAACAGCAGCAAACAGGCTTTCAGTTTTCCCACAGTGTAAAGGTGGCAGACTACTGCAGCTGAAAATGTCTATAAATTTGGCCCTGAAGCACTGGTAAAAATAAAGAGAGAACCCATAATATATAGCATCAGTGAATTTTTCAATGAGAGTCTCTGAAGTGGTCCAAATAAATTGAATGGCAGAAGAGCCTTGGCAAGCGAAACAAAATCAATCTTGATTTTCCTTCAAGGGTCTGATTCTCTGGGAAGTGGTCCAGCGATGTGCTCTTGAGTACTGATCAGGTGAGCAGCAGCTATTGGTTGTAGATGTAGCACAGAAATAATAGCCTACTGAATATTCTGTTGTCTGGTGATGCTGAAATATAAGCTCTCCATTCCCCAAAGCAGATATCTGTTTCCCAAAGGACATCAAGGGAAAAAAGCTTCTTTATATGTTTACAGATTCCATTTTTAAAACCTACCTATTCTTAATATTTTTCTTGTATAATTAAATGATTAATGTTTGCCATATAAATATTGTGCTAAAGCTTACATATATGCAGCCTAATGGACACTAGAGTTGGAACAAGGGGTGGGCATTTCAAAGCATATAAGAAAATTAGTGACATCTTTGCAGACAATTTTTTTTTAAAAAGTCAAGGTCTTTTTCATATACCATTTGACAGTAATATACTTTACAGATTTTAGCATTTCTTATAGCATGTGTTTTAACAGTTGATCATACTGTTAATATTGCTCTTGTGTTTTTTGTTTTTTTCTTTAAAAAAATAGTTTTGTACTTTGCTATCCAGACTCTATGAAGAACAGTATAAAGATAGGCTTGAAGACGATATGGAAAACATGAACTTAGCCTAGGAAAAGTAGGAAGGGGTGAGAAAGAAACTCAAGATTGCCCTTCTGTGACTCTCTTTAATATAAAAGGGAGGGAAAGAGAAACAGTGTCAGCCCTTCAAGATAATCCAGGTTAGGAAACAGACAAAATCAATAAAAGAACAACAGGCTATAATAACAGAATCTTAAAAGTCTGACAGTATTTCTCTCCCTCTCTTCTCATCCAGTTCACCCCATATCTAGCAATAAAGACAGCTGATTTCATAGCAATATAGGTTTTTTTTTCTCACCAAGGAATGCGTAAGATGGAAAGTGTGTTTTGTGTTGAACTCAAAACAAAACACTGCACTCAAAAAATTATGTTGATCAATTTTAGGATAGCAGCAGAAAAGAAAAAGCTAAATCTGGATGAATTTGATTATTCTGTGTTTTTTTTGGGAGGGGAAGGGGGGGGACAGAAACAAAACCCAAACCTGTTTGAAATGTTTCCACTATGAAAACATATAAGGACTGCAGGATGGCAGCAAAGAGATAAATTAAATCATAGCTCTGTCATCTAGTAGCAGTCTATATTTGTTGCAGTCTACTTTTGTTAACCTTAGCCCTAGCCTTCTTTGAATTTACCACAATTATTTACTAGGGACAAATAAATTCTAACTGAAAGGAATGTGACAAGAGATAGATTAGTTTTGTGTTTCTGATCTGTCAC
This sequence comes from Bothrops alternatus, assembly GCA_034064705.1. Lineage (NCBI taxonomy): Eukaryota > Metazoa > Chordata > Lepidosauria > Squamata > Viperidae > Bothrops > Bothrops alternatus. Next base: position 20,777,340 of record JARGCV010000589.1, read on the forward strand.
ATAAGGCACAGCTGTCTCCTTCAGGGCAGGATGATATCATGACAAAAATATTAAATTAATTCCATGCAGTCCATTAAGTCAGGAACATGGGATATATCCCTCCATCCCAACATTTAAGTCAGTGCTTTTTAAAATTGCAACCTTAAGATGCATGGACTTCAACTCCCAGAATTCCTCAGTTTGTATGCTGCTGGGGAAATTCTGGAAATTGAAGTCCACTTATCTTGAAGATGCCAAAGCCCTGAAAAACACTGACTTTAAGGTTTAGTCACCTGCAGATTTACACCCCCCCTTTTTTTAACCCTGAGTGGCTATTGAAGAATTGCAGTTTATAACTGCTAGAATGAATGGGAAGGAAGGAAGGAAGGAAGGAAGGAAGGAAGGAAGGAAGGAAGGAAGGAAGGAAGGAAATCTATTGTTTAGCAGAGACATAAAGGTTGATTTAGAGATTAGTTGTGTCCGGAACTGGCTCCATGGTATTTGTTCCTTTTGCTCAAGGAGACTGCCTTGCATGGCTTGTAAGAAGGCAAAATAGAAAGCACAGAGTACACTGATGAGCAAATTATGCTGAAGTAAAAAAAACAACAACTCCAGAAGAGCTGGCCAAATCAAAGCAATCAATCAGCCTAAAATGTTTGGAAAAAAAATAACATTGTTATTTAGGAAGGAAGTGCATTCTCCTATGCTTCTTATCTTACTGATAATAGATTCTTCAGAATTTCTTGGAAGATCACTCACTGCATTAGCATCTTGATTCTGGCTTGCTCCAGACCAAGACCAGTGCTTTTTTTCTAAAAAAAAAAAAAAAAAAGGTGCTGGAACTCACACACATCATACAACCCGCTTTGCCTACCCTACAAGGTTCCATCCCAAAAAGGTGCTGGAACTCTGTTCTGGGTGTTCTATGAGAAAAAAAGCCCTGACCAAGACTATCCCATATAACTTGAGGCATTTTGTGACTCGTGTTCCTAGTGGTCCGCTGTTTGCATGTTATCCCCCCTGCAACATATAAAAAACAATCAAATTTCTAAATAATATGGATTTGGGCTGTAGAGATTGTTTCAGAAACTGGCAACACCAGTCCAGCAGTCCCTTGCAAATTTTTCTCTGTAACTTGCTCTCCAGTTCGTTTGTTTATCAGATTGTCATAATCTCAAAAGAATTCCAGCAGATAACTACAAAAGCATTCAATAGGTATGCAACATTAACATATCTAAGGTGGTAGTAATAATAGTAAGAAATGGAGAAGGAAGAAGAAATCATGTCATCTTAATAATACCTCAATGTTCTCTGGAAAGATTCCATTTTATCACCTTATGAGAACTAAAATATAATTCAAAAGATAACATCCCAATTGTAAGAGATAAGATTTCTGTTCATAGTAGCTGAAACAGAACATCCAAAATACCTATAGCTGGAATAACTGAGTTTTGAATGTACCAGCTCTATTCTGAACAGTGTTCAGAACAAAATGCTTGAAAGACTCATTTCTGTTTAGGCATGGACATTGGAAAAGGGTTACTTCATCCAGACAATGGTTCACATACTAAACTTTTGTATATCCCTAGTCATGAGTATAAGCCAGAATATTAAGGATGTGTGAATGCTTTCCGGTTTGCTGTCTGACTATAAAATAAAATAAATAACAAAACAAAATAAGCCTGAGTAGCCATTGTCTCAGCAAATAGATTTCTAATTTATAGAATGTTTTGACCCAGATGTGATGGCCAATAACTCAATTTGAAAACTCTTGCTTGTTAAAGACTAAATCTGGCAGGAAGTATAATCTCAGCTGCTTTCAAAGCTGCAGTGAGAAATTTTATATTGGGTGGAGGGAGAAGCCAAACACCTATTCATTTTTTATAAGACAGCCAAGAAAACTGCATGTATAGAATCACTGGAGTCAAACTCAATTTAAAGGTACCCTTACATTAAAAAAAAACTATTAGAGATTGTTTTTTTAAACCACATCATTCAGATAATAACAGTTTTTGAGGATAATATATACTACCAAATAAGACTTTAGCCTAAGGATATTTGATCTTTCAACATAATGACAGATTTCTTTTACTAGGTCATTAAGTGGACTCAATATTCCCATCCTGAATAAATGCTGAACTTTATATTGTGGAGATAATCTCAATATGCTAAGTTTTCATTCTGTATCTCCAGCTATAATCCTGTGATTTCTCCTCGTAGTTTTCAACTCCTTTGGATCTTTAGTCAGAGTAGCTAATATAACCACAAGCCATAAACACATCTCTAATGTAAATTATTGATTCAGTTCTTTAAAATATAAATAAATAAATGCTGATGTCTGCTGAATATACATTATATTGCCATCAGGATGTCTTGAGAGACATCCAAAACATTAATCATTAGAATACTGAGAGTACCATTGTATTTCTTTGACAGAAGAGTTTATAGAGAGTATATAATAAAGTATGATCATTAGGGCTTCAGTATAACCAAGATCTACAGTATCTTTATGAGAAATTCAAGGCGCACGCATAATAGCTCTCGTATAATTTTAGCAAAGCATTCTATTCTCTACTTTTGAGGTTTTCAGAAGGCAATGAGTAGCTGAACTCCACTGCTATGGTTGCTTCTCAGATCCTGTATCAAATGAAGCCAAGCTTCCTTACTGGGAGGTTAATACACTTGATTTGCCACCTACAGAGATATCATCTTTCTTATTAGCATTCACCATTTTACAGTTTAATTAAGGTCACCCAATGGGCCTATAAATGACATCTTAATTAATTGCCTAAGATATCTGCTGGTGGCAGCCAGTTTTGCAACAGAGTCCCATTGAGAGGGGAGAGATGCATTAGCAGAAAGCACATATGCACCTGCAGTGATTAATAGAGGCTCCTGACAAGAACAACTGATGAATCTCTCTTTTGTGGGTGTGCAGAGGAGAGGAGGGCACGTATACTTGACCACCAGTGACACACTGGGGAGTTGAAGAGGTGAAAAGGTTAGACTCATTGTACTCTGATGCTTGAGAGCAAGGCCCTAAGGCATCATTACTACATGTTTGTAATTCAGCCTATAAAAACAGAGATAGCTATAGAACAAACTGTTTTTTCAAAAATTACTGTTGCATTATTTTTTAAGTTTTGGTTTTTTTTCTCACCATGAATAAGAATGAATTTAAAGAGGGAGTGATGGTAAAACTAGTTTTTGATTGCTATGTAATCCAAGTATATGCTGCTTACCCATAAAAGCTGATCTAGCCTGGACAAAACGATTTGAATGGTGTGGACTTACCTAATTCATATCTCTGGAACCTGAAAGCAACTGAGGTTCAAATCCTCATGTTTCTAGATTATTTTTGATGATGTTTACAATTCAATGACTTTTTAAGGGTGTTTTTTTTTAAAGCATCTTGACAAATTGAATCTGGATAATAGCAAACTGTTGGAAACATCTTTGGACCAGAGAAACCAGATGCCCACTTCTCAGAAAGGAAGCAGGATTTTGCAGATTGATGACAAAGTTTAAGGCTGTAGGTGCAACTTGGGAGGAACTAGAAGACAGGATATTTACAAATTTAGTCTCTGAAGGTTTGGTCTTGAGGCTGCAACATGTACATGAAATGATTAATGCAGATTGTGCCCTAGCACCCTCCAAGACTTTATGCTTAATATTTGAAGCAATCACATTTACATCTGTAAATGAAGCTGTTTCAGAGTGTTCCACAACCACAGTAGGGAGTTCTTGTTGTTTACATATGCAATGACTTGCAGTCATCAGTGATATATCTGTTTTAACCAAATCTATTTACACCGTAATGATTTTGTGTGCTTTTTGCACAGCATAGTGTAAAATATAGATAAAACACCAAAAATATGGAGGTGACTACTAGCTAGCTATCTCTTTTGTCAGGCAAAGTAAATGCAAATGACACTGTTTGTTTTAATGGAATTAAAATAGTTTGAGATTTCTCTGTAATATTCTGAATATATCTTCTCAGACATCTTCTTAGAGCAGCTCAAAGGTACTGAATACAGTAGTATGTGTGTGTGAATACACAAAATGGTAATGCTTTTGGAAACAAAGAGCTCTGAGACAGAAAAACACTGACAGAAAAAAATGAATCATACAGTAGGCTATAATGTCTGTCTATGCAGATGCATTTCCCTAGAGATCTGTCTGAAGCTTCTAAAGCATTCTACTCTTTTTCTTCATATTTTCTTGTATATTTTTTAAATAAATTCAATAAGTGATTTTTCATTCTAAAAACAAACAAACAAATAGAACCTGTGCCACTCTTGAAAAACTTTTCACCAGTTTGGAGAGTGGGAGAATACCTAACAGTACAGTAAAATGAAAGATCAAATGGAATACCAAGTGAATACCAACTGAGAGCACAAGTTGCATAGGTCAGATACTTTAGAAAGGGTCAGATACAAACCTTCAGCTGAGTCTTTTTCACTTTTCTCAATATTTCTCAAAGGTCTTAGGCATATATCAACCTCAGTCTAGTATTTGATATCTTATAACAAGTTTTCAGAAGCCATATAACCACCATTTCTCTAAGGTCTGGGTCATACATCCTCTTTCTGAACTGTCTAAAGATTATTACAGGGACCAGCTGAAAACCTTGGGATGTGACATAGCACAGGGTTGCGGTTTTTGTTTAAAAAACTGTTTTCCTTCATAAAACCTCAGCACAAGGGGGGGGGCGCAGAGGGAATATGTCCTTTATTGCTTTTAGATATTTTCAATGGTGTGAATAGTTTAAGCCTTAAGCCCTCCATTTTGCTATAAAGCCCACTCCATCATCCCTGGGAGAAAATTTCAATTTTATTCACTAGGGGTTTTGGGTTCTGTGAATGCATGCAATATCTGCCTTAACATATAGATGACATTCGGCTATGGAGATTCTCAGTGATCCAGATCATAGTTGTCCCAAAGATGCTTTTTCACAAGGCAACTGGACTTTCTTGTTTTTCTTTAAAGATGTTTCACTTGTCATCCAAGAAGCTTCTTCAGATCTGTTGTGAAGAGGAAAGTCATGGAGCTGAAGAAGCTTCTTGGATGAGAAGCGAAATGTCTTCAAGGAAAAATAAGAAAATCCAATTGCCTCGTAAAAAAGCATCTTTGGGACAGATGACGTTTGGAAATATTATTAAGCAAAAAAAGTGCATTTTAAGATCTGAATATTTAGCAGACCTTCATAATGGGCTTATATATATTTAAAATAAAGTGGCTGAATGTTCCTAGATATTATTTAGAGTACTGAAACTGGCTTACAGAGGCTATGCATCTATTCTTACCCATATAAGATCATTATTAGCATATTGACACTGTCATAGTCAGCCCTAGCCCTTTTCAGTTTTGCCTATTACTTTCTCAATTCTTACCACATCATATTTAACTGTTGCTCTGTCACTTGGTGCCAGTGCTGTGCCATTAGTAGCACAAATTAACAATCACAGCATTATATAAAATGTGAATAGAATAATATCTTTATGTCAAAGCTGGAATAAATATTTGCAGATAAAGCATCAAAATACCACAATTTCTTATGCTTTCTTCCCCCAACTCTTTCAGTTGAATTAATTAATGAAATAGTTGACAACGTCACAGGAAAAAAATTACATGAAAAATAATTCCTGTTTGTTATAAGAGTCTCTATTTATTGACTTTATTTAAAGAAAGATTATTGATAAGGTTAGACTTTCAAAAATGTACGCCATAATGCAGTGGTTCTCAACCTTTCTCAGGTTGAGACCCCACTTGGCCCGCCCATGCGCGCTGCGACCCCAACCTGGGGTTGAAAAAATTGAAAAAAAATAAAAAAAAACAAAATGGCGGCCGCGATGGGCGAATCCATGCATGCGCGGATCGGCCCGTCGCGTGCGCCGTGCATGTGTGCATCTGCCCATCACGGGCCGCCATTTTGTTTTTTTATTTTTTTTAATTTTTTTTTAAAAAAATAAAAAAACAAAATGGCGGCCACGACGGGCGGATCCGTGCATGCGCAGATCGCCCCATTGCACGCGCCACGCATGCGCAGATCCGCCCATCGCGGTCCGCCATTTTGTGTTTTTTTATTTTTTTTTTATTTTTTTATTATTTTTTATTTTTTTCCCCGGCATGACGGGCGGATCTGCGTGTGCATGGCGCACGTGTGCAAAAAAAATTTAAAAAAATTAAAAAAATAAAAAAATTGAAAAAAATAAAAAATAAAAAAAATAAAAATTAAAAAAAACAAAATGGCGGCCGGCGGTGTCCGGCGACCCCCGCGAAATGGTCGTGTGACCCCAAATGGGGTCGCGACCCCAAGGTTGAGAACCACTGCCATAATGGCTTAGATCCATAAATGCATATTTAACTTGTTATTGTTCTCAGATCACACAGATGCTGGATCTTGAACTGTTGGACTCCTGCCGATAAGGACAAGAAAAAAGAAACATAATAACCACATATCTATTACCATTCTTTTTTTAAAGGGATCTTTTAAAAAAGGGATCTTTAAAAAAGGATTTGTGATATTTTGGAAAAAGAGAGCAGATCCATGATTCCATTTCTATCATGTTTTCCTCTTTTGGATCTTCAATACTAAAAATATTGATGTAAAAGTTTCAGTATTTGTCTGCTGTGAAATCTTTCCTGTAAGGAACTATACATTAGATTATCATTAGTAGTATACCTAGAGAATTAACCTTCTTCAAAAAACATTTGTTAATGGTTTATCAGTTACATGAAAGTGTATATTAGTGTTATATTTTTGCCATATAATTCTTTTTTTACAATGGCATAATTCAGAAAAACTATTTTATGTCTTTATCAATTCATCAGAAATCACTATGAATGTGAGTTTAGCCACTGGGTAATTTATTGGTTAAACATGGGTCATCATAACTAGAGCACTCTGCTTGATTGGACAAAGCAACAGTTTGTCTTTTCAGATTAATTTATAATTAACTTCCACAGTCTGTAAAACTGAGGACAATGCTCAAGACAGTCTGGCCAAACAAATGACCTCTCTCTACTATATTTTCTGTGCTAAGTTTTGAACATGTTCTAAAACCAGAAAGCTTGCTTAAATAAGTAACTGGTTTAGCTAGGCTATTGATTTTATTTGGAATTTTCTCTGTGTGAATATTGTTTATCCTAATTGTTCTATATTTCCCTTTTTCCTAGATATGTTTTCTATCTAGAGAATAGGCTTCATTGGTTTAGTGAAAGAATTTATCATTAAAACCTTTCCCATGTGTAAAACTGCACAGCATAGCTGCTTCTCCTTGTATTTCAATATTTGTTATGTTCTATACTTCTGGTATTTGGAAGAAAAATGCTTATTTTTCCTATTGATGGGTAAAAGGAAAAGTTCTTGTAGAAAGGCTAGGTAAATGGACTAGGATGCATTAGAAGGTTAAGTCCTTCTGATGTCAGTTTATTGTAATCTTGTTTTACTGTAAACTCTTTGAAAGAATGTACAGAACAGTGAATTATGTTTTTAAATTACAATGTGTCCAAAGTTGTAACACCATCTTAAAAATTTCACCGATTCATACACTAAAATTGCTTCTCCTAGTGCAGTTTTTTTTGCTATAGGTAATATGCATAAGTTCTCTCAAATTTGTAACAATTCAAATTAAACCAACATAGGCCCCTACACTTTGTCACCATCTTCCACTTGATGTTGAGTTTGCAAGGAGTACCTTCAGTTAATTCAAGCTAGCCATTAGCTGAGCTCTGAGAATGCCAGACAATCAATTCTCATTATCTTTCCAGTCACTGATTACCTTTCCAGTGCAATCTTTCTAGTCTTTAAGTAAAGGAGAATTCAGTTCATCATGATCCTGTTATAGCAAGCCATATCCCAACAAATCTGTGTATCAAATAAGCAAAACTGGGTTTGAGAACTCTGCTCTGAGCTGGACTGAGTGAAACACAACTGGGAGGCAGAGGGCTCACTGAAACAACAGTAATCATACATTGTGGAGACAGAAATAAAGTAAGATAAGATAAGATAAGAAGTTAAGTTAAGTTAAGTTAAGTTAAGTTAAGTTAAGTTAAGTTAAGTTAAGTTAAGTTAAGATAAGATAAGATAAGATAAGATAAGATAAGATAAGATAAGATAAGATAAGATAAGATAAGATAAGATAAGATAAGATAAGATAAGATAAGATAAGATAACCTTTATTGTCATTTTTATACTGTGGGCACAATGGCACACATCAAAAATGAAATTTAGTTGCCTGCTCTCAAAGTGAAACACATACATGACACACACCTAAACATACTATGAACAACATATGTGTAGACCCACATCCCTACATATACTTAGCAAATAAATACTAAATATTGTCCATCTTGAATATATAATGGAAGGAGGAGCTTGAGAGTTCACAAGGTTAATGCTGTATGGAATGAAACTCTGGCTGAATCTGGATGTTCTGCTTTGGATACCACAAAGCCTCCTCCCAGAAGATAACAAGAAACAGGTCGTGAAGAGGATGTGTCGTGTCCCAGATAATCTTATGGGCCCTGCTCAAGCAGCATAGTTTACCTTTACACATCTCAACAAGTCACAATTTATAGAATTGGTTACTGTATTAGGGCAAAAAGGTGAACGATCTGGGAAATGGGTTATTTCTCAAGATCATAGTGGAATGTTTTAATGCAAGCTATTGAACTTTTGAGAAACTGATATTCCTATGGCTTAAACTTTTAAAGAAGCTTTTTATGCTTTATGCATTCAAATTCCAGTACTTTTAAAGATGTACTGCACCTCTTCATGCCGTTCCTGATTTGAGCCACCAACAAAGGCGGGGGGGAAGCTGTGAAAAGTTCTGTCTTCAGCTTACCATTGGGAATATTGATCTTTTTTTAAAATAGCAATAGCAATAGTAATAAGACTTATATATTACCCATAGTGCTTGACAGCGCTCTGAACAATTTACAATGCCAGCATATTGCCCCCAACAATCTGGGTCCTCTTTTTACCAACCTTGGAAGGACGGAAGGCTGAGCCAACCTCGAGCCTTATCAGGATCAAACTCCAGACTGTGGGTAGAGTTAGCCTGCAGTACTGTATTCTAACTACTGCGCCACTAGGACTCCTTAAAAATAGTAATTTAATTAAAGATAACAATTACAAATAGTAAAAACTAATGCAAACTGAAAAATAGAATAAAAAGAAAGAATAGTAGAAAAGAAAAGAAACAATAGAAAAAGAACTAGAAGACAGAAAAAATAACAATACAGTGAATAAAAAAAAGAATACATAAAGAAGGACTACCTATGTTCATCACAAATATAATTTTAGTAACTATCACCTTCTCTTAAAATGCAACACGTCACTCTTTTGATTTGTCATTTGAATATCCTTTTTAATTATTTTATTATTATTATTATTATTATTATTATTATTATTATTATTATTATTATTATTATTATTATTATTTAAGACTTTTATACCGCCCCTCTCCCGTAGGACTCGGGGCGGTTTACAGCCAAATTTAAAAACGTAACAATAATAAATATTTAAAACAGAATTAAATAACTAGGCTGTACTAAAACCAAATTAAAATCCCACACTAAAACCCTAACTACTTAATTTAAAATTACATAAAAAACCGGAGGAGGTCTAGGCCAGGCCGGCTTGATTGAAGAGATAGGTCTTCAATTCTCTTCTGAAGGTGCGGAGATCATGACATGTCCGGAGTTCTGGAGGGAGCTTGTTCCACATCGTCGGAGCCCCCACAGAAAAGGCTTTCCCCCTGGGCGCCACCAGCCGACATTGCTTAGCCGATGGCATCCTGAGAAGGCCCTCTCTGTGGGAGCGAACTGGTCGGTGGGAGGTATTTACTGGCAGTGATTAAGCCATCAACTTGGTCCTTTTGTAACAACTTTTGTCTAACAACTTTTTCAATGTCAGTCTAAATCTTGTCAAGCAGAACTTGTTCCTTTTTCAAAGTATATCTTAGACACATTCTATCTATAGAAGCATGCACAATTAAAATTAACTTTTGGGTCCATTGTTCAAAATATTCTTCAGTATGTCCAATGTTATTTTTGCTTCATTTTGTAATTTTAAGTCAAATTTAACTAAAATCTTTAATTCCTTCTAGTTCCCTTTAGAATTTATTTTTAATCTTATTTTTTAAAAAATAAAATAAAAACAAAAGCATTTTACCATGGGAAGGATTCTTTTATAATTAATTCCAAAACTGTATTTCAAATTTATTTGGACCCTTAGTCTATTTATAGCATTCTAAAATCAAAGTTTTGCTCATTCTTTTGCTGTTTATTCCATTTTTTGTTTCAAAAGGTATTTAAATTTGTAGCTAAATCTTTATTCACTAAAGGTTGAAGGAAGTTCAAAGTGCTATCAGACTTGGCTATCCAAAAGTTCCTAACAGCTGAAAAGCAGTCAAGAAGCAATTTCAAAAAGTGTTTAGAAAAGCAAGTATGCAAATTTAATGTTCTTTCAATGGCATCAACTGCAGCTTGAGCAAGATGGTTATTCCCGCATCTCCCAGATCTCTAAATTCACCAACACTGATTTTCTTACATTCTTTCCATGAGGAGCAATCCCAAGTCCTCTCCTTATCTGGAAAGAAATTACTGAAGAAGGGGTCATTCTGCTGCAGTAATCAGCACCACTTTTCAGTTCACCATTTCTTCCCTAGAAGCCTGGGAATATTGATCTTTATATGGTCTTACATGATGTTAACATTCTTATCTCTGAATCCTCCCCTCTCCATTAACCAGTATATGAGAGAAACATGTTGGGAAGATAATTATATATCCAGTATGAGTACAGCTTTCAACTTATTCTACATTTATTGGCATTTCCCCCCAATCTGATATTCTCAAAATATATTTGGGATTCTAGGAGCTGCAACTAATTAGCATATCCACTGTTTTATTGCCTGGGCATTCTTGGAGTTGTAGTTTAAATGCATATTGAATGCATTAGAGTAAGGAAGGTTGTCATAAGGCACATTGGTGGACCCACCAAGAGTTCCATCAGAAAAGCAGAATCAATGTCCATTTACTCAAGACTTAGAATGAAATCAATATTGGAATTAAATAATGTCAGAAAGAAGTTTCTAACATTGCCAGCTTCTCAAGAAACACCTGGTATTTAAAGGACCATATTGTTTTTGCATGACCTGCTCTGCAGAGAGTGATTCTTGCAGAACTGGAGAGGCTCCAACATGGCAAGACACTACAAAGATGCTCTGGTGAACAATTAAGGATTTTAAGAGAATTTTTAGAGTCAGGGAAAGTGATAAATTCATTGTGGATGAAAGTATTATTGGTTCTCAGGCTGCTCCTCCAGAGAGAAACATTGCCATGTAGATGTGCTCTGGCAATGGCAAAGGATATATCTTCAAATTAGTAAATAATAGTGCTGAACTTGGAAGGTAAGTTTGTTTACTAAGCCAAAAGGAATGAGAAATGATCTTGATACAACCCCCAGGTTTTTGGTTCAAAAATATAATTTTTCAGCTCTGGTAAATTTGGTAAACATAAATTAAACACCATGTTGTCATAAATGGGCAATTATCAGGAGCAAATAATTGTTTAAAATTGTTATTTTCTTTTCAAATCGGCAATTCCCACTTTGTAAAATGTATACCGTGGTTCAAAATTTCAGGGAACAGTACTGCTAACAACAACCAATTTGTATGTTAATGTCCTGTTTATATACACAAAATGCATTTTCTATTTGCATGGCAGGTGCTTCGAGTTTCATCTCGAGATGAGAGGGCTGATTGTGTTTGAGATAATTGTATATCAAGATGATGACATGCCTATGATTTATGCATGTTAAAACCAGGCATGCAAAGGGATGGCAGGAGGTTGTGAAATGCTGCCTTCACCTGAATGCAAGGAAGGCATCAAGAGCCGGTGTTCCTCCCCAAGCTCCACGTTCTCATTCACAGACTGACACTTTGACTTTGGCCTGTCTTGGTCTGAATGCTATTCGCCTTTCAGTGGCCTTGTCTCTGTCACACAGTTCCTGCCCCGCCTGCCCCAGCATCATCACCACTTTCCTGTTTCTTGACAGAACTGAAAGGAATGCCTTTGATGATTAATATGATTTGGAAATGTTTACAAGCAGCTGTAGGGTTATACACTGAGCATGATTTCTGAAAGGACATTTTGTCAACTGAACAAGCATGGAGTTTGCTGAGTCAGGAAGAGAGGGGACGGTGGTTTGCAAAGCAAGGCTATATCTAAAACATCCACCTCAGACATTTAAACAACTAGAGAAGCAAGAAGGTGACTACCCAAGAGATTTAAACACATTTTTTGCTGCTGGTCTTGGTAAATGCCTCAGCTGAAGGCAGATCAGATAGGCTCTTTCAGAATGGCACACTGTTCTTGAAAGTCAGAATATTATCCCAATGGACTTTTCTAAATCTGAGCCAGACAATAATTTGGGGAGACAATTAAATTATTGCAAAGGTTTATAGAGGTCAGGGTGCATCAAAATAGGTGCAGGCAGAATGCTTAGCCCATTTTAAAAAAACCATAGTATACCTATATTACTAGTTAACAAAAAAATAGCCTTCTTTCCTTTCTTTTTTAATTTGTTAGATGCGCCTAGTTTGAATTCCTCACACTTTTTGTATAGTTACAAGAAGAATGACAAGTGAGCTTAATATCAGCATACTTTAAAAGAAATCCAAGTTATCCACATTGTGAAAGATTGTATGTATGTGTGTGTATGTGTGCAGGTATGTATGTATGTATTTCAGAACTGTGAAAACTAATCAGGAAGTGAGCAAAGCATCCTTCCTTTTATCCCACTGCTCAAAGAATTTATTTATTTATTAAATAAATTTATATAATCATTCAACTCATGTCTGGGTGACTCTGGGTGGCTTATAACAATTAAAATCTACCATACAATAAAACCCCATAAAAACCCATCACCCATGACAGCAGCAACACAATCAAATCAGCCACTTGATTGGCTCCATCTCCATTTGTGATCCCCAGGCTCACTGACAAAACTATCTTTTAGGAAAACAACAGGATAGGGACCAACCATACATCAGGGAAAATGATTTTCCATAGAGAAAGGACCACCACTGAGAAGGTCTTTTTTCTGTGGTTCCATTAGATGAATATACCTAACTGATGAAACCCATAATGAACCTTGCCTTCCTGTCCTGGAGGGCCAGGTGGAGGTAATGGGGAGAGGTGTGCTTTAAATAGCTGAAGAATAATATATTATTAGATTAGATTAGATTTATTTGTACCCTGCATTTACTATTTTTTACAGGCAGTGAAGATAGCCAACACACTATCCTTGTCCTATTTTCTCCACAACAACCACTGAGAGCTGAGAGAAAGTGACTGCCCTAAAGTCACCCAGCTGGCTTTTATGGCTAAGGAAGTACTTGAACTCATAGTCTCCCGCTTTCTAGCTTGATGCCTAGACCAAAATGGTTCTCTAATGCAATATACCCTTGAAAGGCCAGTGTGGTTACCTGAAAACCACTTGTATACACACATACTTGCCCCCAAAAACACTTCATTGCCAGGCAATTGCCAAGAAAATGACAAGTTATTATAATGTTGCCAGTATATCTGCTGTTGGGATTAGACCCTAAAAGGTTGGATTCTAGGCCCATCAACCATCCTCTTGACTAATGGTCTACCCCAACTTACTCTTTACCATGATGCAGTCATGCCTTCTTTACTCCATTCTTCCCCTTTGGTTGCAGAACGCTGGCTTCATTACATCTCCAGGCCCTGAATGTAGTATAGCACCACAGATTCAAGATATGTAAAATCTATTACACTGGTCACCCTTTATCTTGAAGGTGAGATGAGGTAATCTGGTGTGCACATGCTCAGAAGTGTGTTTTGGAAGTATGCAAATGCATAGACTCTCTTGTTACTAATGGCCTCCACAGCAGCCCTTTGCCACCCAGCATTTACCCTTTGAATGTTCTTCCTCCATATTTTTCCAGGCTTCCAACAAGATAAAGGATAACAAATCAACTTCTAATATTTCACTTCAGGAAGAAGAAAGGGCAAATCTGCACAATTCTGTATTCATACTTGGTTTACTGATCCTCCTTTTAACAGACTTGGGATGCATTGGCCAAAGTTTTTGGCCTGACTTCACACCCATTTAATGGTATAATGTCCATTATTTTGAAGATCTTTTTGCCAAAGAGAAAGTTGGTGTACTAAATTGAGGTTTTATGCCAAATGATATCTTTTATGTCAATTATGTAATTTTACAAATGACATAAATTCACATTTATCAGACATTTGGATTTAATGGATACCTCCTCCCCAAATAGTCTGTTAAACTGATTTTTATTGTAGTCTTAAATGATTAGACTACTATTTATTTTGGAAAAGAAAGAGAACTGCAGTTCTATATTAACAGTGTTAACATTACACTGAAATGAAATAACTAAAAATCTGTACTTCTAAATGTAGCAGATGTGCTAGTTCCTCATTGTAATGTCCAGAAAATAATAAGAAATCTTTTACTAGGCTTTATTTTCTAATTTCTCTCTTTTTTTTGCCAGTTTCAAATATTTCCTCTTCCTTCCATGAAGTAACAGAGAGGTTGCTTAGAACAGGGCTTTTCAACCAGTGGTACTTCGGCACCTGGCAGATGGTACATGACCTAGACAAGTATATTGGGGAGGAATGAGCTGAAGCAGCGGCAGTGCCAATGAGCTGAAGTGGCAGAAATGAGAGAGAGAGGAGAGAGTCAGCTGGAGTTGATGCTTTGCTGAGAACCCAGGATCGGTGTGCATGGCTCCAGCTGATCGGCGCATCCGGCAGCCTCTGCTATCACTGGAAGCGGCAGACAGGCATTGGGATGAGAGAGTCAGCTGGAGTTGATGCTTTGCTGAGAACCCAGGATCGGTGTGCATGGCTCCAGCTGATCGGCGCATCCGGCAGCCTCTGCTATCACTGGAAGCGGCAGACAGGCATTGGGATGAGAGAGTCAGCTGGAGCTGCAGAACTGCCAGGGCCCCAGGATTGGCGTGGGCAGCTACATGTTGATCGGTGCTTCTGGCACACTCAAAAGAGGAGGGGAGAGAGAGGAGAGGAAGAGGTTTTAGCAGGAGAGGGAGAGAGAAAAGATGGAGAAGGAGATGAAGACAGAGAGGGAGAAGAGGAGAGGCTTCTGTGAGCCAAGCAGAGGAGCAAAGGCTATGGAAGGAGAGTCCAGCAGGCAGTGAAAAAGAGAGAGAGAAAAAGAGAGAGGAGAGGGAGAGAGGAAGGCCAACCAGTCACCTGACCACCAAGGTAGTGTGCATATTAATAAATATGGATAAATTCCTCATACATTATCAGTGCAAAGAAAAGTGATTCAGCAAAGGAACCCCCACCAAAGAAATGAAAACCAATACTTTTTTCTTTTTAGTCATCAAGTTTTTGACACTTTGCTAAGCACTGGTGGTACTCGAATATTGTCATGTCCTAAAAGTGGTACAATCTGTGAAAAGGTTGAAAAGCCCTGGCTTAGAAGAGAGTTTCAGTTCTCTTCTCTAAAAGCAAGACCTATACACTTGTACAATCAATAGTAGTTTAATCCGTTTTTCTTCTTTCTGGTGTTATTTCTTATATGGCATCATCTTATGTTTTTCAAAATTTATTTCACATTATTTTAATTTAGGAGATGCCCAGTCTAGAGAAGCTGTTATTGTTATTGTTGTTAGGGTTTTAAATGTGCTAGTTGCCCAACTCCAATAGACTCTGGACAGGGAATACTGAAATTAGATCTAACTCATTGCTGCTACAGTGGCCAAACTGATGAATGTTTTCTCCATGGAGTAGTCATCTGCTGAAAAGGGATGATTGCAGAGCTGGGGGGAAAGCCAATAATCTTGTCTATAGCAGCTGGCACACTAAAGGAATATGACAATATCATTCATTGTCAAAAAAAGAGACAGAATTGGATTAACAGTGGGCAAAAGCATATCTTAGGCTAGTGTTTAGTGTGTTTACTCAACAATAGTGCTTTGAGTGACAAATGGTCCTCCAAACTCTGCAAACAATAGCCTGGCCCTATTGGATATCCCCAGCATTTGATTTTCAGAAGGAAACTACGGCTTAAAAAATGAGATTTTTCTTCATGCTGGTTTAAAGATTCTGATTTAGGAAGACACTTTTGGTAAAACACATTTGCACCTGGTTGCCTACTTTCCTATATGGAATGTTCACATTAAAGACATTGCTGGACACAGAAGACAAGACATTCCATAAAACTGTCAAAGCACATTTCATAACATTAATTCTCTATCTGTTGTTGCATGAGCTGCTAAAGCCTTCTTTGATATATCCCTAAGTATGCACAATCCCAGCAACTATCCTTTATATGAGGTGAAGCTTACAAGCTACTTTCAAAACAGCTCCACATATAATTCATTACATAATCCAGTCAACAGAGCATTGATCCTATCTCTCTTCAGATGATGCCACAGCAAGTTAATGTTAAGAACATAAGAACATAAGAAGAGCCATGCTGAATCAGGCCAAAGCCCATCGAGTCCAGCATTCTGTGTCACACAGTGGCCCACCAATTGTACATGGGGATCTTGAGCAGAAAGAGAGGGCAAAACCCTCCCTTTCCCTTGACCCCCAACAAATGGTACCCAAGGGAATCCTGCCTGCCTCAACCAACATAGAGGCGGCACATGGACATCCGTTTTAATAACCATCGATACACTTTGCATCCATGAATCTATCTAGCCCTGCCTTGAAGCTGTCAAGGCTGACAGCTGTCACGACCCCTTCAGGAAGTGAACTCCATAAATCAACGACCCTCTGGGTGAAGAAATATTTCCCTTTATTTGTCCTCACTTTCTTAGCTATGAGCTTTAGGGAGTGCCCCCTTGTCCTGGTATTGTGTGATAGAGAAAAGAATTTTTCTCTATCCACCTTTTCTATCCCATGCATGATTTTATACACTTCGATCAAGTCACCCCTTAAACGCCGTCTTTCAAGGCTGAAGAGAGACCAAGGCGTTGCAATCTGGTTTCATAAGGGAGGCACTCCATTTCCTTGATCATTCTTGTTGCCCTTTTTTGCACCTTTTCCAGTTCCATTATATCCTTCTTGAGGTGCGGTGACCAGAACTGTACACAGTACTCCAAATGTGGTCTCACCATCGATTTGTACAGAGGCAATACAACACTTGCTGACTTATTTTCGATTCCCTTCCTAATCATGCCAAGCATGGAATTTGCTTTTCTTTTACTGCTGCTGCGCATTGGGTTGACATCTTCATCGAGCTGTCCACCAAAACCCCAAGATCCCTTTCTTGGGTTGTCTCAGAAAGTTTGGTCCCCATCAGTTGGTAAGTATAATTGGGGTTCTTTGCCCCGATGTGCATAACTTTGCACTTGTTTAGGTTAAAATGCATTTGCCACTTTGTTGCCCACTTACACAATTTCGAGAGATCCTTCTGGAGCTCCCGACAATCAGTTTCACTTTTCACAACCCGGAACAATTTAGTGTCATCAGCAAACTTGGCTACCTCACTATTAACTTCTACATCCAGATCATTGATGAATAAATTAAAAAGTAAAGGTCCCAAAACTGAACCTTGGGGTACACCACTTCTCACTTCTTTCCATCCGGAGAATTGTCCATTTATTGCCACCCTTTGCTTCCTACAATTTAGCCAGTTACCAATCCAGGACAAGACCTGTCCTCTAATTCCGTGGCTGGAGAGCTTTTTTAGGAGCCTTTGGCGAGGAACTTTGTCAAAAGCCTTTTGAAAGTCAAGATATACAATATCAACTGGGGCCCCTTTATCTATGTATTTATTTACACCCTCAAAGAATTCTAACAAGTTAGTAAGACATGATTTGCCTTTGCAGAAACCATGTTGATTTTCTTTCAGCAATGCCTGTTTTTCTATGTGCCCTGTAATTTTATCTTTAATAATGGTTTCCATCAGTTTGCCTGGAACTGAGGTTAGACTGACTGGTCTATAGTTTCCTGGATCACCTCTGGATCCTTTCTTGAAGATCGGGGTTATATTTGCTTTCCTCCAATCCTCCGGTACAGTGCCTGATCTTAGAGAAAGATTGTATATTTTAGCTAGAAGTTCAGCAATTTCACACTTGAGTTCCTTGAGAATTCTAGGGTGGATGCCATCTGGACCCAGCGATTTGTTGACGTTTAGTTTAGAAAGGCATGCAAGAACATCTTCCTTGTTTATCTCTATCAGGTTTAATTCTTCTATTTCCCTCCCTGGGAAAACTAATTCAGTGGCAGGCAAATGTTCTCTATCCTCCTCTGTGAAAACGGAGGCAAAGAAGTCATTTAGCCTCTCAGCAATCTCCTTGTCTTCTCTGATTATCCCCTTCTGACCATTGTTATCAAGTGGCCCAACTGATTTTCTGGTTGGGTTCCTGCTTCTGATGTACTTAAAAAAGGTTTTGTTATTATTTTTAATATTCTTGGCTATATGCTCCTCAAAGTCTCTCTTGGCTTTCATGACTATCGCCTTGCATTTGGTCTGCCAGAGTTTGTGATCCCTCCTGTTCTCCTCGGTAGGAAGAGCCTTCCATTTCTTAAATGAGTTTTTCTTCTGTCCAATAACCTCCTTTACCTCATTCGTAAGCCATACTGGTATCCTCTTGGACTTTCCAATCCTCTTTCTTCTTTTAGGAATGCATTTTATTTGAGCCTGCTGTAACATATTTTTAAACAGTTTCCAAGCATTTTGGAGGGATTTGACTTTTTTTTACTGTTCCTTTTAGTTTCTTCTTTACTATTTTCCTCATTTTGCCATCAGGGGTGCGATGGCTGCTAAAAAAAAGGTGAATTTGTAATTAAACAAGAAACCCCACAAACTTACCAGGGCTCAGCAGGTTCCTTGCCCCACAAGGAAGAGTGAGCTGAGTGAATGTTGAAATGCAGTCTGAAAAAAAGTAAGGTTTCACATGGAAGGCCCCAAAGAACCACCAATAGAGGAACAACAATGCTCTGAATCTTGCTAATATCTACTATCTCTATTCTATCATCCCATTGTTCTGAACTAAGGACTCAGAGGACTCAGATGTCATAGGAGTATCTGGAAGACTTGTAGAAAATTGAATTGTTTAGAAGTGTATACATGGCTACCAGGGAACAAGGTAGTCAAGCTGTGCTAACTGTAGCCCTTTAGATCAGGGCTTTTCAACCTTTTCACCCATTGTACCACTTTTAGGATATGGCAACATCCAAGTACCACCAGTCGCCTAGCAAGGTGTCAAAAACTTGATGACCCCCCGAAAGGAAAAAAGTAATAAAGTACAGGTAGTCCTTGACTTACAACAGTTCGCTTAGTGACTGTTTGAAGTTACAATGGCACTGAAAAAAGTGTCCCCCAAGGCACAGCTGAGCAAGACGCCTGCCCACCCACCAGCTCTCTCATTCCCCTCCCCCACTACCACTTTTCTAGGATGGTCGCGTACCACCTGCCAGGTGCCAATGTACCACAGGTGGTACCTGTACCACTGGTTGAAAAGCCCTACTTTAGATTATACAAAGTGAGAAAAATTCTGGAAGATGTGGTCAGTGGAACTTGTAGCAAATTGCAGTTATGTCAAAGTGCCACACACTTCATGATGACATCATAAAAACATGGTGACATACTTTCATTAGAGTTTTGAGTGACTTTGAAAATCTGTTTTTTTGGGGGGGGGGAAATGTGACTGAAATGTGACTGAAGCTCCCTTTTAGGTTGCGTGGGTTTGCTTATTGACGCTACCCAGTTTGCCACCACTCATTCATCTGTTCTTGTTTATTATTGTATTGTTTCATTAGTTTTTAGTGTTCTTATTCATGAACAGTCCAGAGCCATTGGAGTCAGGCATTATATAAATTAATAAAATAAAAAAAAAAATAAAGTGCATCTCATGCAAACATGTAAGTTGCAGCATTGGTGGGATGACATCAGACACGTCATCATTAGCCCCTCCTCTCTTCTCTGTAAATGTCACAGATGTGGTTGGTTGTAACATGGTCAAAGGTAGTTACCACTTATTGTGGCTGCTATGCTGTTTGGATTAGATTATTTCTTCATACACATTCCTCAACACTATAAGATCTTATTACCACACTCCTGAAGCTTTTTGCAATAGTAGGCTACATTGACTTATTTTCTGTAAGGATTTTCAGTCCTGATTTTTAACCTATAGCTGGGTGTACAAAACATCATCAATCCATGTTTCTCATGTCATACTTGACAAGAGATTTATGAGTCAAGCCTTTCATGTGCTCAGACCCCAGCTGCCCTGCTAGTAACAAATGTAAACTAGGTACTTTTGTGTTAAATTAAGAGTGGATTGATCAACATGGCCAGGGTAAACACAGCTTTTAAATCAGCTTGGATTACAAAATGGGGTAGTGATTTGTGGTGTCTACCTGTTAAATCAATCTGTACGTTTCCAAACAAATGCACAAAATGTACAGTGAAGGTTTGGCCAAACTGTTCAGCATGTATGATACAGTTGCATGACTCACTATTCAGTGCTGTAATAAAATCCATCCATCTCATGATTTATTACCCAGCTACCTGATTTATAGTTCAGCATCAACTTATAAGTCAGTCTCATTGCTTATCCATCAGCACCTTCCAACTTGGAGAACTCAGGAATAACTTTGGAATTAATTGTGTTACCTATAAAGTTACTGACATGACTTATAAATTGCCATATGGTCAATAAATCAATGAGACATCTTAATAATCCATCATATTTTTTAATCTGAATCTTGATATTTCTTATAAATCAGAGTTCTATTTGAACATCTAATCTGTTCTTTGGGAGAATAAAACCAGTATGAGTGTTTGTGTAATATTTTCACTGTAACTGGCCATTCTAAGATGCTTACAAAAGCTAATTAATCTCTGTTCTACAGTACTACAACTGAATAGTACTACAGTAGACAACTATGCCGTTATTATTAACAATCTTAAAGAAATGTTTATAGATGTCAATTTCTCATCCCTCCATCCATTGATATGTTTGTGTATGAAAAAAAATAGAAGCACTGCCAACGTAAGCTTCAGTCTGTTGGATACTGTGCTAAATTGTAATATAGTTTATTTGATTCTATCATGGTGTGTTGAATTAACTAGCCTGCAAACCATGGTTTATAGGACAGCTGCATAGCCTGAACTTCCAGAGCTAAATACAGCCGCTACATCCCATACGTTTGTCCCCTCCCTGGAGACATCAAGAAGTTTTTATGAAATTATAATTTTTACTTTGGTAGAAGGAAAAAGATATTAAAGACATGCCTGGAGAGTCTAAATTAATTATATTTCATTTTAATGACCTTTGAATGGAAAGGAAATCAAATTTTGGGTATTTTCTTTTCTTCACCTCATATACTACAAATCCCCATGCCCTCTGTTGGACACCACTCAGCCAATTTTCATTTTTAAATAAGTGCTGTATGTGTGCAATTAATAGCCAAATGTATGTGAGCCCAGCTCTACACACTCTTTTTATCCCTTTTATTCATAATTAGTTGGTGAGATATGGTCTCACCACTATCTGAGTTTCCTTATCCTTATTCTTGATTTCTGCTCTTGGGCATCTTTCAAAGTCTGACACCTTTATGACAATCTTGAATATTTTGATAGCCAGTACATTTTTTTTGAAAATGTGTGGAAATATCCCAATAATAAAGCTTGCTCTTGGAGTATTGAATCAATAATACCAAAAATTATATTTAATGACAATATGCTAATTTTTTAAAAAATTTAAAAATACCATTCTAACTTCTAACGTCTTCTGCCACATACTTCCCTTCGACCGGTGAGAGGGAAAAAGGTCGGCCTCCTCCGGGTCCCGTCAGGGAAACAATGTCGTCTGGCGGGTCCTAGGGGGAGGGCCTTCTCCACCCTCTGGAACCAACTGCCCCCTGAAGTCCGCGCTTCTCCCACCCTCCCGGCCTTCCGGAAGAATCTTAAAACCTATCTTTGCTGGCAGGCCTGGGGATGATTGTGGATTGTTGTGTGAATGATGAATGTGTGTTCGGTTTTTGTTTTTAATGTTTATTTTTGATTTGGACTTAGATGTGATTATTGTTTTTATATATGTTATAAGCCGCTCCGAGTCTTCGGAGAGGAGCGGCATATAAATCCAAATAAAAATAAATAGAAAAAAAATAAACTGTTCTTGACACTATATACAGCAGAATAAGAAAAGATTGAAATTTTTCTTAATGTAAAAATACATACATATGTTAAACCTTCCTTTTTCCAGTGCATTCCTTAACTTTCACTATCAGAAGTGTTTACCAGGACAAGCCTTACTGACCATGAATTTTCAGCTTGCCTTGTTTACATAAATAACATTAATTTTAGACTACCTTATAGTACTTTGCATTTCTAATATATTTTTGACTATTTTATTCTATTTTTATTACTCTCAACATTTATGTTACATTTGCTATTTCAAAACATGTGTAAGCATGTAAAAGTGATTAAGACTGTTTTACAGATAAAAAGAGTTAAAAAAATCAAGACAAAGCAGAAAACAGTTGCATAAATGAACTTTTTCATCCTTATTCCATCTGGGGAGATAAATGAAAGCAATTAATATGCTTGTGTGTTTATATATTTGCACACAAATATCTTGAGAAAACTCCAAGCTTACTTAAACTCAAAATACACAAACAAGCAAACATCTCACAGAAACAGGATATTATTAAGTAGATGTACTTCCCCACAAATGGGGCTTACAATTAAAGTGTGTGTATACATTTGAATGTATGTTTTTGTTTATCTGTTGTCTATCTATACAGGTACTCCTTGTTTAGCGACTGCTTTGTTTAGTGACCATTCACTGTTATAATGGTGATGAAAAAGTAAGTTTGTGATCCAATCTTGCATTTATAACTTTTGCACATCTGTAAAGCAAAGGGAAGCTGAAGTAAGTTCATAAGCATTTTGTTTAACCATCAAGTTGCCAGTCCCAATTATAGTCTATAAAGTCTTTCTCTGCCTCTTGTCTGCTTATGTAGAAGAGATGGTAAATGTCTGTGTCTACTTGCTCTTTCCCAACTGCTTAAATGCTCAAAGGAATCTGTTGTGAAGTTCCAATTCCTATTATTATTTTAACACAAGACAGTTAATTTCTTTTCCAAAGCTTTTGTTTCTCTTGGGTCTTTATGTATACGTCCATCTTGAGAATAACACTTCTGTGCACATGTATTACATATTTCAAGAAAGAAGGTTACTCTGTTTGGGCCATCTGTTCATTCCACATCCCAGTATTACTGAAGGGCTTGCACTTGCCAGAACCTTGCCAATGAAAAGTGATTTAGATGCATATCATTTTCCTAGATTAAATCACCAATATACTGCAATAAGGGTAACGATGCAACACACAAAATTAAACCTCTTCAACCCGAACTATTCCATTCCATGCTGCTGATGGTGAAGTGCAAAGAGGTTGATTAAGGCATATATAACAAGTTTTACTTTGGAAACCTAAGGGCAGTGTTAAGGCTGTAGAAATTGCATATTGGCTACATGAATGAGGCTAATGAACAATATTCTTTGTTTCAAAGCAATTCAAGTAAATATTTATGTATGAAGTCGCAAAATGGATGATTTTGTTTCAGTAAATCTTGGTAACATATTTTATTTCCTGCTGGCTTCCCCATTAACTTTCCTTTTAAGAAACTATTAAGAAGCATTAGAAATCATGATTATGTGACCACAGGGACACTGCTATAGCCACAACTGTGTGAATAAAATTGGTCTAAACTTCTGGGAAATTTCATTTCCACAGGAGTAATGTGTCCTGGATTATTTTACTCATTTTTCATTTAGAGAATTTTAGTCATCTTGATTCAAAAATTGTTGTGGTATGATGCATCATTTGGGTCAACCAATAAACACAATGAGATGTTAATGTCTGTAGAGATTCTCAATCATCCAGGTCATGGTTGTCCCAAAGGTGCTTTTCAAAAAGCAACTGGACTTTCTTGGCTTTTTCTTGAAAACATTTGATTTCTTATCCAAGAAGAGTCTTCATTTCAGAACTGAAAAAACTGAGAAGTGAAATTTTTTCAAAGAAGAAACAAGAAAGTCCAGTTGTCTTTTGAAAAGCACCTTTGGGAGAAGTTTAGTGGTATATAGATTAGTTGTGACACAATAAGAAATTAACCAGTGTTGAGTGTTGGTTAAACTATTATTAGGAGAGAAACCCAGATTCAGTTTCCCCTCTGCCATGGGCGATTTGGCATAATTATTTCCTTCTAGTCCAGTCTATTCCAAGAGGTTGATGTTCTGGAGAAAACTGAATGAAGAGGTGAGACATATGCTACCTTGAGATGCTAAAGAACACAGAACATAGAATAATAGGGCTGGGAGTGATCTTGGAGGTCTTCCAGTCCAACACCCTGTCTAGGAAACCCTATACCATTCTAGACAAACGGCTGTCCAATCATTTCTTGAAAATCCCCACTGATTAGTTGTTCTCATAGTCAGGAAATTTGCAAGTTCTAGGTTAGATCTCTCTTTAATGATATACTCTTTATTTCTTGTCTGGTGCTCAGGTGCTTTCCAATGCTCTGTGGAAGCCCATCAAGTACCATCAGATCATCCCTTGTCCTTCTGTTTGTTAGACTAGACTTACCTAGTTCCCTCAATCATTCATCATATGATTCAGCCTTCAGACCCTTTATCATCTTTGTTGCTCTTCTCTGCACTCTTTCTAGAGTCCAAACATATTTTTTGTATCTTGTGGCCTCACCAGTATAGTGTCAGGCAGTACTATCACTCCATGTCATCTTGAAACTATCCATCTTGGTGCAATCTAAGAAAGGAGGGAGATTTTAATTTGAGCCTTACAAAACATATTATATTGTTATTCGTATACAAAGGTATTTAATGTTAAGAATGTGACTGTTTTCTTCCATGGTGCCCTCCAGGTTTGTTTGGACTTTAATTCTTAGAATTCCCAGTCAGTCTAGTTAAAATTTTAAAGAACATTAGAATGGGGACGACTGACATAAAACATGTTTTTCTGGTTGAAGCTAAAATCCCATTTAGTCTGGCAGTTTTTCAAATGCCTCTTTGATTACCACAAACTCAACTCGCTCCCTCCTTAATCAGGGGGGGTTGATGCACCCTTGCAGGGTAGTGCTGAGGACTTTAATAAGTTTTTTGCGGATAAAATCGCCCAGATTCGGATGGACCTTGACTCCAATTGGAATGCAGTATCGGCTGATAATGATTCAGTCGAGATGACAGGGACTCGTCTTGATCCTGTTGTGTGGGAGGAGTTTGACCCGGTGGCACCTGATGAAGTCGACAAGGCCATTGGAGCTGTGAGCTCCGCCACCTGTTTATTGGACCCGTGCCCCTCCTGGCTGGTTTCGGCCAGCAGGGAGGTGACGCGGGGCTGGGTTCAGGAGATTGTCAACGCTTCTTTGAGGGAGGGGTCCTTTCCGGCTCCCTGCAAGGAGGCAATTGTGCGCCCCCTCCTCAAGAAGCCTTCCCTGGACCCAGCTGTTTTAAACAACTACCGTCCTGTCTCCAATCTTCCCTTTATAGGGAAGGTTGTTGAGAAGGTGGTGTCACTCCAGCTCCAGCGATCCTTGGATGAGGCCGATTATCTGGGCCCTCAACAGTCAGGATTCAGGCTCGGCTACTCCACGGAAACTGCTTTGGTCGCGCTGACGGATGATCTCTGGCGGGCCCGGGATAGGGGATTTTCCACTATCCTGGTGCTACTTGACCTCTCAGCGGCTTTCGATACCATTGACCATGGTATCCTTCTGCACCGACTGGGGGGGTTGGGGGTTGGGGGCACTGTTTTGCAGTGGTTCACCTCCTACCTCACTGGTCGGTCACAGTCGGTGTTGGCGGGGGGTCAGAGGTCGACCCCTAGGTTCCTCCCTTGTGGGGTCCCTCAGGGATCGGTCCTCTCCCCTCTGCTGTTTAATATCTACATGAAACCACTGGGTGAGATCATCCGACAACACGGGGTGAGATATCATCAGTATGCTGATGATACCCAGCTTTACATCTCCACCCCGTGTCATTTCAGTGAAGCAGCGGAAGTGATGTGCCGATGTCTGGAGGCTGTTAGGGTTTGGATGGGTGCCAACAGGCTCAAACTCAACCCCGACAAGACGGAGTGGCTATGGGTTCTGCCTCCCAAAGATAATTCAATCTATCCGTCCATCAGCCTGGGGGGGGAGCTTTTGACCCCCTCGGAGAAGGTCCGCAACTTGGGCGTCCTCCTCGATCCACAGCTAAACTTGGAACATCATTTTTCGGCTGTGGCGAGGAGGACATTTGCCCAGGTTCGCCTGGTGCACCAGTTGCGGCCCTATTTGGACCGGGAGTCTCTGCTCACAGTCACTCATGCCCTTATCACCTCGAGGCTCGACTACTGCAATGCTCTCTACATGGGGCTACCTTTGAAAAACGTTCGGAGACTTCAGGTAATGCAGAATGCAGCCGCGCGAGCAGTGTTGGGCCTGCCCAGAAATGCCCACATCTCAGCATCACTCCGTGAGCTGCATTGGCTGCCTATTGGTCTCCGAACGCAATTCAAAGTGTTGGTTATGACCTATAAAGCCCTACATGGCATCGGACCAGGTTACTTACGAGACCGCCTGCTGCCTCACGAAACCCAGCGACCGGTTAGGGCCCACAGAGTCGGCCTTCTCCAGGTCCCGTCGGCTAGACAGTGTCGCCTGGCGGGGCCTAGGGGAAGGGCCTTTTCTGTTGCGGCCCCGGCCCTCTGGAATCAACTCCCCCCGGAGATCCGTATCGCCCCCACCCTCTCCGCCTTTCGTAAACTACTAAAGACCCATCTCTGCCGGCAGGCCTGGGGCGGTTGAAATCTTGCCCCTAGCCAGTGTATGTCTGTGTGTATGTTTGCTGAATGAATGGTTCTTAATTTAGGGGTTCTTCTTTTTATATATTTATTTTTATAAATGTACTATTTAGTTTGTATTGGATTTCTATTTATGCTGTAAGCCGCCCTGAGTTCCCGGAATAGGGCGGCATAGAAATTTAATAAATAATAATAATAATAACATGGAAACACCACATTGTTGCATTTTTAACATAGCCATTTCCCATGAATTGATTAACCAGGCTACTAAGTTCCAGAAATACCAGCACATTGTATAGCCTGAAATTCCTATGTTTAGCAAACAATGCATAAAAGACCTTTTCTTCAGACCTGCTCTGGATCTACAACCAATCAATATTCAGTTTTAGTACTTCAGGAAATTGAATAAATATTTACCTTCTAAGAATAATGACCTTGGTATGGGTTTCAAATGGGCAACAGCTTTTACTATTGAGCATTATTCCCATTCCCCTATCATAAAGAGAGGAGAAAAAAAATTATTTCCCAAAGACAGAATAAATCTCAATAATTCACATTCCTGGAAGTTAACATTTTGGATCTTTTTTATTGCCCTTTTCTGTTCCTATTTCAGTTAGGCAATCACTTTGTTTTAGATAAGGCATCCAGGTCCAGTAAAGCTGCACTATAGATAATAATGTAATGCTATGATTTTGTTAGTCTCTTTCAGTTCCTTTCATCATTCTTCACTTAAAGCAGTATTTCTCAAACTTGGCAACTTTAAGATGCATGACTTCAACCCCCAGAATTGAAAATGACTGAGGAATTCTGGGAGTTGAAATGCACACTTTTTAAAGTTACCAAGTACAAGAAACACAGATTTTGACTCCACCTTTGTTACTGCAAATGCACTTGTTGTTGTTGAGCAGCTCATTGTTACCAATATCACAAAATGAATAGCCTGGCATCTAAACTTTGACTGACACTTACATTCCAGGGGCACATTCCAAAAATGAAATTGGGCCACCACCTTCACCTCCCCGCCTCTGTGGATATCCCTTGGCAGAGGCAAAAAAAAAAAAAAAAATGGGGGAAAAAGAAATTGCCTCAATTTATGTAGCTTTTAAACTTAATTAAAATTAAATTAAGATAATTGGATGCAGTTAATACAATGATTGCTCATAAATTTAATATAGTTTCCATCTTCTGTCACATTAAAAATTATAATGTGATTAACAGTAGTTAAATCTGTATATTTCCCTCTCTCTCTCTCTCTCTCTCTCTCTCTCTCTCTCTCTCTCTCTCTCTCTCTCTCTCTCTCTCTCTCTCTCTCTCTCTCTCTCTCTCTCAAAACTTCAGGTCTTCTTAAGAAAAAAATAATTTGAATGGTTGATCCCACAATTATGGGATAAGAAAATGGATCTGTATGGCAGAGAAAAAGCCAGTCTGGAAAGTAACCCATGAACCATGTCTGCATACTCCTGGGTGCACTGACATTCTTCTGATATTAAATCTCTAAACACAAGCTGATAGATAAAATGATGGGCATGAATACCTATTAACAAAAATGCCTGGCTCTTCCTTTTTGCTCTTGTAGGATACTGATGGGCTTTCCCCTCAATTTAATTTCCCTTTTTCTATTCACTCATCTTAATCCAATAATATTTTTATTTTGCTCTTTTAAAGACCCATTTTCATCTCAACCTGTTTACTTCTGTCAGCTCATCTGTTTGCATCCACCAATTCCACCTCTTTCTTTCCTCTGTCATATTTCATCTTCCTTCTCAGCTGTCTTCACCTCCTCCTCAGCTAGACACCTGCCTGCCTTCTCAAAATATCACCATTTTCTCTTCCAAATATGAATCCTTAAAACCCAGTGCATAATCTACTGTGGTCAAGAATATTTTTCTTCACTACTTTAATCATTAATTCAGAAGCCTCTGACTAGATGCAGGAATATAGCTAATATTTTTGTAGGATTTTTGGTGACATTCAGTTACCTTTCTATCTGCTCTACAGGAATTCAGCAGCACCTTAGAAGAAAAGCAATACACTCTCTCCATATTAGACTAGGAAGTATGGAGTTAAATCCTGAGAATTACAGGGAGAACTAAGAAAAGAAAGTATATAAGTAACTTTGCTAGAGGCAGCATGAATACTGCACCTTAAAAATTAAGCAAAACTAAGCTTGTGAGTTTCAGAGTTCAGAGTCTTCACATTTGAAAGAGAAAGGTGCCTCTTGGTGTTTTTATTTTAATTTTTAAGCTGCCAGTCATGGACTTATAGCATTGGAAAGTATCTCAAAGGTACTAGGCCAACCCCTGCACAATGGAGAATCTGTTACCACCTTGTTTGAAGACCTCTAGTAAAGGAGAAGTTATTAGTATATAAGGCAGCCTATTCTATCTGTTGATAGCTCTTAGTGATAGGAGGTATCTCATAATATCTAACCATAGTTCGGTTCTCTTCTGACTTCCAAGGCAACAGAGAAATATTTCACTCCTTCCTCTGGGAAACTTTTGGTCACCTGGAGATTGCTATCATATCTCCCTTCAGGTCCTTTAAGGTTCCTCAGAAAGGTGAGTTCTACTCCCTTTGCCATATGTATAGCTGTCCTCTAAACGTGCTCTAGTTAATCAATGTTTGTTTTAGACTGTGGTGCATAGCACTCCAAGGGAGATCTGACCACAACAAAGTACAGTGGGACAATTACTTGCTATCATTTGGACTCTATGCTCCTGTCAATATATGCCAAAATAACAGTTGCCTTTTTAGCTGCTGAATCACACTATTGGCATTTGTTCAACTTATAGTAGCAATAACATGGACAATCTCACTGAATGCCTCACATAATGAAGAATTAGCCACCTTTGGTAAGATGGGCAGCCAATAAATTTTACAAACAAACAAATAAATATTTCTATGAATAATGCAATGTGGATTACAAAATTAATGACAGAGCCCATAGGACTGCTACTGCCATTGCATAGGAATGCTGGCACAAGCAGTCTCAGCATTGTTTAATTGGAGATGGCCTGAAATCATAGGATGAATGACAGAAAACCCTTCTATCTGCTATATGGACAATGGTGCCAGTGCCAGGGGTGTGGTAGCAACAAGAACGTATGCCACCAGTTTTGACTTATCAACATACTAGCCTTTAGTCAATGGATAGAAGTAGAAAATTTATCTGACCAACTTTGCACAGTATGCAATGTAAAAGAAAACAGCATTTGTTCAAAACAGTCTCCTCTTCAACATCAACAAAGAAAAAAAGAAAATTAAAATATATTTACAGATTTGAAGAATGCATTAAGCCATAAAAAAGAATAACAATAACACATTTAAAAACATACTATATATATATAAGTGAATACACCTATGCATGTTTCAGTCTTCCCACGTAGACGGAAAGGACAACTAGATGAGCTAATTTTATTTTACTGTAAACTGCAATAAGATAAACTTGCAGGTCTGAAAGTACAAATCTTCCACAGTGTCATTTTCAACCCAAGAAATTGGGGGGAGAGGAGTCCCTTCTGAGCTCTTTGCTCCACCAACTATGTAGATGTGGTCTATGCCCTCTCTTATCTGACCATTCCATAGGCAACATCTATTCCTGCTTCTACCAAGGTCTTTCTCATATACCATTCCCTATATTTATATACATAGAAAGATAGTATCTCAAGAAAAAATACAAACATTTTAAACTTCTATTTTAAATATATCTTTCCATAATGTCACTTATATAGATGAGGATAATCATTTTGGCAAAGCACTGTTAAATAATTAATAAACAATGACCAAAACTAATAAAATCTCATTATAGAGATTTCCAGTGTCCCCCAAGTTTGTCAAAATTCTCCCCATTTTTAATATCTTTGATGTAATGAAATATATATTTTATTTTTCCAGCTGCCTCCTCATCTAACATAGAACAAACTTTTTTGAGGATGGTATTATTTGAGAAGCCAGCTGGGAGGCTGAAAGACTGGTTTGAAATTCTCTTTCCTACTGCTCCTCAACCAAATTCATGAGTTTGCCATGACATTGTAGAAAGAAAATAGATGGCAGTATATTGCCTTAAATAGATCTTTTTTCTAAGTATGGTCTTGTGCATTTAGGACCTACACCTCATTTTCTGCACATAAGTATTAAACATAAAATGTGCAAGGAAGCATATGTAGGTAATCCTTTAAATGTCTCCATGGTATCAATCAATTTGTCATAAATTACATATGGAAATGTAAAAACTAATCAGGCAGGAATGCATGCAAAAGCCAAATGTGAGGCAGTAAAAGTTGAATATATACAAATTCAATGAATACATTGAAGAGAGTTTGCATACATCAAGGAGATTTTTGAAGTAGTTCCTTTAGTAACACAAGCAGCATAAAGCTGTGTTGCTAATAGACTGGGAATAGTTGCCAGTAAATATTTACATGCAGAGCATTTGATGGAGAAACACAACTCAAGGCAAAACAGATTTTTCATCGGAATCAGCACTGAGCTTTTCTTTCTTCTATCACTTTCTTCCCTGTGGAGAAGAAGATCGCAGAATTAATGTTATCCACTGAACATTTTGCCTGAAAGAAAATTTCCTGATTCAATTAGTGTGATAACTGTTGTGCTTTTAAAAATGAAAATACTCTCTGCATACATTACGCCCTTGGAAGAAATTAGCAAAGCAATACCAGTTTTAATCTTGGGCTAGGCAAAGCAAACTGTGTCAATACCTTTAATCTAATAATTATGTCACTTTATTCCTCTCTTTCAACTAGTATAGTTATTCCATAACTTTAACCACATAATATTTCCATGGGTAAAGAGAGATAGTGTTGCACAGAAAAGACTCTGCTTATTCCCTGCCACAGTATCAACAGCAGGAAACAATTATGCGAGGTCAGCCAATCTTGTCTTTGTATTGCACACCAACTGGGTATCTCAGGACAGATTTAAGTCTTATTTAGGCAGGGAGGTAGAACACAGTGATCTTTTAAAAATCTTTTCAACGTTTTTTGATAGGTTCTTTGCTGCTGCTATTTTTAACTGTGGCTAAGTGCAGGAACTGCAATATGTAGTAGGCTTCTTGATATAGTTGAATTTCATCTTCCATCATGTTTGGCCGGTACTGGTGATGGTGAAAAACGGCAAGAATTCTAATCCTATGACACTGCCTACTCCAGCTATTAGCTAGATGTTGTAGATATTTTCTGAGTCTAAAACTAATAGCTACTATTGTATGAAAGGGTTTTTTTTTACAAGTCTGAGATTGTCCTATTAAATGGTTACATAGTTTTTCCATTAATGCTTGTCCTTTGTTTTACTCATCCTAATAATCAGTCATAATCAAAGCATTTATTATTTTAATATTATTTAAAATAATATTAAATATTATTTATTTTTCTAAGATACAGTAACTTATGAAACTTTTGGTTATGCATCCTTTTTACTTAAGTCATTAATTCTCATTTTTATTATTACTCTTATTAGTCTTTGTAGGAAATGTTATTACCCAGTTATGCTAACCCTGTTTCGTGATTGTTGTTGCTTGATAAATATATAGTGAAAGTTTATAATGTAACCTATATTATTTTTAAATTGTTTTTTAAAAAAACCCTGAATATATATTTTAGTCTATCTAAGGCAGGGGTTCTCAACCTTGGCAACTTTAAGACTTGTGGACTTCAACTCCCAGAATTCCTCAGCCAGCAAAGCTGGCTGAGGAATTCTGGGAGTTGAAGTCCACAAGTCTTAAAGTTGCCAAGGTTGAGAACCCCTGATCTAAGGCCTGGCTACAGAGCAGGATGTGGAAACGAATAAAAAAATGAAGCTGTTTTACTCTGAAGTACTTTGGTGGTACAACATGGGTCAGATATATTGATAATTCTATTGTTTTATAAAGCCTTAAAGCATTGTGATGTAATGTTGAAAATATTGGACTAAGACCTGGGAGACTCAATTGTAATTCACTCTATATTGGAATGGGATCTTGTACATATATGCCTACAGATGTGATAGGTTGGATTCACTGATTACCTCAAATAGGGATCCTACCTACTAACAGGGACTTTTGCAGATATCCACATCCACACTACTCATTCCTGAAGATAGCAGGTTTATTTCTTGCCAACAACTATTCTTTTACAGAGAAACCTCCACTCTGTACAATAAGTCAGGAGCAATGGTCTGGAAAACTCTCAGATTTTGATCTCATTGCCCTTTCTGTAACTAGTGGAGCAGATAACTGTACATGTGGTATGCATGTAATATGTGGTAGGTAAAATTCCCATTGGAATGAATTTACTGACGTCCTGGAAAATACCAGTTGTTTATTATGTTTAAGATTAAGATTAGATTAAGCATGTGATTAAGAACTGGACACAACGGCTAATACTATGAACCCTGCAGACTTTAATTCAGACAGGAAACTGGCCTACAATGCAGATAGAACAAAATTGGACTGAAGTTAAAAAAGGAAGGGAGGGAGGGAGGAAGGAAGGAAGGAAGCTCAAATAAACTCTTAATATAAATCAAAGAAAAAGCTCTTATTCCACAACTAGTTCCACAATGGTATGTGCAAATGACCTTGGGAGAGCCACAGACTGGGCAACTAGTGGATAAAAAGTATCTCAGTCCACAGAAAGAAGGAGAACATGGAAAACATTTCAGAAAGGACCTTATTTTTCTGGTGAGTAAAAATGAGGGGAGAAATGCTTGATTCTATCAACGTAATCTAACAATAAAGATAGGACTTGCACTCCTAGTTGTGCTTTTGCCTGGCTTATCTCACAGGGCTAACAACATTTCCCTGTATGGATAGTTTCTTCAAACCTCCTTTGGTTTGGAGTATTTTTCTAAATGAGAGAGGCAGTCTGAAAAAAGATATTTTTTTCCCTATTAATGGAGGACAAAGGAACAAAGGCAAATTTAGTTCTGCTCTCCTTTTTAAAAAAAACCAACCAAAGCTTTCTGTCCTGATGGGTTGTTCAGAATTTAGCTGTTCTAAGTTTTGCTGGGGTCTGCTCATTATTTGGATTAACAGGCTTAGGTTTGATTATACCAGTTCAAGGAGGATGTTTTTAAAGGTCTGTGCTGCTTCTGTTCCAGTCATTCTTTTTTCAGAGACACGAAGTTTTAGATTTTATTGAACCTTCTGGATATAAAGCTTTATAGAAATACAGCATGTTCTATCACTGCCATCAGAAAAGTATCTGGTACATTCTGAATATCTCTTCTATACCAAAATATCTACAGTGTAGATAAATTACTAAGTGATCTGTCTTGCACTGGAGAAAGACTCCCTCAACTAGAACTTTGTTTACATGCTTTTTGGCTGATTGTGCTGACAGTAAACTTTCCCTTTCCCTACACTGCTTACTCAACCGCAAAAAAAAATCCTCTCTCAGTCTTGCTGGGAAATATTGTATTATTACAACCACATCTGAATCTTGGTCAGGACACATCCTGCATTTTGTCAAGGCATCAGTAGCCTCAATCAACAGCAGAGCCATACAGTGGGCTAGGTCACGTTGTTCCTATTTGACTACTCAGTTGCCTGTGCTGCTTAAATTGGACAAATAAACATTTTCTTTTACTCTGCATCTTGGGCCACATCAGTTTGGCTATAAAACATGTGGGTGTCTAGGGAAGAAATTGCAAATTTTATAAGAAGGGTATGTTTTCAATTCCTTTAAAAACTATTGCAAATATTAATGATACACCACACATTTTTTACATAAACAAAAAGAGGCAGTTATTTGTCTGTAGCCCTGAGGAATTTTAAATCTATGTTTCAATAGATTTAGGAGAGACCACTAAGATATTAAGTAATAAAATGGATCTTCTGGAAGGCTCAGTTGATTTTTTTAAAAAAAAATTACAACCAACCTATGTCCAGAGATCTGATACATATGTCAAAAACATTAATACTAACTTCATTTACTTCTCATTTGTTACAAAACCCAAATTAAAGGGCTGGTTCTAAATTGGAAAACTGAAATAGTTCAGGAGTTGGATCAGCCCACCCTCTCTCAAATGAAACTTACCCCTACACCGAGATCATTAGAGGAAATATGGCTTTGTATTTCTTCACTCTAATGGGGTAGATAGGAGAAAGGGCATTACACAAACACCTTTTTTGTTGATACCATTCAGATAATGGAAATTAAGCTTGCAATCTTCGTTTTGCCCAGCTGGCCTTTGTTGTATTGGGAAGAAGATTTAAGTTCAGGAAATTGCGTCACAGATATAAATTTAGAGCTATAACTTTAAAGGGGTCCATGGAGTTTGGTCCTTTTAGAGATATTCTGGCCTCTGGCCATTTTATATAGAGGCTATATTCTGCTCAGTTGTTTCTGCGGAGTAAGTTTACTCTCATTTCCTAATATTTGGCCAATAAGTTCTGCCAATAAGTATAAGAGACCCTTAAAAAAACCGTTTACAAATGTGGAATTAATATATAGTTTAAATAAGAAAGTTACCTGGTTTTATATTCTACCTGGATTTACATTATTATTCAATCACAACAGTTCAGGTTATGTTAAGAAGTCTAGTCCAGATCCAAGGAATTCTGACAGATGCAGGAGTTCTGTAGATGGATCTATTCACATTAATCAGTTATGGGAAGTCTGCGGCTCTCCAGATATTGTTGAACTACAGGTCCCAGCAGTTTACCAGTGTGGCCAGTGGTGAAAAAAACATACAACTGGAGGATCACAGTGAACTTGTAACTTCTGGGCTTGTCTGAAAGGCTTACTAAGTCTATTGCCCAAACATTCAATGCTTGAACCCTTATCCACGATCTTTGAAGAGATTACTCATTTGAAAGATTAGTAATATTATCAATATTATCACACATGCAATAGGTCAATTTCTTTTCAAAACTTAAATTCTTTACAGAATGAAGTAAATATATTTTTAAAAATGACATATTTGCTCTTAGGAACAGTTTGAGCATTTAACTAAATGTAAAGATTTAGAAATATTATTAAACCTTCTTGTAGATCTAGGAAAAAGAAGAGTTGATAATCACCTTTCCTCAGATAAATACCACGACACTAAAGTAATATGTAATTGGTTTCTATGGGAACACATTGAATTACTTGGTTAAAAAACTGAGTGGCAGGACAATGTTGAAAAATGTTCCTGATAAAAAGATTAATTGGTATGAATTGAACTGAGTGGATGGATACCATTATTATTTGTGCAACCATCTGTCTTTCTACCTCCATGATGTAGACATAATTGGCAGGAGATGTCTATAATGGAACAATCTAATCTCTTAGGAGCAGAGGCAGCACAGCTTCAGTATGAGCCAATATCCAATTTGCCCATTATTAATTAAGATATAAATGATAAGCCATGCTTATTAAATACACAACCCATTATTTGAGAAAATAGGGAGACTGCCTGACATATGTTCAATCTACAGTGTTCATGATCTGGCTGTTTCTTTAGTTCATTTTGGGTGTTTAATGGAAAACTCTGATAGTCGATAAGGTAGCAACTGCAGTAGTAACAACTAGCTCCAACTCAGTTCAGCCATATTTACTCAACATGGGCAGCACTGTACTCAAATATATTCAGAGGCATCAGAACTAGATGTGATGGGGCAATTTATGGTGGTCCTGCAAAGTTGGCTGCAATCCAGGGAAAGTGGTTTATTATATACTTCCCTGTCCCACTGGCTTAGAAACTATACGTGGCTCTTTCTGGAAGAAAAAAAAATCCTATATTATTTGGCTTTAGTTGCCAACACGTAGCCTTTAGCTATAATATATCATAAGATAGTTATTACAGTGGAGAAGATTGAGTTCAACTGCACTAATGAGTACAACAAATATATCAAGATCATGCATGTGTACTGAGATCATAAATAGGCAATGGTTAAAAAAAAGATGAAATCTTGCCATTTCACCTTGATGGCCATTGCCATCTAACTAAATGCAGTTTCTCAAAAACTCAAGTACTTAAAATATAGATATGCAAATCTTGTTGTTATTAGCAAATGTCCATTATCACAAGATTTAATGGGTGTAACTTTTTTAAAGATGAAAATCTTTAAAATCTTCCTTCTTTCCTTCCTTCCTTCCTTCCTTCCTTCCTTCCTTCCTTCCTTCCTTCCTTCCTTCCTTCCTTCCTTCCTTCCTTCTTTCCAACCAAAGAATATAAAGTAGTAAGTATTATATATAACTCACACCTATTTTAAACAGCCATTTAGATTCAAGCCATGTTTTCTCATGTAAAGGTCAGATACTGCACCTGCTGGATATCAAAAATTTGGCCTTTTTTCATAGTTCAACAATCCATTTCACTCAGTGGCTGCCTTTATTCTCAGCATTCTTCATGGCATTTCCTATATTGGGCTAATGAAAAATATATCCCTCCAGCACAGATAGAGAAGAACATGGAGGAAAAAAAAACATTGAATCAAAGTTTGGGCATGAGTTTTGTTGAGAAAGAATGAAAGCTACAAAATAAGTCAATTCCATCCTTAGATTTTTTGCTAAGTGCCCAGAATATGACAAATTGCTGCATATTTATTCTCCAAACAAGCTAAGACATTTTTATGTAAAAGATGCTTGTGATTTTGAGAAAGCAATCCTTATGACATGTTGGAAACCAGGTTTTTTTCAATAATCCAATTATAAATATCAGAATATAGTTTCAAGCACACTTATGACTTATTCATATTATTAATAGTTAAAACTTTCTCATGAAACAACATATTTCTATTCTCTTGCATTGTATTTTTGATTTAGAATCTATAGCTCAAAACTACCTATCATAGCAACTTTATTTTTGTCCCACATCTGACTACCTTGCCATGTTCTTTCAGTGTTAATCTACAATTCATCTTGTTATTATTGTCTTCAAACTTTTTTTTCTAGTGGACTTGAAAATACTGGAAATAAAGTACTATGTAGGGTTAAAATATAGAAATTAATCATAACTGTAAATTGGAAAGAAACTTTTAGATGCAAAGTTACTAAAAACTGCTAAACTTCTACCTGGATTTTGTACTTAGGGAAATATTGAAAATATACTGTTTTCTTACTTTAAAAAATGAAAATAGCCCCAAATTATTCTCATTCATACCAGTTTCTCATAATGTCATATTATTAGAATTATACTACCTTAATTGACTTAATTTCTCTCCAGAAGAGTGGCCATACACTGCAAGAAACAACTACTTCACTACTTTGCAAGCTTTTTTTCCTATAATAGCAACAAATACAACAATAAAACAAAAGGAAGTTTGGCCACAATCCTTTAGTGACAAGTCCTATCACTAAAATAAAAGAAATAAAAAGTCCCATAACCATTGTTATATTTTGACCCCACCCAATCTTCAATATAAGCAAATACAAACTTTCTATCAATAAATTGATAGACCACACAAATTTCCCATCACCTACAGAGCTGACCACACAAATTTCCCATCACCTACAGAGCCTGGACATTTATAGATGTTGCAATCACTGTAAAGGTGGGGTAACATTTTCTTATTTTTTGTGGGTTTTAACACATTTATATAGTAAGTTTCTGGAAAAGGATAGCAAAAGCTTCATCCTCAGAACTGCCACATCTAGACTGCAAAACTTTGAACAAGGACTACATGACAGACACAGAAGTTCTGAAAACTCTTTGTTACTATTTAGCTGTCATTTGGATTTTTGCAGCCCACATGTGGTAACAAAAATCACCTTCATTGTTCCCACATGGAGATCTTTTGTGGACAATTTATACTATATTTTATTCAGCTAAGCATATGCAAT
The DNA here is from genome assembly GCA_034064705.1 of Bothrops alternatus. Lineage (NCBI taxonomy): Eukaryota > Metazoa > Chordata > Lepidosauria > Squamata > Viperidae > Bothrops > Bothrops alternatus. The sequence goes on from JARGCV010000589.1 coordinate 20,815,927, forward strand.
CTACTTTAAAATTTTCCAAAGAAATATAAAGCATGGGAAATATTAAGTAGAGTTTTTATTTGTACTCATTTCTTCTTCCCACTTTAGTTGTATCATAATTATAGACAAATGCCTAAATAAATCTGTTATCATTATTTAAGTTCTATTGTTTTAAACTAAGCCTAAAACTACACTAGTTTTAAAATCATATTGTAGTTTGCACATAACATTAAAGAAATCACAAATCGTATGAAGTTCCCCAAATCAATCACATTATGACTTAGTACAATGTATGAATCTAGCCACTTTAAGAGGTTAGATATTAAGTAGAAAGGTTTTCATATCCTATACATTCCATTTCAACAGAAGTAGGTAAATTGATATAGTTGTACCTTTTTATTGGGAGTGATAAATGGAAACAGTAATACTTACAATCTTAAATTCACTCCAGCACACATAAGAAGAGAACAAACACCATGCATGTATAAATATGGAAACCATAGTGCTGAAACTTTGAAATATTTGTTCAATAATCACTATCATGAAAAAGCTTCATTTTGAAGACTCTTTTAATAGGATATAGCAAAAATGATCTAGAAAGAGCTCACTAATTCTTTCCTTGTCTTAGGTTTAATAGCTCCTTGCTAGATTGCTATTCTGGTGAAAGCTGATCAGATTCTGATTCTTCTTATTAACATTTATTCTATCATTTAGAGAAAGAATGATCTACTATCTCTGTCACATAATGGTAACCATAGTGATGACAGAAGGTAAGACAACAATTGATTCCTGCTACCAATCTTATTTATACACTATGCTGTGTCTTAATTATTCTGATCTTCCTCCCTGATCACTGTATAGAATAATGGTGAGCCAAGTCTTGTTAGAATTTGAACTGACCTAAATAATATGAAATTTTAGATCATGCATGGGAAATTGCAGACTGCAGCCAAAAAATTAAAAGACGCTTGCTCCTGGGAAGGAAAGCTATGGCAAATCTAGACAGCATACTAAAAAGCAGAGAAATGATCCTGCCAACAAAAGTGCATATAGTCAAGGCCATGGTTTTCCCAGTTGCAATGACTGTGAAAGTTGGACCATAAGAAAGGCTGAGCGCAAAAGAATTGAGGCATTTGAACTATAAGAACATAAGAACATAAGAAGAGCCATGCTGAATCAGGCCAAAGCCCATCGAGTCCAGCATTCTGTGTCACACAGTGGCCCACCAATTGTACATGGGGATCTTGAGCAGAAAGAGAAGGCAAAACCCTCCCTTTCCCTTGACCCCCAACAAATGGTACCCAAGGGAATCCTGCCTGCCTCAACCAACATAGAGGCGGCACATGGACATCCGTTTTAATAACCATCGATACACTTTGCATCCATGAATCTATCTAGCCCTGCCTTGAAGCTGTCAAGGCTGACAGCTGTCACGACCCCTTCAGGAAGTGAATTCCATAAATCAACGACCCTCTGGTTGAAGAAATATTTCCCTTTATTTGTCCTCACTTTCTTAGCTATGAGCTTTAGGGAGTGCCCCCTTGTCCTGGTATTGTGTGATAGAGAAAAGAATTTTTCTCTATTCACCTTTTCTATCCCATGCATGATTTTATACACTTCGATCAAGTCACCCCTTAAACGCCGTCTTTCAAGGCTGAAGAGACCAAGGCATTGCAATCTGGTTTCATAAGGGAGGCGCTCCATTTCCTTGATCATTCTTGTTGCCCTTTTTTGCACCTTTTCCAGTTCCATTATATCCTTCTTGAGGTGCGGTGACCAGAACTGTACACAGTACTCCAAGTGTGGTCTCACCATCGATTTGTATAGAGGCAATACAACACTTGCTGACTTATTTTCGATTCCCTTCCTAATCATGCCAAGCATGGAATTTGCTTTTTTTTTTACTGCTGCTGCGCATTGGGTTGACATCTTCATCGAGCTGTCCACCAAAACCCCAAGATCCCTTTCTTGGGTTGTCTCAGAAAGTTTGGTCCCCATCAGTTGGTAAGTATAATTGGGGTTCTTTGCCCCGATGTGCATAACTTTGCACTTGTTTAGGTTAAAATGCATTTGCCACTTTGTTGCCCACTCACACAATTTCGAGAGATCCTTCTGGAGCTCCCGACAATCAGTTTCACTTTTCACAACCCGGAACAATTTAGTGTCATCAGCAAACTTGGCTACCTCACTATTAACTTCTACATCCAGATCATTGATGAATAAATTAAAAAGTAAAGGTCCCAAAACTGAACCTTGGGGTACACCACTTCTCACTTCTTTCCATCCGGAGAATTGTCCATTTATTGCCACCCTTTGCTTCCTACAATTTAGCCAGTTACCAATCCAATAGTGCTAGGGAAGACTCCTGCGAGTCCCCTGGACTGCAAGGCGATCAAACCGGTCAGTCCTAGAGGAGATCAAGTCTGACTGCTTTTTAGAAGGCCAGATCCTGAAGTTGAAACTCAAGTACTTTGCCCATCTAATGAGAAGGAAGGACTGACTGGAGAAGGGCCTAATGCTGGGAAAGATTGAGGGCAATAGAAGAAGGGGACGACAGAGAATGAGGTGGCTGGATGGAATCACTTAAGCAGTAGGCATGAGTTTAAATGGACTCCAGAAGATGGTAGAGGACAGGAAGGCTATGGGGTCTTGTCCATGGGGTCGCGATGGGTCGTACACGACTTTGCAACTAACAACAACAATATGTAATTAGGCTACAACTACCTGTAACTTAAGAAGCAGTTAATGCTGATCAATACTGAGACCTGCAGTTTAGCCAAGTTGGGAAATCCACTTGTACCAGCCCTACAAGGTAGGCAAGCCCAAGAAACAAGAATGGTAGAAATTCAAGAATGCTTTTTATTGTAGTATGATAGAATGAAAGAAACCTGAAAGCTTTTCAAAATTCCTTTATGTTCCACCTTATAGTCTAATAAGCAAAACCAAGATGGGGTTATTTTGATTTTCTTTCTGAGGCTCTCCACTTTCTCAGGACTGAGAATGAGATTCTTTTTACAGAGTTCCTTCTTAATAGCTTACTCATTTTTTTTCTTATTCTCAAGGTTAGTTCTACATTCTTTCATATTGTATTAAGCTTCAGCCTTGATCTGGTGAGAATAAACTACCATTCGAGGCCTACAAGATTATTTTTGGAAATCTGGCAGGCATTTCAAAAAATAATTAGGTAGGCCAGGATTATTATGATGAACATTCAGTCAGGTAACCCAGAACTCATAAAGCACAATTTCTAGGAGCCTTAGAAACATGATAAGAAGAAATGCCTGTCGTACCACCTTGTTCTGAGTCTTATTGCATTCAGTTGATTCCTATTACTGTATGTTCATGTTGATCCCATGGATAGAACTAGGTATTTCTGCACAAATGTTTTGTTTTGCTAAAGTTTTGAACAAGCCATTAATGGCTGAGGAAAAAAACTAATGGCAGAAAACCCTCTTTTGAAATATTAACTAAAGTTGGTAACCTGCTGATTTACTAAATAAGTTGGGTAGGGAGCTGGCTCCTGACTGTGCCACATTCTAATCCTTGACATTGGTGTTCTTAGGGAGCACAGAACAGTGGGCAAACTTATACATATGGTAATTACCTGGGAAAAAGTAATTAATTTTTGTCCTATTTCAGTTGCACACACTGGGCATAGAATGACATTTTGCATAATACATCGGCTGGCTGATCGAAAGGGCTTGCATGTCTTATAATTTATTGTTCCTCCCTGGTTTGCTTGAATTGTCCACAGGGTGGTGGTTTTTATTTACTATTTCAAATTTATGGACTAGCAAGCCCTAATTATTAATTTTTTGCTTTTCTTTTTGGTCTACTATGATATTGGGGTTCTGTTTTAATTTTTAACTGATAAATCTTTATAGGAGATCACTGAAGTGATAATAAGTCACTGTTTACTCTGAAGAAATTTATTTTTTACTGAAAAGGTCATTGTGGTCTCCTGAACATTTAGACCATGGATAGATATCACTTTGGCTGAGATCTGACCTGTCAGCCCTGTTGGCTTTATTTTTAGAAAATACTTATATTTATTGATGCACTTCCAGTAACTGCACATATTCAAAATGTCTTGGT